>OZ010664.1:22858652-24187431 GCA_963932335.1 Andrena marginata
TGCCTGCTTCCGTTGTGCATTGAACCCACCCGTAGGTTATTAGTAGAATTTTAATAACATTCCCCGATGCAACGTCGTAAAATATAGCCCCGCGCTTTCATCGATATTGCTCGTCCCAGTTTCCCCATAAATGCCGAACGAAAAATAAGAAAATCGCCCGTGCCGCGAGCCCCGCTGCCTATTTGCAATGTAAATAATATCATTCTGCCAGGTGGACGGAGCAATGTTGCAATTTTTCATACGGTCCGCGGAATCATTTGCACAAGTCGCGGTAAGTTGTGTAGGTCACGTAGGGAACTTTGATCGCGAGGCACGCGGCGTGCCTCGCGTGAAGCGAATCACGAGATCGCATTAATTAACCCAATTTCTTTTTCGCCCGAGGAAACGACGATGTCTCGCGAGCACGAGACGCCAGCCGCAGCGAGATAAACATTTCTGAGAGACCAAATTAATTGGGTCCTCCCTGCAAACAGATTTCCATAAATGGCGCAGGAGTCGCTACCGGTGAAAGCGATCAAAAGGAAATTGGATAACGGCACACAGCCGGGATTCGCGTGAATAGAATCGTCGCGGATTCAGTTCCGATCAGCCGCGAAAAATCGTCCAGCGCACGAATTCGCTGTCGCGGATACGCTCGATCGTTGCAAAACCGATCAAGGACCTCTGGCTACGCGAACTGGTCGGCCTTGAATTAGTAGGTATTCGATGACTGACGAACATATCGGCGTCCGCGCGCACATCCGGATCGATCGTGATCGTGACACAGAAATTGGCTTCCACCGATCGCGGAATCGTCGGCGCCACTCCGCAAAAAAATCGTTCCCACGGATATCGGTTGCTCTACCGCTGGTACCTCCTGCGGTTTTTAAAAAAAGAATAACGACCGATTCCCACGACATTCCGGCAGACTGGGGGAGGAGCGGAATGTTTATAAAATTTCTTCGAGGGGCTATGATCGATCCTCCGACTCGCAAACACTGCCGCTTTCGTCCTCCGAGCCGGCCTTCTTCGCGATGCCTGAATTTTCCTCCGAAAGTCGAACGATTGAGTCAGCGCTGTACCAAGTCGACTGTACCCGGTTTCTCTGCTCGAGCGCGGACCCTAAACGCGTTCAACGACTGAAAATTTTAATAGTCCACCGAAAATAACTCAACGTAACGAGCTGGTATTCCAGCCAGCGGCGTGTTTTAACGTTCGAATCCGCCGTTAAGATTCCTGGAAGTACTCTCGCCACGAATATAACAAGCGCACCTCTACGTGCGTCACAAAGAAAGAGCGCGCGTGTACGAAACCGTGGAATTTAATCGCGTGCCGTTTACCGCGCGCGGCCGTTATATCGTAGGTGCCGATCGGCCGGGCACAAGGATTTTCGGGGGGACCGGTTGATTCTTCAAAGAACCGCGTAGAGTGTAATTAAGAAATCCGAAGGAATCTTGCCTATAGCCGAGGACTATACCGCCCGACAGTTTCGACGTTTACTGCCACGATCGATCCAACAGCGTGCAACCTTTCTCATAGATTAGCACTCGATGCCGCTGCCCGCTTATCAGGCTTTGCAAACAAAATTTTCTAACGTGGAAGCTCTCTGCCCTTGCCGCCCAGTCGCCGGTAAAGGCTGAGTGACTGTCGAAGCTTTTAAACGAGGATCGTTTGGCCGCGAACCATGACCTGCGTCAAAGCGCAACGTGCGGCCACATGTTCGGCTTTCGATGCAAATGCGACGACGGTAACCTTTAAACAGTCGAAAGGTTCTCTTCGGAATTCGTTACGGCCTTAAATGCGTCGTTGAAGATTAAAAGCCGCGATCGTGCGACGGGCGATTAAATCGCGCGACACGTTTCCCAGATCGATTATACGTTCTCGGCGAATGAATATATAGGTATCGTTCAACTTTCAAGCAGATTATCGCCAGCCACTTCGACGCAGATGCCGATCAATTTCATAGTCAAATATATGATTTTCTCCGCGAAGAGAACAGCTACCGGAGCATGATATAAGTGGAAATTGATACCGCGTCGCAGCGTCGCGCGAAATAATGGATCGTTCAACTTTTCTAGAACGTCCGCGTAAGTTTGTAGCTGGCTGACTTACGACTTGGTATAATTGGATCGGTGGAATTTAATCGGGAAGGGTGGAGGTGAAAATGCGAGGGAAACAATTGCAATTCTCTACGCTCTTTCTTGATATTTCGCCTGCAATTTCAATGTGACAGTGTAACAACCGTGGAAATCCGTTTTTAATAGGTTTTCTTGACGCTGATAACACAATTACGTTCCTCGGAAACAAAGCAAGGTAGCGTCTCACTCGTTTTCATCGCGAACGGTGTCCGGCGCGACTTCTGGATCGCTTTTCTCACGTTGAATCGGAAACGTTTTATCGTGAGAATCGGACTTAATATACGGCCGGTCTAATTAGCAGGCTTAATAATTCATTTCTACGGGAGGCGTGTTCGTCTACGATTTTATCGCAGCATTTCCTTCCCGCGCTCGTCAGGTTTGTCGCGAAAGATTTCATATCTTTAAGTCTGTCGTACAAACTCGTCGAAGCTTATCTTCCTCGGGTTATCATGTTGCGATGATAATTCACGATTACGAAAAATTCTAGAATATCGTAGAAACTTCTTATAATACTAACTAAATAATTACTCGAACCCGACCCGCTCTAAGGAAACTGTGTAACTAAATATTGACGGAGACAAAAGTTGTTTAAAGTTCCGTGGAAATAATGAAGTTTACCGAAGCGATGTAGGCTAAAGCAGTTCGAACATTTACGACAAATGCTCTACACATTTAATTATTGTAGATCGATTAGTGCGCTATCGATCGTGTCGCGACGACGAGGCTTACTCACGCACGCTATCAATTCGAAATTCCCCGAGTTTAATAAAATAATAACAAACGCGCGACGAAATAACAAGTATGGCCGCCGCTTAATCCCGGGGATTAAAGTCTGATGGTAACGAAACGTGGTGCATGAATTTACCAGAGGATTAATGCATTTCGAATATACAGCCAAACTCCCTTTTCCCCGTTTATCTTCTCCCTTTTTTTTTTATCATAAACCGCAACTTCATTCTCACTTAATATTTATAAGAACCTATAGCTCAAATCCCCAGGCATTCCCATTTCCCATGCTTTTCTGCGTGCAATTTAAACGATCTCGTCGGCGATCTACGCCTTCTGACCGCGTGCAACTGCACGCATGTTCCTGATAATAAGTAATAAATTTCGCAATTTAGTATAGTGGGACGTTCATTACCTCTGCACCCTCGTTCGGTGCACGTGTACAAAGTGTCGCCGTAACCATCATATAAACTCTGCCGCATCAAAGCCGTGGAAAACGGGTCTATTTCCGAAGGAAATTGCAATATTAAAGCAGCAATTTTCCTGCCCCTTCAAACATAATTCTGTATCTTCTGAACGCTCTCATCCCGCCTCGGACAATTCGCCTTCTATCGCTGCAGCAAATTAGGTAAACGTTCTCGCGAACATCACCGCTCTCTCTCTCTCTCTCTCTCTTTTTTCAAATATTTCTTCGCATCGAGAATAGCAGCGCCGATGCAGCTCGGTCTCGCGGTTTTTCCCACGTGAGCGATGTTGAAGCTGATTGCTCGGGAGGCTCGGCGAGCCCCGTCACATTTGCCAGTTCGCCTCACAATCAGCTTGGAAATGATAGTCGTGACGTAATTAGTACGAAATCGTACGACCGTATCCCTTGGAAATGGCACTCCGCCGAATGGATTCCCATGGTTCACTCGGACTGGGACAAACGTAGCTGCGCGAGTTACGTGAACAGAGTAAGAGCCACGTTACAGATTAAGTTCCCAACCTCGGGGCTCAACTATATCTCACTTGACTGGTTGCGATTCTACTTCCTGCGACAGTGAAATCGATTTTTGCCCCGCTGCTAATCGAGTCGATCCGGCGGCTCATCAGCTTCGCCGTTTTTTCACGGGGCACCGTGCTCCGCTCCCAGCTGATCTAATTTCTGCCAGGAGCTCTAGGCTTACCTACTCGATTACGCGGCGACGTTAAAAGTGAAGCGACTCTCGCCTCGACGATTTTCCGCCGAGATTCCGCGAAACGATGTCTATTCCAAGGCGATTGTGTTGTCTACCTGAAGCCAGCCGCCACGAATATGTCGCTTGGGAAGCTCTGGAATTATACGGAGGGGCTCTGACTTTGCCTGCGCTGGACGTCGATGTTAAACCGCGTCGTACGTGGTATTTTCTGAGCCGTTGCGTCAGGAACAGAACGGGACGGGGCGTAACGCGCGGTCGCTCTCGCAACGGGCTCTTTATATCGCTCACGTGCTACAGAACGCGTTCGAACCGACAGCCGTTTAATCCTAGCCAGCTTTAAATCTATTGTGCCATTGTGCCGTAATAATTCCCCGGCGAGTCGCTCGAAACTATCGTTGGATCTTGAACGTATCCATTGCGTTCGTTGCGGACCGTTTATCTCGATGTTTGCCGTCCCAGCGAATTTCCCGTCAACCAACCGCACGTAGCTGTTAGTTTACCGACACATTCTCATTCGCAAGCTCTAACCGCTGCCTCGTAAAATAAGGATTTCTACTGGAATATTGTGAAACGCGAGCATCTTTTGCCATTTGCTGGCGTAGCCACACTAAATGCACCGGTACGCTTGTCATGTTTGGAGCGTTCTTGATCTAGCTCGCGTCATTCGCGTGTTGCGGAACGCATGGCTCTCCCATCGAATTGCGCTCGGTTGCGTTTCACGACTGATGCATCTCCAGATCGGCGCGTACCTCGCTCGAGAAGCGGCTTTGTGCCAGCGCGCCTGGCATCAGCATTTTACTGTGTTGGCCGAATCGAGGAAAAAGATCTCTGGCTCGGCCGGAAAAAACGAATTTTCGGAGACGCCGGAGTGGTCTTTTTTGCCGTCGCCTACTCGCCACCGATACGGAACCTGTTCTCGCGTGTTCGCACGCTCCAGCGAGCATGAATCGCTCGGTAGATCGCGTTAAGAATCACCGCAGGCGTCGATTGAAATTGACATCTATTTGTCAAGACCTGTTTAGTCTGTGCTCGACACCCGCGAGGATTGCACTTTGTTGTTGAAGACTCGCTCGTGCGCTCGCGCTTTTGCTGTTGCCATTTTCCCCTCTTCGAGTTTTCCGTTTATTTTCTGCCAACTGTATCGCAGTAAAGATAGAAAGAAATTACGTGGCCGAAGTGTTTCTGCTTGCTTCGAGCGAAGCCGAATTGTATCGCAACGCTCGTTATTTATTCCGCCGTTGAAACGCGACCGATTCTATCGAAGAAACCTGGTCATCGAATCGAGGAATGCTCGCGGCAATGTAATTAAGCGTTCGCGAAATATGAAATCAGCGTTTGGCGAAAAGAAGTTGTTATTATCGGATTATCCAGCGATTTCAACGAAGTACGCTGTTTGAAACACGATTACTCGGGGCGTGCCTTTGCGATTAGATTATTTATCGCGCTAGCGCAGCAGATTCTCGGATAAGAGAAAAATAGAAAACAGAGGCGTGGATAGAGCGCAGTGAATCGAGGATGGCGAAGGTGACAATTTATAAGACTCTATGCTTCTCCTTTAACTATCCAATAAATACAAGTTTCGAAATTCGATTATAGAATCCCAGCGACCAATTTGACTCTCTGTATCGGCGAAGTGCGTTTGCCGGAAAATTTGCAAGGCTGAAAATCAAAGTTCCAGCTCCGTGCACTTGACGAGGCAAGCGGCGCGGCGCGTCAAACGCTGTCTCTCCGAAACGGATCCTCGAAGACACCCTTCGCGAAATATAGTGTACCCCGGAGCTTTGATCGGGCGCTCCCCTCGAAACAAACGTATCATAGACCTTCTCTTCATCTCCTTTTCATACTGTTCCTTCTCTGCCTCACTTCGGCGGTTCTTTGAACGGCGCGCCGATCAAAAGGCCGTTTTACGCGCGCTGTCCTCAAAGCACAGCCGATCGGCATCCTTTTCGGCTTACATTTACGTGTGACGGTATGCAGCGGCTTTGTCGATTCACGATGCGTGCGAGTCGCGTCCTCGGGCGGAGGTGAATGCCGGCGGTGTGCGAGATGTTGACGGAACGTAAATGTTGAGGAGCGACCCGACCCACTGGTCCGCTAAAAATCGCGACTCGCGAGGAATCTGCTATTTAATTAGAAGGGGAATAGGCGAAGCTCGGGAAGAGAGAGAGAACCTCTCCCTACTTTTACAATAATCGTTTCATCTTTCTGCGCAGTGCGACAGTTCAGAATCCGAGTGTTCGGAGGCTGAGGACTCAAATGAGTTAAGGGCCATCGTTGGGCCCGACATCTGCGCGATGGACACTGTGGACAGTGCCAGCAAGCGGCAAGCTACTCGTGTCTTCAAGAAGTCTAGTCTGAATGGAAAGATCACGGTGTACCTTGGGAAAAGAGATTTCGTCGATCACATAACCCACGTCGACCCGATCGGTAAGATCCCAAAAAGCAAATTAACAATTAGAATCGGGCCTTAGAATGCCCTTAGATCACCCGCGTCGGTAGTTTAACGATCAAGATGAGATTGACCTTGCACTAGCAGTTGCGCAACGGCAGTCGCGCACGATATCAGTCGAGGTTTACCCCTCGGCGGTTAGTGTCTGTGTCATCGGAGCGACCCATTCAAGCGAAAGAATCAATGGCCGTTCGAAAGTCTGCTGGCTCGTACCTCCGAATAGCAATTGGGAAAATTCGATTTACTCGGCGGCCAATTAATTCGAAGCCGCGAACGATGCTTAAAGCCCTCCCCACCGATAGCTGTCGAATGGTTACAGACGGGGTCGTGCTGATTGACCCGGACGACGTGAAGAATCGCAAGGTCTTCGGGCATGTTCTGGCCGTGTTCAAGTATGGCAGAGAGGACCTGGACGTTCTCGGGCTGTCGTTTCGCAAGGACCTCTACCTCGCGGCCGATCAAATCTATCCCGTGGTACCCGGCTCCCAGCAGAGGGAGCTGACGCGGTTGCAGGAGAGGTTGATCAGGAAATTGGGCAGCAACGCTTACCCTTTTTACTTCGAGCTGCCGCCCCATTGCCCTGCGTCTGTCACGCTGCAACCTGCGCCCGGCGACACCGGCAAACCGTGCGGCGTCGACTACGAATTTAAAGCATTCGTGGGTGTGACGCAGGACGAAAAACCGCACAAACGGTACGATACACGTTTATCCTGACAAACAGATCACCCAGCTGGTCTTTCCAACCTTTTTCCTCTATCTTTTAACAAACTCCTTCCTGTTCGCGAGGCTTTTGCTTCGACAAGATTCACGGCCGTGAATTCTGCGCTTGCAGGGACTTGGTGAGATTGGCCATTCGAAAGATTATGTACGCGCCCTCGAAGCAAGGCGAGCAGCCATCGGTCGAAGTCAGCAAAGAGTTCATGATGTCGCCCAACAAGCTGTACCTCGAGGCGTCCCTCGACAAGGAGCTCTATCACCACGGCGAGAACATTGCCGTGAACGTGCACATAGCGAACAATAGCAACCGGTCTGTTAAAAAGATCAAAGTGTCCGTGAGGCAATTCGCGGACATTTGTCTGTTCTCCACGGCGCAGTACAAGTGCACGGTCGCCGAGGCGGAGAGCGAGTGAGTATTATTCAATTTGTTATTCTTCCAGCCACTCGAACGGTAGATAAAACGTGAAATTTAGTCACTGCGAACGCGTGGCAGCGAATCGACCGCCGTACACTGCCAATTCAATTGTATTCGCCGGAGCCGATGTAAACGTAATGCGTACGAATTTCTCCCCGCTATTCTCCGCTGCCGAGCGTTCGCAAGAGTTACAAGTTTTTCGAAATCTCCCCGCTGAAAGCATTCAGAACTCGCGAGGGTTTCCGCGGCAGAAGAACAGGAGTCGCGTGTCTGATCACGGTTGACTCGTTCCACTTGACCTAGCATCTTATATCTCATACATTAAACATATATGTATGCGCGTACTTTGAGAACAAGCCGCCCGGAGTCTATAGAACGCTCCGAGACATTCTGTCTTCCGGATTGGTCGATATCCCTGAACGAGTGTTTTATATACCTACACCCGTGGCAACTACTGAAAATTTACGAGTAATAGATTCTCCACCGTGACTAGACACCGGCCACTCGAGATCTATCGACCCCGGCGCAGGAACACATCAATTGCAAAGAGCCACGATAAACTTCACTTCGCCTCGGATATTCGCATTGCATCGAATAACTTGTATCAGCGGCTACCTTGTACTAGTTCCTGCGACTCGAGCAAACAGGAGCGACGAGGAATTCGGCGACCGTTCAGATCAAGGTTCCGAACGCGTTATATGACGGGTTCCTTCGGCGACTCTACGAAGGAGAATTGGAGTAAGAAAGGCGAATAGGAATCGATTTGAACGCTTGTCTTGTTTCTCTCGCAGTTAGCTTACTTAAAGTCGAACCTAAACAGTTTAAAGAATTTTAATTGCACGCGAAAGTATGGGACTAGATGGTAGACTAGTCGTGCGCAGGAAAATCGGCCAAAAGAAAGTGACGCACTACATGAGACTGTCCCGATTAGTATTAACGCTAGGTGTACAATGATAGAGCGCGATAAATGCCGAAAGGATATTGTGCAATGACGAAAAGGAAAATAAGATGATTGCACTGGCAGTATAGGGGTAGCGCCAGGATTCACCCTGAGCAAGGTCTTTTCTCTAAGGCCGACGCTTGCTGACAATAAAGACAAGCGAGGTCTTGCTCTAGACGGTCAGCTTAAACACGAGGACACCAATCTTGCATCTAGCACAATGTGAGTGCTCAAACACTGGTCGCCGTACTATTTTTTTGTTTCCTTTGCCGAACGTTCGGAGACGAAGACTGGAAACGGGCCAAATGATCCCAGGCAAAAACCTCTCACTGCTTCCGTCGATCCGGGAGTTGTTTTAAAGTTAGTCAAGAACGTACGTACATTGCCATTTCGTAGACTAATGGACCTCGCTCTTTTCCGGTTTCTCTCTTTCTTCCGCGGGTTTCAAGAGAGCCGTGTATCCGCATTCGCCAAGATCTCGGGGACCCTTCTTCTTTCCCCGCGATCTGAAGAATTGTCGCAACAGTGAGACACGCGTGCCGCAAATTGAAAGGTGAATTACGCTCCGGGGCGAAGCTGGCAATTCATTCGGGCCCGTTTGCTGTCTTCGCGGACGACCATTGCTAAAACGAAGTACGATATTGTATGGGAACACCGTTCCAAAGTGGAATGCCAGTATTTTTCTTGGTGGTTGTTTGCTGGGAACATTTTATGAATATGGAACTTCGTCGGTGGTGGTCTACTGTTTTCCTGTACAAAGATCATTGGTCCCCTCTCTAACCCTCTCGTCCAATCCCCCTCTCACGTTATTTTCTATTATCTCCGTGTTTGTGTCTTTCCACGATTGATATGCTGATCGATAAAACACCCAGGTTTATATCCTCCTCTCGTTCTATCTATCTCCCTGGACCCCTTTCAATCCGTAGTCTGTATTGCAGTGTGACGCACAAGCTGAAGTTTCGCGAACACACGCATACACACGCGTGGGTGTACTTATACATAATATTCGCAGCCCGTGTCAAGTAGATTACTATCGCTCTGTTTAAACCGGGTACATCGGGCTCGATGCAAATCTCCCGTAGCAGAGATTTCAAGCCGTGGGATCTGTCGTGAAAGCTAGTCAGACGTAGTAAGATCTCGAGCGGAATTCAGTTTGCCCAGAATTTTTTTTTTTTCCACACGTTAGTACGATGCGACAGGAATTGAAATGGAAAACGAAATCCAATGGACAGCAGGCGGAAGCGTTAGTCACCGTTTCCTCGCGCTTTCATTTCGCGCCAGCGACCGATAGCTTGAAATTTTAGTATACCAGTGTACGTCGGCAGGAATGTTGCCCGGATGGTTGGGGAAACCAGCCGGGCAACGTAACGAAATTTCAATTTCAAATGCAATTATGGCGCGGCCGGTGGCTCCATAGAGCTGCCGGGGACTGAACGTAGTCTAAAAGAGTTTCAATTAACGCCCCCGGGATGTAGCTTCGTTCGCTTGGATATCTAATTTCGAAAGAAAGGGCCGAAGGCCGATAGACGCTACGCAGTCGTTTCCAAAGAAGCCTACGCTATTCTAAAAGCAGACCTCGCGACGAAAACGATGGAAAGGTTGAATGGAAAGTTGCGCAGAACGTAATACATATCACGTTGTACTTATCCCGGTGATCGGAGGAGCCCGGCTAGCCCGGGATTCCGAGATCCGGATAATTAGGACCGTGGCACGTTTACCTTCACCCTTCTGCTACGTGTTTGTCAGGGAGGGGTGCCCGGTGGGGCCAGGTTTCACGCTGAGCAAAGTGTTCTCTCTGACACCGCTTGTCGCCAACAACAAAAATAAATGGGGCCTAGCCCTCGACGGCCAGCTCAAACACGAGGACACCAATCTGGCGTCCAGCACCCTGTAAGGAAACTGCTGCTTGTCGATGGACGTCGTCTACACGCCTGGATATACATATACATACATATGAATATCGGCACCGTCGATCGAAAGTTTCGGCGCATGTACTCGCGCGGGAAACGGCCGCGGGACGCTTCCATCGCATCTCCCATCTCTCGTACGCTCTCTCCACTTTCCACTTCCATCGCGACCCGGGTAACATGTCGAAATGCCACTTCGATCGCAGCCATGCGCACTTTCCGTTTCGATCCTAAGCGACGATCGATTCCCCACGCAATTCCAGGATTGTCCGCAGAAACGTTTTCAAAGCTTAACGCGTATCGGCGCGATTCGTCCTCCGGAATCGATAACGGTCACTTCGTAGAATTGGGATTAAGATATTGCCCCAGCGTGTAATAATTTTCAGAACGGGCGATAAAAAGCGCTGCACCCAAACTCTCGATCGGTTCTGTGTGTACGTGCCTCTGTTTCTCTCACTCTCTTTCTCTCTCTCTCTCTATATATATATATCTATCATCTCTCTTTCTCTCTTTCTCTATTCGTATGAACATTGTACGATTGATCACGCGTGCAATCACGATTTCTCTGTTTGCGAAGCTGCGTGTGCCCGAAATTGCGGTCACGTGTGCCAGTGGACTTGTAGCTAACTCGCGAGCTAACTTCGGTGATATCGATCGGCTGTTCAGCAGAGCCGACCTTTGACGCCAGCTTCTCGCTGATCATTTCACACATTCTTATTAGTTTCACGATCGCTGCGAATCCCTAGCTTGAACGAAGCAGCAGCTCGCAATTGGAATTTCGCTGGAAAATCCGACGTTCCCTCAGACGCCGGATATTTGAGAATTAGTGGCTTCCTCGTTCTCAACCTAAGCCGTACTAGTTATTTGTAAACCAATGTCTTTTGGATTAACTTCAACCACGGACCAAATTCTTCGAGCACACGCATATATTTCTACGATATTACTCTTGCGCAACGAGATTCGTCAAGACTTTTCTCATTGTCAAACGGAAGAACTCTCTGTCACGCGTTAGAACCTGGACGAAGCTGTGAAACATCATCCGGATTCATGTTCCGACAGGATGTTCCATCGCTTCGCTCAGTCCTAACTTTATTACGAAACATTCGCAGAATTATGGCGGCTTTTTTTATTTCTCTTTTAACTGGCGGATTAAATAATTCGCAGCTTGAAATGGCAATCCGATCCTCGTGAAAGGAACGGTCGCTGCGTTAGTGTTTTCGATAGCGTGACAAAGACGCAAGGTATGACGGTGATTGCGCGCAATTATGGAAATAATAAGGGAACCATAATTCTGCGGCATGACAGGGGAGAAGTCGCGAAGACTAGTGTGCGTTATACCATGCTCTGTATTCTTTCAATCGTTTCTTTTTGAGAAATAATCGCTGGCTGACGATGTAGCGAATTGGCACGTTTAGTACAGAGTACAAAAGGAAACTTTAGGCATCACGTTGGCTGCTTGATAGAACACTAGTGCGTATGTATTTCTGGACACGATTTCTTCTACACTCTGCTGAGAACAGATATGCGTTCCGTCGTTGGAACGATTACGGGTTCTAGATTCCAAGAACATTCGAGTCTGAAACGTTAGAGCCGCGTTAGAGAATCGATTTTCTTCCGTCGCGTCGACACTGTCACGAATCCTTAAATACTGTTAATCCGTGAAGAGATACGACAGAAACGAACGAATTGCATTCGATGAACGCGGTGGAAGGGAGGATTATCAAACAATTCTAAGTTCTTTCAAAGACAAATGCTGTTGCAAAGAGTTTTAAATGTATGTTACCAATAATTCTTTCGAGCTTCCTCTCTAAATTATGATTAAATATTTAGGTACATCAGTACACTGTATATCTTTTAAGTTCCAGGCAATGATTTTAAGGGGAGTCCTATTTTATGGGCTAATAACAAAACAAAATTTGGGATACCTTTAGAAGAGACCAGCGATCCGCTGGATCTGAAATTTGGAATTTTGCGCTGCGCGTTGATGGATCATGCATAACTCCTATGTTTGTTATTAAAAATTAATAATAAAAAAACTACAGCTCCTTCAAAGATGCATAAAATCATGATCCAAATTGCAGATCAATCGAATCGCTAGTTTCTTAAAAAATAAATCCCAAATTTTCCTACGTTTTTAGCACAAAACAGATTTCCCCTTAATAAGCATTTTGGTCTTTACTTATGCAAAAGTACCAAACAGATCGGAAGCTTGTTATTTCTCGACAGTAGTATCTACGCCGTTTCAACTACCACCTTGCATCGAGATCCCAATTCGTTTCGTATTTGTTTGACACTCCTCCTTCGCCTGCAATCGTCACTTGCAAGAATTTGATACGTATAGTACGAATTCCAAAGCGTACAAGCTTGGCCAGAATCGACATATCCCACCCTTCCGCTTCTTCTCGTTTCAATGGATGCTTTGTACTTGTTGCTACGGAACTGCATGCTTCCGCCTCTCTGTACTCTATACCTCTACGTTCGCTTGTCAACTCCTTTTCTAAGATTTCACAAAGTTACACATCTCCTTAACTATATATACAATTCAACAGCCTGGAATCTCGATAGAACCTTTTCAACTGTTGATCGACTCACGCTTTCGCTACTGTTCCTATCATCTTGTGCCCAGGAATGTCTGTTGTCCGCTAAAAGCAAAAGCGTTTCTCCCTCTTTCCGGCGGGGAAGCGTGTAGCGCTAATGGTGCATGCTCACTTTGGAATATCTAATTTATAAGGGAGCCAGATGTGGTTGGTAATTATATCGTTTCGCAGTGTGGTGGATGCCTCGCAACGCGAGAACCTCGGGATTATCGTCCAATACAAAGTGAAAGTGAAACTTTGCCTCAGCCCACTTGCAGGGTAAGCCTGAAAGCGTTACGTGTAAATCATAGGCAGCATAGCCTGTGGCAGATGATTTTAAAAGATTTTCACGTGTCACGTTAACAGTGAACTAGTCGCGGAGCTGCCGTTCATCTTGATGCACCCTAAACCGGAAGAAGAGGAGCCGGCAGCACCCACCGCGCGCCCGAGTCCGACGCAAAAAGCAGACAGCGGCGAAATACCGCTCGACACGAACCTCATCCAATTGGACACGTACGTGGTCAATATTTGAGTAACGCCATCGAGCCATTCTCGCCGGTCAGGATACGTTTCGCTCGCTTCAACGAAATCATTCGACGCTCACTCGGCCACCGCTCGCGATAAGTCTCTCATTCGATATTACCGGGAAAGCCGCTGGTAGCGTTTTCTTGGAAAAGGGAAGCGTCTGCCAGTTGATCGTCCATAGCTTGCAATCAGTTCGCATCTCCTCAGGCTCACGCGCGATCATCGCTTGCCCATTCTCCGGTGTCGAATAACGTCCGAGAAACGGCACCATACCCGTGGGTTAGCCCCCCCGTTTTTAAATTTGCGTCGTGTCTTTCCCGTTGCAGGGAGGCTGACGGCGACGACGATATAATCTTCGAGGACTTTGCTCGCCTCAGGCTGAAAGGCGAGACGGAGGCCTGACCAAGTTGTTCCGACACCATTCACTTGTACGAAACGGCAAAGCGCCCGATGTTCAAAAACGCCGCATCGTCGACGAAAGTACGCCAGCTGATTCTATAAACGATACTCGATCCGACGGAAATAATTGTCTCGCCTCGCAAAGCTATCGCGAAGAATCACCTGTGTGCGTCTGTGTGCGTGCGTGTCGCAATGCTGTTCGACTCGGGAGGAACGAATTTCACGTGGTTCGAAAAAGCTGCGCGTCGTTCGTCGGCGCAATTCCCTAGGGATCCCGTTCGCGATTCGTCGCCGGTCCATCGCGAACTTCTATCCGACACGAGACCAGCATACGTTTAGAATGGTACTAATCCTTGCGCGACGGACTAACACGCCTCCCGAGCGGGCGAACGTATGGTACCTCGGAGTCGTCCTGGACTGCGAGAACAATAATTATTTAGTCGCGGAAGCTCGGAAGCTCTCGTCCCGCGGAAAACCGCCGGGCGCCTCGCCCCGGCGAGGCGCCCCTTGCACTTTGACGCATTCTGTTCGTGACAAATAAAACGAGGCATCAAAGACTGAACGCGCCGTTGAAGGAGGATATCCAAAAACTTTAGCCAATGACGTATTTATTATAGCTCTATCGATTACGAGTGACGAGAGGGGTGGATCCATATTTTCTGGGACAGGCGAAATCGCATTCAGAGTGAGGTGCGAAGCAGAGTCTCTCGCGCGGGACTATAAATACAAACGGGGCAGGTGTTTCTGCAACTTTAATTACGTGGCCAGTAATACTACCTACATCGTAATTGCAGCCAGTGTTGCACGTTGATTCGCGCGAAATTAATCGTCTCAGTCACAGGCTTGGCTGCACGCGTTACGTTCCCCATCCAAGTCGAAAGAAACTCACACTTGTTTACCGATTGCTCGGAGAAGAGAAATATAGACTATTACTAATTTATTTGTTCCCGTAGAATTATTATAGTTTACTTCGCCGTAAACCTTTCGATTATCCTCGATAGAAAGGTACACGTTGTGTTTCGTTGCTGGTGGTACGGTAATAGGTCCATTCCATGCTTCATACGAGAATTAGTTTTATTAACTGGGGGTGGGCACCCACGACACCCACACTGCGTTAGCAATCGTTGCGCTTCGAGGTACGACTGACTAGCGAGACGCGCTCGTCTCCTCGATCACCGCGGTAGGTGTACTCACACTACACTCATGACCCACACAGGTGTTAATCGCGCATATAATACAAGGGGCCATACGGCGTCTTAACACTGCCCACCTTGCAATTCGGTGCAACAAAATTTTAACTTTTCCTAATTACTCGAATGACGGGATAAATAAATAAACAAATTAGATCTGTTGCGAGAACAAAAAAAGAAGAAAGGGAAAAAACGGATTTTTGGTACTTAATTTGATTTAAATTGTACCCCGGCTTATATGAAAAGTTTGACGACTAAAATGCCAAGTCTTTGGTAAATCCTATAGTCTCCACCTACGAGTCACTCAACCGCCGAACTCTTGTAAGACAGGTAAATTTGACGAGCCTGTTCACTGACGGGTAAATAAATCAACTTGTGAACCGGACGTACAAGCGTTGATGTTTCAGTTCGAACGGTTACAACCCTTACCAAACCCGACCGGTCGGCTTCAACGGATATTAACTTTACCTAATGGCCAGTAAGCGGCAGGGGTTGTTTCCTCCTTCGATATTACGACATCCCCCACCTGCAGGTCACGCTTGGGGAAATACCACTTATTGTACTGCCGGAGTTGATGTAAGACCTCCGGCTTCCAGCTTTTCCAAAAGCTGTTTTTCATCGCCAGCAAAAAGGTGTACCTAGTTGAGTAGGTCTTGGACGTATCGCACACATCCGAGCAGGGTGGTAGGGTTCGCGATGGGCGACCTATTAAACTATGTCCGGGGTTGAGTGGGATTTGATCTCGGCTGTCGGTAGTGATGGTGCAGATGGGTGGAGAATTTAAGCAGCCTTCGATTTGAGCAGCTAGAGTGGAGTGCTCTTCGAAGGTGAGAGGTGTTTCACCTAAAACTCTTTTCTAGTGGTATTTAAAAGATTTAACCGCTGCCTCCCATATGCCGCCGAAATGCGGTCCATACGGAGGAGAGAAAGACCACGTAATTTCAAGGTTAGCCACATAATTTTGTATTTCTTGAAATTGAGGTGACGTGCTCTTGAATCGCTCTGCAATCTCTCTTTCTGCACCGACAAACGTTGTTCCATTGTCACTGCGAATGGACTTAGGCAATCCGCGGCGGTTAGCGAAGCGATCGAATGCCGCTAAAAATGTCTTAGTTGAGAGGTCAGATGCGATCTCGACGTGTATAGCTCTGGTTGCGAGGCATATGAATACACAAATGTAACCCTTCGCGGGCGTAACTCCGCGGCCTCTGGAGGGCGTCACTTTGATCGGACCTGCATAATCAAGGCCAATGGCCGCGAAAGGATGAGTAAATTCAAGCCGATCAATTGGCAATGGTGCCATTTGCTGTGACGAACAGCGACCAGAATAACGAAGGCAAGTGGGGCATTTGCACAGTACAGAGAGTCTGGACCTGAAGCGTCGAGTTCGGAAACCATATTATGAGATCGAGACGAACGAGCAACCTTGTGCAGCAAAGTGTTGTGTTTTCCTCGGCACCCATCCACGCTGCAGCCAAATGGTTTCGGGCAGTTAGGGGTTGTGTGTTTTGATGAAATACAAGACTCGCACATATTTTTCGACTTAATGAAATTTGCTCTATCGTCAGCACTTAAGTCTAGGAACTGACGACATTTATATATGGAGTGGGATTCGCCGCACTTAGGACATTTAAATTGCCATTTACTCTTGCCTTTATCCTTCGGTTTTGTAGATTCATCTCGTGCGACGTGCGAGTTTGTTTGCTTGTTCGAGTTCTTTGCACTGTTCTTATTATCATTATTACTTTTGTTACTCTTTTTAGGGTTAGGGTCGCTATTTGGACGAATTGGCCAATTTTGAGGGGTTTTCAGGCTAGTTATTCTACCCTCCAGAAATGTTAAAAGATTAGCATAGGTTGAAAAGGTACAAAAATTTTCCTCGTGAATTGCCCAACTCAGCCTTGTGTCTGGGTCCAGCTTCCTTTCAATCGTGTGGACAAACCAAACATCATAATGATCAGTGCGACATTTCAACTCTTTTAATCCTTTTACGATCTCTTCCGCTCTATCTACGAGGAAGCTTAACTCTGCCCCGGAAGCTTGCATAGCGGTGGGTAAATTAACGCAACTCTCTAAATAGTTGAACAGCTTATGTTTGATTATGTCATACCGACGAAGCAATTTGTCCCAGGCAACCTTAAAGTCCGAAGAAGAAACAGAAACCCCCTTTAAAGCCGTTTTGGCTGTACCATGAACGCAGTTCAGCAAGTGCTGCAACTTTGTCGCATTGGGTATCCTACCGTCATTAATGACTACCGCCGTGAACAACTCCTTCCACGTGTCCCAGTCGTCCTGGGTACCATCGAATTGAGGTATCTCAAGTTTCGGGGTTGAGTGACTCGCGAGCGGAGGTACATTAGACGCGTTAGTAAGACTCTGCCTAGATTGTGGTGATTGCGCCCCTGCATTTATCTCCAAAGTTCTACCGATCTCCTCCTGAATCGCCGTTTTAGCAGCCACAAACGCGTTTTCACCGACGAGATACAGCTCTTTTACAAAGCACTCGTGACTTTTCGTTGTATCCTCGTACTCGTATTTTAGAAGCTTGGTATCATTATTGCAAAAGGTCGACCAATAATCTTGTAACAAGGCTAGACGATTTTCGAAATGTGTCAAGGTGCGCTTGTCCACGCTAACTTTATCGACCGAATTTTTGACAAAACTTTTAATGTAGTCTAAATGTTTTAATTGCGCGTTAAAATCTAATTCTGCTTGCGAAGGAGGCATGTTGGTAGTTATACACACAGCAAGAGTAGAATGCAGCGACTCTATCACGCGTTACCACAGCTTATTACCTAAGGTACAAAAGTATATGTATATTTCTTAAACGGTATTCAACGACGTACGAAATCCCAGCGCGGTCACACAAATTTAGTAACGCCAGGTACTCGCGTACAAAATACTCTTGGCCGCTTTATAACTGAGGCTGCTTTCTTCACATGCTCCACGCACATCACGATTTGCATACGCTGGATACATTCCACCAGCCGTTAAAGGCCACTCGCCAAGTAAACACAGCGTTGCTGAAAGCTGTTCAGCAGGTGTTAAAGTCTTACAATTGGAGTACTCATCGACGTCTCCTTTGATGCGAACGGAACGGTAGTAGTCGGCAAGCGATTGATCAGCACCTCGATCAACTACTCGCATACCATTTTGGAGATTTGACGAAATCTGAGATTTCTTCCCCTCAAAATCAAAGTTTAATTGGTTCCGAAAAATACTTTGCCATCTTTTTAGCCAGAAAATCAATTTTCGGTCGGACGTCGTCCATGTCCGTCGATAAGTCCTGAACATCGTACTCAGCCGGCATAATCTCATTTGGATTCTGAAGAGTATAATTATTCCATTCTGTTCCAGGAATGGAATTATTGTTGTAAAAGCGTCTTCGATTTTCCAACGGAGTTTGCTCGTTAGAAAGAGCGGAAACAGTCTTCCTTAGATTTGAAAAGGTGACATGTTCACTTTGGGGAATAAATTTTCCGTTGTCATCGGTACGATCGGAAGCAAACTTTGGATAGTACTGCTTGTCGTACACTTTTACATTCCCTATAGCATTAATAGGTCGAGTTATGTTAATCGCGCATATAATACAAGGGCCCATAGGGCGTCTTAACACGTTGCACGTCTCCTTTTCTTTTACCGTCTTGTCGTCTCGAAGGATTCGACTTATCGCAGGCAATTTTTTACACCCGTAAGCTTATCAGTTAGAAACGAAAGAATGAGTCTGTCTATTCTCTATGGCCTGGATATAACTCTCGATCAGTTGGTGGAGTTACGAGGTGATCCGGTTAGACCTAATTGCATTTCATTTCCTACGCCGTAACAACGCATTATTTACCGTTTAACGTAGCTTTGCAGCCAGAACTGTCAGAGCTTCCAACGTTCTGCCACTGTTACAGACCGCGAAACGACAATGAAACACTCGAGGATTTCAAACGAATTCGGATCGACTGTAATTTCGGTTTATCACAGCTTTGGACGAGCGAAGAATTCGCGAAACAATCTTCACCAGCTGTCAGCTAAAAGTGTCGGATGTTTAGCAATGATCGCTGCGAATAATTGCTGGAAAGATGGATCGTAGATATACCTACCACATCTTTATCTTCGTACTCGATGTCTTACGCGCGATCCAGCTTCACGTTTTAAAGAATGTTTCTTTTCTTCTTTTTTTTCCAATCATCGAATATCGAACGAACACTGCGGATCTCTTTGCAAAACATCGCAACAAGTTCAACGAATCCTACTTACAGTTAGACGTTATATATAAAAAAATTTATATATACACCTATACATGTACACACACCACACAGTTGTGTATAGCTAGATATATATGTATGCAAACCTGGCGTCACATGCTTAACGATGGATTAAGCAGCGGTTATAAACAAGGATTAGATAAATTCCAGTGATTTAGCTTTTACACGTTTATACCGAGGCCAAGGAAGCATTTGGTTCTTCGCCACGTTACTAATCCTACGAATTTGTATTCCTTTTTTTATGTATCACGTTTTTTTACCGAACGGAGTATCACAGTGCCATCCATATTATTGGGATTACTACTGAAAAAAATTCTTTCTTCGAGGAGATCTCTCGACGGGCGCGGACGAAAAATCGACGGATCCTTTAAAAACATTGACGCTCTGTGTTCGCCGATTTAACGGCGTCTCTCGAGGGATAACGCATAATGAACTAAAGAAGACTTTACTATATAATTCCAAGCGCAATTGGGAGAAAGGGATCATTCCAGGTGTACGTGACTAATTTAATATGCAAGTATGCCTTTAGGAATAAACGTAAAGTATCGTAAGTATTCTCTAAGCGGCAGATCATGTCATCTGAATCGATCACTCGATCATAGGTATCGCTGAATGTTACTGTGTTTTTGTCCAGAGAAAACTGCGAGTCGCGAGCCGTTCGAAAGTTAACTTTTAAGATTCCGAATTCAGCCAAGTCTTAGGTCTTAGACGAATAGGGGTAAGCGATTGAACAGTTCGACGATGTCGCGAAGGTTTTTAATTCACATGACACTAAGAGGATGAAAGCGAGGTGTGCGTTTCACGGTTTCATAATTTCTACTTCTATTTGTCGCATTTTATGAGTCACTGGTCTGCAACTTGGGAACACTCTCTCTCTCTCTCTCTCTCTCTCTCTCTATGTTGTATTAGCACGATTCAAACATTAACGCGGCCGTTGTCAGTTCGTCGTTATTTTACCGATATTAATTGATACTTTCCGGAGGACACTATGAGGACGGCGGTCGCGTTAATTAAAGGAACCTTCGCGTGCCGATCAGTGTAACTTACAATTAGTCTAATTGTATGTATCAAAGAGAATGAATGGGTGGCTCAAAACTGAAGAGAACTAATTAGCAAAGCATTGTCTTAACAGCGTACCGTCTCCAGAAAGAAAACGAAAACGTTCGTTTAGAATTTAGATTCTCCTAAATCTCCTCTTCGTTCCGTTAACGGGGAAAAAGTGAATTCGACCGACCGAACGAATCCTGGATCCTTCCCTTCGGCTCTCTTCAATTCTGAACCACAGAATTTAGCCAGAGACAGCGTCGACCGTGCTCCTGGCGTTTTAACGTGCACATGTATATACAGGAGGCAAGGAAAGATAGTATTTTTTATCGATTTAGCGTATACAAAGTGTATTTACGAGAGATTATCGATTATACCAAAGCCAGCATCTCTCTCTTCGATGTTTCGTAAGCAAAGAAGCTTCTGGACGAACGGGAGGTACGAGCGTGCATGTTGCGCACCAACAAACATAGGATTCTCTAAGAATTACTAATCCAACCACCTACGGAATTCATTGTAGACGTCGACTTAACGTTTAAACTACCTCCAGGTAGAAGTGTGTTAGCGTTCATAAATTCGGGGTCGGAGCGTTAGGGAGGTTAATTGGTCCGTAGAAGGGTATGCCTTTACGGTTCGATTATGCGGAAAGAATTAGAGACGGATAGGCCCACAAATTTATCGACGCAGAGGAACGAATGGGAACGGATAGAAGGAATTGCGGGCTTGTACAATACGCGCGAGAACATATTTTATATTCAAGTGCGCGGGTGCGCGCGAATATTTTTTGTATAATAACGAAATTCGGATGGTAGACAGAGGAGGGGAAGTTGGTCGAACCTTGGAACGAACGAGTACAAGCTGGAGCAGAAGAGAGACCATTCTACTGCACAAAAAAGTAAAATTGCGACGCGAGCGTTGCTTCCTAAAGTCAATAATGGGTGCTGTTTACAACCGTACCGTGCCGTTTTAACGAGCGCGTAGTGTCGATTATTCCGCTAATTCGATGTAACACGAACGAACCCATTACGCTTTAACCGTGAACGTTTTATATCGAGCGATCCGCTCTGCCATCCTCCAGAATTTTCCTGTTTCTCTCGTCTGAACGAGCCGAGCGTATTCATTAAACCACGTTGATGTTACTGATATGTGCCGACACCTCCTCGGAGGGGGCGATCTAAACGATACGCGGGACGCGTACTCGCGGTAAATTGTATATCGCGTAATCACGCGTTTCGACGCGTAGATTCACGCGGCGGGCATAATAGTTTGCTAAGGTAGACGCGCGAGTCGCGGAAAAGGGGGAACAGTTTCGTCCATGTCCAACCGCGCGTAGGTATGTAATCGGAGTATTCGATTTCCCGCGCGATCCTGTCGCGAGACGAGAAACGGCGCGGGTCTGCAAATGTACGGAGCGAACGGCGTCGTCGCGCGTGTAAATTGCGTTTCAGGCGGGTTAATTTATTCGCCGCCAGCCACGGTTCGGGGAAATGAAGAGAGAAAGAACGACGCGTGTCCACCGAACAATTGATTTTTCTACGAGAACAGTGTGTCGCGGGAGAAACGAACGAAGCGAACATCTTATTAAAAGTGTGTATAGAAAGGAAATGGAAGAAGAGAGTAAATAGCGAGATACGTAATATATTATAATGTAGGTACATGTAAAAAAATTGTGTATTCTCATATAGTGATACTTGTAATAATTTAATAAATCCTGTATATCGGAAGCCGTGTTCGTTGTGCCTATTTCCAGTAGCTCTCCCTCCCGAGGCAGGACCATCGCCACCGTTCCACAAGTATTTAGAGGTGAGTAGACGAGTGCATGACCGATGAATTTCATGCGTGGCTCAAGAGAGTAGAGCAGAACTTAGTTCGACAGAAGCCGAGGGGAACATGAACCGTAATTAAACTAGCAGCGCGCGTACCTGCAGTTAAACCGCTTTGAACTTATTCTTCTTTAGTTTCATCCACGAGCAACAAGTATTTGACTGTGCGCCAAAGGGATTATTGATATCTAGTTTTCCGCGAACCTCTGCCGCCTCGTACTACGACCTGCATACTTCAACACGCTGCCAGCTTTTAATCGATAACTGTAAGGCGAGCAGACACTTTGTAATTAGTGCGATTATACGGTAGTTTCCAGTTATGGGAGAGTCAGCATGACGGAAGTTTAAAGCAATCTGAACGATCTATTTGCTACGGGAAGATTGAAAGATTGCATCGCGTTCTTAGACGATTGCAACTTTATACTTGAAGTTTTATATGCAACTGCAAACCCCCTTTACAAACTCTTGCAATATATAGCGCCTTAAAGCCCCTATCCGGCCCTTTAATGAGGACCTTAATAAGCACTTTAACGCGCCCTGAATGGCGCACTTTCCATCCAGATATCGCATAAATAGCAACTGATATGCAGGATAACTCGTTGGAATTCACGACGGCCGCCCGTAAGAAGAAACGACACAACTTTCCTGGAGAAACTTAATAGATCCAGGATGGATGAAATACGTTTCATCGTGGTTCGTTGGAAAGGGCCAAGGGTAAGAATAATTTGCATTCTGTAGGGCGCGCATACACGGAACGGGAGGCACAAAGAAAACCATTACGATGTAACCATACACTTTCGCGGCTGTGCGATTTAGTAGGAAGTTATTAGGAAGTTTCTACCCCAATATGAAAACTTTCGAGCGTGTTATACATAATATTACGCCGGTATGAAGAAAATTAGGGGGCCCAATAAGGATGATAATAGGAGCAAATGGGGAAAAATGCTTGATCGCTCGCTACCCGAAACTGGGCCAAAACATTCGCATGTTTCTTTAGAACGTTTCGCTTTATAATATAAAAATTAACATTCACGCGAATTTACTCCAAGTGTCAAAATGCGTAAAATTTTTATCCTTTTCCTTATTTAATACGTGTTAAATAATTGCCAATGTTCCCCCAGTTCACGATACCGTGCGAATAAACGTTTTTCAATTTCACTTTTACTCGATTAGCGAGGCAGCACGGCGAACGTGTTGTTCGTTTTGGAAAAGTTAACGGATGTACGGCGAAACGTTTTCATTCGTATTCTGCGCGTTTAGCGATTACTTACGAACTGCGGAAATTTCCGCTCTCGCCAAGGAACATGGAAATTTACTATTCGGTGCTGCTAGGAATTTTCGATACCATAGTTATTGGATATGCTATTCGGTTATCCAGCAGGAACTATCCTCAAAGTTAATATCAAACGTGACTTTACCGAGAATATCCGCGTATGTCGTGCTTCACGGTTCGCAGGTCGGTTGGGAACTCTTTTTTCGGAACGATTCCCAAGAAGATTCCAGCGGCTTTTAATTTGTGGCACGGTTGAAAATAAAAGGAGAGGAAGGAATGTTGGGCAACGGAATTATATGGCTATTTGGTGAATAAGAATCATTAATCGTGGAATAAATAACAATGCGGATGGGTGTAGAAATACCGGACGGGGTGAACGTTTACAGGGTCGAACTCCCCTATTTGCCCTATTTTCCATTACGTTGTAGCATTGAACGAATTATACGTAGAATGAAATTTCTGACAGAATGGTACGTACTACAAAGAAGAAAAGAAACCAAAGGAAGCAAGCACGGTTCCGGAAAAGGAAAACCTCCATATTGTTGCCCCTCTGAATAACGTACCGGAAAAAGCATGGCAGAAGAACAGTGAGCAAGCTGAAAGAAATCTTTACATCGATAGACGAGGCGAAATCCACGATATCCACGATGCGATATGAAATAACAGAGAAAGAGAATATATAATTAAATATAAGCTATCCGCGGTTGCTTAAAAATTCGTTATTCCCTAAATCAAGATAGAAGAATGAATTCTATTTCTTTAAAATTAATTTAAAAAATCAATCTTTCGCTTAAAGTTTTAGCTCGAGAAGCGCCGTGCTTCTTTATATTTACAGTCTTAACGAAATTGCAAGGCAAAGGTTCGCGGTGAAACCGAGAAGAGGATAAAGTACGTTAGCTTTGCATCGCGGGACACCAAAAACAGGCGAAATTTGACCAAGAAAGTTCGAAAGTTAAATGAAATGAAGACTATTACACGGCTGAAGAGAGGACAATCAGGGAGATAAGAGAATGCTTTGGAAGTACGATAAGAGTTACAGGGGAGCTAAATCATCGCTCGAACCGGAGGAAATAAGAAAAACTATCTCGTAAAAAAGTTAGAGAGGGACAGAGAATTTAAGAAAAATATTACGAAAAATAGAAAGCAGCTAGGTCACCAAATATTCCTTGCGCGAAAGTGTGCGCAGAAAGTTCGCATTTCCGTTGCATTAAACGAATATTGTGGGCGCAATAATGAATTACATATTTCATTGATACTCTGTATTACTTTGAACGCCAATGCAATAATATTTGCGCTTCGAAGAGAGCTCCTTGTGTTCCATACAAACGGTGCCGAAATATAGATCGTTATTACATACCTGTGCAGTTGAACGAATGAAGAAAGGAAACAGAAGAATCTTTTAGGATTAGAAAGTTGGAACGGTGAAGTTTGGCGCACGCTACGGGTCCTCTCCCTCCCTTTCGTTCCTTCAGCGTCCTTGCGATGCAACCGCTCGCGCGCTCGTAGTGTTCAGTGCGATCCACGCGGTCTAACCGGGAGGATGTGTGCCTGTAATGTTGTGTTTCGCTGGTGTTTTTATTCAGAACCTACCGCCGAGCAACGCTAACCACTTAATCTCGTGATTCAAGAAACAAACTCTACCGAAATTGCTTCAATCACCCATCAACATCGAGTTTCCCCCGCAACTTTCTCAGTTCCCATCACGGTATGTTCCGAAATAAATTAAACCGCGTCGATCACTACGAGATTTCTCACGGAATCAAGATTCATCTCGCGAGTTACGGCAAAGTTACAAAGCTCTGGCACGAAAAAGCTCGCATGGAAACTTCTGCATTCCATGGTTCTCGAGTGTCACGATTCTAGCCTCGAAATCTCGAAATGTTCGAAAACTTTTCCACCGACACGCATCCGGGAATCGTTGAAATTACTACGTAGCTGGGCGAGTGTTTGAAGTTGTTCGATACAGTGAACCGCAGACAATTTCGCACGTTCGCTGCCACGCGTGAAGAAAAGTGGTCGCGACAGGCCGAGAAGCGTGTAATGATCGAGAAGTGCAATCACGGAGAAGGTTATAACCTTTGTAACGGCGAGGACTTGGCCCGATCGAAGCAGACCAGTTTTTCACAGTCCCGGATCGCGTATTCTTCTCGGTTGACGTAAAATAACACTGGTCACTGCGTGCGCGAGACGCGAGGGGCAAACGGGACGCGGTGTTCAAGACCGAAAGAAACAGGAAACCTTCGCGAGGCCCTCTCGTGGATAATTTCGCGCGCGAACTCACACTAATGGCTTTCGGCTTCGCCGCCGAGTGATCGTTCGGCAGAGTTCTCGTCGACCGGTGAAGTGTCTAGCCACGACTGCGTCAATTTATGCTTCGAAGTCACCCTTCAAGGGAGGACGTGGTAAAATTCGAGCGAATTGTCATCGGGCATGATCGCGATTTGTGACGATCACGCCGGAATTTAACGAAGCCACTTTCCGATTCGACTTGCGACTAGATATTTCGGACGAGTAGCCAATAAATCGCGTCTCGCGTCGCGGATCTTTCGGCAGACCGGGGACAATCAATTTTCACGTCGTCCATCCGATTTCCTCGGCGTTTTAAAATGGATAATCTGACCACGCGAACGCGCTGACGAGTAAGTAGCTGCGATCTGACGTTGGCCACGAAACACTTCGAGGCGCCGCCATGCGTGATCGTCGCACAAATCATTTGGTTATCGATTATCGGTGATCGTTCCATTCCTCGACCAACGATTTAATTTTGAAACGCGAGTAGCGAAAGCCGAAGAAAATACGCAGCTTCGAAAAGGGAAAAGGGTTGGTGGCAGAGACGAGGATCGACAGAGAAATATGCTCGAAATCCATGTTACTTTTTTATTTCTATTTCTATATACACGAAATTCCTTATCGGTTATTTATCAAATATTTAACGAGAAGGTTTAAGTGCCTATGGTAAGTTCAATTAAATTAAATTAAAGAGGTTTGATGAGAGGTGCATGTACGGTCTGGAACATCTTTCATCGTCCCCGTAATAGTGCAGATTCTGTGATAACGAAGCGCAATACCGCGAAAATTACACTGTTGCTCCTTTATAACCCAATCTGGCCGGCAAGTAGAAGCAATTTGTATCATCCGTCCTTTATTCCTTTTTGCTCTCTCGTTATCGATGGGAAAACAGGATAGCATGCCCTGTGCACTGCCACCCCCGCAGTTTTACCAGATTGTGTTGTTTAAGAGGGGAGACCACTTTAATGGTCTGAAAAGTAAGGGTGTTTTCAGAATTTTTTTTCTCAAACAAACAACGCAAGTAAATCAATGTATCGCTTAGTATAGTTAATATGTACATATCGAAGGGTAAACTAATTTTTTTCAATCAAATTCATGAATCCGTTTCCAGTATATTCTTCGTCGAAATGTGTGCTGTGGCAAAATAGTTCCTGTGGCGTTGACAGTGCCTTAGCTATATTGTTAATGTGAATTCGAAAAGACAAAAATATTTAGAAACCCACGTCTATTACGCGATGATAAGAAAAAGTTAAGATCGCAAAAGATAACAAAAGGGCGGACCGCTGGAAAAAATCATTTTTTGGGATAAAGATGTTGATAACAAAATAGGACCCGTTAATTAAAAAAAAAAAACTTGATCGTCACATAATAGAGACGCATTTTTTCGTACAATAAATGCCCTTGCGCGTGTTATTTGGATTTATAGTTTTCTCTGTATACTGTCAACGCGGTTGAAAAATGTGATTCGGAGAAAAACGCGTTCAAAGTTCCGCTCGGTTGACACCGCTTCGCGGAAAATACTATATCTCCGTGAATTTTACGGATTTCTTCATAAAATTTGGAGAGGACATTCTTGAAACGTATGTCTTTCAGAACACGCGAGAAAGAAAAAAATCGATATTTCCGATGTTTTAGTGGTCTCCTTAATATAAGTATTTTCATCACTTTATTCCTGATATCATTCTTCTAAACGGCAAGAGAATCTTCCAAGTAGAACTCTTCGCGAAGAAAATATATTTCCCCAGGGGGAGAAAAACATTTAACTTCTAGATAATTAATAGCTTCTAGCAATTATTCTTTGGAAAACAATTGCAGTTCGTTATTCTCGTATTTGCTTCTCGTTTCGGTGCTCTTTTACTCTACCTTCGTTTCGCGCTTGGCGTCGTTGGTAAATTCTTGAAAATCTATGGGATCTGCGAGTCCTAACTTACGTGTCCACAGCAATTTAACAACAGACTGGCGAGGGGGGATGGAACACGCGGCCACCCTTCCTTCGTTAGCGACACGCTTAAGCGTGTCCTTTCTTCCCCTTGAGGATAGGCAATCAGAGAGTTTAACGTTCTTTTCTTGCCAACAATTAGATCGTGGCAAGTTCTTGGCAAGTTACACCGTGTTTAAGAAGAACGGATTATCGTGATTGGATCACTCGTGTTTGCGTTGTAGACCGAAGCCGTATTTCCTTCGCCGGTGGCAAGATACCAATAAGTCGCGTGCACTATAAGATTGAGCTGTAGCCAGATCATGTTCAAAGCTCCTTTCTGTCGGGAAATCGGTTTCGCTGCGAGGGTCTTTATATCACACGCCAATAGACCCCGAAAATCCCAGTTAGAGTCGAAGAAATATGAAACGCGTTTTATTCCTTTCCAAAGAAACAGCGTATCGCTCGAACGGATATAATTCAAAGTTCAAATTCTAGCATGCATTAAGAATCGTGTTTCATTATACGACCTTAGCAAAAAGGTGTTTTTAAAGATATTTAAGGGGTCATGCTCAGTCAGTAGGCCGAAAAAAGGATGGTGTTTGGATATTTTGTTACTTAGAAACTATAACACATTTCTGAAAAAATCTTTTTTCCTTTTAAGGATTGCATCTAGTACCGTGCATCGTAATTTTTTTATTCAAAAATATTTATCAATAACTAAGTTATTGTCCATCACTCGAAGGTTCTCTCGAATAAAAGGCTTCTGCGGTGACCAAAATATTTAAAAAAACATTCAACCGATTTACTTCAAATTTTACAAGCATACTATAGGAACAATAAACTAGTCTTTGAACGAAGGATTTTTTTATCCGATGCTTAGTTTTCTTTTAATTGACGAAAATCAAGCACGATTTATGATGAAAATTGAAACTTTCACTTTAAACATCAGCCATTTTTTCCCAAATCAATGCTTCGAAAAATCCTTCGTTCATATATTAGATAATATAATATAATAAGTAAATTCTTTCGAATTTTTTATTTTTGATGATCGACTTTCGAGCAGCAGTGGTCAACGCAAGAGCCTTTTTTCAGAGAACCTTCGAGTGATGGACAATAACTTAGTTATTGATAAATATTTTTGAATAAAAAATTTACGATGCACGGTACTAGATGCGATCCTTAAAAGGACAAAAGATTTTTTGAGAAATGTCTTATAGCTTTCGAGTAAAAAATTTCCAAACACCACCCTTTTTTCGGCCTCTTGACTGAGCATCACCCCTTAAAGAAACTGTGCGTGGGTATATAGAATCCTTCCGCTGATTTCGGTGCATTGTAAATAAACACAGTGGACTGCAATTTTGTCAATCTGTGCTTCTCGGTTCGTCTCGTTGAGCTTTTCGCACCTACATGAAAATCTTCGCCAAAGAGAGGCTTCTCTTTTTACGATGAGCGCACAACGGCCACGTAAAACTCGCGGAGTCGTGCATAAAACTGCTCGTAAAATCAGAGACTTTGGGCGCACAGCAACTTGAACCCTAGATAATGGTGGGTCGCAGAGCCGACGATTAATTTTGCGCTGTATTTCGTCCAGGGATTACACGCTTCACCGGCTGCGTTGTTATAAAATATTCAGCAATTAATAATGCGTTAATAAATCAAGGACCGAGTGCAAAGCGAGTAAATCAGCTGCAAGAAAATGAACTTGCGATCAAATAAATCAGAAACGCTGACGGCCCCTATTAGCATCCTATAATAGTAAAACAATAATTTCATAAAACTTAAAGTGAATGCCCCCCCCCCCCCCCCTCCAACGCCGGCGAACGCAAATGCGCAAAGGGAATTTACATTTTAATGCGGGGATTTAGAAATGTTTAAGTACGCGGTTATTCGCGCGTTTGCTTCGACTCGTTCGCCAGGGAATTCGATAAAACTTTTACCGAAGCGCGCATCCATGCTGCATTTCATTTTCTCAATGTTTGATCGTGTTCCGTAATCGAAGTTCTGGCTCTATGCGAGAAAATGAGAACGCGGAATTTCCATTCGCTCACTGAATTAGACTTGTATTGTACTCGACGTTTTTTCTTTATCCTATTCAGCGTTTCGTGCGCTCCAGTGTGATAGAGAATTCGAGGCAATCTGCTGTCTCCCCTTGAATCCAGGAAGCTTGTGCTTTTAAGGGTTCGCAATGGAGCAAATGATAGGATCGAAACAACCATATCGGAGGGGTCGCGATCGCTGAACGAAAATTTAATAATAATGTTATGTAAAGATACAGTGGCGCGCACAGAGGTCCCGGCAAGTAGCCCTGGCACCCCCAAAAAGAGGGCTTTGTAAAGAGAAAAGAGAACTTAAATAAATTTACTTTAACGAGCTTTAAATCAATTTTTATAATCACCTAATGAATTTCATTGAATTTGCATTAAGTAAATTTATCTTAAAAGCATTTTTATCCGTTCCACTCGCCACCCCTCTCCCCTCCCTCCCTCCCTCCCTCCAAGATTAAATCCTGAGTGCGCCACTGTGAAAATATACTTTTCCAAAGTTGGCGCGGTTGTTAGAATTATAATTTCCTAGGCAAAGGGTCGAGTGAACAGTGGCTAGAAGTCGACTCGATTCTAACGCGAATCACTGTCATTGGCCTTAGTAACCTCCGCTGGTGTGTCATATCTCGTTATCGAGTGGTATTATTTTCCATGTGGGCCCGTTAACAAATTACATCCGCATCTCGTTCCCATCGGTCGATGCGCAATCATCAACTAGATCCAAGCTTTACCCCCTCCCCCACCCTCCCCCCATAGCACCGACAGAACGGCCGATGCACTTTGACCGTGATAACGTCTCCACTCACCGATGCACATTTGCAAATTCAATCGCTGGCTCCCGCTCGGGCTCGACTCGTTACACATTCGGATTCGGATTACGTCCAACTAGCTGCGTATTAAATATTAAACGTACTAAGTGATAATATCACGGGCTCCCCTAACGAACTGCGAAACCGATTCGCCTAACGGGATTTTCCTGCTTGTTAGTCGAGCGTCCCCGACTGGCGAATGTCTTCACTGGCCAGAAATGGAAATCTCATTTAGCAGACGTCGGTCTTCGTCGCCGGGGTAATTACAAAGGTAATTAAACGTAACGCGCAAGACGCTCGGACGCTTATGACGGAGGAACTCGCGGCACCCTTGCGGTGCTACTTCAGACGCGATTCCTAATTAGAAAGCTTCCTTCGCTGTTTAAAAAGTTAATTTACTTCGGCCGGCAACTGCGCCAGGCTTCGCCCAAATATTTCCACATTTCCCTGTATCGAAATTAGCGAAGAGCTTTTTTTATTCGAGGGACAACGCGGCCAGTTATCCGTTACCGAGACTTTGGGCGCACAAAGACTCTCCCACGGCACAGATGATTTCCCTGCAAAGTGGAACAATTTCTCGTCGAAGCACGCCGTGGCTCTTCCGACGTTTGCTCCGCGACTATACAGGCGAATGAAAAATGGCAGGAATGTAGGCGGAATGGCGAAAGGAAGGAGAACAGAGCTTACTTTTCCGGCGTCGGTGTTACCGATAAAGCGGAGAAAGGCGGTCTTAAGGTTCGGCTCGTTCGAACGTAGAGAATCATCGTTCAACTGGATGCGTCTTTGGAAACAAGAATTTCTCTTACTTCTGATATCTGTTGTTTAGAACTGTCTCTAATAATAAGTTAGGAAAAGTCCGGGGAGAGCATGAAAAGGAGACGAAGGCCGTATTTCTGTTCGAATCCCTAGAGTTACTTCTCCGTATGTTTCTTTACACTCGCATTTCAACATCTCTAAATTTCCGTGTTCTCTATATTCAGCTTCCCTGCATTTCCGTACCTCATGCATACACATATTTCCCAGATTTTCGATCCGCTATATTTCTGCTTCGCTACGTGTTCTGTGCTCCCATGATTTCGAGCCTGAACATGTTTACAGTCTCGTATTTCCGTGTGCCTAAATTCCCCAGGTCTCGCGGTCCCGAGCTTGCGCCACTGTATTTTCGTCGTTAACTGATTCGCTGATAATTCCGTCGCTGTTCACAATTATTCCGCGCCGTTTTTCAGCAATTCGCCGCGCGTCACTTAATCGCAGCTACAATCGCGTGCCCGGCAGCACGCTGGGCGAAAATTTCGCCGATGGGTTTCGGGCGCGCAAATTAATACGGATGCCTCGGTGCGTCGCAGCAATCTATCGATGCTCGGCATAAACACGGCCCGCGTATCTCGATGCACGGCGAACTACCGAATTCGTTGCTTTCGTTAGCAGAGGGACGTTGCTTTTCGTCCACCGGTGGAAGCTGTACCTCGCGTTGTGTTCGTTTCCCGATTCCACGGACGGGTTGTTTACTTTAATGTAAATTGATAACTCTTTCAAGCGCAGCGGACATCTACCAGACCGCGTGCCTGCGTTTCCGCGGATATCGCGGCGGAAACGCGACGGGGGATGCATTGTGCGCGCTCTTTGCGCGCAAGAAGTCGACGGCGTTTGTGCTGCATCGATTTAGAATGAAAGGAAATATTTCTCGCTGATGGGAGAAACCGGGAGAATTATTCGTAGAGCGCGTTGCACGGGTTGGAAAAAGCTAAGCAACCCGATTATGGATTCGTCGAACGCTGTTCCAATTATCAGTTTGAACGTCGATCAACTCGCTTAGACATGCAATTTAGCTGTGGGAGCTTCCCCGCGAATCTGATCGCATTAAATTGCGGCTTTGCTAGTTTACGGGGCGAAATAAACGCGCGATGCGGTGAACATAAGTGAATAGAAGCGAATGATTAGTATTACCCTCATCGAACTTAGCCTCGCAGCGCTGCGAAAGCTTTGCTAGTTTTCCAAATTTTCTATAGCGATCGAAATCGTTGGAGTGATCGAAGCTAGGGAAACAAGGTAGCTCGTTAAATCTCTCAAAAGATCTTGAAAGATTTCCGAGCTCGAGAGGAGCGAGTAACTCGCGGAAAGTTACACGCGCACTGAATCATCGTCCAGGGAACTTCGCATTCGCTGTAACTCGCTTCTAATTAACCAGTTAATGATCAGCGGCAACTAAAAGTGCAAACTCGAACGCTATAGGAGGGCTGACAAGGCAGCCCCACGCCTCACCTTTCGACTTTTTCACCCAAAGAGAAGACGCAGGGATTTTTCTCATTTGTACAAACAGAAAGGGGACGAATTCGTTGAAACGAGGCTAGACTCACCGCCTTGGGCACGGGTCGATCGGAAAGCTTTAATAACTTCCCGAATAGATAATTAAAAATCACAATGAGAATGCACGAACGCGCGCGGAATCGCGTGGAATTTATTTCGATGAGTTATCGGGCGCGGAATATAGTCGACGCTATTTCCACGTATCGTCGGAATTTCTAGTTCCCATTTGCATTCCTCTGCGCCCGCCAACGACAATTAACAGAGTCCACTGTGAAATTATAATCAGAGCGCTCGGAAATCGGGCCTGCTCATTAGCGGGGTTCCTTTGACGACGAGCAAACAAATTCTTGCCCCAAGTCCTACTCCGGGGAAACAATGGCTCCGGTCCGGCTTAGGTATGTATGTGGAAAGCAGGATTGGTCATCTCTGAGAATAGGGAGACGGGCAAAGAAGCAGCCAGTTCGTAAAGCTTCTGGATGCGAGGTCGAGGCATCAATATGGTCGCGTAATTTATATTTGCAAGCCTTTCTCCGGCTGGGTATCCTTAAAGCAAGCCACTCGGGGTGAAATAGAAACGAGGGCGGAAGCAAGGACGCAGAAGGGGTGACCGATATCGCGGGATACATCTTTTACGAGCAGATTTCAATATACAGATTTCCGTGAATTCTCGGCGTTCGTGTTGAAGATAACCCAGGTGTTCGTGCTTGAAAGACTGTTCTATGTGTATCGGGTGGCGTCGATATTAAAGTATCAGTCGATAGGATTCGAAAGCACGGGAAAGCATTCGTCGAAATCAGAAAGTTGGCAGTCTATTGGTCGAATTAGGAAGACACGGAGCAGCGTGTCGCGTGAAATTCCATCTGAAATGAATCGCGGTATCGCGAAACGAGATTTCCCTGTAAACAAAGTAGCTGCCTGCCGCAAGCAAAACGGCACCGCGGTTATGAAGTTGAGGTATCGTGACTGGAATGTGCCAGCGAGAGACGAAGCGAGCCAGGGAGGCAGATAATCAGGCAGCGTAGCTTTTAATATCCGAACCTTTCGGTGCTCGATGACCTGACGGAGAGATGGAAGGTGGAGAGGTTCGATGAAAAGCGAAAGAGAAGAAGCGTTTTTGTTACTTTATTCGCGCGAAGAGGGATGCCGATGTAATTTCTCGATCGCCAGCTTTTCCAAGCAAGAGGGAACAGGCGCGAGAAGGGAAGACAACTTTCTTCCTACCCGTGTCCACCGGCGGCGTAGCGAAATTCATAAGTGGGGACGGGCTTATCGAAGCTATCGCCGTATTTTCACGGGGACGTGATTTATCGAGCGGGTTCAGCCAGATACGTATCGGCAGCGGTGTCACCTTAAGCTCGCCTTATTCCTGATCGATGCAATATTATTATATCTGCCGCGGGATCCTCGGCTGACGCTCCTTGAATAAAATATAAGCCGCGGGAACACAGAAGATATCCGGAGTTTGTTCCTCCTCTGGCATTAGTATCGATTCCTGATACCCCGTCTGCCTTGTAATCCTCGATAAATATTCCATTTGCGGCATCATAGGTAACGCCGGTGTCTCCGATAAAAGGACGCGGCGATGAAAAAGCTGATAGATCTCTTCTACCACGGATAAGTTGCCGCGCACAATGATTGAAAAAGAAACGCCGGATTTGAGAAGATTTCTCCGTGACGGGATAAGTTGCGCGGCGCCACGTTTCAATCGGCAACTGTCGTTCGGGCTCTCGCGTCGGCACAACCCCCGTTCGATCATCTTCCCTCCGCCCCCCCCCCCCGAGTATCTTTTTAAGGGTGCTCGTCTGTTTCGAGGCGGGTGGAATGACGGGGATTTCAGAATGTAAACCCGTAACGATTGCCGTGGCAATAAATCGATTTCTCCGGGGAGAATTTCAAATTGTCATCGTTTGTTCCAGGCGGCGGAGAAGCCGGAATAATACGCCGGCCGATCCCTGGGAAGCGAGTAGTACAGCTGCTCGTAAAGTCGGACCGGAGGAGTCCATAAACTGTTGCCGGTTTCGCGGCTGCCGAATAAAACGCGCCGGCCTTCGCGATCGCGGTGCTCCGGGCCGAGGTGAATTCCCAAGCAATGCGAGGGATGATGTTCTTTTACGAGGACGCGGTGGCCGCGTTGCAGAGGGAGGCTCGCTCTTTCCACGTCGCGTTCACATAACGGAGCAACGGAGGTTGTTGCTGGTTCGATGGTCGGCCGGCCTGCCTAGCCCTGATCCCGCCTCGGACAGCTTCTATCGGCGACTATGCGGAACGGACGACAAAGTCAAGGCTCGGTAACCGCGGACGTGACCGGGATCACGCGGCACAGGCGCTGCTCGTTCGTGGACAAAGTGCCCTAGAGACTAGAACATGAAGAAGATGACCGGCCGCCTCGCTCTATCCAAGGACGGAGCGTAGCCCCTGTTGCTCCGAGCGGAAGCTTCGCCTGGGAAACGATGGACGGGAACCTGACCACACTGGCCAGCAACCTGACGGCGATACTGCACCAGGCGCCCTGCAACGGCAGCTTCCTCGGCTGCGTGGACGAGTGCGGGGCCGGTTTCATAGGGTTCGATCATGTCTGCGCGGCGGAAAGGGCCACCTTCGCCTCGTCCATGACGCTGCTATGCAGACCCTGCGACTACTCCGCCTGCGACGTGAACGTGTCGCTGGTCCTCGGCGGCTTCGAGAGCATAGAGGGTGTCTTTCTTTCGAGGATACCGAGGTTCAGGGAGTGCAACCAGACGGCCTTCGAAGACGAGGTGAGAGTCTCCGGCTTCCGGCTTCCTCTTCGGTATCTAAAGATCATTGTCGCCTCGTGGCACGGTCGCCACTCGATTCGGCACGCTTTTCCTCGGGAACTCTCCTTGGGATACTTTTAGAACGCGTGACAGCGATCTCAAGTTGCAAATTCGTTTACGCGGAAGATTAACGTTCGTAAGCAAAGTCCCCCGATGCTCCTCGAAAGTTCTACAATTCCGCTCGACACGTCCGCGCTGTTCCGAACGCTTCAGTCGTCGCGGTAAGGGAAATTCATTAATGCGAGTGTAATGCTTCCCGTCCTCTTTGCGCTCGGCGAGGACTCGCGCTAATTAATGGGAACTTGAGGCTCGTTACGCGTCTCGGAAGTTTCTGGTCGCTTGAGAATTGGGCCATCTCGGGAAATACTTTAGCCGGGGGAGGGGAAAAAATTATTCGTACGAATTCGCCCGGCAATCTGCCCCGATGAGACTCTCTCCTGTACCTCGTTGCTCCCCGTAGATTCTAGAATGCACCCCGGCAGAGAACGCAACGACGGACGATCTGACGGTAACCTGTACGCACCGGGGAAAATTAAATTCGACCACGAGGGGCCGTCGTTTCGACTGGAGCTTCCTGTTCGTGGCGGTGTTCATTGTGGCCGGTGGCCTGGGTAACATATTGGTCTGCCTAGCCGTGGGCCTCGACAGAAGGCTGCACAACGTCACGAATTATTTTCTCCTGTCTCTGGCCGTCGCCGATCTCCTCGTCAGCCTGTTCGTCATGCCGCTCGGTGCGATACCAGGATTTTTGGGTAAGCTGCCGAACGACGGACTGCCGCTCTGGCGTCCAAGTTCAAGTGTACGTCGGCGTCCCGTCGCCTAAAGACTGTTTATTTTAAATACCACCACCTGACCGTCGCGTCCCTTTTCCTTCGGTTCCGCTTCTACCCACGCGACTGAATCCAAACTACGGCCGCGACACCGAGGCATTGGAGCGATGCCAGCTCGGCGAAAACAAAGGAGAGCCGATCGGTCGGTTAAATCGAACAAATTAGAGAGCTCTGGCAAAGTTCCGCAGCAATGTGCCGATCCATTGGCCACGAAATTCCCCGCCGATCGATGGTCGCTCTAATTGAAAACGTTTTTCTGTCATCGCGAAAAGAAAGTAAAGCAGTTCGATTCGGGCGCGAAGGGAGGGGTGGCAACGAAATCAAATTTCCGTAGGCTCCTCTACAGTCAATATCAATCGACGGTGAAAAAGAAAGTGTGAAAGGAATCGGAGATAAGCAGTCGGTTTGTGGTTAGTATGGTCTGAGGTGGGCATACCCTCGACTTTGATAAACTCGGGAAAGACTCTCTCTCTCTCTCTTTGTCGTCGATGGAAGCGGGTTTCAGAATTTTTGGCGCGCGAGAGGGAGAAGTTTGAGCGAAGGCGTGAAATTATAAAGCGACAAAGCCGACCAGCAGACTGGACAACTTTTCTAACAAGTCCCATATGCCAGAAAACTTTCAGCGTTTTCTTAGAGGAAAGCCAGTGAACCGCCTGCGCGCGATCCATCGCGTCCGCTTTAATTGGCTTCGTAAAATAACCACCCCCCAAAGCTTTACCTTGTGTCTCACTAAACACGGAAATAACAGTTGAACTTTAGAAACGTCACTGCGTCGGGCGCGAGCGGAACTGGGGCCGATAGAGTTAAGAGGATGACTCTGCTTAAGACCCTTAGGGTGGATTTAAATCAACATGGTTCCCGTTAAATATTATTCATCCGTGTACGATATCGATCAGCGAGTAATCGGATTGAAATCGAACGGGGCTCGACGGTGCCGAGCGAGAGGGTGCCGGCGGGTGGGAAACCGCGGGGTTGAAAAGGAATTAATGAAAACGGGGACACCGAGAGTAAGCCGAAAAAATGGACGGTAAGTCGAGGGCTTACGATCTGCTTCTCGTCCTCCAACTGCTGACAAACGATTTCCGATGGCAGACGGTGCTCGAACGGCGAAGGAATAAAAATCTGATTGTCTGGGCTTCGAGGGAAGCCAACCGATAATAATCCGCTCGTAGAGATCGGGGCGTTTGCTTGTTCTTTCAAAAAGAAAAGATCTCCTCGTTTCCTTAACGAGCAGCGAAACGCTCTTCCTCCTTAGGGCCGGGTAAAAGCTTTTGATCGAGTGGCGGCGGTAATCGTTGCGCAGAAACTGTTGGCGGCTCGAGATGAGGAAAGCGTAGGACCGTGGGAATTCGTTGAACGCCACCGAAACGGAAGCCGAGCGACTGCGGCTTGCCTTACCGCGCGCCGAGTATGCTCTGATTACGTTTGTAACGCGAACCGCAGGTCGAGTCGCGTGCTCCACGAGTCCGAAGCAACGCGGTTAACTTTCATAAGCTCGTTAAATTATTGTTTATTTATTTATTTACACACATGAACGGGCAGCTACCCATTTAAACGCGAAGAAAATATGAAAGACCAGAGTGGAGACACATTGTTACAGCAACCAAAGACAACATAAGAGACGTCACGCAATAAACAGAATTATAAAAATATAAAGTAATGTACGAAACGTGACGTAGGTCCTATGTAACGTTAGATGAAGTCGCTCTGTAAACGCTAGCTTTGAACGCAGGAAGTGATCCCTGAAAGAGGTTCGCCAGGTTAGAAATCCTGTGAAACGGGTCGGTATGACCAAACCTGGAAGTGTAGAGAGGCGGTTTTAAACAGTTCGGCTTGTCTGGTAGTCTAATTATCAGTCTAGATAAAATAAAATAGTCGTCACTCATTTTGCACCCCCCCGCTTGTATCGCATCGAAATCAATTCCCTCCGATTGCGAGAGCGATATTTATTTCCCGATTTCGACCCATTCTTCTATCCAGCAACTAGCTTTTTCTCACGATTGCATGGCACAGCAGGGAGCATTCTGTACCAGGGGCGCAGCTTCGAAAAGTTTTCACGCGGCCATGAGAAAGAGCTCTGGCTGAAACGCATTCGAGATACATAGCTTCTTATACGCCGTCCGGAGAATTTATTTGAAAGAGCAAGCACCCAGGGATACCGGTTGAGTTATACGCCTCCCCCAGGTATTTCTGCTCGCGAGAAAACGATGAAAAGTTCTGATGCCTGTGCTCGATAAACTGCTCGAAATGAGTAACTACTGTATACCGTTGCGACTGGAATCACCGGGGACGTTGTAGTTGAACGAAGCTTTCTTGCTTTCATTATTCCCGCCGGGAGAGGATCCGCTATCGAACAGCATCGGAATCATTAATTCTCACCTATTATCCCGCGCTAGCCGGCGAACGTGCTAATGCTCTACACCTATAAAGTTTCTCAGTTACACGGTACAAAGCGCTTTCGCGAAATTTCCTCAGCGAACAGCGGCCGTAATGACCGAGCCGGGGTTAAACGTTTCCTAGAAATTCGGGTCACGGTGACCCGGGCTCACCTGCGGTGTCGAGTAAATCGCAATCAAGCCCGCGCACCGGTCACGTTATAGTATGCGTGTAGTTACCGTCCAGACGCATTAGCGCGATTGACTTTCTTGACATCCTGGCTCCCGACCGGCCGCCTCGACAAACGAGATTAAACGCGGCGGACGCGCCTCGCGAATTGAAACGAACAACGTTTTTTCCCCATTTCGTCGGGGAAGTTGGGAGAGCGCCAGCTGTCGATTCCCGATTATTTCAACGTGAAAAATGGACGAGCAAATATTCCGTCAGCTATATATATATATATATGCAACTATACAGCTATAGAATTACTCGAAATCGTTTATTTGCCGTCTGTTTAATTCTTCAACCCTGCCGTTTCTATACCAGCTCGATGCGCCTGCTATCTCCGTGGCAAAAAAAAAACGCCACATTATCACGAGCTCGAACGTATTCCACAGATTAAACGTGCGGAATTTATTGTTTCCGCGAGATTCGAGCATCCGCGAGACGTTGCGTTGCAACTTGATAAATGGGGTTGTCGAAAAAACGGGGGTAGGTAGCAATGGTGAAAACGGCAGCTGTGCCGGCCGCAATTGAGATATATTTGGTTTGTATAGCTGGCCAGCCGACCGGCCGACCGGCAGAATGGCCCGGCAATAGACCGCGGTTCGGTTTTTGCGCTTGTCAAAAATGGAAATTTCGCTATGGCCGTTGGCAGGGGAAAAACCGGGCATTGCGGTGGAAACTGTCGCCCGGTTCTCTGTGCCAGTTTGACCGGCATTAATTCATTTTTCATATGAATTCGTCGCTGCGGATTCTCGTCGCGGGCAAATTCCGAGAAACAGCCGTGGTATTTCGCCCTGACTGCGGACAAAGTTTCACGATTCCCCCCTCCTAGCCAGTGCATTACGTTCTAGCCTCGATGTAAACGGATTTCCTAAATGTCCCGGCGCGGACCTCGGTCAGCGATAGTCGCCGAAATTCTTCGACAGAAGAACGCGCAAAGAACCGCGCTGATTAAACCTACCCACGGTTTCGGTTTAATGAAATCTCTAGCACCGGCGAAAGAGCCAGGTACCCAGGATCAACTCATTTCGAGATGACGTAACTCTTTCTAGAAAGCAAATAAAACGGGGAAGCGAGATGGCTGGTGTTTCTGGCGATTCGCGTTAAATCCTTGCAACAGCATCGCTCGCTCGTTAGGAAGGTGAATCGAGTCGTCTCTGCTCTCTAGACTCTAGGTCCTACGAGTTCCCTGAAAATGCCAATCCGACTGCGAACGCTATTCCTCCGCGACCAACCACTTGCAGCGTATTAACGCGAAATTTACCGACAGACAGCTGTCACTTGCTTTCACTCGAGAATTCGACGCTCCGATTGCTTGTCATCGTGTAGATTCGATGTTTAACGCTCGACGGTAACGAGAACTGTAGGCACTCCTCTCTCTCTGGCCAATTTCAGTCACAACGAGTGTTAATCAAATTTAGGTACTCGTTGTCAGAGTTTAAAGAATGGTCAGCGATCTGACAGGTGGGATTTTATGATTCTATCGTTTCTACTCGAGATCGTTACTTATGGAGACGGCAGGTAATTCCCGTCTGATCATTCACGGACTACTTTCACTTGCTCTCCCGCAGTCTGCTTCCCTCTCGCTCCCGGCTCGTGCAAATCAACCCGCCTCTTTTGTTGCAGCAGTGCACTGGGCGCCACGTAAAATTCGAAACGTTACAGAAAAATGGGGGAAAAAATTTGTATGTCCTTGAAAAACGAATAAAGAAAGACCACAGAGTTTCTTTTTAATCGCAAGTTGTATAGTTTTTTTAAAAAAAAATCCTAAAGATCACCTATTTTTTTAGGGATTTGATAGGAATGTCGCCTTAATATGCATTATCGCGAAAAGTCGATTAATTCTCTCCGCTTACGACTGTAACGTTTAAAGTTTCTTTAGCGTGAAATGGTAGGTGTACCTATGACTATCGTGTATATAGTAGACCGATGACCGAATTTATGGGTGGGGGAGGTACAAACGCTTGAAATTTGATTATTAACCACTCGCCCCTGTAGGTAGACAATCTACCAACTCCACTGGTCACTTCGTAAACTTCAAAAGGCTGCAACTTTTGTTACGTATCAGAGGCCCTACGGGAAAATGTTACGAGAGTAAGATGTTGGAAACCAAGTCGTGTATCAAACAAAGTACAGCAAGTATACAAAACGGCAGGAAGTTTCTTCGGAGCGTGGGAGCGGAGTAGTGGGATCGTCTAGAAGTAGATCTATAGAAGCCAGAGGCTCTTCTTTATCGTCTAGGGAACTGAAAGGAACCGATGGGGAAGAGGGACGCTAAAAATGTTTACGAGGTTTATAGTAAGGCCTAATCCCATCAAAGTGAATAGTGCTTCCCTCTTCGATTCCGTGCGAGTCTCTTCGAATATCTTCCTTCGCGTAAAACCTATTTAAGCCAAGCTCCGACGTGCTTGCGTACACGGGTTTATTAAATTTAACCGCCTGGTGACTCCACACTTCGAATTACGAGGAGATTTTCTCGCGTTCGGACAAATATTCGCCACGGCGACCGCTGCAACAGCCTTTCGTCTCACGTGCTTCGCGGTCAGAAAGCCGCAGCGATAGCCCTGCCGATGGAAACACTTTTGCTGATTAATCTTCCAACTGTGAAGTCCGTTCGAATCTTTGTAAATGATCACTGGCAAGAATTCTCATCTTTTACCGCCAAATCTCACCTCCCAGAACAATAAAAATGTCACGGCTCCGTAGGTTATTTCGCGAGAATAATAAAATAAAACAAGGCCAATCGCAGCTTCGCGGGATTACATAATAGTTTGTGGGCGAACAGAGGACGAGACGAAACATCCTGGATAGTATCTAAAATAACGCGAACGAAATTCAATTTCCGCGAATGTTAAGGGTTGTGCAAACCCCTTCCGGCCTGTCCTTGTCGTTATCCTCAAGATAATTGCATCCTCTTACTCACGAGCGTGTACACAGTGGACGCTGTTCAAAAAGTCTGATCGATTCCAGGCATTAATTGAAAGCTCGCGGCCGCTCCTTCGTCCAACTGAATTTCTACCGCCACGAAGGGCTCCTATTTTATTTCGCTGCGAGCTTTCATCAACGGAGAGCAACGCGATCCTCGGACGATGTTTCGATATTACAAACGATTCGATAGCGCCCGGACTCGCGATTGCGGAGTACGAGCTTCATTTATTTTCAACATTGCTACGAAGCAGACGAACAGTTTCGAAGTTATAAAATGAAGAATCATAAAAACTTTGCCTTGCCGATCCATCGCGAGAAGTTACTACCGATAGGACCATCATTCGTTTATTCGTTGGTTAAAAAGTCGAGTTATCTCTCGACGTATGTATGTATAGGGCGAAGTGTTCGCGTACGCGTGAATCGTTGTAACACTGGAATTATACTTCTCGCGAAATACACAAAATTGCGAACGGGGGTTTTGATTCCCGGACCCCGAAAAGCCTCGCGCAATTCATGGGGTCGATTTTTTTTTTTAAACATTTTTCGAAGGTACATATCCCCAAAAGTGTACTGTTAAATTTTCGGGGAAAAATTTCGATTATTTTAGCTTCTACAGAGGTATTTTGTAGAAAGCGCAGAGGCTCGGCCTCTATAGACGAAAACGTTGAAAACGTTTTTCTCGAAACGTCATTTCTTCACATCGCGAAGATAAAATCTCAAAATCTATCGAACCGATTGCTTTATAAGTTTAAGAACGACCGCTAAGAATGGTCCGTGTATAGACGAAATACGACGTGGGAATAAGGTAGAAATATCGAAGAAATTATGTGGGAGCAGTGTGGGTAGAGCGAAACTATATAGGCGAAAATTTAAATTTGAATTTTCAGTTGACCTGGGTGTGGGATAGTTGTCGTTTGATTAACCAAACACAACTGTAAAAAAATTTTGGAAAAATATTCATGTCTTCAGGTTCCTTTTTGTCTTAAAAGTGTAAAAAATATGATTCGCAATGTCATTTTTTACATTTCTAAGAGAAAAAAGGATCCTGAAGACATGAATATTTTATCAAAATTTTTTTACAGTTCTGTTTGGTTAGTCAAAAGACAACTATCACGCACCCCGGCCAACTGAAAATTCAAATTTAAATTTTCGCCTATATAGTTTCGCTCCACCCTATTAGACAATTAGACTATTCTAGAAGTGGTAGTAGAAACGTTCCGTCGATTTCCTCGGGAAAGTCACGCCAACTGCCCTCAGATGTTAGGCCAATCCTACGCCTCGCCTGTGGTTCTAGATAATCTAGATTCTAGGTTCTAGAATCTAGATTCTCCTCCGTAAGCCTTCGCCACCTTTCTCACCTTCCCAGTGGACGTATCCCTTCGAGCACCTCTCCTGCTCGCCTCTTATCCAGATTTTCAGCGAATGTACCGACAACATGGAGGAGCGAAGTAATGGGCAAAGTTAATGGGATCTCGGGAGGATGAGAGCCGGGGTAGATCGAAATCTTTTCGCTGGGAACTATTGCTCGGGATGGACGATGCTCGCGGAGCCACCTTAGAGAGTGATCGAATTGGACCGGGGAAAATTGCCAAACTCATTCGCCCCACTCAGTTTTTAGCTACTAACGATGAACGAAATCTTTCCTCCGTTTCAATGAGTCCACGCCAGCTGATAAAATGAATATCGATCTTTCAACTGGTTATCTTATCTGTAAGAAAACAAAAGCAATGGCGCACCCAGAGGGGGGGCCAAGAGGCCCTGCACCCCCCCAAAGAAGAAGGGGCTTTGTAAAAAGAAAAGAAAACAGGATTTTATTCTTTAAATCAATTTTCATAATCACCCAATGAATTTTGTTGAATTTGAATTAAATGAAATTGCTTTAAATAAATTTGTATTAAAACTATTTTTATCCATTCAACTCAGAACCACCAAAGATTAATTCCTGAGTGCGAACAAAAGTACTTGGAGAAAAGCGAAGTTTTATTCTATACATCGTCATCTTGATAATAATTGCAGACTGGGCGGCACTGCTCAGGATCGATCGTAAAGTGTGTAACAAGCTAACAAGTTTAGTTTACCGGAAGGTCTACTTTCAATAGCTTTATTTTCCTTTTATCGCAGAATTCACGGCAAATACTTTACGTTCTCGGAAGCATCTTGCCTCAGCCCCTTTGTTTTCCCCGTTTTTCCTGCCCGCTGCGTGACTCCCTGCAGATTCACCTCGATGATGCTGCAACGTTGCGCTCACAAAGACAGTGGAAAATTTGATTTTAAGTCGAGCCCGCTCCCGTTTATCTTTCAACTTCCTTTTCGCGACTGTTTAGCATTACAATGCTGCACGTCCCCTGGCGTTCCCCGACGAAACGCTACTTGTTAGGCTCGGTAGCATGGAACCTTCATTGGATGAGAGAACGTCAGCAATCGAATCTCGGAGACAAGGCGACAGAAGTTCTCAATATTACGTGATATGTTTTATCGAACCATCTACATATAATGGCTGTTGGTTGAGTGATCAAATGCCCATTAAGAAAAAAAAGACGAGGCACGAATAAAAAAAAAAGGAAGAGTTTGAATTTCCCAGTAGAGAATACACAGAACTTTTGCCTATTTGAAGAGCAAATTACGAAGCCCTCGTGGTCTTAAAAAGACTTAGCGATTTTATGAGACGCTGTCTTATGAATAACAAGTAAGCGGGAAATAAAATATCTGACAATTTATAAAATGAATTTTTATTACAATAGAAGTGGAAATTCTTATTTTCTTTCAGTATTCTGCCTTGTTGAAGCTTGAAAAAATATTAAAATAATGTAAAACAATTATTATTTCACTGCCAATTTTTCTCCGATGCCTAATTAGAGTATATAAGCTTCATGCTACGAGGAATGTAGATAAATTCATCGAACCTTACGTCTTAACCGGTAGACTAAAGTACTCAAACTTAATTTCCTCGATAAAGCTGTTTCGTGACATTCCCTATTTTTTCCTTCGCCCTTCAAACGTTCTTCCATCGAACGGAGAGAGGTTCAGGGATAAACTCAGCCGAGAGCAGATAATTTTTCCGAAATTACGGTCACGGATTACCGAAGCGCTCCCAGGGGGAGCGAGCTGCAGGATTTATTTTCCGAAACACTTGCCCCATTTTCCCAGGCCGCGTCCTCCCGCCAGACGGTTCGAGGAAAGAAAAGGCGCGTGCTCGATGTTGATTCGCGGCGAAAGAACAACGTTCCCTTCCGAGGCCGCAATTAATTGGAGACTGCCGCCGTTTGCTTGTATGCAAAAAATTTCACGGAGGCGTTATTAATTCAAAGGAGCCGCGCGCGCCGCCGAGGGGTCTGCTCCCGAGGAATTTCATTAGATACAAAATTATGCGAGCGATGCCGAGGGAACGGTTACACGCGTCACCTGTCGATCCAAAGTATCGAGAAGCCAACGGGGAGAAGAAAGCTGGGGGCGTGCAGTCGCTTTCGCGTTTTTCTAATTGTCCCAGATTCTAACTGAGACCCGTCGTAATTGCGTGAGTCGCGCGGGTCGAGTCTGCCTGATCGTGGCCGCTTCCACTGAATCCCAGAAGCGATGGTGAAATTGCATAACGATCCGGAGGCGACGCTCTCCGAAAGTGCATCGGGTATAGTTTCCCAAGTGCATGGCAAACTTCCGCGAGAGCGACAGAAACACTCGGCGGGCGAATCGAAAGAAAGCTTTTATTTGCCGTTGATATCGAACCGGGAGCGAGTGAAGACGGAAACCGACTGTTATCACGTTCCGTGAGCTCACGTGGTATCACGTTGACAAATTTAAACCTCGAGGCTTACAAGGGAACATCCCGAAGCCGGAAATTCAAAAAATTCTGAAACTTTGCGAATATCTAGGGAATTTCCTTCTGATTATAAAGCAATTTTTGTTTACTGCCCAAATTCACTCAAACGGGGTGTAATTAACCCCTGAAAATCCGGTTATTTGCCGATTTTGAGTTATGACTCGCGAACCGTAAAATAATTTTTTCACCAAATGATAGATCTATTTAAAAGAAGTAATTTTTGTCTTAAAACTTTTTTCTATCTCTTACAGTTCGCGAGTTATAACACATAATCGGAAAATAGTCGAATTTTCAGGGGTTCGTTTCAACCCCTTCGAGTGAATTTGTGCAACAAACAAAAATTGCGTTATAATGTGAAAGAAAATCACCTACATATTCACAAAGTTTCAGAATTTTTTCAATTTTCGGCTTCGGGATCTTCCCTTGTGAGAAATATACTATTATAATGTCATATCATGTTACAGCGTTTTTGAGCCTGGAAAATGTTCGATGGAATCTCGATAATTTCAGATGGCCCCGACTGGTTACTCGATCCAACGAAACAGTCGGGATTCAGAAGCACGCTGAATGCCGCTAATGTAAACGGACTATTGACGTTGACGTTCTTTGAAGTCGCCCGTTTCCGCGTGGCTGCTGCCGGTTAAAATCGGCAGACCCGCGCCGCGACTTTCGAGAGCCCTGCTCTCGAATCTCACGGGACGCGGCTTCCCATCCGCCAGTGACAGAACAAATTTAATTAAACACTCGGGCATTCGGAGCCCAGACTAATCTAGGTTCTACGTCGCGTTCGTTTGCTCTCGTGTAACACCTAGAATTAACGAAACAGCACGAGTCTTCCCCGTTCGCTATAGCTCCGTTTCGCAACGATTCGCGAGACACGGAGCACGTGCGATGCACGAGATCCAGCGGCGGTAGGCGGCCCGAGCCCGCTATAGAAATCGCGTTTCCAGCTTTCCTTCGAATTTGTAAACAGTTGCTCACGCGCCGCTTTATCCGCGCGAATATAAAACAATAAACCATTATCGCGCGGCTTCCCGTGAAACTACAATGGACGTTTAGCATCGACTTCCGCGAGTTAAAATCCTGTCGAAATGAATCGAAACGGTCGATCGTGCGAGAGACGCGCGCGCGTTAACGAATTCGACGTTACCGAAATCGGGATAAGTGAAATGAAATTTGCAATTCAATTGGTGGAGTTAAGAGATAATTATATCGAGATACCGGAAAGTTATTCAAACTATCCGGCTAATAATGGATCCGCGTAAGAGTAGAGAGCCCGGGAATGAATGGGACAGATAACTTGGCCTACATCCTAATCGATTGTTGCGGGAAATCCAAGCGAAACGTGGAGGAAACCTCGGCGCCGTTTAAGGGGTTATATCTAGTCAGGTGGCCGAAAAGAGGCGAATGTTTCTGAATTTTTTTTGAAAAAGAGGAAGCATATATTTTTACAGAACTTTTTGCACTTGAAATAGCAACATTTAAAGAATACTGGGTAATTTTTTTCGCAGAAAAATATTTACGTTTATAATAAAGTAAGAATCGAAATCGTGGAAGCCTTTTTAAAAATTTAGTTTTGCGGTGAACACTGCCATTCGGAACCGGATTAATCTAAAATCAAAAAACCAAGAAGATTTCTTTAGTATATTAATGTATCCTCTGATTAACGGAGATTAATTTAAAGTTGAAACCCTAATTTTTTCCGTGTGATTTTTGCACGAAGAAATCAGGATTCTGTTTTAAATTAATATTTCGAAAATTCCCTCTGTTAATCAGAGGATACATTAATACTAAGATTCGAGAAAAACGCGTTGAAAGTTTCTAGGCAAAGGCGATGCTATAAGTTACCTCTTGACCATTTTGGCTGCTAAATCAACAATTTTGCGAATTCTAATATAAACCTCGCGGCATTTTATTCAGAAAAGATAGTACTTTCAGAAAACGCAATAAAAAAAATTGTTTCTGTGGGAAATGAAGCATTTCTTTTTTAATTAAATACGAAGGAAGAAATTGAAGCTGAGACTCGTTCCGTGACACAATGTGCATCAAAGAGAAGAGTGCCTTTCTCTGAGAATATCTTGAATAAAAATATGAAAGCAATGTGGGGAGTACTATGCGTTCCCCTTGTATAGGTACCTATATTTATTTTGCTGTGTTTCCCATTCGCTCTGTTCCGTATAGATTCGAAAGAAATCTTCCCAGTAACCGAAACACTCCAACTTCTCCCTCTCTTCAGAAAGCTCTTCAGTTATAGTGCCCGTGCATCGATCTACGCGGAAATGTTCCATTCGGTTTTAGGACACGAATCTACCGACCCGGTAGCAAATAATTTCGCTGGAACAGAGGTCGCGCATGGATCGATTTACGAGCTTTCCGTCTAACAATCGGCATGATCTATCGATCCCTCTCCCGTGACGTTTTATGTTGCAGGATACTGGCCATTCGGCGTGCTATGGTGCAACGTTTACGTGACGTGCGACGTGTTGGCGTGTTCGGCGAGCATAATGCACATGTGCTTCATCTCGCTGGGTCGTTATCTGGGCATCCGGAATCCGCTGAGGACGCGGCACACGTCCACCAAGCGGATGGTCGGTTTCAAGATCGCGGCCGTCTGGCTGCTCGCCATGTTGGTCTCTAGTTCCATTACTGTATTAGGTAAACTTCATCCCGCTTCATCTAACGTCAGCAGACGACAATGTCCCCGTTTCATTACCATCCACCACGTTGTACAGTGTTAATTCGAATTTCGAGCGTTTTTTTTATTATTATTATTAAATGTCTTTATTGCACCATTACAATTAAGTTACAATGGCGAGTAGGCGAGGTTCAGCATTAACTGCTGCTCTACAACCTAACCTGAAAAGCCGTTGGGAGGTAAGAAAAATGAAAGAAAGAAAAGAAAAGAAAAGGACAAGAAAGAAAACAAAATAAAATAAAATACAATAGGAAATTACATTAGGAATTTTTCGAGGCGCGACGTATCCAGGAGGAAAATGGTTGTAAAACTAACAGAGAAGATGAGTCGTTTCGCGCGGAGTAGTTGGGGGGAGTAGCGGAGAAGTTTCATTGAAAGTATCCCGGCTACAAATAGAAGATTCGCAAACTCCTTCCTCCGGTGACACGGTAAACGAAAAAGTTGCGAGTACAGAGGCTTGATTCCTTACGTTTACGCGATTACGTTCTTCTGCAATTGTTTTCCGACTGATGTAAACCGAGGGAAGAGAGAGGCTGTGTTATCGCGAGCAACTGCCTCGCAGACAGTTATGCCTTTCCTTCGGGTCTTCGACGCGAGCGAACGTTTCAAGTTCTTGCGTATAACCATCGACCGAGTTGAATTCCACGATTGAAATGGTCCCCCGCTTCTCGAAATACTTTTGCGAATTCTCTTCGCTCCCTGTCCGTCACGGCGGAGACCTAGTTCGAAGTTTACAGTCGATCGTATAAGAGGGAATCGTTCTGTACGCGTATGATACCCCGCCGTGGCCATTTTACTCGCAGGTATAATCAACCCCCTGAACATCATGCCGCGGCCAGGCATGTGCGTGATAAACAACAGGGCGTTCTTCGTGTTCGGCTCTCTGGTCGCCTTCTACGTTCCCATGATCGTCATGGTGGCCACGTACGTGCTGACGGTGCAACTGCTCAGGCAAAAGGCGCGTTTCGTCGCGGAACACCCTGAAGGGTCGACAGATTGGCCTCGCAGGCTAGGAGGCAGGTACTCGTCGACGAAGGCGTCTTCCACCACGTCGACCACCGGCACCACCACCACTTCGTCCTTCTCCACGCGACACGGCTGGAGGATATCCGGTGGCATTGGAAAGCACAGGTAAAGTACCCTTTTAACTGTCGCGACGCGCGCGTGGAAATGGGCATCGATGGGCAAGCAATGCAAATTGAGAGCCTTGCAGCGAGAGGTGCAGCTCCATTTTTGACAGTTTTAGAGCTACGACGTGTGATATATGTAAAAAGATTCTAAACCGTTTGATGTACGTTTTTGGCAAATCCGATATCAAACGAGCGACTTATTGCAAATAAATAAAAATAGAAATATTAATATTCTTTTCGTGGAATATTTTTTCGCGAAAAATAGAAAGAAAAACTTGTCAACTCGGTAACTACTATTTATTGTATGAATTCAATTAGTGTTCTCTTTTTAATGCTAACTCGAGGCAATAATCTTATAAACGGTTTTTTCTAATTTACTTGAAGTTGGTAAAGATGGAGCTGCGCCCCTCTTGCCGCATGTTCCCAAATTGCTCTATCGGAAAGCCTCCGGTAACACTGTGCGCGCCGTTCTCTGAAATTGCTACGAGACACCGGCAATCGAATTAAAAAGGGAACGCGCAGAGAGAGAGAGAGAGAGAGAGAGAGAGAGAGAGAGAGAGAAGCAGGGAAAGAGGAGGGAAAAAGGAGCCGCGACAATCGACGAGCAACAGCGCGACGCGAAAGGGAATAAAATTTGCAAAGCCCCATTTCCGTTTCGCTCGTACCTGCGTTATTGAGCACGCATACAACGGAGTCGAATCGCAGGCCTGGAATCAGCTGGAAAACTCCGTAAATATTGATTTCGACGGGAATTGGTTCGGGCGAATATATCCCAAGGATCGGGTTCGTTTCTAAAAACTGGAAAGTTAAGAGATGTCGGGCGATACGAAGCTCGCTGCAAGTAGTATTAGACGGCGCATAGTCAGACACAGCCCGGCTCCGTTTATTACTTTATTCTATCGTTAGACTCGCTACGTACATCGAACCGATAACTTGTTCGCCCGGGACAACAGCTTTCAGTTTAACAGAGTTATAGCCTCCCGCTGCCTGTAAATATGTGTACATAACAGGTGCAAGGAAGCGAGGACGGGCAATACTGAACCGCAGTTGAATTTCGCTGTGAACGGGGCAGGCGGTCCGGCCGGAAGCACCGCCGCTGCGAAACTGACGTCGAAAGTGGATCAAGCCACTCAAACACCGGAGAACATTGCTCGTGAAACAAGAAACTTCACTCTGAGGGCTTTAAAGCTGCAACTGAACGTCACGCCGACCACCCTTAATCTCAGGTAAATGTATTACCGATCCCGTTGATCGTTGTTGCGCGTCGCCTTTAAATGCCACGGATCACGCCGCCGAGTTAAATCGCATAGCTAAACCCACCCCCTCGACGATAGCGCGTCCGTTCGCCGTGTCCAAGGTACCAGGCGACCCGCGGGAATTGCTCGCTCGCGAAAATCCCCGGCTCGCCATTTCCACGGGACGTCCGGTCCCGCGTGCCAGAGGTTGATCTTGCATTAACGTTAACGCGAAACGAGTTACGGGCGCGCTTGGAGGCCACCAGCGGGGGATTAGCTCCGAAGCGCGAGTAGCTATTTGCATTTGCAAATAGCTCGTGTCGCGCTCGGCCACGAGATCGGCCCGTACGCCGAGATCCCGAAATCCCGCGAAATCCTGAAATACCGAAGTAGCGAGGCGGGTGGAAATCGCTGATTGGGCCGAATACGCGGTGCACGTTTTCTCAGGTTCCTAGCGGGACGAACGAAAAGGAGATCGTTGACGGCGAACGCGGTGGCGACGGAGCAGAAGGCCAGCAAGGTGTTGGGCCTGGTTTTCTTCACGTTCGTCCTGTGCTGGGCGCCGTTCTTCCTCTTGAACATCTTCTTCGCCGCCTGCCCCGAGTGCCCGGTGCCGGGGCACGTGGTCGACACGTGCCTGTGGCTCGGATACGTCTCCTCCACCATCAACCCAGTTATTTATACCGTCTTCAACAAAACGTTCAGGGCCGCGTTCATTCGGCTATTGAAATGCAAATGTTCCAGGTGAGCGATTCGAATGACCGCGTCGCGGGTAAGTGTACGTACAAGTACGACCGTAGAATGTTGCGCGCTGGGCTCAACGGCACCGGGGGACATTCTTACGAATTACTGTTTCTCGACGCGACTCGCTGGAAAGAGAGTGGGGGGATGGTGTTTCCAGGTCGGCGAGGCCGCCGCGGTATCGCTCGGTGACGGAGGGTGGCCGGAACGCGATGAGCCTCTGCACCCCAACGGCCCTTCCACTGGCCATTAGTCTTCAGGGTACGCCGCTGTTGACGCCGACGCCGAATCCGACGACGACGCCGGCGTCGGGGAGCTCCTACGTGACGGTGATGCATCGCACGCCCAGCTCCCTCTACCGTGATACCTTCCACCAGCATCAACACGATCAAAACTGTTGAGGAATCGGTGTAAAAGGTAAATCGATGGTAAAGTCATGCTCGACGGATCGTCGGTTGCGAGGGATCATTAGACGGAGGACTAAAACTCTAGTTTTAGATGCCCTCCACAATCACTTATTCGCCAACAGCGCGCCACAGTTCCTCGATGGAAAAAACGATCCGAGCACCCGCACCAGCGCAATTTAACTTGGGCGATTCGACGGCAACTAGTGCTTTCCCCGTGGCAGTGCCGTTGGCGAAAGAACGTCCTCCGTCAGACGTAAAATTGTTAATAATTATCGCGAGTCTGATTTCCCCGATGCAAAGGAATAAACAAGGTATTTAAATATTTCGCCGTGAAATCGATATTATATAGCACTTGTCACTGAACTCTCTTTTTCTCTCTAGGGTAAAGGGCCCAAATTTCGTCCCCCATTTGTATTTCACCCTGCAGAGGGTGTATAAAATGTTAGAATCAGCTGGCACTTGGCATGAATTTTCTTTGAACGTTTCTCTATGTATCCACGAGTCGCGAAATGTAATTGTGTCATGTCGATACGAGATAATAAACAAAATGTGAAAACTTGCAAAATGTGAGACCTGAGAAAAGTGTTCCTAATTTCGTCCCCAATGAAAATGTTTGTAAGACAGGAAATAAATTGAGAAATTAATTTTTTTTATCGATTCTAGTGATATTACAGTTTATGTGTGCAAGCAATCGCGGCAAATAAACGTTTTCCTTTCGCATGGACTTATTCCACCGTTTTCGTTCCGGCATCTACGAAACATTAAAGCATTTCTACTAAAATTGCTGGAGAGAACCGATAAATGATAATTCACTCCTGTCACTGTTCGCGTTTCAGCCCTTTTTATTCGAAATAACAAACTTTCAGAAAATCGACCTCAACTTCCTTTAGAGTTCCGGGGACGAAATTTGGAATTCGCGCAGTTTCAATATGGTGATCGCTCTAACGGACCACGCGAGTGATGGCCATCAATGTTATTACGTATAAGAAACTACAAGATATGCCCGAGAAAGTGCTACAACTTCGAAATAATATTCACTTCTACGAGAGGCGTGCTATCGTACTGAAGTCTGTAAAAACTCGCCGTGCTCGAAAGTATTCTTCTCTTTCGCTAAACGCACAAACACCCAATCTGTTACTTCCAAGTCTGTCGGAATACTGACGTATACTAATGCAACATTTACCACCAGATGACGCTGAAAATGCAACCATAGGAATCGAGAAATGCAGGGTGGACGAAATAAAGGGTGGGGACGAAATTTAGGCCCTTTACCCTACCCCTTCCATCCGTGTCTTAATGCTCAATTATGGTAGAAAGAGCCGGCAAACACCTGTGTAATCCCGAAATATCAAGAATATATCTGGATGTGAAAAGAATTCATATTATTTCCTTGAATCGGAGAGAACGTTAGGGACACTGGCCGCAGCGTATCGCGAATGTGCTCCGCGTAAAAGAGGAAAAGTTGCATCTCCAATTTACCTTCCTTTGTACTAACTTTTATTTGACAAATAAAAAGTATCCATTACAAATAATTGTAAACTGTATATCTTATATAGTACACACATCGTGATACGAGCGAGTTTATGGCTCTCTTTCTCTCTCTCACGCGCACACACACATATTCTCTTTCTCTCTCCCTCGTTCAACTCCTCTCAACAGTTTAGAGTTACAAGATTTTTATCTTCTCCACGCACGCGCGCGCACACATAAACGCACCTAATTCTCTTTCTTTCACGCATTTCGTGTGTATGTGTGTGTGTGTGTCTTTGTATGCCTGGTATTTTATTTCGCGTGTAATCCTAATTGCGCAAATTGGTAGCGGAGCAATGGAACAGTATCTTCGCCCTGAGCACGTAAAACAGGGTCTAAAATAGGGGGTGAAACGTGACAGAACAAAGTATTACGAACGAAGGCTAGTGGTGGGGGCCGACTACACGTTTCCTTCTTCCCCCTAGCATCGGGAGTTAAACGACAAACTTCGTCGCGCCTTTGCAGGGAAAGTGCGAGAAACATTCTTCCAATCGCTCCCGCCACGAGACGGTACGAATAGATTATCGCGAGTCGAACGGGAATGCATGCGTGTTCGCGCACGCGCGGACGTAATTCACTTTTGAATTTCGCAGTCGTCGCTGCGACGGAGAAACGAACATTTCACGGGACTGGATGGTTAAAGGGAGGAGTTTGGTATCTTATCGAACCGAGGGGGAAGACCGGCTTCGCGATGACCGCCGGTTGCTTTAGTGGTGCGTTAAAAGAATGCCCTTTTCGCGCAGCCTTCCACGCGGACGAGGAGAGCGCGTCCTGGCTGCGATTCCCATAGTTCCCTCTCGCTTTTCTCTCGTCACGGGAAGAAACTGTGCCGTCGCAGAATGCAGGGTAGAGAGGCAAGGGTGCTGGGAGTTTCTCTTGGGGCACGGAGTTGGTATTTACGGAAGGGAGACAGAACGATATCGTTCGAACTTTAGGTCGGCTTTTCGACTTCTTCCGCGGCTTATCTGTTCGGTAAATCCGTGTTCTTCTCCGGGATGCGACTCGCAAAAAGGAACACTCGAATACCAGAGATTTTCTGAGTTATAGAAAACCGAGAGTAGCCCGAGGGACATTTAGAAACAACCCTCCTTTCCTCTGGGTCTTTGTTAAAATGAAAACAGAGACGAATACTTTTTTAATTCCTTTTTCAAGATACCTAATAAGAAGCAGAAAGATCGATGTTAAATTAAGAGTCGAGCCCGAAGCGAAAGGGTCGTTGTCACCCCTCTGCGCCAACTGCCACTCGCGAGCGCGGCACGGATATTAAAGCGTTCCCTTTTAGGTGTCTCAGCCTAGTGTTCGATGTTCGATCCATTAAACTACAATAACACCGAACGCACGTGTCTGCTTAACGATAAAAACCAACTGTATTGGTCAGATTAATGTGGCTGTTTCTGCATCGACGATCGCCTATAAAAAATACAAAGACACTTTGTACGTAGCGGAGAAGCAGGCGTGCATGGGCGCATACGCGTGCGTTCAGTGCGCAGTTGTAAAAATTTAAGGTTCCAGTGGTTTGTTAAACGGCGCGTATCTATACGTTCTAAGCACAATATCGGACTTCGTTGCAAGTTTTCCTTTCTCTTCCTTTTGATTTCGTCGTTTCGACCCATGGACACACACCGCGATTGATGTCCCCGATAGTGCCCCTTTTCTTTCATTTACACTTCCTACGTAATTCTATACACTTAACAATTATACCGCGTAAAATTAAGAACGCCCGTTACGCGCTCGATCTACGAATGAGGGTATCGTTAGTACAAGACTTGGTGGGGGAGGAAGTGGAATATAATTAATGCAAAATTATTCTTATTAATAATCGTACAGTAATGATAATAATAATAATCATAATCATGATGCAACAGCAGAAACGTGATACGTGGCGATTAAGGAAAGGGAAAGGACATTGTTAGTAGCTTCTTTATCCTCTTTTTCTTTCTTTCTTTTTTTTTCTCCTTTGTTTTATATGTGTATATACAAAACTCCATTCGCATACTACAATAACTGTATCGTATCGTTTCTCGGTGTCTCTCCTCTCTCGGAGATCTCCCCCTTCCTTTCGACTTATCGTTACATTTTCCACTGATTCTCAATTCACCGAACATCTTCGACCCTTTCGCTGCGAGAGGCTATTAAACTTCGCAATTTCCATAGCAGTTAATTGTCACCGAGAAGCGATTGTAGAAATCTTCCGTGAGGGTTTGGAAAATGGTGATTCGTCGTCCGAAGTTAAGTCGGAAGAGGGGAGAATTGGGTATATTCTCGTTGGGCCCTTCGACGCCTTATTCTTCGGCGAGGAATCGATTCGATCGACGCCGGGAGGTTCCCGTAGCGAAAGGGCGAAGAGCGAAAGTAGACAATGATGTGTGCGCTTTAAAAGTCCGTTGGCGGATGGAGAACCGGCCGTGATCGTCGGCGGTCTCGAATCCTTCGATTTCGATTATATTAAAAGAAGAGAAAACGAGGGTGAGGGGCAGGACGTAAAAGGAAAACAAAATGATTATCAAAGCTGGCCCGAAGCCGTCGACAAAAATTATGCGATACAAAACGTTTAAAAAAATAGGGGGGAAAAAAAGAAACGCATTCGCGAGAACGATTTTAGACGTACGAACAATACTTTTCTTTGGCCTTTCTTGGACGAAGGAACGTTCATCTCCGAGCAAAATCTCGAACGCAGGTTCGAAATGATTCTCGATTCCTCCGGTCGGAATAGTATCGAATCGTAATCGACTGGTCGATTAAGTCCGCCAAGGGCCTGCCCACTGATCGTAGTATGCCAACTAAGGCGTTGCGTCGAGGCAGAGAGATCATTCTTGGCGTGATTGAAAGTCGGGAGAAGGGCCTTAGAACGGCTTAAAAGGCCGGTCGAGCTTGATTCGACTGGGAAAGAAGCAGGCGTGAAACAGTTTTGTTCGCTGATGAGACCATGGAATCGAATGGAAAAATCGTGTCTCTCCTTGCCTAGTCTGGCCAACGTTGATCGAGTTTTTCTTCCTGAGAGAGGCTTTGTTCGTCAGAGGCAACGCACAAGGAGAAACGTACACGTTCCCGCCTGTGGTTCCTTTAGGCGGTAGAAGTGTCCCGTGTCGTTACGGTTACGGTTCCGGTTTCCACATTTCGCGCACATATACTCGTGTGAAGTATTCCTAAAAAAATTACAAACGCATCTTTGGCTCCCCCGAATGCTTCCTTTACCACCGTCCTAATAATGGTCCGCATTCTCGTGCACGCTGCAACAGAAGAAACCACGCAGACATTTCGTTAGATCCCGTTAGATCTCGTTAGCCCCGCCGCTGTTTATCGTTCTTGTCGTTAACGTTCCCATGCATTCTTCAACGTGGAATATCTTGCCCCCTAACAACTAAGCACTCCGTTATCTTGCCTTGCCTTCTTCCAAGCACGCCTACTGCTCGCTCTCTCTCTCTCGCAAAGCACGCCACCGATGAATATATATACATGTATACCATACGCACGCACGCCGAAGTCGTAGTTGCCGGCTTAATTCGCCTAATCTAGCTAATTTACGTTACACTTTCTCTGGTGCGCGCGATACGCGTGAGATTGCCAAGCGAGGATAGGCGAGATAGTTATTGCGGCTCCGTTGCAACGGAAAGATCGTGTGTCGCGCGTGTTTCCACGAGCAAATGGATCCGCAGCAAGGTTGATGTTAGTTCCAAAAGCAGGTCTCGGAAGCCGACGATCGCGAATGCCTTCGTAGGATGATTAGTGATTCCTTGTTACATCGAAAGTAGAACAACAAAATCACTAGTCTTCCATACAACGGCACTCGATTACTCCCCCTTTGCAACGTTGATCTAGCAGACTTTTGCTTCTCTAGACCGGGGTCCTCTGTCTCACGATGCACCATCGATCTCGCTCCTCCACCTTCGCGAAGCTTACAGATTTCACGCATCCCCCTCCTTCCGGTTGGTTAGTCGGATTTTTGTTAGTTCCTCGTGCAGGATCGCAGGTGTCGAGGGGTTGATGATTCGATGCGATGCGATGCGAGGTGAGGCGATCCGCGACCAAAAGCCACGAGATGGAATTAGTTGGCTGGCTGGCAGCGACTTCGGAGCATGGAGCTTGTTACGTACAATATTATCGATCGTGATAAGCGATGAATGTTAATGCGACCACGATCGCGCGCAGCTGGGCAACGTTATTTTATTAAAGCTACGCTATGTATACATTCCGTTGCAACCGTTCCTATCGTTTCTCTGATCCTGACCTACGCATTACTACGGACAATAGTGCCGCACACCGCCATTGATAAGTTCGGGTTTCTTTTACCGATGTCGATCTCGGGTTAACGAAGTTGTCGCTTCTGCGACGAACGTATTATGGAACGCATGCTGGTGTAACAGCTCCAGTTACGTCATTTCTAAGACACTCGCGACGCAGCAAACTGTACTTTGCAAGATATTTCAGCGCACGCTTCGCCAGAGAATTATTACCTACTTTCACATTCACTCTTTTAATCTACGTTTACTTACCTAAATCTTAATATTGCCATATCAGACAAGCGGAACCGCCATACTAATTTAACAAACGATAATCGTTATCTACCGCTGCAGTTGGTTAAGAAGTATCGTCTAAATGGCTCTCTTACGGTCCGAGAGATCGTAATGAAAATGAACGAGCAAAGAGCGCAGAGATGCGCGGCTTAAGGAACGATGATAAAATGAGAGAGAAACAATTACCTCTGCTGAAGCAGGTACTGGGCCATTTGTATCTGACTGGGTAACCCGGTAATGGTAATGATACGATCGTTACTACCAGGCAACGGCTCGTCTATAGTGATTCCAGCACCGCTGTCCGATCTGATTTTCCGGATTCTGGCACCCCCCTTCCCGATAATGGCGCCGGCAAGCTGTCGACAAAAAGGTGCGATCGACGATTAGCAAGCATCTTGCTGGAATATCATTGATTGTCGTTCTTGTGCAAAGAGAAACGATACGGAAGCAGGAATGGCAAGCTTCCCCGATTACCCCTATTTCTATTTCCCCTCTACTCAGTCACTCGGCCACTCACCCCCTTCAACCCTACTGATCGCCGATGGGATATTACATGTGTATATATATTATTTTAACTTTTACTTACGTCCTTGGGAATGGTGACTTGAGTGCTCGTCTTGTTTCCACTCATGTTGCCTTGATTCCCTTGATTATTTCCACCCATGGGTGGCCCGCCGCTCATCCCAGAGTTGCTGCCGCCACCGCCACCACCCCCACCGCCGCCTCCACCTCCTCCACCACCGCCTCCGCCACCCAAGCCGTTGGGCGCACCTCCTCCTTGCATACCCCATCCGTCGCCTGGGAAAAATAACAACGATCAAAATAAGCACGCAAACTCGTGACTAGGGAGTACAATCCCGGTCATTATTTACCATCCCGGGATTTTTTTATCTCGGGATCCCGAGATTAACCCCGGGATAGGGTCATAGAGAATTTCAGTAATTAAAATGATTTATGATGTGTTCAAATTCTAAATCTTTATTTGAAGTAAACAAAGTTACTTTCTATGATTCGTCTGACAGACGAGTTAAGATCATTTTTAACAATAAAAACAGTGGAACAATGAAGAATAATAAAGTTTCGATAAGTAGTAATTATAAGTAAATCGTTATGAAGATTTTTGGAACTGCGAACGAAGAAACAGCAAAGCAGCTAAAGTACGTGATGTCTACAATGTTTTGACTTCACGTGTTCACACAAGTTACGTTATTCAACTCAGCGATTTCGAAATAGCGAACAGTGAGAGTATTATTGTAACAATAAATATAGTTTAGTTAGTTATATGAGACTTAATATTATTAGTTAAATAAATCATTATTATCTTATTATTATGAAATGACTATGTTTCCTTATTCTGTTCATTTTTATATTTTTCAGGTGTTCATAAAGTAATTCACATTTAAAAGAAAATCCCGAAATTCTCAGGATTAGTTATATCAAATCTCGGTATTTTTCGAATCCAAAAAACAGCCGGGATCTTCGTTTCGACTTTACGTATTCAGACAAGTTACGATTTTCAACTCAGCGACTTCGAAATAGTGAACAGTGAGAGTATCATTGTAACAATAAATATAGTTTAGTTACTTATATGCGACTTAATATTATTATTATTTAAATAAATCATTATTATTATGAAATGACTATGTTTCCTTATTCTGTTCATTTTTATATTTTTCAGGTGTTCATAAAGTAATTCACATTTTAAAAAAAGAAAATCCCGAAGTTCTCAGGAGTAGTTGTATCAAATCCCGAGAATTTTTGAATCCAAAAAACAGCCGGAATCGCGGCGTTGTGTTCCCTATTCGTGACTTACCATTATAATTTCCACCGCCGTACGGTGGTGGGCCACCCCTGTTCCCTCCATAGCCGCCTCCTCGTCCACCCTCGTAGCCGCCTCCGCCAGCACCTCCGCCGCCGCGATTACCCCCGTAGCCGCGATCGGGTGGTCCACCGGACATTCCGCCGGCTCCACCGCGTGGTCCTCCCCTCGGCGGCGGTGGGAAACCGCGGTTCATGTCACCGGGTCCACCGCCGCGGTTGTCGCGTCTCGGTGGCATCCCTCCTCCACCCCCACCGCCTCCTCCGCCGCCGCCACCTCGGACACCTGGGCCACCGAAGCCGCCCCCTTTGCCCTGACCACCATCTCCGCTTCCATAGCCGCCGTAGTCGTCCGCGTAGAAGTCGTCGAAGTTGTGCGGGTCGTACGGGTTGTTCACACCCTTCAACGGCGACTGCAAACACCGTATCAAATCCTGATTAGAGCGGATAATCCACGGACAGGATCCAAGTTGATGCGCAAACCACGCGAAGGAATACACGTGCACGATCTTTCTATACTCACAGCTTTAATGGTGGCGATCAGCTCGCGGATACACTCGATGCACGTGTTCGGCTTCCCGCAGATGCTGATCAGCCGGTCGGTGCTGTGCGGACAGCAGTGCGAATAGATCTTGATCCTCGCACCAGTTTTCTGCAACACGAATATCAACCGGTTCCACTTTAGCAAGGAAGGGCGTGTAAGGGGAGTAATGGAAAACAACGCGAGAGCGTAGAAATATTTTCGGTTCTATAACTCGTCCGAGACAATCTTAAAGTGGGTTTCCCTATGCGCGACTGAACGCAATATAAAGATTTTCGAAGTCGATTTTCTCGAAAATGAAGGGCGATATCAAAAAAAGTCACTGTTTCTTTTCGACTTATAATAAGTAAATAAGTCGAGGAGAAAGAATGAAATTTTTTGATATCGCGCTTCATACTCGAGAAAATCGACTTTGAGAGTCTTGACGTTGCGTCCAGTCTCGTGTAGGAGAACCTACCTTTCGGTGGCAACGAGTGGATCGCGTGTTACAAGTTGGTTAACAGGCAACCCCTCATACGCGAGATTGTGCTTTCAGAGGCAGCTCTGTCTCTCTCTCTCTCTCTCTCTCTCTCTCTCGCTTCCTGGTAGCCGACACACGTTTTTATTTGTTAAAACGCGAGTAACGTAATTACAGCGCCAAGGCCTCTGAAGCTCGAAGAAAAAGGTGCATCGCGGTCCAATAGGAACGAAAATTCGTGGCCGCGGGTACTTTCAAGTTAGACGACCGCGTACGGAGCTACGTTCTCTCCGTTTCTCGGTTGTTAACGTGGAAATGCGATTGCCGAGGGGAAACTCGAAGCGAAGTTCTGTCGCGTGTGCATGGCGTCTGGAAAAGTTAGCCTTATTACTCGAAACGATAAGGAGAAAAAAGAGGCTGAAAATGGCAGGAGAGTCGGTGGTATAACGATCCGTTTCCATTAAATTTTGCTGCAAACGATCCACGCGATGGAGAACGACTTCGATATTTATCATTAATTTCCCGATTCCTCGGAAAAGTACAGCGAGCATCGGTTTCAAAGAAACGCGCCGAGCGCGTTCTACATGGGTAAATAAACGATTCATTGATCGTAAACGCAATTCCATTCTGTGCAAATGACTCTTTGTGCGATTGATGGGACTATGCATTTTCATCAAATCATTGTCCCAGTCGAAGTATGAATTTCAACGATCGAAGGAAGAGGAGCCCCGTACGTTCACGTACGTAGTCGACTCGTAACGTCCGCGGGCATTGCTTGGGACATCGCGCGGCGTCAGCTACGACGAAACGCACGCGAAAACTAGATCATCGGTTAACGAAAAGGCCAGGTGAGTTACAAGTGAAATACGCCGGAGCTGTCGAGTGCGCAAGCATTTCGTCCAGCGAATAATTCGCGCGACCGATCGGCCGAGGTAGAAGACGGGCAAAAGAGCTCGAGAAACCAGCTTTCGCGAGGCAAAGAAAAGAAAAAGAAATCGTCGTGGCCGGGCATCGGCCATGGTCGATACCTCGGGCGTCCAAGGCTTCGACGAGCTAACATTTCTTCTTCCGGTATACAAATAGTCCCGCGGCGTTATAATATCCGCGAAGGTTTGGGAATAGATCGGCGAGTAGATTCTACGAAAGGAGGATTCGGAAAATGTTGCCTTGCGTTTCAGATCGGTCGATAGGCTGCTCTACTTTCGACCTGCTGGGAATCGAACGCGAGAGCCGGCTTCTCTGCATTTAAATCGAGCACTAACGCTTTCGGCGCGATAAAATATTCACGCCGGTGACGAAGCTTTCGAGAGAAGTGAGGCGTATGACAGACGATAGTACAGGAAAGATGTCGACCGTCTACACGGGGGCAGAGGTGGCGAAACACAATCAGGAAGACGATCTATGGATCGTGTATGGAGACGGCGTGTACGACATCACGAGTTTTCTAAAAGAACATCCCGGCGGCGAAGAAGTGCTGCTGAGTTTAGGCGGGCAAGATTCGACCAAATGCTTCGACGAGATAGGGCACACGTCGGAAGCTGTGCAGCTTCGAGAAACTTACAAGATCGGTACGGTAACGGGCTCCCTTACCGGAGAGCCTGCCGATCAACCTACCGAACAATCTACCGAGCAATCTACCAGAGGTACGATCTTCCAATAATCACAATTTGAGGCATTGGAAGCATAAAACGAACAGGCCACATTTTTTTTTGCGAAACTGAGTTGATCATATAAAACAGGAAAAATTAATTTTCTTCCAAAGTGGGTTATTCCGTTTCTGCTCTCAATGCCTAAATTTTTCGTGATTTCTTGCCAAAGGCCAGCGTTCCGCTAAGGGATGCTACTTCGAAAAAGTGTTTCGGCAAAGTATGCCGCGGCTCGTTAAATAAATTTAACGCTTTCGTTTGTTTCCGTGGCAGGTGTACAAGACCTGACGATAGACGATGAAAATTGGACCTACGATCTACCAAAAAACGAATCGTCATCGTGGCTCCCGGTATTCCTCGGAACTGGAGTGGTCGTTTACGCCGTCATAATCTACTACTTTTTCTTCTCTTAAGAAAAAGCACCGTACGATGCATCCCGAGTTATAATTATTCAAATACAGGCAATCTGTACAATTACAACGAATAAAACATTTATTTATGCTGCGTGGAAGTTAATCACGGGTCAATTTACTTATGCACCGCCCCGTTGTCAAAATGAATCGAGCCTACGTTCTCTATCCACGTATATGTTAAACCTATTCCCTCTCGAGTCCGAACGATAGATTGCTTATCATATTCGGTCCCACTTATCGATACGCGCGTAAATTAAGCGTTTGTTTTTTGCGTAATAACCGCGCGATAAGAGCGTTATGAGAATGTTAAATAAAGCGACCGAGTTTAGAATCCAGTAGGAAGAATCCTATCTCAACGGATCTAGTATCGCCGAGTGACGTGGAATTTTACTAGCTCGGTATGTATGTGGTTCAACTGATCGCGACCAAAGACCTAGCATTGTAAAAGGAACTTCGTTCGTCAGCGTGACTGGCGGCTTTTATTTTCCCACCAAGAAATGCGAACGCTCTAAGATAACAAGACTTTAGATTTCGCGAGATTTCTGTGCCTCGGAATAATTTAATCAATTTCATTGATAACGCCGGTAAAGAAGGCGTAAACAATCACGAAAATATTTACCATTGTATACTACGATTAGGGAATTCAATCCCGGTCATTATTTACTATCCCGGGATTGTGGGATTTCTTAAAGTCTATCTCGGGATCCCGGGACTAATCTCGGGATTGGGTAATAGAAAAATTCAGTAATTAAAATGATTTATTATGTGCTAAAATTCTAAATTTTTATTTAAAGTAAACACACTAACTTTCTATCATTAGTCTGAAACATAAGCTAAAATCATTTTTAACAATAAAAACAGTAGAACAATGATTAATAATAAAGTCTCAATAAGTAGATAATATCAGTAAACCATTATGAAGATTTTTGGAAATGCGAACGAAGGAAGAGCAAAGCACCTAAACTACATATCTACAATGTTTCGACTTTACGTGATCAGACAAGTCTCGATTTGCAATTCGCGCGATTTCGAAATAACGGAAAGTGAGAGTACCGTTGTTAAAATAAATATAGTTTAGTTAGTTACACGTGACTTAATATTATTATTTAAATAATTCATTATTATTATTGTTATTATTATTATAAAATGACTATGTTTATTTATTCTGTTTATTTTTATATTTTTTAGGTGTTTATAAAGTAATTCACATTTTTAAAAAATCCCCAAATTCACGGGATTAGTTATACCAAATCCCGGGATTTTTGGACTCTAAAAAACAGCCGGGATCGCGGGATCCCGGGATCCCGCATCCCGGGATTGAATTCCCTAACTACGACGTATTCATTTCAGATTCAGTTCGATTCGTCGGTTTACGTTCGCGTGGAGAATGATATCGGTGGATATCAGTCGCAGATAGTTAATAAAGCTTCATTCACAGTTGACGCAGCATAGTAGACGATCATCGTATAACATTCCCGTTGAATGCAGTCGCATGCGGCTGATGGAGAGGAGCCGCACACGATGATGCACAGCTTTCCGATCAATACCGACCATTCGGATTCACCTAGACTTCCCGGTCCCAAGTCTGTCGTCAATCTCCTCGATAATTTACGAAAGAACACGCGTCGACTATCCCTTCCACCGACATTCCATCCCCTTTCTTTCAACCTTCCGACCTACTCCCGCTCTACTTCCGAGACATGACTCGACAGTCACCCTATCGCCCAGCAAAGAATAACATTCGAGTGAAAGAACGCTAAACTAACAACGTCATTCGGTGGCGACAGGAGACTCGTTAAACAGATGCCGAAATGAATATTGATTCCGTGTTATTGTTCGCTACCTCTAACCTCCAGGGAATCGTTAGTAATTCCTAATCTTATCGAAGACACGCGGCTTAACTCTATTTATAGGATTGTGGCCGTGTAGCGGTCGGCTAATATAAACCAAGCTTCTACTTGGAAGCGATCGAAATTTAAATCGCCGAAACGAAACTCCTTATCGATTCACGGAATTTGCACGATAAACAAATAAAGGGAAACATCAGTCGCTTGTATGCAAGCTTGTAAGTAACTATTAAGAATGATTCGATCTACCCTCCCATAGGCTTCCCGTCTACGTTCATCCAGAATTATGCAGCAAGTGTCTCGCGAGGAACGATCGCGGTCGGACCCGTCCCACGTTGCCACGAATCACGGCTCGCATCATCTTGCATCCAGTTCGGCTTCGATGTCCAGAAAGAGCGAGAGAGAGAGAGAGAGAGAAGGGGAGCTAGAGAAGTTGAGCGTGAGCGAGTGGGAGTCGAAGATGATAAGGGGACAGGGACAGGAACAAGTAGTGGGGCAGCATCTAGAGAGGGGCCAGGATAAAGCTACTACGAGGCTCGGTGGACCTTACAGTGTTTGTGCTAGTGTAGCCTCGCGAAGAGAAACCGCTTTAGAAATAACCATCCCGTCGACGTTGTTCCGTCGCGTTCTTTCCTTGGCCCTCTCCTGCTCTCTGGTCGGAGCTAACCACGGAATTCCAAGGCAGACCGTTCGAGGCATCGAGAGCAGCGCCTTCTCGGGTTCGCACGTAAAACGACTGAACGAGAAGGTACGTGGGATTGGTCGGCCGGCCAAAACTGATCCTCGTTTAGCATTGCCGTCGACGACGCGGCCACTTCTCACCATCGGAAGTGAATACTGTGCTGGCCTTGTGTACCGTGGAGCATGTAGCATAATTCATACATCATCGAATGGATGCGCGCGCGTGGCTGACGCCAGCCAGTCGCCTTGGCCGCCATGTCTGACGTAGCACACTGGGCTACTTCAGCGAGCTGGGCGCTCGCGTGTGCCTGGCTACAGAGAGGACTGATTCCCCTTGAATTTCCGACGTTCTTCCGTACACAAGTGTCGAGCCTTTTCGAAACATTGCTTCGCGCAGAATCATTTCCAACGGATATCTTTTCTAGCACGTTCCCCTCAAATTTTCAAACGGCTATGCTTTCCAGTAAGTTTCCCCCAATTTTTCAAACGCTAATTTTTCAGGCAACAACCTTCCTCGGGTAATCGTTAGCGGTGGCAATCGAAGCGGTTGGTGGAGAAGCTTCTCGGTCTACTTTGCTTCGAGCAACCCGTCACGGGGATATGTAATTAGCCACTGATTGGACTCTAGTATCTATAATGACATAGACGAGTTAGCGACTACATGGAAATTCGAGGCAAACTCCTTCGCAGTTTTTTTTCCAGAAATAAAAACTGCAATACCGCGTGTCATTGTTAACGCCACGTAGATTGCGTAATGTGGATGACCTTCGCATAATTGCGTTTGATAGCGTGCGCATTTTCTGATCTTCTCCGTCGTGTGTAGTACGTGCTCGAACGAGAGAGAGAGAGAGAGAGAGAGAGAGAGAGAGAGAGAGAGAGAACGAGAGAGAGAGAGAGAGAGATTTCTCTGGATAAAAATATTCGGAGTATGCGTCACACGCTTGCCGATAAACAGCTAACGATAAATTCCGGCAAAACGTACTACATAACTTTTCCCCCCCCGATGCGTATTTTCGTCACATTTCTGCGTTGTCTTGGAGCATTGTTGCGCAATAAACGCGTATAAGTAGGCGTTTATCGCGTCACAAATGAAATATCGAAATTCGAAGGTCGAACCTGATACTGGCTCGCTTTGCCCTGTCAGTTTTCTGCAAACAATTGGTCATTTCCATTAATTAGTCGTTTCCCATTACGTATTCAAAATAATTTGCTAGTTTAACTCGACGATACCGAATCAGTCCCGAGACACGCGCAACGCGTACAAGAGAAGAAACCGTGACAAGAGACTACTCTACCAATTAAGTTCATACGAAGGATCGTACCCCTGCCAACACGGTTTTCCTTTTCGAACGCTCCTTCGAAAACGAGTTGAATCGATAGATGCCCGAAGCGAATTGGTCGAGAGAGGAGGGAAGCAATAAACCTAATCGTTCTCTGTCCCCCAGATTATCCCGGCGAAAGGATGACCAAACAGTACACGAGGAACGAGGTTCTGACGACCACCGACGGCAAGAACAAGACCCTGGTAATCCTGCACGACAAGGTGTACGACGTCTCGGGATTCTTGAACGAGCACCCGGGTGGCGAGGAGATCCTGCTGGATCACGGTGGCAAAGACGGCTCCGAGGACTTCGACGATGTTGGCCACTCGAAGGACGCTTTCGATCTGATGCAAAAGTACCGAGTCGGCGAGGTGGTGGAATCCGAGAGGACCAACAAGTCGCCGAAGAAAACTTGGGCGACCACCTACAACACCAAACAGCCGGAGAAGAAGAGCGACGGTCAAAGTCCCGTTCTGCTCGTGGTGGCCGGCGTCGTCGTCCTCATAGCAACATTCTACTTAATCTACCTGTAGCCTCGCGGCAGGCAAGATTCCTTTGTATTCAGAGAGTCGAAACCTGTGAAAAGTTGTTGCGCGCTACGAGGAAAAGCGGCTCGACCGCATTAGCTGGATAAGTAAACGAGAACCATCGGCGAGTGGATCCCGGTTCCTCCTACGTGTCCTTTACTATTTAACCCGAGCATAATTCAAGCCACTCAAGTGTTAACGGGAATGTTCAGTGTTCAAATAAGCCTGCCTATCAATCTCCGCGCGTGTTATTCTTTTAATAAGGGTTATCGGTTTCCCGATACTCCAGCCCGAGGTCCGGCGAATGCAAGTTTCCTTGGAAACATGAGTTCGCTGCGGCTCCTTCGCTATTTCGTGCTTGTTATTTGTCATCTTGTAAAATAGAGCGACGATGAGGCGATCCTTGCTCGAAAACAGACGTTAAATATATATTCTCCGAGTCACCGAGCCGTTCTCTCTTTCTTTTCTCCCAGCAGAAACAGATCTGACAAATCTTCCAAGCTTCGACTGACAGGGAACGCGCGCAAGCTTTTCCCCGAGCTTCAGTTATCGTTTATTCGTGGCTGCCCATTGAACGCAGAAGGAAAAGGCAGAGGTCAATCGGTCGGGGATTGAATGGAGCCGAAGAATAAGGGACCCGATCGTTCCGTGACCCGTGTTCGGACCGCAACAGATTCCTCCTCACGACCAACTCGATCGTCGCGTCAGTCGTTTCTAAGCGAATCGTCGAGAAGAAACCCGGGCAGGATTTGCATCCGAATGGCTCGCGTTACAAAAGCCTCGTTACAAGCTTTCAATGAGCGGAAGAGCCGAGAAAGCCACGCGATTCGATCGATAGAATTCCACGCCACCGCTTACGCGTCTCCTTGCACTCCGCCAACTATCGTGCTCCTGCTGTTATTTTTTCTTTCTCAAGACATTCCTCGGAAAACTGGAACTCCTAATTACACTAGCACCCCTCTTCTCCAATTCTCACCTTTTTCCAACTACGAAAAATCGGCAAAAACTCTGTCGTTCTTAAGTAAAGGGAGAAGACAGTTGCAGGGCATCCGTCGTCACCGCCAAGCAATTGGCTCGGTTCGAAGCTATTTTTCGCTGCGCCAGTTGCAAACAGAGGGCAGCGAATAATCCGAGTCGACTAATTGGAAAAATCCTCGGTATTAACGAAGCGGGCCGATTGTCGGCGTCAACTGGAGCGCGAGAATTTAACAACGCGCGGCTGGTCGACGAAAGGGGGTGTGGAAAATTGGAGAGGGCACAAGGATCGGCCGAAGAAAGATTCTCTCTCGCGCATGCCCCGCGCTAATAAACCATTTCGGGGTGGTGCGAGCGGGAACGAAGATGCTCTTTTCCACGCTTATTCGCTAAAGTGAATACTTTGCCCGGCATTCAGCGAATAACGCCGTCGAACCGAATGACGCGAGCGCGCGCGTAACAGGCTCGTCGGAAGTTCGCCGCTGGGAAAGCCGAAAAGCCGGGAAAGCCAATGTGCACGCGGCGATAAGTGATCGAATGTGCTGAAATAAACGGAGGTGGTCGGTGAATCGCGAGCGTAAACAGCTTCGATCCGTTCCTCCCTCTCCTCTCTCACTCTTCAGGACGAGCTTGCCAGAAAAAAGAAAACAAGGGTAATTGAGAAGGGGACGAAACGGCTTCGCGGAGTCGCCGACACTTCGGGGAAGTCGGAAAATCGATTGGAAGATACATCAATTCGGTGGATCCGCCGGGGGGGAGGGGAGGCTCCCACCGGAATGTTTCGCGATACCGCTCAACCCTTTGCGGCACAAAGAATTACTTTGTTCGCGTCCGTTGATTAACTAGAAGCGTCTCGTTGCTTATCGATCGTTTCGATTGGGGGAGAGATGCCTCTTGTCTCGCTAACTTCGTTTGCAAGCTAAAGAAAATGTTTAATAGGGTGTACTCGAGTTTCTATCGATGCGAGAATGCCATTTAAAGCATCGCCGATTCAAATTTCTAGGTTCCCTCGCTCGAGGATATTCGACGAGCCGGGGGAGAGATTCGGTTGAAGTTAACCGAACGAATGAACCAAGTACCAGAGGATAATTGGCACTCGTAGCGTCCAAGATTGCAACTTTTCTCGTTGGCTTTTGATGGACGCGATGCCGGTCGGGAAGACGACGAAAGGTGAAGCGGGGAAACCAACAAGAGCGAAGGAGGATCCCTCTTATGAGAGAGGGAGGCCCGAGGAGTCGGGTTGAACAGCGGCCGGAAGTGGTCGTGGAAGGCAGATGGTGGACGGTCGGCAGGAAGGATCTGCGGTCTTCCACATGTGTCACCCATTCGGCTGGCTCTAGCGGTCGCCGTAAACCGCGCCCGCGAGCAGAAGAAAGTGGACGGGGTCGTCGAAACGGCCAGGAAGTCAGGCTCGCGATGACCGGCCAGTGCCACTTTCTACAGGAAGAAGAGGCGGATCGGTCAACAGCGGCGCGAGAACGCGGCAATTAACGGCAGCGGGGAATATGCACACCGTTGCACACGATGCACAGGTGTCGGGAAAAAAACTTGGTGCCCGTGCTTTTGTTCGCGCCACGCGAGCCGTGGTAATTGAGCGAACGCAACGATTCAGCCCTTTCATTCGCGATAGTCGACAAATAGAATCTCTAACTTTTACCCCCCGATTCTAATAAACCGCGTCGGCTTTCAAAAGAATCCCCTCCCCCCCCACACATCAATTACGTTCCGCGAAGCATCTCGCAACGGGGCGCCGGAAAATTTCTCAGACTCTTCGCCGGGTAGGAAACTTCCTTGCGGACGGTCTAATATCGCTAAAAGCTTTTTAATAAACAGTCTTTGAGCACATCGGCGCGGCCGGCTGCTTGCGTAAGAATACGGGCCTGTGTGTGCATGCAACCAGGCAAGCCAGGGGGGGGGGGGGTAGGGTGTCTTCTCGCGAGGATCTCCCCCCTTTCTCCGAAAACACGGAGCAGGGAAGATTGAATGGCGAAACGCCGGTGGAAGCGTGCTTGGTACAATTGGAAAGTAAAGGGGAGAGGTGGGGAGGAAAGAAAATTTTGAGAGGAAACGAGCGAAGACGCGCGGGCGAGAAGGAGGCGAGAAAGAAATGGAATTGCAATAGCGGAGGGAAGCGTAAGAGGTAGCCAGAAAGAGGTGAGTAATGCCGAATGGAGGAAGGAGATGAGAGAGATAGTTAAGACGACGTAATAAATATTAATTAAATTAACGAACAAGCCCGAAGGAAATTGAGACAGCGAAGTAGCGACAGAAAGGAACAGGCGCGACTGGGGAATCAGAAAGGGAAATGAAAACCGTGAGGGGGCAAATCGGGCGGAGAAAGGAAAGGACGAGGGAAACGCAGGCACGCCGAGAGTTTACCTTTCCGCGAACAACCGCCGAACGGGTGGGTGGGTTGAACGTATGAAAATGTAGCCTGTGCGAGTAGTGGAAGAAGAACGAGGGTTGGTGTTTATTTTACGAAGTAGCTAAGACACACGATATTGTCCCCGGCAAAGTGGTTCGCGAATTCCCTTTTCGTCTCTGCCTCGTTCCTGACATTCTTCACCTCGGCCATCGCCCTTCTCTCTTTTTAGCTCGCCTAACCCTGGCTCCAACAGCTTTTCCGCGAAAAGCATAAATCGCCAGCGAGAATTATAGCGAAATGACACGCGAGATCTCTGCTCACCAATCGCTCTCCTTTGCCACCCTCGAGACGAAAGCGTAAGACTGGGGGGGCGAGGTGAGCCGCTCACGTGAGCATTTTTACGTCCGTTGCCGTGCGACCGTCCGTCCCGACCGCGTATTACGTAATTAAGAGAGGGAAACATTGGCCGCCAGGCGATCGCGAATCCAATCTCGAGATTATCGCGCCGCGTTGCGGGCAGTCGACTGCTCTTTCGCCTTCTTTCGTGGGCTGAATCGTGACGCGCTCATGGTACCAGGCGTGTGGTCGAGAGGAACGCAACATTAACAAGAATAAGAGAAACAAAAAGAAAAATTCTAACAGACAGTTTCTGTTACAATCGCGTAGAAAATCCTTAAAATAATGAAACCCGAAGAGACACACATACCCATCGTTGTGAGAATCATCGAAATGGCACCAAAATCCGGGACGCATCTCCACAGCCATCGACCGACGAAACAGCGACAGAGAAAATATCGTCACAGGCACAGGGTAGAATAAAAGAATCGAGTGAACCGACGAACCAGGGCCCCCGAGCAAGGGATAATAAGCGGAAGGAAGAACCTCTCGCGCGGACGTCCGAACGAGAACTGAAAAGGCAGAGGGGTTCGAAGGACTGTCATGCGCCCCTGATTCCGTTTCGGCGGCTGTTCAGACTCCACCCACCTTCATTCATCCACGAAGGGAATTACCAGCCGCTGCTTTTCATTATTCCTGTCTTGGCATGCAGCTTTGCACCGACGCGACACGACGCTCGAACCGTCCCCCCGGGAAAAGGGAAAGTTGCCAGCCCTGCGCTGCATTCGTCCGTGGTGTGGGCGCGTTTCCGGATAGTCCCAAGTTTCCCAGGCCATTCGCCCGGCGATTTCCGAAATTTCCGAGCACCTTTATGCGTTCTCCAGTCGGAAATTTTCATGGGAAACGGTATTTCTCGACGCTTAACCCAAATAATTCGTGCCTCGACGAATGATAATGATTCGCTACAAAGAATGATGTTTTTTTTTTCTAAACGAATGGTAGGAAATCGAAAGGAGACGGTGCCCGCACATGAAAATCTCCTGTTGCCGCGTGTCACGTCGCCTCGCCTCGCCAGGAGAGGCAGCTGCACCTGGCGCGGCAGCTGTTAGAAACCGTCCGTTACCTGGTTCCCCAGCACCTGTTCGGATTGCGTGCCGCATGGACCTTCGAGGACTGCCCATAGCAACACATGTTGCTGGAGAACACGAGGTGGAAAGCCCCGAGAGCCCGCCATTAACAAGGCCCCGCTACAACCGACTCCTTTGTCTCTGTCCGAATAGAAACAAACGTCCGGCGACTCATGCAATAAAAATCAGCCCTGGACGGAAGAAAAAATCCCTGGAAACCACGGAATCGTCGTATCGATTTCACGAACGAAGCCCTTTTAAAGGGCACGCGTTCAGCACCGGCGGCCACGGTAAATTAGCAAAGCTGTTTGCGGCTGCTCTTGTCGCGGCCGCCTCGAACGTAGACGAAACGCCGGCGCCAGATAATAAAGGCATCGCGTGTGCATAATTACCCGCCGTACTTTCCTGGAATTAATTTCGAGCTTCCCTGAAAGAGCTTTTTTCTACCCTCCGTTCTACGATCCACGGTCAGCCACCGTCCGTGACGAGGCGTTGTGTTCCCGAGGCACGGCAGGACTTTGTCGACGGTGACGAACCCGAAAAGAAGCCTATCGCGACGAGCCGGAATACGATGGTTTCTTTTTTTTTTTTAGACGAAATTCGGTCGCTCCAGGTTCGTCGTTTCATCGAACTCGGGGCAGGCAATGAGAAGCTACGCGGACATTCAATCTATGATAGGATCGCGAGAAATGAAATGAAAAAGAATAAAGAAGGGAAAGCAATTTTCAGCTCGGACTCGCTTGAAACGCATGCGAGCGCTAATCGAGTGCACCGGGCACGCACTCGTGCGTGCGAAAACGCACTTTCCTGATGAAGCACGCGGCTGGCCAGCGTGTCCCTAGGGTGCGTGTGCGCTTAATGATTGCCTACGTGCATCCGAATCGACCGGGTTCCGCTTGTTTCGGTGCGTACGTACGAGCACCAGCTCAGCAACCAAAGCCACCCGTAAAAAAAAAAAGAAAGAAGGGAATCAAGAAAAATTCAGCGAAGCGAGGGGAAATTTTAATAATAAAACGCGCGAACTTTTATCTTTCTAGCTACGCTCCTAGCACGGAGACAAGCAATCCCGTCGTGCCCCGTATGAAGAAATCGGGGGAAGAAGGCGCGGTGCAAACAACGAGCTTTATTGCTTCCAATGGCGGAGATTTCGCGCGGGGATTCTGCCAGCTATCACAATACGCCAGACGCGTATCTATACTCGAAATATTGCGCGTGTTAAGCGCGCTCCGGAGCGTCGGAATAGCGTCGATTATTGTTGACGAATAGATGGATAGATAGAAAGATAGGGCAGAAGGGCGACGACGATACAAGTAGGCCGAGCACAAAAGGTGAACGCAGGCGCGGCGGAAAATGAGGGGAAACGGATCGGTGAACCGCGGGATCATTAAACTTGGGATTAAGTTCGTAGTCGGATTGCTATGCAGACCTCTCCTCCACACTTTGAGCTTCCTTTATATTTACCTTGAGATTCCTCGAATTTGCGCAAATCACCCGGTCTTGATTTTAATCGCGGAGTCGCTGGAAGAGAAACTCGCGCCGGATGAGAGGAATAATCGTTTTTCGCAAGCTCGATTTAAGTTGGAGGATGCAGGGCGGAGAGGATAAGGATCTTTGGCTATTACACGTAAAAAGCAGCTATTCGGAATCAATAAAGTCACCCCTCCGCGAGGAGGAGCCGAAATAAAACGACTCGGCGACGTCGCCGAGTGGCAGTGCCACGTCTTCATCCCCCTGCCGTCCAAGACGTGAAAGGGGTTGTGGTGGTTCTGCCGGTCGTGATGGCTTAGTTTGCAACGGCACGCCCTATTATCTCCGACACACGGTTTTCTCTGCTTGTTTTTTCTTTTCACCGTGATACAGAGAAACTCGAGGCACGCACCAAGTCTCCCACAGACCGGGTAGAAGAAAGCGCAGGGTGGGAAACGTTCATTTTGATTAATTACTGGCGACTTGGGAATGGCTCCTTCGCTTCCTTGTTTTAAGAAGGATAATGCATTCGTTATTCGTCAAAGACGCGGGGCTCAAAAGAAACGAGGGAGTGTGTCAAGTTCGAGAAGTAGAAGCCGACAAAGCCTGAAAGGAAAGTCGCGCGGCACTCGAGTGGCCTATTGCGACTCCAGCCAGGGCAAGGGGTCTTGCGCCGTTCGATTTTCCCTCTTCTCAACGCGAAAACGTAACGAGCCACTTGGCCACGTTGCATACCCCGGCCTGACCTAGCCCCGCCGTTCGTTGTTACGTAAAACCTAGCCGCGATACTGGCTCAAGTGATCGACTAATTGAAAGCGACTGATTTCCCATTTTTCACCGTTGTTCCGCCCCCGCGACTTGGCACACTTCGATTCTTTCTCCATCTTCCTTTGCCAACGGGCTCGTCGTGCCTAACAACTTCTATCATCGCCCAGCGACGAACGGTTGCACCCTTCGACCGATCGTGGATTCAAAGGCTCAGCTGTCGAGCGACAAGGAATTCTTTTCTCTGTCGATTAATCGCGCCGGGACGAACGAGATCCGCGTTAACGCGCCCTTAATTTCGGTGAAAACGTTCAAACCGCTCGTTACCGCGGCATCGTAATTAAGACGGCGGGGGGGCCGTCGCGCGAGTTACCGCTGATAATTACAGTAATTCCGGGCTAATTACTTGGACGTCTGGTTGAAATTCCCAGGTAGAGTGTCTCCCCAATGATCGCGCGCGTTATGGAAAATGAGGAGATCCAAATCGGTGTTCCGAATTGTCGCGGGGCTCCGGAATTCGTTTCTGAAATATATCGCTTTGCAAAACGAGGTACCGGCGAGACGTTGCGCGTGTATTAGAATTGCTAGACAGGCCGGATAGGAAATCTCGTGAATCAGAGAGCTCTGCTAAATTCGTCGGGTGACTCTCGATAGTCGCCAGAGGCCTTGGCACGCGTCGAACGTGACAATCGGAGAAGTTACGTCGCACCGTGAATAGCGTTAGCGGTATGCCGTAAATATGACTCACCTCTCGAAGCTCCTTGATCTTTAAGCCTCCTTTGCCTATGATGCACCCAGCTTGGCTCTGATGTACCAGCATGCGCACGTCGATCTCGTCGCTGCCATGTCGCGATCCGTTCTGAAATCATTTCCAGCGTTCACCATCCGAGCTTCCAATCGGCCCAGCCGTCGAACGAATCATTTTCAAACTTCTACCGCTATCCTGGCAGCCTCATTCAGCCCAACGATTAGCGAGGAACTTTGACCGTTCGATACGAATAAGGGAAAAGAAGGAGCAAAGATCGGAGGAATCTAACCGTGAGCGGCCGGCTAGCGAGTTCAACGAAGTAGGAGCACACACGAGTCTCGCGACTGAGTCGTTTCTTTTCCCCTGCGATCCTCTTCCGGTAGCAAGACTTACCTCCTCGAGATTAGGTACGACCTCGTTCAACACCTGAAGAACGGTGGTCAGATCCGAGCTGATGGTAAGCACCCTAGAATCAGAAAGACTCCAACAATCACTCGGGTCCTCGATGGCCGTGCGCGATTACGTTCTACGAGATACACTTCCTCGCGACGCGAGCGTATTCCACGAATGCACTTGGAATCGCGTCCGAGCCCCCTCTCTCTCTCTCTCTCTCTCTCTCCTTCACGGAAAATTGGCCGCGAATTATCCGAGATTGCTCGGTTAAAAGTGGAAGGGCTGGCGCGAATCGCGACGGAACTTGGGTCACATATTGCATTTACAGAAATCGGCAAACCAACGGCAAACCCCTTCGAACCGGCCAATCTCCGTGCAATTTCGTAGCAGCGAACTTTCCTTCGTCGCAACTTCCTCTAACCGTAGCAGCGATCGAAATTCACGCGACCTTCCCTTCTTTCTCTCCTTCCGCACTTTTCGACGATCCCTCCTTTTGGCCGTCGACGCCGCGACAAACGCCTTGCCTCGTTTCTCCTTCTCGACAACAGAACGATTCGCGTTACGATCAGACGGATCGTCAGCTTTGCCGGTGGAATATTTCAGGAGCAACGAGAGGCTGCCGAAACTGGCCAGAGACTTTTCACTCGACTGTCGCTTGATTAACTTTTCCCTCGAAGGAGAGAGTCGATTAATTGAAACGTCGCGATCACTTCCGTACTTTGATTTCGAGAGTGCTCCAAGGAAACCGAAAACCGCGTATCGATAACAGGATCAAGCTATCACCCCCCTGTCCTATCCAAGTACTCGATTAATATTCGCTTGTAAAACTAAGAAAAGAAACCCCCCCGGCCACGGATCGATAAATCGAGCACTCTTAACATCCGCTCCGCAAGCTCTTTCGACGTTTCCCCTCTGCGACAGGTTTCCTCGATACACTTTAACAAAATCGACCGTAAACAGCTGCGAAATCGAATCCCTCATTCAACGTCGTCGGACGTATCGCTGTTTCGAACGCCGTTGGTTATCGTTAATGCGAGCCCTCGTCGACTGGTAGAGCAGAGGTACCAACAGAGATCCACGCTACCATTGTTCGACTCTAGACGACGCGTGAGATCGTTGGATCGCCGGGAACACAAAGTTAATTTAACGTTAATGTCCTCCTATCAGACACCGTATCACGATTATTAGATACGACTTCTAAACCGTGAAAGCGGCCATCACCAAACTAGCTCTTCCCTATTCCCCCCCAGTTCTAAAAGTCCCGCAAGCTGAAACGAAACGGAGAATCGTGTGTTCGCCGGGCGCGCGGGCGGTCGGGTCGAAAGTCATCGCCTTCAGAAGTGTATGCTGACCGATCTGAAGCTTTTCCACGGAGCAAGAGAAACAGTGGCGAACGGTGCGCTCTCCTCTGGAAACCATTGAACGCGAAGCTGCGACTCGCAGAGATGTGTCGTTGAACGCATCGATCGATGGTTGAAAGGGAGAACCGATCGCGCTAGTTTCTCGTTCAACGTATCTGTCAGGACCTACTGGCATCAGACGCACTGAGAAGGAGATCTGTCCATTTCTGTTGGGCCTGCTCGATCTGTTGCGAATGTGGGCATGGCGTGGGTGCAGTTTGCGATCAGAGAAGTCGAGTCTGGTTATTTATCAGGCTCCGCCTTTCCCCGCTATCTCTCTCGGCCTAATATCGAATCTACGTAATTAATCGCGCGCTATCGAGCGGCCCGTTTCGCCTGAAATAATGGTGAATTTCGAAACGGGAGAGGAGAAGCACGTCCGCGATATGGAAGTGGCCCGTTAAAACTTGCTCGAGAAAATTCCGAAAACGTCCGTCCGCCGGCGAATAGAAATCGCATTAAGGCCAGCCGCGGGGAGTTTTATAGCGGGCGATAAAAAAAAAATTTACTGTCGCGGCACGTGACGTTCCGGGAGGAAGATAAATTTCTTGTCGGGATCCGGAGTGCGAGGTGGGTACTGCAGGCGTCCCGAGTCGACCAACGGATATCCTAATTGCCGGCGTAATTAAATTGAACGAGTGTTTGATGGTTGAACCAGACTAGACTTCTCTCCATCAGCCGCAGCAACGAGAGAGTCGAATGACAGCGAGGTACGGGGACAACAGGTCGGTAATGACTTTCGACTTTGCGGACAGTTTCTTTTTCGTTAATCGTTTCGGCAGGTATCTGGCAGGAGGGTCGGTCGTGCCTTGACCGGGGCGTACCTAAAAAGTAAGCGTGATAATATCGACGTTAAGCGTGGAATCGGCGGTCGCCTGGTTCCACAGATTAGCGATCCGTGTTAGCCACAAGATTAGAGACACAACGGTGTACACATCCCCGGTTACAAATCGTGAAATTGTGGTTTCCTTTTTCTGCGTGTGTGATGTCGGGCGTGTAGTTCGCGCGCAAGACCATACGAGGAGAAACGAAAATACAAGACAGAGAGACCGTGAGAGAAGTGAAATTGTTTGAAAGAAACAGAATTAAACGAAGGAAAGTCGATGAGACTGATGATGGCTGATCGTGAGCAAGGAAGCTTTCAGATCCTCTGCGTGTAAGTGTGTCGGAGAAGCTTGCGAATCGCCCATGTACCTGTGCTTCGCGAAGGGAACGGTACTTGGTGGTAGAGACACAGTGACGAAGCGCCCGAAGTTCCAACGCCACCGCGTTTCGGGACTAGTTGCATCCTACAATGGGAATTGACAAGCACAACCGAATGAAAAATAGCCGCCTGAATCGGTCGACCCGCTTCCCTATTTCTCTTCCACTACTGCTGGATGCATGGTCCGCGAGATAGCAGGCGTAAACTTAGCCACGCGTTAAAGTGTCTGCATTTCGAGCCCCGGTGCCAGCGAGCTGAGGAAAAGAACTTGGGAAGAATACAGGCTCGAGCCTCGTTTAGGGCCGCGAGGAGTACGCGCGTCTCACTCTTCACACCTCGGGGCTCTCGCTAACTTCCCATTCATCCCATTGACGGATACATACGGTGGGTTAAAGTGGCGCGGCGTAGACTTCTAACAGCCTCGATTCAACGTAACGTGACTCCGAGCAACTTGAACGCTCGAAACAGGCGCGTAGGATTTTATAACTTCACTGTATGTCTACCAGCATGTACCCGCGCGTACAGAGGACTCGAGGAGAGAATGGAAGACGAAACTGCGTGTCCTCGAGCGTTCTGGGGCCGCTATTAGCCAAGGCTGTTGCGATAGATCGCCGAGTGTCCCGATGCATTGCTCCAGTGGTTGCAGCGTGCCAAGAAGCGTTTCGCTTTCGACTCTACAAACGACAAGAAAGTCGATCGAACCTCGCGGTTGGATCGCTGCGAGAGGCTTAAAAAGCATCCAGGCGGGCATCCCTCGTTCGCGTGCAATTCAAGATGACCAGTACGATGAAGAAGCAAGTTTCAAGGAGGCCTCCGCCTGGACCTGGCACCCAACTTTCGAGCAACAACGAAAGCTCGGGTACCGTGGATGCGAAGGCGGTAAAAGGCGGGGAGCAAAAGACAAAGTGTAGCCCAGGATGAGGAGAGAGGCGTGAGCGATCTCCGGCCAGGGGAGAACAGATTTACAGAGAACGACGGAGGACATGCAGCCGCGCGATGACAAGCGCGATCACCAACACGATTCCGGATGACGTCCCGCCGCGTATTTCTTCCCTTTATAGTCTTTAGAAGCACGCGAACAAACGGCTTTCGCAATGAATCGTAGCGCGACCACGTCGGAGACGCTGGTCGAGGACACGTACAGGGTTCGGAGCGGCTGGTGAGAGACGAACAGACACAGGCGATTATGGCAAGGCAGAGACAAACAGAGACGGGTACATAAGTGAACGTGAAAGAGAAACGGTATACAAAGAATTTAGATAGAGAAAGATAAGTAGGAAGGAAGGAAGAAAAAAAGAAAGAAAGATAGATAGATAGACAGAGAGATAGATAGATAAATAGATAAATAGACAGATAGATAGAGATAGAGATATAGAGAAAGAAATAGAGAAATGTTGCTGTCGTTTGGTAAGAACAGCACAGCGATCAGTATATGTCGGCGCCTTAGGTATTCTTGTAATTAGAGACAAAGAAAAATAAGACATTAAGTAGTGGTGTTGGTCATTACCGTTCGGGTCCGGGGCAATCGGGTACAATGATTGAGGCTTTGTACTGTCGGGCCGTGGTGGTTGGTGGTTGGTTCATTGGTGGTTGGTTGGTGGTTGTTGTCGATTGTTGGTGGGGTGGTCCATTTGCCGATCGAGTCAGGGTCCGTCGTTCCGGGCAGGGCAACGGCAGGGCAACGGCAGGGCAACACCAGGGGGGCAACGCCGGGGTTGGGGCGGGGCCAGGGCACAAACCATCAACCAAGTTAGACATCATGTCTCTCACGGTTCGATTAATTCGCGGCTTAATTGTCTAGCCCCTCTCCGCCCGCTACGGAGAACACCGCTCGGCGCGATCTTTCGTCGAGCCTATCCCACCCCCTTAACCCCCTTGCATCCCCTTCTCGTCTCTTCTTCCACTCAGCTCGTCCTCAATTGCAAGACCGATCGGAGAAATATTTGCACGACGACCATTGCCACGTGCACACTTCCTTCACAATCGCTCGATCAAATATACCCGCGAAGCTTCGCGGATCAAAAAGCTCCGCGATCCCGGCGCAAACTGTTACGGAACCGATCGAATCTCGAGCGGAGCGCGAACCACCGCTACGCCAAAGGCTTCGCTTGTTTGTTTCGACCCGAGAAACCGCCGGGATTCTTATGGAAATATCCACCTTGCTGGCACAAAAGGAGAATGAAATTAATTAGAGAAACGACTGCGGAGCCTCCGCCCGAGAGGAGGTTCGCGGGATTTCGATGGGGCAACAAACGCAAACTGTACTGTCGGTGACGAGTCAACTTCCACGTCGGTCTAAATATACCGAAAGTACTTTCAACAAGCTCTTCTCCTCCTCGAATCTGCAATTACGTCGGGCCGGCTGAACCTTAACACCGATTCCAACGGTATTTCAATTGCTAACGAAGTCGTTTAAACGTGGCTAATTAAAGGAACTTTCAATAATTACCGTGAACTCGCAGGCTACGCGCTGGAATTATAAATCACTGCCGTGACCAACGATTCTCTCGGTCATCGGATTCAGTCGGGCTTCGATTTAACCGTGGGACCCCGCCTTCGGAGAGCTTACGAACTGGTGACCCTTATTCCCTTTAATTTCCCGTTCAAGCAGGGAAATTTAAATCGATAAGCGGAACTTACTCTCCACCACTGAGCGTCACAACAGGTCAACGTACCAAGAATGCCGGTTGCAGATATTTCTCCGTGCGCGAGGCGGTTCCAGCCAAGTTTCCGCGACTCTTCATCGTCCATTGTCTGGCAACTGTTCGGCCATGAGATTCCCCAAAGCGGCGCACGATTCCCCATTCATTTAACGACGGACTCGCAGGGAGCTCGCTGCTAAGGGGGGACATTGGACAACGGATGGTAAAAATCTTACCCCGAGGATATTCCACTTTCCCAAAGCTTCTCTCTCTCTCCCTCCCCTCTTTCTCTCCCTCCCTCCCTCCAACTGAGTACCTGGCCTTCCACCTTGGGGTTACGCAGGTGCGTTGCCTACGAATCTCAGGGGCAATGCGACAAAGCTCGGGTAAACGAATATCTTCTCGCCGGGTAGTTGCGGGAACCAGGGTCAAGATCGAGAGGGGACGACTGGTTTGCGCCTGGCTACTGGCTTCAAGGTAATCGAAACGTTAACGATATTCTATATTCAGTGTCTCTTTTTTTCCCTCCGTTCAATCCTCTATTCCCGCGAACGCGCAGGCCAAGCCAGATCCACTCTCCTCTCCCCGGCGACCTGCGCGGGCCGCTGAAAGACAGGCGCTTAACCGCGGAGCAATTCGAAAGGCAACGCGAGCTTAAGCAGAAAAAGCGAACCAGAACGTTGGAAAGAGAGCTGGATGGGCTTAAGCTCGCGTTTGCGGCGGTGTGACGCGGAGGACCAGTAAACCCTTCGTCCCGACCACCGCTGGGAACCACGGTCGGGCAACGGAACACCATCGTCGATTCGTTGTTTGCCCGCTAGCCGCGAGGAACCCTGGCAACTCGCGGACAAGCGGTTACCGCCCGGCAGACCTAGTTTATTGGTGTTCGTTTAATCATTTGGTTCGTGCAGGGTGAGTCTCGTCGGCGTCTCAAGGTTGGCGAACAAATGGCCGAGGAAAAGAATCGATGTTGCGCAATGAAATCGAGTGGGGAAGTTGGTGAGCGCAAAGCCCGTTGCACGCCTATCCGAATCGATCGTTTCGGTAGGTGGAACCGTCGGATCTCGAGACGAACGGCGGGGAAATCGAAGGCGTCCGATTCGGGCAGGCGTGCGACAGGCTTTAATCGACCGTTGAGCGTCGGTGCAGCTTTACGTTCGCGTGCTCTCCCTTGGATAGCTATAGTTACAGCGCACGAGTTGCGTAGGCGCGGTCCAAGAGATTCCACAACGATCGGGTAAAGGAACAAAGGGGGGGAAAGAAAACGTTGTTAATATGCGAGTTGTGTAATTGCGGGAGACGAATGAAACTTCCCAGTTCAAGAACCAAATGTGCGATGACGGCATTTCGTACGTGTGTGAAGCATTTTGGCCGTAAAAACAATGGGGCCTGTGGCTGCGGCTACGTGTTCGCCGGGACCGGCGGATTTTTTTCTTAAACGATTGCAAAATGCTAGATCGCCTCCTACTTTCTACCACATCTCTGACTCTCTCTCTCTCTCTCTCTCTCTGTGAAATCGACAAAGTTAGGCTGAAGTTGCAAATACCATGGACTGCGAGAGGAAGGGCCATGGTACCTTCGTAGCAGCTCGTAATTTTGTCCACACACGTCCCAGAAATACACGCATCGGAACTTCCCTGAAATACCATCGACGCGAAGTACGATCGATCGGCAACGATTAGATCGATCCACCGTGTCGGAGCATGCTCGCCTCCAAAGTTCGCCGCGGGTAGCTCCGCGCGGGAACCGGCTGAGAAGCTCGTGAAAATAAATCTCTCCGCCGATAAACGATCGGCTGGATAAAGTTCGGCGGGTCCGCGCGTTCGTTCTCACGTCCTTCTCGGCCTAACGTCCCAAACCGTTTCTCGCCTACCTCTGTCTCTCGTGTTTGCCTTCGGCAAGCAACGAAGACCAAGCAGGGAGAACGGGACGACGGAAAAGTAGGTAATCGACGAACGAAACAAGCAAAAGGCTTACCTGACTTCTCAGTTTGGTGATATTCTGGCCACCCTTGCCGATTATCGAACCGGCTACCTGCAACAGAACGTCGCGTTTTCTGTGATTAAAGCCGCCGCAAGTGCCGATGATTCTTCAACAATCTCGTCCGCAAAAGAATTGCCCGAGGCACGTAAAGCAACCAGTAATTGATCGCATACCAGTGAATCGCCGTTAGGCAAAGAAATGTCCATTATAAATTTAAAAACATTATATGTTTATAAATGGAGTGTAGTTGCACTTTTAATATCCCATATTTTTAGTTACGCGTATTACGCAAACATTAGTAAGTACAATTCTTATTAAAAGTATGCGTTCATTTACTGGACTTCTACACATTTTGCATTTTATAATCAGTGTCTTTTTTTACCATAAGAATGCGTAATTATTTGTATAGAAATTTCAAGAAAAATAAATTTAAATGCAATTTCAACAGTTGTTTTGTTGTTATACATAAATATATTCGTTATTTCGTTATTTTATATCTTCCGTTTATTTTTTCATTTTTTGTACGTTATTTTTCTATACGTTCTTTACTTAACCTGTGCAATTTTTTGTATTCTAAAAGGTTCTCCCGTCAATTAATAATAATAATAATAATAATAATATTCAAGCATTAATCACCAAGGTCCATAAATTCAACAATTCGGTAATTCACTGATTGGCTTACCCTACAAGGAACTTTAAGATACTTCCTTTCTTTTCGCGCGCGAGGGCAAGATGAATTATTCCTAAATATCTCCGTCAAGATCGGGGACAAAGTAAGAAAGCGAGAACACTACGAAACACGAGTGTCTCGGCGACCCCGACGCCTCGAAAAATTCTACCAAACAGTCCGTCTTAATTGTCTCGCTTTAATTCCTCTCGTTTCTCTTCGTCTCTGCCAGGGGCGATCGATTATTATTCGCGAGTAACGCGAACCGTAGGATCTTGGCCAAGGAACCTGCCAGAAGGTCGATCGATCCTCGAACGTGCACCGGGCACGACGTTCCAACGATTAGCAACGATAAGTTGCGAGGACTGTTGCAAGAGTTGCCGCGATAATTACCTTCTCCGTCGCCCAAGCAGTCGCGAGAGTGAATGAGTTCACTCTCGAAAGGAGCGATCCCTCGCCTCGCCAATATCCAGGCCGATCGACCCTGACATCGACAGCCATTCCCGCGGAGATCTCGATTGCGTGGCTAACGTTTAACAACAACGATCGACATTGTGCTCGATCGCTGGCGCGCGACCGCTTGGATCGCCAGCGAAACCGATAAAGACGATATCGAGCGACGATCGAAGCTGACGTCTGAAACGCTGGAAACATCTCTTCGGCGAGCTTTTGTTCCTTCTTCATGGGGTACGGTCATCGCGATGTACGATTAATAATCGAGATCGATCTAAACTTGTGATCAACGGAGCGAGGACGTCCGAGAGAAGAAGGTGCAACAGCGGACTATTCCGCGGCTCCGAAAGAGGATCGAGCACGCGAAAGGATATCCGTTGGCCCAGAAACGATTTCAGCCAATTTCAGGGAATTTCCCTGGCGAAAGAAAGTGGTAGGAGATCCGATAAAGGTTCGTCGAGCGGAGCGACAATGACCGGAAGAACGTTTCGCGTATAACAGTCGGCTTTTACTGAAAACAATCGCGTCCACGCGGTGAGAAAAAAAAGCTGGTGGAAAACTGAAGCGATTGCGCGTGGGAAAACACGCAGAGACACACGAAGACCCGTCGGGGGCATCTATGAAAAGCGGTAGCTGGGAAGATTCCTTATAGAAGACTTCTATTCACGCACAGGGGCGAAATGCCTCTTCCACATTTCTGACACCCCCTCTCGGGCACGTTCCCTTCGACAGCGAAACACCTCGACTTCTAACGAGGACTTAGAAAATTTAAAAGCCTCTAGAAATTGGAAAGTACTCGAAGCAGTTTCACCGCAAGTTAGAAAGTCCCACGGCGTAGTTTCTCCGGGTTCTCGCTTAAAATTTACATAACACAGGAACGGTCAAATATCGATTCCCTCGAGAAATTCGTTTTTCCGTGTAAAGTGCCTGTTCCTTCCTGGGAGTTATGTGTGGATATAGCATTAGATGAATAGAGGCGCCGGCCGAAGCTTACCTTGCTGGGGATCAGTAGACGAAGTTCATCGTCACCCTGTCTATAACGCTTGTGAGGACTTGTTGGTCCTCCTGAACCTGCCATAGCGCCTGCATCAGCTTCTCTCTTCATTATTCCTGCAACAGAAAAGGGACGCGATCGTTTCAATCACAGCCGACAACTGAAATTCAAGAGATCTGCCGCGGAGAACGCTAACGAATTTAGGAGAGTGATTTCGTCACAGACCCGACGGGCCTAGCCCGTTACGTTGCGTCAGTTTCCCATGCTTCCCGCGTGATTAGACCGAACAAACCGATTTAACGGACAATGAATTACCTACCGCTGCTGCAAACAGTACCGATACGAATCGAGTATGTAGGTTTATTTTACGTGGGCAGAAGACCCGATTAAGAAGACCTCGAGCAGTGGCATTTTTATTGCGACCCGGGTTAAATAGAAGCAACTATTGATTCAGCCCAAGCGGCAACATTTCTTTCGCGCGTGTCCTGGAATCTCTGAAACGCGCGAGGCCCCTCCAAGATTAATGGCGCAATTAGAGGCCCCGGAATTGCTTGCCATCCAACCGCCCCGGGAGCATGACATTACTGCCAATAAACTAGGAAAATCCTGGCAATTCTAGCAATTCTGGCAATCGAGGGACAAGCCGCCGAGTAAAAAATTAGAAATCCTTGATCCGCGGTGGCCCGGTTAAACCTCCTTCTATGACCATCGATATGGGTTAATTCCGCAGGGCGCGAGCATCATCCTCTAGATTCTAATATCGTCGCAGTCTAGGAGCTCTCGATAAAAGCTTGCGCAACAGCTCGTTTGGCAGTAGAACGCATAACGAAGGAGTCGTGACGGGCGGGTTTCTAAACGACGAGACAGCGAGAGTGTATCGGTGGGTGAGCTGCGCGCAAGGCGAGTTGCCGCACTAACTTACAGTTTTAAAGCTTAATCGGTCGTAAAATGGAGAATGAATACTCTAGAATTTATAACCCAGCGGTGTTTAGCGAACGGTGGAGAAGAGGAAGCACGCCGAGACTGCGAGGCCGGCGGAATCGATTCCCCACCGTTGGCAACAGCCGAATTCGCCGGTGTAATTTGAAGGATCGATAGGGGGCCAGTCCCAATCTATTCGCGAGTGGCACGCGCGGAAAATTCCAGGACGTGCGGGGCGCTCGCATCTCGGCCGCCTCGAAAACGAAGCGGAACGTGACGGTGACGACCCGCTCGTGCGGCTATAACGCGATAATACGCGTTTAGCATAGAAATCGGGGCCGCGCGACGAGCATACGAACTCGCAAGTAAACAATGGAGAACGCCGAGGATCCAACCCGCAAACGCACACCTTCGGCAAACGTTAATTGCTGCCTCGTGGCTGGGCCGCGAAACGTTTACGACTGCCTAATTATTCGGCAAATACGTTAGAGCTATTTCCGGCTATTCGGATACCGATCCGTGGACGGGGCGAAATCGACCGGCTGAGAGACAGGCGCAATGCAACCGACTCTTTGTGCCTCGGTAATGCGTTATCGTCAGCTCGGAATGTTGCCGCATGCATGCATAACACGTTCAACCTAGAACGAAACTCGTTTCAACGGCGGCGATGTTGCAATCGATAATGAGCGAAGCCGCTTGGAAATCGAAGCGGCGAAGAAGCGGCTGGATAAATGGAACTAGGAGGAACTAGGAGAGACCGGTCGAGAATCGATAGCGGTGCGCGGTCGACACGCGATGTTAATAATTTATCGTGACGATTCGGAGGCGAACGGTCACCGCGACGATCCGCCGATTCGATTCCATTGCGATCGCGGGTGGCCCGATGGGGGAAAAGGGCAAGGAAAACCTACGCCCGGCGAGAGGTTTCCATTCGTGTTTGTTCGCGGCTCGTTAAAGAATCACGAGGCACGAAATCGCGTGACCAAAACCACGCAACAGAGGTATCAGTCGCGGGTAACTAACGGCGGGCTCGTTAAAGGAAACCGCGGGGAAAGTTTTCGTAATTTCGTGGTCCGAAAAATTCAACAACGGCATCCCGAAGACCGCGCGTCTCGCGATTGAAACTTGTTACAGGTGGGAAGTCTTACTCGGACACTGGATTCGTTCCGTTTGGAAATTATTGTACTTGCATCGACGCACGGCGATGAATTTGCTCGAAATTGTGGCCAAAACTATTAGTATCTTCGAGTCTGAAGTAAATTGTTGAAATTAATTGAAGTAACATTACTCTAGAAATATATTCATGTAGTTTCTTAACGAAAAATTTTGAATTATGCTACTGCATTTTTATAATATACATAAAACACGTTCTAAGTGATATTTAATCGTAAATAATACCAACTCGTTTTTAACTATAGAATTAAAAATTGTGGACAAAATTAATATTCGAAAGTGACGATAACTGGTAAGATCACAGATTGTCGCAGCTAATTTCAATCAAAGCTACTGTGACCTTTAAACTCTGCTTTCAAAAAATAAATAAACTATAAAACGAAGAAAGAGAAACACATATAGGTATTATATTTTTTATCTACCACAGCTGTAGAGATATTTAAAAAAATAATAGCGTATTAGGTAATACCAACATCTTGTTACATCGACAATAAACCATAATACAATTTCTAGTTTTACCTAAGAATAATCTAGTTTCTAACGCTTTTAGTTTGAAGTTACACATCTCTCAGAGAATTGCAGATTAAAAATTAATTTCAAGGGAGAAACGTGCTCTAATATTTCACAAATGAAGTACAATTCAGATGTTTATTACAAAACAAAAAATTACTTTTGGCCATTATTTCGGTAAACCCGCCACTGTGCGACGGCCCGATTAATTATCACTTTTTACCACTAGCGTCCAAAGAAAAATGATTCACTTTTATAATCACCGACAAGCTTTGAACAAAGAGGTGGCGTGCGTGACCAGAATGTGACGTGATACCAACTCGAAAGGACCTCCTACGTTTCCTGGCTGCCCCAGGCCAGCCGCCGCCATTACTAGGGGCTGCAACTGGGGTTGACAGTAGATCGTCATACTCGTGGGGGGGAGGGGAACGAATGGATAATTTTGTTCGTGGTACCTACCAATGTCAATCGTTCCAGAAACGAGGCTCGTGCCAAATAAACGAGGAAAGACATTCCAAGAATTTCATACCCGTGTTAAATATTTCATTTTCCTAATATCATCTGTATCTACTCTACTCCTCTACCACGCGCCACCGCTCGAGCGTGAAATGCCAGAGAAGGGGGTGCAGGAGACACCGCGAAGGGGGTGAGAAGGGGTGAAAAGGGCGCCGCAGAGTCTGCAATGCGAGTAGCGTGAGGCGCCCGAGAGTCCACTGCTGGCAGCAGTGCATCGACTAACTAGTCCATAACCAGTCCGCACGCCACTCCAAGGGTCACCAGCTTTGCTCGACACACGGCAGCGAGGATAGATGACGTCGAATAGAAAACGAGGGGTAGGTAGAAATTGGAATCAGTGGCCAGCTTAAGCTCGCTGAACTCGCGATGGGAATTTGAACTTGACGAACTTGCGGCGCGCGTCGACCTCGCTAAATAGTTTATAGGGTAAACGCACCAATAAACGAACACTTAAGGCCAATGAATGAACACTATTATAATATTATATTTGCAGCGCGATTGATTCCACGTGCTGCAAAAAATTTTTGGACATGGAGCAAGAAATTAAAAGAAGTCTCTAATTAATTAGTTGCTTATTTTAATAACTCGTTTTACCCATTTTAATAAAAAAATGTCCATTCACTGGTACGTGTTCAGTTACTGGCACATTTACCATACCACCACTGCGACTTGTATTTATGCGATTCTACGAATTAAACAAACTTCGATCTCTACTCGTCGCGCGGCTTTCTTCGCCCCCTTCGAGCACTCCGACAAATATGCATAAGTAGTGCCCTTTCAGGCGTGACGCAGTACGGTATTTCAGCATTTGCCAGCCGAGATTTCGTGCGACGATAAATGATAATCTTCAGCCGTGTCGCGTGATCTGAGTCTCCCGTCGCGTTTACAAAATCCCCCGTTCCCTGCTTCTTTTTACTTGGCCGAAGCGTCGCGCCGAGATGCGGGCCAGATACTCGGCTTTAATCGCGATGCCGTGAAAGTTACAATTACCTTATCGACGCCCGTAATCGCGCATATTCCAGCTGCCGTTGGCCGAGTAATAATCTAAACGAGGATAAGCTCGGACGAGGCGAAAGCGATATAGAATTCGCTCGAGAAGCATCGACGATAAATACCAGGGAACAAAGTGTCGCTTCGGCACGGATAGACCCGGAGCGGAGAGAAGCTTGGCCAAGTGTTCCACGGGGACGCCGTGAAAGGCGAGAAACGAAATTAAGTGTATCGAGAGTCACAGAGTAGGAAGAGGAGGCAACGTTTGCCGAGCCAGGCGGGCTCGACTATTCCAATTGTCGCGAAAGTTCGATGAAAGAGGATCGCAAGGAGAATCCGTAGAACCCGCGGAACGAGAGCTGCCTCTTGTCGCGATAATTGTGCCTCCGTAGTTACACGGTCCAAGTGATTATTCCGAGGTGGCATAGGCAACGGATATTCGGGACAATTGTAGCGAACGTGGCGACGATACCGTCCTTAAAATTCCTCAGCGCCAGCCAATTATCAAGCTCATATGTCGCAACTCTCCTCGAGAACCCCAGCTGGTGTCTACCCCCGTGGGGCAATGGGATCACGATCGCCACAGTAACTTGCCTCCTTTCCAGTCCACGAGTAAACATCTTCAAGGAGCCAGAAATAATCAGCCCGAACGTGTCGCCTCCACCCGGGGCGCAGCGACGGGGGAGCAAGACGAATAACGTGGAAAAAGCAGGAATCGTAACAGTGGTGATACAGCGAGCACGGAGCTATAAATCCAAGTCTCAGTGGCGACTAAACAAGCTTCTTCACTGTTTTTAACACACTTTCCTCCTACGATCTTTCGCCTGTCTCGCCCTCGTTCTGCCTGCCCAAACTCTAACGACCGATTCCACGGGGAGGTTGGTTTTCTCGTAATTTTCTAAACTACCCCTCGTCCATTCTGCTCGTAACTGATTCAGCCTGGCCGCTGGGTACACGAGTGGAGAGCCTGTGATGCTGGTCACACATTCGTGAAGATTTAATGACGATAGATAAAAATGAGTTCGAGGGGGGATGTGGGCGAAACGGAGTGATGCTGGTAATTGCTAGGAGCAGGGATATCGTGTATCGAAAGTCACCTATGAAGACTGAAAATCAGGGAATAATATGAGAACTCTGATAGTTTGGTAGAATTGCGAGCGAAAATCTGATCACGCCGATGATTACAGAATAATGAGCAGAGAGTATCGATAACCGTTTGCGGAGATTACAATTATTACTTAATTTACAAACTAATGACCGAGTAATGTGAGAACACAAATTTGCGGCAGAAGCAATTATTGCGAAATAGGTACCAAAGAGTCGCTATTGAGGATTGTAATAATTAATTCATTCTGAGCGAAACACTTTACTTTCATGGCCGTTTCGGTACGCTAAAGCAGAGTTTGGCGTTAACTAAATAAAATATTATTCGTCGAGCTTTTCAACTTCGGCGCCGAATAAATATTTTAACTTTAACTTAACACAAGACGGATAATTTTTTGTAACTTTTATTAGTTAGCTATTCGATATTTTCATTTAAATAAAAATTTTGCCCGTCTCTTCTGTAAAACTCCACTCGAGACTAGGGCTGGGACTATTCGAATAATTTAATATTCGAATATTTTACAAGTATTCGAATGCTACGAATAAACTTCGAGTATTTCAGTATTCGAATGCTACGAATAAACTTCGAGTATTTCAGTATTCGAATGCTACGAATAAACTTCGAGTATTTCAGTATTCGAATGCTACGAATAAACTTCGAGTATTTCAGTATTCGAATGCTACGAATAAACTTCGAGTATTTCAGTATTCGAATGCTACGAATAAACTTCGAGTATTTCAGTATTCGAATGCTACGAATAAACTTCGAGTATTTCAGTATTCGAATGCTACGAATAAACTTCGAGTATTTCAGTATTCGAATGCTACGAATAAACTTCGAGTATTTCAGTATTCGAATGTTATTATTCGAATACTATTCGAATGTTATTATTCGAATACTATTCGAATGTTATTATTCGAATACTATTCGAATAGTATGGTATGAAGTGGGTCAAAATTAGCTAACAAGATTTTACCCTGACAAATGAACCTAAAGAACTTGATTCATAATTCACACCACTCTATTCGAATACAGCGGTATTCGAATACTTAAATATTCGAATAGTATTCGAATACTTGGATATTACCGAGAAATTCGACAAATAGTCCCAGCCCTACTCGAGACACGTTACGATTCCGACATCGAATAGCTCTTCCCTTTCCCACAGTTTTATTGAAAAACGATTGGTCTTTCAATCTGAATCGTACCGAACGGGGAACAAAGCTAAGCATCATAAATCTGCTGTCAGGAAATGAAGCCTGTTTATCGTTTTTCCAGCAAGCTTTCGTGATTTCGTTCCACTCGTTGCTTCTCCTCACTCCGTTTCCTTCTGCTCGCTGTAGCCTTTTTACCGTATCTACCAAGACCGGGGCTTTTTCGTTCGTCAAATAAATAATTGTTCGCCGCGAGGCGATCCATAAAATCGTGACTCCGTAGCCGCGTAACGACAGGAAAAAGTGATCGGCGTAGATCCACGGAGGGGAAGAGAAAACTCGACGCGTGCCATGAAAATTCGTATGAATATGGATGGAGGGTCTTGGCCTCTGGCATAATATGCGAGCCAAGGGCCGAAGGGGACCTCTGGCAGGTGAGCCGCGAGATTATTGGCTCGGTTCGAGACTAAACGGAGTTGGCTTGGAAATCTCGGCGCTTGACGTCACGCTGCACGGCTTTCCATAGGCTTCTTTAAATAGAGTGATCAATGATATCGCCGATTGGATGGACAAACGAGCTTCGGCCCAAACTGACGCGCGCGCCTCCGCCTTGAATTTTCTAGTAGATAGAAGTCGCGTAGCTGCGACGAGCTTAATAAAAAAAATCATCACTCGAAAGGCAAGGGGTGGGTTTTTCCGAAACCCATGGTCAGCTCGAAGGTTTTCCAACCGGCCAGAGGAGAAAGGGCGTTGATCGAGTCGATGCAATTTCAGGATAATCAAGCGTGCAGTGGCAAACTGAATCGAGGTTGAATCGCCGGACACGCGGAACGGAAAACTCGGGCGAAAGAAGCGGACAGATATCGGCCAACGACTCGCTCGAACGTGCTAATCATTGAAATCGACCGTGTAAACAAGGCTGGCTCTTGTTCGCCAACCTTCTGCTCGCGGTAGACGATTCTTTAAAGAGTTTCGAGAAGCACCGGGATATCCTCGTGCTTTCCAACCGGGCAAGACAGTTATGTCAACAGGGCCGGCGTTAACTCACTGTGGTTGTTAAACGTTTTCACGCTGCTTGTGCAGCTCGCTGACAAAACAGAGACTTGTGGGGTGTTGGTTCGAGTGTAATGCAAGGTTGGAGAAGGCTGGCTGATAAAAGGAATTCCTAGGCCAAGGAAATATACCCAGAATCTTTGGAAGTTATTCTTACAGGGGAAAGAAGTTACACTCTTTTAATTAGGACTATCATTTCGTAAAAAAAATTTATCTCATAGTTCGCAAGTTACAGCAGAAATCTGGAAAATAGCCATTTTTTACAGGGGTTGATTTCACTCCTCAGAGTGAATTTAGACAGAAAAAGAATTGTGTAATGCATGTCTATATATCCTCTACATATCTCCAAAGTTTCACCTTTTTTTTTCTTGGTTGGGTATCTTCCCTCGTTAGTTAAATACCGAATAACTGTGAACCCAACTCCATATCCTCCACAGAGGTTTATCGCCTCGCCATTGACAAACGACTACAAGATAAGGCTGAATCAACTATACGGGATCTTGCTTTGTGTAATTCCCTGAACGTTAGCTGTATTATACCAAGCAAGGGAATGCGTTTCATTTCTCGTGGTCACGTATAGCTAAGCTTACCGAGTTTTACGCTCGCTAGGTACCATTCTTCCGAGTGATTTCCGCGAATGACGAGAGACCTGCTATTTCTCGCACTTGCGCTTCGTAGAGAGCAACATTTTTATCAGGCAACTTAACGATACGAGGATCGTCACCGAGGGGATCCAACGGGCAGCCTCACTCTGATTACTCGTGTAAATGGGATTGTTCGGCGAGCCAGTAATTCGCAGTCGACTGAACAAGTAATACAGCCGATTCTTCCCGGGCTCCTTCCGATATTCAGGCTTACGTCTCTCCCGGAGGGTCAGGCAAGATTACCTCGTACTTTTGTCCGCCCTAGCGCGGGGGTCGATAATTCCAAACTTAGATTGAAGGATCCGAAACGTCTAGCGAGTGTGTTTCCGCCTGGCTGACCCAAGCAGACATAAATTTCTAAATGGAACAGCCACGGCCCGGCAATGAAATCAATGGCGCGGGGCTTACAAATTACTTTCTCGTCCCGATTCTGATTACAGTTATCGCGTGAAATGTCACCTGCCAAGCTACGCACACAGAATTATCGTGCCTTTAATCGCACGGGCACAAGGACGCCACAAGCAAACAGACGCGCCGGCCGCTATCTCTCACTTGTGACGATACGAGAAAAGGCGAGCTATCGATACTTTGTACCAGCCGGCTCTCGTTGCTAAAGCGAGCCAATTAATTAACTGAATGTGGAATAACGCGGTGCAAGGGGGCCCGGTATCCGCTGTTGTTATGAGATCAAATCAACTAGAAAGCACAAAGGCGAACGCAGGGGAGAGAGAGACCTCGACTGGAGCGCTCCATTAACGATTACAGGTTGTTGAAAGAATAGAGTTCCAGTGGACAATGACCGAAACATCCCTTGAAAACCAAACGCGTTCGAGGCTCTTTTCGAACTGATGAGTTGCCGAATTAATGCCGGCGTCAAAATGCATCCGATCGATCGCCACGTGTTTTCTGCGCCTGACGGTTCAATTATTTTCATAAGACGAGCATTTAACGAGCCTTCGTGTCAGTGTCCGTCCGTCCGTCCGTTCGTCCGACCGACCGGCCGAGCTTAAAATTAGATTCTATGAAACGAAGAGGCCGGAAACACCGCGAGAGAGACACTACGTAATTTATTTAGCGCGAATATTTGGTGTGCATTCCAGCGGCCGCTGGAATTCTTTCATTCGATCGAGTGGTCAAGATCAGTGGCGGATTTAAAGGGCGGCCGATGGGCAGTCGCCGCCTGGGTCCCTGCTCCGAAGGCTCCATCTTCAGAAAAGAATTATGATTTTATCCAAACTCTGTATTTTTCTCTGTACCATTACACTGCCCTCCTTGTTTGAAATGCCCTATCTAGCATTTCGAAACATCCGAGAATTTACCATTTTCTGTGTGCCGTCCTTGAAAAAAAATAAATAAATCAGAGTTTTTCTAGATCTCTACGAAGCACTCAGAGTTTTATAACTTTACTCTCATAAGGTAAAAGACGTGTGGAACTTCAAATACTTCAACTTCTCTCGAAAAATTGGAAAATACTAGATAGGACATTTTAATTAAGGAGGGCAGTACACTTGGCCTGTTTTTAGCAAACTACCTTCTCATTTTCCCCAAAAAGTGGGCCCCTCGGAACGTTTGCCACCTTTTTCCTTAAATCTGCCGCTGGTAAAGATTCGCGATTAATCCTACGGTCCCTCTACCACGCGAGAAGATTCGGCAGTGCGCGATGAGAGAGTGTTACAAGGGACACAGTATGCATATATTGCGTAAAGGGCTGAGAGTCCTGTTACGAAAATATTTTGCCGTTGGCCATTTAACGGGCCATGCCTAGTTGGCAGACGAAAAAGAACCTGATTTTCGGGAATTTTTTGTGAGAAATATGATGTATGTTTCTTACAACTATCCCCTTATTTTAGGAGTACATATATTCGGCAACCGTCAGGAATTTTTTTTATAGGAAAATATTAAATAATGAAGGAATAACAGCCACTCTCGCGGAAGCTGTTTTTATAACGGCGCTGCGCGGTGAGCACAATTTCTCCGAGCTGGGTGTCATTTGAAATCAGCAAGTGAAGAAGATTATGTTAATGTACGAGTTTATCTGGTTCGACAACGAAGGATTTTTAAAAAAAAAAAATGATTTCAGACGAAATAGCGGCCGTTTACTGCAATATCGTGATTTTTCGACGTCTGAATTGTTCGTTTTTCGTGAATTAAAAATAGAGTTGGCATCGAAAGCAAAAATCCTTCGTTCACGAACTAGATGAAGTCATATACTAACAGAATCTTCTTGACTTTTCGATTTCAGATGATCCGGCTCGGAGAAATCCTGCTAAAAAAATAGCTTCCGAGAGAGTGGCTGTTATTCGTTCATTTTTTAATATTTTCCTATAACAAAATTGCCGAGAGTTGCTGAATATATGTACTTTTAAAATAAGCAAACAGTTGTAAAAAATATACATTAGATTTTCCTCAAAAAATTCACGAAAATCGCGATTTTCCACGACCCTTTAAGGGGTTATGCCTACCTGCAAGGTCTGAAAACGCAAGTATTTTCGGGATTTTTTGAGGGAAAAACTTGAAAACTTTTTTAAACAAACCCTTATGTATTCGAGAGTGTACATCTTATACTACTTGTAGTAATTATTCCAACGGAAAATATAAATAAATAAAAGAAATATCAGTGATCTCCCGGCAGTGATTTTTTTTTCAGTAGTTTGCGGTGACCACTAACTTTGGCCTGATTTATCCGAAATGAAAAATTCGAAGGAATTTAGTTAGTATACCAAATAATCTTGTCCTTAATCGTTCATTATCCCGAAATATTAATTTGCTAAAAACTGGCGGCTGTTCAAATTAAAATATCGATTTTCGCCACAAAAATCGCACATTTTTCATCTGTAAAATAGAAACTACGAAACGGAAATGAAAAAGCCACGATTAAAGACAAGATTTCTATGTACAGAATAATCCTACAAAAACTGAATTCATTCGATGCAGCGGTTCTCGAGATATTTTGCTCACCGATTCTGAAAATGTAGTTTCGAGAAAAACACGTTTAAAGTTTTAAGTTAGGTTTGCATCTTCCGGGACGTACCTATACTAAAACTAGCATAGCTCCGGCAATTTTGGTCGGATCAAATTGAAACTTTCGCACGATACTTTCGAAACGTTGTACTTTAAGAAAATGTCAAAACCAAATCCATTTATCCGAATTTTAAAGGTAGGCATAACCCCTTAATCTAACGATCTGTGATTGGAGTCGATGCGCTCGAGTTTCCAATAGCCGCATAATTAACTGGCGTAAAGACAGCGAAAGCGTTCGCGGCTATCACTCGCGTTCCTTGACCCTGCGACGAAAACCCTCCAGCCTGTAGCACGGGCGCGAAGGGTCTTTCATCCGTTCGCTAACCCTCGCCGCCGGTACAGCACGTACACATAGATCTCGCCTCCCGCTGCGGCATTCCAAGCTTAGACTTAGATACTCGAGTGACGAGCGAGCGCCAGCAGCAAGCGGATCCGAGGAGGACCGAGCAATAATAAAAGCCTGCCCTTGCCAGCGAACAAGTAACGTCCTGTTACACCAGTCTGACCACTTGCCTCCCTTCGCCCTCCGTGTATCCTTGCGCCGTTCATCCACGAGGCATTCGTTTTATTTCGCGAGGAAGGCTTTCGCCTTCTCCCGAGCCGCAGCGCGAGCCGTGCCCCGTCAGCAAATTCGATTCGACAGCTTTTCAAGCAACCAATTCCCGATGGATAAGCCAGCCAGCCAGCCGCCGCGGCCCGGCGCGAACAATTCATTCCCATTCACCGCGGAACCGTCTGAACGTTCTTCGTTCATCGAAACGAGTTGGCGAGGCGACTTATCCTCCGAGTAGACCAGAGCGCTACTCGTGTGCCAGCTACGGGAGAGAAACAGCAAAGGAAAACGGCGATAAATCTGCTGCGCCCCGAGTGGTGAACGCGCGAACACGGGGGCGCGTCGTTAGGCGACGGTTTCTGCAGGCTTTAAATCGGCCCGGGCGTACGAGTCGACGGGATCCGCGACTACTGTCGCCCCCATCGAATTCCTCGGTCGCGTGTCTCGCATACGGAACGAAGCGCATGCCTGGCATTCTTACTCGCCTCAACGCGAAACAGTTACTCACCGATAATGGTAGTCGGTGCTGCAGCCTCCGGGATGGATCGGCAGTGAACCCTGCACAGAGAAAACAACAACGGTCGCTTTAATCCTCGCCCATGATGCAGCACTCGCGATCGATTAGAACGGGGACCTCTGGTCACGCGGCACACGGTACTCTACCGCGTGTAACGCAGCGCTGCCCGCTGACGTACTACTACGTCCTTTCGTGAGTGAAAGTCGGAGCGTAGTAGTGCGTCTTCTCTACCGGATTAAGGCGAGGTGCGAAAAAGCCTCCTCTGCCACGACGAAGGCGAAACCGCCACCCGCTCCGATTATATTAACGTCATAACGCCTTTCCGTTAACCGGGCACGGTCAACGAATCGACTATGAGTTTGTTATCCGCCGAATTATTCTCCGGGTATTCCGAGCCGACTATCCTAAACCCGATCCGATCGGGCATCGATCGACGGATCGCCACGCACCAGTCACTTCACTGTCCCTCCGCCAACAATGAAAATCACCACAGAGAAGCACGTGCACGGTTCTAACTAGCGATTCTAGGTAGGAGCAAGGCCACCGCCGCGCTCCACGATCGAACGCTTATTCCTCCCATCGCCGTCGCTCTTAATTAATCCTCCGCCGTGGCAACGTGTTACGGACACAGCGCCGCCGCCTCGATACCTTGCTATCGAAATCCTTGGACCCGCCGCAAAACGTGTATCCTGCACGGCCGTGGAGCCTGGGACGCGCGAGGAAGGAGCCGCTACGTGCAAGAACCGAGACTAGGCGCAGAACACGAGTAACTTTGCCAAGTGGTGAGCCTGTTTCTTCCAGCGAGTACTCAGTCTACACCTCCGCCCCCCCCCCCTCTCTCTCCCGGCTTCTTCTACCTCTTCCTTCATCGCGAAGAGGACCGAGCCGGTGGGGAGAATCGCGAGGAAGGAGCCCCCCTCTCTCCCCCGCGGCACGGGGGGATGAAAGAATGGAGGGAGTGGAGGAATCTAGCGAGCGAGGGTCGGCAGGGAGAGAGGCGAGGATGAAAACGCACATGTGTGTACGTAAGTGCACTCGGCTGCGAGCCGCAACGTGCACGAATAATCCGGATGCGTCCAGGCCGGGGAGAGACGGAGAGACGAGCGGAGGGATAGGGAGAAGTCAATGAACGACTTCTCCGCGATCGCCACGCGGCAACAGAATTTCACGGTTCTCGGCTTCTCTCGCTCGCCCTTATCACGCGCGCTTTTCCTTCTCCAGCCTTTCGATTGCCACGTGATTAGATAAAACGAACCATCGCGGACGTTTGCGCCGCCGCTTTTTACAGGCCTATTCGTTTCTATTCTCTCCGCATCGCCGCGATTTTCTTAACCCGACGCGGACCTATCTACAGTCGCCACTTTTTTTTTTACAGGAAAATAACGTAAATTTGCTTTCGCGGAGTTAAAAAAAAACTGCGCTTGAAAAGACTAAAGGTTTTATTGCGTTGTAAAATAATTTTATTGCTTTTAGCGCTGCGAAGTAACTTTTTTTTTATCGTTCTTAAATAACTCAATGGAATTATTGCGCTCGGTGTAGATTATATTTACGTATTAAATTATAAGATACTTTATTTTATAGAGTGGCGACCCTAGCTCTACTTCCTTGTTTATTCGATACGTAGATAGAATTTCAGTGCAGTCCACTTTGATACCACTTTTAAATTTGCTGGAAAACTGTAAAATGTAGACTCGGTCAATAAAATGAGACTGATAGCGCTGATAATACGGTGAACAATGACTGGAGACACTATTTATAAGTTTCAAGAACGTACCTACAGATTCGCTATCATGTAATACGGTTCTAGCTAGTCTTCCTTCTCGAGAATTTCTCGCGAAATTGTATCATTTCTCATTTTTCATTTCTCAAGGAATTACAGTATTTCTCGAGAAACTTAAGTGTAGGAAAATTATTATAAATCCCATTTGTTTTCAGAAATGAATTTTCAATTAGTTCAAATTGTGTGTTACTAGTTAATCGCGAATATATAAACACATCTACAATCTGTAATAAATGTTGGCAATACATGCGAAGAATTGTGCGATTGTTTATAAACATTTCTCTTCGTATCGCCGATGCTCTATATACAATTAAACCAACATCCACTCAAAATGACAGAAATTTTTCTACAACCCCAGATTTTGTCACAAAAAAGGAACAGTAACGCGACATTAGACGCATTGTGCATTTTAATAAAATATTTTAAAACGAAAAACTAATGTTTCACCTTGCTCACATTTTGTATTAAATAATTAAATTTATCAATTATATTTAATATCTGTTCTTTTCATTTACACAAGTTTTGTCCAAGTTTGACATGAATAAAAATTTAGATGAATATTGCCAACATTATTCCAAAAATATAAATTGTGCGATATTTGGTTAAATTCTTGAGAATTCTCGAGAAGTATAATCTGATTTCTCATTTCTCGTGATGCGAAAAAAATCGAGAAATCAGGAACACTAGTTCTAGCTGAAGATTGCGCGGTATTTCTAGATCAGAGCGGTGCATCGGAAAATTTAGGAGCGAACAAGGGCCCCGCTCAAAGAAAAAGCATCAGAAATTAACGATGCTCCCGAAGCACGCTGGCGGAAAAGCCATTTCTAACGTCAAAGGCAACGAAAGAGTAGCTGCAACGAGCGCAGCGGTTTTGGATCCTATTCATCGACTAGAATCTAGGTCCTTCGTCAACTATGTATCTAGAAACCTTTCAGTCCGTTCGTAAGCGTTCCTAATGCACACGCTTGCTCGGAGTGGCCCCTCTTCTACCATCCTAATTCCAACCGAGCCGGCGCAACACTTCTGGACACCGTCAACGATACCGTAACGATTCAATCTCCGTGAAGAGGCGCAGACGAGAAGGCAGCTCGTTTAGGAAAAAGAAGAAACGCAGGATTTCACCGGGTCAAATGAACTGGCTTCTAAACTTGAGAATTAAATTTAAATTCCATTCAACTTTATCGCGGACAGGCGAGTCGGATGTTGTAAGAGGAGTTCCGAAAATACGCTCTCGCCCACTCGACACGAGAAACGTTAATGCCGGTCGGCCAGCCGGTCGCGGACACGCGAGTTCGAGAATTATCTGCACGCGTCTCGGATACGTGAATAATTCAGCTGGCTGTGTCGATGCTCTAGCCAACTTTAATCGGACACCGTTCCTGCTTCTAATTCCACCGACTCTGCTTAGGGGAGGGACGGATGTCAACAAAGTGGCAATACGTTGCGGAAAATAACTGCGTGTAAATCGGTAAATGTGCGAAGCCGCGACGAGATTTTAGATAGAATTTTCCATCGTGAAAAGAATCTCAGTAATAACTGAACGTAAATAATGTGAATAATCGCGAGAGACGAGACTTTCGAAAATATATCATAAAACTTGTCTCGTGAAAGTCTAATTTCGCCAAAATTAATGACAAAATAATTTAAAAAAATAATGTAATAATTGTCTCGTGTGATTGAAGTGTTGTATATAAGTGTTTTTCTATGTAATGTAATTATTTTTACGTAATTGTTAACTTCCCGTTGAACAATTTTATAGCGGAAGGATACCAACGTTATTTCAAATTTCTTTTTCTATACATAGTATTAGTCATCGCGTTACTCTTCCAGATAGCAATAGTAAACATCCCAAATTCTTTCTTCTATGGCCCCATCTGTTTCTTATTACTCATCCTTGAACCTTAATCTCTATGCCTCATCCCTTACCGACCGTTAAACTCAGGGCAACCCCCACTTTCCAGTTTACCGAAAACCGTACCTATATATTACACGCGATTCTTATCTAAGCAGCACTTTAGTCCGAACAGTTTTGACACGATAATCTAGTTCTGAGTCTACTATACGTAATTCTGTAATTCCTTTAGTGTCCGTTATTTCTATTAAGTCGTTATTAAATAAAATAAAAGAAATACCAAGATACGGAATACAACGAAAGTCTCTCGTCGGACAGGATATGTTTGTCCCATCGTGGATTTGCACTTTAACGAGTCCGAGTGAATTATCCGACAGCAACTCGGAGAAGTTATCCCCCGGTGCTGCTGCGGTGGCAAACGTGCCCGAGCAAGAAGAATGCTCCCCGCAACGGTGTTCGCTGTACATTCGTCAGGTCGATGCGAAATTCACGAGCCGATGCTCGGTCAGGGGAGCTCTGTATGGAAGACGAAACGCAACTCGTTACTCCCTATTTGCCCAGTTGCAGAAAGCTACTATTCGACCGAAGCGTCGATGAATTCCACGTCTCGCGAGAAAGTTGGCACACCTGATAGGCCAATCGAACGCAATAACGCGCCAGAGGTATAAAGAAATCTTTCCGTCAATTAACGCAAAATCCGAGTCGTCCCATCTCTCCCTTTTCTCTCCCCCTTACGATCAACCCCTGCGACCCACTAATCGTACCCAAGTATGCACGCGCGCCTAGCAACATGAATCCGCCGAGAAACATTTGCCTCGCGGCGAGACTCGTGGAGCCGAAAGTTTCCTTCGACCGAGGCGTACGCGTTCTATTCGGAAACTAGATTTCCAAACGGTATGGCGCGAGCCTGGCGTCGCGGTTGATCGTCGAGGCTGCTCATTTGCCAGCCTCTACTAAAGAATCTCTGCTCGAGGAAGGTAAACACGCCGATCGATATCGGCCGGGTGAACGAAATCGTGGAGATCTCGCCGGGCCCGGGATGTTTAGGACAGAGAAATGTATCGGGGAGAGATCGAAGAGTCAGCGGAAAACAGCAGCAGCGCCAGCGCCGACGACGCCGAAGCGCACCGAAACGCAGAGAATGAAAAGGGACTGGGGGGTTGAAAGCGTGGTGCCGTGGCAAGCGTACCTTCTGTCCCTCGTCCACCGCGGGTCCTCGTTTTCGTTCTCGTTTTCGTCCTCGTTCTCGGTCTCGCCTTGCTGGCGATGGAGGACCGCGGTTGCTGGGGGTAACTCGGACAGGGCGACGGCGTCGTGCACGAAACTTGGTGCACGTTCACAGATTCACAGATTGTCGCACGCGTAACCGCTCGCACGATGCGTGACATGCGTGTCGCGCGTATGACGTGGCGTGTGTGCGGAAGTATATTGATCAGCTGATGGTCGGGTGGATACTGGTCGGCTTCGCGAAATTCACCATATTGTTGCGACAACGCGCCTGCGCCGGCGAACCCGTCGCCTCGTCCCTTCGTTCTCGCCACGGTGCGTTTCAACCCCCCACGGCGAGCGGTGCCCCCTCCCCCTTCGCCCCGCACCCCGTTGCCCGCGGTGCCGCTGTTCCCCAACCTAGTTGCTCCATTGTTCAATGAAAAATGCCGAAAGAAACCGGGACGGATCAAGGGTGCAGGCCGGAGGACGGGAGGGAAAGAAATTCCAGATTTCCAGACCGCGGGGAAAAACGCCGGTCGACGGTGTAATACGAAACACCCGCGGAGAGTTGTTGCGTAACATCGAAAAGTAAAGCGGACTTTTCATTTCGGTAACGGTGATGCCCGATACCAGTCGACCGCCTTCCTTCCTGCTTTCCCTCTGTACCGAGGGAATCGCGTTACGGACTTCGCGCGACTACTTTCCGGGGTGAGGCAAACTGAATGCTTCAAATCGACTTTGGCCAGAGTCTCGCAAATCGCGCTTACTCCGCGACTAACGCGTTATTTAATGCTTGAAAAACTAGAGAAAGCTGTGTAGCACTCGAGTATTCAGATGTCTGATTTATACAGGGGCGACTGGGGCTAGTTGTTACATTTTGCCATCTTATATTTATTTCTTTTCGCATTCCATAATCGATACTATTAACCTTTGGAGGGCCCGGCTGGCCACTACAGTGGCCGCTGACAATTTTAAAATGTGAACTTGTTTCTAAGGGTTTTTGATATCGCTAATCGCGATTCTATGGTCGGGGTATCGAAATTTTACGCAGAAACAGTGTTGCCAAGCTAAACAAGCAAAATACAATAATAATATACCAATGTAATTGCTGTTATTCATTTAGGCTTGTTTAGGTTGGCAACACTGTTTCTACGTAAAATTTCGATACTCTGGCCTTAGAATCGTGATTAGAGATATCAAAAACCCTTAGAAACATTCAAGTTCAAATTTTAAAAATTCCAGTATATGCCATACCGTTCGCGGCCGGGCTGGCCACTATAGTGGCCACCTAAGAATTTGGATACTTTGTCGGCCATTTTGGTGGTATGTATGCATCAATTTTAAGTAAATAAAATTTACAATTTCAATGAAAAAATCCCGGCTCTCTAAAGGTTAACGAATCTCAATTAAAATACGTGCTTTCCTTTACTGACAGCCGCTATCTCGCGCAATTAAACGAGAAGCATGGCTTTGAAAAAAGGAGATTTTGAAGGTCGAGATATACATATTGAGTCACTAATTGGCAAGTTGGTACACGATTAAATTTTGCAAGAGAGGAAGAAGAATTTTGGAAGTTACTATTAGTACCGAAAACACAAAAACAGTAATAACGTTGCACAGCGCGTGAAGTGACTACGAAAAACACTGTCCACAGCTGTGCGATGTTGAAACTCGTGATAGTCCAAGGGACAAAAATTTAAACTGCTTTGTAACGTCCAGCATATTTCGGGAAATATTCGGGGAACGAACTTGTAACACGGAACCATGCGATCAAAGAAGCTCCGACTGTTCCACCTTTCGTATGCGAATTATGTAGCCAGGCTTCGTTACCGTTTCGAATCGAAACGCAGCAAATAACGGCGCGAGATTGTCTCCGAGAAGCGGGGTGAGTTGAAAGAAGAGTAAGTAACGATGCGAAATGGGCATACGTAGTTAGATGATCCGAAGAATACAGAGGAGCTGAGCTCAACCAAGCGGAGAGTACGAAACAGATAGACTCGTAAAACAGAAGGAAAAAAGGGAGCCATCGTGGGCTGTTATTTCATGGTTGGAACGCGCGCTAGGATTCACAGTCACGCACCGCGACTCGGCTCTTGATCGACAACAGAAGAAACGGAAAGCTTTATTTCACTCCCGCACCGAAGCTGGTCGCTCCGTTTCCAATTGCGGCGAATGGGGATTGAAGCGCGCAGCTTTTAATTAGGCCAGAAAATTCAGAGGCAATTATACGCGCGAGGCTCGGATCGAAGAAACGAAGAGGAGCTCGAGCGGTAACCGGCAGAAGGTTCGGGTCGAGGAAGAGCCCCTCTCTCTCTCTCGCCGAGCGGCTTCGAAGATGCAAACATTGCAAATGAACTTTCTAACCATTCCATTCATTCGCCGCCACCGTGAGAATACGTTATTGCGCGTAGAGGAGGAACAACGCGGCGGAGAGCTCGTTATCTATCGACGTGGGTCTCAGTTTTCCGTTCATTTGAATGCAGGTTGCGAGAGGGATCGGATAACGGACACGTTATCTTTACGTGATCGACAAACGAGCGTTTCGAAACGCGGCTTTCGCGCGGAAACCCCCAGAAAGGATATACGCGAAAATGTGGAAACCCGTGGACGGACGGTTTCCTCATTTTCTCATGCGATTCGACGTTAATACCGAACACACACATTTTTCGTTCGGCTTGTAAGTGGAGAAGGAAAGAAACACAAGCTGGTGCGAGAAGCTACTTCTTAGAGGGACTCTCTCTCGGTTAAACAAATTCAAAAGCTGGCACTATTTCTTTTTTCCTCTATTTCGTTAATTTTTGTGTTTCTACTTTTATGCATTAGTCCTCTAGCGAAGAGTTCCCCGTATATATAAATAAATAAATAAATAAAAAGCCCCTGGCTCCAAACAATGGAGATGTTAAAACGTTCTTATCGAGGTAGCACTGTAAACTAACTAGGCAGAGTGCGAAACCGGTGTGTAATTAACAATTAAAGAGCTGCCCGTCCGGTTGCAACTGGTACTCATTTGCAATCCACGAAGGACTGGGAAGACACTCCGCCGTTTGGAAAGAGGAGATTAATTAGCCACTACATAGGTACCCTTCTCGCACCGTCTGTAACCTTTTCCTCGGAGGAACTCTTTAGAACTTATCAGCCGGTGATAAATCTATTTTACTGAACTGTCCTAGAGAAAAATCCCGTTTGTGACATTTTAAAGAAACTACGTAGCAATAAGTAACGTATGAAAAAATGTGTCGCGACTCACCTTCGGAGTAACCACCTACTTCACAGCGGTGACCACCTCCTTGCAATTGAAGCTTTCTGAAACAAACATCACCACAAATGATTCGTTTGCTTGTCGAAATGTCGCCGAAGTGTGCGAATAAAAAATACGAGTAAAAGTAACGGAGAACAATAGAAATCTCTCCGGTTCGCTACGCTGCAATTATAACCTCCGATACGCGAAATAAAATCCGCTCGATCGCAAGGCTAATTCGGAATGCGGCGGGGCGTGGAAAAACACGAACGGCGGAAGACACCGATGGTCGTTTTTCGTGCAGCCAGCGAGGCTCCTTGGCGCCAAAACACCAGCCCACCTCTACGCTAGCCGGCTACTGCAACGGCGTCCGATAATGAAATAACTTAATTTTCTATCGGCAAACACATAGATCAGCGAGTGGAGGGCGAGGTGCGGGATGGTGGCGCGCGGATCCGCTGTAAAGTATGCGGCGCTCGGCCGGTGAAAAGCTCGCTGAACATTCGAGTATGCTGTAATCCACTTTGCCAGACTGATCTAGTGTACGCTCCTTCCAGGCTCAAGCGCCCCGCAAACTCGTCGAAACAACGAGTAGTTAGTCGGGAGTTGGAATGGGCGAGAGAAATATACAAAGAGAACGCGATAAGCGACCGAGCTTTTATAAGCGAAACAGTGCCGGAGGCTTCTCTCCCGATAAAGAAAATATTCGCCCATGACGGAGGAGAGAAACACCATTTTCCGTTCGATGCGAATCTCGATGACAAATTCGAGTAGTAACAATTTGCTAGGTCGTCGCGTTCGGCTGTTTCCTTGAATGGGACAGCCAGCCATCCCTGGGAGGAGAGACGCTCTCGCGTATCCAGTGCACGAGCCGCGGAATTAAACGACTCGGAGAATTCGCCGGGAGCAGAGAACAATCCGGGGTAAACCCGCGCCAGAGTGGCGTAAAAATACGAACGAAACAATGGACGCGGGGCGACAAAGAAGGCTAGACAAAGCTGGTAGGAGCTCTCGGAGAGAACTGGAAGGAGCTCTATGCGGAAGATCGAGGGGGTCTAGTCGGAAGGTACTAGCGAGGAGCTAACGAACCAACCGGCGAGCCGAAAGTGAGGCAAGAGTGAACGGGACCTTTGGTGCAAATCTACGGGGAAAGAAGGTGACGCTGAGGGTGACGATGACGGTGTATCGTGACGACGACGGCGTTGGTGCGGAAGAGGAAAGCGTAAAAGATCCTTACGCAGGGCCGGCCTAGGTCGGGAACAGAGAATCCAAATCCAAAGTGGCAAAGGGGACCGAGAGAACATCGGCGACGCGGTGAAACCAAGTTCTTCCACTTCTCCACCGGGAACGATGATGTCGGCTCGATGTCTCGACGTCCGTTTCTGGATCTCGACGGCCTCGAACTGGTCTCTTATCCCTGGTATCGCCCAATCAAAAAACCGCCAGCTTACCGTACGCCGATTGGCCAGGCACGGCCACCGTGAACACTGCAATTGGTCAATCGGCCCAAGTCACCCATGGTTACCGTTTGCATCAACAACATCTACGGTCGATATCACCACCTTGGCTACCTTGCCGCGCGTTACCTTTCCTACCTTTCCTTCCCTTCCCTTCTCTCCCCAACCCTTCTCTACCCTTCCACGCACAAGCCGCGATTAGCGGCTATAACCTCGGGCCGGAATTCTCGAGGGCAACCGCTTCTTCTTTTCCACCACCATCGCCTCGCTCTGCCACCCCCTAGATCGCGCAGCCCCTCTGCGCGACCAACGGGCACCGATTCCCCATAGGACACGTTCTTCTTCGGGGGGACCTTGCGACCCGAGACCCAACACCCCGTCCTATCTATCTTTCGCATTCGCGCGGAGCAAGCTTGGTACCATAGCTGGTCCAGAATTAGGGAGAGATTTTAGCACTAATTTATCGTGTAATAATAAATTGTCTGCCGATGTTAGACACCTATTCTTTTCGAGGCTCGTCAAAGTCACCGCGAAACTTCCGACGGAATCGGCACCATAAATCGTGTGGCGTTATACGTTCGGTGGATTGAAATTAACAATGGAGAAGAAAGCTGGGCGGGGAATGTGGACGCGACGAAACAGAGTTTCGAATGGGAATAGCAAAGCGGCTCGTTTAAATATTTCCAAGCGAATTACGGGGGTAATTAAAAATGCCCGCTGTTCTCTTACGACTATTCACGGTAATCGGGGATATTAATGGGGATACTTATTTAATTTGAGTTTGCGTAGTCGCGAGCGATGGTGGGGGTCGGGTAGTGCAAACACTGAAATCCCGTGCCGCAAATTCCATTTGCACAGCTCAAATTTGCCCCGGCAATTGAATTGCCAATTATCAGAGAATGAAATTCCAATTACCAGTAAGTGAGGCCGCATAGGAATTCGATATCGCGATGGAACGGGCTTTTCGCCGTCCCGACATCGAAAACTACGATCGCGGCTGTCCCGCGAAAGAAAGCCACTGCCGGGGACGCGATACCGTTGAAATACTTTGGCGAGTAAGAAAGGGGCCGGCCATTTAACAGGATAATTATAGTCCCAGTCGCGAAAACCTCGGGATTCTGCTGTCCCAGAGGCATTCGTAGCGCTCTTCAGCGATGCATTTTTCAGCCGGAGGGGAAACGATCCTGAGAAGAAATCGCGGAAGTGACTCGCTAAGGGACAACAATGCGATGGAACGGGAGACCAGAGGCTGATGACCGGAAAGGGTGAACGAACGGAAATCACGTGCAACTTCTCGGAGAAAGGGAGAGTGGAGAGCGGAGACTGGAGAGCGAGGAGCGAAAGAGAAAGAGGAGCGAAGAAGTAGCGAGGAAAAGATGAGGAACAGGCTGAGAATGCCGGGGGGGAATTTATTGTTTCTTCGGCTACTCCGCTTCGCGGGCGTGAAAAGTCCCAGAAAACATTGCGTACTGAGATTTAGCCGATAAATTCCAGGCCATTGGATAAAGTGAAACTTCAGCGACAACCGAAGGTACGCCGAACATTATTATCAGCCGAGAAAGAAGCAAGCCGATCTTCTCGGTGTGGCAAGCAGCTCGTCGTGAAATTCATTTCCTAAGAGCCGCACGATACCGTCGAGTATTAAAAGGAAACGAACGGGCCCCATTGTCCTGCGCGTAGTGGAAAATCGACAAGGAAGAGACGAAGCTGGTAGTTGGCTCGACTCGTGGCCGGTCCAAGGAGAACCGACCGGAGGATCTTTCTCACGGCTCGAGGGTACGCTTCGACCGCAAAGTCGACGGATTGGTGAACCAGAGAGAAGAAGAAAAAGGGAAAGGACCCCTTTGTTTCTCTCGGTTGTATTCTCTTATTACAAGGTTACTGTATTTACTTGCGTTGCGTGGTACTTTTCCGAGATGGATCAACTAGTTAAATGTCATCGTTGCGAAATTAATAGTCTGAGTTAGGTGAGTCTCAGGAGAGGATCAAAGGCACTTATTGTGACGAAGAGGATTTTCTTTTGGAAAAGAAGAATCGGTGACGAGGAAGGTTTTTCAAAACAAAAAAAATACTATTACAGACTTCGAAGAAATTCTATTAAACCTCCCTATATACCTTTCGATCGCGCTTTCTACCCCTATACGCTTCGCCATAAATTGGCGGTCATTAAATAAATTTCCATCTTTTCCTTTATTTTTTTCCCCTCCAACTATCGACGCATCGTGTCATCGTTGCGAAATTAATAGTCTGGGTTACGTGAGTATCCGGAGAGGATCAAAGGCACTTATTGTGACGAAGAGGATTTTCTTTTGGAAAAGAAGAATCGATGACGAGGGAGGTTTTTCAAAACAAAAAAGAAAATACTATTACAGACTTGGAAGAAATTCTATTAAACCTCCCTATACGCTTCGCCATAAATTGACGGTCATTAAATAAATTTCCATCTTTTCCTTTCCCCCCCCCCCCCCCTCTAACTATCGACGCATCGTCTCATCGATCATAGAACAATCCAGGGTCCGTGCACACATGCGCGCGCCTACCCCTGCTCTCCACGAAATAGCACAGTCGTAGCTGTTGGATCGAGGGTGGAGAATAGTAGAGTCTGTCCGTGGTATCAATATTTTAAGGGGGCACGTTCCTCCATCGATCGCAGCTTTTCTGCATAATTAATCGCGCCGTCCAGACTCGCGAGCCACCCTCTCCCACCCCCACCACCGTCCAGAACCATGGCAGATCTTGCGACTTGAATCTGCGACGGCAAGTTACGCGGATTTTTATCGAACCGATAAGCTCCTCAGCCCCCCCGAGGATCTCGAAGGAGATGGTTCTCATCGAAAGACAATTAAAGCAATCAAAGCATCGCCGATTCGCCTACGAATTGAAACTAAACATCTCGATCGCAGCCGCTAGTTACACGGAGCCAGTGAAACGAGACGGAAGGTTGCAGATGTGGACACCGAGCGGAATTGGAGGCGAATCGGTAAGTCGACGCGGAGAGGCAGTGAAAGAAGAAAATGCTGATCGAAAGGATGTGGGAAGGCGTTTCACCGAATCCCAAGTTCAATATTTAAAAGCGGATAACCCGAAAGGGATGCACAGACGGTAAAGGTCTTCCTGAAGGAGTAACGCCTTTCCACCGAAATGCAATGAATAAATTGGATTCGCCAGCTGGGATCATTCGAGGGATCCTTTGCGAGCCGATCGCGCGATACCCTTTTATTCTTTGGGCCCCCCCGCGAGAACGTCACGTGCGATTCGTTTGGGCGCCTCGGCATCGAATAGAAGAAATGAAAAGCAGCCAGGACGGGCAGCCGTGACGTTAGATTACCACCTTTCAGGCCTAATACGGGTGTCGCGGCCGAGTGGCTCGAGAGTACGTGAACTCTTTGCCGGGCATGCAACACGCTGGAAACTATAATTACGTGGCGGGAAAAACGGGGAAAGAGCCAGCAGGTCCGAGCACAAAGACGGGGGGGGGGGGGGGGGGAGAGAGAGAGGTTTGAAAGCGGAGCGAGCCGGCCGGGACAGAGACGGGAAAATAGGGAAACAGGCTGCAGAAGAAAGGGAAAGAGAGAAACCAACGAGAAAGAATGGCAAACTACTGTGGGACGACGCATCTGTCTAAGCATATTTGATATCCACCCACTCTCCTTCGACACTGCCACCCACCCTCGCCCACCCCCATACAATCCCTCCCCCCCCCTCCATGCCCCTTACATCTACCCTGCTTCTTCCAACTATTTTTCTCTCTGGCTCGCCCTCTTACCCTTCGCCTATCGAGATATACATTCACGGCCGTGCCGCGACACTGCTAAATCCTCCCCGAGACGAAGCACTCGCAAATACGCGGGGCGTAATTTCAGGCGACACGGAGACAGGGGGGCGTACCGAGAGGCAGAAGTGGGCGAGAGCGTAATGCTAGGAGAGAATAGGTACCGTAATTAGTTAGCGTGGAGTCGTAGATGGTGAACAGAGCTTTCGCCGGCGAACAACGGCAGCAGGTTCGACTGTTTCTCTCCTTTCACCGCAGTGTACTCGAGGGGATCGAAATGAAAGTGAATAAAGCGTAAAATTACACGTTCGTATCGCTACTCTTCCCTTCGCTGTTCCAGGAGCTTTGAATTTAATATGACCGTGGCAACGAGACACGTCCGTGCACGCCTAATTCGCAATCCCGCGGCGAAACCATTATCGACGGCTGGCAAATAATTAGGAAAGTACCGAGGCAAAGGTCCGTATAGGTTCCAACTGTCGGCTAAATGTTTCCGTGACGCGATCGATCGATAGAGCCAACGATGCGAGGGGATACCGCGCGTAATAAGGCCGGTTTACGTGTTACGCGCATAATATCGGGGCCGTGTGCCGCTACGCCCACGTAAACTTGGATAAATTACACGGGCTAATATAAAAGTATTGCCGATTCCCCGCGCGTTGCGAGGCTCCTCGGGTAAATATTCTAGTAAGCACCGAATCCAGGCGAAACCCTTGATCAATCCACAGTATTCTTTAAAAATACCCGGGGCCGTTAGCGACTAATAATTTATAAGCGTCTTGCAAATGAAGCGAGCGCAACTGCGTCATCGTGGATGATTACTCAAGAGATCACTGCGTGCTCCAATCGGAACGATTTACCTATACTGGCTCCCCGGTTTACCATTGCGAAACGCCGGCGTGTTCGACATTCTTTCCCCGGTGTACGAGAGTGTGTATTACCATTTTCATCGCGTTCGCACAGATTAGCAAGATTACCCAACGAGACAGGGTCGAATGCAATTTTGCGCTGCGCTTCATTCTCGGCGTTTCTAACGTTCCACGCCCGGCATTCTTCTTGCCCGCCATCTAGCAGCTTTGTCAACTTCAGCAAGTTCGCGCTAATAAAAAAGGTCCCCGTGAATTTCCGAACGACCCTTGATACGTTCACTCTATCAGCATTGAATTAACCAGATTGAAGGTCGACCACCTGGGAAACCGTAATCTCGCGCGACATAGGCGAGCACTCGCATCGGTGTACAAATTCCCCGAGCTTCTGGCGCTTAGCCCCGTGATTAAGAGTGGAATTGGGAGCATCCGTAAGTAGCTCCGATAAAATCGCCACGCGACAGGGTTCGGCCGAGAGCAGGATTACTCGTGAAAAGCGGGACGTTCGACGGGAGGGATGCCTATTTTGCATCTGCATATAATTACCAAATAATTGATAGCGCCACGTTAGACCGGGGATAATATTTCTCCTCCGCGACAGCACAAAGCGAGTGGAGACGGGGATACAGGGGAAGTGCGTGGAACGCGCGGCAGAAATTAACAAGGTCGTAATCGTTAACGAGCGTCTTAATTAAAGCCGCTGTTAAGCGCAAGATGACCCCTAAAGTCGTCCGACTCGCCCACTTCACGACGAATGGCATTCGCGTCCTTCGCATCTCGTGCTCGCATTCTCGGCGATTCGTGCTGGAAGTTGAAGCGCTCGCGAAACGCGTGATATTGGTATTAACGCGCGAGTCCACGATTAGGTTTTATGGGAGACTTTTCTATCGTGAGAGAAAAATCTTAGCAACCACCCAGTCGTTCTTAGTCCTAGAACTTTTGCCACCTGGGCCCTTTTCCGTAAAAAAAAAAACTTGTCTCATGGAAGTCTAATTTCGTGAAACTAATGAGAGAGTAATTAAAAAATAATAAAATAATCGTCTCTGGTGGGATTGAAGTCTGATGCGAGACACGATATTTTTTTCTCCTCGTGGATTTACAGCTTCGCGCTTTGTTTCCAATAATCCCCCTCCGAAATTCCGCGGGAAAACGGCTGACTGCCGACTATTTTCCCAATAAGCGAGAAATAAGGATTAGAGGGAAGGAGCCGCGCGGGGCGCGTCAGGTGTATAAAAATACCTGACATCAGGTGCGCAGCAGCCGAGGGCAGGGAGACAGGATGAGTAGGCAGGATCGAGGGGAGAATCGGCAGTTCGATTCGTCCTGCGGCGAGCCGATCGTTTGATGTAACATTAAGGCATTACTGGAAACGGACAGACGGAAAGGCGGTTCCGTTGCGAGGACAGCAACGAGTCGCACACGCCATCCTCAATAATTCAGACGCGAAGTTCTATCTTTCAAGGCAAGTCACCGTTACCGTGGCTTCTCGCAGCCAGATACTCGAGCAAGTCCGTTCTACGGGAAAAATAGATAGCCGGTATATCCTACCAACGTCTATCGGCGAGAGAACAATTACAGGCTTCTCGTATCTCGAAGCTTCCCTCGATTCTGACGAAAAACCAACGGTTACTCATCTCCGTGAATCTTGGAACTGTTGGCAGTTAGGCTTTTAAGAGGAGGATCCTATTTTTGGGGCTAAGAACCTAACGAAATTTGGGACTTTTTTTAAGAAACTGGGGGTTCTATTCGTCTGAAATTTGGACCACGTTTTTATAAATCTTTGAAGAAGTTAAAGTAATTTTTTAATTTTGAATAATAAATATACCCAGGAGGTAAAGCAGGAGTTAAAGCTCCTATATTTATTATTAAAAATTAATAATCAAAAAACCAACGATGCATAAAAACGTGGTCCAAATTTCAGATGAGTAGAACCCCCAGTTTCTTAAAAAAAAATTCCTAAAGTTTGCTATGTTTTTAGCCCCAAAAAATAGGATTCCCCCTTAAGCCGTGCCACTTTTCAGACCGTCGATCTCACTTCGACACCCAGCACTGCATCCCGCCACAAGTATCCTGACTTTGCAATAATTCTACCGTCCTCCGGCTTCGCGTTATCGATTTGACCGCGATAGAACATCCCCTCGCTCGCTCCCGTGCATGGATTTCAGTTTGCCACTTTGCCATCTTTGTTACGCGTTCCCGGCTCAACATAGGTATACATATTTCGCGCCCTCGCGCCTCGACTTTTCTACGCGAGCGTTCTCTTTTTTTTCTATCGGCCATCTATTAGGCGGCAAAGACGATCCCGGCATAAACGTGGCTCGTAAATCGCCGCTAAGCCTGATTCAAGACACGCGTGTCTCCTTCTATCATCGAGATTGCAGCTAGTTTGTTCGCCTCGCGATCCTTCTGCTTGACCGTCGTTACCAGATGTTTATCGTTATTGTCGGATATTCTGCCTCGATAAATTCAGCTGCCTCGTTGCATATTCTTCATTGTTATTGGCTTATACGGAGTTATCGTCCGTGAAATGCATAGCTTGGATAGGTATGGTAACGCTAGCCGATCAAAAGTTAGGGGAGAAAAAAAATTGTCCAGGCAAGAAAAGGGAGAAGCGCGCGGAATCGTGTGACACTCTAAATAAAAGAGTGGAGGAAATTGAAACTGGCAAGTAAGGGAAGACGACTGAAAATGTGAAAAGTCATAGAAAGTCAAATTCTATGTTCAAATCTCCGTCCATTTTTTCGAAAAATTCAAAAGAAATCGGCTACGGCAAGTACTACTTCCTTTTGTCTACTCTAGGAATAATTTTTCTATTTTTATTTGAGATGACAAACAGCGAGGATTGGTTACTGCAGACGCTTTTCCTGGAAAGAAGTCCGTTTTACGGAAACAGCTGCCACGCAGGTTCTTCTCCAATTTTTTTAATAAAAATTTCACATTTTATAGACAAAAGCATGACCTTTCTAATGTACAGTTAGTAAAAAAAGTATTTGTACATTTTTTTTTAAAATCGCATAACTTTCGTAGAATTGGTCCAAACCACGTGAGTTTTTTTGAGAAGCTAGAGGGATTAGTTTGCTAAATGATGTGTTTCGTCGTTTTGAAAAAAAATGCAATTGGTCGGAATAGCGAAGAAAATAGTAAAGGTCGTTTTTAAAACTTTTTTTTGTGAGCGGATTTCGGGAATTTCCGCCATTTTCGACCTTATTCAACGATCTTTAAGCGTTCATAGCTCAGAGCAACGTTAACGGATTTTGATGAAATTTTAGGCACGTATATAACTTACTTAAATCTACAAACGGATTTTTTGAATTTTCATTACAGGCTCACAAAAAAAAAGTTTAAAAATGACCTTTACTATTTTTTTTTTTGCTATTCCGACCAAGTACATTTTTTCAAAACGACGAATCACACCATTTAGCAAACTAATCCCTATAGCTTCTAAAAAAAAACTCACGTCGTTTGGACCAATTCTACGAAAGTTATGCGATTTTAAAAAGTGTACAAATACTTTTTTTACTAACTGTATATAATGTTTCTTTGGTAAAAACATTTCTGCGTCGGAGAAAAATTCTTCAAATCAAGCATGCGAATCCACGGCGCCATTTCCGCCGCGTCAATTAACTGTGGCATTTATGTGCAAGCCGTTCATATCATAGTATGCACAAAGTGTCGAGGATCCTTTGGCATCTGAGAGTTCCGCGTATACGCAATACGTTCGAATTCCACGTGGATCGATGAATACTACGCCGCGGCGGCGAGCGTGAGAAAACGTCGCTCCTCGTTTAACCGCATTTTACCAAGCACGGTGAATTTCGTTTCGAAATCAACCTTCCTGAGCCACTCGTTTTGTATTTTTTTCTTCTTTCCTTTTTACGAGCGCGAGGGGTCCTTTTATACCAGGCATAATACGAAGAAAACAGTTCCTGGTCTGTCGGGTATGAAAATGAGAATCGAGGCTTGTGCCTCATTCACGACGAAACTAACGTGGTCAGTGTGCCAGGATCATACGTAATGACCACGAATTAACATTTCAAAAACACGCTGCTGCCGCTCGGAAAGCACGACACCTCGACACCGGCTCATTATCAATCAACTACGTTCATTCAGCTTCGCTAAAAAATTCTCACCCACGCCTCAATTCCGTCTCCGCCTCGGGGATATTCCACGCAACAGCTTCGGATAAATGCTATTCAGCTGGAACTTATTGTTATTACTACATACTTCTGACGTTTAGTGGATCTGCAACGCCTGGCACAGTTTCGAAGAGAAAACTAGAATCGATCCTAGTTATAGAAAAAGCTAGCGACCCCCAGAATGACGAAAAATTATTCAAAGGCAGTGTAAATCCCATAATTTTGAGATCTTCATTTTGCAAAAAAATAACCAACCACAGAACAACTCTCACATTATACAATTATTAAAACTACCAAGCTATAGTTCCAATTTAAAATAATATTAATTACACTACTCCCTATTAAATAACGCATTAAGCAATCTTGTAAAAAAAATAAGAAGAAATCAAATATATACCCGATAGAAATAAACCTACTTTTCTTTAACAATTAAAACCTTCAAACTAAATTCACTCAGTCTCGGATCATTGAGGGTAGCTCTCTGCGCAACTAGGCCCAATTGAACAACGAGCGCCAACGCGCGTACAATGCAGACGGTTGGGTTAATTTCGCGACGCTAGAGAAATGCAAGTCCGACTGGCGACGATGCAGTCCGCGAACAGCGGCCAGCGCAATCGTGATCGCGCGTCCACGCTGTCCTTAATCTTTTTCTTTCAAAGGCGCATTAAGGACGCGTGGGCAAGAACACGGCTGAAAGTGAAAGCGAAGGTTTCGTACCCGCGAAAGCACTGGATCCACTCGCCTGCAAGGTCGCGCAATAGCAGGTTCAAGGTCATCGAAGATGAACAACCGATTGCAAAAGCACGATCGATAAATGCAGCTGGCGCTTCTACCTGCGATCGCTTCGATACCTGCCAACCAGCGACTGCGGGCAGGGAGAAACAAGAACGGCAAGGGGATTTTAGAATGCAGGAATTTGATTAATCCGTGGTTCCTGATTAGATTTAAGCTACCGACGTAACCGATAGAGAGGAACGCAAGCTTGAGTTCAGGCGCGGTACCGATGAATGGGGAAACGGGCGTAACGTGCAGGCAGCACTCACAGCCGAAGCGGATCAACTCGCGCGCACCGTGGATCGAGATAGAAGGCGGAACGCGTGCCGATTATTCAAGGCCTGTCTTTTTTTCAGCCCATTCATCGGTACGGTAAACACAGCCAGACAGTCATTACTGTCGGAAGCCTTTAATTGGAGCATGTCGACGACAAGCGACGAGAAGCAACCAGAACCGACGAAAGCGCGCGTATTTACCGGCCCTCGCGCGACTTCTTGCAATCTTTCTGCTAAAAGCTCCCGTCTCTCCCCTTAATTAGTGTTAATTACACGCGACGTTTAAGAAAAAGCTGACCCATTGAATCGATCCACTCACTTGCCCGACTGCGAGCATATTTTCATCGGTTCCCCCCATTTTCATTTTCGCTGTGGAAAATTGTTTGTGTATGTAGTTGTTAATGGTAGTTTCGGAGGATTAATTCTAATGACGTCGCGAAAATAATAATAATCTTAATATTAATAATTAATTCAAAGCCCGAGCGAAAATGATGTTTCAAGTAACGAGTCGTGTGGGTTACGCGATCATTTTTACTGTGAAGAGTGAAGCTTATAAAGTTGTACTACTCTTATTACCGATGCGCACTATTTTTTAGCGCCATTGGTGGTTGAATTATTATCGAATGTAGTGAATAATGTAACAGGTTTACTGGAAGAAATATTTCACTAGAAAGACAGAGACATATACTAATAATAAGAGTAATTGAATAATAATACAAAAATGGTGATAAGAAATAGCAGTAAGCTGTACTTAGTGTTCCTTCTCGAGAATTCTTTCTCCAGAAATTTTATCATTTCTCATTTTTCATTTCTCGAGAAACTTAAGTGTGGGAAAATTATTATAAATCCCATTTGTTTTCAGAAATGAATTTTCAGTTAGTTCAAATTGTGTGTTACCTACTAGTTAATCGTGAATATATAAACACATCTACAATCTGTAATAGATTTTAGCAATACATACGAAGAATTGTGCGATTGTTTATAAACATTTCTCTTCGTATCGCCGATGCTCTATATACAATTAAACCAACATCCATTCAAAATGACGGAAATTTTTCTACAACCCCAGATTTTGTTACAAAAAAGGAACAGTAACGCGACATTAGACGCATTGTGCATTTTAATAAAATATTTTAAAACGAAAAACTAATGTTTCACCTTGCTCACATTTTGTATTAAATAATTAAATTTATCAATTATACTTAATATCTGTTCTTTTCATTTACACAAGTTTTGTCCAAGTTTGACATGAATAAAAATTTAGATGAATATTGCCAACATTATTCCAAAAATATAAATTGTGCGATATTTTTTTAAATTCTTGAGAATTTCGAGAAGTATAATCCAATTTCTCATTTCTCGTGATGCGAAAAAAATCGAGAAATCAGGAACACTAGCTGTACTATATAGTTGCGTTAACACCTAGGGGCCGTCCTTAAATTACGTAAGGGTAATTTTGGCGATTTCTTACCCCCTCCCTCCCCAATATAAGAATTCGTAAGATTTGACATTGCAACTCCCTTCTTAAGTAATATTTTTTACACTGAATTTTTTCAGTTATTAAAATTCTTTTAAAGGTTTATATAATTCATTTAACTCGTTTGCGGGAAATTTAAACTAAAAAACTTTTCTGGAACATTAATGAAAGAATTTGTATTTATTGAAAATTGGGTTAAAAATATTATGTAAAACGCTACCTGACTCCCCCTCCACTTTGTAAAAAAACGTAAGAAATTCGCGACCCCCCCTTACCCCCAAAAAACCTACGTAATTTAAGGACGACCCCCTATTGCCAGGAAGATGGTAAATCTACCGCAATAGTTTTACATGACAATAGTAGAGATAATACTTACCTACCTACATATTAAATAACAATGGTGGCAACAAGCGCGCTGGCGTCGTTAACGTAACGCGTAAGAAGAAAGAGAGATATGTAATCTGAATCAACGCATCAAACCTATCAGCAAGTAGTAAACCTGTACGAGTAATTTTAAATCCACCTACATCTAACCAACCGTGTGAAATTTTACTAATTACTCCGCATTTACCTTGCATATAAACGATGAATGCGTTTCGTACGCGATTCCCGCTAATGAGCCGGTGATCCAGGATGAAAAGAGAACCGTCCTGCAATCAGATGCAATTACTCGTATGAAATGGGAAACGAGCTTCGCGATGATTCAAACAATAATTTACAAGCGTTTCGCCCAATGCCAATGTTCAATGATTTTGCTTTAAACGGTGATAGAATATTACGAAGCGAAGTTACACAGCCACTTCCGGTGGTCAGGAAAAGCTTTCAATAGATGTATTAATTTAAGGGTACTAGCCAGTTACTTTTTCAAAGGAAATAATTTTTTTAAAAAGCCTAATGCTCCATCTGTCGCGTCATATATAATGCATATTTTTGACAAAACAAACATGCTTTTTTTTTTAAAGCTTACGATGTTAACAAGCTTTGTGTCAAAGAACAAGAGTCGGCTTCAATTTATTTCTTTGAAATTAAATGAAAAGGAAATGCTACATTTTCGACAGAAACGACTGTCTAGTACCCTTAAGTAGAAAATTCCTCTTTCGAGAAAGTTCTCCCCCCTCCTCGTCCCTCGATGAACGCACATTTACATTTCAAGGAAACAACAAGCATAAAGCAGCTTAATGGGCGGAAAATTAATTAACCCGCGTATGACCTACCAGATGCGGAGAACGGAATCTCGTAAACGTGAAACGTTGGGAAAACCTGTTTAAATATGTTTGCGATCCGCGGTAGCCAACCACGCCAGGATATCTCAAAGAATTAAAACCTCTTCGACATTGAGTTTCTTCGACGCAACAACTTGTGAAATGACAATCGCGCGAGAAAGTAGGGAGTCTTTCATTGATAAACGGCAATGGAAGTGCGAAAGTATATCTCCTTGCGAATCGACCTTCTTGGTCGTACAAGAGTGAATCAACTTGAGAATAGGAGTTCTCAAAAAATTTGGATGGAAAAAGTTGGATTTCTTAGACATTTGCGATAATTTGACTATAAAGTGTTTCTAACAAAAATTAGATTTTCAAATGCAGAAAATTTCTATGGCGCCTCTCCCGCCCCTATTCTCCTGATGTCCTAAGGAAGCATCCTTAAATTACGTAAGGGTAATTTTTCGTAATATAAGAATTCGTAAGATTTTATATTCTAACATATTTTTTACATTGCATTTCTCAGTTATTAAAATCCTCTGAAAACTTTATATAGGTACTTCATTCAACTCACTTTCCCGTGTGCGACGAGACATTGTTTTTTATGCTACCAATCTTGAAAATTACGTTAAAAAACATTACGTAAGCCGCTACCTGGCTCCCTCTCCTCTTTTCAAGAGGACTTAAAAAATTCCAAACCCCCCCGGAAAAGTCTTGAATAATTTAAAGACGACGCCTAAGCACGTGCTTATTCTGCTTATCGGTTAATCCAGCACTGGCCCAAACGAATTCGTAATTTCCCGTAAAAAAATCCTGCCTGCCTTCCATTCTGAGCCATTCGTGGCAGCCAGCAACAGCCGGAGGACGGCGAGGACTGCCAGGAATTCGCTGAAGCTGCGGCAGGAGAGAATGTAACGTATACGACGAGCGTTTACGGTGCGGAGCGCGAGCTATGGCCAAGCGTATTCTCGGCGGATGCGATTCACGGCATTCTCGAACGGTAGGCCTAGATCAACAACGAGCGACACCGGCAATCGCTGCATTCCATCGTTGTAAAAGTACACGGGCGGCGGTCGCGGCAAGGCGGTTGTTTCCAAGGACTACGAGTCAAGAGAGAAGAGACGGCAAGGAGATTCAAAAAAGGGAAACTCGGTGCGAGCGCGCGCGCGCGCGCGCTTTCGCAATTTTCTTGAGCAACGTTGCACGCGCTCGAGCTGCGACTGACTGGAATATTCACGGGCACGATGTAACTTACTTTCGAGGCAGGACAAAAAGCAACGGGCTCTTTCGTCTCCGCCGCCGTAAAATTTTGCTTCTGCTCGGCTTAACGAGGAGAGGAGCTCGTGACTTGCATCGTTCAATCAGGCAACGCTTCAATTCTGCCCTACCCTCCTTTTTCTCTCTCCTCTGTCCTACTGCCTACGTAGATTCCGCGGAACGCCTGGTATTCCTCATAAGCGAGCCAACCGCTCGAAGCGATTGCAAAATTCGAGTTACCTACTCGAACACCACCTCGACCTCGCTTTATTACATCGTTAGACTGATATCTCGGAGCGTAGTGCCGTAAGAGCATCGGCTTGCGTAACGGGTGCCGTTTCGTCCAGTACAGCGGTGATATTGAAAACGAAAAAAAAAAAGAAAAGAAACACCTGTTACTCTATTGCGTAACTGGTAGAACATCGTCTCTTTCTTCTCTTACTATCTCTTCCTCGAAACCCCGAATCGTGCGAACGCCATCGGTAAACAAATCACTCGTCCGAGGATCGATAAAACGGAATCCATGCGGAGAGCTCGACGGCTGACCCGAGAATTTTCACGCGAAGAGAAAGTGGAAAGGCTCGAAGGAAGTTACGTGGTCTTTATATAGAATTTCGTAAAGGGACAACAGTTTTACGCGTGCAGTGTATCACTTATTTAGATTGGTATCGCGGATGTCGTCACTCGCCTAGCAACGAAGAAAAGCCTAGGGACTAAAGGGGAAACCGCTTTGATTGCGAAAGGAAGGCACCTGGCGTGTTTCAGCGAAAACAGAATTTTCCTTTCGGGTTGACTCTCGTGGCAGGCGATACGACGCGAGGCGGCGGCGAGAGGGGCATGACGCAGCGCAACGGACGTGCACAAAAATGTGTCATCGATTCGTTGACTTTTGTGGCGTTCTAGTTAGCCACGTGGTTCGAGGAAATTGTTCTCACAGGTAAAGTGAAACTCGCACAGCGAACGACACGGTTCGAAAACAACGCGCTAAAATGGGCGACGTCGAGCTAGCCATCCTCCCGATAAGGCATCCAAACGATTGCCCCCCCCCCCCCCCCCTCTGCGCCATATTCCTTTTTCACCGATCCTTATACATACTTTTCCCGCGACGCCGAAGCGACATGAAAGTGGAATTTATCAAACCGAAGCAACCGTATAAATTCCGCATGCGTGGACAGACTGAAATATTTCATCCGAACGTTTGCGCAAAAAAATGATCGACCACGTTTTGCTTAAAAGAAGTAAAAACTGTTTATATTGCGCCGGGGCACAGTCGTTTCAAAACGCAACGCTTCTGCCATTCATAGTTATTCCTTCGCCGATGCCTGTATAAGAAAAAAAGGGGGGCAAGAGGGATGGATTACGAAACACGTAGCTGGCATTGCAACGTCGGATGCAGCAAAAACTGGAAAGCATTGAGGCCAAAGTAACCGACACTTTATGCAAATGAAGATTCGAGTGAAATAATTAATTCGCATGCAATTATTTCGATATTATCATACCCGAGCCGATACTTGAGAATCAATTAACCTAAAGCCCGCATCAATCGGGTAACGGTCTACGTAAACGTTTGCACGTTTACATCCTATCTTCCAGTTCTACGGCGGGAGTTCGTTATTTCGAGATTTCCAGATTCAGAAACAGACGCATGCCCTCCGCTTTGCGTCTCGCGTTGCATTTTATTCCTCGGTGAAACTGCTCTTATTACTGACCTTGGTCAACGTGGGATGGCATTACGCCATCCGCCGCGCTCATGTAATTACAGACACACAGAGAGAGACACAGAGGCATAGTAAGCATTTCGTCCGCCACGATGATTCCAACTACTCGACCCACGAGCAGTTTTCCTTCTCTGCGAATCGTCCGCCTCTGCTTATCTAATTGTCGACGCCCGATCGCCGCGACCGGTTCTGTAAACACAACCCAAGTGCCTTCAACGCGGCAAGTCGTTACGTGTAGGTCAAATCCGAACGGCCGGCACATTGTTTCTTTACTAAATAACAGGTTCTCCATAGATTTGTGTGCCCTTGAAACGAAGTCGAGATGTTATTGAGAACGCGAATTATGGAGATTTCAAGGGGACTTAGCCGCGCAGCTTTCCAACCTGCTGCTTTAGCCACGAGCGAGAAGACAAACAGGCCTACTGAAAAAAAAGGGAAAACGAGCCCGGAGGAGAAATTGCATCGTGTCGCGGGTAAATAAGCAGGCATTAAAAAAATAATACACCCCCGAAAAATAATGAAACAGGGGTGGCGACCAAGCATCCCTTCCCCCCTTTTCCATTGTTTTCCGTGCGGTGACACGGTGGTGCGTGTGGTAGCACGCGTGATCGCGTGACAATAGCCATGCGTGTGAACTCACGCGGCCCCCGCCACCCCCGCCTAGCCCGCAACCACCCCTTCTCATCCCTTCCGCAGCTTTTCTCTCTCGATAGCGCGTGTGCCACGCGGCTAATGTTTGCAGTCATAAGTTGGAAAGTTTTGTGATGGCAACCCCAAGCGACCAGTTACCCCGGTAACGGTTTGTTGTACCGCTGTTCTCAACTGGAGGGGAAGATCCACCCACCCTGTGTCGTTGCCTGCAGCCATCCCCCGACCGGACGGATCCCCTACCTGAACCCGCCGTAACCCGGCTTGACCTAGCCCAAACTAACGTCCCACCCACCCCCGTCGCCCTCCTCACGCGTCCTCTCCGGACCAGAATGACGTGGGGGTGGTTGTATCACCCGTGGAACTATTTCGTCATTCCTGGTCTAGGAGAATTCTCGTAGTAAAAAAAACAACTAACACCAAATAAAAGAAATGTATTTATCGATAAGTTAATTGCACGAAAAGTACGCGCGTATAAATTCAATTAAATGGCACACTGGAATGCCCTCGACGTACGTAAATTTACGGTTTCAGTAGCTGACCAAATAATGCAATTAACGCGCGTGTTAAAGTCGAATTGTAAAACTAGGATTCACCTAATCGACTTGGTAATACCTGTCTATCCGCATCCGTAATTATAAGTTGTCAAATGGATGCAGCAGTGAATAAATGTAGAGCACAAACACGTTCGTCAAGTCATTAAATATTAATATACGTACTAAATAACGTTCTGAGCTTGTCAAGTTCTAAATTTCTTAAGTTATTAAATGCTGACAAATGTACCTAACATTCGACGTTGAAAGGAAATAATTATTAACCGAGACATTACGGTAAGTTAAGGTCGCACTGATTAACATGTAAAAATGGTAATCTGTGACCTTAACGGATGACACCGCTATCCATCCACAGAGGGAGCGTATTTCCTTGCGAGCGTGGTCACAAGCGACTTAAATTGCGCAACGTCGCGCCGTTTCACACAGTAAATCACATCGTTTAGCACGTACTTTGAGTAGTTATACGTAATATCATAAATGTATCCTGGATACACTATTTAATTAAATAGCTTTTCTAAGATAATGCGCGATGCAAGTAAACACGCGATACCCAGCTATTGTGTCACGTTCGTAACGGTACATTTTTTTCCATGCGTTCTGAGTCGAATAACAAGTTAGATAACAAATGCTCGCTGAAAGAATTTTAAGAATTCCGTTATCGGATTCCAATTACGAGATAAAAAACAAGCGTACACCGTGGACGGTTTCTCGGTAACATATTAACCTAAATGGAAATGCATCAGTGCCATCAGTTACATAGCCGGGGTACGGAGAGTGGCGAAGATACGCGCGCGCCTGAAAGCGGCTAGCGGCGGTGTGGAAGCTCCGGTCTTATCGAGCAAGATAACACTTATAATAATGAGTACGAAAAAAAAACTGATATCGAATGGAAGCGGTGCCGTGTACGTATGTACATATGTACGTGATGTGCACGCACGCGAGCAAGAAAGTACGGTACATTTACTCTACCGACACGTTACGCCTCGTGGCATGGCCGAAAATTATTGACTTGCAATGTCGAGTCACGGTCCGCCTAAAACTCTGCGGCGTAGCATCGCCGCTGGAAAAGCGGCCAGTTCGTTATCGTGCCCGACATATATAACCTCAATGATTCACCGACACTTCCGACCGATTTTTCCGCGGAAGCTCGCTGAAATGCTAGAAAAAAGGAAAGCTTCCAGCGATTGGCACGCGGTTCGACCACGCGCACGGAAGAGGGCTAACCCGACGACGCGCGAGGGTCACAAACTAACCCTAAAAACCGTACACGTCCTCCGATCGAAATCCAACACTCTGCCGGCGTAAACGCGTGAATTATGCGGAATCCGTTGGCGGTACGGCGAGCAGCGTTACGACGTAACGTGATTATCGACTTACGTGATGCGTGGAAAGGCCCCAGAACTTGGTAAACCGGATCAATTCTCACTCACAAACACGAAACTTAACAGCAATCGCGATACAATGGCGAACAGCGGGTGCGCAGCAGGGACTGAGCTAACGCTCTTGCCATCTACCGACCGTTCTCGCCAGTTACCAGCAAAAACGGATAATCCCATTGGTTCGCGCGAGCCAATCAGCGAGCACTCGCCGTTTACGCGGGAATCGCTTGGCGCGATGTCAGCCATGTTAGTTGCTAGTTTGAATCGAATGGAAGTCTACGCTAAAAGAAACAAACAAATAAAATTACTTACGTAAACGGGAATATTGATGAGTTGCTAATCTGTGCTTAGTAAACTTCTTTCGTACTGTATTTTCGCGTAATAACGAGCACATTCTTTCTACTTATTCCCAGATACCTATCGATGTTTATTGTTAACGAAAAGTTTCTTAATCACAGGGAAACAGATTCAGCGTTCCAAACGTAATCCGAAGCGAAAAGTATCTACAACGAGATGCAGCAAGACCGGAATTCCTTGGGCTTATATCAAATGAATAAAGAAATGGAAGAACTCAAGTTAAAACTGTTGGAATCTCGTAAGAAATGCGAGTCTATAGATGCAGAAATGGACAACGTGATGCAATTGAAGGATAAAGGATTATTCATGTTGAAAAATTTCGAGAGGACATACGAAAACGTGAACGGGGAATTGAAAGACCTCCATGATAATTACGTAAAATGCGTTTCCAAAGTAAACTCTCGCATGGAAATTGATTATCAGGAGATGAATTTCTTAACGCTGCAAAGGGACAGCTTAAAAAAAGAATTGACCGAGTTGAAGATGATTGCAGATGAAAACAATAAAAAATTGGCGGAATTATGGAAAATAATCACAGTCCAAGAAGTAAGAGTACTCTTCGCATTCTATATTACATTAATATACTTAATTAAATTCTTTCAAACTTTCGTGTGCAGAAGAAGAACGCCGCTTTGATAAGAAAGCTGAGAAGAATAATGGAGAGGCAAAATATAACGCAAGATTTGAAGGAAAGAATAAACGCAGTCCTGTGCGATCCTAGGAACACAAAAACCAACGTTTCTAATGGAAAGATTGAATGAAAAATGTGTAGCAAAATGATAATTATTTACATTATTTCGATTATAAAAAGTTACATGTAATAATTTAATAAAATCGTAATTAGGTACAAGAATCGCTCGTTCCAAGACATTTTGCTCGACAAGCAATTTTTTCGCCTCTCACTCTGAATTCTTAAACCGATGGTTAATTAATTAATCATGGTCTAGTAACTTCAGACACTTTTCCAAATGTTCCAAGCGTTTTTCTAGCAGGTCTATGGCAATTGGCGATCTATTCAAAGATCGTATTACATTGTCGTGTAAGGCGGATATTTTCGATCTCTTCTCTGTAATTTCCCCTATCAAGGCTGCATTTTCCTTTTCCATTTCGTGCACCCGTTTCGCTAATTGTTCAGTTTCATCCTTGATCCTTTGCGCGTCCAAAGATCGCAAATGCAAGTTTACATTTCCAGGCGGTCTCCTAGAATAAGAAAATAATATAAATAAAAAAAAATAAGAAACTGCTAATAAAGCGTCCCTCGATAGAAAAACTTACCAAGCGTCCTCGAGTACGGAAGAATCTGCGTCGGATAGCTTCGATACCTTTTCTAATAGTGGCTGCAGACTACCTTCGTTCAATATATCTTCTAAGTCCTCGTTCATGCTATCGTCAAGTGCCTTGGACATAGCTTTATGTAACTTGTGCGCAACATTCGGCTTTTCTTTCAATATCGGAAGAATGTCGAGGAAATCGTCTTTGCTGAAAGAAAATTTTTTACGCGATTCTAATAATTTCGAGTGGGAGGCGTGAGTATCGCTCGAACAAAGCACCAGTCCCAATCAGAGTTGGGCAATAAATTATTTTGAAATAAAAGTTTCGTTCACAAATTTTTATTTCAAATAATTTATTGCACGCAATACACGTAACTATCGAGCAAAAATCTACACCAACGTCTAGTTTTACAGGATCATAATTACGTTACCCAATTTCTGGAACGCTTCCGTGCGCCGATAAAGGATTTAAGAAGCAGTCGTAATAATCGTAAAAATGTTAGGAAGTAGAGCAGCTTTATTTATCAACGTACAGTAGTCGTTAACGTTGTCATAAGAATACAAGGTGGGAAAAAAAAGGTTGTGGTTCTTATGGGAAGCGCGTAGAGTTTGGAAGATGAAGGCCACACCTTCGATTCTTCGTCGGATGCCTCGCGCGTACTCAATCAGGCCGGGACGGGTGCAATTTGATATCGATGCTACATATTTGCATAAGTCCAGACCTAGTTGAGTATGCCCTGTTGAAGTTCTCTTCGAATACGCCTGGATCTAGGCAAGATCTTCGGCGGGAATATGAAACCAACTTTCCACGCCGACACGTAACGTTCACTTCCGTTTCTACGAGCCCGACGCAGAAAAATTCTAGTACAATTTTAAAAGAATGGCGAGGCGGTTGACGAGCGCGTGAGAAATACGACTGCGAGTTGGTTGCACGAGAAGGTGAGACGACGACGCGCGGTTGTAACGTTCGTCACTAACAATAAATGCGATCACAACGTGAGAATAACGGAGAGTAGATGTACGGGCGATCTCTGCGACACGCACTGCACGAATGATGAAGCCAGGCCGAACGATGGCTGAGCGTGGTGACTGCGGCAGGGGCCCTTTGTTTCCTCCAACACTTCGTGGAATTCTTCGAAGGTCAACTGGTGTGTTGGGTTTCAAAGAGAGGCAGCTTCTGGGAAGCGGAAACCGAAAGAACCGATTTCGGAGATCGACCGCGGGCACCGTGCGCTGCCGGCACGCTCGAATAATAACAGAGAATTGCGCGGCCACGTGAACACCGACAAATTAACATGCGAGGCACAGAGGCCAATGACATCGAGTGACACCGTAGCTCGTTTGGGTCATCGGTGACCCGGGGCCCTCCCTCCTCCCCGCATCGCCCGTGGATAAACGAACCATCGAGCTTCTCTAAAACGTATTACAGCAACGCTTCGAACTGTTCGGACAGACCGAGACCCGCTCCTCTGATCGCCGCGTGTCCGCCTTCCCTTGGGCTTTCATTCTTAATTAAAGCAGCATTCTTGACCGCAACTTGTACTTGACACACTTTACGGTGGCAGTACTGTTATCGTGTCACTGTACGCTGTACATACGACATAGCATAACCTGCCACGGTTAAAATTCGACTGCTCCCTGGCTAAAGCGAACCATGTTTTCGTAAACAATAAACCGTGTAAGTCTTGTTCGCTTCGTCTACCGCGCGTTTAGAATCTTCCGTCTTCGATTCTATCTTGGCACACTTATTTCGGTTTTCATTCTCGCGTACATTCTCATTCCGTGTACACGCTATTAGAGATATTGAACGCTTATAATTAAAAGATCAAAGGAATGTGTTACAACTTCAAAGTTGCGAAGAAACTTGTCGCGCATGCGTGACGAAACGTCCAAAAGAATAGCGAGCGTCGGGATTACACGCGAGAGAACCCATAACCTCTACAAAAAAAGTTTCTAACTTACACTATACTCTTACGTCGCGCGGCATAGTACCGAGAACCCTACGTTTTATAGAAACTGTAGCGAACCAGAATGTTCTGCAGGTTTACCAAAATCACACTCGACTTGTTCGAAAGAACGTTACTCACCTCACCGATTCCGCGATGCGTTTGAAACTATTTGAAAGGGCGAGACGAAATAGAAGAACATTGTTCGCGTGCCCGTAGGTTTGTTCCTCCTCCATGGCTGGCTACGGGCTACGTTTCGTATAATCACTGGATCCTTGAATTTCGGTAGCCGAATACTTCAACGAAAGCTGGCCATAACGGTTCTTACATTCTACCACAGACGAGCTGGTGCAGGATCCACCAAGTCTGAAGTTTTATGGGAGATTGTGTCGGTCGATAAACATACGATCGCTCAGGTTTCCTTATTACCAAATGTAACGTTTAGTTTCAATTCTAGCCGCTAGTAGCGTTCGAATCTTATTCCATCGTGAATCGATAATATTCTTATTCTTATAATAACAAACAACTACATTGTATAATATATCTGACTACAAACAACCGAAGTTTTCATTTTGTCGCCTAATTGTAAGAACCGAAGGTAACTATTCGAATCGTTAAAAAGTGTGGCGGAAGTTTCCAACTAGTTCAGAAGAGTTCTGGAAGGTGGCTGATGGAATAAAACGTTGCCAACTTTATTTTGCATAAAATAATACGTTGGCCATCCTGAGACTCGCATTCAAATACATAGAAGGTTTAACTACGTGTCCGTAAACGCGAGAAAACATGAAGAAATTCGCGAAATAATAATGCGAATCATATTATTAGTTGTGAAAGAGTGTTTAATCGATTATCTGCATTGGAAACCGCGGTTAGTAATTGCGTTGCAAAAGAGCTATCCTCCGGGGCAGTATAGCTCTTTATAAACGGGGTATCCTAGGTGATATTCAAGGAATGCGAGTGTGTCATCCAACGCCACGAAAGAATGCATTATTACACAACTGCGAGGGAGAACGATTTCGCACGGACGAAGTTGGCCGCAAACAAGAGCAGAATTGAAGGTCTGTTACTCTTCATAAAAACAGTCTCCGCAAGGAGTCGCGCAATCACTTACTTTTACCTAATTAACATTCTTGTGAAATTATACAGGAACGTTATGTGTCTGTCCTAACCAACGGCGTCCCTTCAATTAATTAGATGTAACTAATTAGAACGTGTCTCCTAGAGAACCTTTCGATCTCGCTGACATAACCATTTCCCGAATTTCTATATTAATTGCAGTACTCGGGTTTGCGCCACTTAAACCCATACGATTGGATCCTCGTTGCTAAAATGTTAATTGGTTCGTTAGCGGCGTTATTTATCGCGCGTCCTGCTGGTAAGCCTGCGTTATTCCCGGCAGCCAATGGAGACTGGAAAGTCTGAAAGTGAATATACGGTGCATCCTAACCTGTCTAATTGTCGTAAGATCGGACGAATCAATTTGACGTAAGATGTCGGGCGTCGCGCGCGGCTCTGCGCTAAACACTCCAAGGTATCTGCCCTTATATCCGCCGGCATCCAAGGCGAACGGGTCTATGAGTCCGGGTGCCGATATGCATGCACACATTACGAACTCCTAGAAATTGGATCATCCACCTCCATGGCCCCGGGGCTGCTTCGAAGTGTAGAGAGTATAGATATTCATTAGAGCACCCCTACCCCGAGCGAGCACGGCTGTTACACGCTTACACCAACCGCTCTGCGCCTTCAATTGCAAAGGTCATCCTCGTTGACGGTGGAGAAGAGACGTTCGCTGTTACTCCGAACGTGGATTCTCAAAGTACTTGGCGTCGGCTCTAGCCAATGTGATGCGCCTCCGTTCCATTATGCAACCGGTCTGAACTATATTTTCTTTCCCCCTTGCTCGGCTAGGTAGGAGAAAAGGCTGAGCGCTACCGTAGCCACCCATTCACTCGGTCGCTCTTCCTCTCGCGAGAGCGTTCCTCTCTTAAATCGAGAAACGTTACGTCGCGCGATCGCAATCGGCCGCAATTGATACCTGGATAGAAATATCGCGATAAATTTTTGAAGCCCAACAGCGTGGGATGACGCGAACGGCTCGATCGGCAAGAGACAATTTCGCTTGAAGCCTGTTTGCTCGCTGCGCCCATCGCCGGCCTCGTGTTTTCTCGATCGCACTGTACTCCACTGCGCCCGACTGTGCCCGCGCGGTACCCCGAGGGCACAGCGGAGAGCCAGCGCACTGTGTACACTGTATATAGACAGGGACGTTGAAATTTTACGCGTTATCGTAAACCAAGAGCATTATCTCGGCGTTGCCGTGCTGTTGGTATCCGGGATGAAAGTAGCGGCACGTATTTAGAAATTCCGATGCCCGAGTATCGTCGTGTTGCGTCAGGCTGGATGGAATTGCAAGAAGATACCTTCGGCAAACGCGCTCCCGTCCACTCGGCCGTCCTCCCTGATATCGTCGCGAACGTCCACTCTCGTCGCGTCTCGTTGCGTCAGGGCGTACAAGACCGCAGACTTTTTTTCCCCTAGATCGAACCCTGGCGTGGCTGTTTCGAAATAATCCGCACCTCTGTCCTCTTCAGTCCACGTCCTAGACTCCGGCTGATCCGAGCTTGTAACAAAGAAAGCCAAATAGAAGCGGCTTGGAAGGAGGCATTATGCGTGCAGCCTCCGTCTTCGCGATCATTATTCAATAACGAGGTGTGAGTCGCTTCCGCGATCCGTCTCTCGTGTCTTGTTTGCCTGGAATTTGTACCACGGAGAAAGTTGATTGGAATTGTGCCCTCTGATTATTCTGATTACGGGAATATGTTGAGCCGCCGGTGGCACGGAATCATTTCTCTTTACACGTACAGGTAACACGCCGCGTACATAACAGCAATTAGCCATCCAATCAGCTGTATTAGGAGAGTGTTTCTTAATCCATTACAGCGGAGCCCGGAGGAGCGCGAAAGTAGACAATATTGCTGAAATAATAACGAAATAATGGCGAAGGGTTAAAGAAAAAGCCAGCGAAGGTATTTTCTCCCGCGGATTCGGCGAACACAGGGAGGGGGCGGGGGGATGTTAATTTTGCAAAGCATCGGGGCTCCTTATTCGGGCTTCGCCGCGGAGATCAGGTGTCTGCGTTTGGAAGGATGCGGCCGGAGCATGGGACGCTTATTACCCATCTAGGAACTCCTCTCCCGTCGTCTCATGCGCGAGCCTTTTTTGGCGGCAGCGCCCACCGTCAAACAGCGCCATAAGCTAGAGGAACCGTGGCGGAACAGCTCTTCGAGAAGTGTTTCTCCGGTGAACCTCACCTCTGGCATAACACGAGCAGCAAGATAGATGAATGCGCGGATAGCATGGCAAAGGGCTGGGTCTTCTCAAAGCGTATCGGTACGTTCGGTGACTCGATCCGTTTAGAAAGCATCACGGTAACTCTCCGAGCGGGGTACATTGTCTCGAACGGTCATGGTATCCTATTATCGAGGCTCCGGCTCACGATCGCCCTGTTTTTTTACGCGAGCCGCACCCCGCGGCATCGGCTAATTCGAACGGCTTGCAGCGAACCGATCCTATCGATCATCAAATCACGCTGCTCTCCGTATCCTGTCCAACTGTTTCACCCGATTCCTGGCCTATGCCGTTTCGCCGGTCGAGCAGCCTGACCGTCTAACCCACCGCAGAATCTATTACCATCGATGCTTAGATAAAGTGTGTTAAAACCCCAAGTGTCGGCCGCGGCAAACGCTTGTCAGAACTGAATTTCGAAGGATTTAGTGGCCGAGCAAAGAAGGCAACGGATCGGGTCGGTCGATCTCGCGCGTTAGCCAGCGAAGCTTTAATCTCTCTCGACTTTCGAAAGCGCTGGAAGCTGGAAGAAACGGACAGGGACGCGTGAGAGATGGGTTACAGGAAGAGGCCTTCTTCGAACTTTTTTCTCTCTGCAACTTCGTTCTATTTCAGCGGCGGCAACAGATTTATCGGATCGCCGGATTAAAGAATCCCCCGAGACATTTCGGGCCATAAATCGACGTTAGGAATCGAAGGGTTTACATAACTGCGAAGAGCATTCTAAGGTAACTCGTTCGGGGAGTGAGCTGGATTACCTCATCGGTTCAGGAACTTTCTTTCGCAGGCGCTTATTATGAATCTTATAGAAAGAAAGCATGACCGGTTACGTAAAGCATCTCACTCGCCCTTTAGACGAAGCACGTGGGATAGTAGACAACGCGTGAAAACCACCGCGTCATATAGAAGCTTTCGATAGAAGACCGTCTAGCAACGGGACACCACGACTCATCTGGCTGACAACTAGCCGGCGGCAGGTCTTTGCGCCCTTACCCTTAACCTGGTCTCGCCTCGAAAAGGCATCGGACGACAGTGTTCCACAGGCACCGCGGTGCTGATTCGATTCACGATACTATGCACGGGCGAACCGAACCAGGAAGCGACTGGAGATCTTTGGAAACTCTAGTTCGAAGCGAGGCAGACGTAAAAGAAAGACGGGTATTGGGAAGCGATCACTGTCGATGCTGCGTCTACCTCTGCCTCGGAGCGTGAGCACGGTGACCCGAAGGGGATCGTTAAGCGGCGAGTTACGTGCCAATCGGTAACGCTCAGGACAACGATTTGGAGCGGCCTCTCGTCTACATACACCTTCGCGCGCACACACACAGATTACGCGTCGGTGACTACAGTACACGATCGAAGATGCGCAACGCACCCGGTTGCGCAATGATCGCGCGCGGTTGCGGAGCGCGCATTGCTCTCTATAAGCCATTCTATCCATCCTGGATGATGGCCACGGTGATGATGATGATGATGATGATGATGACGACGCCGCCGCCGCCGCCGCGACCCCGTGATGCCGTTGCCGCGGTGTCGGCCGCGAGGCGACCGATATAATTACAAGGAGGAACGTACGCATGCTGGATCGCGCCTACGACGCAATCCAAAGCTATCATAGAGACGCGCCGACCGCTAACCCGCATCCCCGCGGCCAGTACTTACTCTCCTTCTTTTTTCTTTCTTTCGCGAATACCCTTTCCCTAGCCGGGGACCTCTCTTTTTCTGGTGGTGACCGAGACGCGCGTCGCCCCTTCGCCCGTCTATGCTCTCATACACGACCAGTGATCTCTCAGTTCACTTTCATGCCGACCCGATTAGCCGACCTTCAGGTCCGACCAGAGGTGCCCGTCGATCTGTATCACCCGGCTTGCGCAATCACCCCCTCATCCCACGTCTCTTACCTCCGACGAAGGAGCTCATCCACAGCCCGCCCTCTCCCTCGGACGCCCTCCTGCTTCTACCCGTGCGACTCTTTCTCCGTCGTTGGCGAACTTCGCCGAGGGACACGGCACGGCACCGGGTGTTCACCAGGCCCGATGAGACCAGGCTCTTCTTTCGTTGGTGGGTGGGAGGAAGACGATCCTCCGGCACGGATCGGTATATAAGCACGGTTGCTTCGACCTGAATCTGCGCAGACCAATTATTGCCGTCGTTTGGCGATAGAACGTCCCGCTGTGCGACCAGTATCACCTGAGAAGCTCCACTTTCAAACAGACCGAATAGTTTTCGCCAGCGAGATGAGATCGGTACGAATCTACGATACGCTCGTTACCCCGCGGCTGGTGGCCGGGACCGGGCGGCTTCTGCTTCTGATTCCGGCTCCCGGGCCCTGCAAGCACCGCGCGTATCTAGTGTGTCGAATTCCGCGAGCCTTGCCCGAAAGTTCTTCGCCACGCTGCTCCTAACGCCGCTTCTTTCCAGTAGTTTCAAAGCTCCGGGCAGACTCGCTCTCGCGTTCTCGCAAACCGTATCTGCCGGTTAACGATGCGAAGTTGGTGAATTAACGCGAAGTGCGCTCGGTGAATTCTGTCAGTGAGGACGGTTTAGGAAATCTGCGTTATCTCAATGGCTAAGAATAATCGAGAATTCACGAATTTTAACAGCTCGCTGTTGCATTACTGGCCGTGGTCGGCACGTGTTACGCGGCTCGGCTCGAGAACACGTATCTTCCGCCGGGGAACGCGGGCACCGCAGGAGGAGCAGGCTTGATCCAAGCTCCGAAGCGTGGTCCCGGAGGTCCTGGGGGTCCTGGGGGTCCCGGAGGTCCCGGTGGGCCTGGAGGATTCGGGCCCGGGGGCCCCGGCGGGCACGGTGGATCCGGAAGACCAGGCGGCGGACCGGGTGGGCCGGGAGGACCCGGTGGATACGGCGGCGGCGGTGGTGGTAGCGGCGGAGGAGGTAGCAGCTTCGGCGGAGGCGGCGGCGGTGGTGGATATGGTGGTCGTAAGTTAGAATCTTTCATTAACTTATAATCCCCCAAGGAATTGGGCTGTAAGATTGATTATCCTGCGGCAAATTACCGTGCCTCGCAATACGTACCCGAGGTACCTTGTACGATACAGTAATGACTATTATTAACTATTGCACGTTAGCGTTTAACGTGATGCGCGGGGATATCGAGGTCCATTAAAAGGCAATATTATCCTTTATACATATATGTACGAGTTTCGTCGATACGATTGAGATTCTTTGCAAGGAGAAATCGTCAAGAATAGTCCCCGATGTGTCGTTATAGTTGCTGGAGAATTAGCGTGCGACGCATTAGATTGCTTCGCAACTAGCGAACTTACAGAATAAAGTTGCCCAATGTTACCACGCTCGGGGAGGAACAGAAGAAGTCGCGCAACGAGAGACACTTGTCGCTGATATTGCATGAAATACGTAATGTATGCCGTGGAATTAGGAACTGAATGAGCACGAAAGAAAAGTGAAAACCGCTAACGCGAAATAGCTAATCACTTTATCCCCCGAGGCACTCCTCTAATGAAGACGCAACGGTGCTCTCGGTAAGAGCGGCTTAAGTACGATTCGAAGTTGGTGAGAATGTACGCGGTTGCGAAAATAGTAACATCGGAACATCTCGTGTCGTGCTCTGTGTACAGCGTCGCCACGAACCGAGTAATTACGCTCCATTCAATTACGAATTAATCTCGGGTACATTCCCGGATTTCTCTCGCCGTGGCGTAACGCGACGGCAGATTGCACACGCACGCCGATCGACATAAGCTCGATTATTCCCAGGGTGGAGGGAAACGCTTTCGGTTACAAGTTCGAACTGGTAAGAGTGAAAATTTAGCTGAAAATCTCGCGCGAGTATCGAATGTACGATAGTTAGAGAAGATCGTTGTGGAACGACGATGGAGCAAAGTATCGGGAAAGCTTTCTACTCAGCAATTGCGATATTTGAAAGACGGAGTAGCGCGTGACGTCGAAAGAGCCAACACTGAGCGTTAGATTTTATTTTTTAGCTGGTGGCGGTGGCGGCGGTGGCCCGAGGGGAGGACCCGGGGGACCAGGAGGACCCGGTGGCCCCGGCGCCGGCCAGGAGATACCGATCGTCTCGTTCGATAATCAGAACAGCGGCGACGGCAACTACCAATTCAGCTACGAAACAGGAAATGGTATCAGCGCGCAGGAAACCGGTCATCAGCAAGGTGAGATCAGGGCCATTCTCGTTTCTCAACTACGACATCCCGTGTTCCTTTTCTTCGCGGTCCGTCGCTGCCATTTCGCGGTGTTATGAATTCCTATCCATCATCGCGCTCGGCCTCGGACCTGCCCGCCTCACAATGGAACCGGTGAGCGTAATAAGGCTGCAACTCCTAAAATGTGGCTTCCACCCAAGCCTTATTACGCTCCCCATCTCTGAAACGCACTAACAAGTCTGTTCCACTGGCACACCGGGCTATCTCCGTCCATCGACGTTTCGTCCACCTTTTATTTCGACTGCCGATTCAATGCGTGACGAATAATTACCGAACAATGATCGCTCCTAACTAGCCGGGGAGCCGCAAAAATCCTCGCTACGACGTGATGCAATACGCCCGAGTGCCTGTTGCCTCAAACATCAACACGCGCGCGCGTTCGTTTCCACAGGTAACGGGGAGGCGGTGAGTGGATCATATTCGTACACTGGACCGGATGGTGTACAGTACAGCGTTAGTTACACCGCGGACGAGGAAGGCTTCCATCCGCAAGGCGCTCATCTTCCAACTCCACCCCCGATCCCGCCAGAAATTCAACGAGGCGTCGAGCTGGCACTTGCTGCCGAGGCTAGAGGCGAAAATCAAGACACCTCCGGAGGTGGAGGCGGTGGTGGACGCGGCGGGGGTGGCGGCGGCGGCGGTGGACCCGGATATCCTTCGGGCAGTGGTGGACCCGGATACCCTTCGGGCAGTGGTGGACCCGGATACCCTTCAGGCGGTGGTTACGGTATGATTCATTGATAACATCTATTTAAGGGGGAATTCTCGTCTAGAGGGATGAAATACTCCATCCTCTTTAAGGGGAGGTTTCGGTTTAGAGCGCATAAAAATTGGCGATCTTTAGGAATTAATTAAAGGAAAACTACTATGTATAATTTAATGGGACTTCTTGCATTGTATTAAGGATATCTTAAGTTATGGAAATATATTTTTTGTTTTATAATTAATCATTGTAGACGGCACTGGGGAGTCGTTAAAGTTCAGGTGTCAAACAATTCATCCAAATCGGTGGGACTTGTATCTCCAAAAATTATTACTCCGATTAGACTGAAACTTTTTATTTTGAAGAATATACTTCTTGCTGGGGGGGGGGGGGGGACCAGAAAAATTACAAAAATTACATTTTTTTTTAGAAAATAACGACACTTGAAGTTTGAAATAACTTTTTCTCTATATTTTTCGCCCTTTCAACGCCTTTAAAAATTATAAATTCTCAAATTTTTGTATTTTTTCTGGTTTCCCCCCTGTCCAGAAGGATATTCTTCAAAATAGAAAAAGTTTCAGTCGAATCGGATAATAACTTTTGGAGATGCGAGACCCACCGATTTTGAGAACGCTGTTTCGAGAAAAACGCGTTTAAAGTTTTACGGGAGTATCGAGTGGCCGGGTGTTACTCATGCATTTGCCGCTACTTAAATGCCTTTAGCTTCGGGAATTTTACGAATTCAGCAAATCCTCTTAAACGCGTATTCCTAAAAGGTTGAGCATTCGAAAAATGAAATAAAAAGAAATCGATTTTTAAACCGGAACCTCCCCTTAAGAAACTTTTATACTCTGAATTTTGAAGTTTGTTATCATTTTTTTAATCTTCCAAAAAGGAAACGGCGGCGGCGGCAGTGGCGGCGGTGGTAGCGGTGGCGGTGGCGGTGCAGGTGGTGGTGGTGGCGGTCGAGGAGGCGGCGGCGGAGGCGGCTATCAAGGTCCAAATTCGTATCAGACAAGCTCGGGTGGATACCACTACTAGACAACGACATCGTAAGAGTCATTCCGTATTACATGATCAGTTTTGCTCCATTACAACAATCTCATCTAAAGGCGGACTTATGTACATAAGAACATATCGTATACGTAACTTTTTTATTTATACAAAACACGAGTGAGTGAGAGATTTATATCGTTGTTTCCTTTCCCTGTGCAATTGATCGGATATACCTCGTGTATTCGAACGGCATTATTGCCCTCCTTCGTAATAACGTTGGTTATAGATCGAAAGTAGCTTTCGACCACGCTTTATTCGCCAGCCAACTATTATACCACACATGTTACAACTCAATTCTTCAATATATTTTACGAAAATAAATTATATCATATTTATGTATAATATGCATGTCTTTTAAATCTGGAATTTATATAATTTTTCGTTAAGAGTATAGCTTATACATCTGCACATCCATACATACACGTGCATATTAATACTTTTTATAAATACGCGCTGCCAAAAGCCTTCGCGGAAACGTAGTTTATAAAGGCGAGCCCTGTCGTTATAGTACTATTTACACTATTTCTGCGTGGGCAGTAGAAATTACAGCAGGCTCCTCTGGCTCTGTCGATTCAGTTCCCCTGGCGAACTGAATGAAAAGCTGCTCTAACGTGGCCGACAGAACCGCGTAATCTTCGATGCAACTGAATCGCCCTTTCAGATCGTTTATTGTACTGTACATTAACTCCCAAGTGGTTCCAGAATTACTTACGTGATACGCGAGCAGCCCCTGCGAAACGAGCAATGGAATTACGTGAGAAAATTTTCAAATGTATACCCGCAGGCACAGCGAGCTATCCTAGAATTATTACCAAATTCTCGTCTCGGATTTCACACGGCAAAGAGGTCTCTATGATTCTCTTTATACTGCTGACATCATCGTCCGTTCGGCTCGGGTTCAATTTAACGTGAATATCGTAACCGGCGCCAAATCGTTGCTTCAATTCTTGACTCGCGCCGATACAAACCAATTGACCTTTTACCATAATGACCAGCCTGTTGCACAAGGCTTCGCATTCTTCCATGCTATTACGGATATGTTTCTTTTTATACAAACGGAGGCGCAGCTTTCTAGATAATGTAAACTACCGTTGTCGAGTGAAATACCTGTGAGAAGTAAGTATAATGGCTTGTCCCATTGCTTGACACGACTGAAGTATATTCCAGAGCGACCGTCTCGCCGCGGGATCAACGCCAGTTGTTGGCTCATCCAGGAGAACAAGAGTTGGGTTCCCGATAAGCGCCATCGCGATATTTAAACGCCTTTTATTGCCCCCGCTGTACGTGCCGCTCGGCTGAGACATGCAAGCATTCAAGTCTGAAAGGACACACGTATCTATATACTATCCGCGTAATAATTCGTCGAATTAAATTTAATACTCGCGTTGCTTACTCAGTCGATTGATCCATTTATTCACTTCTAAGTCTACCTTCGCTTTGGGTATTCCACGAAGCAAGGCGAATAATCGCAAGTGATCGAACGAATTCAAGGAACGGAGCAACGCGTCCGTTTGCGGGCAATATCCCATCTGTGCCAGATACTGTGGAGAACATCGCGTTTACAGGCACAGCATAGAAAGTATATATAGAAAGGCGGTACACGAGTATTATGTACGTGAATCGAGTATTATTACGTTTTTCCTATCTGTGTGAATTTCCGATCTTCCCAAGTACATGGTACCACTAGTCGGTATCTCTTCGCCGGTCAACATCCTGAAGGTGGTGCTTTTTCCAGCACCATTCACGCCGAGTAATCCGAAGCATTCCCGTTGCTTTACCCGGAAACTGATTTCTTGCACGGCCGTTAGCCTGCCGTAGTGTTTGCTTAGTTCGTAAACTAAGAACAGACTGTCGTCGTCGTCGTTGTTTCCTGGGCTTTCTAATATGTTAGGTTCCATGCCAGAGATCGTTCGGCCCTTTTCGTTTCCGTTGCTCATACCTAAATGTGTCACGTATCGTATTCAGTTGCTTTTTCCAACATAGGTATTCAAACAAATAAATCTGATTATTAAAGACATCGTACCACGATCTTTCAGCTTCCTGATCTCCAGCGCCACCATATGCTTCTCCTTTTTCACTTGCTCGTCCATTATTTCGCAGCCATCTCTCAAACCTTGCCCAAACATTCTGACATACAATTTGTTAAATAACCCCTCCTCTAACATAATAAGTAAAGCGAAATATATTAAAGGAGTGAGGGACAAATACACGACGCATTCCACTAAACTCAGGTCCTTGTCGGAATCGGAAAAGTAAGGAAGCTGCTTCTTGCAGACTCCGTCTTTGCATTCTAAGCCTACAAATAGAGCATATTTCGTCAGTAATTATACGCGTTGTGAAAGAAACATAGATCCGCGATGTATTCTTACCACAACAAATATCCCGCAAACCGAGGCAGACTACATCCTGCAAACGGTTCGGTAATCGACGGCATCTCGAGTTTTGCAGAGCTACCTCGAAGAAAGACAGCTGACCGTGAAACAGGCTAACGTGGGGTATTAGGCGAAATAATCTCTTCTGGAATGCGTGTAGAAGTTTCAAGTTCTCGAAACTGTGAATCACTTCGTGCAACAGAAATTGGAGCAGAACTGAAACACACAGGAACCAATTAATGCCATTTCTCTCGCGATTTTAATCGGGCGGAATGTTTAATAAATCAAACTGACTTACCGAGTCCAACGGGCGCGAGACTCAACATAGTTAAAACACTGCTTCTCGATTTATTCGAGAAACTGAAGATATATGTTATCAATAGGGAATTGATGCCGAATAGCAACAGCAGTAATATCATCGTCACTGAAAGCAATACAACGACAACATTTTACATTCGCGCAAACCAGAGAGCGTAAAGATATTTCCCTTCGCGGTCTTACGTATTTCTGTCTTGTAATACAAGCGAATATCCAAGATAACATCCATCACGTAAAATCCCAGAATGATAATAAGTACAGATGCTGTGAGAATTATAATGTCAAATGTAATCATAGTGCACCAATACGATATGGACGTAACGCCTGTCATCCTTTGAAGCTGCTTCACTTTAGTCTCCATTTCTTGGAAGGGATGCACGACGAAAAGCGCGATAGTGGGAAAGAAGATACAGCAGAACGTCAACACTCTCGTCAACGACTCCGTTTCTGGCATGTTTAATGCCATCGCTGAAAGGCTGTTTGGTAATTGTTGGCTGGAAACGCGGATAGAATACGCGTCGCCAGCCACGCTTTTGATCAATGCGTTCGATAAAAGATTCATAGTTAATGGCGCGCTGTGAAGCGCGATGCTGGAATAAAAGCCATTAGCGTACAAAACTCCGTCAGAAATATTAAATTCGGCGGAAACGACATAATTGTTACGATACTCGGCGATATTTTCTATAGAGCGATCCAGTAGGGCTGTAAAGATAAAATTACTGTAAATTTCTGACGATCTTGCGACATCTCGCGATAGAGATTAAGTTAATTAAGTACTTGCCATGCGTGACGCTTGTATTTTGTGCAGCTTCCTCCGAATATCCACCGAAACTTTCTACTGTGTGCTTGTAATGTGTACCAAAGCTTTTGTCACTACTTGAATATAAAACTTGAGGATGTCTATACATATCAAGCTTCAATGGAAATACGTTTGTGGAGTCACTGGGTGTGTCGTAACTCAAGGCCATTAGCACAATCAAGAAGACTGGGAAAAACAGCTAAAGAAATCATAATCCCAGTTAATTTAAAATGCGAATTCTTGGAAACATTCCTCTTTGTTACTTTACTTCCAATACTGCCACGACACTTACTGTCAGTAATGTGTTGCTCAAATTTTTCTTGGTATAGGTGAGTTTCTTGTGATACAACGCCAGAATTGCCTGCACTCGTAAATTCCACCCTTCGACCCTCTGCGACGGAGGGCAGAATAATTCATTTAAATGTTTCCCATTGTCTTCTTTCTTAATGACTCTGGAAAAATAAAATGACCGATAAATCATATTTAATTATTTTATCAATTCCATTAAACAAGAAGGACACGTAGTCGAGGAATGGCGCACTTTAAGAATACTTCTTCCAAGGTGATGAGCGACACGCTGATCCCTGTAACCCCCATTTTTTTCTTCTGGCTTTCTACTTTATCCAGAGCCTGCGGCAATGTTTCAGTATTTGGTGCGCTTAAAACAATCTTTTCGCTGTCCACGCTTATTTGCTGCGTTCTTGGATCGAACTTATTTATCACTTTCTCTGAATTGCACCATGATTTAGTTGACAATGTAATTTCTATATGACCATAGCCTAGAGTGAAACAATATTTTCCTTAGTACGTACGTATTACGGTACTGTATACAAACTTTTAATTAGCACACCGACTAACCATATTGTTTCTTTAAAAACATCGACGTGCCATAGCACTTTAATCTGCCTCCGTGCACAATAGCAATTCTATCCCCAAGTACATCAGCCTCCTCCATATTATGTGTACTAATCAAGATTGTTTTCTTTCCTCTTATTTTCTGGAAAAAATTAATTAACAATATAAAATCAACCACGTATTATTCTAAATATGTGTGCACGTGTATAATTACAAGTATAACATCCCATATGTCCCTTCTAGTTTCAGGGTCCATTCCCGACGTTGGTTCGTCCAAGATTATAGTCTAGACAAAATATCGGAATAAATCGTCAGCCGATTCACTTATCTTCGTTAAAATAATAAATATATTAACGGCAATAAATCCTTACGTTAGCATCACCAACGAGGGCCATCCCAAGACACAGTCTTCTCTTTTGACCTCCGGATAATGTACTTGGAAGAGCCTTGCTTTTATCGCGTAATTTTAATTTATCCAATAGCGCGTAAATATTCTGTTCAATTTCTTTCTTCGTTCTATTTCCACCCTTCAGCTGAAATGCCACGTGCCATTAATTTACCATGCATCGTTATCGATGCTCGACATTGTTCAGCGTGTATCAAATTACTTACCAAGCCAAAGAATTCCAGTTGCTCGAATACATTCAAATCTGGGAAGACCATGTTCTCTTGCGGGCATAATCCCAGATCTTTTCTAATGGATTCCAGGTGTTTGGTAATGCTTTGACCATTTATAACGACCTTTCCCTCGGTCGCGCTTATAACACCTATCGAGAAGTGCATAGTGAGAAACAGGAATGGATACGTTTCCCCGTTAATATGTAGACACAATTCCTACCTGTTAGGATAGACATGAGTGTGGTTTTCCCAGCACCGTTGTGACCCAACAAAGCTGTTATTTGCCCTCTGTACAAATCCAGCGATATCCCTCTCAAAGCTTGCACCATCTATTATAAAAATAATACGGTCTTAATGAAGAAAAAAAAACGGGATGTTAATCTGCATAGAATTTTAGCGGAATTTATATCCGAAACCCACCGTCCTTCGTGGGAAACCAGTCTTGTAGGTTTTCTTAAGATTACGAATCTGAATTCCAGCGGTAAGTACACCTTTCGTTACTGGCTCGAAATTCTCATTATCTACTTGGTCGTAATCGAAATCCTCTATATCCTCATCAAGATTCACTTTATTCTTCCTGATATACTGAAAAAGGCTTTACTTTTATCGCACGAACGTTCGTATCAGATATTCGGAGAAACACTCTTGCGACGTTAGAAAATTTACCTTCAGAAAATAAAGCGGCTCTTTACGGACTCCATACTTTCCTGGCAGTACAGCATTAACGTATACCGCAAGAGAGAAGTGTATCAAGATACCCAGCAATGAGAAAATTAATATAAATCCAATACATCCATCAATATTGTACTGTGCATTTCCAGTAGTAAACATGTTTGACCATTGAATACCGGTTACTAAAAGTGATATATGTATGTTTAATGTTCTGTTAACGTAAAATACATTAACGAAGCTATGTAAGAAGTGTTTACGTACATTGAGCTTCGTACGCGTTTACTTCTTCAAGGAATCTATACAATAGTATGTTTGGAAAGAATATTCCCAAAGATGGTATTACCGAGAATACTTCTTCCCTAAGCAGATTGCCATGCAGCGAAAAAGAAGCGATGTAAACGGTCGATAACGTTATTATCACAAATCGTGCTAGAAGGATTTCGCATTATGAGTCACAGTTATTTGTCGATCTCCGTTTTTTGCGCATGAAAATGGAACTTACGTTTCGAAAAGTATGCAGCCACGTGCATACCAAATAATATTAAGTGAGCAACGTGTACTGTAAGTATTAGCCAGAATATAAAAGTGTTGCTATAATGCAAGTATGGATCGACGTTTCCAGAAAAAGTGTTCTTGAACAATATTATCACTGGTACAGTATAAAAAATGCTAAATAATATGCCGGTGAGTAACCAACTTAATAAATTCTGGTACTGCTTTACTCCGTTCATCGCCATTAGTACCTGCACACGATTGCGTAATGTAAAGTAGCAATGGCTATTATAGAATTTTAAAATATAAAGTCTTATATTTTATACTACTCACATTAACACCAATGTACTTTTCTTTCGTCGCATAATTGGTTTCTACACACAGAGGAATTAGAAAAGCAATGACTGCGAACATGCATACCGCCATTCTCATTATCATGTCAGATTCATCTATCTTAACGAACGGCGGGTAAGGCATTCTCTGTATCGACACCTGAAATAAATATTCTGTATAGTACGGCGTAGAAAGTACTTTGATCGCGCCAATCCGTGTATTCTATACTTTTTAATACCTTTGTATCATTTATGGAACGTGACGGTACGCGATTTATAAAGGATTCGTCAACACACATTTGTAATTGTACAAATGGCATAGCCGTCAAATATATAGTGTGTGTATTGTACGAAGGTTGCTCTAATGTATTCTGAAACAGCATACTCGGAACTTTGAGGGGATGCCTAATCTTGTACCTTATGTCGCTCGTAGTGTATTGCTCGAATACAACAGCTAAAACTTGCGTAGTTTGAGATTTAGCTTGCAAAACTGTATAGGCCTTTATCATATCGTCTTCGGTTGCAAATCCAGCCACCCCTGCAAAACATCCACAAAAGCAGCGTGTCATATTTCAAAAGATTTGCAGCACGAAGTAGGCTCCGCGTCGAAATTAAAGGAACACTATAATTTCCCGTAAATTTTGGTCATTTTCAAATGGCTATATCTTTGCGGGAAATGGTCGCAAAAAATATTCAAAAAACGCATTTTAACGCTCAATGTTTCTAGTTTTTGAATCAAGTACTCAACATTTTTTTTATCCATTATGATACTGTTTTATCAAGACGAAGCGCAAGAAACGAAGTTTCAGAAATTGTTGTCTAGTTTGAACGTATGCATGGGCCAAAAAATTTTTTTTCCAGTAAATCCAACAAAGAACTCTTATAGAGCAAACATTTCTCTTTAATTTCTTTTTTTTGGTTTTGTTGTATGATTTTTATTGAGCGAGTTATTCGCGATCAAAGCAAAAGAGATACTTTTCGCTTTGAACATCTGTAACTTGCCAACTCATGATCATAGACAAATTTTCATGATTGTTTTGGAAAGCTAAGAAAGTTTCCTTTCGGATCCTTTAGTTGCTGTAGCGTAGTTACTTCAAATCTCAAACTCAAAGGCAACACTTACTTTCGGATGGCATTTTTAAGCACATCCGAGCGTCTTCCATAATACTGTCCGTCTGTGCATCCTTTGGTACGTAATATAAAAATGTGAAATCTCTGTTTATCACTGTCAATTCTTCTTTGGTTTCAATCGGATAATATGTACTTTCGTTAATCACACGTGGCGGTTGAACGCTGAAATCTCTTACGGCTTGTATTAATACGAACAGGGCAACAGGTACCAGGCATTGCATGAATATTCCCATTTTCCAATGCCTCATTCGTACTATTAAATTCTTGTACAGCAGCAAGCCGAAAATTCTCATTTTGTTCGCCATTTTGGTTCTCGGCTGACTAGTTTCTTTTAAGAATAGTTTGCTTTTAAACAATCAATACCACAGTACACGTGCTTCATCCGTACAAACCAATAAGCTGTACGATGCCATTGAAAGTTCATAGAAGTCCATTGAATAAGTTATGAGAATTGACGTGTGAATCACCACGCACTCTGTTAGAATACAAATGTCGTGCCCTGAGTAACATACTATTAAATTAACTTTGTTCGATGGATTTTGGACAGAACCTTTGTATAAATCGAGTATAAATTTCTTTGCGCTATTTCTCTTTACTTCTTGACAGTCGTCACAATGCGTTTGCCTGAAAGAAAAATTACTTCCACTGTTATAAAGCGATGACCATAAATGACACACGAGAAGAATAATATAACGGAAACAAAGATTCTGATCTACTAATTATAATTTCGAGACACATCAAGAGAGTGGAGAAATGTTTAAATGTTTACGTACTTGACAGATGGGTAATACCTTACTTGTCAACATCAAACGTAATACTGGCATTAATCTCGTACAGCGGACGTTTTATAAAAGGACCTGTTATTATCTCGTATATTTTTACCAAAATATGATGCCGCAATGAAACGGAATTCGCAGCCTTAGGTATTGTAACATGAACGTGCAAGGCAATCGATTATTACTTCCGTTTTTATTGTAGCACTACAAAGAACTCAAACTGATTAGATAGGAAGCCGAGCAGACATACGGCTCAAAAACATCTCTCCAACTACCTACCATTTACCGCAGATGCACGGTCATGCGCGCTGGAGAATGGACAACTTCAAGCACGGCATTTGCTTCGCGACCATCCCCTCTACAATGTTTCGTGAATATGGCGCATGGACCTAAATCATTATGCTAAATTTTCGCAAATTTTGTTGAAATAAAGTTCGACTGCAAAGCATTACAAGAAAATTTCTAGTGAGGTGGCAGGGGCAAAATTTTTCGTAAATTTTGTTGAAAATAAGTTCTACTTTAATTCATTAGGTTAAAATTTCTAGTTGGAGGAGCTACATTTTGCGCAAATTTTGTTCAAATTAACATCTACTTCAATTGACTAAATTAAAAATGCTATTTAGAGGAGCCAAATTTTTCGGAAATTTTATTGTAATAAAATTCGACTGCAAACAAGGACGTTAAAATTTATAGTGAGGGAGGAGGGGATATTTCGTAAACTTTGTTGAAATTAAATTCTATTTTAATTCAGTACGATAAAGTTTCTAGCGAGGGGCAAAATATTTAGTAAATGTTGTTGCGTTTCGAACTGTAGACAATCTACTTCCGCAGATAATTCTTCAAGATAATCGTATCGTTCAAGAAACCAAGGATCGAAGAAATAACGGTTAATTACTTACTACGTAGTGGGACGCGATTTAGAATCGTGAATGAAAAAGTCAATAGGAAACATTTAGTTAAAAATTACATGTAGACAGTGTTGAGGTTTGATCGAAAAAATGTAGATATTTCATACGTGTCAGAAAACGAGAAGCAGCCTTAAAGTTAGGGTCGTGCTGCCGTCAGTTGCATGACGTATGGGGCTTACGGAAGAGTGAGCGTTGTGCGCAGTGAATTCACTGTTGTTCTACGTATCGGGAAAGGAAACAGATGAATTCAGTTTTCGACCAGTGAACCCATCGGCCGAAAAATACTCGAATATCGATAAATTGAAAGACGTAAGTACATTCGAATTTCTATGCGCAGTGTTCCTGCGAACGACTTGTTTCACTGTTCCTTTTCAAACCGCAATATGCGATGATCTCTCTACTTGCATAGTACCTCCGACGAAGCAGTAGACCGTTTGTGTTTTCATAATGAACTCTAACTGTTATTTAAATGCCAAATAAAATGTAACTGAGATTACAAATCATTCACGAACTCGTAGCGCGCTTCTTACTTGCGTTGCTTTTAACCTTCAACTTTCTGCCAGGTTAAATAACGATCCTGCTGAAAAAGCCATTTCGTACTGCTCGCGTATAGAATGGAGCACTATTTAAAGGGGTGGTATTTTAAATACTGTATACCGAGTTGTATGCAGAAAACATAGCATTTTAGGGAGTAAAGTGGCTTTTCATTTAATTGCAAGCCAATGACACGAAAGGCCTTTTAAATATTCGAATTTGCAACATTTACGAAAATTAAGTAGGCAGAGTATAAGAGAGTGTAGTATGTTGACGACGAAGAATAGCCAGGATCGACAGTGTTGCATTTTCTTATGGCTACTGCATAAATTAAATTACCTACTTTCCATAGACAATGCCATGGATTGCTGTTACTTCAACAGAGCTGGAAGTCCCACAATCGGGAAGGAACTTCCAAATGTCTGTAGCCCAGAGATGTTCGATAGCGACGGCGAAGATGATACAAAGGACAATGAGACATTAACGAACGAAGCAGTGGCAGTAGCAGTCAGCCCTGAAAAGCCATCTCAGGCTGACTTGCTCGCTAAATCCGATCATAATTTACTAGCTAGAATTAATAAGTTTCTGAGCGGTGTACCTCCGCCACCTAAGCATACAATTTGTAGAACAGACTGCACGGAATTGCTACTACGAATTTACGAGAATCACCACCTATTTTGGACACCGTGTGTCTTGCCGGAGAAACAAGACGTAAGGCAGGAATTTGCAGAACAGCAGAAAGAAAATATAAGTACAAATAATTCATATCAGCGCACCAAAAGCACACCCAGAAATTTGTCCACCGCTTTTGATGCTTGTGATCCACAATATCCAAATAATGTCGGCAACAATGTAGATACTTCGGAAGTAAAGAATAACATTTCCAGTGATAACTTTAGAATAAAGCAAATAGTTCCTAATGATCAGAAACGTGTACTCGATGCCGAAGAAAGTACAATAAACACTTTGAGCCCTGAGCAGGTACAAAATACTGTACGTGAAAGTGAGAAAGAAGAAGCATCTCTCGCTTATACCCGAGAGCGATCGATCGTTCATCCTGTTGTTACTGCGAAAGAAGCTGCCTCCTTGACCTGGCCAGAGGCGTGTCTTCAGAAATTTCATGGAATACAGTAAGAGCATTAGCATTCTACACATATCTTTCTACTCGTTGCTGGATACATATTTTCAGGAATATGTTGTAACTGTACTCGACGAAATTTCAGCTACAACAGAAATAGAGCAATGGAGGAGTTCGAAAATCTTACGTCGAAATTATGCGAGAGATATATAGGGGCCGAAACGCAATCTACTTGTACCGTATGGTTCTCCAAACACGCACCGGGAAGCGCCAAGAAACGAAACCTCTTGGCTAAACGCGATAATGGTCAAAGCCCAGGGAAGAGGCTGAATCATTTGACGAGAAGACGGAGAACATTTTCCAGTGCGAATTTACAAGGACTAGCGCTTAACAATAAAAAGTTGCTAGTGTTAAATATCAAGTATGTAGCCGAGTTCGGAACGCTTTAGATTAGAATTGTATTAATTTCAAGTATGACATTATTTCGTTTTCTCCCCCCACGATGTAGAAAGCCGACTGTCAAAAAGGGCAAAAGTCCGAGAGGGAAAAGTCCGCGGGGTAAAAGTCCCAGAGGAACTCCCCGGAGTTCAACGAAGAAGAAAGTATCTCGAAGGCTCGTTCTAGACGGCGCTAGTCCGTTAAAGTCGAAAGTAGAAACGTCGAAACGCGCCCTCTTCCAAAGTCCTCCCTCCGACCGAGCTGGGCCAAGCAAATTGCTCGAAACTGGCTCGAGTCTGCAGACCATTAAACGCGTACTGTTCGCGCAAAAGGCGAAGGAGAATAATTCCGAATGCGCTCAGAAGGTAAGCGCGGAAGAATCGAGGAAACGGAAGAGCGAAGAAGAATTGGAGGGGCCACGATACAAGTGGGCAAAGAGTTTGTCTTTCGATTGCTCTCATGAATTGCACAATAATACGCTGCCCCCGTGGGATAGACACTCGTCCAGTAATATAATCGAGAAGAATAAGCCTCAATTAACCGAAGGAAGAAACGAGCTTAGCGACACGCACAGAAAAGTACACTGTCTTTTGAAAAAACATTTCTAATCTCTGCCCTTCAGCTAATCCCTGTCTTTTATAATTTATCTTCGACGCGTATTTTTAGAAATTACTATGGGCGGTAGCAGAGGCATTGCGAGGTAAAGGAATCGGCATGACCCACCCACAATTCAAACAGCATGCTACAAACTTAGCGCGAACCATCAAGAAACTGATGCCCGACCTAGAGAACAGGAATATTCCTCGTATGCCAGGCAGTACCAGCGATCGGATGTTGAAGCTAGCGAACCATCACGTTTTGTTTCTTATCGATGCAAGACCAACAGACTGACAATACTCATTGCTGCTAGAAATTCATTATTTATCGACAAGCTACAAGTGATCGGTCATTGGCGTTCGTCTGTGCGTACGTACGTCGGGATGGCGTACGCATAAGCGAAACGGTGAGTTTTATTTAAATGAATATAGTGAGAGGTTGTATTGAGCTGTATTATAACAAATCGTGTGGAACTTTAAATAGTAACGTGTGAATGTTAAAAGTTTGCGGAGTATTAGGTATTTGTTACTGCATAAATATAAACGAGAGGTTGTTTTAAATATGCCTATTTTTATTAGCGGTAAAATAGTATGTATATATATATTTCACAACTTATAAATAATTAATAAAAGGTGCTTCATTGAAACGGAACGTAAATTGCAATTAATGATTTTAGAAACAACGCATGTATACATATATATCAATCGTACTTAGCGCTCGGACGTGTCTAAAACGTTAAGGGGGGGCGAGTAAAAAAATAAAGACTAATCGCGTTGCATTCGCGATACTCATTTATTCTTCCGGTTCGCGCCTCCGCATTTTATTCCACGTTTTGGTGGCCCACCCTGGCGATCAGTTCGTCCAATATTTGCGTGAGTTCCTTATTCTCTTTAGTTTTCTGCTCCACCAATTCAGCCAGCGAATTACTTTTAAGCTCCGCCTTCCGCACCATAGCGTGGAGTTTCACCGTTTCGTCGTTGTGCTGTTTTCGTATGACCTCTAGATCGACGTTGGCCCTGAAATATTTATTGAAAGTTAGAAAACGCGTCTCCAACGTTCCGTTAATTAACATGATGCTGGTTAAGTAACGCGGCGACTGTAATATCCCATTCGAACACGTACTTTTCAAGCTGAGCCATGGCATAATTTTTCAACTGCTCGTATCGAGCTTCCAAGCCTTTTATAGTTTCCATATTTTCCTGGGCGCTTTCTTTCAACACCAACTCGTTATTCTTGTACACGGATACAACCCCTTTGAGCTTCTCGTACTTTTGATGGACGTCGTTGAACGCAGCCTCTGTGTTCGTTAAATGAACGTTCGTCGCCTGCAATTCCTCCTGTAGCTTGGCCTTGTCTTGCTCGAAATTTGTACGATCCCTTTCTCTCTTCGTGAGCAGCCGGCTAATAGATTTTTCATACTCGTCGACCACGACCCTGTAATAGACAAATTTACTTCAATTATTTCTAATCCATTAGCAAAGGGATATTTGAAGTAAAACTTACGTCATCTCAGATTTACTTTTCACTCCCTGCGCTATTTGTGCTTGTAGCTTGTTAATTTTCTCTTGGAAACAATTCTTCTGCCTCTCCAGCTCCGCCTCGTATTCCTTCTTCTGTTTCTCCAGCTCTTCTTCTAATTGCAGTACGGTTGCCCTCACTAATTCCAGCTCTTTGCTTATATTAACATCGTTAATCAGCGGAGCGTTTGATTTCGATTCCTCAGTCGCCTGTTCCTAAAAGTATTTTACGTACGTATTAACAAGGATAGTTTAGATACGAATAGGAATAACCGGAATATTTGCTCACGATCTTCTCCTGAGGCTCCTCCGTTTTCGGCGTCATACTGGTAGGAATGGGACTGTAAAAAAGTAGCCTATCTATGGCCGCTATTGCCGGATTACGTTTCGGAGTAACGATAGTCGGGGGCGGGCTGCTATCCGTTTTGCCATTCTGCTCCTCGTTCATGGGTTGAGGGTTTCCTTGGGGTAACATACTGGTATCCGACACCAACGGGTCGAACTTCACATACAAAGACTCGGTCCTCAATCGATTTATGGTCTTGGAGTTACCGTGAGCTATAAGAAAGTCGAAGCTCGTAGGGTCATGGAAAACTGCGAACGCACAATTAGGATGAGTGAAGTGTTAGCGTATCGGTGGAACGTTAAAAACACACGAATGAACGCAAGACCAGTAAACGACGCGGGTGTACATACTTTCGGACGAGGCGCTGACAAAACAATCGTTTTCGCCTGAGAAGTCCGCCGAAGATTTAAAAATATCATCAGCCACGTTTTCGGCGGCGGATTCGAATTCGTCGAAATTCGGCTGATCGATGGCAGGTAAAGGTAACGTGGTGCTTTGCCTCTCGGGCTTAAATTCCGTGTACAGATCTATCTCCGGCACGGTTTCTAAATTAAACGAAACATCTTGAAAGGTAAGAGTCGTATCTAATTTCTCGTCCGAAGATTCTTCTTCCCTCTCCTGGTTATCCTCTTCCTTCACTGAGCTTAACGCAATGGGCTCCTCAACAACGTCTACTCCTCCCGCGTCTAAACGCTCCTCGGACTTATCGCTCTCTTCTTCCTTCTCAGCTACAGGAGGAACATTCACTTGGCTGCCTATCTCCGTTGGAGGAAGCTGAACGTTATCAGCGGCTGTATTATCAAGCTCGCTTTCCGCGCGAATACTCGTCGAGTCCTCTTCCTGAACTGGAGGCGTTAACGGCCTCAGAACAGCGGTATCGTTCAACAAGTCCGCGCAAGTTTCTACGATACGTGTAACATTGCAAAGGCTCGGCGACACCGCTTCTACCAGACTACTGCCACTTTTGTCTCCTATCTCCTGGCCAGGACTACTCAATCCCGGTACATTCTGCGTGGGCGCAGTCGCAACTACAGCGTCAGAGTCGCCAAAGGGAGACGAGGACCTTGCCAACAGGCTCTTTACATCCTCTTCCACCTCCTGAGAATCTTGTTCGCTGAATTTCGTAGAATCTATCGCGATCACTGACGATATACTAGGCAACGGCGGGTCTGCCGCATGTTCCGCCAGTCCTAATACCGACGTCACAGAGTCTGCCGAAGGAGATGGTGGAAAATTGAACGTTAAAGAGCCGGCCTCGGTCGGCTCGTCGTCTAGCGCGACAGGTTCCTCCGACACGGCTACGGGGACAGCTTCGATGCCTGACAAACAGACCGTAGAATTTAAGTTCGAATCCTCCGCGCTGTGCTCTGGCAGCGGAGTGTCATCGACGCTAATCGATACGGTGGAATTGAGCGTTTCAACGCCGATCTCCGTGGACTCCGCAGCCTTTACGAGGCTGTTGTTCGTAGTAGGGACTATAAAGATCGGCCGGTCTCGAAGATCATGCGTACAATTAAGCGGCGAGTACGTGTTCTCCGGTGTCTTGGACGATTCCTCGTTGTCGACGATCCGCGTGACGTTGCGAGAGTCTACGTCGCTGGCGATGTTATCCTTTGATAGATCGTCGAGCAGCTGGTCGATCGAGTCCTCGGTGGCGGAAGTGAATGTCTGGTCCTGGCTTAGATCCTGTATACTCTTATGCGCGTTGAACGTTTGATCCACGTCGTCCTCGAGGTGTATGTCGGCGCAACCGGCGATCAAGTCCTCCACGCCGGGTATAACGGAGTTTACGTAGGACTTGTCCGCCGAATAATTCGGGCTCTGGGACACCGAGTCCGCGCATATGCCGCTGCTGCTCTTCACGCTGAGACTGCTGCTCAGGCTTTGGAAACTGCTGGCCGACGACAGGCTCTCCGGCGGCGCTGAGTAACCGATCGATCCAACATCGGCGAACTCACGAGCGAATCGGACCTTCACCTCGTGCTCTCCTGCCTTCGCCGCTGAACCGTTCTCGCTGACGCTCTGTTCGACAGAAAAGCAATTGTATTAGTCGAAGCCTGCTGGGGATTCTACGAAGTATATGTATTCTATTCTTATCCCACGGACGCGAAAACCACGCACTATGGATCAAACGAGTCTCGCGATCAATCGGCACATACGTGTCTGAAACCAGAGGTGGGCGAAATTTTTATTTAAATGAAATTTGGATTAACGAACAGGAGGTTTAAAAATTAGTCGTCGAGTGAAGTTACGAATCGAGGAATTTTGCAACTCTTATTCGTTATTTGAATACAAATTTTGCCCATCTGTGGTTCGAAACTCTCGCATTCAACACCGTGTCCCTGCGAAATTCTTAATTAACGTAGATTAACCCAAGGAGAACCTCGCGAATCGCCGTGTTGGCTGACGATGGATATTCAACATCGCAATATTCACAATCGCACCCCACGTTTTACTATTCCGTTAGACAGCGCAGCCTGTCCCTGCTTAGGAGGTGAAGGCGATAATCGCGGGGAAATAGGGGATTCGCGACAAGTAAGCGTCGAGTTTGAATGGAAGTACCGGTGGCGTGGGCGACAACGTTCTCGGCGGAATCGCGGCAGCACGGTGCAGCAACTTATTGATATAATCCATTTCGCGCGAATACGTCGGGACTGCTACTGTGCGTATGCATGTATCCCGCGGCCAGTCTGTTATTCACTGAACGCCAGTCGGGGATCAGCTGACGCCGAGAGCCCGCCGATTTCTTTCAGGAATTGCGCAACTTGTTCGCCGCTGCGACTAATTATAAAATATACGGGTGGAGAGAGGATTTTGTTTTGCTGGATCTCGCGCCAGTCTCGACTGCGTATCCATGCCAAGAACAGTTATGAGAGGGCAGCGCGAGCAGTCGAGACGAAAAAGTCAGTCGCTCGCTCCGTGGTTTCATTCGATCCGATCGCGACACGTATATATAGTATTATACATTGCGATATGGAAAATGTGGTAAGTCGATACAGATTGTCCATTGGCCTCGCAGTATGCACGACCCTTTTCATTTCGTATCTTCTCGAGTTTGAAAATTAACCGAGTACACGCACAGTCGACCATGTCTTCTACCAGCTGTGCTTGTAAATATGGATGGTGATATAATTCTTTCTCTCTGTTTGTCTTGCTATCCTCTTAAATCTTCAGTTTTCACCGAATTAGTGGAGTAGTATGTAGCGTGGTAGGATCGGGTGTTACAAACCGAGTTAAATAAATTTTAAAATTAGAAATTTATAATTAGAAATTTTGTTTTTTTTAATTAAATCAATTAAAAAAAATTTCGAATAATAATTGCGCATGAAATGAAGTTGTTCGAGGATAACGTACAAATTTTTATATACTCAGTTATTTTTAATAAATTCGTTTTATTCGCATATTCTTATTCCAGATAATTTGAATAAAAATTTATTCGTTATTCTCGAATAATTTGATGTTTTTAGAAATTTTTATTCGAAGAATATTCAAATAACGCCCATCTCAGGTTACAGGCAGGTCAGCGCCTTCTTCAACCATGATTCCAGATAAAAATCCATATCTTGCTCGAATCGAATCGCGAGACAGTGACCTTTACTCCCCTGACTCCAAGCCCAAGACAAAGATTCGCGTTTTTAATGCGCATTAATACGCTTTGGACGCTACGGTTATCCCTCTCGATAGTTACGTTAGATCAGCCGAAGGTTTTGTATTTCTGTTAAATGAAATTTCAAGCATGTTTGCGCGATCCGTCAACGTGACAGCGAAATGGAAGGTTTCTTTAAAACTGTAGATTTTAGGCAGTACGCCGCGAGATTACCTTACGGACGAGCAGATTTCCCATGACTTCGAAAAGAACCTCCACTTTCGGGTGTCACTGCCGCCCGATATGAACCCATATTTACACGCAAGTTCACGGAACCCCACGCAGTCAACTTTCTTCCTTTCCCCACCTATGTGTTCTCACCCCTGACACGTTTATTTCCGACCACACCAGGCGTCTTTCTTTCGTCATTCACCCCCTTTCCACTTTTCCACATTTCTTTCCCCGCCTCCATTCAATTCCGTTAGTTTCAGCCATCGTCTTGCTCGTTAAACTATACCCACGCCCATTTGTGTTTTAGAACGGTCACCTTTTACTTTTCTGCGAAGCACACGACTCGCTGATTTCGAAGAATTTCCTAATGTAATACCTGCTGGTACATTATCAATTTAATTACCAGCTAAATATTCTCGCCTATGTAGTCCATTCGAAACGGTTTCTCTTTTTCTTTATACTCCCCAATAACACCAGCGAGTCTTATCTCTCCAATTTCATTCTACAATCTTATCGCTTAAAAACGGGGAAAAAATTCTGACAATACAGAACCAAGACAACCGTCCTGAGTTCCGGCGGCTTTATATTGGATCGAATCTGTTTAAGATTGCGCGAATTCTACAAGCGAATTTTACTCTGTGGGAAACACACGCATTTAGAAAGTAGAACACGTAAACTTCACGCTAATCCAACACGCCACTGCCGCTTGCGTTAAGCGTCGCACATCCACGAAACGAAATATCGACGAGTGGATATTAACCGAATCTTTCATTTCTACAGAGGATAAATAAGAAGCAAGTGCCTTGTCGATCACGCGTGTGCAATACCAACCAAACACGCGCAGCACATATATCGTATACCTATCCTATAAATCTCACCCTTCGTATCCTTGCAAATGCATTAGATACTCGCGGAAAATCGATTACAAAAATATAGAAACATCCAGCAGTGAATATCGAATGGCCTAGAAACGTTCGCACCCGCTTCGAAATCCAGGAACCCGTGTTCGCGACACCGATTGATAAGAAGTAACCTTTCTCATTGTAGATTGAATTTCTTTTTAGTGTGATCGATGGATTATTAAAGCTCGCCTATTCTCTATAAATTCACTATGAAAATGAAATTATTCTTACGCGAATAAGTCCCGCGTCAACATCTCCGCCGAGCGTGACCGACTCTAGAACTTAGACCCGATAATGCGCTTTTACTGGTTAAATCTATAGTGTAAACTGAACGCGTTCACTGGAGCACGGAGTATCAAAAGTGTTGAAGCGAGTGAACCGATGCAATCAGAAGTAATTCCCTTGGAAACTCGAGAAGCTCGAGCTCTCCTTATTCGGCGCGTTCTTGACATCATCGAGAGCCATGCAACGCGGCGCACACACTCATTCGTGGACTGATACACGAACACCTATCGGGCATGAGTCATTCTCATCTGGTCGCGATGACAGTAAGAAAGAATGCGTGACACTTCTCCATTTCTCGGAGGGGTGTGTCTCCCTCTCTCTCATCCCTCCGTGCTCGATAACAGCGCGGCTTCTTAACCATCGTGCAGAATCGCTGCACGTATTCGCGAGCAGGCTGCATTCGACCGAACGCTTGATGCGACGTGGTTAAACCGGATCGAGGAAAGATAGGTGTCGAATAGGCGAGTGGTATATATCCACGCGCTGGCAGTCTGCTCGCCTATTCGTGACAAACTCGCCGGAAGAGCCATGCACTCACCGAAATTGACGGTCAACGGAAGATATCTCTGGTAGAAATTCTAATATTAGCGCAGCGCATTCTCCAGTCGATACTCTAGACATCCACCACTACCACTCCGATTTCGCGACGCGACAGAGGCCGACTGCGATACGTACACAAGTACGCGTAGGACGCGTATATATACGTGTAGAGAGACGGCGGAGCGTACGGTTGTTGCTGGTAAAACGGCGTAGCGGCTCGGCTCGGCTCACTTTCTTTCGTGGAAACGATTATTGCAATGACGCTCGCGACCCGAGCGTCGCGGCTAGATCGGGTCTAACGCGGTGCGAGCTTCTAGGTAAGTGAGCTAAGGTAAGACACCGGCGACGACGAAGTCATCGTCACAGTCCTGCCACGATCCACGATGATACGCGTACCAACACTTGCCGTTCCTACGCCCGTTTCCCACACCGTTCCAACACGTCGGACCGCGCACACGCCGCACGGGCATTATGCTGCAAAGAACACCAACTATGGAAGCCAAGTGGTGGAACACGTTCCCCAGAGGTGCGACCGGCGTGGCGCTATCTAGGGCGACACGTGGATAAACGTTAATCAACTGCTGCTGCGATGGTAAATCAGAGAAATTCCAATCGATTTCTGGCAAGAGATCGCGAGGATCGGCGCGGACACGCTCCGAGACGGGAGATGTAAATAGAATAATTATGTAAATTACGCTATTACTTTTCGTAATCTCTGTCCCGTGCGGTGTGGATTAATTCACCGCTTTCTATCCGATGGAGATAGTTGCGTGTTAGACGTGTGTAGTTTGAACGAGATCGAGTGTTTCTGTACGCTAGATGAGATCGAAGCGATAAATACTTGAATTTCCATGAATTTTAAGTAGGTAGCTTGGCGTGAGTAGCTATGAACCATACAACGGACTTTTAACGCGTTTTCTCCTAAGTGTACTTGTTTCACTTCTTCGTAGTTGATAGTCTATTTTCATCCGATACATTGATCCCTACACGCGCAAGATACCATTGATACCACTGCAGATAATTTCGTTGCTGCTATTTCCGTAAACAAAAAATCGAACGGAAATGCAGCGCCCTTTCTACGATAATTAAACGAACCGGTTTTCAGCCCGGGTATAAACCAGTTTCTCTCCGATACACGCAAGAAATGCGAGCCATGTGTCACGAACGAACGAGTCGCAGAAACCGTAGGTCTGCGGCTTCGCCTGTCGCGTATTAACTGTACTTTCTAAAAGTTATTATTTCACGCACGTGACAGATATTACGATATCCAGGAATAACTGATTAGTATACAGTAACCTATTCTCACAGGTCCTCGCATAACCTGTTACAAACTGTTTTGCATGTGGGGCGTCCTGCATAAAATGAAACGCAGACGCAGGCACGTTGCCTCTTTGTCTGCGTAGAATAATTTAATAAGTTCTATAGACGCGAAAGAAATGCCCCTGTGCGGGAAGCGAAACTTATTTTCGTTTCAAGGTGCTCCTGGAGATTCAGGGTTTATTTATAGGGATTCTCCGGCTGTTAGCAACTGTTGGCAATAAAAACAGAAAGGAAAGGCGGAACGAGAGAGGGAGAAAAGAGACGATAAAAAAAATAATAAGAAAGCTAAATGTGCGAGCAAGTTGAGGGCTCGCGGTCACGTGCCCGGGGGGGGGGGGGCGAGTTGTCGACTGAATATACGTAGAAGAAAGCAATAATGTGGTAATACCTTGCAACGGGACAGTTGCATCGGAGGTGAATTGTGAAGGGATGCGGTGATTTCTCGGAGTACCACCCGGGTACCTTCGCGGACCGAACCACCGATGCTCCTTGGACTCGACATCGCAACGAAACGACTTCGATTCTCGCTAGAAATTCGTTGTCAGTCCAGTCACGTGCATTCGTCACTGCATTAGTCGGCGAACCTGGGGCCGATATTAATCACACTCTACTGATTCCCTAAAGCGTTTTGTACACAAATCGAAGAACACTAGTATCGGCGTTGGCATTCACGCTCCCTCTTCTTCGACGCTGCGAACAAAGACACGATTTGCTTCAAGCACACGTTCACCTTCGGTTCTCTTATCACTTCTCACGTCACGGTTGGCGCATGGATATGCTACGATATTCGGACACATAAAGCACTTAAATACGAAAGAATTACGCGCACACGGTCCTCGATTTCGCCACCGTTGCAATGTTTAGCTCGCAACCGCCTTCTTAACGGCCGTCTGCCGTTTGACAACTTGAATGCGAGCGGAACAGCCAATCGGAGCGCGTTATCGCGTTTCACGAAGGATCGTCGTGGCGCTGCTTTTTGCTGTTCTCCCAGCCGGCAATGTCGATTCCGACGATCGATTCTTGGTTGAGTGACTCGCGAGGCAAGATTTCAATTCGCCGATCCGCGTAACTTATGTCTACGCCGAGTGAAACTTCTATTATCTCTAGAACATCGTATCGGGAATGATGACCGCCTCCGAGGAAAATCGTTGAGATTTAGTCATGAGATTTACAAGTATTTATTGTCAAATTTTTCATACAAATGTGTATAAACCGCCACGTCGCTACATGCAAGGCAGTGTACATTGATCACGAAGTTTCAATCTTATTCAATAATTAGTAAACTTATCGATCGCGCGTGCATTCATCCCCTCACACCCGTCTCCACTTTTTTTTGTTTCTCCTATTATTAGTACCTCGCAATATACATATACATAAAAACACATTCACCCGGCTCGATAACGCATTGTTATAATACGTTGCGTTAAAATAAAGCGAATTATATAAAAGAATACTATTCACAATGTTCTGCTTCGATTTCGGAGGCAATAAAAACAGTTTCTTTAAGGACACTTTTCTTTCTCTCTCCAGGCACCGATGATCTTCCGTAGATTCGCGGGTGTAGTAGTAATGATTATTAATTCAGCCTAACGTATTAATATAATGCATCGAGTTTCACTGCAGGGGTATAATCACAGAAATTGGCCATAGGCTTTTACGTTTACATCCCTTCACACAAGGCACATTTTTTTTTTTCTTTCTAATGTCTATAATAGAACAAGTAAATGTTAAATAAATTCAGTGCTACTTTGAACACTTTAGAAGATGGTTAACACCTTGTACTTGTAAGTCTTACTGCTATAACTGAAGTACCATCGCGCGGGACAATGGATTTAAAATGGGAAGCACCATATTAGGTATATACTACACACGATACACCGCTAATATCGTGCACTAGTGCAATCCCGTACTTAGTGGCGCGTGTGCAATTTTACGCAAGCCAGAACGTATCTCAAGCATTTAAATGATATCTCCTAGTAGACATATACACTACCGTGTCTAATTAAAATCATTCACCAACAATTAGTAAACGATACCCTTCATGCTACAATATGGAGCGGCTGTAAATATTTAATTATGTATACGGATGTAATTGCGGCGGAGGACGCGACGGTGTTGTAGAATTCTTTTGACTACTGGATGGCGGAGTTAAAAGGCCGCTTTCGTTCGGGCTCTGTCTACCGGACTCCGGATTAGAATCGGACTCGTGCGCGTCGGTCGAAGGGATCTCGTCCGTTAATCGTTGCTGCGCCCTTTCTAACATGTTTAAATCAACTACGTGCGTTTGTATGCGGTGCGATTCGTCCATTACTATATTCGGCACCGTGGCCCTCAGGCCCGAACCAGAATGAGACTCCACAGGTGGCACTGTGGATCTTAACAGGAACTGGGAGCCCTCTTCCGCGACTGTTATTGCGAACGGAGTGAGCCATTTCACGCAGGTGGAGAGTTGCTCCCACGGAATACGCGATACCCTTAAAGCGCATTCCCTTCCTAGCGTGTGATAGATAGCTGCTGCTGCAATGTGACTGTACGGGAACTTTAAACTTCGCTCGTCCAAGGTGGCCAGATCTAACAGCTGAGCTGCCTGGGAATATTGCAGGCCTCCGTATTGAGGATAAATAAAAGCATTCGGCCTTGACCAATCGCCCGACTCGATTTGCATATAAATATTAAGCCAACCAGGAGCTGTGACGGGGGATAAGTTCCATCCGAGACCTTTCAAAATCACCAGCTCTTTCCCCAGAATCTCTTCCTCTGTGCATGCCCCATCAGTGACATATGCAAACTCTGCTATTTTCGGTGGATATATTTCTTCGACCTGCGAAAAAAGAAAAAATTACAAATCTGGTCGATTTCCTTAAAGCGATTATATAATTTCAAGTGAGATTAAAGTGAAAAATACAAACCTTGGCAGCTATAAAAAGGCACGTGATACCTATTAACTGTAATTGATTCTTGGGCACATTCTGATGGATGGACAGGTATCTGTCTATATAATCCATTGCGAGGTAATAGGTTTCTCTGTGAAGCTTATAGACTTCGCACACCTCGATTAACCAGTCCAACAAAATTGCCCGCATCCTCGGTTGCAGCGTTGGATGCCTTTGAAACATTTGCGGATTCCTCTGTGTAATTGTTTTCTGATCTCCCAAACACATGAGGGACCAGACCTGAGAACCGTCGGCCCATGGAAACGAAGGCAAGGGACTAGGTCTGTTCGATACATTGCTCGAAGAAGACGGCGTTAAAAAGCAAGTGGCACTACGTAGTTCAGACCACGTGGCCGGCTCTTGCTGCTCTTTCAACGGGGATACTTGATGCGGCGTGCAGGAATTTTCTGCAGGATGTACAGTATGACAGGATTCTGTGTACGAGGTATTAGCCAATGCTGGTATTTTGCTAGGTGGATACACGTTTTCCGAATCTTCGGAGATTTCTGTTGCACGCCTTTTGCGTTTCAAAGACTGTGTTACTACTTTGCCGCCTTGCAAATATGTCTGTGATTTTTTCCCCTGTAAGCTGGACAGACCAAAAGGACGCCTTTTCATTGCTGTGATCATGGTGCATTTGATTTTGAATCCGCCGTTCGTACGGAGTAAACAGAGTTCGATTGGAATATAGAATCGATTGGATCACTTGTGGCTTGTGGCAGAGAAATACTTTGTGGGAGGCGTAATATTTTTTTCGAACCATATATGGAGTCTATAAATCTTATATAGTATCGTAGGCAATCATAAATAGCTCGTAGAACGGCGGAATAAAAATTTTTACGAATATTATTCGTGCAACATTGCCGAAAGCTTCTCAGTAACGAGCGGCAGTTAAAAAAGGTTATACCCGCATATTACTTCGATTTTTTGTCGAATTAAGAAGCGGAGCGAATTGCTCGAAGCAATTAGAACCGTTCTAAGTAAACTGCTAATGTTTACAGTGAAAGATCGAAAGGATCGGAGGAAATATCGAGACCAAATGGAAAGTCGTTCACTCACCTCGTCTGTGGCATCTTGCTGCGAAATTGTCGACGTGTTCAAAAAATATTTCGAACGTTTACAGAGTTTTTTAATTTGTAGATAAACTGGCCAGTGGTTCGGTTGAACGGCCGCTGAATTTCTGTAACGTACACTTGAGAATTTTCCCAGAAATATGCCGAAAAGTAAGCGAGCGCGCGAACTTTACATGCACTCGATCGCCATAATGCACCTATACTTGGCTGGCTTTCATTTAATATTTTATACCATAACTTCTCGTTCGCGGCCGGTTAGGTGGCACAGAAATTTCTCCGGATCTTTTCTGATACCGTTTCACGCCTCGAGCTATCACAGAACAGTAGTTATTGGGAAAAATAAGGGACGTGGAAGTCGAAGCGCGGGAGACCAGCGCGCGAAACAGTGACCAACCCCTGCTTGCAATCCAGCACTGTCACGCCCTCTATATGCGCACCATAACCTCAAAGGGGCAAAAAAATTTGTGATTTTCACAGGACAGCTTCTTCGAAGCCTAATTATTTATTCTCAGCCCACAAACAGCAATACTTCGGCGTATATGCATCACGTTTAACGATCGTACAAGCACGGTGGACATTGGCGTCCCTTGACAGACGCCCTGTTCTTGCCACGCTTTTACGCGGTAAAATCTTTTAGAAGCTCGCACAAATAACAATCGGCGAACAAAGGGAGGCGTGTTTCACTCTTTGCGACGCGATACATTCGCATCGGGACACGAAATCTTCGATATACACGGCGTATAAGTCCGAGGAGTTGCAACACCCACGCGCACTGCGCATCTATATTTCCCGCTCGATTTTCCCACGAGTTTTTCACGAAACACCGGAAACTACTTTTACCGTTGGACGCATCGTGTACGATTCTACGAAAACGATGCCAGGCACGCGAAACAGGAGGCACACGCGGACAGAACGGTGCTTTTAAATCGGCAACTAACGTTTACGAATTACTTTCGCGGGAACGCCAAAGCAGTGTGTACCGGCCGTGTATTCGTGGCGCTGCTGTGCAATCTTTCCGCCTCTCCTATTGGTCGGCGCGAGGAGCACAGCTGGCGCTCAGCTGATCCACTCTACGCACACAAATGCACTTTTCTATGCAAGCATGCACTTATGCCCTGACCACGCGGGAAATATGCGCGCGTAAATTGTTGATCGGGATTCTGAACCATAACGATAAGAAGACGAACAGCAGTTTGCCACGTATTTGGCCTATCAGGTGTTTTCTGAACTGCAAAATTCTACGAGTTCATTTTAACGATACATGTTTTATTTATCCGGTGGCGATCAACGGGACTAACTCAATAATGCGACCATCTTTCTGCCGAACCCTAATGCTGAATCACGAACTAACTTCCTTACTCTCCCCTCCCCAGCCCCTCCCCGAGCTCGTTAAAATACTAGATATAAGCTCCATTATTCGTTTTCAACAAAATTAAACCAGGAACATTGGGATGCTTTCATAGACACTGGCGCATAAGATTGATGAAAAATTTCCGCGACTTTGTAGGAACTTTGTAATACGGAACGTCTAGTTACATTATCTAGAATGCATTAACGTATAACCATATACCACAAACGAGGTATAGGATAGATCTAACATCCAATGTAAATTTTTGTCACACGGCTCGGGGGTTTTAAAGTTCCCTAACCATTTTCAGGTCACGCGCAACGTTACCGACTGAGAATAGAATATGATCACGACGCCACAAGTGGTTAGAATTAACGTTAAAAACAAGCATGTATTCGGTGTCTTATAACCAGAGAGAAAATATCATACAAAGAGAGCGAGAAAGCTGCTCATCGCCACTTGTCATCACTCGCCACCTCGTTACCTGTGACATTTCGTTAAAAGGCGCGCCTAAGAATAGAAAGAGATACTTTCCCCTCACCGTACGTACGGCCGTTCAAGGCGATTCTAACTTTACCGACTTAAAAAATTGAATTGAACATGGCTCCCCCAGAGTTACCGTTTTTAAACTTAGAGCGCGCGACAAAGCATTCAATTTTCACGAAGTCGGTATTTCAGATCGTACGATACGAACTCCCATACGATGTAAAGTCTATCCTATAGCTTGTCCGTGGTAATGTTAATATTTCTTGTTAATTTAAAAGCAGGATATTTAACAGTTAAACTTGCGTTTCCCTGTTTATATCTACGTGAGAATGCGTTTTTGCAAATAGACATTCTGGCGGAAAGCACTGACAGACACTCGATCAGCAATGTTGGACATTACGGGATCGCGGCAGACCAGTAGGGGCCAGCAGTGGCCAGTGTAGACAGAACTGGACAGAAAACAGAACAGGGTGCCCAAGTGTTGCAGACAGCCCTGGTTTTCTGGAAATCGTCAGTGATCCGGGGCCATTAAACGCTTTATATGTGCCTTGCAATTTGATCCCATAGCGGTCGGTGCGCCGATCAGAGAGTAATTTACGCGAATTCCTGGGCATCCGGGTCTCTCTGCAGGTGGGCCTCCTCGGTTTCTTCTCGCGTCTGATGCATTCGGTGCTGCAGCAATTGTTATACCGCCTGATTACTCGCGTCAACCCGCAACCTTCGCCACTCATACGACCGAACAATTCGGAAAGACAATCCTCGCTAACATTGCCCCGCTGATTTTAATTACGTACGTAGATATTCTCCTCGCACCCGATTTTCTCGCTTCGTTAGTTCCACTCAGTTCTACAGTCGATCCTTTTCTCTATCGCGCCACCGCGCCGCACCGAGAGAAAACCTTCGTTTATGTATTGTCAACGACATCGTTTTTTTTCTTTTTTATTTCAAATCGAACCCTTTAGTTGTTTAGCTTCTCCAATATCGACGTTGCCGTCAGCTGTATTAATATATTTACATGTTCTCCGCGACTGTTCTGCTTCTAGAACGTAAATGCACAGAGACCTTTAAAGGGTGATGCAGGGCATAATGCCAGTTAAGACAAAGTCCCGTGTTTCTGAAAATATGGGTATCACAGGTGGACTGGTAGATGCTAGAGACAAGCAGGTGTTAAAGGAAGCAGTGGAGGCTGTTGTCAATAGTTTTGCGAAGCACACGCAAGGTTACGGAAGAGGTATAATCGATCTTCGATAAGGAATCTTCTTAACCTGTTCGCGAGCTCGGTAACAAGATCTTTATTTCTTTTCGTAGTGAACGTGGTGGAGGCGCTGCAGGAATTTTGGCAAATGAAACAGAGCAGAGGAACGCAGCTAAGAAACGGAGCTTTAGTTATTTATGAATCGGTACCTGGTACCAGTCCGCCTTATGTATGTTATGTGACCCTTCCAGGAGGATCTTGTTTCGGTAGCTTTCAAACTTGCCCCACTAAAGCGGAGGCGCGTAGATCGGCGGCAAAAATTGCCCTGATGAATTCTGTGTTCAACGAACACCCGGCCAGGAAGATAACAGACGACTTTATAGAGAAAGCTGTCGCAGAGGCGAGAGCTAGCTTCGCTAAGCCGTCGGCGACGTCTAACGGCGTCGGCAATCAAACGCAAGTATGCTGCTCGTCTGTTCGTTCGTCGATAATTCTCGCTACTAGCAATTTATCGTATTCAAAGTAGTCTTCGTTTGCAGGGAAATGGAGATGAGAAGGAGGATCCAAACACAGGTATCGGTGCGTTTCGTTTTATGTTAGAATGCAATCGCGGGAGAACTATGTTAGAATTTCAAGAGTTAATGACAGTCTTTCAATTGCTTCATTGGAACGGATCTTTGAAAGCTATGAGGGAGAGGCAATGCAGCAGACAGGAAGTAGTCGCTCATTACACTCATAGAGCTTTGGACGATGAGATGCGTAGCCAGATGGCATTAGACTGGGTGGCAAGGGAGCACGAAAGCGGTGGTGGCATTGTCGCCATGGAACTGGCGTTAGCCGAGAGAGAGCTCGAAACAGCACGCTTAGCTGGAAGAGAACTTAGATTTCCTAAAGAGAAAAAGGATATATTGATGCTCGCGCACGCTCAAGTATGCCCTCAGTGAATCAGACTCGACGGCAGGGTTACGCGATACGAGAAGATACGCGAGAACTGGTTTTGCAGAAGCTAGTATTAAAGTAAAACACTTTATCGTTCTCTAGCATCCAGATATATAAACAATTCCGTCCTTTCTACGAAGTACTTTTGGTGATAATAGACTGTTAATGGGATCATAAACTCCATATATTTTTAAGGATACTTTAAGCGAGTAACTGCCAATTTTTTCAATCAAAATTATCGATAATTTGTATATACCTACATAACGTTTTCATACAAAATCTCGTCTTCCATTATTTCATAACGCAATCTTTCCTAGAAACGTAGGCATTACGTACTTTTATTATATAAAAAAACACGCTTGGTGATATACATACATGCTATGCTTGCCCGAGGAATGATATTAAAATGATTTAAATGGTTTATCATCGAGACTATTATCGTTTCGTACGTTTATCGTATGCAAAGTCAATTGTTTCACGTTTAATACATACTTAAAGTGTAGAATATATCGGCACAATGACTCTACTCAACTGCAGTTACATACACAACATAGACATAGACGTAGACTGTAATTGTTTTAAAAATATTTTATTACTATTTTTAAATATTGATAAATACACGTTTTAATAAAATTTCATAATTCCATAATTTTAAATAACACCTGTCTATCGATCCCCAATATTAAGGTTGCGTAGTGACTTCAAGAGTAGTCGTTTCCGTCAACTTTGCGACGTCTTCTTCCCTTTCTTCTTGCATAGGATGCGCCAATACTTTGTCTATTATCCCGAATTCCTTCGCCTGGCCCGGACTCATAAAATTGTCCCTTTCCATACAGCGCTCTGTAAAATTACAACACATAAAAAGTGTACCGCGCAACTCCGCCGATAAAATCTTGCAAACTTAAGTACCTATTTTCTCTAAGTCCATGCCGGTGTGTTTTACGTATAAGTTGTTAATCTGTTTTTTCAGCTTTAATATCTCTAAGGCTTGTATCTGTATATCTGTAGCCTGGCCGGAGACTCCTCCAGACGGCTGGTGCGTCATTATTCTCGCATTGGGCAACGAATGACGCATGCCCTTCGCGCCTGCAGCTAACAACAAACTCGCCATTGAACATGCTTGCCCTACGCACCACGTAGCTACGGGAGGAAGAACATATTGCATGGTATCGTATATACCAAGGCCCGCTGTTACACTTCCGCCCGGCGAATTAATGTACATGTGAATTGGATTTTTACTACTTTCCGACTGCAAGAACAGCAGTTGAGCAATGACTACAGAAGACACATTATCTGTGATCTGTAAAGCAGTATATTCTTCTGTATTTCATAATCCAACAGGGTTAATGTATTAAGATTTAAATGTAATAGAAGAGTATGCATGAAACTATACCGGGCCCATAAGGCAAATGATCCGTTCCTTCAGAAGACGCGAATAAATATCGTAAGCACGTTCGCCTCGACCACTTTGCTCTACTACAACCGGCACGAAGTTCAGATACCGGCTGCTTATTCTCTGACCAGGGATCTGTGAGGTTTAAAATATCTTGTATTAGTCACTGAAACAATTAATAGGATTTTATACGGTAACGGGAACGTAATGTTCATAGGATTTTTGTTAAGAATTTCAAGCAATGGTTAAAACATTTTGCTAGTTCTACGAAATACTTACAGAGATTTGTAATAAACTGTTTATCTTTCGTAATAACATTTTGACAATTTAACGTTTACTACTTTCATAAAACACCGATGTGTACAACTGTAAAATAATATTTCACCTAAGAAACTAATGCGCGAGCACTTACGAGAGCGAGAGCTCTTTACAGTTTATAAGCAAGGAATAAGACATAACCTAAAGAAATAACTTATTATCATAATGTCGACCAAAGGATATCGAGGGAATAGATTTTTAATGATACATCGATGATAAAAGTGTCATGATTAAACAGAGGCGTTGGAAATAATATATTTTTGGTCTTGGTGTAGTCGATCTTTTGCAGGTTATATTTTATTTCTTTTAACTTATATGTCCTTTTATATATGCCGGAGTACTTATTTCGCATATTTTGTTTCTAATACAAAATTCTCTATTCGAATAAATCAGATATCTAACCACGAACAATCTTTCTCATTGTCAGATGTCCATGGAAACTAACTTGTTTCGAAAGCGACGTAAATGGGTAAATAGCAAATTGATTTCCGCAACCTGTTAGTTTTATTTACGTTGTTACCGTTAGTTTATAATTAATTCGTTAATTCCAATAGATCGCTAACTAAATACGCTTATAACCTGTCATTAAAATGCGGAGTTAAATATTATTATCTTTATCATCGATTTAATACGTGTGAACGATGCTTTATTCCGTAAAATTTCAATGTTCACCATAACTTTTGACTGATTGTCAATTATTCTTCCAGATTAATGCAATTCTTTTAATCTGAAACGGAGCGTAAAGTATAGCGCCAACGGAATCATAAATATTTATTTCCGGACACCAGCATCGTTACGAATTACCGGTTAGTAAAAGTAATTTTAGGTTATGCAAATCGATCTAACCTTTGAGAGATTAAGCGTGGCTTTTTAAATGCATGTTTATCTATTACGTTCGGGTTTAAATACTATATCAGCGCAAATTATTTAGCGAAATCAGCATTCGAACTGATATTATTGTTACTAAAATATGTTTACAGGAGCCATGAATATATCTCCGTTATTTAGAACAGTGTATCAAACTGTAGGTTCTATTGCTCCGAGGATAATGCCTGCGAAATCCTTAACAAGCATGATAAATCGTAATCTACATCATATGTGCAATGGACAATATCTGCACCATCTGTCGAGTATGTGTTTAAATAAAGCCAGTTCGATGGGTTTGCTCCAGCCGTCTCTACCCTCGTATAATCTCATCTGTGGCTTGAAAATGAAGACTGTATTACATCGCCGTTGTAAAAGCTGCCTTCTCTTATGGAAGAGTGACAGGAAATACATAATGTGCAAGAAACACCCGAGGCACAATCAAGTAGAAAGGAAAAAGCAGCCGTACAAAACTTGGATACTAACGAGTGTTTCGCAAAAGCCAATACGCGAATGGTAGGAAGAATAATATATTTCATAGGTGTTATTTGTATCATATATAGAAATAAAATTGTTTCTAGACAACTTGCAGTTTATTGTACTTTACATGATCCTATAAAAGTCTTTTAAATAGATAAGGCAATGATAATCTAATACAGTGGTGCACTCAGGATTTAATCTTCGGGGGAGCTGAGTTGAATGGATAAGAATATTTTTAATACAAATTCAATAAAATTCATTAGGTGGTTGTGGAAAATTTTATTTAAGGAATAAAATCCAGTTTTCTTTTCTTTTTATGAAGCTCTTGAATTTCTTTAGTCATGGCTATAGTAATCTCTTTTTTTCTTTTTTCTTTGGGGGTGCTAGGACCCTTTGGACGCTTCCCTGGGTGCAAAGGCGTGTGGAAACTTTTTTCCAGGGGGAGGGGGCAATTTTAGGATGATGCTAAAGGAAAATATACCCCTCGTGTTTTTTTAAACTCATTTTATAGTGCCAATTTAATTGAAAAATTAAAACCGAAATTTAAAAATATTCCCGTTTTTAGTATAAACTTAATAAAGATCAATTTTGAAAAGTAAGCGATTTTTTTCTCAAAAGCCAGGGGGGCAACTGCCCTTTTTGCACCCCTCTGCGGACGCGCATGCCCAGATCGCTCACCGTGGTCGCGATATGTAATGGAAATCTAGGGGGTTGCGGGCGATTTGAATCAAATGTTTTAGCGGAATCCTATTCGCCCAATCGCGAGCGTCGCTGTGGATAATTGAATATCGCGGCAAATTGGACGGCGCGCCGCGAAAAGAGCGCGTGATCTTGTTTTATCTCCAATGTTTAAACGTTCGATAAATGTTAATGCTTGCAGGGATAGAGTACTTATAGAAGTATTTAGAAGAATGATTTGCTTTCTATGGACGATGATATATGGACGATATTATAACCGATTTCAAAACGGAGGAGGTTATAGATTCGACCCGTTTGTATTTTTTTTTATGTTTGTCCCTGCATAACTCTTCAGCATACGAGCAGATTTATGTATTATTTTATGTACGTAAAAATAAAATACGTTAAAAATAAAAAAATTTTAAAAATATTGAAACCGCCTTCGAAAAAATAAAATTGCATTAAAAGATAAAAAATAATTTTTTCCCTTATTTAATCTACGACTCTCATATTTGTTAAGTCGGCGCCAGATTTACACTGTGCAAATGATGAGGCGCCGACTTAAAAAATATGAGAGTCGTAGATTAAATAAGGGAAACGATTATTTTTTACTTTTTAATGCAATTTTATTTTATTGAAGTCGGATTTAATTTTTTTCTTTTTAAATTACAGCTTTTCCAAAGTGAATTTATTTATTTTGGGATTGCAGTTTAATGTACCGATCTTGGTGAGCTTCCCAATTAATTAGTTACTAACAGTTCCTTGATACTGATTATTATTTATAATGTGAAATGTGTAATGGTCGGTCACACTAGGTGTCTCGGTAACGGAAATGTATACACGACCATGGTCGATTTATTTGCATTGATCTCATTCCAGTTGTGTTGTAATTTGCTGTCCTGGGGTTCCTGCCACATATCTTTTTGCACGGAAGACATACTCCCAGACCACGTCTGCAAACGAGTATTTATTGTTCTCTGAACGGTTCACTATGGTAGATCAATTTTTAGCCTTACAGCAGGCTTGCCGTAAACATTTAACAACCTTTTCACAATGCAGCGCCCAAGCGTAAATCATTTTGTTCTCGGCCTTCACGCACACCTTTTGCAATCGTTTCAACAATTTCATCGCCGCGCGCTTTTGAAATCTAATCATATAGTAATACGCTTGCAGCAACATGTACCTAGAATATATCACGGTGTAAACGTTGCAATTCCACTTTATCAATCAGTCATTATAGCTGAAACTCTTAAACGGCAATTGTTTCACCTGGGAATTATCAATGTAACGACTTTAATCATTTTCTTTATGCCTTTGAACATGCTTCTGATGGTCGTCATAGTAGCAGCCGCATCAATGTTCCTGCTGTTTATTTTGTGCACTGCAGGCAAGGGGACAGTGCGTATCGTCAGACGTAAACTAGGGTAACTGTACTCGTAGTTGACAGTGTACGAATAGTTGACACTTTTGTATTCAGTCACGAATAATAAGCTTTGTTATTAAAAAAATGTTTTTGACTAATCTGCCCTCTTTAGTTAAAATGTCCTATCTAGCATTTTGAAACAACCGAGGAAACTGATGTTTTATCATTTACTTTGTACCACACTTATTATCTTTCATTCAAATTAAAACATGTTGTCATTATTTTGTAATAGCCTAATATAATTTTTTATAATAGGTGTACCGGTAGGGAATGTTTTATTAACGTGCCAATTAATTAATTGTTTTGGATAAGATATTTTAACCATTTTAAAAGAAGTTAGGTTAAATACATTAAACTGTTTATAAATCTGTACGAAGCACGTAGAGTTTTCTAACTTTATTTAAAAGGTAAAAGACGCGTGGAACTTCAAATATTTCAACATATCTCAAAAGATGAAAAAATGCAAGATAGAACAGTTTAACTAAGGAGGGCGGTAATACGCTGTTCGAAAAAGTATTAGTCAAAAACATTTTTTTTAATAAAAATATAAATTGCTATCTAATAATAAGCTTTCCATTAAAAAAATGTTTTTGACTAATACTTTTTCAAACAGCGTATTAGTCAAAAACATTTTTTTAATAGAAAGTTTATTATTCGTGACTGAGCATAAAAGTGTCAACTATTATTGGTACACTGTCAACAACGAGTACAGTTACCTTAATTAATATTTACACGATATATAGAAAAGCGTGGAATATAGTGTCAGCAGAAGCGAGGAGTTTGGTTAATAATGCGCTCCGCGATAAAGTATCGATGCTAAACAGTGATACCGTAGAGAATGAGCAGTCCTTCGAGCTTTTTCAAAGAAGTTATAGTCGCTGCAACTATATGCTCGTCCATAATTGGGTCATCATTTACATTCCTACCGCCCCATACTTTGGCAGCCTCCCACTGTTCAGTCCTGATGCACCTTAGAAGCGTATCAACGATAAGATGTTAAGCGAATTGACCGAACGCGACGCATGATGCCAGAGATAGGGTAAATCCGGGAGACGCAGTCGGGCTGGAGAGTTGGTCGAATGGCTATATTCACACTCTACATCTGTGTATATGTAAAAGTGTGTTAAGGTTTAGGACAATTAATTCTCTAAGAATCAACTGTTTCGATCAACTCTCCAGCCCGACTGCGTCTCCCGGAATTACCCTAAGTGGACAACTGCATACCACAGCCACATGGAGATGAAGTATCGCCTTTCCGCTTCCGGATCGTGTAGACTGATCAGCGTCTCACCTTCTCGAAGAAAGTACTGTTCGCAGCGTCGGAAGGAAAGGATGGTGAAGCCGAGGTCCAGCTGCACGTCGGCGCACAGTGCGTAGTACCAGGTGCGCCCAGAGTTGTCCAAATCGTTGTGAGACACAAATTCTATAATGTTAGACCTCCCCGTGTACACAAATACTTATGTAGAAAAACAGAGATGCGCGAGTGGCTGGTTACCCAATTCTCTCAAGTGAACGACCACTTCGGAGTTACGGCAAGAAAGTATAAGCAGGTGAAGTAGTCGGGGCAGTATCAGTAGCTTGAGGAACGTGGATCCAGTTGTGCTGGCCATTCTGCAGCAGATGAAGCCAATCGAAATGGCCTTGCTGATTTGTCCCCTGACCCACCGCGAGAAAAAGATCCCTGCGTAAAGCTCGGCGATCATGGTCAGCTCCTGGAGCTCCAGGGCATCTTTGGTTTCGCTATAAATATTAATAGCCCTCTCCTCCAAGTGCGGGATGATAGTCCTGGCAAAGGTGTCGCTGCGTCAGAGCACGAGTCCGAATTTCATGAATCCTGCGCGCAGGCATCGCCTCGAGATTCTCACCTGTCCTGATACATGTGCGCGGTAATCAGCATATTGGTGTACGATGTACAGAGAACGAATAGATTCCTGTTGGAAGCCAGAGCTGTGTTCAAACCCCAGATTGCTGCCAAACGCGCGTGCTTCCTCATGCCTCGGATCTACGCGATACGTAGGTACAGTTTTAAGCTTTTAAGCGCATAATCTAATTGCAAGCCTCGGCGATCGATCAACTACCCCGTATTTAATTTCATTCAATTAATTTACCCTGAAGAGATTAAACATCTGTGCCAAACATTCGGCCAACTGGTCGGTGTAATCCATACTGATCACTTCGTAATCGTCGTCACGCTTCCGATCTGTAGAGAATGCAAGTGTGAACCTCAGACGAATCTGTTGGATTAACGACTTCAGATCGATCATCAGCTCTAGCCTTGGGAATGTGTAACCCAAATTGTATAACGCCATTTCCAGGGTTTGCTCAGCCTCGAAAATAGAGCCGCTCTCGAGGAAACACTGACCTTGGAGGGTCTGAACTTTCGCCCTCAGGTAGGTCAGGTAGACCTCTTCGTCTTCGTTTGACTCGAACAGCTATAGACGGTAAGCGCAAGGTTTGCAGTCTTTAAATTGAGAAATATTCAGATATCCATAGTTTATGTCTCAGGTCTATAGCGTATAGCCCTTGATTTTTTACCGAGTTCAAAAGGAAGGGGGTTCTACGTCCGATGTGTATGTATTATGTTTGTCCGCGAATTTCTCTGTAACTACTGGTCCGATTTTCGTGAAACTTGTTGCAATCGGTTTAGCTTCAATCGACTTAGGTCGTGGAGAAAGAATTATCGAAATCGGTTCAGTAGTTTTGAAGTTACACCAAAAATAAGAAATCTGTTTTATTAACCGACTTCATTCTTCAAATAAATGTAGTTATATGACTTAAATAAATGAATGTAGTTATATGACTTAAATAAATGAATGTAGTTATATAACTTAAATAACTAAAAAGTAAAAAATAAAAAGTTTAGAAAAAAATTAAAACCGACTTAAAAAAAATGCGCTAAAAAGTACTACTCTCAATTTTTTTTAACAGTTAAGTTAAAGTTTTTAACAGTTACGTTTTAAAAAAGATTAAATAAGGAACAATATTTTTTACTTTTTAGCCCATTTGTTTTTAAGTCAGTTTTATTTTTTTATTATGCACGCATACTTCTTCGAGAATCGTCTCGCTCTCCATTAAAAGCTTCCGGGCTTGTGGTATATTGCAAATCATTAGGCAAATTTCTGCGAATTCCAGGAGGGCGGTCAATGTCTGTTCAATTTTCCCTGTATAAATACGTACATATGCGTAAAAGACTACAAATCAAAGTAAAAGACTCTAAATAAACTACAAAGATGTACGAATCTTATCGAATCTTACGAAGATGCACACGATCAGACTTACCAATGCCACGGCAATGGTCCACCATTTGGGTGTAGACGGTCATTAATATCAAATGGCACTGGCAATCACTGAAATCCACGTCCGAAAACGTGATCGTTGGCTTCCTTTCGACCCTCCGAAACAAGTTCAAGCAAGAAAGTGGCACCTTGCTCTCTGTTATTTATCACTTATCATTTAACATCTATCTTTAGCTGACGTTACAAGCACTTTCAAGTCACTCCAGTAATTTCTTGTTCCACAGAAACTCGACAATTTTACCTTTCCCGCTCTCCTCGCCATCGTCGTTATCGTCGTAATCGACATTACCAAGGATTTGATCTATAGCGATTGTTCTCTTCCGCCTGTCTTCCGTCTTCGACACTTTCCCAAGCAACCTTGCAAATTGCCCTTCCCCGCAAGATAAGCAGCGCCTCGTATTCTGTTGCAAATACTTTAACGCCTGGCTGTGCAGCTCCATTTTTTGGTTCTCCGTGAGCAATCTTATTGTGTTAAGTTTCTAATTAAAACTCCAAGCATGTAAGCTGCCGTTATGCAACTGTTGGATCACGGGCGTGTAATTACTCACCGATAAGTCGTGTCACGAAACATCGACATCTTGAATCTCATCAAGCCGCAGGAGGCGTACTTTGGCAAGTCTCTCAGCTCGTCTAAGGGAATAGAGCTGTTCAGAGGTCGGACCCATGCGTTTACCTTAACTACTCGAGAGTCTGTGCCTCGGACACGCTACTACCAGAGATGGACAGAATTTTTATTTAAATAAAATTTCGAATAACGAATAAAAGATAAAAAAATTATTCCTCGTGCGTTGAATAATGTTAACTCGGATTAACGAAGGAATGACGATTTATTTAAAATTTGGATTCGTTATTCGAAGTTTCATTTAAATAAAAATTTACCTCAACCCTGGCCACTACTATCTAATTCTAATTTAACGGTAATTAGTATGTACTTGAAGCACGAAGACCAATGCAGCCGCAGAAAATATCCATCTCTGAGCTAGGATTCCTCATGTTCCTGATAAATATAATCGGTCCCGCGTTCCTAGAAAAGTCTCCTATCGCACAGCCAAACACCCGTATTTCGAATAGCTTCGAGATAGCTGTTACCAACAACACAAACGTTAACTAACGGTAAGTTGCACGCGCCTAGGGAGCTCAGTGGATCACGCGCTGTTAAACACGGCGAGACCTTACCGAGCCCAATTTCTCTGGTGGCAGAGAGGTCCATTAGACTCTCCAACATGTGCCTGTTGACAGTCTCTCCGATCACGGAAGCGCATTTCAAGAGAAATTGATCGAGGGGCGTCAAGGAATCGAACAGCTTCAGAATCATAACTATCGCGGTAGAATGTTACATTCTCTGTTATATTCTTCCCGCTTAATTAAAGAATCGTTTCGATTGCTCTTTACCGTCCATCGTGATCTCAGTTTCGACATCCTCGTACGTAAAGTTCTCCGATATGCTGCAGACCGCCATCATCGTTTCATCGCTTTCGATTATCAGCTGGGAATCCCAAGTCGAGTTCCTTTCGTGTATTGAAATCGTGCTGTCCTAACAGGACGGTTTAATTAGTTACACATTGTATAATAGAATACGGAAATAGGAAGGAAACCAACTTTGAAACTCGACCTGTACATCTGCCATCTGTCCCTGCGCTCGGCGTAATGCGAGTTCATCGCTTGTGACATAAATCTGATGGATAATTCCACAGAGCATGTATGTATAAGCGTTTCGATAAAAACTCTAACTTCAGTGATTACTTAGGGATATATATGCATTTAAGGGGTCGTATACGTTTCTCGGCGCTAAAACGTGGTTAATGTTTGGGAGTAATTCAGGGATAAACTATTATTCCGATTGGTTTAATTCTTTTCGTGTTTTATAGGTATACTTTTATAGATTATAAAACAGGTATGAGAATTGGAAAATTTTTTAAAATGTGGCGTCCGCGGGCCGTGGCGTAGAACATGTCTTGTGGCAGTGCTCAAAACGGTGGGCTCGATTCAGCTCGTACGAGTGGTCCGAAACAAAAATCACCGATTTTTTAACAATCTTTGGGATCATAGTTATCGGGTGACGTTGCTATTTTCCGAAAAAAAAAAATTCGAAAATGGTAACACTTTGAAGAAAAGGGTCGTGATTTTCGCTATAAAAGTCGTACGTTTTTGCTTGTTATTAAAAAATGGTTCGATTTAATTGAAAAAGCTCGACGTCACCCGATAACGAATCTTACGTAGAATATGTGTGTAAATAATGAAGTTAATCGGATGAACGACGAGGCAGTTATCATGCCCACCGTCTTGGAAAATGATGTTTCGAGAAAAACTCACATTTTTAAAAATTTTCCAATTCTCATACCTGAGGTATATAACCTATAAAACACAAAAAGAATTAAACCAATCGGATTAATAGTTTATCCCTGAATCATTCGCAAACATTGATCACGATTTAGCGCTGAGAAGCGTATATGAGCCGTTAGACGAACCTTTTCAGCATGGAAACGGGGGGCAACACGTAGCCCTGTAAAACAGCGTCCCTTTTACTGATGTTCAGTATTTCCAGGCCTCCAGCTTGCAGAAGGCTTATCAAGTAACTCTCGATCCAGCCTGGATTCCCGAAGCTCCTCTCCTGTATCAGCCTTGAAGGAACAACAGTACGTAACGTTTCTGACCATCGATATTATTACAATAAATTTTAATACGCGTTTGCATACTTTTCAAGCTCTGCGGGTAAGCCGTTCACGTTGAGTATCTGGCAAGCAAGACCAGCGTGGTACCATCTGTCTATCCCAATGAGTTCAATAACCTTTCGATAAAGCGACGTTTGTGTTCGGGCGTTGAGTTGCAAGGACATCGTGAAAATAATCGCAGACACGCACCTTGACTTTCTTCAGGCGGACGTAACTCATTTGGAAATCAGCGCCGAGTTTCCGGCCGATGCCCATTACATAGAAGGCCAAGTCCTTCTTAACGAGCACGTCGAAAAGTTGCAGGGATTCCTGGTCACTGTATTCAGCGTCGTCGATGATTATCACCCAGAGCTCCTCGAAACAGCCTTTCATCAGTTTCAACAGAAATTTTCGTAAAACTTTCTGTTTCTCTAGATTGGTCAAAGCGTTATAACGGTGGCTTATCGCGAAACGCACGTTGAACGGCTGATTAAGGGCGCACAGGAAATGCGACTGGCGCACCTTGCCGAGTCGGCAGAGCAGCTTGTTCTCCCGTTCCCTCCGCGTGGATGTGACGGTGAAGCCGAGAGGCATCGAGAATATTAGGTGAATCAGGTTGTAGGGGATCTACACTCACAATCAGACATGTCAAATTCCTTCTGATCAATCGGCCGTGGAAGCTGAGCTTATTTCTTATCAGGTGCCAACCTTGCTGTCGTCCACGTGTAAAGACACGTAGTTGCAATAGACTCTGTCTGGAATGTTTTGCGTAAATTCATCCAGCAATCGTGTCTTTCCTATCCTTGGCTCGCCCCTCCAGTGCGCGACAACAAAAGACGTTATCATTCTCAATAGAATGTCGACGGGTCGAGCAATCTACGTAAATATGCGCGAAAGAAATCTGGGTACTTTATGACAAGTGTATTGTACTCTGGTTCCGAGCTACTGTCCGACCTAGAGTCACCCGAGTAGCTCAGTAATTCTAGCAGCATCCATCTGAACGTCTTAATCTCAGCCTCGCGACCCAGCAAAGGGTACTTGTTCCAAACTAAATCCGACACGCTGAACCTAACAAATTAACACGCGAATGATTCCTGGCTTTGACCAGCAATTGAATACACATCTAAATAGAAATAGCGAATACTTTGGCTGCTCCTGAAATTCATATATGGGTCCAACGTTCGTGATTCCCTTCAAGTATCTCGGCTCTTGGAGAATGAAATGTCTCGCCTCGAGGCGCGAGTGGAGAAAGCTCTCTCTGTCGCAGACTACCTGCTCGCGAAACAGCTGTTTTTACAAATCACTCGTCGCCAGCAACATCTTTCGAATCGATATGCGTGTAAGGTCGGTATCATATATATTGGCCGGTGAGTTTTGTGAGGGGTATTCTCCCATCACACCGTTCGTTTGCCTCGGTGCTCCTTTTCTCAACGTTTTCTGACTCGCTCTCGTTCCATCTCGCTTTCGCCTTCGCGGAACAAGAGTGAGCCAGAAATGGTGGGGATGGTGCCAAGCTTCTAGCGTGTAGGCCAAACCGAACTGTCAGCGTAGAAGTACACACATCGGAATAGGTGTGCGTTAGCAACGAAAAAATTCAGGAGCTTTATTGGTCGGAACATTGATTCTTTCTCGATAGCTTCATCTCGTATTGGTCTACGCATAGCTTCGTAACGCACACAACTATTACGCTAAGAATAAATAACAGCCAAACGGCTAGGTTCAGGCGGAGCCGAGCAACGTTCCCGTTAACCCACCATACTCTGCGACGACCGCGCAACTCCAACTGACAAATCCGCGATCGTCGGATGGTGGTGGCCGATTTCTCCTCGATCGCTGCTCGCGAAACCGAACTCACCGGCCAATATATTTGATACCGACCTTAGGTGAAATCCTATAGAAATCTTGCCTTGTTCTGGTACGTGACCATAAGTCTCGCAGCTTTGTTCACCGACATTCCAATCACAGTGTACTCCCTCCGCAGAATGTGGCCCACAACCCCGCAGTACGTCATCCCCGTGGTTACACCGACGGTCACAGATTTTACGCTTTCCATCGCCAGCAGGCTCGCTCGTACTTTCGACGCGCATCTCAGACCGATCTGAGATTCCAGTTCGTGCTTGTCGCCTCGTAATCCAAAAACGCACAGGAACATTAGATCCTTGTCGAAGAGGGACGTCTTGTTCACGCACCCGTGCATTTCGCCAACGGTCCTTCGCGCAACAGAATTATTATTATCAATCGTCTTTATTACTCTAATAGGAAAAGAAAAGAGTCGACGCCTGGACTTGTACGAGGGGAAAGTAGGCTCACTTGCAGACCAGCTTGTAGGCCGAGTTGACGAAGGGGATTAGAGTTCTCTTGCCCACGGTCCTAGTAACAACGTTGATAAATAGTATCACCACTTGTCTCATTTCGGTCAGGTATTCAAGAGGCTCGTCCATTTCCACCGATCGAATCACTGGTCTCAGCATGTAGCTTCGTAGAGCGTCCTTCAAACGAGCTCTCGCGATCTTTATAACCTTCGGTCGTACTGCAAGATGTTTGATTGCTCGATTTAAAGCGTCTGATTAGATACAGGCGTGCGTTCCAATTATTTCGCTTGCTCACAGCTGTAATCGACTTGTCGAAAGTTCTCTACTTCGAACGTGTTGCCGGTTATACTCATCATCACCGCTTTGGCTTCCGAGTCCACCATCGTTTCGGAAACGTACATCGAATCGTAAGCGGCGTAGTCGCTCTTGTCCGTGCTATGTTCGTCTAAATGGAGATGCAACGATTGGAATCGAAAGTAACGGGGAGGTGTTCGATAAGTCGTATTATTTTACCCTGGCTACTGTCTGGGCTATCATCCTTTGACTGGTACCAGGTACTTGTACAAGCTATTATAAGGGTGTGCACGCCGTCTGGGAGGGTTTCGTGCACGTACTCGTTCGGATTCACCCACTGCCAGCTGCTGGGAGCCACCAGAATATCACCACCCCTAATTCAAAGCACACAGCCCCAGCGTTACGAGCCTATTGCCTATGCGATTATGCACTAACGTACTAGGAAGCTTCTAGGAAGCTGTAAACCGCCGATTCTTATCATTACCGACATAGACCCTCGGCGAACTTCACATCCCACACCGGCTTGCCGGTGATAATGTAGTGGGACTTGGTATTTGGATCTCCGATAGACGTGAAGTACGTCCTACCAGACGCTATCGCTAATTTAACTGTCACAGAATTTGCAGGTAGCTAGTGAAGTATCTAATTAAACTTATGCTAACATAATAGAGTGCGGACCTTTCAGCGTCACTCCGACCTCGGTCTCATACGTGCCGAAGTGTTTCTGAATAATGCAAGCGGTCTGCATCGCCTCTATCGCCAGGTCGCGCATTATCATACCATCGTTCAGCTTCCACATCACTATGAACGCATCACCGGAGAACTTGAGCACGTCGCCGTTGTGCGACAGTATTTCCTGCACCATCGCTCCGATGTAGCTGTTCAGTGTGTCGGTGAGCTTCGAGGGACCGCCCCTACCTGTTCGCGTGTACTTCTCAGCCAGATCCGTGAACCCTGTTGCATAGGCGCGTACGTAATTTCTCGATAACACCGAAGGCTCGCTCCTCTCTTACCTGATACATCGCCCAACATCAAAGTAGTGTAGTACATTCTAGTGTCGTAATCGTCGTAATGATCGAGAATCTCGTCCGGGCACATCGAGGCAAATACTTTCGTATGCTGCTCCAATTTTCTTTGAGAAATCCAGAACTGCTGCAACGATTCCATCTCCTCTTCGCTGCCACGGGCATAATTCGTGTCTAATGGACGAGCGGACGGTCGATTGAAATATTTTAAGCGAAACAGGGGAAGGGAGTATGTACCTTCATTCCTTATTACTCCCGTCGAGGCTTCCCGCGAGTTCATATTTTAACCGATCTTGCAAACGATACGCATGCATGGGGACACGAAGGGAAATTTATATACGTGAATTTCGCACGTATCGTGACAGTTGACTGTTAGCTTTCGCCGATAAGAAATTTATCGATTGGGGTTGGGACTTTTCGAATAATTTAATATTCGAATATTTTACGAGTGTTCGAATCAATGGCGCACTCAGAAGAGGGGCCAAGGGGCCCTGGCACTCCCCAAAGAAAAAGGAAAAGGTAAAAGGAAAAAGGAAAAAGGAAAAAGGAAAAAGGAAAAAGGAAAAAGGAAAAAGGAAAAAGGAAAAAGGAAAAAGGAAAAAGGAAAAAGGAAAAGGAAAAAAGGGAAAAGGGAAAAGGGAAAAGGGAAAAGGAAAAAGGAAAAAGGAAAAAGGAAAAAGGAAAAAGGAAAAAGGAAAAAGGAAAAGGAAAAAGGAAAAAGGAAAAAGGAAAAAGGAAAAAGGAAAAAGGAAAAAGGAAAAAGGAAAAAGGAAAAAGGAAAAAGGAAAAAGGAAAAAGGAAAAAGGAAAAAGGAAAAAGGAAAAAGGAAAAAGGAAAAAGGAAAAAGGAAAAAGGAAAAAGGAAAAAGGAAATAGGAAAAAGGGAAAAGGGAAAAGGGAAAAGGGAAAAGGGAAAAGGGAAAAGGGAAAAGAGAAAAGGGAAAAGGGAAAAGGGAAAAGGGAAAAGGGAAAAGGGAAAAGGGAAAAGGAAAAGGAAAAAGGAGATTAATGTAACAACGACTGAAGTAACTCAAACGCTTTGGAAAAGTAAATGAAATGTATTTTATTGTTTAAATTAATTTTTATAATCACCTAATGAATTTTATCGAATTTGCATTAAAAATATTTTTATCCCTCAACTCGACTACCCCAAGATTAAATTCTGAGTGCGCTACTGATTCGAATACTACGAATAAACTTCGAATTTTGGAGTATTCGAATATACAAAATATTTAAATATATTTACGCGTTTATTTTAGTCATATGCGGCTATTCGAATATTCAAGTATTCGAATACTATTCGAGTATTAAATATTCGAATACTATTCGAGTATTAAATATTCGAATACTATTCGAGTATTAAATATTCGAATACTATTCGAGTATTAAATATTCGAATACTATTCGAGTATTAAATATTCGAATACTAAATATTTAAATATATTCACGCGTTTATTTTTAGTCATATGAGGGAATTCTTCTCTGGCAGTCATCTGGGCCGGTATCAAAATTATTGGTTCCTTTTTAGTATACTTTAATAAAAGCTTGTTTTTAATAAGAAATTTTTTTACTATAAAGTATTTCATGCTTTTTAGTGAAAATATTGTATTGTCATCGGAACTATAATGTAAATATGTGTGCCAAGTTTCAAGTCGATACGTTGAAGTGGATGAAAATTAACTTACAAGATTTCACCCTGACAAATTAACGAACTCACAACTGAAAAGTATTCGAATAGTATTTGGATACTTGGATATTCGAATTACATTCGCCAAATAACTGAGCAACTGAAGTATTCGACTATTCGAATACCGAAAAATTCGACAAATAGTCCCAGCCCTATTATCGATTAGGGGACGAGGCGGGGCGGGGGGAGTGTTCGCAAAATTATACACGTATTCTGTTCTGTTTCGTTAATTCCATTTATTCAATTGAATGCCAGATGTATAATGATTAATCAGAGTGTTGATGCAGGGTCTAGCGTTTAACAATGAATATACTTCTCGTGACAATAGACAATATGTGTTTATTTAATAGTCCCGCTATATAGATACTTATATGACTTGTCGCTCTAACAGATCGCTGCCTACAACGTGACGGCCGAATTTTATTGTGCCTGGCCCTACTACAGTTCCTTATTGTGCTTGAATCTATGATGGGCGACGTTATCTTCGGCTTACGTGATTACTCTTTCTTTCTTTCTCTCTCTCTCTCTCTCTCTCTTTCTCCTTTTATCATTTTCACACCGTCGGTGGTCAACTAACAATCGGATTATACGCGGTGCTTTTTAAGACGTTTCTAGACGTCGCGACACGTGAAACTGACGATAAAAGTCTCGCGGACGCAGGTATTCGTTCTTGCGCGGGTCTCTAACAAAGTAATGACGTACTTTTTTTTTCTTTCTTTCTTTTCGTTTTCTTCTTTAATGCAACGCGTAGTGATGCCTGTAACACGATCTATGAACACATTAGTCTTGCGTTGCGTGTCGTTTTGTCGTCTTGTCGTTCGTCGCTCGTCGCCAGAGACTGATAGACTCTAGCCAGCATCTTTGCAACGGTTGCTGGACGACATACAAATACATACATAAACTATCGAGGGATCCGTGTACATTACATAAGACGACGTAATACAATATTGTTGTACAGCTCGATAAATGACAACTGTTAACCTGTATCTACGCACCCGCCTTTCTGAATGCAAACAAAGAGATTCGTGCACGCTCATCGTTCGTGTTCTTTTCTGCGTACGAGGGGGGGAGCAAGAGTTCTGCAAAATTCCCCCCCCCCCCCCTCCACCTTTCAAGCGTGTTGTAGTTACTGTAGTTACTGGTTAACAAAAGTGTTACCTTAAAACGATATTAGACGATACATGAGACGAAAGCGAACGTTGCAAACGGTTTGAATGAAATTTCGCAACCGACCTTCCAATCGGCGAGCCATTCAGCTTAGACGGAAGAATCTCGGTCGTATGCTCGTTAAATTGCTTATACACCGACACTCGACGAAACGTGCGTGCGATTAATTCAACATCACAAACATTGACGGCGCGTACGTACATAAAAAATATCTCTTCGCGTATTCCCAATGCAGGAACGAATCCTCGCAAATACGTTTTCGCCCGGTCTACAGGAAAGCATCGTTATCTGCGGCGGAATCTTGAAAGGTTCGAGGAAAACACCGTACACGTGCCCGCCCGCCTTGACACACGTGTATACGCATATGTTTATGTATACATTAATTGTTATATTCCTATTACGTCTGTCCGATCGTCGTTAATAATGTACACGCTGGTTCGCGTGAGCAAGTGTACGCGAATTCCGCTACGGCGTGGAATCGGTATGCGAGGAACTACCCTGGAAATTGTTGTTCGCGTTTCCCCGCATTCGCCGACCAGTCAGTAAATATTCCTCAGCTTCGCCAGCGCAGATTAGTCGCGTCTGATAAACGTGTTTGAACGAAAAGTTCGATAATGAAAGCCGAGTCGGTGGAATTGTTGAAAGAACCTTGGGAGAATAGTAAAGTACAAGCTCGAGATTCATAATTCTCTTGTCGCGACGATGCTTCGTATAAATCAGAGAAATTTTGTACACCTGACTAATTCAGCTCGTTCATTATTATCGTCCTCTTCGGTATTTGAATCCCGTCCGGCTCGCGAGCGCGGCGGACGCTTATCCAGGCGTCCCGAAGCGTCTCAGCGAAATAATCCAGTGCAGACGGGAACGCACGCAAGGGATTCTCATTTCGCATACATATTAATCTTTCGTCTTTTGCGTTCTACGACAATCGTGACGCGTTATATAATGGCACACAGCATGGCAGTTGCAACGATGTACTTTAATAAATTGTTTACTTCTTTTATACCTTATCTTAGCTTATTCGATATACTTAATCTAGTCTCGTCGTTTCGCTCCTACCCTCTGCTTCGAGTTTCGATCGGCTTTACGCGATCGAGGGTGCCTGATCGTCTGTGAAAAAGAAAGGTGAAAGCAAACGTCGCGCCACGATGAGATCCCTCGATCGCGTCCGTCGTCGTTCGATCGATTAATTAAACGCCGTAAAGACTAGGCTTAGCACGACTCGCTTCCTTCGCATCCGCCAATCTCTCCTCTCTCTCTCTCTCTCTCTCTCTCTCTCTCTCTCTCTCTCTCTCTCTCTCTCTCTCTCTCTCTCTCTCTCTCTCTCTCATTCTTTCTTCACCACGCACGCACGCATTTTATCCTTCTCCTATTGTACGAACAAGTGATCAAGGGTCCTATTCCGTCTTTAATTAAGGATCCACTTCATCTTCTCGCATTATTATATCTCTCTCTCTCTCTTTCTTTCTTTCAGGCAATCATTCATCCTCTTTCGCTCCACGTGTCCCCGCCCCCTCCCCCTCGCCGGAGCATCTGCTTCACTTAACGATTAGACACGTAGAAATTGAAGAATAAAAAAAGGGGCGAGGAGGAGCCACGTCGCCACGATGTTGATTCCAGTCGGATTCGCGGTTTCATTTAGGTATATTTCTCGTGCTTAGTTTGCCAATCGAACACACAACGGGAAAAATCGTGGAAAACGCGGGGAAGCTTCGTTCAAGCGGTCAGCAAAGACTGCTTGGTTGACTTTTGTATGAATATTCTTTGAGCGGCCGAGTCCCGGAAAACGGTAATTCATGGCCAAAGTCACGTTTCTCAACTTTAATTTAAAAAGATCTTTTCTTTTATAAACCTTCTCCTTTCAGATGATTCTGTGATTAAATACAGTGTTATGAAGAACAAATCATGAAGCTTTAAGCGAAACTAATTGTTTTAATTAATCATTATAGAACCTCCAAATTATGTAGCTGAGCAAGTATAGGAATTCCAGTCATTAAGATCTGTCATAAGAACTTGATTTATATTTTTCATTTTGGCTATAGAATACCGGCTTCCGGACCACTTTGCAGCGCATTGAATTCGCCATCCTGAGTTTGAAATTTTTGATGCCAGAATTCGCTATCAGCGACTTCGCAAACCCGGATTACCAAGTTTCAGAAAGGTCCGCTGAAATCTTGAATTTTTGCCACTATTTCGACGTTTTTCATTGCAGTTACCAAACAGTCGATTTGAAAAATAATATCGAGACAGCCTCGTTCACGCGCTCCCACGATCACACACTTTCCACGCTTTGCAGTTGCGTTCAACGAAGAGCCTCAGCTTAGGATCACTCGAGTGCGGAGCGAACTATTCGATTTACACACGCACACTTCCTCTGTGAATTTCCCCACGGGCTTAATTAACTTTCTCTCCTGTCTCATGCTCAACTAGGCATACCTAACTATTCCCCTTCGTTCTCGCGACTCAAGCCTATTCCGTGACGTTTGTTTAAGAAAATCCTTGCAGCGCGATTGAACGAACACGCGAACGATAACGCGGTGTCAGGAAAATCGTCGACCTACTAACGAAACATTTCCACCATTTCTGCCCGCTCCTCCCGCCCCCCCCCCCCCCCTAGTTTCCCCTTTTACCCTTCGCGTAGGTATTTCGCCTTAAGTATTCAATAAATCCTAGGTGGATATCGTTTTAAATAGAACGATTGCAATATCCATGTAATTTCGTCACGTTCGCCTTGGTAACTTATTCGTTGAACAGTCTTAAAATTGAAGATAAATACTCAATTGTTAAAGCGATTACATGCTACACTTACAACCGCGGTTATTATCCTAATAAAGACGGTACGATGACAAATACTGGAACGATTGTTTTCTTACTGATTCATGTAAATATTCAATATTTCAGGCAATAAAGAGTGCCAGTAGAAGAGTCGTAATATTCAAAAACATCTCGGGTCTTCTCAGTCCCCGAGCGATCGAAAGAAAGACCATTTCTTCTTTTCTTTTTTCTTCTCTCGTCATCATTCATTTACACGGGACGCAGTCACTCCTCATTAACAATTCTGTTAGTTAACGATATTATTAATCTTTCTGCTTAGCTATATGTATATGTAATATAACACAATGATATAGGCTTGATATGACGATGGCACACGTTTACTTAACCGTATCGTTTTCTTCCTTCCCTTCCACTCTACACCCCCCCGGGACTCTCCCCCTTCAAGCCACCCTCTCCACCCGGAGTTAATCAGCAAACAAACTTGCTCATCGCGTCTCGCGATTTCTGGCTGGGGAGCAAAAACTCTCCGATGAAACCTGCCCCTAAACGGTTCTTGCTTAGCACTTAGGTAGAACGAAATGTCTCGGGATTGTGGAATTCAGCGTGAAGTGGGCAGAAGTAAACCGAGCTTCCGAGTATGAATTTTAATATTTACGGCGTCTTTGATTATCATCGTCGTTCGATTGTCTGGATTCTTTTTCGCTTCGTAGCTGTCGAAGAGGTCCGACCAGGAGAGTCTTTGTTCTCAACGAGCGAGGCTCGGCGACTGCGGGGGTGGCCGATGATTTCCGAGGCATGCACGCGAGACGAAACAGGCGCACGTGCTATTTAAGTATGTATGCTTTAAGTTGTGCACGTAACAACGTTTCAACAGTTTGCACCCTCGCGTCGCGGCCTCGCTCTGAAATGTTACGTTCGGTCTACGCCGGATGCCCGAGCGGAGAGATAAAAGTCGAGAGGGGGGAGAGGCTCCCCGGGTGGACGCAGGTCGGTGACAAAGCTCGGGCGTCGTTCGTTCGATTACACAGGGCAGAGAAGCAGTTCGACGAGGTGTCGCTGGGCAGGTCGAGTGTCCCCTAGCCTACGCTTGCCTAACCACCCTCGACGATCGTCCGCCCCGATGGTCTACTATCCGATGCCGTTCGAGTTCCGTGTAATCTAGCTCCTAAGTAGTAGAGTCGACGAGTCGATAAGTCTTTGAGAATAAGGTTCGCGCCCCGCGGTCGCGTTCTTGTCCACGCGCGGGCGTCAGAGATCGATTGGAAAAAAAAAGTCGTGTACCAGCAACGAGATAGAGCGCATTATCGACGAATTAAAGAGAGCATCTTTTAAAGTATTAACGATAAAATTTTACACTTTCAACATGTCACTTAACTCTCCGTACGGCAGACACGACGATATATGAATATTTTTTTTTGTGTATATATATATATTTATATATGTATATGTATTTGTATATGTATTTGTATTTGTTTCTGTATATGTATATAATATGTATAGAGCGAGCGAGAGTCGTACGAGGAATGCCTTGCTGGCTCTCAGCTCTGAACCTCGACGTTCCGCGAGCTTCGTCGACGCGGCTCAACTCCCGACGCGCTTCTTTTCGTGCCTCGCTTTTAAACCGACCGCGCTACCCTCCCTTGTCGCTTCTGTACGTAACCTGTCTCTTTGATTCGCAGCCGATATCTCTCTGTGCGCTCGACTCGACGAAACGAACAGCTGCTCGCGATTGAAACCCTTTCCCCGCTCCATCCGTGCTTGCGTGTTCCTTCATAGCGCGCGAAAAATCTCCGGCCCGGTACTATATACGTGCATAGCATTCGTGGATTCTTCAACCGACTGCGAGCCCAATGTTCGACGAATTCGCTTGGCAATATATATGTATATATATATATATATCTATGTACGTGTATACTTAGGGTGTCTCTAGATCAATTGTATTCGGGAATGGGCGCAGAATCAGGGTGGACGCCAGCGGGGCCATAAGCGGGCTAGCAGGGCCATCGAAGAAACGTAAACGCACGATATTTTTGCAAACGACTCGTTTCTTTCTACTTTTCTCAGTGTCCCGGCTTTCACTTTTGATCGTCGCCGGTTTCCCTATGCCCAGCCTCTCTACGCTGCATCCTCAGACCTCCAGCAGCCATTCGCAAGCACGAGGATTCAATTCCCCAATCATCTTTCGCTCTCCTCGATATTTATGATCCGCAAAGGGCTCCGCGCGCGCTTGAACGCGCGCCCCTACTGTAACTACGTAGTCGCGCCTCCTCGTCGGACCGTTGACGGAGACCCCGTGAAAACAGGCGAGAAGCCACTTTCTCTAACGACAGAACAACCATCCTGGTCGCTAAGAAAACGCGCTCCACGAATCAACCATTCTCTCTCTGTTCCCGTGATTTTCATCGAGCAACATCAGCGCGGTAATCGTGACGCCTACTGTCTAAAGCTTTGCGAACCTAAAGTACCGTTTGCTATCCGCACGAGTAGAGAGGGAGCGAAAGAAACGAAAGGGACGTTACTGATGCGGAATGGTACGTTCTCGGGACGTTGAATATTTAATATTCACGGGGGGGGGGGGGGGAGTTGGATCGGGGTGGATCGGCAACGGTAGCCGATCGGTGTGCACTAAAGCAAGTAGCGTAAAGAAGAGCGTGACACGGCGAACCGGAGGAAGCCAGATTTCATTGGAACTTTACAACGAACAACTTAAACAAACCTTTTGTAACCATATTTACATAGAATTCACCGTAAATACTCTAACTATCGTATCTATGCGCCATAATATCTATACACGTAAGTATGTACACGGTTAACGATTTCGCAACAATTTTTATAAATATCGAACAATCAATCGACAAACGGAAGCTTCCCAACAATCTCCATAAATATCTGCACGGCTGTCAACGTAAAATAGACGCGTACCAGGTTAATTGAAGTCGAGAAACTATTTATATCGTATATGGAAGTAGTTTTAACGCGTCAACAGTTTCCTATAGGTACGGGACTCGCAGTAATCGTGGCCAGGATTAAATGCGACCGGCAATCTCTTCTATAATAATATCCTAAAACTGTGTATATAGGGTAATCTACTACGTTTCTATGTACATTATCCACTCTGGGACGTAGCATAAATATTGTACTCGTTACACCACGCACGATATTTAACTGGATAAATGTCACTCCTCGCCTCTGGCCTCCGTTCTCACAGCTGTTTAGTAGCTCGCGAGAATCTCCGTCCGGCTCGTATTTACGCTTCTCTCGACCGCCGTGTCGGGCCGCGCGGCAAACGGCGAATACTGCTAGAAATTGTACGAAGGCATGGGAATTTGGAAACGGGCCGGCCGATCGTTTAGCCGACAGTTCAAGGGGGATCGGTTGGCGTTCTGCTTCGCGTGCCTCCTCTCTGCATCGGAATTCGTATCGTCGAGCGACGCGCGACGTGCCAGATGCACGAAAACGTTTCGTTTATTGTCATCTTGAAAGCTAATCAGCACCACGAGCCGAGGTTCCGTTCTACCCCACCCCAGGCTTCTCGTTAATCTCCGTGACAACCTTGGCCCACTCCTGCCGTTCCCCAGAGATAGTTTAGAGTCTAAAGGCTACCCCTCGCGCTGACTAACGATCCCTACGGTTTCTTCTTCCCCGTTTTAATTCGTTTCCTTATTCTCGGTTTCCTTCAACTAGAGCTCTAGCACTCGTTATACAAGGACGATCTTTGGACCCGTGACAAGAAATCCAGAAAATAAAGAAAAGAAAGGAAGAGAGGGAAAAGCTTAGAGGGTGCTGTCGTCGGTCTCGCTTCGCGCTTCTCGACCCAACTGCTTTCAATGGAGTCGCAGAGAAATGGGGGGGGGGGGGGGGGGGGGAAGATTTGTCGGTAGGAGAGGGTACGGCGTTGCTAGGCTTGTTCTGCTATCGGAACGATTAGCAGGCGACTTCTCCGATATTCGTAGAGACGAAACAAGTATACCAGTGACCGTCAGCTTGCCCAACGGACGAGGAGCAAGCTGCCACTCTTACGTCGCGTCGTCTTCGCCAACTCTATGCGACGCTCGCGTAATTTCCTTAATAATTTTGACAGCTATCTCTCGGAACATTATTCTCAACATCTCTAACGAGCAACGGCATTAAAAGAGCGAGCACGTTGCGACGAAACTCGACGTCGTAACGTTCGGACGCCGTGAGTAACAGGAACAGTTTGTTTTCTCGTCTTTTTCGAAACAGAGCATCCCTGGAGGATTCTCAGACATGCAATCAACTGGTCTAGCGAAAAAACACTACCTAAACACTATCGTAACAGGTTTACCGATCTTCCATCGACGCTCTGTTTCACTAGCTCCAGGTTCGATTAGCGTTCAACAGCCACGCGTCTTCTTCGCAGACTGTCGAGTTTCGTGAAATCTGCAGAGATCCGGCTTCCTGCTTTCTCGGGTCTGTGGTTCGAATGGAAAGAGAGCATCGTACACGGGTTCCTTAAACGCCGGTGGACACGTTTCGTCACTGACGTCGGTTCAAAGATCAAGAGAAGCATCCTGCCGTCTCCTAAGAAGATTCTCTTGATCGATCCGCCGGACTCCTCGGAGAAATCCTCCTCGAACGGAGAGCCTCGTTTGCGATCCCTTAGAAACGAGGCTATCGGTAGCCCCGCGGGACGATCCCTCGCCAATAATATCGTGGAATGGAGGTGATGGTACTGCGATGAGGCTGATGGATGACGATGGTGATGGTGACGGTGGTGATAATGCTGATGGTTTCGAATGAGTGATGAAAGAAATGCTGTCGGATGGTATTGTCGTTGTTGGAGTCGATGAGGTATCTCTGTTGACTGTCGGTTTCTCTCTAACAATAAGTAAGACTCTAGAAATGCTCTAGATTGCTTCCTACGGTTGCGTATTTGTGTAAGCGTACGTGTCTAACGCGTATGTATGCGTGTCTGGTCTGTGTCCGCGTCTACGTCTGCGTCTGCGTCTATGTCTGTGTCTGTGTCTTGTGTGTGCATTCAACACAACATCGAAGAAACGAAGAGGCCAATTTTTTTTTGTTTTCTACACCGTAATAACCGTAGGGGCCCTCGAGTACTTATCTGCTATCCTGCTGATGAGTTTTCGGTTTCGACTGGTCCCGCTTGCTTCTCGGCTTCGATCCCTTCGATGTCTTTGTTTTGCTGCGAAATCATACCACAACTCCGCTCCGGTTAGTCGTTAAAGAATAGGTACTATAGTATTAGCTCTTCTAATTCATCTTCCGTTCGCAATCGAGGGGCCCAGTGAAAAGCAATAAAACTTGCCACCGTTTTATGATTTTAGAGGGAAGCAAGGGAACAGGGAAAAATTGTTTTAATAGGATATTGCGATGTGAAGTTGTAGTTAGTCTAAATGGTACTTGAATTAAATGGTAAATGGCAACTATTGTTAAATTTTAGCTGGAAAATTACTTTCGTGGGATATGGGATTGTAGTTAGTTTAAATGGTACTTGAATTAGATGTTAAATGGCAACTATCGTCAAATTTTAGCTGAAAAATTAAATTAGGGAATGGCCCCTTTTCCACTACGCATTGTTTTTATCGAACTACGCATCGAATTGCAATTAATGGTACATTAGAAACGAAGATTGATGGCTTTCTACGGGGCCCCTGAATTGTATTAGTGGACAAATGGATTAATGGACGTTCCAGTAACTCACTCGTGATCGCAGCTGTGGCCGTTTGTCGTAGCTGGCCGCGGGCAACTGGGATCACAGCAACGATCGCTCAAACTTTCTTCTCCTTCGTCGTTATCGTCATCAGATGTTTCCAAAACTTTCGTCAGCAGCTGCGGCGTTCCCTCTGAACTAGTCGAACTGTACTCTACCGATGATTCGATGCACTTCTCGTCCTGTTCATGCAACATCGCAACGTGTAAATGTTATCTGCCCGGACCGCCTTCGCTTCTACCTCACCTCTTTCTTTAGTTTCTCCAATAGCCTATTCCTCTCTGCTTTCAACTGATCCGCTTGCTCCGACTGAGCGGCGGTTTTTATCCCGGAAAGTTCGAGCAAAGCCAGATGCGCGTCTCTCTCAGAGACCGCAGCTTTCAAAGCTTCTCGCCTATCGTGAAACGCCGGTATTACTAGCAAATTCATAATTACCACCAACTGGTTCTCAGTCACTGAATTAGCCACTCACTTAAGTTGACGCAGATCCTCAAGTTTCACAGTTCTCTCTTCGACGAGTCGTTCCAGCTTCATTTCGTACTTGTGCAGTTTCGAGAGAAGAGGTTCGCAGGTGATGCATTTCAACGCCGAAGCTGTTTGCATCGATGCGATTCTCTGCTCTAGTTTAGCTACCTGTAAGTGCGAGGCAATGGAACGTCAGGAGGACAGATCTATTGACAAAACGATTATGCGAAACAAATGACGATTTCGGTAACTTAGCGCACAAATATTGAAGGTTCACTTTTTGTGAAATTTGACTTTTTAAATGCAACAAATAATCCTTGACTGTTTCTTTATGCTACGTAAAAATCAGAATTATGTCTATTTCATAAATTTGCCAAGAATAATATTTTTGTTCGTTGAATCGCACGTCCTTGAATCTAAACAATATTTCTGCCCTAAGCCATCGATTTGTTGCTTCGAGCTGAATGAATCGAACGTAGATACGTATATACATAATGTATTTTTGCTTACTCTTTGAAGGGCGTCCATCTTCATCTTTTCCTCGCTTTTCAATGTCCTTTCCCCATCGCTCGCGATGACGACACTTTCGCGTAGGGCCTCGCTCAGTTCCTCGATCGTGTTCCTCTTCTCCGCCAGATCTTTCGACATCTGCAGTTCCCTGCACTCCTTTTCTTTTATAACGTTCACCAGTTCCTCGATTTGCTCTAGATCGATCCTCTCGCTGAATGCCCTTTCCAGAGAGTCCACTTCGTCCTCGAGCTGCTGAACCCTCTCGTCCCTAACTCGGATCTCTTCCTTTAGAACACCGATATCATCGTACTCGCTCAGCTCCTTCTTCAGACTGGCCATGTCCCTTGCAAGCTTCGCTATCTCGTCTTTACTCTCGACGAGCCTTTGCTCGTACGCCTGTATCTTGTTGTCCTTCTCGCAAATCGCGTGCTCCATCTTCTTCACTTTTTGCTTCTCCCTGTCGCGTAGCTCCGCGTTCTCGCCGACGATCGAGCGTAGATCGCAGGGGAAGTCCTCCAGCTTGGTCGCCGTCCCTTTATCTTGAACGTTCCGGTGCCGGGTTTCCGCCTCTTTGCCTGTTTAAGTAATTTATCTATTTTAGAGCATCGGTTAACGGTTTAACCACCGTGAAACTTACCTTGGCAACTATCCTGGAGCCTCACCAGTTCCTTCTCCAGGTATCCAACGCGGCTCTGCAACTGCTCGATCCTGCATTCCCGATCTTGCAGCTTCCTCTTCAGCCCATCCACGTCGTGCTCCCTCACGTAATCCTCCAACTGCGTGACCATCTCCTCCAGCTCGATAACCCTCCCCTGATCGATACTCGCCTCCCTGTTCTCGCCGCTCTTCTGAATCCACCTCTCCAGCTCCTGAATCCGCCTGTTCCCGGCGGTCAGCTGGCAGCGAAGCTCGTGCAGCTCCTTCACGTCCGGATTCTGCTTGAGGAAGTCTTCAAACTCAGCCACGGTGTCCTCCAGCTGCTCGATCCTCTTCGCCTTCCTCTCGTTCGAGTTCTCCAGGTCTCGCAGGCTCTCCGTGTCCGCGTGCTCCCTGAGAAAGTTCTCCAGTGACTCCATCTCCTGCTCCAGCTCGACGATCCTTCGATTCTTCTCCTCGATCTCCTGTTTCCAGGACTCGTTGCCCTCCTTCTGCCTCCTTGGATCACTGGACATTGTCGCCTCGCAATCATCCTTCAGCATGCTCTTCAGAGACTCTATCTCATCCTCGAGCTGCGCGATTCGCCTGTTCTTCGCCTCGAGCTCCCGCCACCACGAGTCCTTCTCCTCCTTCAACTCGTCCAGCAGCTTCAAACTCTCCATAGAGGCGTGACCGGTGTCGTTCTTCCAAGCGACTAGCTCGCTCTCCAGCTCGATTATACGCCGGTTCTGCAGCTCGAGCTCCTTATTCCAGCCACCGTTTTCCTCCAAGCTCACGTTCCGAGCGTCCTTGATCCTCTTCGAGCACGAGGACTGCTCTTTCAGCAGCAGACCCTCCAGGGAGGCTGCTCTCGACTCGAGCTCCGCTATTCGCTTGTCTTTCGCCAGCAGCTCGTCCCTCCTCGTTTCCTCGATTCCGTTCTCGTTCTCGGAATAGGTAGCAGAGTTGTCTGGGTCCTAGCACGTCGTAACACGGGCGTTGTGGTGCGTGTGTAGAGGCAATACAGTGTGAACGTAAAGAAAAGGTGAACGAAAGAGAAGGTGGACGGGGGGAAACGCATGTAGGTTCGGCTCGTGTGCATCGAGCTGTCTCGTGCTCGACCACGCGACGTAAGAGTGCGTCTCCGAATGGAACGTCTGCGAACGTGCCACGATATGGTAGGTATCGTTTGTTTTTTTTTTTATGGGACTTGCCATCGCTCTTATTCTTTCCCTCGCTTCCCTCAGTTCCATCGAATCCATTGCTCTATGGCACGGTGGCGTGAAAAGTCAGCCTCTAATGTTCTCTCAGCGCTCTCTTAGCCGCTCTCCGTCTCGGCCTCTCACCATTTACATCTTAGATTTATGTATACATTTGTATTTATATATCTACATACGTATATCTTTGCACTGTACGTGTATATACACATGTACATACATACGTTTGTCCTTTTGTTTTCCCCCTTATGTATATCATCACATCGGTAATAATAATTAACATTATTGTTGCCGTTGCCCTTTCTCGTTACCTTTACATTTACATTTATATTTATAGTTGTATTTATATTTATAATTGTATTTATAATTATATTTATATTTATATTTATCTGTATATTTATATTTATATATTTATATTTATTTACCAGTTCGTGTAGGTGTGTATTGTGTGTGAGTGTACGTGTTTATGCATATATCAATAATTATTGTTATTATCGTCATCATCTTCCCCCTATAATTAGTATTATAGAATACGTTAACAATGGTCGCAGCGTTACGTAAAATAATTATATATGTATATCTTGACGTGTCTTGTCCATGGCAAATCAGTACGATCCTTCGTTTAATTAGTTCGTATAATAAGTTCGTGTACTTGTAAAGTTCGCTTAATATGCAAATTGTACTGAAAAGAACGGAGAAGGCGTCCCCAAAGAAAATCGACCTTAGAACAAGCTTTTTAGGAAACCGGCGGGACCCGACTGCTTTTTTGTTACCATTTCCGGACATTTTTCCCGTTTCGCAGCCAGATCATTCGGAAACGCACATTTTTTCAGGTTTTTTTTTTCACCATTCGTCGTTGGTCAACGATCGCAAAGACGCACACGGGCCGGGGGTTAGGTAAACGGAAACGAAGGAATACAAACGGAAAGCAAAGAAGAGAATCGCATAAGCAAATACACCGTGTGTACCCGTCGTGTCCAGGGGCAGCGTGAAAATTCAAGAAGACAGCCGATTAGTCGTGCTCTCGCACCGTATCTACTAATTCTAAGTGAGAATCGACTTTAGAACGGCTACTTCTTTATAAAGAGGTGGCTGATTTAATTAGGATGGTAAGACGTAACGTCACCTTTCATTTCCCTTTCAGAGTAGAATTTTTGGAACGCTAGGAACATGAATGGGAACGAAGGTTGCGTACTGACCTCTTGTTGCTGTGCAGTTGCGGCTTGTTTCAACTTGGCTTGTGCGGCTTTCAGTGCACTGTTGGAGAAACATGTTTATGTGGAATAGTCATCGTTTGACAAATGCCAAGAGCAGAACTTGAGGAGCAATCGAGATATTACAGTGAGTTACGAAAATATTCGGACACTTTTTAAAATCGCGCAACTTTTTGCACATTAATCCAAACGAGTTGAGTGTATTTGAGAAGCTAGAAGGAGTAGTTTGCTAAATGACATCGTAGTTTTGAAAAAAAAATTCACTTGGTCGCATAATTTATCATGCACAACTTTTTTAAAATTAATCCAAACGACTTGAGTTTTTTTTGAGAAGCTAGAAGGATTAGTTTGCTAAATGACATTGTAGTTTTGAAAAAAAATCACTTGGTCGGAATAGTATAAAAAAAATAATAATGGTCGCATTTTTAAACTTTCTTTTGTGAGCCTGCAATGAAAATTAAAAATACCCGTCTGTAGATGAAAAATTCATCAAAATCGGTTAACGTTGCTCTGAGCTACAAACGTTTAAAGATCGCAGAATAAGGTCGAGAATCGCGGAAATTTTCGAAATCAGCGATTTTCGCTGTGTCCGAAGATTTTCGTTACTCACTGCAGTTGCTTAAACGACATAATCGGTAAATACTCACTCTTGCAGTTCTCTGATTTGTCTCTCCTTGGCGTTTTGTTCTTCCTGAGTCATCTGCATGAGCTGCAGTAGCCTCTCGGTTTCGGCAGAGCTCCTGGTCGTATCCTCTTTCGCTTTTTCCAATTCCCTCTCGGCTGTTTCGAGAGCCTTTTGCATCTCCGCCAATCTTTTGTCCGGCGACCCACCGCTCTATAAACACAGGCGAATATAATACGTACTCGCTGTTTCCCTTGGACTCTGTAGAAAGGTGCGCCTACCCTTTGCAACTGTTGCTCCAGCTGGTCCATTTTCGCTTTCCTCTTCTTCAGGTCTTGGTCGAGACTTTGGAGCGTCCTCTCCTTCTCCTCCAGCGTCCTAGCTTTTTGATCCACGGACTTGACTCGTTCTTCCGTCTGCCTTCTCTGCTCTTCCAGCTGCCGTCTCTGCTCCTCCAGATGTCTTCTCTCTTGAGTAGTATCGGTACCAGTTTTCGCGGCGCCTGCATGGAGCTTCCTGTTCGCCTCGTGCAAGTCCACCTGCATCCAAACGGACCCTCTAAACTTTCTCGTCTCATTTCACGCGTACGCGTGTGCGACACGGTATAGAGTGGCAGACGAAAGCCGCGACCATTTGCTTTCGTCATCGTCACACCGCCAGTAATTCGGAGATGCACGGGACACAAAAGTAAACGAGTCTCGCGCACACGTCTCGCGATCTAGCGGCGCTGGCAGTCACGGACGTCGTCGTCCGATAAAATCAGATAAAGAATATGAGACGAATATGTATGTACGTGTGGGTATGTATCTAGGATACACGAGGGAAGAAAAGCGCGCGTGATCCTTTACAATACGGAAAAATCATTTTCTAGAAAAACATACAAACGAAACGCGACACGCTAGAGCAATAATAAATAATAAGAACGCTTTCAATGTGCCGAATGTACCGATCGGCGAAGAAGGAGACGATCGTATTATATTTTCGTTCGAACGGAGAACGGTCCATTTCCTGCGGGACGTTCGCCTCCTTGCTGTCGCTGACGGCAATAACAGCGATAAACGTGACTGTGGAAACTGCGCAATTAGTCCAGCACGATCGAAGAACGAGGGTTGAAGACCTTGATGGGGTTTCAATGGGTGTACTTGAAACGTGCTCACAGGGGTAAGGGGTATCCTGAAAGAAAGAGATCTAGATGAATCGATCCGGTTGGTTGTAAAAGGAAGTGGACCCAAGTGGATGATGACACAACACAGGTGTGACCTGACGACGCGACGCGACGTCATGAGATCTCACATGTATGATGCGTACAATGTACAATGTGCTCGGCATATTCGCGCATCCGACACAATGAGAGAATGATGAGAAGATAGGTGTGGGGGTGCATCGTTGTTGGTTTTCGGTTTCGTCTGAACAGAGTATAGTGAGCACGTCGGTTGTTCTATGTACTCGTATACGTATAATAATAATAATAATAATAATAATAATAATAATAATAATAATAATAATAATAATAATAATAATAATAATAATAATAATGGTAATAATAATAATAACAATAATAATAATAATGGTAATAATAATAATAACAATAATAATAATAATAACAATAATAATAATAATAATAGCGGCGTGTATGAGCTTGTGGGCGAGGAGTTGTGCTTCGTGGAAGCGAACGAAGGCAGAGGCTGCGATTAAAACGAGAAGATATAAAGTGAGCGAAGAGAGGTAGAGGAGACACAAGTGTGCCGGCACCGTCGGCACTGTCGACAGCCATCGGCCACGCCACGGTAGGCGAACATAGTGCAGACAGAGTGCGGGTGTAGTCGTAGTGTGGTAGGTCAGCGCGAGGCGAGTGCAGGTCGTGCAGCTAACCTGGTTTTTCTCGAGTTCCTGGCACAGCATTTCAAGCTGGGCCTGGAACCGCACGCGCTCGACGCTAGCCTGCTCAATTTCCTCTCGCGCGCGTTCGAGCTCCCCTCGCAACCTGGCAGCCTCCTGGCCGTTCTGCTGTTGTTGTTGGTGGTGTTGTTGCTGTTGCTGGTGCTGTTGGAGTTGCTGCTGGTGCTGCTGTATGGTGGCCTGCATCTGCTGGATCTGCTGTTGCTGGACGTGTAGCTGCCTCTCGGCCGCTTCCGCCCGTTGCTTCTCCGTCTCGCAGAGCTTCCTCCAGTGCTCGAGCTGCGCGTCGTTTGCCCCGCTGGTGGCCGAGGCGACCGCGTCCCTCGAGGCCATCTGTTTCTGCAGCTCTTGCAGCCTCTTCTCGGCCTGCTCGGCCCTCTGTCGCTCCTTGGTCTGTGCCTGCGTCACGCTCTGCACCTGCTGCCCCAGCCGATGAATCTCTCCTCTCATCTGCGCCTCGAGGGCATCCTTGGCCGCCCTGTCCGGCGTTTGCGCGTGCGCTCTCTGTTGCTGGAGCTGCTGCAACCGGCGTACCTCGTCGCGCTGACGCTCCAGTTCCGCCTCGTTCGCGTTCAACTCCTGCTGGAAGTTCACCAGCATCTCCTGCGACTTCTCCAGCTGTATGACCAGCTGGTCCCGCTCTACCTGCAGCTGCTTCGCCTCCGCCTCGAGCTTCTCCTTCACCTTCTCCACCTTCTCCGAGTGTTTCTCCCGGTTCTCGAGGATCGCGGCCATCTTCTCGCGGTCCCACTGGACCATCTGCAGCTCGTGCTGCAGCTTCGCCATCTCCTCGCTGCCCGCCAGCTGTTGCTGCTGCTGTTGCTGTTGCTGGTGCTGCTGGACCCGCCTCAGTTCCTGCCTGAGAGTGTCCCGCTCGTCCCTGAGCAGCTGGGTCTCCGCGGCCAGCCGCTCGAGCTCCTTTTTGTTAGCCTCGACGGCCTCCTGGAACTTGGCGGTCTGCATGTGCGCCTTCTCGAGCTCCTTGGCCAGCCTGCCCGCCTCTAGCTCCACCTGATCCCGCGCCACGATCGCCTTGTCCAGGCTGGCGCGCAGCCGTTCCACCTCGATGCTCGCGCTCTCCGACCTGGTCTTACCCTCGGTTTGCATCAACCTCTCCAGCCGGACGATCTCCACGCGTAGCTTCTCGTTGTCGGCCTCCAGCGCGTCCGCCCGAGCCTTCACCTTGTCGTGGCGGTCTCGTATCTTTTCGGTCTCGATTCGCGCACGCTCCATCTCGCCGCGGTTCCGCTCCTGAACGGCGGTCACCTTGATCGTCTCCTCTCGCGCTCGCTCGAGCTGAAGCTGTGTCTCGTGCAGCTTCGCCTCGAGCTCCGCGTTGCTGGCCTGCGTCCTCTTCAGCTCGTTCTCCCGACCCTCCAGCCGCTCCTGCAGCTTCTCCACCTCCTGCTGTAGCCTACTACCCTCGCTCTGCCACTTCTCCTGCTCGTACTGGTATTTACCTCGCACCCCCTCCGCACGCTCCAGATCGGCGCGCAGCCTGGAGGCGTCCTGCTCGGCCTTCCTCGCGCGCTCCAGCTCCGCCAGCACCTTGTCCAGCCGGTCCCGAAGCCGCTCTACTTCCAGCTTCGCCCACTCGTGCTCCTCCTTCTGTCGCTCTTGGCTCTCCTGATACTTGCTGAACCTCGCCGCGTACCTCTCGCACTCCTCGCGGGCGCTCTCCGCCTCGGCCCGCAGCCGTTCCGCCTCCGCCTGCGCCTTCCTCACTTCCGCCTGCTGCCTGTCGTGCTTCTCGTACATCTTGTCGATCTCCAGCTGCATCCGCTTCAGTTCCTCCTGCGTCTTCTCCGTAGCCGACTGGGCCTTGTTCACCTGAGAGTGGGCCCGCTCCAGCTCGAAGCTGATCTGCTCGTTGTCCGCGTTCAGATTCTCCCGCTCGGTCTGCAGCCGGCGCAGCTCGATCTGCGACTTCTCGTATCGCTCACGCACCATCTCCAGGTCCACCGTCAGCCTGTCCAGGTTCTCCTTAGACCTCTCCTCCTGCTCCTTGGTACGGCCCAGCTGAAGGGCTGCCCTGTCGTACATTTCTTGCACGCGAGCCAACTCCTCCTGCGCCTTTCGCGCCTCCTCCCGGCTCTTGGTCCCCAGCATTTGCTGCTTCTCCGCCTCCAGCTCCAGCTGGTCTTTGTCCGCCTCCATCACTTCCACCCGATTCTGCAGCCGATATACTTCGCTCTGCGCCCTGCGGGACAGAGCACACCTCATCACCCATCACCCATCACCCCATCCCTCATCACACCCTCAGACCTATCCCATTCCATTCCAGTCTCTTCTATTCTACCGATTGCTACGCAACCATTACTGCCCACAGCACCCACGCTTACCTGTCGTACTTTTCAAGCATCTTCTCAAACTCCTTGTTCGCGTTCTCCCGTTCCTCGTGCGCCTTGTTCATCGAATACTGAGCCTTGTCCAATTTATCCTTCAGGATTTCGATCTCGGTCAGAGCATCGTCCCGTTCCAGCTACGCGGCAATGGGGCAAGAGAAACGACGCCATGTATCACTTTACTCGATCGTAAGACGACTCCTCGATTATCACGCAACTCACGCTCAACTTCTGCTGCGAAGTGTGCGCCTTCTCCCATCTGTCCTTCACCAGGTCCAGCTCCGAAAGCACGTTCTCCTTCTCGCGCTGCACCTTCGTCATCTGATTCTGCTGGAACTCTATCCTCTCGTGGAGCTTCTCCATCTCCTCCTGAAAGCTGTCCCGCTCCTTCTGCAGCCGCTGCATCATGAGCTGTCGGACAGGAGAAGAGAACAGTCATCGCCGTCGTCAGCCAGCAGGATTCGAGACGCGAGTATCCTTACCTGAGCTTTCTCATATTTATCCTGCAGACGGTCGACCTCCAGCTGAATCGTCTCTCGTTCCTTTTGAATCCTCGTCGACTGACCGAGCGCTTTGTCCAGCTGGCTTTGCAGATTCTCGAAATCGTAGTTCTGCTTTTCCTTCTCCATTTGCATCTGTGGGGAAGCAGAGATCCTTTCAGAACACCAAATAAAACAAAGAACTGGTAAAAATTAAAGAGAAAAAAGAAGATAAAATCGCGATGTTGTAAAAAATACAACGCGCGGGTAAGGGAAGGTTAGATATCAAGTGTAACCGGTCGAACGCGACGGAACCCTCTGACATCTCACCCGGACTTACCCTGCGAATTTCCGCCTGCGACTTTTCCAGCTTCTCCTGATGCTTGTCGACATCGCTTTGCGTTTTGTACAGTTGATTCTGCAGCTTGTCCTGCTGATGTTGCGATTTCCCAAGGGCTGTGTGGGTACGTTCGAGTTCCTCTTGTGCCTTCTCGAGGTCCGCGATCGCCTTGTCCCTCTCCGAGTGAAGTCGAGCCACGGACGCTTGCGCCCTATCGTACTCGTTCCGTAGACTCTCCTGTTCGCCGACAGCATTTTCCAGCCTTGCCTTCAGCCTGTATACCTCCCCTTGACTCTTTTCCACCTTTGAAGTAGCAGAACACCATCACAGTCACGATAGGAACTTCTCTCCTCCGAGCACAGGTGTATGTATCGAATTGGACTTTGGATATCGAGGAATCATCATCTTTCCACGGCTGGCAGCGCCAGTATCGCCAGAAATATCAATTGGGGAATCAAAGGGAACGCGAGAGCAGGGGTACAAGCAGGACAGTTTCACTGCCGGTTCGTTTTGCAGAATCGGCGAGACTCGGCGAAGCTGGTCGAAACGAGGATGCCAGGAAGAACGAAGGCGTGATTGGAAATTAGATCCAACTGCTCGGCGGGGTCGGCGGTATCAACGGGGATCGGGATCAGGACGATGAATCGATCGAGATTGGAGGCGATTGTTCTCGTGTTTCAAGCGGTTCTTGGGGGGCGAAACGAAGCTGCCGAGCCGACACGACTCGATCGTCGATCAATAGGTACTCGCGAAACAATTATCGGTCGTTTAATAGTCTGATAGAGATTGCGGGGTAGGGGACCAGTTGAGGCTACCTCCGTGGCTGCTCGGTCATTCGCAAAGGGGATGCTCCCTCCATTAGGAGAGAGCAAGTGGTAGGTGTCAATTTCGGTGTTAAAATATCGGCAGGGCAGAGTGGAGGAGTGGAGAGTTTCAGAATTACAACGTGTACCTGTAGATTGCCTTACCTTTTCTTGGAGAGCTGCAGCCTCAGCTCTGGCCCTTTCGTTTTCAGCCTGCGTGACTCTGAGCTCGGTCTGGGCTCGCCTAAGCTCAGCGGCTGCCTTCTCGGCGCGATCCTGAATCCTGTCCATTTCCTGGGAAGAATTCAGCGTACTCTTTCCGTATGTGCTCTGCCTGTCGATATCGTGCCTGAGCTTCTCGTTTTCTAATTCCAACCTGGCCATCCTTTGCTTGGCAGCTTCCCAGTCGGCGCCGCTGCGACCGACCTCGGACGCAGCTTTGTCAAGCTCGGCTTTGCTCTTGCCCAACTCCGACTGGGAGCTCTCGAGCTTGGTCTCCAAACGCTCCTTCTCTGCCTGTGCCCTCTCCAAACGGGCACCCAGTTTCTCCACCTGTGGACAATGCCCCGGCCACGTTACACCGAGTAGCTACCGAATAAAACTCTTTTAAACACCTCTATTAATCCACTATCTCCCGTTCACATAGATAAATCCTGCACGGTATTACGGTCTCTACTATAGAGGAATTTAAATAATGGACACTCGGTAGTCACCTCAGACTCGAGGGCGTGAATTTTCATTTTGTACTCGGCGATCTCCCTCTCGTGTAATTCTCTTTCTTCCTGCTTCTCTTGCTCCGCTCGGTCCCTCTGTTCCCGTAATTGTGCCATTTGCTTCTCCTTATCTCCTATCGCTTCCTCCAGGCTGCTAAGCGCGCCCTCGCTGCTGCAACGATGCGCCTGCATTGCCGTTAAACGTGCTCTGGCCATGTCCACCTGGTTGTCCTTCTCTTTCAGCAGATCCTCCAGATTTTCGATCTGCCGATGGAAAGTCAGAGCGATCGGGAATAACATTGACTGTGACTACAGAGAAGAAAACATGTTATATGTGTAATATCAGGGATTGGGGACCATTAATCAGGCTACCAGCTTCACAGCTCGGACAAACGTTACGAGGTTTAGTAGATTTAGCCATTACCTTGCAGGCTGCTCGTGGGTACAAAACCTTTTTCTCAGCGATATGGAAACCGTGAACCTTTATCAACGTAATTATAAATCCTTACTTACCTGTCGCTCCATTCCACCCCATCGATCGCAATCTTCCCAAACATTATCCGCAACGCAACAACATTTACGCACAACTGTACTCCCGATGCAACAACTGGCGAACAATTATTACAACTTTAGAAAATAATAAAAGTTGAAAATAAAGTGTTCTACTACGCTGCGCGAAAAAGGAGAACGTAACGAAAGTAATGCCGAGGCAGTGATCCTGCGGTTTACGTAGCGCACCAACGATTAATGACGAATCTTGCCCATCAGAAATCGCTGGTGAAAACACAAATACTTATAATAGCAATGCGCGGTTTCAACGGTAACAAGTAAGAATGAAAATAAATGAAAAGGGACAACGCAATAAATTTCTAAAGGTTTTATTGACAGGGGATACAAAATGGAGTAACCAAAGGGGGTGCGGATTTAAAACTAATAAACGGTGTCTCCAGTCGCGTTTACGTTCTACAACTCATACATCGGCTATGAATTCGCTAAAAAAAATATTAAAATACGTCGCAGCTCCTCACTCACACTATTCGAGGGTAAGATACACACTCACGCACACTTCGCAGCCACGATTTATTATCGTGCTACTTAGGTAGATACGTGGAATAGAGATAAATTTCGAACGAGGTGTTCTGAAATGTCTATAAATGCAAGAAATTGCGAGTGTCAGCGCGAAAGGGGGGCAGACAACTGCGGAGGTATCTAATCGAGAAGATGAAGGGTGGCCGTGAAGGGATGGTGGGGAGAATGAAGACGCGTTGACGCGCATTTACCGTTTAGCTCGCAATTAAAGCGGATCATTCTAATTAATTAGAAAGTGTAATTTACACATCTGGTCATTATTGTGTAACGTGCAGCCGTTTAGCCTTTTCAGGCAATTTAGGAGTGCGAATTAAGAAATGGTAATCGACGATCAACGTAAAATTATATGTACAGGGAAGAATATTCGACAAGGAAAATTGAAATTTTTCTATAACAACGGAGGACCCGAATGATCTCTAATTGTAAATCTACTAGCTGGAGCGAAGGAAAAGCGATCCAACTTGATACCTATTAACCCTTTGTATACATTCTCTTAATCCTTTACCCGTTATAGTCCTGTCAGCCAACAAAGGGTTAACTTCAAGTTGGATCCTCTATTGGAGGGAGGGCGCGCGCTTAAAATCGCTAAAGGATAGTATCCAAGAGCACTCACCTTGCGCAGAAGAACGTTAATCTTCTTGTCCTTGATGTCCATGTGATCCTTGAGCTCTGTGAGCTCGGTGCTCATGCGATTTCGCTCTTGTTGCGCCTGCATGGCGGCCTGTGTCTTCTGCTCGATCATCCGGTTCTTATCCTCGAGCCTCTGCCGCATTTCCTCCACCTGCAATCAAGCGTGCACGCACGTCAGGTCATTCTATCTACGTATGTGGATCCATCTAGCCGTGTGGAGGTGCGGCCAATTCGGATCGAGAACGATTCGCAAACTCGCGTGCAATACGTACGACGCTTGTGTGCGCGCGACGTTCGCAACGATGGATAGAAGGAGGAATGGAGTAAAGAGGAGAGAAGGGTGGGAGAAATATTTTGGGGCCCCAAAGAATTTCTGAACGGTAAAAAAGCGGAGTATCTTTTCACAGAACGAAATCACGAGAAAAAGAATAATAATAGCAATAATAAAAAAAATAAAATAAATATTATTATTGATATATTGTAATTAATAATATTAGAATCTTATAATATTAGAAATTATGGCCTAATTTGTTTTCCTCTAAATTTTAATCAAATAAAAGTATTATCATTCTCATTTTTTCTTTTTTATTTTCTCCTTTCTTCATTTCTCCTTTTTCTATTGTCGTTATTGCTACTCTCTCCAACTGTTAACGGAGGGTTCCTCTGCAAAGCATCGATTTCAGCTGACAGAAAATTTCGACCATTGTCAGCGATAGTATCCTCGAATTTTCCAACGAATTCCAAACGAACGTATCGAGTGGGAAACTCACGTCAGCCTGCAGCATGTTGTAGTGCTCCTCCTTGGCGCAAAGCGACTCCTTCAGCACCGCGATGTGCCGCTGGTAGTCCTGCTGCTGTTCCTCCAGCGTCTTCATCTTGGCGGACATCGCGAGTAGTTCCTGGTCCCTGCGCTGTACTTCCGTCCGGAGTTCGTCCAGCTGCGAAAAGATTCGTCGTCCAGGAGAGGATCAGTCCGCGCGCCTCGTTTACCTCGACGACGACGACGACGACGGCGACGGCGACGACGACAGAGGCGTCGCGTCGGCTCTGTCGTCTCTCCAGAGTGATCGAGTACGACGAGGATCGCCGGCCACTATTTCGATTACACGTAGCTCGAAACGCAGTGGGCCGTGACGACATTCGAAATTTCGTTTCCAAGCCTCATACCGTCGACTGAGAAAAACTTACTCCCGAGTTCGACTACAGCGCGGCTGTTGAAAATGGCCCAATTACCCGAGTCGTTTCCCCTCCAAGGGTCCTCTTTCATCCCCGAGCTCGCGGAACGTCGGCATCGTCGTTGTCGTCGTCGTCGTCCTTGTCGCTGTCGTCGTCGCTGTCTTTGTCTTCGTCGTCGTCGTCGTCGTCGTCGTACTCGGACAGGACTCGTCATACTGAGCATGCAGCGATATCGAGACCAACGATACAAACTTACAAACAGTGTTTGCTGCGTGTACGAGAGATATATGTATGTATCAGGTTGTGAAACGAGTGTTAGGGAGTATGCGAGATCCAGGGAGCAAAGGAGCTGGGAGAAGGCCGGGACGTATTATGTATTGTGTCTCTCTCTTTATTTTGTTTTTCTTTTTTTTTTTTCGTGTATGTACGTACCTACTACGCTCGTCTGATCTACTCTGGTGACGGCAGGCCGCGTGAGGATCCCGTGGCGAGCTCTCGACAAGAGATTTCGCGGCGGGATCGCAAGCAGAATTACACAGCTAAATGTTCACTATGTAGCTAATCAACTAGCACATTACGCAGCGTGGAGGAGATATCGCGGTCCTCCTTGGCAACGGCGTCCCATGATCGAAGCAAATGTTCGTTCGCGCCTCCAAAGCAGATTAACCGATCGCGATCACACGGCTGATTCTAAGAGAGAACGGCCCTTCTCCCGATTGGATTACTTCGACCAGTGGCTGCCTTTTCGATCAGAGAGGACCAACGCGTGTGTATCTCACGCATTTACCCAACACAAAGCACCAGGAACCGATTGATCGAACCGACCTGTCTACGGAGAGGTCGCGATCGATCGTCGATCCCGCGTCTCTTCAGCGTTCTCTATGTCGTGCCAACGATAATTAATAAACAACAGGTCTACGGAGAGAGGCGAGCGATCGTTCGAATCGTCCCGATCGCTCGGTGCGCAAAGCGGCGTCATCGTCTCGGGTTCCTCGGTGTTTCTCAACGACGGCCACGAAGAACCACAGAAGATAATGAAGAGAGAGAGAGAGAGAGAGAGAGAGAGAAAAAAAAAGGAGAGAAAAAAAAAGTATAGGAAGTAGTACGATCTACGTAACTATCTACCATCATCGTTAGGCTGCGCACACACGCACGCACGCGTGGAACTTCGAACGGAGGCATTCTCGCCCCCTTCGTCCTTCGTCGTTCCGGTCTCCCGTCGACGACGACGATGGCAACGAGAAGGCATCGAGCCAGAGATCGCTTTCGCGCGTGGTACGTGAACGATTGCGAACAGTCAGATCAACGACTCACACCAGAGAAAGGGACAGAGAGACAGATATAGAGAAGGAGAAAGAGAACGGTGAGAGTGGGTGGACAGAGAGAGAGACAGAGAGACAGACAGATAGAGAGTTGTCGGGGTGGTTGGCGAGCTCCCTGGGCGAACCGAAGCCTCGATAACTTTCAAAGCGTATGCATCAGATTTCGTCTGGTTCACCTGAACCGCGAGTTTTTCGCTTCGACGAGTAGCGGAGGTAGATTTTTAAACGGAATTATGAAGTTGACGTTTAAATGGCAATGCGACTTAATTTCATCACTGGAATTTCGTGAGAAATGGTTAGTTGTGCAAGCTGAAAATCGTTGGGAAACTCGCTGGCCATTCCAAGAGAATGTGAAGCAGAAAGATTAAGGGAGAGAGAGAGAGATAGAGAGAGAGAGAGAGAGAGAGAGAGAGAGAGAGAGAGAGAGAGAAAGAGGGGGTGTTGCATGTGTGTAAGAAAAGGTGTTACTACGGAACATCGAAACACTCCGTTACATAATACGGTAATCACGTATGTAGATGGAAACGAAGGATAGGTAGTGGCTCGGAAGTGCTTCTTTGTCGGGTGAAGAATATCCTTACCTCCTCAGAAAGCTAGAATATTGGGGCACCACATTTAATAATGCTTCGCACACCACGAGGGCCGCCCAATTCCGCCTGCCCTTTGTTTTTTTTTTTAAATCGTTCTCACCCTTAACCCTTTCGATACGGAATTGCCGATAAAACCACTCTGCATACTTGCTTCTACTGCCAATGTAGCCGCGTACAGCCACGTCGCAACGAAAGGGTTAAATTAGCTAATCCTCGTTTCCGTTGATATTATTCTGACGCGGTGAGAGTAGCTATACGTTCTTACTTTCAACGCTCGCGTTGTGACATCGTTCAATCTGTGGGAAAGGAAGCGCCCGTTTGCAACGAGTTGAACGCGATTAACTTTCCACCTTCGGCCATTTGTCTGCCAGCTCGCTAATTTATGGGAATTTATTCTGCGCCGTGGTTAACGGCTGCAACGTTGTTAACGATCTTCCGCGCCGCGGCGCGGTTCATTTGCTACCGAAAGGGACTCGGAATTCAGCGGAATTGGGGACTGCCGTCCATTGCTCACTTATCGCTAACTTAGCTCTAGCTTAACTGCTAATGTCGTACCCTTATGTCTACGCGGATGGCGAAGGGCGGCGTTCGATTTATCTGCGAGCTCAGGCCAGACGTTCTAACTATTCGTCGGAGTTTCAAGTGTCAAAAGAATTCCCGGCAGAATGCCACTGACTGTTTCTAGTACCTACGCGATGATACGAGAGGCTCCGCCGAGGCAACGTCTCGCAGCAAGATCGAACGACTGTGTTCTTTTCTTTTTTGGTTGGCGATCGATGGAACTCGCGAGCTGCTCGCGCGGCTACGGATCAGCCGCGAGTCCCGCGCAAACGACGATGATCCGATGTGTTCGTTTACCTTATCGGAAATCGATCAACGAGACGACAAACGGCTAGATGATGAGAGAGATGCGTCGAGTAACGAAACGAGTTGTCTGCGTGCATGCAGCATGCATAGTAAAGGACGACTTGGAAACTCGCATGCGCTTCTAAAATCGGATTACACCGGCGATGAATCGTGAGGGTGAAACGCTGGACGATGAGACTGCACGGCAAAATTCAAGCGTGGTCAGACACGGACAAACACGAACAAACGGACTCGCTGTCGCTGCCGTGCCCGTTGTTGTTCACGGCCACGGCAGCCACGGCTCTTACGATCGCATCGGCGCGTCAACTCTCTACGATCTACGGTCAAACTTTGCCTAATTTACTTCCACCGGCACTATCCAATGATGTCGAATGGCGTGAAGCAGACAGTTGCTCGGCTAATTTATTCGGTTTCCAGTTTCCAGCTTCCACCGGGATTCCCTGCGATCGCCGTAACCCCGACAAATTCTTCGACGGGAAACGCCGCGGAGCCGATTCCAATTTAATCCCTTTCTAGTTTCACCATTGCGTCCCTATTCTAATCTTGATTCTACATTTCAGCAATCTCTACGAAGCTCAACGTACGGCTCGCGATTAACGTTTACGTGACGATACCGAGGAAACCCTGTAGACCTTTCAACACCGAGAAAACGTTAACAACGATTGCCATTTCAGTTAAAGAGATAGCAATCGGCGAGTAAGTACACTTTCCTTTGTTCGCTGTCGGTATGAAAGTGAGTCTGTCCACTCCTAAAGCGGTCCGAAAGCAAACAGCGCCATTGTAACAATGTCTCTCAATTCCTATTTCCAAAGTAATTTCCCGTTATCTCTATTCAAAGTTAACGCTAGCGAACGCGCGAGCTATGCGTTAAGGGGTTCCACACTTTCATACGAACCGAGTACCCAACGTATTAGTAAAAAGTATTCTAAAAAAAACAACAACAATTGTCTACTTCGCCCTACTCTTTTGACGCATGCATGCATCGTGCCTAAACGCCTAGACGGTAGTCGCATTCGAATTCTACGCGACGAATAGAATGGCGAGCGAACGATCGATCAGCTTGCGTCGAAAGTGGCTACGTATCGCGCCTAATGATTTTCTTCATTCGGCTACGCATGAGCGGGATGATTACGATGAGACGAATTCCTATCGATGACGAGGAGGAATCGTGATGCCAACTCTACCCATCGACGGTGCTCGACGCCTACGTATTCGAATGCTGTTGCTCGTGAATCGATGCTGCTTCGCCAAAGTCTCTTGAAATCCCGACGAAGATATTCGGAGGGTAAGATGGAGCGAGCATGACGGGACGTTAAAGTATCGGTAATGACCTACACAGTGCACGTACATGTTTGTAAAAAATGAAGCATGATCCCCGAGGGAGATGATGATTATTACGCATGAGCGGTGCCGTGGCTGCTAATAATTAAACGTTACGCCGGTGGGCGCGAGCCTGGCGCGGGCCAGGCGCCCGCGGCCGGACGAATCATTGACAATTCTACTGTGGATGTTCTCGCAAGCTGTGGAGAGAGTGCGTGACTGTGGATCGAAATTCGGGAGTGTCCACCGTGGTGACTTGGATGTCGTTGTTCGGTGCACGGTGTGGCGAGATCTCTATGCAGATCCATCGTCCTTGAATAATGAATAATAATCCCCGAGGATGAAGTGAAACGAGTATGGGCGGTGAATCGATTACTTTTCGTGTGGGATCTCGAGAGGGACGCGTGAAATACACGGCCGACGATGGGCTCGCTTCACAATTACGTACATGTGCACGAATTTTCTATTAATAAAATACTCTTTCATGGGTCCGGAGGATGGAATCGAAACGGACGTAGTATCTACCGCGTGCGGGAATCACCTGTCGAGAAACAGGTGGATGGGAGGGGAGGAGGACCTGGATGAATTCAAGATAGATCGGAGAACAATTGGACACAATCGTTCTTTCCTTCTTTCTTTCTTTCCTTCTCTCTGTTATCGACGTTATTCTCGTCAGCGCGACTCCGTCGCGAGATAAACTAGTCACCGTTGCCATCACTGGTGCACCCCTGTCCTGAACTCTATCTAGCTCGTCTAGGGAATTGGAAGGACAGGTCGGCCCTCGAGGTAGATGGACGCCATTTACTTCACCTTCTAGGTTATTCCGACCGCAACACAGTATTTCCAATGAGCAAAGAATCAAAGGAGAGGTGAAGAGATAGGAGCGGGTCCAACAAAGAAACTGATTTGGACGTGTCTTCCCTTATTCTCCGATTCGTTCTGGTCGAACTCGTGACACCGGGGGCTGTCAAGGTTTCAAGGAGAATAGGCGTGCTTGGGGGGAGGGAAAGCGCGCGCGAGAGAGAGAGAGGAAGAAAGAGAGAGAGAGAGAGAAGGGGGGGATCAGGATTGCGTAAAACTTGAAAACAAAATCGTTTCTCTTCATCCTCTCTCTTGTTTCCTCTGTTTCATTACGGATACATTTTCGTGTCAAGAGCCCGAAGAGGATCGTTAGAAACGTGAATGCGCTTTCGTTTAGGCTCGACGTGGACCTTGCGAACGTAGAAGTCGTTCCCGAGATGGCTGAGGCGCGAGATCGCAAAGATCGGCGGCCGCGTCGTCGAGGTGGAAGAGTATCTGGAGATCTCAAGTTGCTGCGAGCACCGTAACGAGACTCGGGGAAAGGGGTAGCATTTCTGCGGGGCTAACGACTTTAGGGTACAGCCAAGCAGCTCGACTACCGTTAGGCTAACTTTCCGAGGCCCAGCCAGATCCCCGGCCGAAACGTTCAGCATCTTCTGCCTCCGGGACACGATTCGGACGTTCGTCGCTACCATCCGCTAATTTATTTACTCATTCGCGCGAATGCCCCCTAAGCGGGGCACGCGTCTCCTAGCTTTAAGTAGAAAAATAAAGATTGTCAGAACCCCGGGACGCGGAGAACCGTTCCTCGCAGCGAGTCTGAACGCGTGAACGACGAAAAAGAGAAGACGATCGTGGTTGAACGAGATTGGGGTGGCATTAACAGTTGGAAAACGATAATGGATACCGAGGCGGGTTAACACGCTCCGAGTTACGAAAATATATAGGTAGGTACCGTTGGAAGGCTCTGTCCGTTACTTCTCCTTCGTTAATATGCACACACTGCACTCGCACTGTTTCTTCTTCTCCTCCATCTTCGTCATCTCATGTTTCTTCGTCTCCGTCTTCTTCGTCTTCCTTTGCCCTCTCCGTTTTAGTTTTCTCCTCCTCCTCTTGCTCCACCACCTCCTCCTCCTCCACCTCCTCCTCCTCCTCCTACTTATCCTCCTTCACATAAGCTTATATAGTGCGCGCGGGGACAAACGGCGTCGATCTATACCTACAGATCGAATGCTCGGTTGCGGAACGCTCACGACACATCAACGTGTAATTTTGCTAATTTTTGCGCAGACGTTTCTAATAAACCTTTCTGTGGCTATTATATAGACGAGGCGTGGTTGGGTCTCTTTGTAAACGCTCCTCGTTTCACGAACGTTTCGATTACATTCCCATGGGAGTTCATGAGAAACTTCTTGCCAAAAGAAGCAGGCAACACGCACGGTGGTCTATGAACGTTTCACGAAACAACCCTCCTTTGCAAATCTATTCTACCAGAATCGAAAGAACGTATCTGCTATAGAGACCGCCTTCTACCCAGAGACTCTCGGAAGTCTGGCAAAGTGAACGTCTAAAAACATCTGAGAATTCAACAACGTTCTAAGGCCTACAGATTAGGTACGCATGGTTGGTCTCGGGCTCTACGCGTAGAAGCTACCGAATTGTGACTTTCTCATTGACTTTCAGCTAAAGCTACTCGAAACCATTCCCCAGTTCCCCTGTTGTCGCGCGGATTCCAACACTTGCCGTCGCGTGTTCCCACTCCGAACGGGATCGTTACGCTCGCCCCGGAACTTCCGGCGACCCCCGATCTTAAGGATCCTAAAGAATGATCGCAGACATAACCGGTCGATGATAGTTCTGAGGGGGGGGGATCGACGATGACTCGACGGACGCGACGAAGGGAAGGAAAGTCAGAGCTCTCGGCTTCTCGGATCGGTTGTTCTCGTAAACCTACGACTCCTTAAACAGGTACGATCGAGTGAAAAAATAGAAACTCTGCTGTTGAATAAGAAGAGGGATTGTAGGGAGGTAAAGAAACCAGGTACGCTAATGTGTTACGAGTGCATGTACGAGTCGATGAGAAGTAAAATGGTCGGGGCTCGTATCTGTGGAAAGGAAGCTATCGAATCGTTGAGCGAGAGGAGGTGCAGGAACATTTCCCTTTCCGCGTGCTACCGATCAAAGTAGAAAAGTAAGCGTATCGTGTTTTATCAATACAATTAGACCAATCGCGGAAGGTGCGCTCTCGAACCATTGGCGGGTGATAGTGTGCGTATCTGTAGCCTTTAGCAAAGAGATTCTTGTTCGACGGAGCATGTTCGGCGACGATTAGCGTCATCTTATTTCTCACGGACTCATATCTATGCGACGTCACAATATGCATTTGCGTAGCACACAGGACGCAGCGTTTTGTTTTTTTGAAGAGAAGACGAAAGGAATCGAGAGATCCGCGCGACGTGTCGGGGACGTCGCGCAGCTTCCTGCCGATAACCCCGTCCGGCTTCTTCTTCTCCTCTCTACGGGCACTAGGTGCACGCGCACAGGCAGACATACAGACAGACAGATGCACGCACTCAGGCTTTCCCTCTTTCTCTCCCACGTTCATTCTCCCTGCGAATCATCGACAACTCGAACGCGTGGACCCTGGGCCCGAGTCTCCCGTTTATTCAGCTTCCTCGGGAGCACTTTGCGCCCTCGTGCCTGGCTCGAGGGCGGGCAGGCAGAGAGAGGAGACCGTCCACCGAGCTCTGCTGGGCGGCGTGCTGAATTGGGACCGCGAGTTGACGCGAGTTGCCCGCAAGCCGACGCGAGTTGACTCGAGCAGGCGCGAGACCCTCCTTTACGATTTTAATTTTACCTATTAATGGGGCAAAGTACTCACGCGGAGGAACCTGCGGCGCTCGAGATCCGACGTAACAGAACGGAGGAGAGATAGCCGTGTGCGGACGTCTCTAGACGGCGTCGTTCTTTTCGATGCGCACGTTGTTGATGAAGAAACTTACTTGCCGTTTGAAGTTCATGTCGTGCTTGTTGAAGGTGTGGGCGTGCAACGCCAGCGCGCCCTGCGCAGCGGGCTCAATTTGTTTCAAGTGCTGTCGCATTTGCTGCTGCTGTAGGTGGTGCTGCTGCTGTTGCAGCTGCAGCTGCTGCTGATGATGGAGGTGAGGCTGATGAATATGAGGAGGGTGATGATGAAGCTGATGGAGATGATGATCGGCGTAACGATCGGTATAGGGATTGACTACGCCGGTGGTAGCGCCCGACGAGATGCCGGCCAGGCACGAGGAACCGCCCCCACCGGCCCCACCGCATCCGCCGCTCATGATCCCACCTGTCGAACCGGCAAACAATGAACTGGTTAATGCCGAGGACGACGAGTGACCATACGGTACCAGCGAGGTCATCACGGACGGTCCCCTGGCCAAGGCCAACGTGCCGGGCTGCTGCGGACCACCCATAGCCGTTACCAATCCCTGCCGCGCATGCGACTCTATACCTCCCGCGGCTAACTTATTCTGTTGCTGTTGTTGCAGTTGCTGTTGCTGTTGCTGTTGCAGCTGCTGTTGCAGCGGCAGTTGCTGTTGCGTCGGTGTCTGTTGCAATTGCTGCTGCTGCTGCTGTACACTACCACCGCCGCTGGGCACGGCGGTCGCTTTCAGCAGCTGCTCCCTCAATTTACCGCCGCACTCCTTGATACGCTGCAACTCCGTCTCGAGCAATTCCACCTCATTCTCCAAGGTCTGTATGCGCGCGTCTTTCGTCTCCATGATGGCCGTGAGGGTGGTGCTACCGGGCACGCCGCCTGGAACCGCCACGCTACCTCCGAGGACGGTACCGCCTGTACCTGATACGCTACCTAGCCCGAGAACAGCAACTCCGCCGGCCACGGCTGCACCGGAACACGCGGTCGACGCGTACGCCAGCTCCAACTGCGTCTGAAGACTCTTCAGGCTCTCGTTCGTCGCTTTGAGCTCCTTTACAACACAAGCAATAGGGGCAAGGTTACACTCGTCCACCTTTCGCCCGTCTCGTGTCTCTCTAGCGGGCGTGCGAGGATTTGTTTGGATTCTTTTTTTTTTTTTTATTTTTTTCATTTGGTATCGTTACTGCTACGGTTCTTTCTTGGTGTGATGTATGCGGTGATTCGGTGGAAGGTAGATTGTACTTTACGACGGCCTGATGCGGCTTCGTTTACGCACGAACCTGTCCCGCGGTTTGCCTGCCCGAGATACGAACCGTGGCAAGTAGCATAGTAATCCTAGCTGCCCGGAATCGCGAGGGCCACGAAAGCTAGACGAAAGATGGCTCCGGTTGCTTTGCTCCGCACGGGACAGCCTCGAGGAAGCGGAAGTGGCACCAGCAGCGGTCCCGCCCGGTTGACGAAAGAAAAGCGACGTTCCGCCGAGCTTCCTTCTTCCATCGGCACATCCAGCCGATTTAATTTCGCGCTCCTCCGAATGACCACGTGCCGTATCGTTTCCCGGGGCGTTCTAGCTGTCTCTCGTCTTTCTCGGTTTCTCGTACTTTCTGTCTCGTTTTCATTCTCGTCTGTCTGACTGTCAGTTGGCCAACGACGGCGAGCAGACCGATCTGCTCGCGATCCTCCCGCCGTTCTCTCATCGCCGCTAGAAAAGCACCGCCGATCGCCCGATGGCGTGTCCACGATCGCGAAGAAGCGCAGATCGTTCGCTTCTCACTTTCGAGGGGCGAGCATCCCGATCTAAGGATCTCGCGGCAGCCGCGATCGCAAGGTCACTCAAAAGGACGAGGGAAGGCTTTCTCACCCGAGCCTTCCATCTCTTTCGGATGCGATTCTTTTTTTATTTTTTTTATTCCGAACGGTGCTCGAGTCTCGCCGTTTTCCACAGCAGAAAGATCCTCTTGCGGACGCCGGGCGCCGCCGCAGTTCTTTCGCCCACCGCGACGTACGGCCGACATCGTTGCCCATATTTCTGCGCGCGGCGTTTCGACCACTTTTCGCTCCATTTCATTCCCCCTATCCTGTTCCGTGCTCTCAACGTCCCGACTTTCTCGAATCCCCAAAAATCGCCCTTCCGGGGCCAACCGGTAATCGATCATCTGGCGGGCTTGCTTATCGCCGTCCCAAGGAATAGATGCGCCCGTGCAATCGCGAATCAGTAATGGGAAGCAGGACATTTCGCCGGCGTCTCTTTTGATCGCGGATACTCGAAACGCGGCTACGTCGAATGGACAAGATGAATGAGCGAGCATCGTGCGTATCCACGATTGCGATCGCGGTCAGGCGACCTTCCAGGCGAGGAAAAGCATCGTAACCGAACGAGCGGTGAAATTGTATTCGACGATGTGAACGCGATCATAGTAGTACCCACGTATAAAATGGTCCTTGCGAGAAGAACGCTGAAGTGAACTCGTGGATACGCATTTCAGCGATAATGTGCGTGTGATGCTTGTGTGGTGCTCGGGTATATGTGAGTGTCTGATTGTGTCCGGGACAAATCCAAAGAGTGGTCGCAAACCGAATGGCAGTGTCTGAGAAGAACGATTTATTAAACGCGTCCCGGCGAACCGTGCTGTATACACGGAAGCAATCAAATCTCTGGATGGCGCGTCTACGGTGTAGGATATCGGCGTCAATGAACATCGGGGTTGCGACCACCATTGCCGTGCTAGGCAACACACAATTGGTATAATCGGTAGAGGAGATAAGACAGTAGATTACGCGAGGATAGTGACGTCGTATTATCGCATGTCGCACCAGGTCGGTGCCAAACAGTCGCAAAGTCCTCCCTTGGGCCTGGGATCGGCTCGTCTTGACACGACTTGACGACTTTCGGACCGTCCCGCTGCTCGTGCATCGATTACGACGATTGGCCATGATAGCGGTAAGTCGTGATGAACAAGAACGTGTCTGAGACGTACAAGAATGAGAAGAGAGACAGTATAGATGTATGTATTGATATAAATATAAAATTTCAATGACAAAAACATTCGGTCGGGGGTGGGGGGTGGGGGGGGGTGGGGTGTAGTGACACCTGAGATGAAAGGAACGAATCAACAGAAAATGATAGGCAATATGTAATATACAACGTACATACAGTAGATATACGTGAATGTACAGATCGAAAAGGTGGTGCATTTAGTAGGTAGGTAAGTGACGTGAAATAAAACAGGGCCAACATTCCGTATTATGTAGAAAATATACATATTCAAGAGTAGGTAACCATTCTTTTAGTGTACGTGTATGTATATACACAGGGGCTGAGCTACCAGACGATCCAACCTCAACTATAATCGTGAACTATCAGGCTCGCAGGTAAGAGCATCGAGGCGAGAGTTTCGTACATACGCGGCGTCGCCCGCGGCACTAATGACTGACGGGACGTTTCTGGTTGCATCGTTAGCTGGCTCGGTCGGTGTGCATGTAACGTGATCAATGAACTTGCACATTAAAGAAAATAATCGTATGAGAATGGATTCTCTTACGGGACGAGTGAAAAGCCTCGGCCCGGCCCGACGGTTTTGTCCCCGTAAATCGGTGTCCGTTGCTTCTCGATATCAGAGTTCGCGAGACGAATAAAGGAGAGAGAGAGAGAGAGAGAGAGAGAGAGAGAGAGGGCTAGGCGTGGCTTTCAACTCGAAGTCCGGTATAGTGTGGCATACATACCATGGTTTTCCCGATTCGGCACCATCTCCAGCAGGTGTATACACGCAATGTATATACGCGCATGTAATATACATATAGGTACGTATACGTCGTATTTTATCGGAGGTGCGACATAATATTTGGCAGAGGCTATAGATCTCGCGCAATGGAACCCGTCGAGATCGTCGGATCGACCCTCCCACCGATATGTCCAATAGCTCTTTCGATTTGAATCGACGGCAAAGGTAGACTTTGCTACAAACCTGCCCCCTTCTTATCGATAGCTATTTCACTTGATATCAAGGCCCGACCAAGGTTAAGAAGAACAGCCCGGCTAAAGGAAACGCCACTAGTTTAATTAGAATTGTATCTCGACTCGGGATCGTTCGATTGCGCGAAATTCCTTCCAGTGACTGACGCAAAGAAACGTATAAAGAAGTTAATCGAGAACATCGACAGCACGCTCGCTTCATCCAAACGAATCAATCAGCTTGCCCGATGGGTATTCAATGGAGTTATGCGTGGGGGGGGGGGGGCATGGTGGAAGTTGGGGGATTGTGTACGATTGTCTGCTCTCGGCTGGCTAGATCTGCTAATCCCATCGAGATTAACGCGCGGTGTGCGTGTGTGTGTGTGTGTACCTGTTGGGTCCTCCCTGGCAGGGCCTGGATCGAGGAATAGGTCACGTGCATGACTCGGGGCCACTAATTCTCTAAGTGGGTACGTGTCGTGGACTCGCGGTAGCCTTAAACCGGTGTTGTTGCTGTTGTCTTTCATGGCGATGATGATCGACGATGGCGGTGACGGCGACGTAGGCTAATCATGTGATGATTGTTGTAGTAATTGTCATTAAACGGGGGGGGGGGTGAGTGAGAGAGGGGACGGATGCGGGGCGTGACATTTCCCCCCGTCGGGGCTTGCTAAACGTTATATCACCTACACATCCAAAGCAGCTCATTCCACGCATTCCAATCGCAGCACTTTTTAGTCGTTTCTTTTCGATCCGAACCGATCGCCCGTTTATCGCAGCATTGCCCACCGCGTTTATCCGTTCTCTTTGGTTACGCGTGCGCTCTCTGCGGTCTCCCCGATCTTCCCCCGAGCCGTCATTTTCCCCAAATGTCCTCGTCGGCGTCTGGTATTGTCGCAGTACGATCCGCAGGGTGCAAAGAGAAAGACAGAAGAAGAGAAAGAAGTAGATGGAAAAAGAAAGAGAGAAAGAGAGAGAGAGCGTGGCGCGACTGATCGCGATCCAAGGATGAGGGAAACTCCGTGATATTGCGTACCTGCGCCGTTTCTAGGAGACCGGTACCTGTCGCATGCTTTGTCAAGGAGATATACACGCTTTGACATACTTCATTGGCTTTAGACACACGAGTGTATTGTGCGAAGGGAATCTCGTAGTCGATGCTCAACCTTCAACCTCGAGTATCATGCTTCATTTCCTGCACAACGCCTGCGTCAGCTAATCGTGATTCTTGCTAGTCGGACACACGCGATTCGGTGCGAAATTTCTCATTTAGAAACAAGAAACGTCGAACGTCGAAGAAAACTGAGGAAAATCAAGCCAGCTGTCGTGCGTCGTTAGTAATAATTTCTCTACCGACGGGTGGACATTTCCCATCGTCTATCGGCACGAAGTTAAACCGAATAGAAATCCTGTTTCGCACGCCGACCAATCTGTTACAGTGGCAAAATGCAGAGCCCACTTCCCAATTCTCGACTCGGCGATCGTTTGCCTCTAGCGTTTAGCAAAAACTCAACCCGACCATCTCGTGGGGCGTCGTTGCCGATCGGCGGCGGAGACCCTCCCAAGTCTAGACGATCCCGTGAACGGCGTACCTTGCGTGGGAATCTTGATTCGGCGACCGCGATACTGATCGAATCTCGAGTGTACGGTCTCGAGGATGAAGTATGTCAGTCGTCGAGAGGATCGAGGGGCTGGAGGGGGTTCGTTGATCGAGAATGGAAGATTAGGGGTGGGGAACTAGGGTTCTGGGGGATGTGCTACTAGATCGGCGGAAAGAACTGCGGGGCGACGAGACAGGGGCGTGGTGCTGGTGCATCGTTCGATCGTTGGACGTTTCGCTTTCAGGGGCTAGCCCCCGGCTGGACCCACAGCCGGACACGACGGCGACGACGGGAGGGCACACGGTGCACCGGCGCACGTTTCCGGTGCGAGGAAAGAGAGAAAGAAAGAATAAGAAAAGCGACGGTGACTCGTGGTCTCGGTTAGGTACACGCGTGCTCTGTCCGGCTCATACCGACTACTGCTCTTCGAGTACCATGATTCTCTGTCATCTTTCGCGCGGTCTCCCTCTCGCTAATCTGTGAATGCCGTTCAAGCCACGTACACTTCGTCTAATTGTAAGTCCTAGGTCTAACAGGCACATACACGAAGATGCAGGAGGGTTTGGGGAGTTTCAGGCTGATGCGACGTCGCCGTGGCCCCCGTACCCGACGGTCTTCCCGTTATTTCCCTCGGCTGTTGGGTCAGGGCTCAATGAAATCTCCATGAATCTTAGCTTCGATTCGTCTGATTCAGTGTCCAGGGCGACCTCGCACTCGAGCTCTGGTTAAACGGGGGACAGCTACAAATGTGAACGGCTTCGGGTACGACTACCACTCTTCTACCGCGAATCGCGCGATTTAGGCGAACACAGTGGAGACGGTGCTCGTGGAACAGTGACGACAATGACGGTAGGAATATTTGGTATGGTAGCGGCGACAGTAAGTATGTACGTATAACGCTACGAGAATAAGCACTGATGTGGCCACAGATGGAAACCGTCCAAAAGCTCGGGCTTGAAACGTTCAAATCTGAAATATAATTGAGCGATATGGAAAGCTGCATTTCATCCGAGCCTTTTATTTTTCTCCCCCTTCACTACGTGAACTTTTGGACGTTTCGCGTGACGGGAAAGAAAAGGGGACACGCGCGCATGGTAGGGGCACGTGTACGACCACCGTGCGAGCAACAGAGAGGAGTACGTGCATCGACGCCGACGCCGACGTGCTACAGATTTATATGATATTATATATTATACACAGTGATCACGGTAAAGTGCGTGCCTATGGGACGGGCAATGTGTGTGTCTGTATTCGGCTGAACGTGTGCTGTTCGTGTTTGAACGTGAGCCTTTTCCAAACCCGAAGCGTCTTAAGGGGCCACTCTACTTTGATCGGCCGAAAAATTAAGCTGTTTGTGAGGATTTTTTTCTCAGTAAATACAGCACATAATGGAATAGATCTTTTTGGTATTTATTAAGCTACTCTTATGTTATAGAAACAAAATTAAAAAGAACTTTTTTAATTTGTTTTAATGGTTTTTTTACAGCTTCAATATGGCACCTAAAAAGGAGGTACGTTAACGGCGTTAATGTTTTCGCGGTTAGGGCTTCTCTGAAAGAAAAATTCTAAAAGATTCTTAATTAAAGAAATTGACAATTTTTGTCGAGAAATAACTGAGTTTCTTTCTTATGGAACACCCGACAATACATTTGGATGTTTTGTCAAACTTCTTTTTCTCAAACCGACGCAATCTTCTTACTTTTCAATAAAAATTGTTAATTGAGCTGGGGACGACACTCGTACAGATTAAGAATCTTTTGGAATTTTTGTTTCGGATAATCCTGAGCCGGGAAATCACCAACACCACAAACATACCTCTTTTTTAGGTGCCATATTCACACCGCAAAAAATCGATTAAAACAACCTACAAAAGTTCCTTTTAAATTTTTTTCGTGTAATATAAGAGTAGCTCGATAAACACCAAAAAGATCTACTTCCTTATCCGTTGCATTTACCGTGAAAAATATCTTTAAAAGCAGCTTAATATTTCGGCGGCTCGAAGTAGAATGACCCCTGAAGCTGAGAATTCGTTGGGTAGGTAACTATCTGTTGCCGATTGTCCGGCGCGATTTACCCTCCAACGCGGAGAGAGACGAGGAGCGAAATATGTAACGACCGGCGGCGTTCAGAGGGGAGGTTTCCCTAGTTGTCGTTGGGGAAGGGAGGTGAGTGGTACCAATGCGTTTCTGCTTGTCCTGCTCGTGCACGATTCGCGCGCCCTCGCGCCAAGGATACGCAACACGCACCAGCCTACGACCATTCGTGAAACACCTGCTTCCGAGCATTAAGTTGGACAGGCTCGTGTTCGCGATCGCGTCTGTTCCCGCGGGGAAACCGGGCTTTGTCTCGACTTCTCCCGGTACGGAGCGGAGCGCGAGGGAGGACCGAAAAGCGTGAGATGACGCGGGGGCAAGAGACTGAAGCCACTGGCAGCCCAATAACTTTCTACTTGCAAGCAACTACGTAACACAACAGTGGACAGCGATTAAACGCGTTGATCCCGTATACGTGCGTGCACGCGATACCCTTGTCGCCTGTGCCACACATATGCACGTGTGCACGTGTGCAGTTTGTGCGTTTGTTGTGCATGTGCGCTCGCGTGCACGCGTGCACGCACAGGTGGAAGCGTGTACATTGTCCCTCGGACGAACGATACATGATATGTACATATACGTTGATGAGCGTGGCATAATCGTCGATCAAGTGATTACGATGCATACGCATGTGCATACACGTATACGTGGCTCGCGTGTCGCGCGCACGTATACGTATATGTGAATGGTATATATGGAATAATAGTAATGGTAATAACAGTAGCAATGGTAATAATAGTAATGGTAATAATGGTAATAATATATATATATATATATATATGTATATATGATTATGTCGACATGGGTAGAAATAGCTTAAGGACCTGCTTCTGTGCCAGCGACTGCATCTGCTGGAACATGATCCTTTCTTCTTCTTTTCCTGGAACAGCAGAAAGCAACGAGAAGCTCTTGGGAGGTCTGCTCGGGCTCCAGATTCGAGGACGGTCTCTATCTGCGTTTCACGATTTAACCTCAACTTTATTTCTCGCATGGCACCCATTGACTTCGTGCGTGGGAGAACGATGGAAGCTGTGTGTTCGATGAACTTGTGTTATGAGGGTAGCGCGTGACCATCACCGGCAGCAGTTGCTTAACATCCCTCGCGCGTTCTATCATCTACGTATCCGCCTATCCGGTCTCTCGAATTACAGAGAATCTAAAGGAAAGCGTCCGCGCGACCAGCGACGAGGACGCTCGGAATTCCCAGCGAAACGCAAATTTGGAGAAACGGCGCTCGCGTCGCTCGCCAGCCTTTACTTCGACCAACGAGCGACGCGCGGACCTGCGCCTCGCCAAAAGTTTCCGCTAATTTTTCCCTCTTTTCCGGAGGGTACGTTTAGGAATGCTAGCCCGTGATCCTTAGAGTGGAGGACACGGTGCTGGTGCACCACGTATTTGCATATTGTGTATGATTCGCGTGGAAGCAACTTGAACAGTACGAAAAGGATCCTCCTTGTCAAAGAAATTGCCAAAGTCACTGGTACCTACTAACACTGCCAGCGTGACAGGAGAACCTATGTCGCTAGAATATAATCTACGGTATTCCTAATAAGCGTTTGTATCATACGTAGAACCAAGCACAGGTTCGGTGGAGGATGAGTTTAGAACGGAGCGACTTTACGCGTGTAATACTAACAGACTGAATGTTTCGAAACGGCGGCGAAGAATATCGGGTTAGCTACCGGGTCGCAAAGGGAAAACGTGCATAGCGCAGCGACGCAACTGTATTCGTTGCAAGGGACGACGGCGTTTAAAAAAATTCCGCTCCAATTGAGTTTACTTTGTACCGGCAATGCCCTCGGCCTTAGTCTCGGCGAGAGCCGTTAGTTGCGATTGTTGTATGTATGAACGGCGGGCTCGTTAATTAAATGACCACGCGGCTGCGTAGGAGAGAAAGATTTGAAAGGAATGCCTCACCCATCCCCTTGTTTTGGAGCATCTCGAGGAGCTTCTTGATGCTTTCATCCCGAGCTTGAAGGGTCTGCTTCTGTGTCTCTATTCTCAATTCCAGCTCCTGCCACAAAAAGAAATTCGCATTCTACTTGATGCTCGCAATTGGGAAATGTCGGAGGGGGGGGAGGTAAGCAATTACACCATAATAATTGTATCCAGTAATCGCGGCCAAGCTAGAATACTTCCCTCAACGGTCGTAGGCAGTTCAACATCTACAAATCCGTCGAGTCCCGTTTTATTAACGACGCAATAGGATTCACCGGCACGTGCAAAAAGCTGGCGATTGTCTTCACGGGTGTTGCCGCGGCGGCCCGCGACGGCGAATAGTAGATAGGAGGACCAAAGGAACGGAGGCGGGAGTTGTTTCATCGTCAGTGGGAAATGCTCGATTTGTGCTAGGTCTCCGCGTCTCCGGTAGACAGCGGCGGTACTTGACGCCCGCATAACGAATTTAGACCGCCCCTTTGACGACAGCAACGTAATTAGTCTGGAATTAGACACCCGCTGGCCTTCCCTTTACCTCTTCTAACCAGCACCGTCACTGGAGACCGTAGTCTCCCTCTCCTCCTCGCCAATACGCTCTTTCCTCTCTCCCCTCGAGTGTCCCGGCCTCGCGCAATTTCCATCCACATACTTCGCAATTCTCCGTCTGGCCTTTCTCTCGATCCACTCGCCGACTTTTCAATTTTCCCACCGATTTCGTGGCAGCCGAGGAGGGAATCGCTGCTAGCGGCAGCGGTTTGCAGTACCCACCAGCGTTCTCGGCTCGTAAAGAACGGGATTCGATCGATGATCGGGGGGGGTCGCGATGGAAACGCGGCGAGATCTCGTCGCGGGGGATGAGCAGAATGGTGCGGCGGTGCCGATCGACCTGGCCGCGATCCACGATCGCCGGATTCGATAATAAAGGCCACAGGGACGTCGCGTCGCCAGAAACCGACTGCATAATTTGGCGAGTGGCCAAAGGCGACTAGTTGCTTCCAGCGCGTTCGTTGCACGTTTGACCTGTCCGCGGGGCGATTTCGTCGGGCTCGCGGTGCACTGGCTCGTTCGGCCCAATTTTCGATCGGCCGGCAACGAATTTAGACCGGCTACTTTACGTTAATGTGTACGTAGTCGCCTGTGCCCGTCGATTAAATGCGATCGGTCGCTGCCATTGTTATCCTCCAACTGTTCGCTGTGAAATTCGACAAGTGCGCCGGTATGGCAAGCCGATTCGGTCCCAGGGACGAAGAAGGGGCCACGTTGCGTCGCGTCGGTCGTTCCGCAAGTTCATCGATCCGGAGTTATTCGGAGAAAGAGGGATCGCTTTCGGCGCCACCGGCTGCCATCGGTGGCAGACTTAACGGAGTTATTGCGGGAAGCTGATAGCCGCTGCCAAGATTTCCGGAAGCATCGCGGACCGTTGGCAGACAATCGGTCGTTTACCTCGAACAAGACCTAAACCTCCCGTCTATTTCGGGGGTCCGCGTATGTACCGCGCACCGGCTAGGCTGCCCGGCCCTCGAATCGCTCCTCGGACACCGGATTATACTAAACTTCTAAAGTCTTACGAATCGCTTGCCGCCGAAACTTTCATCAGTTGGACTGTTCATCTTCCATGATAACACCTTTTTTGCATCGGAAAGAAATAGAAGGAAAAAGCACAGAACGGAACGTGCCAAACGAGGTCAGTGGCGCACTCAGAATTTAATCTCGAGGGGAGCCCAGTTGAAGGGATGAAAATATTTTCGATAAGATTCATTAGGGGATTGTAAAAAATTAGTTGAAGGATAAAATTCAGTTTTCATTTTACGAAGCTGTTGAATTACTTCTACTCGTTTTTCGTTTTCTTTCTGGGTACGCCACTGAACGAGGTTGTAAAACATGTATATATATATATATGATAATGAACGGTGACAGACCGAAACCGAGACCGAGATGTTCAGATTGATGGCTCGATCTCGGGTTCCGTGGATATTTGGTATCCTCGGCATTCCCCACTATAATGGCCCCGCTCTTGAACGCCATTCTTTCCGGTCAACTACAATTTGAACGAATGCCAACGATCCTCCATTCTCCACGCGAAATGCATCGTCTTTTATGCGAGGTCGAGGGGCGTCTGGTATGATTTGTTATGAGTTACAAGAATCCTTTGCTTTTATAAGCAAACAACGAAGAGCTCCTTACCTTTATCGTATCGCGAAGTATGGCGATCTCTCGCGTCAGATGCTCGTTCTCGTTGTACAAAACTTCCATTTGCTGCTGCATCTCGACGCTCGGCCCGCGCATTCTCATTCTGAGCTCCTCCTCCAGCTGACGCACCATCATGCTTTGTTTCTGTAATGCAGAACAAACGAGATTCACAGCTTTTACAGTTTTTAAAATACCAATTGAGGACCGTGCAGCGAGAGGGGTGCAGCGTTACCTTTGCCAACTTCGAGTAAATTAGAAAAAAGTTATTAGAAAATTATCAACAGCTTCCTCTTTTCAATTCTTAAGCCGAAGCAATAATTTTTTCTTTTAAAGTTGATCAGTTTTATTTGTGGCGGTGGAGTAAATATTAAAATATTAATATTAATATTAAAATATTAATATTAATTTAAAAATATTAATATTAATGTTATTTATATTAATATTAAAATATTAATATTGGTATTTATAAAATATATAAAATATTAATATTTCTATTTTTATTCATCTGTAATAAATGATGTAGAATTTTTTTTACATATATTACACGTCCTAAATCAAGAGCTGCGAAAAGTGGAATTACACCCGTTTGCTGCACGGATCCGAATTGTCGATATTTCTAGAAGCCTAGCTAGGCTTCACAGCTGTGTTATTTGAACGACCCTTTCGTTCTTCTATGTAATTTTCCCGGAGAACGAACCATTACCGACTCCCTAGAAAGCTCGTTACCTTAGAAACACACTCTTGCTAGAATAATTGCACACTCGAGCCACGCGAAACTAATTCAAGCATGAGACCGATAAGCGGATCGATAGAAAGTCAACACGGGGCAAAGCTTGCAGTGCCACACGTTGCGCGTTGTGCGTTGCGCGAAACGTAAACGCGTTCGTCGGAACGATCGCTCGTTCCCGTTCCTTGAAACCGTTTAAATCGATAATCAGCCCCCCGAATGAAAATGCACACTTAACTTTCACGACGACGGCATTAGACTTTACGATGGATACGGCATAAATGCGCTCTGTTTATTCAGGAGCGAAATAAGATTGCCAGCCACACGGAATGGTTGAAACGGAGAGAATCGACCGATTACGGGGCGAAAGAAGATTTTCGAGCTGGAAAAGAGCTTTCCACGAAACACCATAACAACTTAATGTAACGGAGCACGAAACCATTCGGGGCGTGTTTCCTGTCGGATCCACCACCCTTGAAAGCTTCTTCTCGCTTTCCTACCTCCTAAAATATTTCCTCCTAACGCATCCTTCCCTCTACTCCTTTAGCTCTTTAAGACTTTCTTCAGCTTACTTCCACTTAGTTCTCTTAACACCTTCGTCTCTGCTTTTCTACTATCATAAGAATGCCTTTTCTACGTCGTTCTCTCCTTCGAAACTTCTTTTCCTCGATAATCCCCTTTTCTTGATCACCGCTCGTGTATTTTCCTTGCCTTTCCCTTTTACGTCATACTCTTCGTCACTCTTTCCACTGTTTCCCCCGAACCTCGTACTCAACTATGTTTCCCGTACCTACGTATTGTTCCCGGGGGTTGGTTCAGCTCGTTAGCTATCGCAGGCAAGGGCCGCGAGCACACGTGTAAACGTTACGTTTGTTGGACAAAGGAAAGTCTGAGTATGTTTTTCTGTTAGACCGGATAATTACAGGCAGTGTGTTTTTGGGGCGCGCGTTAGCATGGAAATGGGATTCTGCATTTAACCGAGTGTACAAACCATTTCTTCTCTTTTCTTCCCTTCATGCACTCTTTCTTTAAAAAAGGAACCTTTGGCGATGGGACTCGAACCCGCGATCTTCGGATCCACTCCCCGAGATCTCTATGCTTCGGACTCTACTTAATGGGGGATTCTCGAGTAACAGAAATTTGTGATTGTTTTTTAAAAAACTATTGTTAACATTGCATTAAACGCTTTTGGGATATAAGGAGACATCTTGAAACTTGCAGAAAATATTTCTTTTATGTCGATCCTTCTTTTTATTTATTAATTATTGTGGAATCTCTTCGACGATGTTCACCTGCCACAGTTATCTGATTTCAAAATGAAGAAAATTTTCTTAAAGTTAAATAATTTACGCTGGTATTGGACCTAAAATTTCAATTTTAGTTTCTATTTATAATACTTTTTCGTCGATGTAAAGAGTAATATGAAAAAATTGTCCAAGGAAAAAGCTTACTTTTTCTTTCGAACGCTATAACTCTTTCAATTTTTCATTTTTCTTCTTTAAACTGGACCAATAGCAGCGTAAACTATCTAACTTTAAGAAACCCCTATTTTTTTGCAATCGGATGACTGTGATGGATGCTACACACCCCGCCAACAGAAGATTCCACAATAATTAATAAATAATAAGGAGGATGGACGTAAAAAAAATATTCTCTGCAAGTTTAAAGTTGTCTCCTTAAATCCCAAAAGAGTTTAATCCAATATAACCAACAGTTTTTAAAAAAAAATCTTAAATATCAGTTACTTTTGGGGCTGTTAGACGAGAATCCCCTTTTAAGGGGCGCCACCTATGCGCCACGCTGGCACCATATGCCGTTCCTAAACGCCGAAATTCTACACATACATATTTTTACGTACACGACGGAGATGATAGTCAAGCGGAAACGACGGCATAAGAAAAGGGGCGTGGATGTCGAAGAAATAGCTGTCGCCGTGCAATGATGTGACGTGGCATGACGCGAGTCAGCCCCATAATCAAATGATCCGACGACAAGTTGCTCCCCGGTTGTCTACTATAGAAGGTAAAAATCATTGATCGCGCTTAACGTTGCTTTTCCCGTCACTGTCGCCGCTACCGTCGCCCTCGTCGTCATCGTCGGCGTCCATTAACGCAGACAGGGGACGACGACCGGTTGTTTTCACGACAGGGTTCGGTCTGGGCCCCGTGTAAGGAGAAACGCCGCGAGATAGGGTTTACGTGATCGTTAATAGGATCTCGTCTTAAGAGGGGCTTCGTTTAAACTTTAAACCTTCCATCTTTCTGCCTCCTCCGACCTTCCACCCGTTCGATCCACCCTCTGGCAAGTGTGTCGATGGACGATGCCAATCGCACCCCGGAGATCGGGTTCCGCGTCGAGGGTTAATCGAAGGCTAATCGTTTCGAAACCAGAACACGCGACACCCTGTAATCGACACGCTCTCGCCCCATCGCGTCGGGCCAATCTTCGCACTCCACAGGGCTACCGTTGCTTGCGCTTTTTAAGGGAACGTAATACCCCCGAGCAGCAGCCCCTATTTCCTGTGACAAGCCAAGTCTGTGTAATGATAGTAGTAGTAGTAGTATGTACGTATTGCGTGTCTGATTTAGGTCCATCTTAGGCCGTAAGTTCCACGCCCTTTCCACTAATGGCTAAAGAAATAAGAAATAAGAAAGCTACCAACCCCCAAGATGCCAAAAATTAGTTAAAACGCAGCACCTATGGATCTCGCAATCTTGTGATCCCAATTTTGCAAAAAAAATTACCAACCCGTAGAACACCTCTTACACCACTTAAACTCACACCAAACAGTTATTAAAACGTCTATCGCTAACTGCAATTATAAATTTCTACTACGATAATAAAAAGGATCGTAAATATGCTTTGCTAAGAGGAAAGTTCCACGACTTTCCCGCGGCACGATAACGTGCTTCCAAGAATACTTAGAGAATAAGGGGTAGAATGTCGCGTGCCTCTACTAGGAAACAAGCCTGTACAAGTTACCCCCCCTCCCCCCCGATTTTTCTCGGGTCGTTGAACGATAAATCGATTTCTTTCGGGGCCCTCGATGCCCGTAGCTGGCGAGTGCTTGTTTCGTGTGCCGTTGCTCATAAATAGTACGAAGTAGATATGCATCGTGCATGGTCAGACACGCGCGGCGTTCAGCGCGATGTTTACGCGGCCGCAATTATCCAGCGTCAACGACATCGAGGGACCCGCTAGCTTTCCCAACCTGAACAAACGCGATAAAGTCCGTTGCTCCAAGGATGCAATCCCATTTGAATTTTCCAAGCGGAGCGACTGTCGCATCTGGCGAATCGATTACGTTAAACACGAAGGACAAAGCGGAGCGTAAAACTGCAACGCCGATTCCAACCATGCAAATTCCCCTGACCTAATTTCCCGCCATTCTCCCTCGCCCCATTTACCGACCGCGTATGTAGGTCAGTGGTCCATTTACGCTAACCACTAGAATGCCAGTACGTACTGGCATTAGCAGGGCCGTTAGATCCGCGTACCGTAAGTGTTGCTAACACATCTAGGTTGGCCGTGAAAAACAAGGGTCCTAATGGACCCGCTGGGGCTTCCTTCGGGGATCCTATAAATCTTAAAGCACACAATGCTGCGACGAAGCGGCCAGCGTTCCGCTGGCAGAGAGACGTCTGACTTAGCTCGACCCCGCCTGGCATAGCTCGGTTGTAGCTGAAAGATCGATCTAAGGTACGACGACCCCAAGGAACTAGAGTCTGGTTTCCACGTTTGCGTTGCAATATCGGGATTTGCACGAGACTGCGCGCGTGCATCCTCGTAATTGCTCGGTTAACCGTAATTTCTTACGAAACTCGCTGGATTATTTCGGGACCGTAGCTCTAATAAAACCCAGTGGAAGCCAAGGACGTGGCGACTCGTAAATCAGGATTCTTCATCGGGACAGCTTCGATGACATTTCGCTGGATTTTCCTGCTGCGTAGGGGATGTCTGTACCGAAAGAGAGAGAGAGAGAGAGAGAGAGAGAGAGAGAGAGAGAGAGAGAGAGAGAGAGAGAGAGAGAGAGAGAGAGAGAGAGAGAGAGAGAGAGAGAGAGAGGGCGTGATAAGGGTGAATCGAAAGTGGAAGTGGTGCATGTGTTGGGTGACTGGAGGGCTGGCTGGGCTGAGGAACGGGAAAACAGAGGGACGTAGGGGGCGCGAGCGGAAAAGAAGGGGTTGCAAGCGTGGGAAAGAGGAAGGTGGAAACAGGGTCACAAACGTGCGTAAAGAAGAGGTGAAAGGACAAAGAGAGCGAGAAAGAAAGAGGGGCACGAGGAAGAATAACAAGGGAGGTGGGAGAGGGAAAGAGGGAGGGCGTGTGTGTGTGCGAGTTGGAAGGGACCAACCTCTGTCGCTCGATAACGCCACTGCTTCTGCTCCCTCATCGTCCTCCCTTTCTCTCCTATGACCCCTGCACCCATACACCCCACACATCCACGGGCCGCTTTTTCTTTCGGCATTCCCAAATCTCCGATTCCACGAATACTACTGAAATATCCGTGAAAGGGTCGCCGACTTCCACCGCTCGTTCAGCTTTCGATAAAACTCACCGCTCCGAACTCGAGGTCGCAGCCCGAGCCGCAGCCTCGCGATTACATCCGAGAAATTGCGGCAATGAATCAACCGTGGCAACGGTGATTATGTTGCCCGCTGGAAAATGGCCTAGCAAGTACGATATATACCGTGTATGCATGTGTGCGTTTGTACCTATATCTGATTCACGCGGCTCGAGCAAAAACTGGCGATGTTCGTGCGAAAGGGGAATCGTTTGCGCGACCGTGTGTTTCGGTTTCGGTATCGCGCCTCCAATCGAACGCTGCACATTTATAGACGCGGTATGCTCTCTTTATATATAGACTCGCCGGCTCGATTCGCGGTAGGCAATTCTCGGGACAAATACAATTCTAACACCTAACAAGTGAAACTGACAAGGGGACCTTCTGGTTTGGCAATTTCAGAGAAGGTTGATATTTAGTGCACGTGAAAGTCTCCACTCGGATATTAATTTCTCAATGCTGTAAGACGCGCTTTTCAGCCAAATTCGTGGAAATCGACTTTGAAAGATTCTGAGTATTTAGGTGAAATTCAAAGTGAATTTTCTGGAAAACGAAATCTTTACCGCAGTTTTGTCACTTTTGAATTTCGTCTAAGGGGATTCAGAGTTTGTCAAAGTCGATTTTCTCGAATTCGGCTGAAAAGCGCGTCTTACAGCTTTGAGAAATTAATGTCCGAGTGAAATATCAACATTTTCTGAAATTGCCAAACCAGAAGCTCCCCTTGTAAGAATCTTTTCAACGTCGGAATCTGCGCGACGGCGACGAGACCCGGGTTACAGTGGAGCGTCAATTATCCGAATCACTTGGGACCGAGGTGGTTCGGAAAATCGAATTGTTCGGAGAAGGAAGCCTGCATGTACTTACCCACTTTGCAACTATAGGAATTACACCTGAGATTAATTATTAAATACAGGAGCGCTACTGCTGTGATTTGAAACCTAACGTATATCACGCAAAATACATGTGCGTAATACATTATAGTCATTATGTACATACTTCTAAGAAGTAGTGAGGATAGCGATGATGCAACACTGGCTCGGATAATTCACGCTCCACAGTATTATATATACTTCGCCAGAATCAAGTTAAATAATGGGTAATCGTGGTTGAATTCGCGACTGAACCAAGAGATTTCTATTCAGCCGAGCAAGTAGGTATTGTAAAATGGGATTGCGAACTCGTGACCGTCGAGCCACCATTGATTTCCCATCGTGACGGAATTTACGAGCCGGATTTCTCGTGCTCCTACTACCTAGACGAATCGCATCGCCTGTCATTAGACCACGGTGTTGTCAGCCATTGCAATACTCGAGTTTATTGCCTGTTTACGTCCTTGCCCGATGAAAGCTCGCTGATAAACCCGGCTCGATAAATGAGCCTCACTAAAACGCGCATAAAAGCCCAGGGGGGGAGGGTGGAGGGGAGGAATAGTCGCTAGTGGCGTCGTTCGCCGGAGTAGACCAAATGCTTACATATGCACCGTGATCGCTAAGGCGCGTCGAGAAATCTTAGCAGGCGAAAGGAATCGTTGGGAATCGTGCTGACGGGACGATCATTTCCTGGGAACGGAGGGTTTCAACGCAGAATAAGCCACGCTCGGGAAAACAGCGCGGCGCTGGTACTTTGACTAAAAGGATTTTTATATCCCCCAAGGTTTATTTCCGTTTCTATTCTCTTCTTCGTTTTCACCGGCGGCAAATTAAAGCGCCACGGGAAGCGGGTCACGAGTTACGAGTAATTTCTTTTTCGTCTCGAACGTCGCAGCAATCTCGCTCTACACCGCTTCACATCGTCCAAACCACCCCGGCCACCACCCTGTCCGGCTGGTGAGTACAGGTCGCGTGGACGAACGGAACATCACCGATAACGGCGCGCCGCGCCGGCCGGAAGTATCGATCGTAAAACGCCGAATAAAAGTGGAGTTTATCGCGTGTCCCTGACGTAACCCAGATGTCCCGGAGACTGACCCAGATACATATATCTACCAGAGAGGATATTTCTTTCGTTAAAACTTCTGTTTCGCGTTGCGTTAGCGGCCCTCCCCGACTCAAAAATTCGGAACTCGCAACTCTCGGCTCTCGAAACTCTCGGCTGTCTCAGCTCTCTCAGCTCTCTCAAATCTCAACCCTCAACTCTGGCTCCCGTGTAATCGGAGCATTGGAGACCGGGGCATTGTCGTTCCGCGCGAAACCAATCTGAAACCTAATTTCCAGAAAAGTCAAAGAAAATGCAACTGCATAGTTACGGCAAGGGTAATGAGATTTCATACGCGACCACCCCCGCGACCATTAAGGGCAAAGTTGCCGCACGACTCGATCAGGAATTCGGTCACGAGCGGCACAGAATCGTCGCGCACTACGATCGATCCAGCATTACCTCTATTAGACCCGACAAGCGTCTTCCAGACGCGTAGTTGACGTCACAATAATTTCGAGAGCGCGCGGCGGTGGGACGAATAAAGCATGTCCCGTCACCGTGATACGCCTCCGCTGTTACACAAATAACGCCCAGCGACAACGCTGCAACTCGCTTCCTCATTAACCCGCTCGAGCTGCGCGCTCGCGCGCGCATGGCCCCCGAAGTATGATTTATAGCCGACTGTATCGTGGCCCGAGATGACAGCCGTTCAAAAACGCAGAAAGATTACGCGCGTCGAGTAGTCGAATGGAATATCGAACGCGACAAATGAAACGCCCTCCTCGCCTCTGCGGCCGAGTCGGTTCCTCGCGGTAGATTTCGTGGACGGTAGAGAAGTATGAAAGAGCCGAGGCGAAAGAACTAATCGAGTGACACGCGAGGGGGAGAGATAGGGATTTGCCGATGAGAATGCAGTGCAGGTCGCGCAAAGTACACCGCCGCATACGTCCGCCTGTATCGATCGGCCTAAATATATCGAGGTGGATTATTAGAGGGAACCTATGCCACGCGGTCTAACTATGGCGCGGCCGCATTGTTCCTCGGGGTTAGGGCGTAAAACGCGTCTCTCCGTGGACTTTGAAAATAAATCGATCGATCGGGCAACGCGACGTGTCCTACCCCCTCCTCCTCCTCCTGCCTCCACACCTATATGCGCGTAGTTTTCGCATGCTTTTCCAACACGGAAACCTTCGAGATTGCCCCATTATGTATCGCCATCTGACGCCGCGAGTTCCGCCGGGCATCGTTTCAACCTAATATCCGAGCGAAGAAACTTCCACGCTTCCTCCTCGTCGCTACTGTCCTCCGCTCGGCGTTTCAAAGCCGATCGTTTGGAGCGGCGAGACGCGAGCGCCACGGCAGTTGTAAAAAGATCGCGCCGTGCAAAAAGTTGAGAAATGGCACAACGACCGCGGTGATTCTTGGGAGCTAGGCCACCTCGTTCTCGCATATATTCTTATGTATTGTAGATATAGAAATAATTTCGCCCGCTGGGTTATCGATTCACGAAAGAGGAATTCTAACGTAGACGGTCCGCTCTTCCACATCGGCCTGAATTATTCCGGTGGCTATGAGCATTCTCAATAAATATAGCACACACGCGATCGAGCAAAGGGAACCGGATCGATCCTCAGCGTTGGATTCGGCACGCGCGAAGATCGTTGTTAGCGGGGCTAAAAGGGAAGCTAACGAGGACATTCGGGACTCGCTCCCCTTGGGCTTACAAACGAAAGCAATTGTTGGGCTCTTAATGTATGCGAGAGGAGGTTCTACGAAGCGAAGCCAGCCGGCAGTATCGGAGGGAATTTCAAAGATCCCGACGGTGGAGGCAGAGCGAAAGGCGTAAAAGCGGGATAGTGGATAGTGTGGATACACGCCAAGAGGAGCAACTGTGTATAGGTAGTCTGGTCTGATGGCAGTGAAAAGAATTTGAGGAGAGCAGATGGTACGGAATGGAAGCGGAACAATAAGTTGCCATTTGTGGGGACAGACTTTCGCGAGCTTCGTTCCACCAACACCAACTCGAGATTTCCTCTAATTATTTATCGCGGCTAAGTAGAGGTATATTGTTGAAAAGCTTGTCGAGTTGGAAGGAGGGGAGTTAAATCCTACGTAGATGCTCGGTAGGATGATCCACGGCCTCGTGGGAAATATATTTTATATTCTTTGCGACTCTCCACAAGCCTGTTTTTGCTCCAACGACCAATTTCAGTGACAATCTTAGCCAAAAGTTAATCAATTTCCAAGATATTAATCAATTGCCCAGAATTCTTGTGACAATTTAGTTCGGCGCTTTTTGTTTCTGTACCCAAGATTTCAAAAACTTTGGGCTATTACTTCACTCTCAGTTTTGTAGTTATATTTCTCAATATTGCGTTTTCCCATAAGAATACATGTTAAATTAAAAGTTAAATAATTTAAAAACCACCGAATCAACTTTTCTAAAATTTTGCGGGGGTTTTACTATTGCAGAAAAATTAATTCCTCCAATTTTCACAGATTTTCGCTTCCCTTTATGTTACTGAAGTTCGTCCTTAAACCAAAAGAAGTGTGTATACAAAAAATGGCCTATACGAAGCATAGATATTTACAGGTCGCTACGATTTGCAACATTATTTTACACAATTAAGCGTAAAAAAAGTTGTTTTGTATCAGGAATAAAAATGGCTTCCACTAGTAACTCCAAATCTACAAGCACGTCAGCCGGAGAGTCTTTAATTGAAAAACAGACAGAAACTCTTTCCCATGCCCCTAAAAACTATTGCCCAATTAGGCTGAAAATTGCACAGGCGTTATTTAACACGATTGGAACAAAAGCAGCGTTACAGAAAATCTCGAATTTAACACTTGAAAGAATGGACCCCTATGCTCGGGTTCTCTCGGTCCACGCACGTCACTGGCTAGCAGCTGCAGTTTCGATGAATTGAAGCAGCGCGGTATGCGCGAGCAGTCGAGCACCAACCATTAAGCAGCCCCACTTTAACCACGTTAAGTTACGAACAGAATATCGCGGTCGATACTACCGCGTGGTCTATCTCACTTTTAGGGCATCGAAGTCGAAAACGACACTCGAGTTTACGCGCGCACCTTGGCCCGCCAGACCGAACACACACGTACCAACCCAACGTACCCACGTACAAAGAAGTTTGACAGTGAATTTGCCGCATAAACCACAGAGTTTCCGCTCGACGTCGCGTCGATTCGATTATAGCTTTCTCGACAAAACGGGGAACTGATAATGCGATCCCGCGCCGCGTGCGACCGCAAATTATTGTAATTTTCATATCCGCGCTGGCGGGAATCAGGCGCGACAAGCGAGCGATAGTTTTCATGACCGAGCAGAAAAGGGCAATTAATGCCACCGCTGCTCGCTCTCGAGCCGCTTCCATCGGTTTAATGGGTTTTTTTCTTTGCGCGCCCCACCGCAGAGTTTTCGAGTTTAACGGAAGGGAGGGGAAAAGCTCCGAGATGGCCAGCACCGGTGACGAACTGCCGATCGATTCGCGATCGCGCTCGCGCGAGACTCCTGTCAATATCGTTTTGTAATTCTACTCGAGAGGAGGGGCTCCGGCGCGAAAGAATGCTGCAATCGAGGGCGCGTTCGCAGCTGGCGATATGCAATAGGCATTAGGCACGTGCCATCGCCACGTATGTAGGTAAATGCGCGCGGATAAGAATCCCCCGTGGACGTGCTCGTGAAAAGACAGACGGCAGATAAAAAGGAAGAAACGTGGGCAGATGGCCAGGGAATCTGACTCTCCGAGATTCTTCTACTCTCGGTGGCAATGACTCGTGCAGTGTCAGCCTCGACATCGCCAACGCGGCCAAAAATATGCCCACGCGGGCAACGCTAACGAACCATCGCAGCGGATAATTCGAAGAAAATCAAGCGAGGCTAAGCTGCGCGATCTAAAGATGCTACGAAGTTTGTAATTTCGTAGCATCAATGCCCAGAAGCAAGGCTACGACGCGCTTTATAAACGACCATCAGTGGCAGATGGTAAATACGTAGATACATACGGCGGAAGTAGAACGCCATTTGGAATAACCGCGTTATTTTTATACAAAAAAATGTCTCTTCGCCTCTTGAAATACGTAACAATCTACCCTGAAAGTTTTAAAAAGATAGCACGTATAGTTTCCTTAGAAAAAATTCCCAAAAAGAACCTTGAATTTTCGCCGATTACACCAGCATCCCCGTTAAAGTTTCGTGCGAGGCAGCAGAATTCGTCGTCCGATTACGAGATCGCAATCAAACGAAATGGGGAAACGAATTGTTCGAAAGAGACGAAAGTTTGTTTGGAAAGCGCGCCACTCTGTTCGAAATTATTATATAAATGTGCGCCGGGCTTCGCGAGCAGTTAACGTATCGACCCATTCGCCGTCCTTCGAGACAATGCGTCTGTATCTGCTCGGAGAAAGCGCAGAAAGGCACTGCGTGCTTTTGAGCTCGAGCAACGAAACTTGTTGCAATGCCGATTGCAAAAGGTCGCGGCGGTTCTGCCGTTGGCAACGATCGCGACGCGGTCGATATTCAGGCAGGCGAGTTGAATTGGTCGATAATTCACCGCGTTAAGTCGCCGGAGTGAGTGTACACTGCTGCAGAACGTTCGATCGCTAGGCGATTTCACGTCGACCCGATAACACCTAATCATTGCGAATCATTCTATCGGTGGCTCCCCCTCTGCACCGTATTTTTGGCTAATCGATAAGCGCGTCTACGAAGACACGTCGGAGAAACGAGTTGACAGGTGATTCTATCACTCGAAGATGCTCGAAAGACCAACAGAACAGTCGTAAAAATCCTCTTCCCTCTGCAGCTTTCGAAAATCTCGCGAAAATTCAACGCGGAAGACGTAGGAGGAGGTTCGTCTGTCGAAGAGCTAGCAGGCTAAAAAGCTAGGGAATTCGCGTGGAAGAATCTATCCGACGACACTTTACGTTGGGCTTTACTTGTGATTGCTGGAAATACAGATTGAGGACGAGTTGCACAGTCGCGACAGTCTTACACCGGATAATGGCCGTTTCTCTCGGTGGACGTTCCTCGGTACACGCACTCAGAGACGCATTCCGGCAGCCAAGCACACCGAACGGCACTTATTCTAGAATAATACCGTCTGCGATTGTAAGAAACACTGGCGGAGGAGTTTTACCGAGCGATTCGCGGAAAAGCCCGACAGGAGAATTCGTCCTAATCGCTTCGACCTAGATTGTACGCGCGAACGTGACGGAAACTGGAGCGCACGTCTACGAGAGTTCGCTGAACAAGGACAAAGCGTATAGGGGGACGGCGAAGCTGCGAAACACCATGTCGCCCTGGCGCGGGTAATAAGGCAGAAAGGGGGAGAGAGAAAAGAAAAGAGAAATGGAAAAGTCCCACTGACCTGATTCTCGTTGTTGAGCAGCTTGAGCTGTTCGTTGATGAGGCTGTACTTGGTGCTCTCCTCCTTCCTCAACGCTCTCTCCTTCTTAAGCTCGGGACTCCAGAAGGTCTTGATGCTGTGCATCGAGCTGCCGAGCTTTTGGTTCGTCAGCTCGAGCTCCTTCTTGAGGTTCCCGAGCTCTCGTTGGAGATCGTTGTTTTGGTGCTGGAGCTCGCCGATGTAGCCACCGCCGTCGCGCAGCATGTGCGGATTCGGGCTCTGCCTGGCCGATCTCGACGGATAGAGCTCATCCTCGAGGTAGAGGCCGCGGTCCCTGCTGCGCTCCCGCGGATCCCGTATCGGGACGAACTCGCGATCGTGATCGAGGATCCCGGCCGATGCCCGATCGAGGCTGGTATACCTCGTCGACATGCCCGCCGAGCTGGACATGGCGGGTCTCGAGGCGCTTCTGGATCTGTGATGTCCGCCCCCACCGCCCCCGGTTGACATACTCCTGCCCCTCTCCTCGAGCATCACGGGACTGGCGAGGTCCTCCTCGCGGGAGTAGTACGGGCTGCTCAGCTGATGGTGATGGTAGCTACTGTATCCGAGGTGCTCCGGCGAGTTATTCCCGCTACGGGTGCCTCTCTTCCGACCCAGCGGGCTTCCGCGACCGCTCGCGTAGCTCCGTGACGGGCTACGGTCCACCGTAGGCAGCTCGCCCACGCGGCGTCCGCTTCTCGGCGAACGAGTTCCGCCTCCTCCTGGCCCGCCGACTACTCCGCTTCCGCTCGAATACGGGTCCCTCGACATCCTTCTTCCTCGATCCCTTTACCGTCACCCTCACCACCCTTCCACTCCCTTCTCCCTCTACCACTCTATTCGCCCTCTCTCCCTCTCTATCGCCCTCTCGCTCCTCCGCTATCAACTATCCACTATCTCCGCTCTCCTCTCTCCCCCTAATATCAATCAATCCTCTTGCCTCTCCTTCGATATTCAGCGTTCGCCGACGCTCGTCGCTCAATGATCAAACCTCCGCAAATTCTGGGGAATCGCTCCAAGCTACCAGGCCCACGTACGAGACGAGCCCCGTATCCTACGCTTGCTCACTGCCTCCGGACGTACTTGGATCATCCTCCATCGCGGCCGCGCCGGGCCGCGCCGTTGCTTCCTCGACTCGTCTGGACTTCGGAGGCAACGTGGTCTCCTGGCCGCTTGCTACTCTAAGCGGTATGGTTCGCGGAGGATCGGCGAGCATCGACGATACACGCCTACCGCGTCTGCTTACCCTCGGCGATCGATCCGCCTCATCGGATCAGCTTCGCGGATCCTCTTCCTTGCCTCCTCCGGGACCCACCTTCACGCCCGTGTCGCGCGCGTGGCTCGGCCCGTGTCTGCGTCCGGTCACGACCCTCGTACTCGCCGATCGATCTTTGACCTTCTTTCGCCGGCAAAGCCCATCGAGCACACACGAAGATAGCGCACATCCAGGGGGGAGAGAGAAAGAAGAGAAAAGGAGGAAGAAGAATCTTCTCGCGACGATGGCGAAGATCACGTTCCCTCCGCGAAGCCGCGCACCAGCCCGATATTCAGCCGCCGTCTTCCCCCTGTCTCTCCTTCTCCCCGTCTTCCGATCTCTCCTCTCTCCTTCGCCCTCGCTCTCTCCTTCGCCCTCGCCCTCGCCTTCGCCCTCGCCCTCGCTCTCGCCCTCGCCCTCCGTCTCCCGTTCTTCAGGACGAGGGTGAGTCCCCGTGATCCTTGCGTCCCGGTGTCCAGCCACGATAACCGACTTTCACCGCTGTCTCCCGACGCAAGCGTCGTGTCGGCGCGTGCGTCACTGCGTGCCCGAGTGACAAGTACCTTTACGCGCGTATGTTTATCAACGGCGTATCTACGCGCGCTCTCGGCGTCCCCGTTTCCCGAGAACCCGCACCTCGAAACCCTTCCTTATCGATCACATCCTCGCATCTCTTCTCTCTGCTCCCGTCGTCGTCCCGTCCCGTCTCGTGCGGTCTCGTCTCGCTCGACGGTGCTTTTCCACCCTAACCCAACCTCCCGTGTATTCTCGGAATCACCAAGATCTCCACCGATCCAACCTATCGCGGAAAACTCCACCATCCGCCACGACTTGCCACCGCCACTTCCGTACACCACTCTTTCTGTCGAAAGGCTACTGCCACCAGCCACCGTCGCCGTTGCGCACACACCTACGCACCACCTTCTCTCTCTCTCTCTCTCTCTCTCTCTCTCTTTCTCCTCCCTCTCTCTCTCTCTCTCTCTCCGTCTCTCTGTTTCTCTCCCCTTTCGTCGTCAGGCTTTCTAAGCCTCGTCCGCGATGGGGATGATGATGGAGCGTGGCCACGCGCGCCAACACAGTGGAAACGTGCCGGAAAGCAACGCGTCTAAAGTTTCAACTAGCCACCGCTCCGACCGAGACACACGCCACCATCGAACCTCCACCACGCGAACCGGCAGACTACTCCGAAACGAGCCGGGTGAAACACCCTTCCGCCTCACCGACGCCGGCTGCTCGATCCCCTTTTCTCTTTCCTCTCGCTCGCCCTTCCTGGTCTTCAGCTATCGCTGCCGCCGCCAACCGCCACACACCACCGCCAGCCAGAGCCGATGTCAAAGCTCTCTACCCCCGTACACGAGCCTGTCGCGTGTACGCACGCCACTACCGCTCTCTCACAATCAGTGAGGAGCTCACCACCACCACCAGCGGCGCGGCTACTACTACTACCAGAGATTAAGTCGGCTACGCGACGGCGCCCTCCCGACTACGAAATCGACGTCGTCACGAGCGACTACTACTATCGCGGGCATGATACCGGCGCGGCGCGGCGCGGTGCGTCGCCCGCTCGATTCTGCCCCGACACCCCTCGCGCGGGTGCCCCACCTAGCCCGAGGAGCCCTCCCTCGCGCGCAGTTGCGCGCGCGGATCCATGCGAGGCCGACGTGCAGCATTGCCGGAGAGATTTTTCCTCGGCACCCTTGTTTTCCGATCCCGAGATCAACTTTACCGGCTATACCTATGTATATGAGCCTCCGTTCAGCGCGGGTCCAACGGACGGGTGTGACTCAATGAGCCAAGGTTTCCCAACAATTCCACGCGGGGGTAGAAATGAACGGGGGAGAACTCGAGATTCCCCTGCGATCCTTCATACGGGCAAACTCGATGGCTGAAAGGAAAACCTAATTTCCTCCTATTCCGCGTCGCATTTCTCAGCTATCTAGTTCGGTAACTGCCCCCTTGATTTCTCATTGCGATAGAATGGTAGATAATAAACACGGGAAAGAAATTAATCGTGCGGGGGGGGGGGGGGGGGGGGGGAAGCACGGGGACTGGCGAGAAATTATTTCGTCGCGTATCGTGGACGATTCGGTGAATGGTGAGTCAAAGGGTGATGGACTCGGCGCTCTCAGTCGCGGATGAAAAGCGGCGACCAATCGACCGGGGCCTTCGGTTCTTCTGTTCTCCACGCGGAGCAACGCTATCGATTCCTTCTCCGCCGTTAATTTTCTCGGGAATCCAGAGCCGACCGTAAAGTAAAGGTCGAAAACTGAGAGACCGTAGAATAACGAGTACCGGGAGCCTGTGCGGATAACCGGTCCAGCAGACCAAGGCGCCCAGTTTTCATAAGCCACTGCTGAGTGCACGTTCCACTTGGCGGCTCCTCGTCCTTCCCTCCCTGCCAACCGTCCGGCCAGCGTACGACATCGCAATCAATGAAACTACGATTCACCGAGCAGTGCCGTACCACCGAACACCGAACCCCTGTGCCGCTGCTACCTCCGTTCTTTCTATAAACCGGCACGTGTCCCGAATATTTTGCCTCTCCTACGTATTTAGGTAACTGTACGGTGTGTCTGACACGGAGCGACTATAGGCGGTGCTTTTCGTCACTAGCAGATTCCAGTGGATGAAACAATTCCCCGAGCACTAGTTCGATGCGTCGATCGATACATCAAACCTGCTCGCCTTCGACCGTAAAGTTTTAGATCGTAGTCGTCGTTGCTGGAGGACGGAGGAGATGCCCAAGCTCGTGTTTTACGATCGATCAGTGGATTCTTTGATAACACAGCCGTTACGAGAGCTTTCCCCCGTTCCACATTTCTCCATGAGCCGTGTTAATCTCCGAGGCTCGTCCCGCCACGTTGGATTTAGAGTACCTAACCTGCAAACGACGCAGGAAATAGGAACTCGTCGCGTGACACCCTCTTGCGGCGCATGAAAGAAACAGGAGTATATACCACGCTTGCTTCATTCAGAATATTATTCTACTAATCCGAACTTGGAAACAATTGGATAGGAGCCAGCTGCTGTGCACTCGGACTACTTTGCTGAATCTATGAAATCCTCCTGTAAAGAGAGCATCCGTCGTTGGTCGGCAAGATTGTCCAAGGATCAAGCTCCATCGAGATCCCGTCTCCGAAAGAATTAGGTGAAACCTGATATACAGGATGGTGCATGTAGGATGTCGGGTAAAGTATCGCGCGGTGTGAACGGCCCGAGTTGACGCGACTCGGCGCAGTGGAATCCCCGAGCGTGCCATCTCTGCGAGAAGAATAGCTACTTACGAGTAGGGCAGACAGTGGACTGACTGGTCCTTCCTAGTTGACCGTGAGGCTCACGGCGGGTACCCGTGCGATAGTACCCGGGAACAGAAAAATTCCTAGAGTAGGCGCTACCGGGGTAAACTACCCGAGTTACTCGAGGCACCCGAGATGTCACAGAGTATCGTTTCATAATTGATGCCTCACTGAGCGGCGTGGCCTTCGGGTTGAAGGCTTCGACCCCCAGGGAGATAAGAATACTCGTTAAAAAGTGAGAAAACTCCAGTTCCGCATTTCTCATCAAATCTTCGCGAAAACAACGCCAATCGATTACTTATATTTCTTTGAAAGTGTGTATAAAAGCGAGAAGACAGTGAAGTGCATGAGTGTAGGAAGAAAATGATAAGGCGTGTTATAATGCCAGATACGTCGGAATAGATTTGGGATAGACCCAAAAAAATTTAGGAGTTTTATTGGTCAGAACATTGATTGACACACAACTACTACGCCAAGAATAAACGACAGCCACACAGCTACGTTACACGCGGAGCCCAGCAGTGTTCCCGTTACCCTATCATACCCTTCGGGGGCCAAGCCACTCCAAATTTGCTATCCATTTCTTCCCTCTGTTTTTATAAATAGAAGTTAATTATTTTTTGCCGCTTGAGTTTATAAAACTGTTTATTCTGTTAATAAAGAGTTGATTACCACTAATTTTGTTTCATTTTCCCTGTTATTTTTCATTTAATAAGCATCTGTTCTTAAGGGGTACGATTTAGGCGAGTTTATAATACTTACGTCATTTTGGCTAATTTCTTCATAAAATTTGGAGAGAGCATTCTTGAAACGTACGTCTTTTAGAAAATGTGAAAAGAAAAATCGATGTTTTCGATTTTTTGCAGTGGTCTGCCTCCTTAAGATGTAACGAATCTTTGCTAACATTTTTCAACTACATATTGGACCGGCCTGCTTCCCCTTCCACACGGTCCTTTCGCACACAATGTTCGCGAGGAAATGCAGTAGTAGCATTCGCTCGCTGTGGATCATATGGAGCGCTATAGACCAAGGGTTGAAACGATCCCGAAAATAATTGTTTCAAATTGTTATATATCGGTTCTGACTGAAACAGTTATGAAGAACCGATATTCTGAATAACTATTACAAGCAACCGAAATTTCTGGCTATATCGATTTCGGTTAGGGTTCTGCAGAACCGATATTATATCGGTTTTATAACAGTAATGTATCCTATGGGGTATGCGTAGCACGTTCCAAAATATGTACAATCAATGTCACATTTTTTAATGAAAATTCGGTTTGTTTATAAGTCCGTTTATCGCTGGGCCTCTCTATCTGGTGTCTCTCTTTTTACAACTCCATCAATACAGGGAAAGCCGAAATGAAAGGCAGCATCTGTAAATTAAGTATTGAAAAGAGAGATTCTAGATAGAGAGTCTCAGCGACAAAGAATCTTATAAACAAACGCGAAGAGCGATTCTCTGGGTCGGAGGGCATAAGACCAATGGGTCAGAGTCACTTGTATTCCTGAGCTAGTGGCGAGCACGTTGAATTTAATACAAAAAGTATTATATTTCACAGCGAGACACGTTGTCGTCCTCGAGACACTGTCTTTATTAAAAAAAAAGGGGGGGGGGAACCATTGGTTTCCTGGCAGAGAGTATGTTGTCAATTAAGGTCGTGAATCTTCAAAGGATTTGAGGACAGAAACTGTTGAAATTTTAAATTTTTAGTTGAAGGTTCATTGAACATTGAGTAGAGAGCAGGGTATCCAAACTTAGAGGGAATACTTAATTATTTAAAGTCTTGCATTACCTACTCATGTATCTCACTGATCAGATTTCTGTGAATTACGATCAAAATTCCCATACAGTTCCCCTAATTTGGTGGTAAAAAATCTCGAACACCTTAAACACCTCAAACCCCACAAAGCTTCGAGCATTCAAAGTTCCATAAATACTCGATCACGTAGTACACAATGAAAATCGATTATCACCCAGTAAAAAACTTCCATATAAGTTGCAACGGCGATATATTTTATTGTAATCATCGAACAATGTCGAAGTTTCGCACATCATCTCCTTGAAGCTTCAGGTATTCATCCTGGGCAAGTTCCGCCCAAGATGGTTGCCGGTAATTCAGCTTACGTAAATCTTACAGAAGTAAGGCAGCAGACGGTTGCACGGAACGTCGTTCATTCCATTCTTATCTTCGAGGGCCCCGCAGTGTTCACCGGGTTTCGAATTGCTAGGCTCGCCCGGTAACCAATTATCGTAGCCAGCCGCTTCCAACGTTTGGCCTGTCAAAGTCACCCAATCGTAATCCTTGAACCGATCGTGGGTACCTATCCAAGCCGTCGAGATACCCTCTTTCTTCATCCAGTTCACCAGCATCTCCCCCTCCGCATTCGAGTTTATGACGACCAATTGACCTAATCAACAATGAAGAATCGTCTAATAAACCCTGTAGCATGAATGGCTGACACCTCGATCAGATTTCGGTGTGCAGAGGTTCGAATTAAGTTACACCTGGGATTTCCTTCGTGGGGGTGCTGCGAGCAAATTTGAACGGTGGGGAATTAAAAGAGGGAGAGATTTTGGGCTTGGAAGGTGATTAAGTATTGAGAAAAAGAGGAATTTCAAAGCTCTGGGGGAGTTTGCGTCTGGGTTAATTCTAAAGAAGAAATTGGGTGATCTGAGGGGGGGTTATTAATGGTCAAATAGTGATAATGCTTCGAGGTAATCAGTGATATCGAAATGATCAGTGCCCGTCACATGGATCGCGATACTTGGATTTCGCGGATCGATAAGGCATCAGTGTCAACTTCAGAGATGGGCATTATCTGGATAAAAAATTATTTAAATAACGAGTCGAATAAAAGCTAATTTATCTTTATTCGTTATTCGAAGCTTCGAGTAACGCGATTTATCTTTATTCCAAACACCACGGGTAAATACATTTATTCGATGTGATTTATTCGACGGTGGAAGCTAATTTTTTTATACCGAGAACTTTTATTCGAACAAGCTTTTCATCTTTATCCGTACGTTATTCGACTTTTATTCGAAGTTATCTGTTCAAGATATCTCAACGCTCAAAATAAATATGTAATTCGCGTGACAAGTAAGGTACGATCCCCAAATGCCAAGAAGTTGGGCGACTGTCTTCGTTTCCAAAACTTAGATTTCAGCCTCGAAATAGTTAATACAGAAATTACTTACTCCGCGAGCGAAAACAACGCGATATCAAATGATTTCCTCGGAGATCATTGACCACTCATCAAATTAGGAAACCTCCACATCACATTCGAAATCTAGTCCCACGGTTAACGCCTTCTCCCTTTTTCTGTTCTCTGTCCACCTAATACACCTCAAAACCCAAAGATACGAATAATTTGCATCACCTCTTGCGCTTATGCAGGATTTCCGTGCCTCGTTCCAGTACATCAGCCGCTTGTGTAGCTTGTGGACCGGTGCGCCCGTGCAGCTCCCGCGCGTGTAGGTGAGCTCGCCGAAGGCCCGGTTCATCGGCACAACAGTTCCATTGCAAAAATATAACTGGTATAGATTTATCACGTTCAAAGGTTGCGTGTCGTTCGATTCTAGGAAAAAGAAGGAGTAGTGTAGAAATAATTTCGGTTGGTTTCTTAAACAGACGTCACTGAACGCGAGTAATCGTGGGTGAAGGGAGAGGAGAATTATTCGATTCGATATGATAAGCGAGTGTTATTACACTGGAGATAATAAGACACGATTAATTTCGTAAAATATCAGATTTGTTTCTCTTCTTTTTGGTAGACTGGCCTGTGAAATTCTACTGCATTTCAAGTAGCCAGATAATTTTATCTTGGGATACTTTTAAGCGAAATTTTTTTCAGGGACACAGAATCTTTTTTCTACGGATTTTTATAATTGTGAAGTGTTTTAAAGAGAAAGTGAATTCGATTAAACCATGTATGTGATTGGATGCTGGTAGTACAGTAGAACTTTGATTATCGTCTAACTAACCAGATGAATATAATAATACCGCGTACCTGCACCCTTGACTAGATTTTGTGGTACACCGCAAAGCACTCCGCTTAAAAAAACGACAAGAGTCAGCGCCAACGACAGTTTGTCCATGGTAACCTACGGACAGAAGTAATGTCAGAGAAAGTAATACGCGGAGGGAGATTGGTATTAACTGGTACTTCGAGTGCTAAGAAGTGCTGGATCAGTGCATTTCCTTACTACGGGGAACGCTTATTGGCGTTCAATCTGTATCGTTGTGGAACACGAACGGGGGGTTTCCGCACGGGGTGCAATTGTGTCATTTATGTAACACAAATACAGTACTGCAAGTATTTATTGCGAAATTCATTTATTACAGAAATGTAGCTCACTATCTTGACCAAAACAAGTTGGGTACGAATTATTTTATCAATAGTTATCGCTATGAAAATTCTGAGTGCCGCGTAAATTTCGAAGTGATGAAGTAAACATTTGAGACAGTGGTAAAAATTGATTCTCTGGTGAATTACACTAATGCATCAGTGCTTAAACGAAGTTAAATAAACATTTTTCATTCGTGATCTGTCTAAGCGAATGCTATGTACACTGCACGACCTCAGCCTCTTTTCTCAAACACTTTGTGCATACCAGTATACTGACCATAATTTTCGAAACACAGTTCGAAAATCCCCCTAGTTTCAGCATTGTTGGGTAACTGGTCGCGAATGTAACAACGCTGGTGCACGACAGCTTCAAGGCGAGAGCTGCTGCGGAGTCGCGAGATTCAACTGATCGTGCTACCATCAGTTCGAGCTTTTTCAATGTGCCCAAATTCCACATATCCCCCTTCTTCTTCCCATTTTTCTCATGTTCTATACTCCGTCGCACACGCAAAGGACGGAACATCAAGATTATCAGTCGCCCGAAAGACAGAGCGAGAGAAAATTTCAACGCCTCGCCTGTCTCGTATCGTTCCTCCCTCGCTTTCGGTCCTTTTGACACGCTCTCGTCTTCGCAGGGTACGAATAAGCGGAACTGGTGGGTATAGCGATTCTTGGTGAAAAACAACGAGTATGAAGTTGAGCTGTTAAAACGTGGTAGGTAACTATAAGGAGTCAGAGAAGATAAGGATACAAGGATCCCTAGTAGCACAAAATATTGAATGCACATACATCCAATATTAAAAAGAGGTTCAATCTCTTTTTGATATTTAAATATACATACAATATTTATTCTAGATTAAGAAGAAAATATATTTTCCAAATATGCTGGAAATATTCATTTTATATTATGAAAAAATTGTCTTTTTTCAAATATAAAGTAAATATTTATTTACTGTTTGAAACAAAACATTTTTTCCGAATGTTCGAGAAATATTCATTTTATATTATGAAAAAAACATTCCTTTTCAAATATAAAGTAAATATTTATTGAATGGTAGAAAGAAAACATTTTTTTCCGAATGTTTCATATTTTCTAAACCTTTATTTCACATTTTCAGTATGTGTATATAATATTTGGAATCAACATTTTTTTCGTATTAAAAAGTGTGGCTAAAAAAATATTTTTTTAATATTTGGAAAAAGTATTTAATCAATATTTTGTGCTACTAGGGATGTCTCATGCAAGATAAGTTTGTTTCTTCAAAAACGACATGACTAATTAATCTTATGCAATAATAACGGGAACTCGGGTCAGGCATAATAACAGCGACGCTGAGCCTCGCCCATTCTGTACATTGCGTTTCTAACTCCACTGCGTGGTATCAAATATTATAAAAGAGTAAAGACGATTTATTATTATTATTATAATTTCACAAACACTCATGCGAAATTATCAATTAATCATACACTTGAAAATACCTCGTGGCTAAATGTACTTCGCGCAAAACAGATATGATAATTGTATCGACACGTTTATCAAATGGTTAAATATACCTTCTAGAAAACAAATATGAATACCATTAATAATGGCTCAATAAGCTGCAAGACTTATCTCCTTTATTTTATACGTAATAAATTATAGATAATACAGTTTAGCATCTTTGAATATTATCATATTTCTCACCGTCGTGAATTAAGGTCTGCAGCAAACAGAACGAGTCTTATTATGCAACTTACTATGTGTTGTGAGAGCGCAACGGTGCGCACCGTGCACTTGCCATCGTGCAACTGCATAAGCCGACGGTGCATTATACAATTCATATACATGGTTGAATTCACAAAAAAAACACTCCATATTTAATTATTATGTAAATGTAAAAATTGTTAAAGATAACGCGAGGTAAAATTGTTTTTTAAGAAAAAAAAACTTTTTCAAATATTTTGTTAACGGAAGTTTGTAGCGCTTATTACGCCATTAAACTTTTGTTTGAAACAATTTTTTTTTGTCTGATGTAACGAAGAAGAAAGAGTGGGAGAACAGTAACTTTAGAGTTTATTGTAGATAGACTTTTATTACAAAGAATGAAAACCGTGCTTAAGGTAACGAACGCGTTGACAATGTGTACGAGTCGGTGGTCCGTACTGGAGTCTCTGGCGTCGATGGAGATCCAAGAGTTTTATACCCCTTGAGGGCACAACGCTTTCCTCTGTTTTTGGCGGGAAGATCAGGCGGGGATATTTGGCGGGAAGATCCTCTTGAGAGATCTAGCGCTAAGATCTGTTGCGAAGATCCGGGGAGACCTGGCGCTAGGATCTATCGGGAAAGGTGTATCGAGCGGACCCGACGAGAAGTTATGTGATGGTCTTTTGTCACGGGTTTGGGATGATCCTTGTCCATTGGCGCCAATCTGGCGCATAGCGTAACAACGTTTATCACTTTAATAGCACCAGTTTACATCCATTTTGCGCAGCAGATGCCATTATCTTTTTCTTATGTAAAATGACCCGCTGGTGCGAAAGTAAATTCTAAAAATAATCCTATCGGTACGTTTTCGAGATATCGACAGGGGATGCCTAGTCTCCAAGAAAAGTGTGCTGATATTTTTTTTTTAATCTTAGAAAGTAGCTATTATAAAGAATTACTGAAACTCGTGTACATGAAGACCACAATGAAAATGGAATAGACTTATAGTTACGAACGCCGCAGATTACCGTGGTGATATTATACTCAATTTCAAGCTTCGACCATATAGAACAGAGGTAAAGAAATATTCGTTGCAATAAATTGCAAATTCCAGCGTAAGAGCATGGTTAGTAATGCTATGCGCGAAGAAAATGGTCGAAAATCGAGAAAACCTGGCCAGAAGATGAAGGGGACCTTTGATCTGAATAAAAATGAGTATCTATAGTCAGGTTTTCCGTGACGAATGATTTCCGTAATCTACATTAGAAAACAAGCAACTTTTGTCTGAAAGATTTTCCCTTAAAATCATTCCAAACCATTTCTCGATGTCTTAGAAAGAACACATTTGTAATGTTGACCTGCAGGAGTACCGATTACATCACATGGGTTTTCCCCCAACCACTTATCCGATGACCCTTTATCGCGCACACGACACGCTCTGTGCTAGGTCACACAATTTGGGTAGATCAGTCAGCGCTCTCGACGCCGGAGCACGCGTGCCCCGCGGGGTTCTCCCACTCCTGTTCGCGTTGTCGAGGATAAATACCAGGGGTTGAAAACAGTTATGACATCGGTTTCGGTTCTTGAAACAGTTATGAGAGACGAAATAATCTCGAAACAGTTGCGAGTGAAAACGGTTCTGGCCTATGTCGGTTTTGGTTCCCGTTCTTTAGAAAACTTCAAAAAAGTACAAAAATTACGCCAAGTACGTGAAAAAGTCAAGGATAGAAAGCAGTATTATATAAAATAAATCATGAAAAAATAGAAGATACTAGTAATTACAGTATAAAAAAAAAATAATGTGAAAAATAATGTAATTTTAATAATGTGAAGATAAAACTTAACATCTAGACATTTGCCTAGATGTCCGCGGCCTGGAAGTCAAATACTTGACGTGGCCAAGTGCAGTTATTTAGTAAACATTTAATATTTACACTTTAGCGTGAGGTGAAGAACTTTTTAATACGTCAAAATGTAGCGTAAGGACTATAGAATCCAACGACGTACTTACCGTTATTAATTTTCGAAATCCAAGTGCCGAAAAGTGGTCGAAAGTAGAATACAATATTGAAACCTTGGTACCGGAAATTTTTCCACACTCTCTTAATGGAAAAGTAACGTGTGCGCGAGTCTATGGTTTGTCAGGAAATGCTGTGAGGACCATTTGGTCCCATGTCACGCGATACCAACTCATTCACAGCTCTTACCTAAGAGAAACATTGATGTTCCGTTTTATCCTACTCTCCCATACTTGGCGTAATTTTTTCACTTTTTTGAATAGTATTTTCCGTGAAGCGATGTCAAGCGCGCGTCTGAGCCGATAGGAATTTTGAACGCGTTTCTCTTAAAATAACATTATTCAACCGCGTTGACAGTATACAGAGAAAACTATACATCCAATTGACATGTACGAAATTTAATTAAGGAATAATTAAGGAATACCTTTGGTATATCTGATTTTTTAAGATGCTGTCTGAAGTTATTGTGGCGATAGTGCAGGCCAGTTTATTTAGAGTGGGCAAAAATGCAATAAAAAAAATTGTTTTATGCTCTACATTTATAGCAAAATAAAGTGCAAAATGTTTCAGACCCATACATGAGGGGGCCTCGTGGGTTGCCATTCAAAAAGCAATTGGCAAACTGGTGCGTTCGTCAGTTGTTGTCAGTAAGGTCGTGTTCAGATATATTGACCGGTGAGTTCGTTTCCGCGAGCAACGATCGAGGGGAAATCAGCCACCACTATCTGACGATCGTGGATTTATCAGTTGGAGTTGCTTGGCCCCAGAAGGGTACGGCGGGGTGACAGGAACGCTGCTGGGCTCCGCCTGTAACGTAGCCGTGTGGCTGTCCAACCGATGAGAGTTAGTTAAGTGGCACGGGCTAAGGTCGTTACCACTCTGCTTACCGTACGCATCGTCCACCGCGTTCAGTAGCCGATGACCATTCGCTGGCATCGCATCGGTCTTGCCTTCCTACTCCTTTCGACCGTCGAACCGCTGGTCCGAAGCCAACATGCGGGCGACGCTGCTGAGATCCTTGCCGTTTCTGCTGGCCGTGATCGTCTGCCAAAGCAACTCGTTGAACCCGGACGCCGGGCCGTGGGTCCAAGCGACGTACGGCGAACCTTGGCCGCTGCCGAACCTCCGACGCCTCAGCAACGCGTTTTATCTCCTAAGAGCGTCCACCTTTCAGTTCAACGTGAGTGATCCCCCCTCATCACTTTGCCCGTCCCCTCTCGCCCCTTCGTCCTTTACTCTCTGTTAATGGCATCGCTCGGTATTCGTATCCGCTGTACAGGTAGTGGGCGAGACTTGCGACATTGTGGCAGAGGCGGTTGAGAGGTATAAAGCGATCATTCTGACGGACGCGCGAATAGCACGGATCTTCTCGCAAGGGCACGTGAAATCCTCGCCGGGCCGAGACAATGGCACCGTGAAGGGTACCCTCGGCGCTTTGACCATTCACCTGGGAGAGCCTTGCGAAAAGAACGGCAACCACTGGCCACATTTGCGAATGAAAGAGTCGTGTAAGTCCCTCACTGTTTAAAACATTTCCCCGTAAAATATGTATCTCCCTGCAACATTGTGAATTGCGTATTCGTACTTCTTGGAAGTAAACGCCATGTATTGCTTGTGTTTTCGCAAACGAATTACGCCGGTTGCGTAAGCAAAAGATATCCGTCATTGTAACCGGCTTAACTGGAGTGCATCGTTCACCGCACAACGAATAACATGATTCAAAGATTTGCATGTAATCGCGTCGGAGTCACGGGCGATTGAGACAGAGGCGGCGGAGGCGAGACTTCGATCTTGTTTTATGTTTTCTTATCGTGCGCAACTTGGAGGTCGGATCGGGCGATCGCCCGAGATCGCACGAGACTCTGCGGATTACGCGCGGGTGTAACGTGTACACGTACATAGATTAATCGCGAGCCGGCTCGGTATCGAATCGATTCAACGCTCTTCCCGGATAGCGTCAAAGGGATTGCATTTTCGCAGATACTCTGAGCATTAATGAGACCTCTCCTGTCGCTAATCTTGTCGCTGAATCGGTCTGGGGAGTCCTGCGGGGTCTCGAAACGTTTTCCCAGCTCTTGTCGCCGGCTGGCGACGGCTCCAATGTAAGTATGCGAAACACATCTTGGGTCTATGGGATGGGTGTGCTACCTTTTGGTTTGCCTGGGCCGCATATAGAGTACTAGCTGACCCGTTACCCGGTTTCACCCGGGAATTATTTATGATGTTTGAAAAATAAAAGAGTCTAAACAAAAAAATTTATAGCCTATAAGCTAATCTATTTTTACTATTTTTTTTGCTCTTCCGATCAATTGCATTTTTTTTTCAAAACGACGAAATAGGTAATTTGGCAAACTAATTCTTCTAGCTTCTAAAAAAAAATTAGGTCGTTTGGACCAATTTTAAAAATGTTATGCGATTTTAAAAAGTGTACAATTATAGGTGTGAGCCACTGTAAATTGGTCGAAACCAAAATAAATGCAATAAGTTTCACCAAAATTGGTTCAGTAGTTACAGAGAAATTCGCGGACAAACATAATACGTATAACATACATACAAACACCTCGGACTGAGAACCTCTTTCTTTTTCAAGTCGGTTAAAAAGAAGGGCAACATAAACATATAAGTAGTTTACTAGTGGGATATTTAAGCTAATCTAAGCTAATCTGAAAGTCTGACAAAGTACACTCCTTACATTAATTAAAGGATCACCTCTAGGAACCCGGAAAATAGGGGCAAGTTCACATGGTTATAACTCCGGCAAAAATAGTCGTATCGATATTTTGAAAATATGGTTTGAAAGCGGCGGAATCCCTACTTTCAGCTACTTTTAGCTGCATTACTTTTCGGCAAAGTTATAACGATATAAAGAGCACTTGGTCAATTTAAAATAAATTTCTTCAACTTGCAAAAGTTCCACAGGGAGTATGAAATTTTTTACACAAATTCCATTTACACCGGTCGAAAGCGGCTACTTTTCTGTGTGAAAAGAGAGTAATAAATTTCTTGTGCGATGTTTTCTCGCAAGTTGAAGAAATTTCTTTTGAAATTGACCAAGTACTCTGTATATCGTTATAACTTTGCCGAAAAGCAATGCAGCTAAAATCTGGAAAAAGTAGGGATTTCACGCTTTCAAACCATATTTTCAAAATATCGTATACGCGATCTAAGCTCCCACTACAATCCAGGGACTCCTACCGGTATGTAAAATACCGGTATTATACCGGTATTTTTCGGTTGTATCTTCGTCTGAGACTTAATACCGGTATAACGCTCATACCGGTATTTCGGCAATACAGCTATACCGAAACCGATATCATACCGAAACAGATAAATACCGAAAACAATAGGTTACCGAAAACCGAAATAAATACCGGTATTTTTTCGGTATTCTTTTCGGTAACATGATAGGTTTCAATATTTTCCGGTAATACTTTCGTAACCCTTATAGAATTGGAACTATTATATCAAAATACCGGTATAACATTATTTTCATACATATAATAGTTCCAATTCTATAAGGGTTATGGAAGTATTACCGGAAGATATTGAAACCTATCGTGTTACCGAAAAGAATACCGAAAAAATACCGGTATTTATTTCGGTTTTCGGTAACCTATTGTTTTCGGTATTTATCTGTTTCGGTACAATATCGGTTTCGGTATTTATCTGTTTCGGTATGATATCGGTTTCGGTATAGCTGTATTGCCGAAATACCGGTATGAGCGTTATACCGGTATTAAGTCCCTGCTACAATCTACAGCTAAAGATAAGATGTCAGACGATCGTGGATCGACCGAAGCTACCCCACCGCGGCCTCCTCTTGGACACGTCGCGGCATTACCTGCCCATCTCCGACATATTGCTGACTCTGGACGCAATGTCCTACAACAAAATGAACGTTCTCCACTGGCACATCGTGGACGACAACAGCTTCCCGTATCAGAGCTCCAGGTACCCTGAATTGTCCGCAAAGGGAGCGTTCCACCCTTCGATGATCTACACTCTAAACGACATCCAAAAGATCGTTGACTACGCCAGGTTGAGAGGGATCCGAGTGATGCCGGAGTTCGACACCCCCGGGCATACCAATTCCTGGGGTTTGGCTTACCCCGATTTCTTAACCACTTGCTATGGTAAATACCTATCGCGTATCTAAATCCGTCGCATTCAGACCACGGGTGACTTAATACGCGCCTATTTAACTGTGTTATGTACTATGTACCAGACGCGAAAGGGAGAGCGAACGGCAAATTGGGCCCGATGAATCCAACCAACTCGAATCTGTACGAGTTCCTGCGGAATCTGTTCTCCGAGATCGTTCAGGTATTCCCAGAGCAATACGTCCATCTGGGTGGCGACGAGGTGCCGTTCGACTGCTGGAGGAGCAATCCGGAAGTGAACGCGTACATGAATGCGCGTAACATGTCCCAGAATTACGCCCTCCTCGAGGGAGACTACATAGCAAAGCTTCTTCGGATCACCGATTCTCTGCAGGCCAACAGCATCGTCTGGCAGGAGGTAAAATTAATTCGCAGCTGTCTATTCGAGTCGAGTCGTCGCGCGTCGGCTGGACTATACAAAGCAGTGGTAACCTCAGGATTTAATTTTTGGGGAGAACAATAGTTTTAATCCAAATTCAATAAAATCCATTAGGTAGTCATACAAATTTATTTAAAGAATAAAACTCAGCTTTCTTTTTACGAAGCTCTCGAATCACTTCAGTCGTGGTTACATTAATCTCTTTTTTCCTTTTTCTTTCGGGGTGCCAGGACCCCTTGGCCACCCTCCTCTGAGTGCGCCACTGATATAGAAAAATGTTGCATTCACTTCTCGCTACATAATGCATATAAGTAACGTTCAACTTAACCCTGCAGGTATTTGACAATAGAGTGCCGATGCCAAGCAGCACGGTGGTCCACGTGTGGACGGGTTTGTGGGCGAAAGAGCTGGAAGACGCGACCAAGGCAGGGCATCCGGTGCTGTTGTCCGCCTGCTGGTATCTAGATCACATCGCTGGCGGCGGCGATTGGAAGAAGTTTTACAAATGCGACCCGCTCGCGTTCGCCGGCGCGGCGAACGTAACGAGTTTGATGCTCGGCGGCGAGGCCTGTATGTGGGGAGAGTTCGTCGACAGGTGATTCTTCTTTCCACTTTCGCCTAGGCTAGCCTGGATGTAGTTCCTCTCCAGCGTTCATATCCCGTTTCAGGAACAACGTGCATCCCAGGATATGGCCACGGGCTAGCGCCACCGCGGAACGTCTCTGGAGCAACACCAAGCAAGACGAGAACAAGGCTGCTCAGCGGCTCGAGGAGCACGCCTGTCGCATGAACAGACGAGGGATTCCGGCCCAACCGCCCAACGGGCCTGGCTTTTGCGTCATGTGATAACCCACTGCCCAAACGGACCAGCCCACGTCCACCACTTCACTTACTATACACCCGTGCTCATTTCCCAGGCCTCGAGGCTTCTTTACTTTAACGCCTGAACGGGTGCGCCTGCTTCTCTATTTCACTTCCACTGCCGCTACACGCGTTCCCAACGAAACACGAGAAGTCGGCAAGCCAGTCACGCGTCGAAGTGAACATATCTCGCGATGCAAGCAGGTTGGACACGGTCGGACTTTAAATAAAACACGTGGGAAAATAAACAGTCGAGATTCGCTTAACGTAGCAAGTAGTATCTCTGTCTCACTCCTCGCACCACCCATTCACTTCCCATTCATCCCACTGATGGGTGTACGGAATTCTAGTGGTACACTGTGGACGGCTTGTGTCTAGGAATTTTACACTGCCCCGATCGAGCTTCCGAATTTTCCATATCGCTAGTAGCTACGGTAATTTTTCGTTATGTGCTCGCCAGAAATATTCGTTATAAGATCGTCGCCTCGATCCACTAACTGGGGGATCTCCCTCGGAACCAGTCAAGCGTGAAAGGCGACACGAGTCAAAACAAGCTAATCCTGAGATAAGATAAGAGCGAACGCGCTCGCGCGACCTCGCATTTAAAGACCACAGGCTTAATGACTAATTAAATGGTTAAATTTTTGCTTTTATTCTCATGAAAATATTTTTAACGTATTAGTGGGGGTTTTCTGGTGAAAATAAGACCAAACAAGATGTGATTTGGATCGTATTGAGTCATTTTCATATTCGACTGGCGTTCATAGTTCGCTCTCACTCTTTCTCACTCGCTGTCCTTTTCTTCGACTATCAATTACCGCGATCGGTAAAAACGCTCGTGATTTTTACGTAAATAAGTCGAGAAAAAGGAATTTTCGCTTCATTTTCGAGACCCTTAATGAAACATCGGGCGATTTGGGGGGAAGTGGAATAAACAAGCCAGCTCGAGCTGAAATTCGTGGCCTCCTACACGTTATATGTTCGCGTCCGATCCCGACTGGTGAACCTGTAACGAATATTTACTGTACTCATAAAATAATCGTCTTCCAAGCGATATTTAACGACTCTCCGCTGAACAAGCCTCCCTTTTCCTTTCTCAAAGCACGTACATCAAACTTGTACGGTCTAGAAATAAACGGCACGTGAATCGAGCCGATACAAAAGTCCTTGCCGCGTTGATCCCGCTGGAAAAACAATCGACCGTTCGAAAGAGCAGAAGATCGAATCGTCCGGGGAACCAGCAAGAGAAACAAGCAACTAATTCCCATTCAATCACATTTCTCGTTAATCAGAGGCAAAATTTCAAGTGACCAGGTACGATGAGGAGTAACTGAAGCACAGCAATGCCGTCGTCTCTCGTTGGACCGTGAACTAAATCATCATAGACGCTCAAACACAGGCTTATGGATCGCTGGCAGAAACCTCCACATAATTACATTTACCGCAGCAGTGTCCCCCAGCCGCCGCGATGATCAAGTAAATTCCTCGTATATGTAGATATACGTACGTAGCTTACCTAAATCCGAGACCTCTAAAAAGAGTGGTGGGGGAGAAATGGGAAAGGATCAATCAGATCAGGGACATTTAGTGGTTTCTTTAATATCCCCCGGTCACGATATAAAGAAAATACAACTTCTTTCTGTTATAAAGAGGATGCAGCGGAAGTATTCAGACTTGTCCGAAAGAGTCGTGTTGTTCTTCGGTACCGTGCTGCGCTCCCCCGATATCTTGCGCAGCCTGCGCACCCTGCTCGCCCTGTGCACCCTGCACACCCTGCTGTGCACCGTGTATTTCGTGCAGGCCACCCTGCCCACCCCGGTGCCTTCCTAGACCAACGAAAACGACAGTGAGTTACATTCATAAAAATTTTGTCGAACGAAAAAAATAACTTTGCTCGTCGAACAATCTAAAATTAAAGTAACTTTCATTTGATCCGTTATTTAAATAATTTTTGTATTTAGTTATTGCCCAACTCTGCTTTCCATGCAACCCCGTGCTCAGTTCTTTAAGACAAACGATAATTTCCATATTTTCGCTCAACGATCCCTTCTAAAATTCAGCGAAATTATTAATCTGGTCCCGAGGCGAGGATTAATTTTAATTAGATTATTTTTTATAAATTTCCCATCGTTTCGGGGTTAACAATTATGCATTTCGGATTCCGTAAGACCTGTAGAAGTTTTATAAAAAATTTTCGTTGCCAGCCAGGTGGAAAATTGGCCAATTTCTACCATTGTCCTTTATCAAGCGTTCTCCCGCGAATGTCTCGGCAGGGTTAGTCGTCGTAGCTAATTTAATATCCCCTGAAAATTAGGTTTACCTACGGCCTTGTCCGCCTTGTCCACCTTGTTGCCCGCTGCCCTGCCCGCCAAAGGTGATCCTTACCTGCCCTCCACGCCCACCGCCTTGTCAACCGCCACCCCCAACCATCGCTTACATCTGCACCAAGAAGTTGGTTCCCGTTATGCCCTGTCCGCCACCCACGCCCCCGGCTTGCTCCCCTTGCCGCCCAGCTTGTCGTTAGTTCTCCAGAATAACGTTGACGCGCTCCGTTGCGAATATTTCGAAAGGTGATGATCGTGGCTCGAAACCAACTGCGATGCTATTTCCTTTGCGCAGTGCCCTATCCCCGTTGCTAGTCCCGCAACACAGGCAGATAATCGTCCCTGGAAAATAGAAATCAACCCCGTGGTTCGGTTTTCATTCAAACAATTTTGTTCACGGAACCCGACGAGAACGACGGATGGATGCGTAACAGTGTTTTTGGAACAGCAAAGGTACCATAAAAAATAAACCACGAAAATTCTTCAAGTTTAGAAGATTGTTCGAGGAACTATCCACGGACATAGCAAAATATTGTAACCTCATGTGTTGGCAGACGTTTGAATATAATTAATAATAAGAAGTTTGGACATAAAGATTGAAAATTTTACGCACGAAAATGTTTATAAAAAGAAAACAATTGGTCACACAGTTGCCAGCATAGATGATTCCACGGAGAATTTAGTAACCAACGAAATTCCGCAAGAATTTTTTAAATTAGTCGATTACTTTTTTTGTTAGGACTTTTGCAGTTTTAAGAAAACGTGTTTTGAGAAAAACGACACTTTTATATCGGTAGATTCTATATAGCTACGATTTCTTATGCCAAATTTTAATTGGGCATTCTTTAGATGAGGTAGTATCAAAATATATATTTAAAAAAATCGATATTGTGAAAAATTTTAATGGCGGGTACCCTTAATCCGATAAATTCGATTCGGTAATATGAACGATGTGGAAATTTTCGTTTCCAGAGCAACTATACTAGAAACCTGATTGGACATACACGGAATTGAACCTACCCTTACGGCTCTTCTGGAAAGTATCGGCAGACTAAATTCTGCGCGACACCAGAAGAGCTAGATCGACTTTGCATCACCGATCAAGTCTTTACTCTCGATCAACGGAAAGAAACGAATTGTGACGAAAGCTTCCAAGACTCGGACTGAACTCGGATTTGATTAACCTCCCAATTATCGTCTACTTACTCAAGGCAAAGGGCCGCTGAATTATTTATAAGCGAGCCCTTAATCCCGGATTTGACTTCTCTCGAGCGTGTCTCAAATACCAATTCATTACGCATTAATTGCAAAACCGAACTTTGTCAAAACACGAATACGGGCAACTCCCAATTATTTCAAACGTGGTTTTGAAAGGTCCTTCTCGAAGGGATAAATCGCGAATCTCGATTAGCGTCTGAAATACCTGCTGACACTAATTTCAATTGCAACGAGTCGCGACAATTCCATTTATCAATACCGACGCAGCCTCGCTGACGCCCGCCTCGCGTATAACTATACATATGTGTGCGTACCTTTAGTTGACTTTGCTTCGATACACGTTTTTCCCCCCTAGAAATGTGTGTTTTTGCAGAACGAAAGTAGACAAGGCACGTCCCACGCAAGCAAGCGCAACGGCACCGTCGATCGACGAGATGCAACAGTTTGCACTTTGATGGATATTAGGAATGCTTGTTCGACGCGCGGCTGCGACGCGCTTTTAGCATTTTAACCAGTCGCTCGCCATGAAAAAGCAGCTGCCATTCATTTTTTTTGCTGTGATTTTTTTTTTATCAATCAAGTCACGTTGTCAAGATTTTGGTACGTTACGATTGCGGCGACCGTGGCAGGTGACTAATTGTCGGTTGAGCGTGTCGCGCTCGGACAAGGCATTTGCGGCAGGCTCCGTCGGCATTGATCGACGAAATTATGCGAATTATGCAAATTGAGAAAGAATACTGTTACGCTACTATCGTAATACTCAAGATGTATTAATATGTGCTTCTTCCTGTATAAACGATACACAATAAAAACAGTAAAATTATATTGAAAGGAATGCTCATTAATCTTAAGTGGGGTAGGTTACCCTCAACAGCTCAAACTCTGGCTCTTCTCCAAACGCTTATTCCGAAGTAATAAATGAATATAGAGGTTATTTTTGTTTTAATTTTTAATCGTCATTTCGTTGACTTTAATCCACAGAAAGAAAATTTTAAATATATTTACAGTAAACCATTTACATTTTGGTAATCACAAAATTATAAATATTAATTGCAGTAATTACAAATACATTTTTGTAATCTGTAAGACAGTCTCCGTCTTGTGGCGGAAGCAAACTTTGATAAACAAATTAATACAATTTTTATGTTGATGTATATGATTTTATCATTTTTGTTTTGTAGGAAGAATATTTTTATCTTTTTTTTAACGATTTATATTGATTGCTCCCGACACAGTGTGGGGAATAGTTCTCTGCATCTCCCTGTAAATTTTCATTCAAATCGGTGGAGGGGTTTTCGAGACTTTATATTCACCGTTTTGGAAAACGTAGTTTCTGGGAAATCGCGTTTAAAGTTGGACATGCAGTTTTGTCGTTATCCGATTTCATGTGCAAGCTCGTACATTTTTTACTGTCATTCCTTCAATTTTTGGAATTTCGGAGCTCGGTTGCGCTTAAAATACGTAGAAAAATCCTGAAAACACCATTTTCGAAAATTTGGAGGGTTACCTACCCCCTTAACGATCTTCGAGTGCCCGTCCACTGTGACTATTTACACGAGCCAAGTGACGAGCTTTGAATAGATGCTTTTGAGCTTCTGAAACTATGTAACATATTTAGTTGCTGGTTCACGCTTCGCTATGCGTGTTACCATAATCTGACAGAGTCAAACTACAAACAGTGCAAACAATTCAAACAATTCAAGCTGTAATTGTACTGTTGGATCCGAGAAGACCCTCTACAATATTTAAAAATTTGATATAACTTCTTTGTAGGGAGATCTGTGACATATCTCTAAACTTTGGAATGACGATTTTGTATTTAAACTACAATTTTTAAATAATTTTATTGCACAGTTTCATAGAGCATGAATTGTTCATTGTGATAATATTTTTTTTTTCATATCTAGTATAGTTTTCATGCAGGAAAATTTGGAAAGAACTGAAAAGGGCACAAACGAAAAATTGCTTGATACTTCTATCGAGGTCCCCAGTTAGTTAACGTCGATTTACAAAATTTACCACATCCCTGTCAATTTTAAAGAATGAGGAATCTTCTTACGCGTTTTATGCAAAAAGGGTTCTGAGGCCGTTCTTGCACCCAACAGTACAATTTTGCCACGAGCTCATCACGGAAACGAAGTTAGCAGTAGATTCTCTCGCAAGCCGAAGATGGAATTCGGAATCGAGATCGTAGCCTGAGACGCGTCCATGGCAACCCCGTCCGCTGTCTCGTCGATATCTCCTTCTCGTCTTTAAAATTAGAGTTGCCAGTTCGGCGGTAATGCAAAATCCGAGCCAGAGAATTGCCTGGGCCGTTCCAGATGCTATCTCGTTGACCACAAACAATTAAGGTCCCAAGCAAAATTCCGAACAACGATGAACAAGAGGTAGGATATTGTAGCCTAGAATTCGATCAACGGACCATTCGTGGCCACCAAACCGTGGCGAGCCGTACAGTGTCCGAATTACCTTCAAATTTCTTTGCGCCACATTTTGCGATTCTAGATGGTAAAGTTGCCATTTGCCCAACGCGTCGAAAAGTAAAAAATCTTTGCGTCCAGAAAGGCTTCGGCGGATAGAAGCGCCAAGCAGAAGACTCAGTCGAGACGTACGAGCGTGACCAGCTTGCACGCGCACCAGAGACAACCGAGGCAACTGGGACCAAAAAAGTCACCGTCCTCGCAGAATCTGCCCCATGAATCCTCGACGATGGTGAACAAGCCCGTCGACGCCTGCCTTCTACCAAAGACCAGGTTCACCTCTCTGGACAGGTGTAGAGAGGCTAGATCCTGTTCATCGCCGAGACTCAAGTCCTTCCCGGCCGAGAAAATCAAAAAGTTGGAAAACTCGCCGCCGTACACCCCCGACTTGATGGGCGCTCTCATTGTACAGCAAAACCCGCGCGAAACGGGCACAGTGTTCGCGGCTGGGGCCGCTGATCAGTCTTATAACAATGGGCAGGGCGATACAGCGGCGGTAGCGCAACCTTTCCAGCATCAACATCACCAAGTAAAGTCACCGACGCGCAGTGTTTCGAGCAATGGACAAGATTATAAAGACTAAAGTCCATGATCCATAAATTCTTATATTTTAAAATAATATTAGAAGAACGTAGTTTTCAGTACTGTCCATAATTTCTACCGAATTTGCCAAATTACCGAATTTGTTATAAGCTTTTTTTAAACATGTGTCATTTGGTGAATATTGATGTGTTTATTTCGATTTTTGTAAATCATATTCAGTATTTTAATATCTTTCGAAGTGAGAAATAGTTTCTTTGCAGTATTAAAAATTCGCCCGCATTTTTTATATTAATTGCTTGTCAACTTCGAATTGAGTTTTAAGAAAAGTACCAGAAGGTACCTCCGAGATCTTGTGTATATTAATTTAGGACACATTAAGCTTTATATTAACGAAATAGTTACTTTAAACATTCGATTCCTTACTTCCAAGTGTTTATACGTTATTTACTATGACTTTTCCATCCCAAATGTTGCGTTCAGTTTTAAAATAGCAGTGGAACGCGATATGCGTGATAAAAATAATGTAACAAAAAATGTTTCGAGTAAAAGTTAGTCAGTACTCGGTTAACAACAAATTCCGGTAATGCAAATATGCAAAAGACCTTTTTATTTAATAAAAAACAAGATTATCACAATTTTTTTTAATGAAAAGTGTATATTTTTTCGTACACCAATCCATGCAGCTTTCTATATTCCTTTTAAAAAAATATTAAGGTACTTACACCGAAAATCGATTAGTTTAGAAGTTATAATTTTTTCCCCAAAGCCCCATTGGCGCGAAACACTGCAATTTTTCGCTAAATCATAGATACTCGATTATGAAACGCCGATTATTATTAAATCCCCTTCCAGCAGAACATGCACGCTGTCAGCCAGCAACCGATCGCTCCTCGCCACACCATCCATCCCCAGGCTGGTCAAAGGAATCCAAACTCCGATTGCACGCTGGGCCAAGTCCCCAACGGTCAGCCGCACCGTCCTTTCGTACCTCACGCGGCGCAAAAGATCGCCGCTTCAACCCACGGCACCCCTCAAGCCCCAACGATCGTTCATCCATCTATCGAGCAGCCTCCGAGCAATCCAGGGCCAACGACAGATCAAGGCAGGATCAAAACGGAGGAGCACGCCAGCGACGCCGCGTGTCCCGATTACGAGAAACAGCCGATCGGTGGCCGGAACGCGACGCTGTACAGGAAAATGATGGCGAACAAGCAGCAAGGTCACGCGCAGTCGCAGCCATTCGTCGGCACCGACCCGTTAAACCCGTGGGGTACCGATCATCAACGAGCCCAGAGCAATTATTTGGCACGCAATCGTCCGTCAGCACACGCGATTCATCAAGATCCGCGCCAAATCTATCAGCAGATGCAGCAGAACCTGCTCCAACAGCAGCAGCTCCAGCGACGGGCCAGTAGCTATCAGATGCAGATGATGGGCAGCCAACAACAGTTGCAGGGGAACCAGTGGACCGCCGCCTCTAACTATGAGGATCAACAGTTTCAAAGATATTTGCCTGGGCAGGGTATGACTTCGCCTCAGGACGCGGCAGCGAACCAAATCAAGTACCCGCAAATGAACGCTCAGCACAACTACCCGGTAGATCAGGGAGGCATGGAATACGCGCATCAAGCAGGCTGGCCAAGAAGCAATCAAGAAGCAATGGAGCCTTCTAACACCCAGTCGCGGCCACTGTTTCGATCGCAGAATCAACAACACATGTTCGCACCGCAGTATCAGCAACAGCAACAGCCGGCACAGCAGCAGCAACCAGCGTATCGGTATCAACAGCTGTACAGAAATGCTGGACCAGCGAACGCTATGAATGAAAACCAGCAGAATTCGATGGCCTACGCTCAGCAAAATCGGCCGTCCACTGCGCGGGACACCCAATCCGTCCGACAGAGCAAGAAGAAAGGCCTGCAGTTCAGCGCGAGCATGATACGCGACCAGGAGAAGCTGGTGGCTACCATGAAGCAGCAAATGGTGCCCGTTGACGTGATGAGGAGGCAGTTCGACACGTTGCTGAACGAGCAACGTAGGCAGCTCGAGTACCTCGACGAGATTCAGCGACAGGAAGAGGGAACGCAAGTGAAGAGACCCGTCAGCGTCGCGCGCAAAAGGAAACCGGTGGACGAGAAGCCAGAGTGGATGATTCATTTGACGCCACCGCGGTTGTCTTACATGGAGCTGGAGAGGCTGCAGGAGCTAAAAGCGCAGCAAGAACAAGCTCGCCAGTTCGAGCAAGGTCAGCAACAGCAGCTCAACGAAACGTCCAACCAACAGCTTCCCGTTCGGCCGGATAATCAGCAAAACTATCAGCGCTATCAGTTCAGCCAGCAGGCTAATTGGCAGCGACAAGCTGCCCCACAGTCTGCCAACGGCGCATACCCTCAACCCTATAACATTCCTAGCTACTACGGGAATCAGCCCGTCAAACAAACACCCAACATCGACTACCGATACTATCAACATCAGCAACCCGTTCCCCATCCGGTGCACCAACAGTTCCAGCAGATCTATCGAGATATTCCGCAGCAAAGTCAACAGCGTGCTCATCCGATTAACGATCCTCCGCCACGTCAAGAGAACAGACACAACTCAGAGCCCTCAAGCTTGCTGAAGATGCGCGTGTACAAGGAAGTGATTCGTCCTCAGAGGAGCAACAACGGATTACAGGATCCAGAAGTAGCGCGGAAACAGCTGGAGGAGCTGAAGACATCGGCGGAGGTCAGAATGGGGCTCGAGTATCTAGCGAAGCTGGGCCCAAACAAGCAGCCGGTGAAGCTGAATGGCACCCAAGACCGCGACGAGATGGAAGAGGAGTGGCGGGAGCGACTGATCGCGTCGAACCAGCAATCACCGTCGAAAAGAATCCCTGCCAATGGTCTAACGAACGACAGGGGGCCGAACAATCCTCCTCCGCAACGTCAGGCCACTCTGAAGAAGATGGGCCACGACTTGGCAAGGGAGTACCCTAGACAGAAGCAGTACAACCAGCGGAACTGTTACAGTCTGCAGGCCGAGAGAGAAAACGGCACTGGGGTGACGGAGCAGCAGGCCCCTTTCGCGCAATACCAACCTCCCCAAGGGCAGAGCTCGGCTGGTGGCATTCCTTATAACGAGAAAAACCCGCTGACTGCTAGGTGCAACCTAACTTCGTACAAGTTCGACGGGGCTTACGCTCCTCATTATCAGCAAATGCAACAGTATTACCAGAACGCCTGGAATCTCGGGAAGAACAGCGGCGAGGGTGACGTAGCGACGAAAAGCTACGGTGCCCACGGCAAAGGGAGGCTCGAGCGTGCCGGGGGAGATGCCTCTGAGAACTTCAACTCTATGGTGGACAGTGCAATGCTCGCGTCTGCGCCCGCGCCGGATAACAGAGCACCGTTCCAGCGGATGCATCACAGCCAACCCGATCTCCACGAGGCTAGGACCATCGGGGGTATCAAGTACCTGGCCAGGAGGCAAGACTGTATTCCGAACACGCAATTCGTTTCACCGGAAACTATACTCGCTAATAGGCACCTGCAACCACCGATGATGTACTGACGAGCACACCAAACTCTGCTGTGTTCCTCTTCTCCTCAGTGATTTTCTATGCTTATTTTATTCGCGCATTTGTACGCGTTCTATCGGTCCTTGTATTTCGTTTACTATGTACTCGAGGTGACTTTGTAATCGTGTACTTTTTAGAGTACCGCGTTCTCTGAACTCCGATGTGGCGGTGTCAAAGGACGCGGTCTGTATTTTCCTTTATATTTTCGTTGTATCTTTCTGAATAAAATGCGCGACTTTTGTGCCATTAAGTATCCAGGATTTTATTTAAAGTGAAAAAACGCCATCGAAATTGTAGTACAAGAAAATAATTATTTCTTTGTTTTTAGTGCATTTTAATTTAGTTTCTTGTGCATTTTTAATAAAATCGTTTGACATAAATATTTTTCTTTATATATTTGTTTATTTTATTTCTTTTTTGGAATGGTCCATATTTTAGGAATCCAGTAAGGATTTTTTTGAAACGGCGTTTTTGACGCTTCCACTTCAAGTGCCATTTGCAATGATTAATTACAGAAAAAAATATTGTTTCTATTGTTTAAGACATTCTTAACACAGTGGAAATGACCCTTTAAGTAATCTGTGGTAGTTTTCCTTTAATTAATTCCTAAAGATCGCCTATTTTTACGGGCTCCAGACGGGAACCTCCCCTTAACATGAACACTGCCGAGTGTGCGCACTGTCATTCCTTTATTTCCCTCATAACTATAAGCGACATGTATGTACCGACTTCCGTCTGTTGCTCCGAGATGTAAGAAGCTACACTTTCCACGATAATTCGGGAGAAATAGAAAATTTCCAGTGACCGTCTACTCGAAACGCGAGGAAACATGGACTGTAAGAATGAGTATCGTAATTATATGGAAGAATTGCAGAGTATCATCAATGAAATCGAATGCCTGTGAGCAGATTTTTTTTCAACGTTCGACTAATCGTAAGAGGTTTTGATTGAAACGAGCCGTGCTCCGTTTGCCCAGAAAGCCGGAGCCAGAAGTTTGCAATGTAAGATGCCCACCGCTCGGATGCCCGCGGGGACCGTGCCCGGGGATGTGCTGCTACGATGGCGTTTGCGATCCTTGTTGCATGTCAAAGATACCCAGTTGTCCACCAAGCCCGCATCCTCCGCGTTGTCGTGCACCGCCGCTTTGCATGCTTAAAGCTTACGCCAAAGCAATTGGCTACCCCCCGGAATCCTGTCTTTCCCCGCAAAACGCACGCAATCAACAGAATCCTTGCTGCCCCCCTCCGTCACCCTGTTGTCCAATTCAACCCAACTGCTGTATTCCACCTCCAGCTAATTGCTGCCCCCCACCCAACTGCTGCCCCCTCCCTAAACCACCAGTTTGTAACGGTGTGCCCATCTATGTCGGACACTGTTGTCCACCCACGAGTTATTATCGCTGCTAAAATATTTCTCACGCTTATTGAGACACTTGGAATGATCAGTCGCTTTAAAAGATGTAATGATATTGACTTTCCAGACATGGTAAGCTCGTAGCGCGATTTTTATTACAATTACGTACATAGATAAAAAACCCGCTTGAATGCCCGCTGAATTTGCAGTCAGTGATTAAAGAACGGGCATCGCCTGAGTTTCCAAACCGCACGAACTTTCACCGATTCTGGATTAACCCCTCAAAGACCTGCGTGATGTGTCGACAACTCTATCTACACCATTCCCACCCTTATTCCGCAACGAGCTTCAAATTTATAGAGTGATTCCTGATTTCGTTCCCAAACTTTCAAACTGAATTACGTTCTAATCGCTTGTACTTTTGGTAAACGTATATTTGTATATAGAATACATGTTTCTTAAACTGCATCTTTAGAAATGAACGGTTATTGACAATTCTTAACTGTGTACAAAAAAACAGCATTAAAAGTTTTTTAACTCTATGACGTTTACTTTTCTTTAATAAAATCCTAAAAATTACCTATTTTCGGAGTGACTTGATGGGAGGGTATCTTTAAGGTTGGATTAAATAACGATTTCGATTGTCGATGCGACGTCAACTGTTAAAAACAACTTATGTACCCTTAAGAATCAACGAGAGAACCGATCGATGTAAAGAGGTTGAGATACCTATGACAAACTCGTCGATACTACTATAGCCATTTCAATTAATCAGTGACTCTGTGATATACGTATCACAGATTTTGCAAAAACGTACGTATAGTGGAATTGAGATGGACAAGGATGGAATCACGAACCAACCGAGGGTAGAATTGAATGTGTCGCGAATCGTGCAATGCTTGTTGCAACAGCCACGAGACAAGAAGAATGAAAATGATGAAGAGGTGAGGAAAAGCTTATTTCCACATTGCAACTGGCATGAACAATTGTGTTGATGGACTATCTTCTAATTCTGTAGCGCATTTAGTTGATTTCTTCTGCCACTCACTATACTCTTTGAAGCACTCAGTGAGGAAGGCGGTTAACAACGCTCGTTCATTTCTACTTAGATTCATTATATTTTATTCCTTTTTACTTGTTTTCTATCTGTGGCACTATTTCTTTTTTCCCTTATTTTTGTGTTTCCACTTTAATGTATCAAAGGGTTTTCCTGTATATATAAATAAGTGAAGTAAAGAGAATAAAGATTTGAAACGTTTAGCTGAGCGCACGTCCATCCGAGTACATGAAGCAAATGTCAATGACAACGGAGGAAAGGGCGGAACACGTCTCAAAATCGAGGCACATCGTCGACTTGCCCGAGGTTTGCAAAGTCGAGGATCACACCTTTCAAGTAACTCCCAGAGTCGTGGTTTTTCAACGATTCACTTCCGGAGAAGCGTTGACAATGACGGTGACAGTTCGTAACGCGACCCAGGTGATTTAATTTCCTCTTGTATTAGGAGAACTTTCAACTAAAACTTCCCCGGATTTCCCTGAACGAAAAAGGTGTCGCGATACTTGAAAATTTCCTGCGAACGCGACCCTTTCTTTTCCGTGGAGCACCGCGGGGCCGATTACTCGATGATGCTTGCACCGGGCCTCTCCAACTCTTACAACGTGAAATTTGTCCCCGAGAAGAGAAGAGATTACGAGTATAAGTTGAGGTTTCTCACCGACACCAAAGAACTGATCGTGCCGGTTATAGGTGCGATTAAATAACTGCATACATATTTCCAGGGCCCTACCTAGCTTTTCTAGATTTCTACCGGCCTTTATATTTAATTACATATGAATAATTATTTTGAAATATGATTTTCGATAGCGAGTGAAATTTTTGTAGGTATTTTTTTAATAATTGAAACCTTTTGTTGCGCGGAAAGTTTAATATTCAGAAATTACCAGTTAACCAATTTTGCCACTCCGGACGGTTGCCCTGATTGCACCCCCTAGATCGGTCCTTGTATATTTATTGACATCGCGAAAGAGAAATGCGGCTCGGATATGCACTCCTGCGAAATCTGTCGGTGTAACAGATTCGAAACGATTTTTAGCTGTCGGGCCAAGAGGACTGTTAGATTTCCCCGACGAAATTGAAATGCCGTCGACCGCAGTGAAGATTCCTTCCTCCAAGACGACATTCGTCCGCAACGTAGGGGATGCGCCAGCCCTCTTTGCTCTTTATAGCGACGAGTAAGATTATCGAGTAAAAGATCATGTCGCAAACGCGACGTACAGTGGGTACACGGAATAACACTTAGATTTGCTTTGCGACAAATGCTAGCCCGCGCTTTTGGATCGAGCCATCCAAGGGTAGAATAGCAGAGGAGGAGTCCCTGCAATTCACTACGCACTTCTTGTCCAACGAATCCGGCGATTTTCAAGGGAGACTCTTTCTCGAATACGAAACAGGTGACTGACAAGGGAAGCTCGGAAATTTAGAAAATTATGCAACTCTGTGTGCAAGTAGAGTAGTTCAACCGCAAGGGAGACCTGTTTATTGTTGATGCCACAGCGCGATTTTAAAGCGTGAAATCACCCCTTGAAAGAAATGCAGAATCTTCTTTTTCGTGAAATATCTCAAGAACGGTGAGAGATATCAAAAAGAAGTTTAAACAAAAGTTGCATCTTTTACTTTTCAATTACTTTTACGCAGTTCTGTAGATATATAAAAACAAAAGTTGCATCTTTTTTTATATCTACAGAACTGCGTAAAAGTAATTCTCGAATTAAGGATTAATGGCGGGGGTAACTCGATAATATATATAATATATTATCTAATATATAATATATTTTAATATAATATAATATCAGTAATTATATTTACGTATTTTCTTAGATATCAAACAATGTCGCAACTTTTGTTTAAACTCCTTTCCAATATCTAGTTTTGTAGATATAAAAAAATTCCGCATTTCTTTCAAGGAAAGAGATCACTTCACCCCCCTCTAAACCGCCCTATGGCATCAACAAAAAATAGGTTTGCCTTACGCATCGACTACTCTACCTGCACGCGAAGTTGCATAATTTCCTGAACTTCCGGGTTGCCTAACTTCCCTTCTGAGCGACGTGCGCGGCGAAAGTTTCAATCTCCCCCTTCATCCCGTCTTCTTCTCCGCCAGGGGAGAAAGTTGGAATAGATGTTCGGTGTTCCGCGAGAGATTGCCCTATCCGCGTCGACAGGGGCAGCATCAGGATGGAAGACACTTACCTAGGATTGTCGAGGAGCAAGGTGCTGACCATTCACAACAGAAGCGATTATATCGTCAACTACAAGTGGATGCTTCTTAAGGATGCGAATGCTGATACTCGGCAGAGGGAAGAGTAAGCTGCGCGCCGATTCGAAATTCCAACGACAGATAAAAGTGACGTGAACGATAACAGAAGCTCGCGCTCGCCACAGATACGAAAGGCTGTTCCATCTGGTTTACGAAACGGAGCTGACTCGGTGCGTCGATCTCGAATATTACAACGTCTGCATGCCCGATGTCCATCAGCTGGTTTATCAGCGGATCTACGCGGACGAGATCGAGGCCCTGACCAGGGAAACATTCCACTACAACCACGCGTGTTTTATGCTCACGCCTCAGGAAGCTGAGATTTGGCCGAAGTCCTCGAAGGACGTGACCGTTTTCTTTCGTGCCCTGGAAGTCGGCGAAGTAACCAGCACCGCCTACTTGGAAATCACCGGCCGCCAATACAGAATACCACTCAAGTAACTTCAATTAATTGTTAGAATCCAGACGGTCTCTGAATTGATCGTTTTACAATAGTCTGCGCGGGACGGGCCTAGGACCGATGTTTCGCCTGAACGTCGTCACAATCGACTTGCAAAACGTTTACTTGTGCTCTGTACACAATTACGAGGTAACCCGATGATTACGCGGTGCAGGTGTGACAGGAAAATTGATTAATTACGTGGCGTATCGTTTTAGATAATAGCCGCTAACCAGGGCCATATTTCTGGTACGTTGATTCACAAACCGAGAGCAAGCGACTTTGGGGGTAGCATCCAGATTACGCCAGCTAGTCTCGCGATGACGCCAGGCGAGCACAAGTCTTTCAACCTGTCGTTCGCCTCGAATCGTAAGGGCGAATTTGTGGAAAGACTCGATTTCGTGGTGAAAGAGAGCCTGCAAGTACTGAGCCTCCACGTCAAGTGTGTTATCTTTCTGAGTAGTCGAGACACGTGTAAAACAGATTCTCTCAAAGGAATTCTGAAGATGTACGATTCTCTGTCTCACAGGGGATGTATTATATGCCCGACATTGCACTTCGATAAAGAGATCCTCGATTTTGGAACAACTGCTCTAGGTAATCTAACGATAAGAGTTAACCCTTCGTGGTCACACCTTAGCGTAAATCCGGGAGACGCGGTCGGGCCGGAGAGTTGGTCGAGTCGCTATATTTCAGACTGTGTGCGTAAAAATGCGTTATACCGCGGAACAATTCCTTCTCTGGAAGCCACGCAGTTGAATGAATAGCGTCATTTCGCTTCCTTCTGTGTTTCTCTGGATTTGTAGGCTTTAAAAGGTAAATTGAGGTTACATTTAACCTCTTTTGTCAAACAGCGGTTGTATAGAATTATATTTAAAATATACTTCTAAGTTTATTTTCGTTTAATGTTTGGGATAATAAGATAGTAGAGATATCGAGGGACAATGCAGCCAAAGTATTTGGCCATATTAACTCTTCCTCTTAAAGCTAACGAGAAGACCATCTCTCGCTGCAGAAAGGAGAGATGGTCGAGTTATGATTTTTTTTATTATTTTCGTTTATTCTTTATTATTATTTCATTATTATTTTTGTTTATTTAGTTTATTTATTCGCTTTTGTATTTATTTGCCTTGCTAATCGCCAGTAGATAGTTCACTTTTTCTTTGATGTGTTCTTTATTTGTTGAGCGTAAACAAATTAAATATCAATGAATCTTTAGTTGTATTCACTCATAAATAATTTTGCTTTATCCTTTGTTAATTTTCTACGAATAAATATGCGAGTGTTCTCTGCCAACGACGAAAACCGTTTCTCCCGGCACCTCGGGAGAGGTGGTCAGATGTAATGACTTCAGTTTTCAACCCGATTTACAGTAGATATCGTCTTAAAGCAAATATCGACCAGTTTTTCTGAACGAGCATAAAATTCTGAACACATAGGTTTGTTCTGATAAAATAAGTAATTTCTATATTAGTTTTAATAGCCATTTTATATTAGGTCGACCGCGTCTCCCGGATTTACCCTATAATAAGAAATTGGTTGCGCGGTGTCCACTGCACCGTGATTTTTTGAGTCACCTTTTCGTATTTTTGAATTTCTTAACTTTTCAGTGATAATTGTATACTCGTAATGCTCTGATAGCATTCTTCTAGTTGAAAAGGAGCGATTCCCCACGGTTGTAGGAAAAAGCGATTCTTTCCCTCTTTTGTGTGATCGCAGGGTTCAGTAGTCGACGAACAGTGTCCCTGCGTAACTTGTCCCTGGTGCCTGTGGCGTTTGTTATAAGAGTGCTAGACGACGGGGACCAGCCACCGCTGCTTTCCGAAGAATTTGCGACAGCTCGCACGAAGCCGAGCTTCCCTCCGAATCCTCGGGAATTCCACGTTACGCCCGAGGAAGGAGTGGTCTCTGCTCAAAGCTCCTTCAGGATCAAAGTAATTTCAACCGATCGATACAATAAATAAGCTATCGGGTAATTCCGGGTGAGATGGCCTTGCTGGTGAGATGGCTCGATCGCGTTTATTTTTGTCCTTTAAACGCCACTAAATTTACGGTTTTAAAAAAAAAGTGGACCATCTCTCCCCGACTTACCCTATGTTTTCGAATCTCCCTTCGCTTACATTGCAGCTCATTATTAAAATTCTCTTCCACCTGGAATTCGGGGACTGAATTCCTACTCGACTTTTAAATATAAAACTGGACGTTATTTATTTCTACACTATTCCTAACTTTCCTCTGCATTCTGTCTTGTCTTGTCTATGTATCGTACAGCAGCCCCGCCTTTCACTTCGATCTGCTCCAACCCATCACTGGCTCTTTTCTTTATATATTCACTGAGTGACAGAGACGAATAATACTAATAATAAATAATATTTTACAGATCATTTACACGGCTAATATCGCTCGCGACGGCGACACCGCGATGCAAGTGGACATGTGGGACTCGGACTCGGATCCAGTGATCCTACCTATCAAATTCTGCGGCCACGTCGCTTCCCTCTTCATCATGCCCTACGAGATCATTCTTCCATTCTGCTTCACCAATTTCGCCTATTCCCAGTGCATCGATGTGGAGAACTCCTCCGATCTGGATGCGTACTTTTGCTTGCTGCCGCAACCGGTAAATAGTCCAGAAGCCGAAATATGTATATGAGACATTCAATTGACGTTTCACGCAGGATCCCGAGCACGCTACCGTCATTTATTCTCTCTCGATGTACCAAGGCTTTATTAAAGCGCGCCAGTCGAGAACGATCCAGGTGACTGTCATCGCGAGAACGCTGGGCAGGCAAACGATTACGCTCAGGTAAAATTGAAATCAAGTTTCACTTAAGGATCGCGTTGATTGAGTTTCTCCGACTGGTTCGCGCCAGTATGTTGACGATGGGAGAGAAATCGGCGAAGGTGTGCTGCGTGATCGTGGCCACCGGTCAAGGACCTGTCGTCTCCGTCGAACCAGCTACTTTAGACTTTGGTCAAGTTCAAGTTCTCGAGCCAGTGCCGATGAGCTTGCTGGTATCCAACGAATCACCGATACCCGCTGGATTTCGTGCTACCTTAGTTCGGTTCCTCCCATTATTTTTATCTTAAGGGGTTAGGCCACCTTGGAGGCCCGAAAATCATTTGTCAGTTTCAGAATTTTTTTAGGCGAAAGTAGAATATAAATGAAAACAATTTTTAACGGCTTTATTGTACGTGCCGTATGGTGTATAGAAATAAAAGTGTAACTATTTTTTTAAACAGAATGACGTTGCTCGCGCTGTTACATTTTTACAGTTTCTGGAAAGTCGCTGGAAACTACTTTGACGCAGGATAAAAGACTGAAAATTGTCATTATTTGCGTGAAATTTACTACAGAAGTATGTAGCGTTTTGTCAATATATTTATTTTTTGTGAATGTGGTGGAGATTCGAAGAGAATATCAGGTTTAGCTGAAAATATTTTCCTAAATTGTGTCTAAAATTGCGTGTAGAAAGTAATATTTTTAACGAAACGTAAAATCCATATGTACTTCTCTAGATAATCTATTCCAGAATATACTATAAAGATTTCAAGTGAATCGAAAAAGAATTGTTCAAGTTATGCTGCTAGCCAATTTGAAAAAACTGATTCCGAGGGACAACTCATAACTCAGCTATTTTTTAATATTTCTGTACAATATTTACACAATATATTCATTAATGCGTGCCCTAAACAAAAGAAGTATAAAAATAATTTTCAGCCCCGTAGTATCATAAAAAGAAATTCGTCTAATTTGGTGACATTTCGAGCGTCTCAGGGTGGCGTAACCTCTTAAACCGTCGATTGACCAGCGAATAGAATTCCATTCCTATTTTAAAACCGTTTCCAGGAACGGAAAAAATCACCGTTCACCCTTAGCCCGGAGTCCAGGGACCTGGAACCGTACGGATCAACGAGGATACTCGTCACACTTTACCTTCGCGACGCTGGAAAATGCAAAGACAGAATTATGATATGTATCGTTGGCGATAGAACGATATCAGTCGATCTGACCGCGATCGGAACCGGATGCAGCGTCGTCTTCGAGCCCCAAATATTCCCGCTTTTCGATTTGGGTCTGCTGTTCAGGTTTAAATCGCTCCTTATTCCAGTCGCCTTTTAATACGTAGCGGTTAACCATGTCGCGGAATACTTTTCAACGCTTTCTTCGACAGCCATCAGAGAATAAATCGCACGATAACATTAAGAAACTACGGGAGCCATCAGTATCAGATAATATGGTCAACTAATCGAGAACTGCAATTTAATCGAGGTCGGGTGGTGCTACCAGACACGTGAGTGGATACAAATACCCACCTACTTGCTTCGTTATTCGTACGCTAAACCAATGGCTTGACGCAGCACCAAGTTTCAAATCGAGCCTCTGATTGTGGAAGTTCCAGCCGAGGGAACGACGACTGTGCAGTGCAAGTTAGCCTGGACTGAGTGAGTACTACCGATAGCGAAGCAAGGCAAAGCGAACCGGTTTCGATTCAAGGTTTCGGTCAGCCGAAATGCGTACATTTACGTAGATATCCTGTTCTCGATAGGAACAAGCGCATACAAGAAGACTGGCACGTGTTCGGCCAGATCCAACGGATCGGGAAACGGGAATTGATCGGTACCTCGACCTTCAAGGTCACCCTCACCAAGCCACACGTTTTATTCAGCAAAAAGGAATTAACGTTCCGCGTTGACGTATGTCCGGATGACGATAAATTACAACAGACAGGTTCGATTAGCCTGCGAACGATCTTTCGTTTATCTTCTTCAGTTTTATTGTACGGATGTTTGCAGACGAATTGCTGGTAACGAATCAGTCGAAGCTGGACTTGAACGTGCGACTCACGGCCGCACCTCCGTTTCAATTGCTGACCAGCACCGGCGAGCCCGTGCAGAGCATGAAGATCGTTTTAATCGATGGCGCCACTACGAGCATACGCGCGCTCTTCCTCTTCGATAGGGAAAATAGTGATTTCTATTCGCGAACCTACTCCGGCGTGCTTCGGATGTCGTACGACGAGCATCCTAACCGGGTAACACTGTGGGCTATTCGCGCCGGTGATTATGAAAGTGCTGTAAATCGTGTGCTTTTTGTTATTTAGACTGCTGCTTTTGGGCTTAGTGTAAAATATTTTTCTATTACTGGAGGAAATATTCCACAACTATCGAATTGATTTAACGTTGTGAAATTTGACGAGGAAATGTGTTTCTTGAACCTTTGAATGTCTCCAAAATTGCAAAAATTCTGGAACGCAGCTTTTCGATCCTCACGATTTCAGAAATTCAAATATTTTTCGAGCAAAAGCTATTTTTATTTTCAAATACTTTGCCACTATTAACTTTAGCATTTCTGGTAATGTATTCTTTACCTCTAACTCTTGTAATGTTTCTTATATTTTCAGCATAATCAAGTATATTTCGTTTATTTAATACATAATAAAAAAATGTGTAATTATTTCCTTTCTCGCAAATAACTTGCAGCGAACAATCGACACACACCACTATCGTCATTGCTTACTTGACGACTATTTCGCAATATTCTTTCATAATATTGAAATATAAATCGATAAAATAAGAGAAATCTAAGTTTTCTGGTCTTTTAACTTAAGTTTCGCTATGCTCACTTTGGTCTTTTACACCACTTTCATAATCATCTGCTCATATCTATAACAGCGAACTGTTCTCTAATCTATGATACAACGCTTTGATTCAGGAGCAAATTCCATGCACAGGCACAGTGAATTTTCCGAATCTGCTTTTCGATTCTGCGGATCTTGCGTTCAATTGCGTGCTTGGCTCGAGTGCCGAGAGAATCGTAACGCTGACCAATGCCGGGCCCGTGTCGGTCCTCTACAAATTCCTATGGCAAGCTGATTCCATCGAGATAGTACGCGACAGGCGCGAAAATTGCGTAGGTTCCAAAACCAATCATTCTTATAAATTTCATCGTCCTGGAATTCATTGCGAGACAACCCCTGCTATCTAATACAGAATCTTAATTGTAACTTGCCGCCGAGTCGACCGAAGCCTTGTACATTTACGTACGTATGCACAGGGATGCAGATTGCAATCGTCGGAGCACGCGCAATTACTAGATCACGGTACGTGCGAGCCAGCTGCGACGAGCCAAGATGTTAGCATAAACGAGACAAACGACAAACAAGATGGAAGTGGAGACGGGCCGGCGCAGTCGCTACCACCACCGGTCAATTGTACCGATCGTTTTAATTAATCGTAGCAACAGTAATAGCCAGAGTTAATTTGATATAATAAATCCTTTGATATCGGGGAACTCCCTTCTAGCGCCTGCTTCGGAGACGTGCACGCGGAGAGTGAAATCGGAAATTACAGAGACGAAGGAGAATTCTGACAGCTCTGAGTCCGACGAAGGAATACGAGAATTTTTACTGTCGATCGTTGGCAAACACTTTAAAGAGGCCGAGGAGAATGCTGCTTTGGAAACACTCACCTCTGAGCCTCGATCGAAACACTACATTAACCAAGTTCATAATTTCTCTAATCAATCAGATTTGGGGTCGTCCTTAAATTACGCAAGGCTTTGGAAGAGGGGAATATCTTATGTTTTCTTACAAAGGGAGGAAGTTCAGATAGCGTGTTACGTAATATTTATTTCGCTTAATTTTCAATATAAGTAGCCCAAGAAACGGTTAAAAGAATTTTACAGGAACCTTTAAAAGAATCTTAATGACTAAAGGAATGTTAAAAATATTACGTAAGGAAGGGGGAGATGGGGTTGGAATATAAAATCTCACGAATTCTTAAACCGGGGGGTGGCAAGAAATCGCCGAAATTACCTTTACTTAATTTAAGCACGGCTCCTTTCGTTGAAAAGGATCGATGGAAGGATTAGCTTTTTCAGGTGTTGAAAATCGTTCCAAGCCAAGGAACCATACTTCCATACACCGCGCAACACGTTCACGTAGGATTCCACGGTTTCGAGGTGCTTAAAGTAAAAGCCACGGCGGTTTGTGAAATTGTCCGTGGCCCTTCTGAGAGGATCAACATACTCGCGAGCGCAGACGCCATTCAATTCTCAGTAGACACGGATGTGATCGATTTCGGTCAACAGGTAACACGTCGCCGCGTTGCAACAGGAATCGGAAGGGGAATCCTAGTGTTACGTATGTTACAGCGATTCCTGGAACCGAGTCAGAAAAGTTTCACGCTAAAGAATCGCAGCAACATAGAGCTTCGATATAAAATAACTATTCCGACACTCGCCGCCGAGCGGTGCGACTGTTTCCACATAAATCCGTTAAAAGTTGAACCAACCGCGGGGTCTGTGGATGGCCAGTCATTTGTTAAATTCAACGTGGAGCATCGACCAACGATCCTCGGCCCCATCGATCGTCGATTCATGCTCGAGGTATCTACGCGCATCTAATTTACGGAAGCCTGAAATATCTAAAACAAGGGCGTCCGTAGATTTTTTCCAGGGTGGAGGTAGCTTTAGGGTGACAATAAAAGAAAATATAGTACTGAACAAAATTCGCAGTTTAATTAAAAATTTAAAAATATTCACTTTTTTAATTTAGCTACGCTTAATAAACGTCAGTTTTTAAAAACAAACGATTTTGTCTCAAAAGCCAGGAGGGGTGGCAACTGCCCCCTTTGCACCCCTCCGGCCCCCGTAATCTAAAAAGAATTGGACCTTTTTCAGATCGATCACGTGATCCCAATGACGATGACAGTGAACGCTTTTGGAGCATTTCCACAAGTGTATCCGTGTATTCCTCGTGGAAATGGTAATCTGGAACAACCTGTCTCGTTGGAGTACTCCGCGATTCAAAGTCTGACCAGCGAATACATTACGAGCGTAAGGAGCCACGCGATTCTCTAAATATTTCCAAAATTGCTTCAACGATTTCGTTCACCGTGGTAGAAACTGGAGGCCGTCACACACGCCTGCAACATTCCCGGAAAAGCGAGCGCTCTGTCCCGAGATGACATCGACATTCTGACCGGTAAAACGGACCCAAGTTTTAATAATTCAATTAAGCCAGAAATTCGAGCAGTAAACATCGTTCGATATATACTACCTCTAAGTGGAAGAATGGGCCATCGTTTGCTACGACGAAATATTACCACGTAACATGGACGTAGACATGGCTGTGGAAAGACATTTGGCAAGAAGATTCCTCGATTCGAATTTATATATCGCACTGCAGTACAGCGCGACCGGCAAGGGACAGGCGATCCCTCGCCTCCTCTCCTCCAAATACATTATCGGTACTTCCGTTTTAATGATCTCGTTAATTAAGAATTCTCCTCTCGCCGGATATTTGGCAAACACATATCAACTATCTCGAAAGTGGAATATACACGCGATCGAGGGAAACCGTCGCATTCATTTTGCTATAAAAAAGAAGAAACTCTTCCGCGCAGATATGGAGCACGTGATTATCGAGCGCGCCTCTCATTACTCTACGATGCTAATTAACTACGGTCCCTGGGACGTGCAGACGCGAATGAAGAAGTTGGGAGCCAAGAAGAAGGAGGCGCTGGCGAAGTCCGGCATCGAAGTGAAATTCAAGCACGCCAGCTTAACGGTCGGCGACTACGCTGTTCTCGAGGTAACTTGGCATCCGACTCGAGAAAAATATACGGAAAGGAGCACGACAGTGAAGCACACGATTCGCATAGAGGTATATACATAATCGGTCGATTTCATTCAAAGGGTATCGCGAGCGGTAGAGAAATCGTTCGCCTCTTCCTCGAGTAATGGAACGTAATGATATTCAGGTGGTACACGGATGCACGATCCCTATTACCATACAGGGAACAGTGACCTACCCCTACGTTACAGCGAACCCGAAACTTTTGGACTTCCAAGACGTGGTCGTGGGAGAATGTCTGGTCCTGTGCATCTTGATCACGAACCAGTAATCCACCATATTTCCTCACTCGCAATTTAATCACGCGATTATATAATGACAAGGTAGCTTATAAAGAGGAAACGTAAATTATACGTAACTCTTTCGATTCCACGATTCAAGGGCAACTGGCATGTGATTAATTACAGGCTTCTGGCCGGAAGGCATCTTCTCAAACGGAGCTCCTACTCTTCGCCATTCTCTCTCTCTCTCTCTTTCTCTGTCCCTCTCTCTCACTATGAGCAATCATATCATACCCGATAGCTATCCGAGTTGATGGTATGGCTCACGTCACAGCCCCATCCAGATCTCAACCCAGCCATAAGCATCCCGAAAACGAAATAGCATCGAGATGTCTGTTTTTAGATTTACTACTCGGCTTCGCCCGAAATTTAGATTCTAATTTTATATGAAAAATAATTTTATTTATTTATTTCTTCCGCGAAAATGGTCACATTCATCTGGATTAGGTAGGCACAATGAGCTGGGACACATCGCGTGACCCCAGAGTTCACCGTTCGATAGTTTTTAGGCGACAGGCTAACGCATAAACATTTTCTGCTGTATAAAATTGGTACCGTAAAATGGGGGAACGTTGGCAGTACGGGATAACATTGGCATCTACTTAATATCTATTAAAAATGGCAAGGAAAAGAAAATTATGCATTTTTACACATGTAGCACAATCACAAACGATGCAATGTTATAATAGGATACCTAAACCAAATTTTAAAATGTTAATTAAAAAAATAAAAAAATAAAAATATAAAATAGAATGCATTGAACATAAAAAGAAACAAATTTAAGTGTTAATGTAAGTTCAGATGTGGTAAAACTTTAACTTTTTGGTGCTATTTATATATAATTTGCCAATGTTACCCGGTTACGGGGTATCATTGGCACATATTTAACGTGTAATAAAAAAGGTTAAGGACGAAAATTTTATGCATTTTGACACTTGTAGTGCATTCACAAAAGATGCAATGTTACGATAGGCTACTTAAAGCAAATGTAAAAATGTTAATTTTTATATTATATAGCAAAATGTTCGAAAACATGCCAATGTTCCCCCATTTTACGGTAAGTCTGAAAAAAATCATGTTGAACATTTAAAGTTCGTTCGAGCCGAATCGTAGAATTTATTTGTACAGGAATTTACAGTTGCTGAAACATCTCCCCCGTTCGAATATCGCGTATGAATGAAGTCCGACCGAGTGACCCAGATAAATATACACAGGAAATGCGTGTACGTGGAAACGAGAGCGATAAAAAAAAACCGCTGACTCGGCAGCACTATACGTACTACCAGGGTCTAGCAAATTTTCCCCTTCACCGCGGCAAAAACACCCCGTTCTTCCATGCCCGAAGGGCTCGCCGGCGCGTGCATCGATTATATTCCATTTCTCTTCTTCCTCGCTTCTTTAGCTTCGGTTGTTTTCATGATTTCTCAGGGGACTGGTCGATTGCGACTGGGAGGCCAAGTTAACGTGCACAGGCAAGAAGCAGGCAGAGGAATGCCCATTCTACGTGCAGCAAGAATCGAACCGCTGCCCGCCCGATAGCGCACAGATCGTTCGCGTGCGCTTCCAGCCTCGAGCAACGGTAGAAACGAACCCTCAGTTTCTTAGTTCGAACAGGACTAAGGGATCAGTGAAAGTTGTTGCCGTTTTCAGTGTTGCGTGGAAGCGAAACTAAAGATAGCGGTGAATATGAGCCTGGAAACGCAGGTGGTTTCGTTAAAGGGTCGCGGGATTGAAAGAAGCCTGAATATCATCGAGCCCAGTATTCAATTTGCGGCGTCAGTGCCGTTTACCGAGGCGCGGGAGATTGTTCTCAGGATTGAGAACGCTGTTGATTACCCCGTCGAGTTTTTCTGGCATCACCTAGACGAGTACGCGAACCTTTATTTTACGTAGAACGGTGTGAACGACATTTCACCTTTATTCAGCGAGGAATAAAGAGGAACGATGGTTTCTCAGATATTTTCAAATTGAGGATCAAGTCGCGAATGCATTGCTGAGCTATTACCAAGCCAGAGAAATACTGCTGCCTCCCAGAAAGCCTGGCGAACCGATCCCACCGATTTTCAGGAAATTTTACGACGACCTCCGCGAAGAAGCGGCTCGAGCTCGGTTGATCGATAGCTTGGACGAAGATGAACGGCAAAAACATCCAAGCGGAACGAAAGAAAGTTGGTTATTCGTGGTCCAAGTATTAATAACGTGAAAAATAGCGAAGCAAATATGTATGTGCATATTGAGGTGGTCCTTATTTAAACGTGTCGAATTTTATTCGGGTTTCTTTGCTGTGATTCCTTAGAACAATTCCATTTTAAAAAAAATAGCCCCTCAAAAAGTGCACCAGGCCTTTAAGTTTAGATTTGATCAATGGTTTGGATTTAAAGAATCCCTAAAAAATGATAAGCCCTATCGAAACTTTGTTCAAATAATATTAAGAAGTAAAACCACGATGATACGCCAAAAATGGTAAAAGGATCTAAAGAAATTCATCAAGTTTATTAAAAATGTAACAAGGTTCTTAAGATATGTATAAAAAAGAACAAACAAAAATTGCAATAATCTTTTTCAGGGACTAGTTTTTTATTAAATGGAACCACACTAGGAGGTCAAAGCAAACGAAATCGCATGTTGAAAATAATGGCCACCCTAGTATCTATTTCTATACACGTGTTTTCGATTTCAGGTTACCTCGATAGGTCAAAGGATCCGGTCAAAGACCTTTTCGAGAGTATCGAACTTGAATCCGCCCCACTGAGTGATCTTACGGAAGCCACGAAGCCGAAGAAGCAAGTCTGTATCATTTTCCATGGTGCTCCTTTCACAGGTGTAATATCGATTGCAGTCATTTCTCATGATTCAAGCACCGACAATCAGATCGATTAAAACCGGAGTTTGCGCCGTTTATATTGTAGAATATCAGGAAACAGCATGTAGAACCGGGACGGCGTTGAACGTTCCTGTACTTTGCATCGACAAAGCGATCACAGAGGCGATAGCGCTCGGTGTCGGCTCAAGCTCGATTAAACTACGACAAATCATCGATGACGCTTATGAGAGCTACATGGAAGCTTTTGCGAAGCACAAGTGCGAGAAAGCGTGAATCCACTTTGCTATTTACGTGCAAATACGCATTTTATCTAATGAATCGTTGTTAGGGATCGACAGGCGGTTCAATCGGCCCGCGACGGCTCGCTCGAGACTCGCGAAACCGATACTAAATCAGCCAAAGGCGAGTTAAAGGGAGGAAAGTCATCAAGGGGGAGGAAAGCTAGAGCACAGAAATCCGGTGAGAAGAAAGGTTCAGAGGAAGCTGGGATGAAATTAGTCGGTGTCCTTCGGCTTCCAGAGGAATCGGATCCTTTCAAAGAAATCGATAAAGTTCCCGCTCGCGATACACTGGAGAGGTTGGATCCCTTGAGTCGATACGAGTACACGGTTCAAGCTGTGAGGCAGCTGGAGCAGATAGTTGGTTCAAGGGGCAAAGTTAGCGCGAGGAGCGCTGGTGGAAGTGGCAGGAAAAAGGAGACTTCGTTCCTCGGAATGGATTCCCAGATGCTCGGCGAGGCTCTCGAAGAACGGTACCCATATTTGGGCAATGTTCGAATAAAGAGTGACCCAAAAATGAGAGCTTTTTTAGCCTGTTTTTGGGAACACGATTTTGGAACTGAATTTTGTGCCAAACGATAGCTTATGATGAGACATTATCACAATAAATTTTCAAGTTTAGGTGACAATTAGTTTCTGAGATATGGGAGGTGAAAGAAATGAAAAATCATTAACGCCTCAGCCCATACGCTTCGATGTATGGACTTTTATGTCAGTCCGATAATTTAAGGAATTCATTCCAGGGGTTTTGCTGACTACTAACAACGAATTTGAACATAGATTTTTAAAATTCACAATGGACGATTCAATATGGTGGAAGATATACTAAAAATGCGCCCAGTACATAAACATTTATATTTCTTGATTTGGTTTTGTATTTGTGAATTTTGAAAATCTAAATTCAAATTCGTTGTTAGCAGTCCGCAAAACTCACAATGGCCGAATCAATATTGTGGACAATATATTTTTAAAAAACACCCACTACACGGATATATTTTTTTTTTATTTTTTTTTTGGTGAATTTTGAAAATCTGAGTTCAAATTCGCTGTTAGCAGTCAGCACACCCCTGAAAATAATTTTTCAAATTATCGGACTGACATAGAAGTTCGTACATGAAAGCGTACGGGCTGACGCGTTTACGAATTTTCATATCTCTGAAACTAATTGTCACCTCAACTTGAAAATTTATTGTGATTGATGGTCTCATCATAAGCTATCATTTGGCACAAAATTCAGTTCCAAAATCGTGGGCCCAAAAAGAGGCTATTTCTTGGGTCACTGTTTTTATTACTTTTACTAATAAAACTTATTCGAATAAAAAGTTATTCGTTATTCTTGAATAACTTCGTTTTATCCGCAATTCATATTCGAAATTTAATCGAATAAAAATTCGAACTAATTATTCGCAGATTATCCGGGCACGATTTTACTCGCGGCTTCGTCCTCCAAAGCTTGGAAAGCGATTTCCTCCGCAGTAGCGCCGTCGACACGCTGCTTCTTCTGTTGCGGATCGTTGGCCACGCAGAGTACTTTCTGTTCGTTACTTTCCTCAACTCGATGGCCGATTACAATCGCAAAGCCGAGGAGTTTGCACGGAGATGCGGTAAGATCTCTGGCTCGAGCATTAGGCGCGGCGGAAAATTATCGATGCAAGGGGACACAGAGAAGACGTGTGGAATATTTGCAACAGATAAAGCGGCCGAACATAGCGCGTGGATCCAGGCCATCGACGAGATGTCGTCGTCCGACTACGATCTCCTCACCGACCAGGAGAGAACCATGTATCTGGAATCGATCCTGCCTGGCAAAAAGGAGAGAGCATCCAGCAGGCGAGCTCGATTCGCTCAATGGAAGATCCACCCCCAGAAGCAAGGGGACCGTCCCGCAAAAGTCCGAGAAATTCTTCTAGCAAAAGCCCCGGTCGATTCGTCGTCGATTTTTATCCACGGAATGCAATTGTTTCGATACTGCAGGAGTCTCGTAGGCGTGCTTCCGGCTCGAAGACAGCCAAGGGACGAGGGAAGGGTAGCGTAAAGTCGACGGGGCGCGAGCGTGGCAATAAAAAGTCGACGAGCTCGAGGCCGGCTTCCAGCAAGCGGGAAACCTCCGGCAAAACTAAAACTACGAGAAGCAGAGACAGCTCCAGGCGCGGTAACATATACGCTCGTGAAAGTCTCCGGAGGCATTAAAATCTGTGATTTACAAATCCCTAGGAAAAGCAAATATCCCGAGCGAGATTAAACGAGTCGCGATGGCCATGGATCGATACCATTCGGATCTTTCCGCTATAGAGAACGTAATTCATCATTGGGATCCCATAAAACGGACTGTCGCACGAGTACGTTGTAGTTTCCTCCTAACTAAATTATACATATATCGCAACTTGATAATTTCTTAAGATTCAGCTTACTACCCTCTTCTCAGGAAACAGCTTCCGCGGGGAGGAGCAGCGGACCAAAAAGTCCCGAGTCCAGGGACACGGAACCTCCAGATACCGCCAGTGAGGTAATATCGGCCAAGATACGTATGTACTTGTTACGGTTAACGAAGGAATATTTGGTAAAGAAACAGAGAAACTTAAAAAAGTAAATAGAAGTTGAAAGAAGATGTTAAAATAGGTACGCTCTGAGGAAGAAAAATTCCACGTGTGGTACGTAAAGGCCAGCGATCCTTGGCAGCACACCATGAATGATACAATAGTCGCTCGGATGAGCGAAAATATTTTGGCGAACTCTGCTCTTTGTAAGTTACCATTCACGTAATGTTCGATCCGCAAACTTCGTCGATAAAATCCAAATCACTAGCAATCAGATATTCGTATGTACAAAAGTTAGATTTTAAAATTCAAGAAATTTCTACGGTGCTTATTTCGCTGGTTGGTTAACCGAGCACTGTGTAAAGATATAAACTGCGCACTTACTAAAATTTCGCAACAGCGGAGGTCGCGAAAGAGCCGGATCTCCGACCGAAGCTCTATTCCATCCTGGCCCCAAGAAACATCCAGAAACGAGACCGACAGCTTCGCGGAAGTACGTTACTAACGATAAGTCTTTTAACTATCTTGCGCGTAAAGATGAGAAAGACGAGCGTTCCGATTGGTCGAGTCGATCGTTTGTACGTACAATAGCTATGTATACAGACGTTTATGGACTGGTCTCGTTGACACCGATACCGGAAGCCCTGCCGATCAGCGAACCGACGCAGGCCAACGAGGCGAGCTTGCGAGAGGCTCGCGTAGAAAATCAAGGGAATCGAAAAAGGCGGGGACGAAGATCGTCGCGTAAAACGGAAGAGCAAGTGTCGCCGAGGAAAACGGAGGATCGGTCGTTGGCAGAGTGGACGATCGAGAAGGAAGACGCGAAGAGCGTCTCCGCTTCAAAGGTGATCCTGGAGGAGCCTTTGAAGCCTCGATGGATCCTCCAGCCGAACGAATCGCACAGTTTCAAGATACGCTTCCAGCCGGAAGAAACGGGTCTCTACGAAGAGACTTACGCGCTCACCATCCTGGGCGGAAATAATGTCACTTACGAACTCAACGTCACTGGCATCGCCGATATACCGAGGCTGGACATGAATCCTCTCATAATTTTTACACAGGTAATAAATCGATACTAGATAGGGTAAGTCCGGGAGAGTTCGACCACCGGGAGAGTCCGGCCAGTGTTGATATTTTAAGCCTGACGCAAGATAGGGCACTGTGCGTCATTCGCACAAAAGAAACGAAGGCGCTTGTTGTTTATCTCGCATTGACCATTGTCACAAATCCATATTTGAATTATAAGATACAGTTAAGAATTTATGCGAGGCTGAAAGTTTTTAGACCAAGTTACGGTGGTGGTGATATTTGAAAAACAGGTAAGTTTATGTACACTCTTCCGATATTGGCGATATAATATGCATATAACTACAGCGTAACACCAACAATACGTATGTATTCGTTTTTAATTTTTTTTGATAAGTTGGTCCATCGCTAGCTTGATTACCCGTAGTGGGTGGACGGTCTAACCCCGACATGCGGGTGAGACCGACCAGTTGCAGTGCCAATGTTTTTCGTTGAAAATGAAAATAAATATCCGAAATTATCGCACGCTATAATTTATATACACTCTAAATTGATTGGGCTTTGCTTTAATGTGCATAAAACGACAAAAATGTGAAAAACAACGATGCTACAATTTCTTTTCCAAAAAGTGGTCGAACTCTCCCGGACTTACAATATCATATCTGGCATTGTATAGACTTTCTGTTTGTATAGTTTTCTCATAGTAGTCTTCTCTCTGCCGATTGGCACATGACAGATTGAAAGCGCAAAGGTGAACGACGCGAATGGCCCTACATATTTCCTGGACAATGGAATTTACGATATGGGATCGGTGTTGGCACTTGGGCAAACCAAAAGGTCCAGTTTCATCACTTCAGGGGACTACTTAGGCAGTCAAATCGCTCGAAAATCCAGTAATTTTTGCGAATTAATTACGAGGAGATGAATATAAATGATGAGTAGTACTTTTGGGTAATGTTTATTCATACTATAAACTATAAAAAAATTTTTTTTGATAATCTATTCATGTATATGACGGCGCTACAGTCGTCTGATGTGTAGCCGTTATTTCTGTGGTTTTGCCCTGATCGCGAAAAAAAAATAAAGTTCGGATCGACTTGAAATTTGTACAGCATGTTCAGATTGTATTCCTTTTTGGAGCGGAGCTCGGGATTAAGTGTAAGAGCCATAGTTTTTGAGATACAAAGAAAAACAGCCATCTGTGCACCCTAAAAGTCGACATTTATCATACAAACGGCCTTCTCCTAGTCTCTATTTTAATAATTATGGTTCAATTTTTTTTCAGAGGTTCGATCCAAAATTACAGGTTCTAGGAGGAACGTATTCCAAGAAAACCGCTGTGTCTTTATTTTTAAGCTCAATATCAGGGCCAAACCGAATACGCTTTCTTTAAATCACTGTGTAAATAATGTCGCCGTGTTACCATTTGTAAAAGAGATATATGTAGATAAAAAAAAATATTTTTTTACTCTACGTGATAGTAGTAAACATTATGTAAAAGGAAAAATCTGTGCTTGCTTTCATCTGCTTCTAATTAATTCAAAAAAGAATACTTAATTCTCCATCGATCTGACTGCTTACTTAGTCCCCTTAAGAACAAACGATGCATAATCTTGTAATCTCGTAACTTTTCACTACTTGTTATTCCTAAACAGTCCACACCGTCGCGAGGCCAAGCTCAATTTCTGCAACATCTCTAAACTGGAGGCGGATGTGTGCTTCTCTTTGGCGGAAAATATCGCCGATCCGGCCTGTTTCTCTATCCAACCTGAGAATCTTTTGATCGCTGTGCGTATCTGATCAGAACCAGTAACGATGCTCTAGCCTTAATTACACTTACTTACCGTTAGTATATATTCAACTATATATTTCCTAACGGGAAGTGAACTGTACCTAGCCTGGCGAATGCGGGACTTTGGTTTTATCAGCCACTGCCACGAAGCTCGGTACCATTTCAGGGAGACTATACTTGTGCGTGAAGAATAATCCAAAAGTCGAAGCGTTCGAGGTAATCGCGCAACGCGCCTGAAACTATTTCCCAACCATGTCTAATATTGAACGATTCAGTTGCAAGTGGAGGGCACCAAGCTCAACATCCACCTGGACGGAAAAGCGCTGTCGTTCGGACGCACGCTTCTCTACCGAACAGAGTCGCAAGTTATGACAGTTCGGAACGAAAGTGCGGTGCCAATTCTCTGGCAAATAAACGTCCCAGAACCTCCCGAGCCTCGGATAACGTTCGCACCTCCTCGAGGTAGGATCGAAGCCTGGGCCCAACAGGAAATCGAGTTCTGCTATCACGGGGTTACGGTAAGTCCCATTTTGTTACGTTTTACGTCCCAACCATCACGAGGAATCATTGCTTGCCGTTGAAACCATCACAGGTGGGCGTAATCGACAAGAAGGCCGTGACTTTCGAAGCGTTTCTACACGAACAAGAAGAAGACGCAGAGGCTATCTTCACCGACGTTATCCTCGTATCAGGCGAAACTTACGACGTTGCGGTTGACATCGAGCACGCGAACCCGATTGATTTGAAATGCATAATGGTCCATCAGCACACAAACGGCTCGTTCGTCGTAAGAAACCGAGGCGACTACGAAGTGAAATACGTGTAAGCAATGTGTATCGCCGTCGGTACGCCAACATTCCTCTGTTCGCTTCTTATAAATTACAGCATCACGTTAGAAGACAAAGGAAAATTGGAGAAATTAAATTTGCCCGCGAATTTCAAGCGAGATCTCGAAATTGGCCCGACGTCGGGCTCCGTTCCCCCGAACGGCCGGAGAACCGTACAAGTTTGTGCACAGATATTTACCGAGAGAAAACAGATACGTTGTTTCGCGTGTTCGATGCACCGTCTGCTGTTGTAGGTGACATTTATACCGAGGAACGAATTAATTCTTAAAAAGGCGCCAATATTGAAATGCCACTTGGTCGATGCGAATAAGGAGACCACGATCGTCGCTGAGATCCCGCTCGCAGTTTCTCTCGTCGCATATTACACCAGGTACCATTCGATAGACTTCGACAGCCCCTTTTTAACCGACTTCAAAAAGGAGGAGCTTATAGATTCGACCTGTATGTATTCTTTTTATGTTTGCCCCCGCATAACTCCTCAACATATGGACCGATTTTGATAATTTTTTTTTATTCGAAAGAGGGCGATGACCCGGTGATTCTGCATCAATATTGGCCCACAATATTTTGCCAGTTCTGGTTAATTACTATGTATTACTAATTAAATAGTAAAGACTATTGTCGCCTAATTATTATTATTTTATGTACGTACGCGCATTTTTCCCAGCATGTTGTGTCAATATATATAAAACTAAAAAGTTCAAGATAAAAAAATGTAAAAAATATTAAAACCGACTTCAGAAAAATAAAAATACACTAAAAAGTAAAAAGTAATTTATTCCCTTATTTAATCTACGACTCTCATATTTTCAAGTTGGCGCCTCATCATTTGCACTGCGTAAATCTGGCGCCGACTTAAAAACTGAGAGTCGTAGATTAAATAAGGGAAAAAAATTATTTTTTACTGTTCGGTGCATTTTTATTTTTCTGAAGTCGGTTTTAATTTATTTTTAAATTTTAACGATATCCTGTCAAATATATATATATACTACCCACTTTTTACCAAAGATTTCGCATCTACCCTTACCCGTTGCTGGACTTCGGAACACTAGCGATATGCACGGAGAAAACCATGTACCTGCACATAGAAAACACCGGCAAGTTCCCGTTGCATTACACCATTTACGTGCCGAACAGACATCCGTCGGTGCTTTACATGAGCAAGCTGACTAGCGAGGGCGGCGATAAAAAGCGGAATTTGACGGGGAGGACAGTGGGTTCGAGGAGCGGTAAAAGATCGGTCAGAAGTCGGAAAACCGAGGCCAGGTAAACTCTACCGGTCATTCTATATCCAATGCGAAAGGCACCTCTAACTTTGGCATCCGCGGGGGACAGAGATCACTCGGGGCCGGGACAGCTAATAGTGGGGCCAATGACGGTGACCAAAGTCGTGGGTGACGTTGAGGCGGGCCAAACGGAAAGCATCGCCATCGACTGTTGCCCGGAATTCGTCGGCTCTCAGGAGGAGCAGGTCACCGTTCTCATAGACGGCAGTCTATCCGAAGACAGAAACGGCAAAGTGGTGACGCTGGCTGTACAATCGTCGGTGCCAAGGATTGATTTCCAGGATCTCGACTCGATGTTCCAAGAGAATCACGTGCTCGAACGGATCCAAGACTTCGATTGTCCTAAACAGGTCGCTATTACGGTTGCGCTTCGTTGCTTCAGAGTGAACTGCTTGCCTCTCGCCTCTGTTGCGCAGATCGGGCCGCACACAGTGTTCGCGCGCCAAGAGAAATGTCTGTATTTCCGGTACGTCAGGGTGTCGAGCACTCACGCGACTTGCTTCAGGCTGTACAACCGAAACGCAGTGACCGCGGACGTCGAGGTGCTCTTGAAGCCGGAGTCACTGATGCCGGCGACAGCCAAACCAGACACGTTCCAAGTGGAGCCGCTGAACGAACGCGTCCCACCTATGAGCTGCAAAACGGTCACGGTGTCTTTCACGCCGACCATCATAGAGGTGAGCAAGCGACGCGAATAAATTTTTATTTATAATGTCCGAACTCTGCGTGATCTTCGCAGACATTCGAAGCAACATTGGAGGTGGCTTTAGTCCTGCCGGCGCATTTAGACGAGGAAAAGCTATCCGTTAAGCTGATAGGGGAGTCTTGCGTCCCGGAAGTAGCGATTATAGAACCGCTCCACGGAAGCCGGGAAAGTGGCAGCTTGAAGTTTCCCCGTACACTGATCAGCGAAGTCAGTTACAGGCAGTTCGCCCTGGAGAACATCGGCTTCGTTAAGGCGAAAATCATCGTGGAGATTGACGAGGACCAGAACGGCCTCTTCGGCTTCTCGGCCACCTCGGAGACTCGCCGTTTCTTGCAAATTTTGGACAACGATTGTCCCGGTGAATTCACTCGATTCATTCCGCCTGTCTCGTTCGCCATTCGCAAAGCTTCGGATAGAAAACGTGGGCGAAATTTTTAGAGAGCAATGACCGATGCACCGTGGTTGGCCTGATGCCCGGGAAGGTGGCTCGTTTCAAGGTGGCGTTCTCGTCCGACGAAATCGGGAAGCGCGCCGGCAAAATTCGCCTGTTTGTCGTTGACAATCCGTACGAGAATCTGACGATAAATCTCGAAGCGGAATCGTACGTGGAAGCGATGGTGCTGTACGGTTTGGAGATGGACGAGGACAAGCAGAAAGTGAACACCGCGCACCGGGAGTCGGTCCGCAAACGACAAAGGGCCAGCAGAATTCCGTCGGAAGTATCCCGTCAGAGTTCTCTGACGTCAGGTATGTAAAGTGATAATAGAATCAAGAGGAGTCGCCGGATTAGTCTGTTAACACGATAATTCCGATTCCGTAGTCTCGAATGGCTTGGCGTTCGCGGTATCTCTGACCTACAGCCTCAGCTATGGCCTCTGCTTCGTAAGCAAAATGTACAAAAAGACTTTCAAGATTGCCAATAAATCGACGGACCGGTGGTTCCGTTTCCAATGGAGCGCGCATCCGAGCGTCGTGTTCGTGCCATCTATCGGACACATCAAGTATCTCGCGTGCAAGGAAATCGTCGCTACTTTCCTGGCATCGGAACCTACAAATCATACAAACGTAAGTGCTCTGTACAAGTCGAGACGTAGGTTAACCGATATCTATTTATAGGGTGAAAGGACCTGTCCCGCTACACATTATTTCATTAATCTTCTGTTTGGCTGCCTAATAGAGTGCCATCGAGTGTATAATATGGGAAATCGGGATGCTTGACTCGGTGGATGGCCCGGGTTGGGACGACAGACAGACGGAGGTACGATGGGAGAAAGTGCATCCCGACATCGTCGACCAGCCGAAGGAGGTGGAAGTATTATCGAAGAAAGTGGTGCAGCCGACTATCGAGCCAAAATGCGAAATGGTCCCTGGGACAGGCAAATGCATCCAAGTGCTGCTGAACGCTACGGTGGCGTTCTCCGAATACCTTTGCCCCGTCCAAGAGATTTCTTTCAAGGACACGCTCATGTTCCAGGTGCACAGGCACACTTCTCCATCAATTACATCCTACTATACCGATCGTGTCTTAACGAGTCCGAGAATTTCGTTCGTCAGACTCGGGAGTACAAGTTTACGCTGTCGAACCCGGGCGTGGTGAATACAGTGTTCGCCTGGAAGATAACCACGGACGAGCAATATCCGAAAAGATTAATGGAAAACGATCGAAACGTCGCCTCCACGCCGAGGTCCCCGGAGCATGGGGCTGCTTCTCGTACGAATTCCAGATCGTCCAGGGGAATTTTCTCCGCATCGAGGAAAATGAGGGCAACGGGCACACTGTCCCGCAAGAATTTCGACAGAGACGAAAGGGCCCAGGGCGACAGCGCGAATCTGTATTTACGACGATCCACGTCCTCCCATCCCGGTACATAATTCCGTGGCATTACTTGATTCTTAAGCCCGGGATCCAACGAGAAACTAAGCTAAGCTATGCTATGCCATGCTACGTTTTAAAAAAAGTTAGCTTCAATACATTCTTATGCAACCGCATAACATAGCATAGCTTAGCTTAGCTTCTCGGTGGATTCCCGGCTTTAGACTTTGGTAGAGCTGAGATATACTGGCCGATCTGAAGTTGCTTCGCGAACAGCGCGCGAGGGGGAGTCGGCCCCCTCCAGTGAGCCTCGTGGCGTAGCGCGAGAGAGAGCGAGGACGCGAAGATAAGGAGCAGGCTAACTGGAGGGGGTCGATTTCCCCTCGATCGTTGTTCGGGAAACAACTTCAGACCGGCCAATATATCTACCTTGGTAGCGATCTCGTCCCCGCTACGGTTTTCAAATGTTTCTGAACGTAGAGACGGACACTAGAGCAGCTTCGAGCGCAAGGCCGTCGGATCTTTTCAGTAGCACCGCCGGCTTCTCGCAACGGACCACCGACAGCTGGTTAGACGGTGACAATTTGCCGTTTGCAATTTATCCGGAGGGGGGTACTATACCGCCTGGGCAGTCGGTAGAATGCGCATTAAAGTTCTCACCCTTGGACGTGTTCTACTACAAGGCCTACCTTATGTGCAGGTATGTGAAAAGTAGGTAACGATTAGGATACATAAATATGTATACGTGTAACTGGCTTGGGTTCGTGAATTAGTCCAGTGAAATTAGGATGTGTCTGCGGAAAAATTCCCAGCAAGTTAAATTTGTGCTGGGTAAATCCGGGAGACGCAGTCGGGATGGAGAGTTGGTCGAAACAGTTGATTCTTAGAGAATTAATTGTTCTAAAACTTAACACACTTTTACATATACACAGATGTAGAGTCTGAATATAGCCATTCGACCAACTTTCCAGCCCGACTGCGTCTCCCGGATTTACCCAATGGGCCCTTTATTCCTTCGTTTTAAATAATACAATCAAAAGTCTGCAGCGATGTCAATAAAAATTTTATAGAAGCGCAAAGGTAAAAAATAAACAGTTTTCCGCGAATATCTCGTTATATATCAGTTTTACGATGAAAATTGTTATTATGAATTTTATAACTTAGCAAATTCTCTATAAGAAAGGTTCTATGAGTTCTTTTCGTAGACGTAACCATTTTCGCGTATGGCGGCTTACGAAGTTTCAACCCTCATAGTACTTTTGACGAGGGAAAATCCCGAACCCGAAAATTCAAAAAATTGTGAAACTTTACGAATATAGAGGGGAGGTCCTCCTAAGTACAACGCAATTTTGTTTGCTACCCCTGAAAACTTTCTCAGGCAAAGAGGCTTCTTTTAATTAAAACTATCATTTGGTAACTTACAGTTCTAACAGTTGACGAGTTATAGAAAACTTGAAAATAGCCAGATTTTCAAATCTCAATTTCATCCCCTTAGAGTGAATTTGGGCAGCCAAAAATTGCGTGATACATATCTATATATCCTGTACATATCCCCCGAGATTAAAATCTAAGTGCATTCACTCGAAGGCAGAGGGGAAAGTTGAAAATAGAAAGGCGACAGCGTGATCTTGTTGAGCAGGGTGGAAAATCTGAATCCAGCGCAGACAAACTTGACGATCCCCGTCGCGGCGAGAAGTTTATTACCGTATTGCCATTTCGACGTGCAAGAGACCGACTACGTAACCAGCGGCAGGCGAGACCCAAAGCTACCAGGCCCGGTTGGATACGACACAGACGATCCTAATTTATGGCAGAATGTCAGGGCAATCGAATTTAACGTAGTCGGCGTCGGCGAGAATCACGTCAAGTAAAACCGAATGCTAAGCGACAGGTGAACACGGGAATAGAAGCGAACGAGTCCGTATAAATATATACTTTATCGATTTCAGGAATTTCCACCTTATCAATCCAACCACAGACGATTACCGGTTTTCCTGGAAGAATCGAACGCCTTGTCTAGCCAGCGAGATATCGAACTTTCAGTGCACAGTGTCCGAGGGGGTGGCGGAAAGCGGGCAACAAACCGACCTGGCTTTCACGTTCTTCGCAGAGGACGTCGGTGTGTTCGAGTCCTTCTGGCTCTTCTCCATCCAGAGATACAATCTGGAGTGCCTTTTTCTGGTCGTCGGCATCGTGACCGAGCCCTCGGTGCACTGCCTCACCGCTCACGTGAAACTGAAGCCAACAATCTTGGGTACAGTTCCAACATACAATATGCACATCAGAGTTCGACATTATCTGAAGAAAAAATTATTTAAATAGCCTATCGAGTGAAAGATACTTTATTATTCGAACTCGATATTTTTATTTAAATAAATCTTTGCCAATCTCTGCGTGAAACTTTATCGCAACCAACAATTCCGATATATTTCATCATTTTTCAACTGAACGCAGGCATACGCTTGTTTATCCGCTGTTAGGATTCAGAGTTCGAGATCCGATAAGGCTGTTGAACGACGAGAATTTTCACATACCGTTCAACGTGTTGGAAGAGTCTTTGTACTCCGAGGGCAAATTTCAAAAGCTCGCCGTCACTCCAATTACTGGAATCCTCGCATCGAACAGCGAACAACTATTGTGGTGACTATCGTTATTTCCGGCCGAATATAATCGATATTCGTAATTCAATATATTTCGTGTCTGGAGTATGTATCGTTGAATTAGAGCGGAGCGGCGGGAAGCCGCGGACGGAATGACTCGGTGAGGTTTTTAATTCATCCGCAGGGTCGAGTATCATCCAACCCGGGTCGGCGAATTCCACTTTTCCATTCAGTGCGCCGTGAAGCTGATGAAAAGTCCCCTCACCGTTTTTGTGACCGGCTCCGTTTACGAGGTCGCATCTTCGGTCTCTTACTGGAACGCGGCGGGTGAAATAGTGGAAGCCAGCAAGGATTCGGAGAACGTAATCGACCTGGGCAAAGTGAGCTGGCTAAACATTGTTGGGGAAAAGTTGGACGTACCAGTAAATGAGCACGTGCCAGTGATTGAACATTTTATATTCAAATTATTTCTTTTAATTTCTTGCTTGATATCCGAACAATTTTTGCCACACGTGGAATCAGTTAATATAATAATTATATAATATAGTATTAATTTATTAGTGCGTTTACCCTACATATTTAAGTTAGAACACTCGTCGATCTTTAGCTGATGCTGAAGGTACCGATCACCGTCAACTTCGACCTAGCGAATTCCGGCAAAATAATGTTTCATTACGCCTGGGACCGCGGCATGACGCCACAGATAACTAGCAAGAGAGCCTACAGCGTGGCGATCGCGCAAGAACAGGGGCACGTATTTACCGAATCTCGATCGACCTGTTGCCTAACGTTGACCACATTTCGGAAAACGACGATCAAAGATCACCGGCTCACGTTGAAAGTAAGCTTACCGATTCTCGCCGCCTCTCGTCTCGTGCGTCGAACCTCTCGAACGAATTCCAGATCTCTAATGGGCCTACATACCTATTTCTACTGAGAGCTTCTTCGAAGAAGCCTGCTGTCGAATTCAGCTTCGTTCGCCACGATTTCGGCCCGTGTTACATACAAGAGAATAACGCGCTCTCTTATTACGTGGAGCTTCTCTTGACCAACGCAGAAGACGTGGCACACGTGTAAGATATTACACGAGCATTGCCGATCTTTCTTAATATTTGGTAACGTTTATTCTATGGTAGAATCGAATGCAAATTCGAGGACCAGCCACACCTATCGGTCGACATGAATTCCATCTCGGAGGCCATCGCTGCTCACTCGACGATCGCTATACCGATCGTGTTTCGACCACTCGAGGAAACGAAGTATCAGGAATGTCTGGTGTTCACGATCAACTCGGGGTACGAGAGGAAAGTCATCATCGCCGGCGAAGGAATCACTTACAAGGCAAGTGTATAATTGGCATAAATAAGATCGATATAAGATTAATTCCCTTATTTAAATCCGCGCTCTTAACAAGGGTAGCGCGTGCCCTTAAAAAGGAACATCGCGAAACTGAATATTCAACAAATTCTGAAACTTTGTGACTATGTAGGGGATTTCCTCCCGATTACAACGTATTTTTTTTTTTGACGCCCAAAATCACTCAAAGGGGGTGTAATTGACCCCTGAAAATCCGATTAGTTTCCGATTTTGTGTTATAACTCGTGAAATGTAAAATAATTTTTTACCAAATGATAGATCTAATTAAAAGGAGTAACTTTTGTCTTGAAACTTTTTTTCTATCTCTTACAGTCCGTGAGTAATAACACAAAATCGGAAAATAGCCAAATATTCAGGGGTTAATTTCACCCCCTTCGAGTGAATTTGGGTAGCAAAGAAAAATTGCGTTGTAATCAGGAGGAAATCCCCTACATATTCACAAAGTTTCAGAATTTTTCTTTACTATTAAACTTCTTTAATAAGTCATTAGCGTCTTTTCAAGCCGAGAGCTGTTGCGTCGTCGATTTGTATACTAAGAGCTAGTTCTGTTTAAATAAATAATAATAATAAATGAGCGAAGCTGCAAACCGGCTTGCTAGAACTATTCAGAAACTTCGCTCAGGCTCGAAGAGGCCCAGTGCTTTTTATTAAACGATTGAAGCCTCTGGAACCGATTTTCCAGATCCGACTGGTGAACCCACGGGACAAATTCATCGATCTGGGCAGCGTTTCCGCTTTCAAGACCGTCAGCAGAAAAGTGCCGGTGGTAAACGAAGGCTCAGCGTTGATCCAAGTGAAATTTGATCTAATGCGAAATCTGGCCGGTCGCGAGGAGCATCGTGATCGCGCACGACCGTGCACGATCCAAGAGAACGAGGAGAATAACGGGGTGTTGGCGTACGCATCCGTGTTGGAAACGAAACGATCCTGGACCACCGATATTGAGCTTGAAACCGGGGAAGTGCACCTATCGGACGTCCTACGGATCGAACCATCGTCCAATGTGATCGTACGACCCAACCAAACAATCAACGTGACCATCAGCTTCAAGCCTACTTTCAGACTCAGGCCATTCACCAGCAAAGTGGCCCTTTCCACGTCCACCACGATCCTGCCACTGTTCGTGCTGCGCGCAAGTTGCATCGGGGCCGAATTCCGGTTAAACAGGAGCCGTCTTTCTCTCGGCACGGTCGTCCGGGGGTGCAGCGTAGAAGCTACGGTGCTGTTGATGAACACCGGGGACGTCGGAGCAAGGTTGGTACAAGTGTTAGTCGCAGTGGCGGATTTAAGGGAAAAGTCCCAGGTGGCAGATGTTCTAGGGTAGTACAGAAACAAATGTAGTGTTTGGATAAAATCATAATTTCTTTGTTGAAGTTAAATCCGCCACTGAAATTAAAGTGGCGCAATAGTAAAGTAAAAACAAAGTCCCGACGCGAGAATTATTCTATTTAGATTCAAGTGGAATACATCGAAATTGCCGAAAGATTATAGTATCACCCCCGCGTCTGGCTACTGCTCCCCCGGTATGGACATAAGTTTCCTTGTAAAGCTGAAGCCTTCCGGGGAACGCGGTTCAATCGAGGGCGAAGTGAGTGGCACTCGCAAGCGGTACCACGCGTCACATTGTTACAACGAAATCTATTACCTTTTTAAGGCAGTCATAGAGGTGGAGAAGTACGGCCCCCTAACGCTCAGAGTCAGCGGGGAATGCTGTGAACTGCCAGAAGCAACCGGGACCGTCCTTTTCGACTGTGTTGTTCGCGAACAGCAGACGCGATCCATAGTCGTGGCGAATGATACCAACGTAGCTTGGAAACTCAAGCCTCAAGTATCCGGCAATTATTTTTCCGTCGACGAGGTTTTGCATGTTCCTGCCAAAGGATTTGCCTCGTGCCTCGTCACTTATGCGCCTCTCGTCACAAACACCGAGGATGCTCTGCATATTGTAACAGATTTCGTAATACGTAGATTGACGATTAACGGAACAGCCTCTGATTTTCAATGTTTATATATACACTTGACATCGGGATTTCTCTTTCAGCGCAAAATATATTTCTCTTTTATTCCCTTTTACATGATATATCTATATGTATAGAGTACGCTGCTATTCAAAATACCAGACGACGGAGCCCCCTTACTTTATTCCCTCCGCGGGAGGAGCTCGCCTCCGCAAGTTCTCGAAAAAATTTGCCGCCAGTTCCCCGCGAAAACAAAGTACGCCGAATTATTGCCCGTCCACAATTGGCTCGACAGAAAACAGCGATTCCGTTGCAAGATTGAACTGGTGACAATCGACGTAGCTGAATCAAAGGTTCGACTTCTGTTTCTGGTCGAATCACGCGTCCTCCACTATGAATATGTACAATTATCTCTTCTCAATAGCATACTCCTCTGTTCACCTTTGTCGGGAATAACACCATCGACGTTCCACCGAATAGCCAAAGAGACTATCGCGCAGTCTTCCACTCCTATGAGAAGTCAACTTTCCACTTCAAAGTATGTAGTATCGAAGGTTTAAAGCAACGTTGAAACTTGCATACCTTTCGTGCTTAATTCCGATTAAAAATCGATAACAGGTGACGTTCACGAACGAGGACAACGAGTATCAGTTCTACGAAATCGAGTACGACCTCACGCGGCCGGAAGTGATCGAATCGATCAAACTGACAAGCCCGGTCCGATCTGAGCTCTGTCACGCTATAAAGCTGGAAAATCCTCTGGAACACGAGTCCATAACGTACGCGGCAGAGTGTCGTCACCCGTTCGTCACTATTCGTCATCTGCCGAAAACTGTGCTGCCATTGTCGCGCGTAAGTTAACGCGGTTCCTTTCCGAACTTTTCTCCTATATTCACGATACTGTCACTGTAAACTGTAGGAGCACGTTCAAGTGGCATATTACCCAATACTGCCATCCGAGGAATCTGTCGTGGCGCTCGACATTAATTGCCAACAACTCGGAAGCTTTCCGTACGAGTTACGACTGAAAGCTACGCCAGCGCTTCCGGAAAAAGTGACTCGCTCGAGCGCAACTCTGGGAGCCTCTTGCACGTTTCCGCTAGTTCTCAACAACTATACCAACGAAACGGCTGAATTCGCGATCACAGTACGTCGAACGAACCTAAACAATCGAATCTCTTTCACCCGCTGTGATATCGTGGCGAGAAATTTCAATTTCACATCGCGTCGCAGGTGGATAACGACTGTTTCATCGGTCCAAAAAGCATTCAAGTGCCAGGATCGAGCGAGGGCGTGATCGACGTTACTTACGAGCCGTGCAAGGTCGAAAACGTCACTGCCACATTAACGGCATCCTCCAATACTGCTGGAGAGTTTGAGTAAGGATATGAGCGTGTGAATCTCGAGAAACAGATTAAAAACGCAATCTGTTTATCTCGCAGGTTCCCTTTGATTGGCACGTACTCGTTACCAAAGCCCACGGGACCTTACGTAATTACCCAAGAGTCATCCACATCGATACCTTTCCGGAACATTTTTCTAGAAACTAAGACTTTCAATTTCTTCGTCGACTTGCCGGAGAGTTTCGCACTAGAAACGCTATCGACGACTCTACGATCCAAGCAGGTACGATTCCCTGTTTCCTTACAATTTTTAACTTCATTATTCTGATATTTTCACAACATTTTCGTCAAGGTTTTCGATATCAAAGTGAGTCTTTTGGATGAGGAAGAGGACGATGAAAATGTTACGAGAGAAAGATATCCTGTTACAGGAAAGCTGTTGGTATATTGCTCCGATCACGACCTCTCTGATATCAACTGGGTGTACTATTTGAGAGGAATTTTTGAATGAAATAAACAGTATTCTTAGTAAATAATCGCTAACTCTAATCGCGAACTATTCCTTGAACAAAATAGCAATATCATTGGTTTGCTACATGCAGAAAGAGGGGTGTGCGTATAACGTCTAATGGTCGCGACCGCGACGCTGTGCTATCGATGAGACCAAGATCGAGGAACGCATCGCGACAATATTTGAATATCTCACTTTTCGTTTCTTTTGATATTCCACGAGCGATACCACAAACCTATAAACATTGTATTATCAAAGGAGTTCGAATAGTTATTATTATTAGTCAGAGGATCCTTCGAATTAGGTTAGAAATCCCGCGAAAAACATTGGCTAGGGAAACGAACTGTACGCGGGTACGTAATCTACGGTGCGCTAACCCAGCTGTTTCCCTTGAACTTATAGAGTCCCTCGTAATGTTGAAATACCTTTAACTTCGCGTCCACTTCAGTTCTAATTGACGAATCGGAATCACAATGGGAATCGGCACAGAAGTTCCTTCTAACAACGATTATTGTAAATAATGTACCGCATGACCGCGACACTCGGCAACGATCTCGTCAAACGCAAAAAGCACTGCCGCGATCGACACCTAACCTCACTTCCCGAACCGCCCGCCGCCTCGAGTAATCATGTAAGCGTAACCGTAAACCATTGCCGAAAGCATTCCAATGTGTCATTCAAGTCGGACATTCCGTGCGGAGGGTGCATCAACGTTCCACGCTGTTTCCTGGCGAGTGTTGGTACGTTTAACGACAGCTTCCCACGGAACATCGTTCGTCTCGATGAAGCATCTCGCAAACACGAGTCCGTACAGCGTTAACTCGTAGTACCGGTACTCGAGAGCGAATCGTCCCCGAAGTAGCCGACACGATGACCGAGAAGTCCAGGAAGATAGTAACGAGATTCCACCCTACTCACGGGGAGAATATCGTGCTACGCGAGGACAGCACGGTGGCATATCGCGCCGTCAGCTTCGCCAACTCCCTGGCCTTCAGCGAGAAGCCGCTGCAACCAGGCGAGATCTTCCTGGTAGAGATTGAGAAGACCGAGAGAGGATGGAGCGGTCACATGCGACTCGGTCTCACTCTCATCGATCCAGCCTCCGTGTGCAATAGCCTGCCGCAATACGCGATGCCTAATCTGGTGAAACTGGGTCACACGTGGATATTCGCTATTACCAAGAGCCACACGATATGGGACAGCTTCGAGAGCATCGCGGGCACCGGCTACGGTGAGAACGCGCGACGTCCATTTACCTAAGCTAGAAACTGCGCGATTAATTAACCCGTTGATACACTTTGCAAGGCGAAGGAATACCATCCAGGGAGAAGAAACTGATAACGGACGGAGTGAACGTGCAGACGTCTCGAGGAGTTATTCCGTATAATGCTCTTAGACCGAACACAATCGATTCTTCTCAGTATATTCTACCTACAGACGCGGGTAGTCGTATCGGGATTATGTACGTGCCACAGGCTGGCTCCGACAAGGCAGAAATGCATTTTATAATAAACGGCGAGGATCAAGGGGTCTGTGGGAAGGACATACCCTATAAGGCGGGACCTTTACGAGCTGTGGTGGATATCTACGGTACCACCAAACAAGTCAGGATAGTTCAACTGTACGGCGGTATGTTGCGATCCTCTGTTTTCGAAACTCTACCGTGGACCATCCGCTGCCTCTTTTTTTAACATTTATCTGTTCCAGCAGTATCCACCCTGCAGAGTGCCTGCCGTGACGCTATACTACAGTATACCAGGAGAGACGCAATCGATTCGCTTCCACTTCCGCGCGCTCTAAAAGATTATTTACTATATCAGTCGCAGTGAGACCCGCGATAATTCCATTCTCCCCTTCGACTCTACCTTTCACCTTCGTCGAGTAACGACCTCTACATGGGGTTTCGAATCTTCTCTTAACTTGCGACACGAATAGTCTTTACGTTTACCACTCGTTAGCCTATTTGACGAAGGAGAAATAGCCCGCGATTTGAGATTGCTTTTGTCCCTTCCGGCCGGTTGTTTTCTCTCCTTTTTTCCTCCCCTTTATACATACAATTTACCGTGTATATAACGTGCATGTTATTTATGTTATAATTGTCGTTATACGTATTAATGAATTCGTCGTTTGTCGTTTGTCATTCGCGTGAATTGAATTCTACATTTTGACGTGTACATAATGTAAGAAATTGTTGACAGAGCGGCCCTGCGTTCCGGCGGGAACCAAGGTGGATAGGGAGCATTCTCATTGTATTAGCTGTATCTATCGCTACAATACTTTTATAGTCACGCGGCACAGTCACAGTCGCACGAATCATTACGCTCGCCCTTTCGTGTACAATCTCATCGTAAATATAACGCATACTATAAACAGAACGTTCTCCCCTGTTCTTACAATCCCCTTCATCTAGAATTGAATCCGCCGCGCTGTTTAATGCACGCGAGGATCGATCGATTAAGGCCGAAATGTTTTTCCAAAATAAATGTATTTATCAGAGAGAACGAAATAAACGAGAACATGGTGCTAATCTTTTTAATATATTCTAGTCGTCGAATCGTTCGTCGATCATCTATCAGGCTGCGTACCTATTTTAACTAACTGAACATTTGTATTTATACGCGAGTAACGAAAATATTCGGACACTTTTTACAATCGCATAACTTTTTTTCAAATTAACCCAAACGACTTGAGTATTTCTAGAAACTAGACGAATTAATCTGCTAAGTGACATGTTACGTCGTTTTGGAAAAAATTACGCTCGGTCGGAATAGCAAAAAAAAATAGTAAAGGTCGTTTTTCAAACTTTTTTTTTGTAAGCGCGTAATGAAAATTCAAAAATTCCGTTTGTAGATTTAAAAATAGATAATTCGATAAAATTGATAATAAAAGAGGTAAAATTAGATAAAAAAGTTATATTTTTTCGCTATTCCGAACAATTGCAATTTTTTTTCAAAGCAACGAATCATTGCACTTAGCAAACTAATTCTTCTAGCTTCTCGAGAAGTTTGACTCGAGTCGTTTGGATTAATTGGAAAAAAGTTATGCGATTTCAAAGAGTGTGCGAATATTTTCGTTACTCACTGAACATACGTCGAAATGCTTCACTTACTCTCGCAATTCGTTCGCGAATTATTCATTGGGCGCAAAGTGACTCGCACTAGCGCTTGTCGGAAAGAAAACGGCCAACATTATTACGTAGACGAATAGAATGCTGAAAAGCGCAAGCCAGCCGATCAGAATTGAGATGTACCTCCAAGTAGAGTCCGCTTTATTCGGAGACACGAGATTGGTGTTGTCGTCGGCATTCAGTAGCTGCATTTTGGCCGATACCTTCGGATCCAACGTACTCATTAAGAGAATTTGGCCTACTCGGCTTTTCAAAATTAAAACGGTCCCTGACGATACCCACGTAGGCGCGTCAGCTTTTGATTGTTGCAAGTGGCGCAGGATGCTGGTTAAAATAAGCGAGAACGCAGCCATGATCAGGGAGCTTTCATAAAACCGAACTGAAAGAAAAAGGAAAAGAACGGAAATTGGGCGTCGGAAACGTCGGTGCGTTCGATTCTCTCCCTCATGATTGACTATAGTAATAAGTGAAGCCCGCTGCGCTGCGATTAAAATAAATATTCCTTGGAAATGACGAGACTTACGTAATTGTGGCGAACGACTACCATTGAAAGGAATAACCCAGCACAGATCTTGCAAGGAAATTAGATGAAGAACGAAATTCATATTTGCAATTATCATGCGTTCCGTGGAGCTTGGCTCCAGCCAAAGTGTCATCAACGTCATTGTCATCAGCACTGCAGAGGAACAAATACGAAATGCACATTTAATTTAAGGGGTTGTACCTAGTCAGGCGGCCGAAAAGAGGCGAATGTTTGTGAATTTTTTTTGAAAAAGCGGAAGCATATATTTCTACAAAACTTTTTGCACTTAAAAGAGCAACTTTTAAAGAACATTTGGTAATTCTTTGGTAGAAAAATATTTATGTTTATAATAAAATAACAAGCGACGTCCAAGAAGCTTTTTTAAAAATTTGATTTTGCGCTGAACACTGCCATTCGGAACAAAATTATTTAAAATCAAAAAGAAAAGAAAGTTCGTTAGTATATTAATATATCCTCTGATTAGCGGAGGGAATTCCCGAAATATCAATTTAAAACAAAATCCCGATTTTTTCGTGCAAAAATCGCTCGAAATAAATCAGGACTTCAACTTTAAATAACCGCCATTGTGTTTTAAATTAATATTTCGGAAACTCCCTCCGTTAATCAGAGGATATATCAATATACCGACGAAATTTTTTTTCTCTTTGATTTTAAATAATTTTGTTCCTAATGCCAGTGTTCAGCGCAGATCCAAATTTTTAAAAACGCTTCTCGGATGTCGCTTGTTATTTTATCATAAACATAAATATTTTTCTACCAAAAAATTAGCAAATGCTCTTTAAAAGTTGCTCTTTTAAGTGCAAAAAGTTTTGTAGAAATATATGCTTCCGCTTTTTAAAAAAAAATTCACAAACATTCGCCTCTTTTCGGCCGTCTGACTAGGTACAACCCCTTAACAGCCAAAGCCTTGCGTCTCGTCGTTTAACATGTAACAATTAATAACCATACACGTTGTAATTGTTACAAACCTGTAGCCAGCATGGTGTACATTCCGATATACATGGATGAATATCTTTTCAGAAGAATATGATAAGAAATAAAGCTACTAGTGAAATTCAAAGAGAATTTCGATTCCATCGTGCGATTGCTAACAAGTATTTCCATCACCTTCCACTGCAAGTGATATTCGTTCAGTTCCTCCGTCTCCTGAGGATTAAACCGCCTTAAGATTAATCTCTAGTTCCATATACGGTTACATCGCGAAGCTGGACGCAGTAAAAAGATTATGGCACACACTTGGGCACTGTATTCAAGGCTCCATGGACGCACGTCGATTTCGTTGCTGCTGTAAGACCAAGGAGAGACATGCACCGAACAGTTCATCATATCGTAAGGCCACCAAGTGTGGTCCGAATCGCAGTGCGTCCTGTACACCGTTACCGGCACGCAAAGCACTTGCCCTTCGTGGTTCAAGATGCAGTGGGTTATTGGCATATTGACGTCGATGTCCTGGTTCGTCCTGAATGCAGTTGAAAAATGATCGTCACGGGGTAGATCGATTTTACTCGTCCAGAACGTCGCAATACAGTCAGTGGTGGATTTAAATTAAAAAAAAAAAGAGATTTTATCCAAACACTTTTTTCTGTGCTACCTTTTAGTAAAGTAACTGTTCGTTTTCCCGGAGAAAATTGGCTCCTCGGAATGATTACCATCTGGGCCTTTTTCTTTAAATCCACCACTGAATATAGTCACTACATACTCGCTATTGGCTTCCGAAACTTACGCGCTGTGCAACGTGACATCCGGCACCCAAATCTCATAACTCATTACATGGATCGAATTGATATCTCCAAACTCCGATGGTTTCCACGTGAGATGAGGATCTGTCCATTCCTATCACGCCACCAGCAACACGGGAAATGTCCATTTTTCATCAACGATTCACCGTTGTCTATTCAAACTACAGTATATACCAGAGTTGGGCAAAATGTAATCTAATCACAAATTACGATTAAAATATAATTGATTACATATTAATTTCCGTGATCGTTAACTTAGGTAGTTGGCCACAATTTTGTCAACTACCCAAATCAACGATTACAGAAAATAACGCGTGGTAGCCAATTACAGAATTGCATTTTAATCAGAGTTAGTAATTTGTGATTGGATTAGATTTTCTCCAACTCTACGTGCATCCGGGCAATAAATCTACTCACCAGCCTCGTCCAAACGAGCAACCCGATCGTGTTTGCCACCTCGTCCTGGTGAAAAAGAGCTCTCGTCAACTAATCGGTAAGAACGAGAGTGGAATCCGAAATTCCGAAACACTGTCATTCGCAGCTCGGGCCTAGAGCTAAACTACCTACTCACCACTTCGAAATGCGTTATGCTAAGGCCAAAGCGAACAGCAGTGGCGTTTCTGTAATTCTCTGTCGGCCTCACCTCCGAATCGTAATTACAGAACAGATACCTCTTGAGCTCCATCATCGGGGTATTGCTGGTGATGTCTTTGCAGTTCAACATCTCCTCGCTCGCCCCCATCCGCGGCACGCGAAACACCACGAGCCAGGCGAACGGCAGCAAGAGGCTTTTCATTTTCGATCACTGGCACAGATTCGATTGAATGGCTAGGCCCGCGACGACTGCACGGTGCGCGCAGCCAATTTCCAACAACCAAGCGCCAACAAGTCGTACGCCCAGTGAAACGTAAAACCGGGGACGTGGGCCACTGAAACCGCCCTCTTTCGAGCAACCGACATTTTATCAGCTTTGGAATTATTCTTGATTACATACGCGCACGTGTGCATTTATGTAGCTTGCACTCCATCGATTTCCACCATATCGCAAGGAAATTCTTTCACTATCGCTAAGACAACTCGACTAACATCCGGGCTTGTTTTTAGGTGTGTAACCAAATAATGAGGAAGTTTTCACGAAAGTTAATCCATTTTATGGGCGTCCGCGGGGGAGGGGGGCAAAAGGGGCAGTTGCCCCCCTGACTCTTGAGAAAAAATCGCTTAATTTTCGAAATTGATCTTTATTAAGTTTATGCTAAGAAAGGGAATATTTCTAAATTTCGGTTTTAAATTTTTAATTAAATTGGCACTATAAAATGGGTTAAGAAAGCAAGAGGGGTATATTTTTCTTTACCATCGTCCCAAAATGGCCCCGTCTCTCCCTGGAAACAAGTCTCCACACGCCACTGAGCCATTTATAGTAAAATGTATTTTCTCGGACTTCTCGATGCCTCTTAGGTCCGATTAGATACCATCTTGGTTTTTACTTACAAAGGTCACCCACACAAATGCCCAAAAACAAATTTCAGGATGTTGCGCTAATCAACCCCCAAGGGGATGAAAAGGGGCAAAGTGTGCTTTCGCGGATGCCCCAAGATCTCTTCGCCCCAATTCCATACCGGTCCTTGGTTTTGGCCTAACACAAATGCCTAAAAACCGATTTCTAAATTTTGCCCTAATCAACCCTTCAAGGGTCAAATCTCAGATCTTTTTGTAACGTGTACTAAGTGTATATTGAATTGGGGCCCCTTACTTTTTTTAATAGTAGGTGTGAACGAACCTATATATACATAAAATTACTCCACACAAATGACATAAAAAATTACTTAAAAAAAAAACAGATACCTATAAAAGAAAATCCTTTAAACTATTTCACCGTAGCGGAGCGCGGATATTTTCTGGTCCCTCATATTTATCATAACACGAAATTCGATACATATGTCCTCATTATCAATGGCCGCGTATCTAAAGAGGCGGTTACTATTATTAATTCGTTCGATAAAGCGTCAATCGTCTCCTACCCACGAATTTATCAATCCTATCACGGAACAGTAGATATACGCAATAATTGTGCAACAGATTAAGAAAGGAACTGGCAAAGACCAAAGGAGGATCGTGGAGAAGGAATGCAGCTTCTGAAGAATGAAACGATACACGTAGAAACGGGAACGCAAGGCTGTTTATTTCGTGACAAAGTGACAGTAGAACTTACGAAGCACAATTGAAGTTTGCAAGTGCGCAAAGTACGGTAGAAAAATCGCTATACATGATCGTTTATTGAAAATGAGAATCTACAGTGAAGTTTTGATCAAGCCTAGCACAATGTACATATAAAACGCTTCTCTTCGATCTTCCCTCTGGCAGTATGTCTAAGTGGAAGGTATGCGAATGGACAGAATAACGATGTAGGCGAAAACCACAGCGAAGAAGGACAACCACTCGACGATGGCTGCGAAATGTCTCCACGAGGATTCCGGCGATCTTGCCGGGTCGTTCGGCAGATCGGTATTGTCCTCCGTCTCGCCGGCGAGTATTCTGCTGGAATCCTCGTCCTCGGTTAGGATAAGAAAGCGCCCGGCTCTGTTGCTCAGCAGGAACGACGTGGTCGAGGAGATCCACTTCGGCACTTGGACGCTCGACTCCTGTATTTTTCGCAGCGCGGCGGTTAAAATGAACGCGAACACAGCCAAGGCCATGGAGTCCCGGTAATACAGTACTGGAAGAGATTAATTATTTTGCGATTACGTAGATAATAGAGTCGGAGAACTATCGATAGTCAACACTATCGAATGTGATGAAAATTTAATAAAATATATGTGAAATATACATAAAATAAAATGAAATACAAAAGTCAAATATAATATTTTAAAGCGTATATATTTTATTAAATCTTCATCACATTCGATAATATCGATAGCCAACACTATCGACAGTTCTCCGCCTCTAGTAGATAAATATATATGGCAGCTAGAGGCCGAGGTAGCAGAGCTATTTACGTGCTTACATATCTTAGGTGTGTTCGTGCCGTTGTGCGGCAATTGCCAATGCAAATCGAACATGCAGAGCATGTGGCAAATTAAATTTACGCCAGCCACAGCCATTCGCTCGGTCGATCTTGAATCCAACCAGAGCACCGTTAACGTTAGCAGCATGACGACTAAAAATAAGGAAAACGAGAAACGAGAAGAGAGGTGCAAATGGTATATGAATTAATTCGCGTTAATGGAAACGATTAACGGTTACAGCAAAATTGTTCATACCGACAGCAGGTGTGACGTACGTAATGTGCATTATACCGTAATGTCGCGTTATCGAGAATTCGTAGACGATTATGGGGTAGCTATCGTTCGGGCAGCATTTGTACTTCTTCAGCACTTTGTACGCTTTTACCAAATTCAAATCCCATGTACTACTGTTCATGTACCCTGCCATTTGAAACTGGAGAATCGCACCGCGCGTTATCATGAAAAGAAAAAAGAAAAGAAGCTAGAGTAGACGGAGCGGATGAATTGTTGCAGCGAAACAGTTAATAGTTAATAAGCTTCGGAGTAACGTGGAAGTAGATAAAAGCAACGATCGATCAGGGTAAGCAACCCTGCTTTCGGTCGCCGCCTGATCACTTTAGAAGAATATCGTCGACGCGCTAATTACCCCTTTTTTATCCAGATGGATATCCAGCTCGCCCTGGGCATGGGACCAAGAACCGAAATGGATTCGACATTGATGGACATCGTAAGGCCAATCGGAGTAATCCGTGGCGCATTTAGCGACGTGCTTCAACGACGGCAGGCAGCTTACCAATCCTGAATTGAACACTAAGCAGGTGGTAGAAGGTATACTGTTTTGATCCACCGCCATGTCGCCCCTGTTTCGTGGTAAAATAATTCCTAGGTCAACTAACGAGTAACAGATTGTAATATCTGTTAATCAAGTTACTTTGTCTTTCGCCGAGAATTCTTTAGGCAGCTTTAGACTTTAGACGTCGGCTCTTACTCTGCAGGCTAGAGTTGTGAGTTACTTGAATAATTTTTTAATACAGATTTCGAATAAAATGAAGTTACTCGAGAGTAACGAATAACTTTTTGTTTGAATAAATTTTTATTGGAATGATCTCGAATAATAACGAATACAAATTTATTCGAATAAAAAATTATTTCCCATTCCCGAGTAACTTCGTTTTATTCGCAATTCTTATCCGAAATTATTAATAATGCCCAACTCTGCTGTAGACTACGCATACATATGTATTTTATATACTCTATGAATGCTTACGAATTGTAAACTGATAGATCAGGCAGCCATATGTCGTCGCTTTTCACGTGAATATAATTAATCCCATCGAAATCGCTCGTCTTCCAGGTGAGATGCGAATCGGTCCAAACCTGCAGGAGAAACATTCAAGGCTTTCAATGACGATCGTCCTCGACGCGAGGCTTTCCGCGGGACGACATGCGTAGGACGATATTCACACGTAACGAGTGGCGACAAGTATCACTTACGAGCCCCATCCAACTGTGCAAACTCATTGTGCTGGTCCATTCGTCCTAAACAACAATCGGTGGATGATGATAGAGATGGGTGGTTCGACAGCGCAACCAATTGATTAAGTGAAAAGAGTGCGAAAATGTTGGGGCGAACGCTTACGAATTCTAATAGCTTTGGTATCAGGTTCATAGTCACGTTGTTCACATCTTTGTGAGAGGAGACTGGTCGAACCGTGCGATCGTACTCGCAGAAGAGATGCCTCTTGAGGGACAGCATCGGCGTCGGAGTGTTGTAATTTTTACACTGCAGGTCTCCGATGAGCTCGAAAGCATCCGCTACAGTGAATTTTCAATATTTCGCATTGTTAACATCGCTGTATAAAAAGACCGGCTGGTAAAGCAACGAATAGGGAAAGGAGCGCGTTCGAGGATCGCGCTAGTTACTTAGGCAATCAGATTCCTCGGATTACATGCTCGGATCATGTACGTACAATAGAATATTATTATACATGTATGGACACTTTATGACACATTACCGAAACGATCTTGCCAGAGGAAAGCGAACAAGCAGAGCACCGTTACTATTCTTCTCATTTTGGTCGAATTGATCTAACAGCCACCAGTCAACTGACTGCTTCTCCTCGTTCCTACTCCAACGATTATCAAACGCCCTGCGAAATTTGAAGCCGTAGATACGCGAGACGCCCCCAAAGTGGTTCAATGCTTTACGAGTATATGCATACTTATTATTTCCAGATACCTATGTAGGTGGTATATACCTATTTATGCATGTAGGTATAAGAATAACGAGACAAACATGTAGGTAGGTATCTAAATAGTTGGCAGACAGATAGATCTATATAATTACCTATACAAATATATTTATTATTTATTATTTATTATTTATTATTTATTATTTATTATTTATTACTTATTACTTATTACTTATTACTTATTACTTATTACTTATTACTTATTACTTATTACTTATTACTTATTACTTATTACTTATTACTTATTACTTATTACTTATTACTTATTACTTATTACTTATTACTTATTACTTATTACTTATTACTTATTACTTATTACTTATTACTTATTACTTATTACTTATTACTTATTACTTATTACTTATTACTTATTACTTATTACTTATTACTTATTACTTATTACTTATTACTTATTACATATTACTTATTACTTATTACTTATTACTTATTACTTATTACTTATTACTTATTACTTATTACTTATTACTTATTACTTATTACTTATTACTTATTACTTATTAGTTATTACTTATTAATTATTTCTTATTACTTATTACTTATTACTTATTACTTATTACTTATTACTTATTACTTATTACTTATTACTTATTACTTATTACTTATTTCTTATTACTTATTACTTATTACTTATTACTTATTACTTATTACTTATTACTTATTACTTATTACTTATTACTTATTACTTATTACTTATTACTTATTACTTATTTCTTATTACTTATTACTTATTACTTATTATTTATTATTTATTATTTATTATTATTTATAAATAATAGTCGATAGACGGAGTTGCCATTCTCGTCCTCACTCTAATTCTAATTGCAACTCGCTGATATGAAAAAAGGATTCGTGTCAACTGGCGAATAATAATAATTGCGGCATTCGGAGCAAAAACGGACCACCCGAAATTTTCACCAAAATTGAGTTGGTAGCAATAATATATTCCAATGGTCCGTGCTAATCATATAAAGCAGGAAAGAATTTTTTTTTTTCTCCCAATACCTCAATTAACCTTGCATGAAATAAGGTAGAGGACGAGGGGCATATTTAATTGCGCTCGAAGGCTGGCGACATCCGTATCGTCGCACATCGGCATACGGCAGACAGCCACACATTGATAAGATTCGGAGCGGAGGTTGTTCACTCGTGACATCAGATCCACCAGTTCCCTGTGTGTTGCCTTCCTACCGCCGCGAGCATGCGTACTTGTACGTTCTACCTAGAGGAAGCACAGCACGCGATAAGTGGCCCGTAGTCCGTACTCCGTAGTCTGCCGCGCATTTTCGTGCGACACGCGATACGTCAACTCTCGTCGTCGGACACGTCGCCCCGACTTTTCCTAGCGGCCCGGCCGCGCGGCGCCGCGACGCGACGCGCCTCCGCTACTTTCTAGCCACGCGGTGACAATCCGATTCCAGCAATATCCCTCGAATGGGAGGAATAGTCAATCTCGCTGTTATTCAGGAACAATGACGTATATCGGGGCACTCGATGTCGGCACCACCACCGTGCGTTTTCACATCCTAGACGAGAAAGCGGCCACCGTCGCCTCCTCCGTTGAAAAGGTCTGACTAGAATATTAGATCGTAGCAGCAACGTTCCACGAGAAATTTCAATGACGTAACGCGACCGGCCAGTATCGTTGTTCAGAAATTTTTCCACGTGTCGGCTGAATGCGAATCTTCGCTATCGTGCTCGGAACCGCGAGTTCCTTGGAATCATCAACCGTGTTGCTCATGTTTTCTCGTTCAAGGCAAAAGAGGGGGAGAGCGAGAAGGAGAGGGAGTGAGAAAGGGGGGTGGGGGCAGGGTGAGAGAGATAGAGAATGATGAACTTTTCTATATCTTTAATCGTCGCGGCAACTGTATACTCTGCAGAAATATTCTATGCCCACTTTATGTGTAATTTGTGTTTTTATACGCAACAAGTAGTTCTTCGCTATTCATCTGTTCTTCGTTATTTCATAAATTTGTCGGAACTAATATTTTCCTTCATTAAGTGTCCCCGAATCTTACCTGAATGAACCCTGGTGCCATTATATGTTTAAACCTATTTTTTCTCGAAAACGTTGAAAGTGGACATAGGTATAATATTTCTGCACTAAGCCATCGATACTCTGTGAAACAGCTGATGGTACGTACGCAGTGTTACTAAAGACAGTACCCTTTGGCGCGATATATGTATGATAGCTTCACTACTCGGCTTCGACCGAAATTTAGATTCTGATTTTATAAGAAAATTGATTTATTTCTTTCCGTGAAAATAGTCACATTCATCTGGATTAGTTAGGCATAATGAGCTGCAACACATTTCGCGACCCCACAGGTTTACGCTTCGAAAGTTATTAAGCGACAGACAAACACACAAACACTTTCTGCTTTATGTATATACCTCGTAAGCGAAACATTGCATTTTATACGCATCGTTTTACGATTCACCACTGCGATGATAAGGCAAATATTGCACACTGTATTATACGCTGAATTTACAAGAAAATCAGCCACACAGTTGTTATTAATGTTGTCCGTTAATGACAAAGAGTGCGAAGATTAATCTGCGTAGAGAATCTCTCCTCGATCGCAGTACCCCTGCTCTTTGGACATGCATAACTATGCTCGAGTAAATTATCAGAAAGAATTGCTGCAATTGCGGGTCAAGTTTCTCGTGGAATTCGATACTGTGCCAATTTTCATTCGCCGTATATTGTACAGGTACTCGTGAACTGCTGTTATTTGTCTCCGCCGCACAGTGGGGCAAAGTGACGAAGGTTGTTTCAAAATCAAAGAACTTTTGATAGAAATGAGATAGAGCGATGATTTTTTTTTAAATTAAAGCTGAATGATTGTAGAATAAGGGAAAATTTGAGAGATTATGGTATGAATGTTTTTTAACTTTGAAAATCTGTGTTAAACTTGAAATATTACAAGAAAATTGTGATTTATCCAGTACCATGTACGGTTAGATTTTTTTCTTGACATGTTGTACATCATTTCCTGTAGATTTTGTCACGCTGATTTCAAATCCGTTCGCAAAATTTGTCTACTACCTCAGGATTTTGGGAAAAATCCATTTCAACTTTAACACAGATTTTCAAAGTTATAAAACGTTCGTACTATAATTTCTTTAATTTTCCCTTATTCTGCAATCATCCAGCTTTAATTTAAAAGAAAAATCCTCGCTCTGTCTCATTTCTATCAAAAGTTCTTTGATTTTTAAACAAACTTCGTCACTTTGCCCCACTGTGCGCCGTACCGTATTCAAATAAACCGGTTCGAAAATGTTGCGATTTTTTATTGACGAAATATTGAAATATAACAATGCGATGTTATACTCGTTAAACCAGTGGCTCCCAACCGCCAGGCGTTTTCTGGGGGGGTCGCCACGATTATTTTTAATTGACGATTTTTACGTAAGGGTAATTTTACGCGAGTCTTTCGAAATTAGTTTCTCGATTCGCTTGACGCGTGTTTATAGTGACTTCACACCTCTTTTTATGTATCTATATTATTTACTAGGTCCAGTTGCTGTACCCGAAACCAGGCTACGTGGAAATCGACCCTGATGAACTGTGGAGGACCATAGTAAAAGTAATGAAAGATACTTTACAAGGTAAATTCTACTGTTTTTTAATCAGGGACGGGGCCAACATGGACGTAAAATTCAAGTTATATCACTTGCAGATAGCCGAGTTAAACCAGAATTAGTTGCTTGCCTCGGAATATCAACACAGCGAGGTAGCTTCACAACGTGGAACCTGAAAGACGGAAGACACTATCACAAGTCGGTAGAATACTATCTGTATAAATACATACAGTATTATTAATTACAGTATTATTAGACAATTATTGGCACGCCCTTTAAAACAGAATAACTTTTTTAAAATTGTCCCAAACGACTTGAGGTTTTCTGAGAAGCCACAAGGATTAGTTTACTACTTAGGCGAAACTACTTTCGTCGTTTTGAAAAAAATGGCAATTGATCGGAATTGCGAAGAAAATAGCGAAGGTCGGTTTTTCAACTTTTTTATCTGAGCCTGCGATGAAAATTTAAAAATCCCGTTTGTAGATTTTGGTGAATTGTATACTTGCTGAAAATTTCATCGAAATCGGATAACGTAGCTATGAGCTACCATCAGCTAAAAACTCACAACTTTCGGCCTATAAATTGCAATATATCTAAATATTTTACATATTTCGAAGCCTGTCGCTTGTTTCTGCATCAACCGATTTCGATTTGGACCAATTTTCAAAAAGTTATTCTGTTTCAAAGGGTGTCCCAATAATTTGTTGACTCACTGTAGGAGATTTCAGACCTCGATTCTTTAAATCTATCAGCAACTCTCCTTGTTTCAGTTTCATAACTTGGAAAGATCTGCGCGCCGACGCAATGGTGAAAGAATGGAATACCACTATAACGATGAAAGGACTGCGAATAGGATCACAAATTTTATACGCACTTACTAGAAAAAAGCGATACTTAGCTGCTAGTGTTTTTAAATTCATGAATACACAGGTTCATATCTTTTCCCGTATTTTCCGTTACGTTCCGTTAATTTGTTTGGTCGGAATTATTTCTTACATTCCGTTCTTATTCTTTCACGGTCGCTTATCGAACTCGTCACACATTCCCGCCCTCATCTGACACTAATTATTCTTCATTTTAAAGAATCTCACCTCGACCACCTTTGTTTTCTCTATTGTTTACTTTTTATCGTTTATTTCACACTAAACTGTAGATGACTCTGAGATTATTATGGGCTTTGCAACACGTGCCAGGTTTACAGGAGGCAGCGAGTAATGGAAATGCAGTTTTCGGAGGCGTTGATTGCTGGCTTATGCACAAACTGACTGGTACGAAGCGAGAATTAAGCCGTCGATCCACCTGCCGGCTAAGCTATGTTATAAAATATAAAAACACGGCACGGCTTAGTTAAGTTTTTTAGTGGAAAAGGTTCCACAAGGATGTAACGAAGCTAATTTTTTAAAACTCAGCATAGCTTAGCTTCCAAGTGAACTCCCGGCTTTAATCTCATTCGATAATCGACTAATCCGATCCCTGTGCAAACGATCGAATCGAATTACATACCCAGAGAATTCTGCTCAATTGCCTAAATTGCCTATTGCAAGCCGCGTTACACATACATACCCGTAGGGAGGCACGTAACGGACGTTTCCAGTGCATCGGCGACTGGGCTTTTCGATCCATTCACGATGAGTTGGTCCAGCGTGATGATAAATTTGCTGAAAATCCCGAGCAACATTTTTCCCGAGGTGCTGGACACCGCTGGAGACTTCGGTGTCACGCCGATGGAGATATTTGGCGTGGAAATTCCCATACTTTGCTCGGTTAGTCGACACACGTATACGCGCATGGTTAAATATTTCACCAGTTGATCGAGTAGCATCGATCAATATTTAATATCGCCTTTCATACTCATCACATTAAGTATTTAAAGTAGATGGCAGATCAATCCGCTTCGCTGTTTGGCTCAGGGTGCACTGAGCCAGGTGATTTAAAGATCACGATGGGGACAGGGACCTTTCTAAACGTTAATACAGGATCAAAACCACACGCCTCTATTACAGGTAAATTTTCCATACAGTTATGCGGGGTGTTTCTCTACCTCTGGTCAATATTCTAAGGGGTGATTATACCGGCAAAAATAAGACGAAACTCAAGAGTGACAAAATTGCGGTAATGGCTTCGTTTTCGAGAAAATTCACTTTGAATTCCCCAAAATACGCGTTCATCGTTGGCGCTTGAGGGGCACGCGGAGGTGAGCGGAACGTCCTGCCGGCAGCTGATGCATTCCGCTCACCTCCGCGCCTACGATGGACGCGTATTTAGGGGAATTCAAAGTCAATTTTCTCGAAAACGAAGCCATTACCGCAATTTCGTCACTCTTGATTTTCGTCTTATTTTTGCCGGTATAATCACCCCTTAGAGTATTGACCACAGGTAGAGAAACACCCTGTGTATATATATATATATCAACTGCAATATTAAATTTCCAAACTCCAATGGTTTGGCTTACTATCCGAGATGGGCAAAATGTAAAGAAATTCTCCGCCACGCGTCGAATAAAATTAACTCCGGTTAACGAACGAATGACGAATAATTAGCTAAATAGTAGCTAGTTAATATTAATTAATTTCGATGCCTCAACAGGTTTATATCCCCTAGTCGGATGGCGTATCCGTGACGAATTGGTGTACGTAGTGGAAGGTGCATCGAACGACACCGGAGTTCTTGTTGAATGGGCGAAAAATATTGGTAGCTACTTTAACCGTACCACGAGCTTTAACGTCTCGCGTTAATCCAACTAGAATGCTAAGTGTACAGTTTCTGTCAGGTATCATTAATAACGCTGCTGAAACAGCGAGCATTGCAAGTGCTGTGAACGATTCCGACGGTGTGTACTTTGTCCCCGCGTTTAGTGGATTGCAAGTGTGTTTCATTTATAAATCCAATGCGGACGATCCTTTCTTTAATTATTCTTATTTATCTTACGATTGTTCCGCAGGCTCCTATAAACGATTATTCCGCAGCCACTGGGTTTATTGGAATAAAGCCGACGACTGAGAAAAGTCACATCGTTCGCTCGCTGTTAGAAAGTATCGTCTACAGGGTGCTCCTTCTTTACGAGACCCTTTGCGCAGAAACTTCCTTCGCGTATCACACAATACGGTCAGAGTAGTTGGATTTAGCAACAGAGAAATGCCCGGCGCTTCGTCACGCCGATATTTGAACAAGTTGATTTTCTAGAGTGGACGGCGGTGTGTCTACGAATAATTTTGTGCTGCAGTTGCTGGCCGACCTGACTGGCCTGCAAGTGGAACGAGCAACGACTACTGAGATGTCTATTTTAGGAGTAACGTACCTCGCTGGCTTACAATGCGGTACGTAATTACATTTAAATCGCAATAATGCCACAGAAGCGGGGCCCGCGGAGCAAATTTATCCCGCGTCTGGAGTTGGAGGAGTGCAAATTAAAAAAGTCAAATGTCAACAGGCAAAGAAACAGCGAGCAAAAAATAAAAAATGGTAAAAGGGCCTTCGAAATTTCCGAATGTGGTGTTAGGTGCATTAAGGGGAGGTTCCGGTCTAGAGCCCAAAAAATAGGTGATCTTTAGGAATTAATTCAAGGAAAACTACTATATATAATTTAATGGGAGTTGTTGCGTTGTATTAACGATGTCTTAGGCTATATAAATATATTTTTTGTTTTATAATTAATCATTGCAGACGGCACTGAGGAGTCGTTAAAGTCAAAAAATTCATCCAAATCGGTGGGAGCTGTACCTCCAAAAGTTATTATCCGATTCGACTGAAACATTTTTTATTTTGAAGAATATACTTCTGGCTAGGGAGGAAACCAGAAGAATTTACGAAAATGACATTTTTTTAGAAAATAACAACACTTGAAGTTTGAAATCACTTTTGCCCTATATTTTCCGTCCTTTCACCGCCTTTAAAAATTATAAATTTTCAATTATTTGAAATTTTACTGGTTTCCCCTGTAGCCAGAAGTATATTCTTCAAAATAGAAAAAGTTTCAGTCGAATCGGATAATAACTTTTGGAGACACAGGTCCCACGGATTTTGAGAACACTGTTCGTGAAAAACGCGTTGAAAGTTTTACGTGAGCGCCCATGCATTTGCCGCTACTCAAATGCCTATAACTTCGGGAATACGAATTTAAAAAAATCCTCTTAAACACGTATTTCTAAAAGTTTGAACATTCAAAAAGTGAAATAAAATAAAATCAAATTTTAGATCAGAACCTCCCCTTAAATTTAAAATACGCGAGACTGCTCCCCTCCTCTTAACGTCACCCACGCATCTACCTACTACGATTTTTAATCGCGCTCTTCGTTCCGGACAAAAACATTTTATCTTCCAATCATAACATGCTTGCCAGGCCGCGCGCCGACTCGTCCCCCACGAGGAAAAGAAAAGAAGACGAAACAATCAACCTTCGTTATACGTATGCATGGAAATCTGTATGCCCGTGTGTTTGTGCCGTGTATGTAGTTGGGGCATTCTCCAGTGCCTTTCTTGGAACTTGCAAGCAGTAACCTTCGAATTCCCCGGGTCTCTTGCCGGTTGTTTTATCGGTCTAAAAGAGCACTAAATATTAGGGATCCAGGCTGAAAGAGTGTAGTATTAGTAAAGAACTCGCGAGAGATCGATTAAAATTCCCAATGCGGCGCTATTTGCATATTGACATTCTACACATGTATTAACATATTTACAATCGATCCGGAATTACCACGCGGCATTATCCAGTAGGCGTTTCCTTGCAGGCATTTGGAAGAACAGAGAAGACGTCCTGAAGCTCCGTGAAACGGAAACGATATTTAAATCGAGAGAGGAGATCAGATCGCGATATCGACCCACGATCGCTCAGTGGAGACGAGCCGTCGAGCGGCTTGGACAATGGTACTGAAAACTCTCGGACTGCCCGTCAATACAGATAAGACTTGTTAAATAATGTTGATAACATTTATACCGCATGTTGCATAATTCCTGTAAATACAGATGATTTCTCAAAGATTCCTGACAACTTTTATTCCTTATTATTTATTCTCCGTTCATTATAGTTCCCTCACACTTTGCCTAGTAGAAGTACCATTGTATCTTACACAAAAACAAATTCTACCATCCTTTATCGAGTGAGCCTAAACGGTTACGCTCGACAGTAGATAAAATACCTTTTACGAGGAGTTTCCTTCATTCGCGACGTTATTAATCGAGCATCGTGTATGATACGTTCATGCACATATCATATGGAAAATGTCAAGGTGGCTAAAAAATTCTGAAACACTCGATTACAGCTGCACGTGTATCGCGCGAGGTGTTACATACAATAATACATGATTTTGGCCCTGCAGCTGAGGAGTATAAGAAAATTAAACGTTAAAATTCCCCTGGAGGGCACCTTGTGCGTGCGCGAGCATTTTTCATTGCGATCCCAACCACTTCTGACATCGATTCCCACCATAGTTGTAATAATACAATGGCTCAACGCTACTATCAAAAGTTTCAGTCCTCTGACGTGGTGAACTGGCGGGGTTCGCACGTCCAGTGGAATATGAAACTACGATAGAAAACGACGGAGTCCCGCTTATGCGGGCTCGAAGCCTGATATCACAATTCGATCCCAATACCGATCAACGCGAACCGTTCAGCTACCTATTACCTAAGTACAATATCCTGCGCGTATACAGCACATTGGTATATGCGCCAGACCATTGAAATGCGCGCGACCTCGACTTTTTTGACACGATGCATATGTTACCATGAACTCGCCTCTTTCCCCCGCCAGCCACTTCCGCCCAAGTCGCTTCTAAAATCAATTTAATCGGCGCTCGATGCGGCGGGGATCGAATGTAACCGATGTTGTAAGTACATAGACACCAACGAAGCGCGGCGTCACGCGATCCGGTCCGGTCCGATCTTCCCAGGGATTTACCATTTAATCGATCGATCGATAACGTTTACGATTACGCAGTGTTTGTTTTACTAGTCGATCCCGGTGCCCGCGGTCCTGGACGCAATTGCCATCTGATTGCCGGCACTGAAATCTGTTCGAGCCCTCTCTCAGGCGATCTATATTCGAAATGGTGAGTGCCGATTTCTAGGAGCTTCTCGAGCTTGCCATTGCATTCGATTGCCCGCATTTAAGTAGATCGTAACAAAGTCCTCCGCGCACCGTGCTCGCGCGAGTGTATTATTCTTCTCCAGCTCGGCAAAACGATTTTTCCTCGATCGGATGTTCACGGGTGAATCTGGACAGCAGACGACGGAAAATTTCTTGAGAATGTGCGCATATTCGCGGGGCTCGTTCGAGTGGATAGTGCGCAAGTAGCGGTGACCATCGATGGAAAGTTGATCGTTTAGAAATTAACGATCAAGTTTCGTTCTATGTGCCTATGTGTGTGCATACAGGGTGTTGTTAAATTCAGCCGGGACGTTGCGTTACGCGGCGTGATTTTGTCATTGAAAATGATTTGCGAGTGAGAATGATAGTGAGCGTTCAGAAGCATCGATTTCAACAAACGTCTACGTTTCGAAGAACGATAATGTATGTATGGATATCGTGACTCAGCATTGTTAATAGAAAATGCGAGCAGATACTGGGAAGAATAATATGGTTAAAGCCTCGAGCAACCAAGTAGATCGTAACAGGTTTCCTTGTCGACAAATTACATACTTAGGTACATACATACGTATATTGTACGCGGTAAGTTAAACCGTTAAACTGCTGCTAAAGAGCAGCGCGATTTATATGTGCCTATGTAATCACGAGATGTTTTCCTTAATTCCGTGGCTGCCAGTTATAATTTAATCAGGTAGCAACGACTGAGATATGTACGAATGTTGTGTTTAGAAAAATTTGGGACACTTCTTCGGGATCGGTTCTGCTCACCGAAATAAGAAAAAATGTTGGTGTAAGTATGTACAGTTAGTAAAAAAAGTATTTGTACACTTTTTAAAATCGCATAACTTTCGTAGAATTGGTCCAAACGACGTGAGTTTTCTTGAGAAGCTAGAGGGATTAGTTTGCTAAATGATGTGTTTCGTCGTTTTGAAAAAAAATGCAATTGGTCGGAATAGCGAAAAAAAATAGTAAAGGCCGTTTTTAAAACTTTTTTTGCGAGCCTGTAAGGAAAATTCAAAAAACCCGTTTGTAGATTTAAGTAAGTTATGTACGTGCCTAGAATTTCATCAAAATCGGTTAACGTGGCTCTGAGTTGTGAACGCTTAAAGATCGCAGAATAAGGTCGAAAATCGCTGATTTCGGGAATTTCCGCGATTTTCGAATAATAGGAAATTCTTTATCCTTAAAAATAGGAAATTCTTTATGAATTTTTTGTACAAAACGGGTCGACAAATTAATTCGAGGTTTGGCAGGCTCTTTTATTGTATCTTGAACTATTCTTCTGAATTTTTGTGTGACAGTGAAAAAACACGATAGCTACAGAGAAACCGTTGAAAAATAATCGAGTGCCTCTAGCGTTGTTAAAAAAAAAAACTACTGTAACAGTCGAATACCGTGGTATTCTGAAACGTGGATAATATTCCTTCGACACTCGTCATCCTTATCACAAATAGTGACGAACAAAACAGCCCTGGACATTGTATGCCCGCTTACCATATCGAAGAGATTGAGTATATCACACCTATTATGCATGCACTCGAAATGAATTATGCGTAGCTCCTTCTTTCAACGAAAACACAAGCGTTTGCAGGATAAACATGATAAGCCGCCTTCCTGGCAACTGACACATGTATGCAGATACGTGCAAGGTATTCCTACTTTCCAGTCTCTGATCTTTGATCCATCCTCAAATAAACAGCCGAGTCTCGGTGAATTTAAATGACAATTCCGTCAGACTATTTTAAAGAGGCGATTCCCGATCACACGGACGACGTCCTATATTGTACTTGCAATTAGACGTTTCCCGTAATATTTATACCACAGCAGCGTGACTCCTGAAAAGGACACCGATGCCTTCGTTCAGTTGTGTTCATCTGTGGTAGATACAACTGCGTGAAAGGCGGCAGCAGCCGCGGCAGCATCCTTCCCGACATTCCGGCCTCTGACCATCGAACACCGAACAGCAAATGTTCATGTCTACGCAGAATTGTTCTCCGTACGTAAACGCGCAGCCCTAGTTCAACAGAGATTTTAAACAACCTTACGGCCGTTACGTAACGCGAGTGTTATTACGGGTGGAAAGTGCACTTTCGTTTCTCGCCGCGTAAGTACCGCAACTTATGAAACGTTAACGATGCAACGGAGTCACTTAATCGCCTCGTTTGTTCCTGCCGATAACCGAGTCGGCTCGTTACTCGTAGGAAAGCTGTTTCTATTAATAACGATAGCTATTTTCCAAGCTACTCGCCTTAATAAAGAAGCAATTAACACATATCACGGGTGTATAATGAAAAGCACAGTGAATCGGAAATAGTAGACCACTCGACGGGACTCGAGAATTTCTAAACGTTAGCGATTCTAAGCGGAAAAGCAACTTTCCATTACCATTAATAACTGTAACTCGAGCAACTGCGTATTATAGCCAGTGCTGGATTAACTAGTAAGCGAACTGAGCACGTGCTTAGGGCTTCGGGAGAAGGGGAGGCGCGATAGAAATTTCTTGATTTTTAAAATCTAACTTTTGGTAGTAAGGGGCTTCAAATTCGTTTAAGTATTTAGGGCCTCTTAATTCGACTCGCTGAAAAGTGAAATTGGATGCCAATGTGGGATGCGGTTCCCCGCGTTAACAAATAGAATTTTACTGTCCATTCACCATAGATATTTGTTTATAACTATAGCGATGAATTGTCGGCGCGTTATGAAAAACGTGCCGAGCGTTTCAGCTGCCACTTTTTATGGCGCCGATGAACTTGGCCTATGAGAAGAACGCAGATAGTTGGAAAAACTGGTAGCCGATACGTTTAATCACGTTCACCTTCAGCATTTTATCCCTCGTGTGCGTACGTAAGCTAATTACCGTGTACCATTCGCAGGCGGAAGTGATCGTCGACATGTCAGACACGAGGCAGGAATCCTCGCCGTCGAGCACGGAAGAGCAGACAGCGAGCACGGAATCCTGCCGGATCGACATACAGCCGGAATTACTAAACGACACTGACACGAGTGAGTGAAATTAATCGCAATGTTTATTTGTTTAACGATAAACACGCGCTGCCTCTCGTGCTTAATCCGTCGCAAGCTCTTTCCTTCCATTTCTATTTCATTTCTAGGATCATTCTCGTAGCTTTTACGACAAACGTCACGCTCCGTCCCATCTCCCGAACTAACGTAAGAAACATCGAAAGTTCTGTTGTGCTGTTTCACGCGCAATGAAGATTGAACACAGCTGATTGTTGCGACGAACGCAAACGGCCCCGCGCTCGTAGCTTGGCGGCCTCGAGCCGGTATTTAGATACTTGCAAGAATAAATGTGAAATGCCTCACGGCTTTCCAGAAAGCGATAGGAAAACGGGGGAAACGGCCAAATTAATGGCAGCGCGCACGCAGCCCAACCACGCCGCGGGACCTTCTTCGCAGGCGCGAGCGACGTAGTTAGTTATAGCAACCTAAGATGGTTATAAAAAGCAGTCGCAACCACCGTTCACGATAGAGTGATTACGCTCGCGTAAGGCTAGTCCCATTCGATTCTACACAGTCGGCAGATCTACGCGAAGCTCCGTGAGCAGAGCTTCTTGGTATTGTTAGAGGGCTACGTTACACAAGTTTGCGCGACGCACGAACCACTTCGATTCTCAGAGAATATTCAGAGAAGTTGCACTAATTTTTATTAACGACACGAACGAGAAATACGCTTTCACCCCACTCGGAGGTATTATTCGCGTTTTTGCGGTAGCATCGCTTGTTTACTAATTAGCTGAGAACCCGTTTAACATTTGTTTACTTTACACAAGTAATTCATTTCTTCGCATTGATGTGCATACAGAGGGTGGCCGAATTATTATACTCAAAACATTTTCGTCGATTTTTGGGATCATTTTAACTAGGATTTAATACAATTACAACGCAAATCTTAAATTGACAACTAAAGGTTCTGAAAGGAAATTTTCGTAGCTTTCCAAAACACTCGTGACAATTTGTCTACGATCGCGAGTTCGCAAGTTGTAGGTGTTCAAAGTGAAAAGTGCCTTTTTGCTTTCATCGCGAATAATTCGGTCAATAAAAATTATACAACAAAACCAAAAAGACGAAGTTAAAGAGAAATGCTTGTTCTACGAAAGCTCTTCGTTGGATTCACCCGAAAAAAATATTTTTGGCCCGTGTACACGTTCGAATCCGGCAAAGATTTCTGAAACTTCGGTTCCTGCGCTTTATCTTGATAAAGCAGTACCATGATGGATGAAAAAAATTGAGTCCTTGATTAAAAAGCTAGAAACTTCAAGCGTTAAAATGCGTTTTTTAAATATTTTTTTTTATTTTTCGCAGAGATACAGCCATTCCAGCGCTTGAACTCACAAAATCTCAAACCTTTTTGTTTGAGTATAATGATTTGGCCACCCACTGTAGGTGCACGCACCCTTTCTGGCAACGAAAACAAGCACAAAGCTGCATCTATTTCTTAATCGAAATACAAGCTACGATGTTATGTGCATGTATTATATCCTATACGCAGTGGCGTACTCAGGATTTACCCTTGGGGGAAGCCGAGTTGAGGGGATAAAAATATAAAATTCATTAGGTGATTATAAAAATCATTGAAAGAAGAATAATCCAGTTTTCTTTCCATTTTACAAAGCTCTTGAATTACTACTTCTTTTTCCTTTTTCTTTGGGGGGGGGGCACCCTAGCCCCTTGCACCCCTCTGGATGCGCCACTGCCTGTACGCGTTCACAATTCTCATAATTTTTATTCTTTATCCAGAGTGTAGAGAAAAGTCAAATCCAAAGCTTCGTTGCTCGTTGCTAGACAGTAATAACGCTATTGAAGAATGAAAAATTCAGAAGGCCATGTGAAAATTAACGTCCAACCACCCCCAAACTTGCGCGTTAACCATGCTGGTATGGAATATGGATTATGCATGCTTCAATATCATTTCCATGTGGTGTTTTCCTGTTTGCTTGTCTTTTGTAATATCTCATTATCAGTAGAGCAGACCGTAGCCGTAGTAACACTTTGACTTTGGAATACGATTGCGCAGGAACTATTGTATTTACAACAGAAGCTCTTCTACGAAAATGTTACCCACTTATCTGACATTATTGAGTCGCGCTAACTTCGCTGCGTGCCTGATTATTAATAAAAAATGAGAAGGGGAGAAATAAGTTCTTTACAAAATTTTCTAATAACTTTCTCGTAACATTCAGATTTTCTTTAGAAAATTTGAGTTAATTTCTACTGTATGTGTTGAGATTTTTAACGCGTTACTACCGTCCCCGATCTACCCTACTTCGCGTTCGGTCGCTAACAGTGGCTATAAATAAATATGGGGCTTGTAAATGAATAAATAATTCTCGCCAAATAAATAAGTAGAATGCGATTGTGCCAGGAGAATTGTGTCTAATCTATTCTACAGTTCCCTGGGATTTTCAAATTTCGCGCGGCAATATAATAATCATTACAAACTCTCTATATTATATTTAACAGGTTAGGTTATTCTTATATATTATTTCACTCACGTACTGAAGCGGCGAATCGACGCACAGGAAAATCCATTCAAAATTGACGGGAATCTGTAATCGTATTTTCAAAGTGACCGTTTTTTATTGTGATCCGCTTATCAAGTTTAGTATCTAATTCGATATGGCAATAATGGTAAACGTTAAAATAAAAGATCGACGAATTTTCCATACATTCCGATTTTCGAATGGCTCGTCCGGTCACATCCGGTGAACCATGAACATCCCGTGAGTTCCGTGCAGCTTGGACGAAGCGATCGATTTTACGAAGCGTCACTTTAGCAAGCGCGCATATTTCCGTGAAAATATTCTCCCCGCGCGCACACTCTTTATTCGCTACTAAAAGTACACATTTAATACGGGATATAAACGTCATAACACGGCGTCGCAGTAGCTTAACGGAAAAAACTTAGGTTAGTTACCGAAATAATCGAAATATACTTTACATACTTACGATACTCGAAGCTCGAAATATTCAAATCTTCGGCTTTTTTCGGCCAGCCTCGGCTCGGCTCGTTTTTATTGTTTGGATAAGCTCCGTTGGTCAAACAATTGTTTACCGACATTCGCTGGTAAATCCGCGCAGTGCTGTCATCTGGATACGTGTCGAATCCTTCTTATCGATTGAGTTGCACACAACACACACACGCACACAGTAAACCGAGATTGCAAGCTCTCTTTATGATATGCTCGGCTTCTTTTCAGTCTTTTTCCGTAGTTGCTTGGAGTACCGAGTGCATGTACGTATACCTCTTCGAAGTCAATTCTTCATATCTCTTTACGGTTCTCTGCCCTAACCTATTCACGTATACATTATTATTTCCATCTGCGATAGAATTCCCTTTCGCTTTCTTCTTAAATGTCACTGTTTCTATTAAGTATCTATGCATGTGGGTATGCGTAACGATCGTATGGCCGTACGGAGATCGGTGATTAAAGGAAACAAGTGACGTAGGTGCATAAGTGTCGAAGATTCCTCTTATTCATACTAAGGTTATGCTCGCTAAGGCTAATATTACAATTCTTTGTTGCCTTTCATCTTCTCGCAATACATATTTGTCGCCAAGAAATGTAAAATAGAAATACATCTATATTTTGGTTAGTTCAGCTGATCTTCTCACTTTCATCGCGGCCGAAAATCCCACGTTTTACAGTTACATCGGGGAAAAAAATTTCAACCGTTTAGTTTAATCATTTCGTGGGATACAGCTGTACATATATTATATCGTACTTTAAAAAGCCATACAGCATGATTCGGTATGATTGAATATAGAATTTATACATATGAATGACGATGATACTTGTAAAATGGAATGTGGCATGAGTTAATTATTATCTCACCAAATTTTAGCGATACTTTCTTGTGAATCGCTTAAATTCTTAAACTGTCTTGAAAATTCGTACCGTGCGACGATAAGGATTTGATGATTCACTCACTTTCCAATTTGCTATCGTTAAAGTCACGTAATATCTGCTAGGTAATCTTTCAGAGCATTTGTTGTTTGACCTTTCTGTGCTTCTTACAGTGCATTATCATACATCTACTAGCTGTAGTACTCGGCTCCGCCCATAATTTAGATTCTGTTTTTATGAAAATAACTTATTTAATCTTTTTTGTGTAAACAGTCACATTCGTCTCGATTAGCTAGACGTAATGAGCTGGTACACATTTCGTGGCCCCAGAGTTTACCGTTCGAAAGTTTTTTGGTGACAGACAAACACACAAACACTTCGATTATCCGTCGACAAGTACAATTGACGGAGGAAGGTACTTATTCGATAATTCGCCGATTTCTATGTGCGTAGACTCGGGTCGATAAAACCTTTTCCAACGTACCTACATTATGTTTACTTTCATTCCTTTGATATTGCTTTAGTTCCGGAATAGAGAGAATGTTCGAGTCAATTCAAGCACAGTTTAAACACTCATGTTCGGCAGAATAATATAAATTAATGTAACAGTGCTCTAAACCTACATCAACTTTCAATCTTACTCTCGTTCTGCTTAGCCCAATTCTGCGAGACACCCTATATATTTATGTAAATACAGTATCTAATCCATCACAGTGCAATACATAAATAATCTCGGTGCAAAGATAATATATATGTACTTGAACTGTACACAACTGTCGACATTTTTTATCAAAAACAGCAAAGAAACTGTTGCTTTTCGGTTTCATTTGAATCTACGTACACGCACAGAAGCGGCAGGTATGTAGATCGCGAAAGTTTTTATCCAGAATCTCGTTTCGATCGAAATACGAGAGAAACGGAATTACAGTGATTCAGTGGACAAATTTTCATAAATTAAATTAATGCGCAGAAGTTCCGAAAAAATGACGACAAAAATGAATTATGGATTTACGGTTTTATCTCTACGCTTGTCCACAGTAGGACTATATAACCTACTGTATGCAAAGTGCAAACTTAACATTTATAAATGCACTCCACTATACTGCTTATCCTATTTAGACGGATTTATAAATCAATCAATCAATCGACCTCGGCAATTAATTCCAATGTTGTTTACAATAAGATTTGCCTTTTAATTTCTAATAAAGCATCTTTTTATAACCAACTTGTTGATTCGCTTCAGAAAGTCAAATTTATGCCACTTATGCATTATTTAAATGCAGATTTAACATTTGTACATATCCGTTCACCAGGGCCCAAATCTGATTTTAAGTCCTATTCCCGTGTGTGAGCAGGGGCCCTAGTCAGTGCCGTCTTATCATTTTCGGGGCCCTGAGGCGAGCTACACATGTGGCCCTCTAAATAATTCTAAATTAAATAATATAAAAAATACCACAACTAACACGCGAAATGAATAAGTATGAAAACAATTAAATAAATAATATTACATGTGGGGTCAATTCCACGAAGAAAAGGCAACATTTTAAAATCTGGTGTATTCGTTATTTTCTTTTCGTTACAGTTGGAGGACCCATTTTCATTTTTTTTTTCAAGCTTCTATAACCCATTTTTTTTAATTCCCCAATTTTTCGGGGACTCTCTGAACTCCGGGGTCCGGAGGCGGCTGCCTTTTTCGCCTCCAGGTTAAGACGGCACTGGCTGCAGTGTATTGCTTTGCCCAGGGCCTACAATACTGTTAAGACGGCTCTGTTTCGTATATGTAACAATTTATTGTACGTATGTATGTAAGTGCTTCGCCCCTTGAACCCATCGAAACAGTATCTTGCATGTCAATGCGTTTACCTTAGTATAATCATTTGCTCATGGAAAATATAAAATTTAATTGCTCATTCGGCATTTGTATCAGTATCATTTACATTAACAGACTGACCTTGTTAATTGACCTTTCTCCCGGCCGCAAGGCCGCAAGTTTGAAAAATCAACAAGCTCAATGATTATTGAATCACAAATAAGCCCGTGTAACATTTGTATATTTATTCTTATGCCTGGGGAAATAAGCAATTATTTTCCCAGATTTACATTGAGAATTCGTTAAATGGTCATACGTCTGTTTTCATTTTAGCAAGTTCTAATGGGAAGATGGTGTCCGATTACCCGAATGTAAGTATTCCAGCTGCTGTTTCTTGCATTCCGCATGAATAATTAAAATTAAAGAAAGAAAGAACTGTCCGGTGTTATTCCAAATGTGCCTCGCCGAAGCGTTTAATTTCAGCCAATGATGCTATTATAAAATTCTCGTCTCTTCCAGCTTGTCGAGAGAACGCGAAATGCTTTCTATAGCGGTAAAACAAAATCGCTAGAATGGAGGATAAAGCAGTTGAAGCAGGCACTTGTTATGATACAAGAATGCAAGTCAGAAATCTTATCGGCGCTCGAAGCTGATTTACATCGGGTCAGTATAGCGTTTAATTTATTCCTTAAATCTTTGTTTTAAGTGCCGCTTTAATAATTAAATATTACTTTCTAATGCACTCCTATGTTCAGAGTAAATTTGAATCCGTCGCTTTGGAAATACAAGTCACGGAAGGAGACATTCAACACACGCTTATGAACATTAAAGAATGGGCAGCTGATGAGAAGGTATGTATGGTATTTGTTCAGTCTGTAAGAGTATAATTTTTCTATTTTTCATCTACATTTCAGCCTCCGAAATCAATGGTCAATATGTTCGATAAGGTTGTAATTCGAAAAGATCCGTACGGCGTAATTCTTGTCATAGGACCATGGAACTATCCTTTCCAATTATGTATGATTCCTATGATAGGTGCGATAGCTGCTGGAAACTGTGTTATTCTTAAGCCGTCAGACGTGTCGCCAGCTACGTCGCAACTTCTCGCACAAATTATCCCGAAGTATTTAGATACAGTATGTGTTACAGAGGAATTTAATTATTACCAATTCATTCGGGGCTAATTAGAGTAAAATATATTTACATTTAATTCTGTTTTTCCCATAGGAGTGTGTGCAGGTAGTGTTGGGAGGCGTCCCTGAGACTACGGAATTACTCAAGCAAAGATTCGATTATATATTTTATACAGGTTCTACTGGAGTTGGAAAAATCATTCGCGAGGCAGCGAATAAATATTTGACACCAGTCACATTAGAACTTGGCGGCAAAAGGTATAAAATTCAGTTCTTTAAGGGGAGGTTCTTCCGGTCTAAAAGTCGATATTTGTTTTATTTCATTTTTTGAATGTTCAAACTTTTGGGAATACGTGTTTAAAAGGATCTGTTGAAATTCGTAAAATTCCCGAAGTTATAGGCATTTGATTAGCAGAAAATTCATGAGTAACAACCGTCCACTCGAAGCTCACGTAAAACTTTAAACGCGTTTTTCTCGAAACAGTGTTCTCAAAATCGGTGGGACTTGTATCTCCAAAAGTTATTATCCGATTCGACTGAAACTTTTTTTATTTTGAAGAATATACTTCTGCCTAGGGGGAAACCAGAAAAATTACAAAAACTTGAAAATTCATAATTTTCAAAGCCGTTGAAAGGACGAAAAATATAGGGAAAAATGTATTTCAAACTTCAAATGTCGTTATTTTCTAAAAAAAAATGTAATTTATGTAATTTTTGCTGGTTTCCACCCTAGCTAAAAGTATATTCTTCAAAATAAAAAAGTTTCAGTCAAATCGGATAATAACTTTTGGAGATACAGCTTACACCGATTTGGACGAGTTTTTTGACGCCTCGACTTTAACGACTCCCCAGTGCCGTCTGCAATGATTAATTATAAAACACGAAATATATTTCTATAATCTAAGACATCCTTAATACAACGCAGCAACTCCCATTAAATTATATATAGCAGTTCTCCTGTAATTAATTCGTAAAGATCACCTATTTTTATGGGCTCTGAGCTCTTTATAAAGATCGGTAATACCTATAGAAACATAAAGGAATCGTAACCATTTGCAGTCCTGTATATCTGGACAATACAGCAGACATAAACCTGGCTGTGAAACGAATACTTTGGGGTAAATGCGTTAATGTCGGTCAAACTTGCATCGCTCCTGATTACGTACTATGTACTCCGGAAGTGCAAAATAAATTTCTAGAAAGAGCACAGGAAGTTTTAAAGGAATGGTATGGTGATAATCCCAAGGATAGCCCGGACTTGGCGCGTATAATTAATGATAATCACTATCAGTGAGTATTCTACTTTGTTATTATTATTATTATTATTATTATAATAATACTTGCGCATAAAACACTTTTTACTAAATGCTACTTTTTCAGGCGGCTTGTAAAATATTTAAATGGAAATGGTAAAGTAGCCATAGGAGGTAACTGCGACCCCAGCGAAAAGTATATCTCGCCAACTATACTCGTTGATGTCAAACCTACGGACCCGGTCATGCAGGATGAAATATTCGGGCCGATATTACCTTTCGTAAATGTGAATAATGCCTATGAAGCGATTAAATTCATAAACAGCCGGTGAGTATTTTCATTTTCAGTAACATTTTCTTCTGTATTTACAACATACGACGGGAAAAGAAGGATATATTTTCTAAGCTATATGCAAATTATTATGCAACGGTTACAGTACGTGTGGCTTTAGTTTTTATCGTTACTCGATAATGATTTCCAATGGACGAGATACTAATTTTCTACATTGACTATATTCAATTTCTGCGAGCCTATGTTATGGCTCGTATAAAACCACAGTCTTTTTCAGTTTACACTTGTTCATTTTCAAACACTTTAAAAACGTTTAAGACGCGTATGTATGTCGAAATTGTTATATGCTTTCCTTGCAAAATGTATTACGAAACCTACCAAGTCGAATATTTACAACTGGCACGGTTCGGGCAGCGTGCACAGTATCTATGCCGTGAAGTAGCAGCGATGCGTTTTGTATATTTATTTATAAAATTAATGCTAAGCGATTAATTTGTTAAATTTAGCGAAACCGCACTAGTATTGTATATATTTACCAAGGACAGGGGAGTTCAAGAATTATTAATAAATCAGACTCGTAGTGGGGGCGTAGCAGTGAACGAAACGCTAATGCAATTCTCTGGTGAGTCAGGATATTAGGCAATGACCATTATTAAATGGCTTGTTAATATACAAAAAAGTGGTAGATAAAGTCTAATTCAGTTTTCGCAACAGCTTGCTGCTCTCTAGTAAAGCATTAAATTAGATATAAAGTACATGCGGTTCCTTAAATACTGCCGAATGATATTTCGTTACATTACTTTTATGTATATAAAGATATACTGTATATATGTTCTCATGCAAAGTGTTCAAGTCTATAATCAGAACATCATTTATTGTAGCATGTACGTTCTTAATTTAAAACTTAAGCTGCTAATTATAAGTAAGGTGTTGGGTTTTCCATTGCGTTCTCGAATTACGCTGTTACGCATGTTAGTTAAAAATTGGCCATTGCAATTATCACGTGCATATCGATATGATCAGCATGGTCGGTGCAGTCGGTAGAAATGACGGGCAGAAGGATGGTATTTACCAATTTCCAATGCATTGACAAATATCGTTCATCGTACTTGTCATTATCATTGACAAGTACGTAGCTGCTATTAGATTTGCATTGCACATACTATCCCACAGCAGAATCGAATTTCACTTTTCCTTTGTAAACGCTGGCATAGCAAAGGTGGGGCAGGGCTTGAAACAGTTTCGAAAATAACCATGGGCCTCCGCAGGGAGGGGGAGGGCAAAATGGGAAGTTCCCCCTCTGGCTTTTCAGAAAAAATCGCTTATTTTTCAAAATTGATCTATATTAAGTTTATACTAAAAAGGGAATATTTTTAAATTTTTAATTAAATTGGCACTATAAAATGGGTTAAAAAAGCAAAAGTGATGGAGAACCTTTATTCCAAATAACTGTTATGAAGAACCGAAATTTATTGAAACTATTATCTGTTTCGGTTACGCTTCCTATTTCCCAACTGATATCGGGTCCAATACAATTATTTTTTCGGTTCTATATCGGTTCCGAAATGGTTCCAGAATCAATTTTTGTATCGACTTCTCCCTAATTGATATCATTAATTATTGTAGCTGCAGATTACTGTATATGTGCATATTTTTTACACAATCCTTACAGAAACACGAGAAACTTTTAACATTCTATTCTGAATAATATAGTGTGTGGGAATGTAAAAAATATGTAGCTGACTTATTTATATCAACGCTTTATTCGAAATCAATGATATGTATAAATGTTTCTTCTTTTTCTATAAGGATTTTATCAAAAATATGCACATATAAAGTAGTCTGCAGCTACACAATAATTAATTATATCAATTAGGGCAAAGTCGATACCAGAATTGATTCTGGAACCCTTTCGAAACCGAAGTAGAACCGAAAAAATAATGGTTATGGATCCGATTACAAGGAGGGAAATAGGAACCGTAACCGAAACAGATAATAGTTGGAAATTTCAATTCTTCGTAACAATCATTCAGAACAAAGGTTCTTCATAACCGTTTGGAGAATCGAAATCGCTATTATAACAGTTTTCAAGCTCTGGATAAAAGTAATAAATTAGTCGTTTGTCCAAAATTAATTTATTACGAAATAGAAAAATAAATTAAGTTGTAAAGTAATTCCGCATTGCACGGCCCCAGTTATAAAATTCACTTTCACTATTTATTGCCCCTCTCCCGGAATGAAATCCAAGCTACACTCCTGTTTGCAAAGTATAAAATTAGCAAGTATTTCCCCCCCTTCCGTATTAGCATTTACTATTTATGCTATTCGATGCATGGGAAGAAATCTATTCAATGAAGAACTTGTAAGTAGGTATTAACTTTAACCCCTGCTACTCTCATATTTATGAAATTATGTTTTAAATGGTTTTGCATATGATTATCTGTATTAACGATTTGTACATTATTACATGTTTTGTACAGGGAAAAGCCATTAGCATTGTATATATTTAGCAGCGATGGTAACAATGTTTCGTTGGTTCTCGAGAACACCAGCAGTGGTAGTATTTGTGTTAATGATACAGTGCTACAGGTTTCAGGTATTTGAAGCCTTTTTGTTGATCTTCGTGTTCTTCTTCCTCCTCCTCCTCATCTTCTATGCTTTTTCTGTGTCGCTAACAAAGCAACTTTCGTAACTAAATTTTTGTGCGGCTGTTTATAGGTACCATGCATTTGTGAAAAGCGGGAAATGATTAAGGCCGTCTCGTATTTTGGCGAAGGGCGGCGACACGAAGAGAAAAAGTTTATAAACAATTGATGATCGAAGCGCAGCGACAATTAATTAATTATTATTCATTTCTTCGACTCACCGAAATGCGCGACGGCCTTTACTCTACTCTAGCGTATTTTAAATCTTTTCGCCAACCGCTATTCACTTTTCGATATACATTTTTATGCTTTTTGTGTAACTTCGGGATAGCGGATTCCCCTAGTTATTGCATGTGTATGCATTGCACTTTACATTGTACATACACGCGTGTATATGCATCCCATCTTGTTAATGGGGTTTACCCTTGCCTCATTAAGATTTTATAGTCCGCATGAAATTCCATATCTATTGTCTAGTGTCCAGTATAAAGGTGGGATTCCACAGAGGCAACTTTTTTGGCAATTGGCAACATAGTCGCATCCTTTTCTCGCATGCAATCACCTTCGCAAGCGACGTGTTGCCTTGCGTAGCCTAAGTGGATTCGCGTCTTTAGAGCAAGAAAACGATCAACCATTATTTACATTAGTTGCATATAATTATACGTGAATATTCGTTGCTTCAGTTGACACTTTACCATTCGGCGGAGTTGGAAATTCAGGCATGGGTTCTTACCATGGAAAGTATACGTATGACGCGTTTATTCATAAAAAGGGTTGCCTTATTAAAGATTTCAACAAATTGGCGGAATCGATAGCATCGTAAGCAAATTTTTTCTTATCACCGACACTTCGATACTTGCAATTACTGACAAAGTTGCTACTGACGAAGTAATTGGATATTACAGATGCCGTTATCCGCCGTATTCCGACAAGAAGCTATCTTTGTTGGGAACTCTAATGGCAAAACGACGCGGTATACCAGGAATGAAATATATCCCGCATCTCTTAGCTTTTGGTCTGGGAATTCTTGTCACCGTTGGCGTTGCCACCGCCTTAAAGGTATACAAAACAAGGCGCAATTAATGCACTTTTCCACACTTACGAACAGTACTTTAAACTTTAAAGGTTGAACAATGCCAATGTAAATTAACATGTCACAAATAATTATTATAGCTGCCACCACACCGTCGCACATTATTTACAATAATTTACCATAATGAACTGCCGAAGTGATAAGTTGTAATTTTTTTAAATCTTGATATATTCTATATTTCCATATTTTATACCAATTTAGCTTGGATAAATTTGTGTAAAAGCTAACGGTAATTAGACATTTATGTACCAAATTTTCGGGGCTCAATAAAGGCAATAATATTTGCTGCACTATTGATGATTATCTTAATCTTGATTTTTCCTAGCCAGTTACATTTAACTCTCGGCTGTCACACTTATCTTTTCGAACGTAACTGCAACACTGGCTTAAGCTAATTTTCAATCAGCTGCTGTTTAAATACTATCTGTTGAATCAAGTCGCAAAAAATCTGGGATAAAGTTTGAAGATTGTAGAATATAAATGTTCATCGTTGAAAATTAACATTTAAAGTATCGTGTTTGGAAAAAATTCTGAAAGAAACAGAGTTTCGAGAAGTTTTTTTGCTTAAAGAATCGTAACTTTTTTTCATTTTTAATATTTTTATGTAAAAATTTATGGTTATACTCTTGAGATTTGCTCCTTTAATGAAAAAAAAAATGTAATAAATCAAATTTCTATCGCACCGGAAGCGTCTGTACCTGTAGAGTGTGTAGAGGATACATGAAACTACTACTACATGTCTCATATAGTACCATTTTCAATGATGTCTCAAAGATATTTTACTCCAAAGCAGTGTTAGGCATTAATCAAGTAAAACATTATTTAAATAACGGATCAAATGAAAGTTACTTTAACTTTAAATTATTTGATGAATAGAGTTCATTTCTTTATTCGACGAGAATATGTTCGACACGTGATGAATAATTTTTTTTTTTTAACTTTTATTCGCTATTTTAAATTTTTATTTAAATAAAAATTTATTCCCATCTCTGCCTCTAAGCCATATTTTGGATAATTTTGCCCCAGTGTGACAACCGATGGTCAAATCAATTACTTAAATTCTGGGATGAAGCAGTATGTATCGAAAGAATCCGTTAAAAATTCATTTATAGCCGTGGACATTTAAACAATTAAATTATACACAACTAAACACGAATAACACGTCAAGGTATACATACAAACACAAAAACACTTTCGCATAAACACAGAGACAAGTTAAGTACGAGAAATTTAATACACATTATACTTATGGATTGCCAAAGCTATTGGTTGAAATTGAAAATGTTTGATAACATGAAAATACCTTTTTTCAGGCCCAAGACGACAGTTTATAATGGATCAATGTCCACCCTCAATATCGTTACAAAGAATATACTATTTGTTACAAATGGAGTACAATAATTACAGACTTACAAATATTTGTATTCTTTTTCTTCTGGTTTTTATACAAGACGTTCCTGCAGAGTGTAGAGAAATTATACCTCGATGAGTTCTCGTTTCCATTTGAAGACGGCTACCCTGTTGCTGCAACATCGATTATTTAAATTTTAAATACTTCGACAAGAGAAGGCTTCTGGATCCGGATATGTATTCATTCTCATTGTAAATGACTGAGCATGCCTTTACACGTACATATGTATTTGAAAGTGATGAAATATCTATGTACACACATACATATGTGCACAGTACAAGTATAATACGTGTAAACGTACATTCTCATTCAGAAATTCTCGATTATAAACTTCTGATAATCACAGTTCTTGGCTACGTCTCGTAAAGACACATTGCGCAGAAACATGACAACTGCGGCAACTGTACAATATGTATTGGTAGAAGCGTCTACTTTCAAGATCTCGTATTTTTATAACAGAAATAATTGTATAACCGTTACTATTAGTGTATTTCTCGGTTTCTGGTGAACTTCCAATGGAATATCTCCTGAAATTGTACATGAAAACGCTAACATTCCGCTATTTCTACTAAATCTACAAACATTTGTAAGTTTCAATGTACGACAATCGTTATACACTGTTTATAATAAAATATTTCGCATAGATTGTATATGAAATATAATAACCTTTCGTATTGAATAAATAATTATGAAATTCACGTGAGAACGCTTCTTATTGAAAAAACAATGGCTTCTTCTTCGCTACAACGTTCTGCCTTATAGATTATAGAGTTTGCTTTTATACAAGAAAAAACGAGAAGCAAGAAACCACATATGAAAGATATTATTTTTTTAATGAAAAACGAATTTATACGATTTATTGATAGTAAAGTAACTAGTGTACATCACATATATGTAATTATCGTAAGTTTGAAAATACTAAATATTTTTCTTATAGCATATCGTGATATATATGTGCATGTATGTACATATTATATAATAGTTGTGAGAAATCAAATTCAATATCAGTACGTTAAGCCTATTTTATCTAATATGGTATTTGTATAGTCTTTCATTTCTTTCATTTACATAAACGTAGATCGACTAAGCACAACTGGTTAGCACAAGTCACAGCTCAATTTCTTACCACTAAACTATTGTTTCCAGGTGACTGACATCTCTCCCCCTTGAGTATTATCCCGTTGAGGACTCTGTAAAAGCGTTAGAAAAGAATTGTACACAAAAGCTGCGCGCACTGAATTGTTCAAAATCCATTAAGGGGTGATGCCTAGTTGGCAGGCGAAAAAAAGTGATTTTGGGGAATTTTTTGTGGAAAATCTAATGTATTGTTTTTAAAACTATTTGTTTATTTTACCAGTACATATATTCAACAACTCTCAGTAATTGTGTTATAGGAAAATATTAAAAAATGAACGAATAACAGCCACTCCCCCGGAAGCTATTTTCTTTTAACGCTGTGCACGAATTCCCCGAGCTTGAGAATCTGAAATCGAAAAGTGAAGAAGATTCTGTTAGTACATGAGTTTATCTAGATCGTGAACGAAGGATTTTTGTTTTCGATGCAAACTCTATTTTGAATTCACGAAAAACGAACAATTCAGACATCGAAAAATCATGATTTTGCGTTAAACGGCCGATCATTTTGTTTGAAATTATTTTTTTGAAAAATCCTTCGTTCACGAACGAGATAAACACAGTATTAACAGAATCTTCTTCACTTTCTGATTTCAGATGAACCCGGCTCGGAGAAATTGTGCTCACCGCGCAGCGCCATTATAAAAACAACTTCCGCAAGAATGACTGTTATTCCTTAATTATTTAATATTTTCCTATAACAAAATTCCTGGGGGTTGCTGAACATATGTACTTCTACAATAAGGAAATAGTTGTAAGAAACATACATCACATTTTTCACAAAAAATTCCCGAAAATCACGTTCTTTTTCGCTTGCAAACTAAGCATGACCAATAAATGTCGCGTTGCCCAGAAACATATTTGCGCAACGTAATAGAAGAGAATGCTATTACCTTAACGTGTATTTGTTGCTTTAACATAGCAGCTCTTAGAATTAGCATACGAGTACGTCGTTGGTATTCTTTGCCAACGCTCATAGATTTCTCGAAAGTTGTGCTGCGCTGATCGACATCCTTTGCATATAAAATCTGCAGATACGCAACAGTTAGTGTATTAACACTGGTTTATTATTAACACATCGATATTTGCAGTAATTACTGCAGTAGTAACTGGGAACAAGTAGGAATATTTACCTTGTTATGAGAATCTATGCGTGCTTGAATTTGACCATCGAGAATCAACTGCATCAGCTCGTCTTCCAATTCCGAGACTGTCCTATTGAAAGCAGTTGCCATGCGCCTCATATCTGCGCTCAAGTACGGGCTAAAATATTGTATCAACGCTCTATTTCGGATCTGCGTGTACAATACGTTAACATGCGGCGCTATGTACATGTCCAGCAGTATATTATCCTTTATCTCATCCAGCAATTTCAAACACGACGCATACTTCGACTCGTAGAATTTAAAGATTATATCACGCAGCTGTGGTTCCAATTCTAGGAACAACTTGAACGAACTGCTGAAGATCACTTGCTTCCGCAATTCGTGTCTATCGAATGTAGCTAAAGCGCACAATCCTCCGTACAGAGCGACGTTTCCAGGCGACAGTAATTCAGGGCAATCGCAATGGTCTAACGACGCCTGTAGAAAGTGCCTCGCTGCCATTTTGTACTTTCTCGTTGCTAGCTCGGCCAGACCAGCGGCGACTTTTAACTTTGTAACTATAGATTGATTATTATCTTTACCATGAACATCGGAGAAATCCGGTGTACTTTCGGCCTTCGTTACGTAGCTCAGCACGTGAGACCAATTTTGCAAGTAAATAGAGACTTTGATAACGTTTAAACACATATTCACCACGTGCTTGCCACTGGTGCAGTAATCCCGTGCTCTGGAATAACATTTCAGAGCGTGAACGAGATCTCCGCAATCGAGATAGTGATCTCCTAAATCGTCGTGGCCCCTTCTGATACTTTCCTTGATCGAGTTACTCCTGTAATTCTTAAGATCTGTGTCGAACTTTTCTAGCTTTAGAGCAGCCTTCTTGGACCGAGACTCGACCCAAGCTTGGTCTAACGTTAGCATATCCTGAGACGTCGACTGCGCCGCTACGTCAGGTAAGCCAGGGGTGCCTACAGCTTGCACCAGTTTCTTATGTAGATTCACGTAAAGGGAAACATTGTAAGTCGTCATGACGTACGAGATAGCCATCTTTAGCGCTTCTACTCTTAGCATTGGACAATGGTCGGCTATGTATATCAATCTATACAGTTTGGCGAGGCCTATGTAGCTGTTAGCATAGACTTCCAAGTCCTAAAGGAAATATAAGATAAAGAATATACAAATTATGATCGATATTAATCTAACGTGCTTGTAACTAAATGGATTTGTAAGGGAGCTACGGAATATGGATGAGAAGGGCGCAATTACCAGCGTTGGATTCTCCACGATGTAAGGTTCTTCTTCCGCATTGTCGTTATCTTCTGTAGGGGCATCGACTTGCATAGGCTCCACCACATTCTGCTAAACTCATAGAACATCATGGGATATAAACAGTATCTTATATAGGAAGGTAAGAGCCAATGGATTAGCTAGAAGAGCATCGAACCGACAGAGAAAATGCGATTACTAGGAGACACACATGAGCAGGAGCCCAACTTTTCAATTACAAGTCGGTGGTATAAGGCGACCTTACGCGCAAGTAATGCATATTCTTTCGAGAAATTACCTGAACGTCGTGAACCTGCAACGGCATCGCAAACTTCTCTTCTTTATAGCACGAACGTCAAACGTTTATGAAAGAAAACAAAAGCATATATGCATGCACGGTGTGTATGCCGCGGGCACGTGCAAGTATGCACGAACACATATACGATTCGAGCAGTACAGGCATCGACGAAGTATAAGGATAGACCTATCACCTTATGGGACGTCGTGTCACCACCCAAACTGTATTACCGACCCATAATTTTGAGGACTGAATTCAGCGACCTCTGTTCATGAACAGCGTCCAACTCAGCAATTACTCTGAAATGTGTTGAAATGCTGAACACAGACGAGGTATATTCTATACCTCGTCTGTGTTGTACTAATCTTGTCAACAAGTTCAGTTTCTACATTATCGACACAAGCTGCATTACTTACAGAAGCAGAAACGCTATACCATCTAATGGTATACAATACCAGTCGCGGATAAATAGTTCCAACGCACAAAAGCACAGACCGAATGAATCTGCTTCGAAATCCATATTCCACGTTATTCTGCAAGAGATGCGCGTAAACATACTTTTCGTATAGAAAGAGATCATATCGAAGAAACGAAATGTAATGCTAGGTATCTGGACAGAAATCTTTCCGAAGAAAAGTTGTAGGAATGAGCCCGATGTTATAGGCAACGCATATGTAATTGGGTGAATTCCTTAGTTCGGTTAATGTCAAAGATCAATGTGGGCAAGCAGGAAGGAATAAAGGCAGAGTTCTGACGTTCTGACTTCTGATTCGGTCGTCGAGTCTTCGAACGGGATTATAAGTGTTACATGCAGATTAAATGCATACATATAGAAAGGAAAGAGACGGAGACTTTTGGATTACATCCCGGTAACAGGAAAACACACCGACGGACGTGATAATGAAGCTTTCCATGGGGAAGGCAGATAGCATGATCGATACGATCGAACGACGAGCATACGGAACATGCGATTATAATGAAACGTAGCTAGGCTACCTGGTTCCAGCAGGCGCGTGATGCCTGTCTAGTAGTTGTGTCCAACATGGCGTGTGTATCGTGAATCGCTTTAACGTGCAGGTGAGTCTTTGGTGAATATTTTCCGATTTACGTGCGATGGATAAATTATACAATGAAAATCCGCGCACCTCCCGATAATAACTATCCGCGTTTACTGCTACTTTCAATCCTAAAACGTAAGGTCGTTTATTAATGCCAGTTTTTCCATAAAATATGTGAACTTAGACAACCTTTGCACCTTCACTGTCCGATTAATGAGGCGTATTTGTGGTGACAGGTATGTCGCCGTGTGAAAAATATCGTCTCCATTTAATTGTTACGCGAGCTATAGCCTGTTGGCGTGAAACGAGAAAACATAAATAGGTGGCTGAAACACGATTCCCACACATTCAATGGAAATGAAATCTGCTGTTGGTAACCGCTGTTATTTAGGCCTGAATAAAACAGAGTTTGCTAAAAGTCCAAATACAAATAAGTATTCCCTAAATCACAAAGTGCAAAAACCTTCTCTGTACTTTACATTGGAGGGTGAAGAGTGTTAGGTATCGAGTTACAAGTCATTGGGTTCCAATAGTACAGTCTGGTGTCACAAAAAATTTCAGAAACGCTATGGAAATTATGCGACTGTAAAAGTATAGATAAACTTATCGCAGCAAAATTATGTTCTGATAAAAGTGTTTGTTTCTACAGGTTTTGTTCCTGCCTCCGATTCAATCGTTCTTGAGGATAAAGAGCATGAGGCAATTATAACAAATCTGTAGTCAAACAATGTACAATGAACTACAATGGAAATATGCCGGACTGGCACCAGTTTAACGTTCCACAAACTAACGAAGTTATACCGTCTACGCAAAATGTGAATTCAGGGCATTTGGCGTTCATTCCTGGTGTTAATCCACAGTCACTGAACGCGCTTACTCTTACCTCGGAGGGTCTGAACAAACACCAGAACGATTCTAATTACAATCCAAGAAATTTCCAATCGTTCAACAATGCCTCGAGCGGATCGAACATTTCGAATAACAGCCCCCTTGTGTCCATGATGCAAATGCAGAACTGCATTAGCCATTATGGTTCTCCGAACGCAAGGAATCTGATGCTAGATAATTTAAATCCTCCTCTGGACCATAGGAATAGTACAATTGCAACTATAAGCGATGAGATGGGATACAGGAGTAACCAGGTGCCTTTTAATGGACCTATCGGCCACATGAGCGTGCCAAGTTGTAATCTAAATACATCTTCTGGGTCTGGAGCCGGAGCCGGAGCTGGAACAGGAGCTGTTTCCGGCCCTGGCTCTGGAGCTGGGTCCCGAACGCATACTGGATCAGGGCCTGAAACTAGTCCTGGAAGCGGAGCCGCTCATGGCTCTCTATTCGGATCTGGAGCCAGACACGGACCCGGACCTGGACCTGTACCGGGATCAGGAACCGGAAATATGGGACCACGAAATATTAATATTGGTTCCATACATCCTGGGAAACACGGACCCCCTCCGTTCATCCCTTGCAAGGGACTATGCTGCAATTCGGATCCTAGTATGAATTATCAGCAGTGGGAGAAATTCGGGTCCTATCAAACTAACACGTCGTACAGGGATAACGTGCACCAATCTGGCTACCAGATGGAGAATAGACACTACGGGAATAATTGTAATTTTAGGAAAGACAATCTAGAAAGTAAAGAAACGATGGGACCTGTGTTACCCAATGCATCTGCCATAGATCATCGAAGAAACTTCGTCGATTACAAGTATCACAAGGATCACTTAACGCATAGAAACTATTCAGCATCCTCGGGAATGTATCATAGCTATCCTATGCAAACTTACAATTACTCAGCGGAGCATCAAAAGTATCCTTATCCTGTTAAAGAGCATTCCAAAGCAAGCAACATGAACGTGCCGAATTCGGGTGTACTTAAGCATCAGGAGCAACATTTGATTGCTCAGCAGAAATTTAACAACAAACAGTTTCAGTATCAGAACGGGAACGTTTTACCGAAAGGAGTGCCTGCATTGAACGTTAGCGGAAACATGGCGTCGTCTCCGCAGAATAATTATTTTAATTCGCAATTCGTAAGGAATATGCCGACGGAAGTGTCTCATGAATCCCAAGAAACTACCGACAACACGCTGGTAAACAGAATACCGCCGCCGGCTACCTTCATGCACAACTCTACCCAGCAGCACCAGGCGTATCAACATAAAATCGCGATGCAGAAGTTCTCGATGGAGACTCATCTTAGAGAGTTGAGCCGAATACCCGGCTACCAGTCGCATCCGAAGTACAAGGAATGCGTGTCGCGATACAGAGAGTTACTTAAGCTACAGCAGTCGACTGGCTACCAGAATCCTGTTCAACAGAGCTCGTGCGTCGCGACACCGATTAACAGCAGCGCTGTACCACCGATTAACTTGCAGTTCGATCAAAACGGCATGTTAATAAACTCGAGCTATCCCGCGGATGGTTTCTCGAAATTGCAGCACGCGCCAGCCAGGGGTCAGTCGTCGGAGAATATAGACAAGCCGGCCAAGGATCGAGCTAACGTGATAGCTAACGAGAAGTCTCAGCCGAAACAGCATCCAGAGCAGTTAATAATTCCGCTGCGAAATGAACACGTTCCTTCCTACGGTATAGACCACTCGAAGAAACCATCACAGTTCTCTATGCACCATCATTCTAATCAGAATCAATTAAAAGTACAAACGAGCGAGGCTCATGGCTATGATACCTTAAACACTGACAATAACAGCAAAATAATGATGCAGCAGAAGGCTTCGAAAGAATTCGCCAACAAACCAGACCTTGATGTTCGGCAGTTTCTAGCCAATTGGGACGAAACTGACGACGAAGAGGGAACGACATCCAACTTACCAGAGTCTGTTCTGAGTGAGACAACGCCAGTCGTGGTGGTTAGCTACGAGAACGTGGATCTGTCGCCGAGAGCCTCGCAAACTACGGAGGTGCATAAAAGGAACAGCTTCTGTCCGAGCGAGGCAACCGCGGACAGCGAGAAAGAGAGCAACGGGAACGGTAACGGGAACGGGATACAGGCGAAAGATTGCTTAACGGTGTCGTATCCATCGCCGAAAAGCGCTGAGATTGTGAAAGCCTCGAAACGGACGATAGCCGAAGGTGTGGTGAAGCCTGGCAGCATTATACACTGTATAAGCAACGGCCCCGACGAGATACCCACGATACACATAGTAGATAACTTAGAAATAAGCAACATTTTGGGGGCTTCTAACGACCAAGTCGCGGAGACTTTGGATAAACAAAAGACAATATCGTTCTTCAAGGACACAGCTAACGGCAAAACGGAAACGATGCCTCTTCAGAACGCAAAGCGGTACGACAAAAACGAAGCTGCCGTGTTGCCCGTGAAATATGACAACGCGCCTCTAGCTGGCCAGAACAAGGGCTCGAATATTCAACATTCTAGCATTTCCGAAACGATCCGCACGGCCACGGTGGTCTCAGTCACCAACAATCAAGCAAAGACTAATCTGGAAATTACAGACGATCTGGCTTTCAAGAAGCAAAACCATTTCTCCAGCGAAGAATCCCATAATCCTGATGACATAAGCTTACCCGATCTACCAACCTCGGAATGCACACCGATCTCCACAACGTTGAACACTCCTATTCATTCCGACAGCGAGGAATCTTCGCAAAACATCGAAGATCTGTCTATGTCGACCAACCCAATAGAAGTAATGCAGAACAGTCCTGTAATAAGCTTCACGCAGTCTCCGGTGAAAATTGAGCCATATGGGCAATTAAGCAGCGAAGAGAAGCTTAAAGACAGATCCCTCGATCCATTGGAATTGGAGTTGGAACAGGACCAGGAACAGTGCGAGAACTGTTACGAAACTGACACCAATAGTACCCACGAGCAGGATATAAGCCTTGATAGCTTCGATTTCTCTGTATCCGATCCCGCGACGAAGTCACCTGACATCGCTAAAGAGAAACAAATGAATTTAACGAGGAAGAAGGCGTTCTTAATAAACGGTAAAGAGAGCGATCCAAGAATTTCTGATACTTGCGCTGCTTTAACGTCTCTGGAATATCAGCTAGAGGTTGGAGAAAAGGCCAAATGTGAAAAGAATTCCGAATGCGAACCTGCGAAGTCTGTGCACGAACAGAAGCTTAAAGGTGGAAGAAGCTCGACAAATTCAATAGAATCTGCGATCCAAGGTAGCAAGCCAGTTATCGCTGTGGATAATTTTGTAGACACCATAGACCCGACCGCCTCCGGCGCAGATTTCACGGGACACGCCGAATCTGACGATGAAACGGAAATGTCCAGGCACAAAGGGGATCCAGCCGAAGGGCAAAAGGTAATGGGTTTAAATAGATCTACTCATATCACTCAGCCATCGTTAGCCTCGCCAGAAGTCCAGTCAAACGGAAAGCAACAGATAAAGGGAACTGTAGTTTGGGAAGACAAGTTGATGCATAGAAGTTTGGGTAAGCTGATAAAAGCTCAGAAAACAGATACGGAACATCGGGCAAAACGATCAAAAAGTTCAGACACGAGGAAATTCTCCGCGAACGATTTATGCCTGTCTCAAAACGAAGAGCATTCTGTGTGCCATACCGCTTCTCGATATAAGAATTACACTGTTGCTATGATAAAGGATAACGTTATTTTAAGCGATAAGAAATCACACGGCACCACAGAAAGAAATCTCAACGTTCGCTGCGAAAAGTCATCAGACGTTCAGCTAAGAGCAAACAATACCAAAGAACATTCCGAAGAAGAGGGAAAAAACACTTCCAGTAAACATATTCCCGGGTCGCATGAAAATCTGCATTCCCGGGGTTCGAAAAAGTCCGAATTGCCGCAGAAAGATCTGAAAATCGTAGACGAAGGGGCAGTTCGGCTGAAGGATTACCGAAAGAAGAAAGATAGATTGCACCAAGCTCGCAACACGCATGGTAAACACTGTACAAATTATAAGGAGCATTCTCTTAAAACGCCAAAGGAGGGCTCGTCGAAGAGCATCGACAGCTCATTTTATCGTAGAAACAATAAAGCCAAGCATACACATTCCAAGGGTTTCGCGAAGAATGTCAACCCTGATTTCGGTATCCAAGTGGCGAACGTGAACTTGCAGATTAACGAGAGCGAGATTGGGAAAGAGTTGATCTTAGGCGACAAGGCCCAGGATCCCAAGGATTCGATGGATCGGATAAAAATTGAAATAAACGTCTCGTGCACGGAGCGAAATTCTAAAGGGCAGGAGCAGAACAAGCAGCTATTAAAATTGCCGCTGTATGAAATCGACGATTCGCTTCCTTATTCTATTACTACTTATTCCAATAACGCGGTAGACGGCCAACATCACCGAGCGCGCGCCGACGAACAGGAAACGGACAGCGATTTAATCATTTCTAACAGAATAACCGAAGAGCCTGTTGGTGTGGCGGGCGATACTATTGGCGATGCTGCAACACTGGCGACACACTCGAATATGAGTGGCGCTCTTCCGAAAGCTGGAAGGAATCCGTTGGAAGCGAATGAAAGAGCTCTTACTCCTGTTACTTTCAAGGAAACGTGCAATCTGGCTTCAGAAAGTCAGGCCCTTAGTAACTTATTACATAAGAATGTATCGCGTAAGGATACATCAGACGCGGAAGTAATCGAAGGTACTAATTATTTTCTTGACGACGATGAAGATGACGAGACAGATACAATTAAGTCGAACTGTGCAATATCTAGTACTGCCATAGTTGATGCAAATAATAAAATGTTAATTAAGATGAGAGATAAGGTTGAGGGAGAAGATGGTTCTACGAGCGCAGAGAGAAGTGATCACACAGCCGGAACGCAGAAGCAGAGTTGTAATTTAGGAGCAAGTTCTTCGCATGTGATAATAGAAGGATTGTTAAAGAACGACGAGAAAAAGGTAGCCATCGCGCCCCACGTGTTGGAGAATATAAAAAAGCTTCGAGACGTTAGCCTTCTGGAGTCGAGCGCGAAATCGTTAAATTCCATCAGCGCTCTGGACTTGAATTTCGACAAATTGGACCACAAGAAGTGCTCGAATGCGAACGTCGATCATGCTCACGGACGCGTGAACGAACCTGGGGAGCTAGATGATAGTTATATGGGAAAGTGGAGAAAGCCAAAGATAGATAATATTTTTGAAGACTGTGAAATGTTCCAAAGTACCAGCGGGTACATAAATCCTATTTTTTCAAGCATAAATAAACTGGACGATTTGCACACAGTGCCTGTATACACTACCAAAGATGGGAAGATATCTTACAGCCCTAACCGGAAATTCACATATCACGAATTGATGATGGAGGCTCGGAAGCGAGAAGGATCCTCTTCGATACGAAAGCCCTACTACGCGGAAGCTTGGAGTAGCTATTACAGCTCGAGATTTCGAAGATTCTACAAGAGGAAGCGACACAATGATCTCGGCGACAAGAGGAAACACGACTTTCAAGACACCAAGTATTTATACGAACGGAGGAGGAATTATTTGGACGAATTTTATGGGCGGATTAATCATGTTAAGCACAAGGATTACGTGCACAGCATTAAAAATAACAATGCTGTTTGGTCGGATCATAGTAAAATGAACAGAATGTATAGCAGCAGCGAGTCTGATGAGGAAATCATGAACCACGGTAAGATTTGTGGCGTCGAAACCAGCAATTACAAAAGGAACGTTGAAACTAAAGCTACTACGACTCTGCCTACGTTGTACAGAAGTGAAACAATTATAGACGATCTGGGCATGAGAAATGAAGGTAAAGAAGGTACGCCTGATGCTAATTCACGGAAAAATAAAGCTGCACACTTGGTAGAGGCGCAGTTGAATCAATCTCCTTTCGTTGATAATCAAGGGGATAACAAAAACTGTCAGAGCGCTGCTGCTAACAACGACAATGAAAATATAGAAAAGATTACTGAATCCAAGGCAAATGTATCATCGATGCCAGCTGAGTCTCGTGATTTTATTATAGAAAATATTCAGTTAAATGACGAATGTAGTAGCCCAAGAGACCAGCAAGGTAGTTTTGTCTGTTATAAAAAAGAGGCAAGTGCCAGAGGTGAATCGTCAAGTTCAAAGTCGCCGAAAAGTGTATCCTTGCTAAAAGGAGACGAACGAACGCCTAACTCGCCAGCACTCGAGAAGAACGAGAATACTGGGTTGCTCGCTTTCGAACACCCCGAGCATCTTAACAAGTCTTTTGCAGACATAAAGGCATTTGATAATCAGACTCCTATAGGAGCCACAGCTGGTAATTTCCAGAATACTAGTCAGATTACAGAGTCAGAGTTTCTCGATGAAATTGGCGAAAATAATTGTCCTCTAGCAACAGAAATTTCACAACTTCGCAGAAATACCGGAGAGATGGTTGAACCAGAGTCGCAAGCTTCTTCTAAAGTAGAAGATTCCAGCAACACACCTACCAGAACAACAGAAACGTTGTCCAGAACCGAGATTGATGAAACACCTGAGAGGATAGTTGCAAAGGCTGAGAAATGTATTTTTGAATGTGAATGCGAAGGAAAAAGTATCCGGATCGTTGAGGACGCGCAATGTTCGAAAGTGGCTGAGAATCACGAAGAAAGTGCGGATATTGAATTTTTAGAATATCAGAGAAACAGTTCACCAAAGGAGACTTCAAAAAGTACTTATACAAACCAAGAGGAATCGGAATCTCATGTAGCGCAGATAGATAAAACCGACAAACCAAATGTAAGATGTATTTCTACCGAGTATAGGGAAAGTTCGAATACAATTTGTAAAGAAGCAGACACTTTAGAAGCCGATAAGCTCGAGGAATCCATCTTTCCAGGTCTTTCAAAGGACACGGATCATACTGAAGGCGATAACACCATTGAAAATTCGATTCTGAATAATGGAAACGAAATAGAAGTTGCCGAGGCAAGTGTGAAGGAAATGCCAACTGAAGAATCAACGTTTTTGCTTTATAAAGAGGAAACTAACCGTAGTGGAGATTTTTTGGTGGGAAACCAGATGCCCGTTTTAAGCACGTACTGCGACAGAAAAGACTCTCCAGCTGGATGCACTGACTACAGAGAAAATGAAACGAAAAACAATGTAGAGAAAGAAGAAGAGTGTCAGTCGCCTTTGCTTGAATCTCACAAAAGCTTAGGTCATTCGTCGGAGGGGGATACGGACATAAAAGCGATACCTAAGCTCGTTATAAAGAAAACCGATCATTTAAATCCGAAATCAGAATGTTCCTTAGACCGTGCAGAACCTGAGAATCCTGTCGACGAACGTATCGACGATACGAAGCTGTTAACCGACGTTCGACCAAAAATACCAAAAATGATAATCCTGAAAAGCAGATCTCGTTCGGTCACTCCGACCACTGAAATCTTGGAGAAGAATAAATCCGGACGGACGCAGTCTTTTCCCTCGGAGCACACCGATACCAGCATGAGCCTGGAGAACAGCGATTCTGAATTGTACACACTGAAGTATAATAATTACGAAGGCAAAGTACCAAGGGTGAAGATAAAATTGGAGGACATATCTTCCAAGGACTTGAAGTTGTACTTGAAACGAAAAGCTACGAAGAAGAGCATTCCAAAGATGACGATTAAGAAGATTAAGACACAGGAGAGCAAGAATTCGGCGACGAAAACTGAGACGGACGATACTTCGGAAATGGAACCTACTGACTGTGACAACGACGATGATGATGGGGACGAGCATGAAAGGCTACAAGAATCGTTGCCTAGCGATGCTGAGAAAGTACCGAAATTGAAGCTCAAGAGGCAAGAAGAGGACGACGAGAGCGTCGACGACGCGCGTTCTCTGGTATCGCCAGATAGTATCAGAGAAAACACGAGTCTTTCAAAAGCGCCATTCCGGAGAACCAAGAAAACAAGAGAAGAAGACACGAGGAACGAGATAACTGACGAGATAAAAAGCAAATATCCACAGTGCGTTACTGAAAAGATTCCGAAAGTTATAATAAAAAGGACGCAAATTGGGGCAGAATTCAAATGCGAAATTAGCAAGAGTAAAAAGAATCTGGCTACTGAAACGTCGTCAATGTGGCAGCCGAAAGTCAAGTTACAAAGATTACAAATGCTGGATTACATGGTGAAGGATTTGAAGCAATCAAGAGTCACGTTAAAAGACAAGTCTCTAATAAACGCAGTGGTGGTCAATATGCCCGTGTGTGTTAAAGACGATATTAATGATATTAAAAAGGTAGGCTCGAGTGACGACAGGAACGTGAAACTATGTAGATCTAGCTCAGCATCAAATTTGTCTCCTGTTAAATATAAACAGAGAAGATTGTCCGACTGCGATTACATGAAAGCGAACACAAAGTCTTCGTCATCTGTCGATTTCATTTCTGCTAGTCCAGATGGCAATAAACATGGATCTCTGGATAAGAATAAGGTGTCTGATATCGACGCGACTGAAAATGAGATTGAGAATGAAAATGAAAATAACAATAGGAGTAAAAACAGGAATTTGAAGAAGAAGGTGAAGAGAAGAGCATTTTCTCGCAATAAAGTGACCAGTGACGATTTAAATGGCGAAAGTGAGGATGAAATAAGAGAGAGGACCGAATCTAAAGACACCAGAGAAAGTTCGTTTAGAAATTTCTTGATCAACAATGGCAACGATCTAGTGGTAGAGAAAAAGGAATGCTCATCTTTCGGAACCAAGGGAAGAAGCACATCTACTGTCGGAGACAAATTCCTAATATCTGGTATCATACGTTCAAGTACTTTCGACGATAATGGCAATTCCATCATTAAAGTTGACTCGTCGGACGAAAGCCAGACCACCATAGAAATCCTTGCAGCATCTCCCGACAGCAGCGAAGACGAAGAACAACGTTCAAAGAACAACGAATTTGAAGATATAACTAGGCTACATGTAGATGACGCAATACCAACTCAATTGGAGCTGGAATTAGAACTTATCGATAATAATAATGTGCAAGGCTCGAGTGTAGTTGCAGAGCAACTTGCCGGGCCAGACATTGAAAAGTATGACCTGGCAACGCATTCAAGAAACGGATACACCAACGAAGAATCAGCAAAAGCATATTTCAGGGATCTTCCACATTCTTTGCAGAATACTTCTGATCAGGACAAGTTTTCGCAAAATACACGAGCGGAGAGTCCAGAGAAGAGACCGAATGATTACTTTTACTGTAATGACTTGTTAGTCAAGGAGGTATTAGCTGCCAAGGAAACATTAAAGAAGTGTCTAATCAGGCCTGCGAGCAAGCCCACGAACGATGTGGAGAAAAGGAAATCGAGGCCGAAAACATTGGCAGAAAAGAAGCAAGGTTTAAGTTTCAACTTTAAAGATCTTCAGAAATCCTATTATAAGTCTGAGAATGAACGTTGCGACTACGACAACGAGAGCTCCAAGTTGAACAGCAAATGTGCAAATACGGAGAAGAAAGAATACAAATCTGGTCAAAAAAGGACCATCGAAGAAGCCGAAGAAAGACTCTCTGGACAAGACAAATATTCTTCTGTAGAGAGACGGATGGAAATGAAGCATCCTCGCGATGAGATATCTTACCCTACGGACTGTCCTGCAGCTTCTACGTGCGGATATTCCAGTGTTTCGGACTTGCATACAATTTCGTTAAAAGCTTCTAAGAAATTTGGTCAGTGTACGATGAACGAAGCGTCCTCGAATGTAGGAGCTGACAATTCTCACCTATCTACCAAACATAATACAGTTCATAATAATACAAAGAAGTCTGGCGAAGAGAAGCCTGAGGAGAAAAGGAACATTGACGACGCTCAGGATCAGAAAGACAGTTCGAGCGAAAGAAAGTCGAAAGAAGACAATATGCCATTACTAGTGCCAGAGTTTGCTTTAAATTTCGATTCCAATTCAGATAGGGATAGTTCTAGATCGCCACCTGTTATAACGAATCAAGACGAGGTTGATAATGCGGCAGAGGACGTAGAAAATATGAAGAGTAAAGTAATAACTCCAATGGAGAAAGTGGAGGAGAACGAGAAACATTCCTACGAAGACTGTGAGATGACCATCGCCGATATTATAACACAATTAGCTTACCACGAAAAGGTAAAGAGACATTTTTCATCTTGCTCGCTAAACTTAGTTTCAAATATCTTAGCTTTTTTTCGTCTGTATACGTATCTACTCTAATGCAACGTTACAGGCAACAATAAAGCATAAACGATACTGTAATTTATGCGAGAGATGGTTCCCTACAACGGCGCGACACCGACGGCACTTAGCTGGTTATCAACATCGTTATATGGAATTGTCGCAACGGAAGAGTATCCATACTCTTTTCATCCTGTTCACTGGCAAACCTTGTCCAAAACTTCTGCCAGCGAACATGATCCGAAACGATTGTTCCATAGGAGAGCTAACGCCTTTACAAATCGCTGTTCAGGTATCGCATTATAATCAAGCTTTTAATTCTTAAACTCCGTTTCAATATTTCTACACGCAATACCACAATTCTATCATCTACTTAAATCTCCCATGTAAATATGTGCTTATCAATGTTTCAGGATATCGCAAAGTTTGTGGAGCACACGCAACCGGACGTTAAAACGAAAGAATGATAGCAACGTGTTACCGCAAATTATTTTGGCTACGCGCATACACTTTCTGTGATCGCTTATACTGGAACAAATAAATGATGTGAGTACCTCTACTATAAAGATACAAAGTACTATAAAGTACAGAAAACGAAGGATTCTGTGACACTTTCAATCTCAATTGAACGGTACATGTTCATTATAATTACTGCTATTTATAATAACATCACCATCGTATGTACAATTACAGTTATAGGAGAATTAACATCCGTGAACTTTGCCGTGAAACGCTTTGTTGATCGATGTTAATTGTTGAATGTTACTTGAGGAGAAAACTTATTTTGAATAGTTAGATATTTAGCCAAAGATTTTAGCTAAATGATACGTGTTAGATTATTTATAGTTTTCGAAAGACTACGCAGTCTTTTATTTGTACAAACCAAGTTACGAGTAATACAATAGGGGATTGTGCTCGTTATAAATTTTTATTTATAATACGAAAAGACTTATGTATATGATGTATAGATATACATACGTACGTACATAACATAATATACTTATTGTGTTATATCTATATTATGTTCTTGTTTTAAAAGACGTGCACCCCTTGGGACGTTAAACAGATCTAAGGGTACACGCATATACGGTTACATTTGTATAAAATCATATATTTTAAGCAGGGGTAGTAAATACGAAAGATGTCTATATTGTATGTTATAAGAATATAAGACGACGAAATGAATGAACTATGAGATGTTAAGGTTTTTAGGATCGATACGACGAAGAGAAAATATGAATGCAAAATAACCAAGTTATTGCTGTAAACATCAGATTATGAAAATTTTATACAAAAAGATTATTTCAATTACATACATACTGTGATTCTAAATCAAATTTATATGTATGATAATATATATATATACACACAAGGTATATAAAGATATGTTGAGAGATATTGTAGAAATAATATATATGAAAAGAATGCGTGGTTATCGCTATTTGTACATATATATACACACATGTATATAAGGGATTTCGAATTTTTAATTCTATTATTAATCTCTTCTTAAGGGGAGGTTCCGGTCTAGAGCCCATAAAAATAGGTGATCTTTAGGAATTAATTACAGGAGAACTGCTATATATAATTTAATGGGAGTTGCTGCGTTCTATTAAGGATGTCTTAGATTATAGAAATATATTTTCTGTTTTATAATTAATCATCGCAGACGACACTGGGGAGTCGTTAAAGTCGAGGCGTCAAAAAACTCGTCCAAATCAGTGGGAGCTGTATCTCCAAAAGTTATTATCCGATTGGACTGAAACTTTTTTTATTTTGAAGAATATACTTCTGGCTAGGGAGGAATCCAGAAAAATTACAAAAATTACATTTTTTAGAAAATAACGACACTTAAAGTTTGAAATCACTTTTTCCCCTATATTTTTCGTCCTATCAACGCCTTCAAAAATGATAAATTTTGAATTTTTTGAAAGTTTACTGGTCCCCCCCCCCCCCTAGCCAGAAGTATATTATTCAAAATAAAAAATGTTTCAGTAGAATCGGATAATATCTTCTGGAGATACAGGTCCCACCGATTTTGAGACCACTGTTTCGAGAAAAACGCGTTTAAAGTTTTATGTGAGCGCCCATGCTTTTGCCGCTACTCAAATGCCTATAACTTCGGGAATTTTGCGAATTTCAACAGATCCTTTTAAACACGTATCCCCAAAAGGTTGAACATTCGAAAAATGAAATAAAAAAAAATCGATTTTTAGACCGAAACGTCCCCTTAACAGAAAAAACACGAATGCTTATTTTTAATTTATCCATTACATATAATAGATAATTTGTTGACTTTCTTTCATATATATATATATATATTACACGCGAAGCATCACTCCTATCGTTGTTTGTTTTGTTATGTATCTTATATAAATACTAACATCTCATAGGTCGTACAGAAATTTACACATAATACAATAATACCTGTTCACTCCCCCTGTCACATGTTTACATTTGATCGAAACTATTTAAATGTGCCTAATAAGTTACTGTTCATACGATAATGAAAAGTTTCTAATTGTTTTAAATGTTAGCAATGTTTCCTCTTATATTATACTATACCGATATATATATATATATCAGAAGTAAGAAAAAAAATTCTTAACGAATAAGTTCCTGGCTGTATAGAAAAAGCGAAATAGATATATTCCTTGTTAAGAGGCTAAAAAAACAGGTATTATACATACCCGTACAGGGTTAACAGACTATATTGACAATCGTGTCATAGTTTTCTTTTTCCTGGTTTACATTCCAAAGAATAAACAAACATGCGGTGGAAGTCGTTTTCATTAGAACGAAAGGATATAATTTTATTATGAAATTCAACCGAATAGGAGAATGTAGAAGTCTATCGATTGTTATTCCACTTAAATGTTTCTTGTTTGACAAGTTTGTTTGTTTGTTTAAACCATTTCATATTTTATTCGCACGAGTGCCTTAAGATACACCTAACAGTATTTGTTGTGTCGTGTTATATACATATAAGATTAAATGAAACTATATATTTGTACGCACTGTATTTTTGTGCGTATTCCTAATGTTCTTGTACGGAATGTGCATAATGCTCGTTGCAATTACGAGGGCATATATTAATTAAAGGTGTACGGCTAAGGACATAAACGAAGGGTATCTTTCTAGAAATCTTTCGATCTCTATTCGAAGTAAATGAAATCCTTATAAATTTTTTAACCATATTTATATGCGCGAGACAAAGCAAACTCTGTATATACTGTGGAGACGTGTGTCTCTCCGTGGGGAGAGATGTACTCTCGTAATTGAAGTTGTATTATGCACATGTTTTACGATATCATTGTGTGTTCTATGTGCCTAAACCTTAAGAAATTTATATGCATTCAAGTGCATAATACTATTTATGCACATTTAACATAATATGAAAATGCATCACGTGTAAATTCTGTAGAAAAAGATATCTGAAAGTTGTTTTTATATAAAATGGGTACTAAGGATTCTGCGCTAAGGAATCGTATCTGTTCGGTGACACGTGTTCTGTGCTGTGCTGTGCTGTATTGTATTGTACTGCAAACAGACCTAGGAACTTGAAAATTTACTCTATATTTCACTTACGGATATGTAATAATATTCATGTAAAGCAAATGCAGCAAAGCTACGAATAGAGCATTTTATCATTCAGCATTACACTGATCCAGCAAATTTCACTAGTAAGATTCTTTTATCTGAATTTACTTAGTTTATTATACGTATCTGAAAGATCAGGATATTCTTGAATAATTAAATTATATTCAGCATATGCTTTAGTTAGACAAACAATGGATTTTTAGTGAATTCAATTGTTGACTTCCATTAATATAAAATAATATAAGATTGCACTGATCCATATACATATGTACGTATGTATTTCCAATTGTAAAAGCAAACTCTTCTACTTCTTTTGAAAGTTATTCATTCCTGGATGCAAGTTAATAAATGATTTATGATTCAAATGAAATGTAGTGGAAATACATATTTACGACACAATCAAAAATACTGCAAATATAGATTTCAGTGTAACAAATAATTTCCGTACATTACATCGATATATATTATACTCCTGTTTGTCGATAAAATCTAACGTAATGTCTCTTTATTGAGTTTGGTGTTCTAAATATCAAACTTTAATTTGTAATTTTTTTACATTTTTAAACGTTTAAATGAAATACTGCACATTGAATACGAGTCAGATAGCAGCACCACTTGAATGGCGCAGATCTGTTCAGTGAAATAAGCGTAATTACCTAATTATATATATATATATATATATATTTTTACGATGCTTATAATTGATTGTTCCGCGGGGAATATTCATTTTTAAAATGGTTGTTAGCAGTGCAATTCTAAACGATGTGGACGATTTATACAGTTCTGCTAACTTTGTACGCTACATGTGATTGATATAGTTATAGATTATAGAATAATCATCGGACATGTAATATATTAAGCTAAAAGTGTGTTTCAGATCTGTAACATTTTTTCGATTGTAATATCTCTGATGAATTGATTGAATTTTAAATGAAAATCAAACGAATACCTTCGCTTAATCATGATACAGTAGCGACAATATTTATTAATTATTTAGATTTATAGAAGAAGCATTTTAAAAGTGTTAGAATGATTTAAGTTTTAAAGACAACAGATTAGTCTGCAGTTCTGAAAATACATTATAAGAATGTTACACATCTATACATCTATACACACACACACACACCAAATCATTCCATAAAGTGACAGAAGAAGTTTTATCTATAGAAATAAGAATTATGCGAATCGATTGATTAGTTTCTGTTATTGTACTTAGGCTACAGAAGTGTATACAAAATCCTAGTTAGATATATGATACGAAGAAATAAATAGCAAATATTCTCATCGATGTGTGCAATTTTTAATTCATTTAGAGATCCCTGCTAGAGCTTTTCGGGCACTCGAATAAAGCGAGCCGAGCCGGGTACCCGTAAAATCCGGGCGGCTCGAAAACTCCGGGTACTTCGAATTTATTTCAGGCGACTTGAAAGAACCGGATAGCCCGAATTGCTTCCGGGCGGCTCGGTAGAAGGGGTTAGCTCGAATTGTTTCGAAACAATTCGGGCTACCCGATATTCTTCCGAGTGGCCCGAAACGATTCGGATTACCCGGATTTTTCAAGCCGCCCGAAACAAATTCAAGCTGCCCGGATTTTACGGGTACCCGGTTCGACTCGAAAACCGAGTCCCGTCTGGGTTCGAATTTCAAGCTGCTCGAATATTCGAGTACTCGGACAGCCTTAATCCCTGCTTCGTTCATTTATAACCAACAACAACTTGTTCATGTTGCTATTACAAACGTTTTGTTGGTTGATTTTTCATACGCATGTATCATATAACGGAAGAATAATGGAGCAACAATAAAGATATGACATTTTTAACCTCTACGGCTAGCATTTCGTATTCGATTAATGTTTGTTCATTTCAGTTCATTTAATCAAACAAATTTAGTAGTCAAGGTAATATCACGTACCGAATATTTCCTAATCTCCTGCCTAGCTTTCGTGTCGCGTATCCTACAACCTCATATTGTAATTGAAAATGACCAAAATTAGCGGTTACGGTTACTCGAACGCTACACGTGACGCGCAGTGACACGCGACTTGCACGCGCTGCTGAACTGCTGGCGCGCTCAGGATTTAATCTTGGGGGAGCCGAGTTGAAGGGATAAATATATTTTCAACGTAAATTAAATAAAATTCATTAAGTGATTGTAAAAAGATGGTTGGCGCACTTACGAAAAAAATTTTGCACCTGTTTTCTACTTAATACGTTTTGTCTTTACGAGATACAATAAAAAAAGAATTACATTTATATTTTTTTTATGTGGGAGTTGGATTCCATTACAATTAAGTGCTCGATATAGTTTTTTAGCGCATAATAACTTGCATAATGAGTTCCGCCGGCCCTAGTGGTGTTTACGTTAATCTCCTTTTTCTTTGGGGGGCCCCAGGACCACTTGGCCCCCTCCCTGGGTGCGCCACTGCATACTTGACGTAGCGTATTATTTTAAACTGTAAGCCCGCGAAAATAAAAGACCCCAAGGATATTAAGCTTTCAAATGGTAGTTTCATCATATTGCAGTTTGATTTAACACATTTAACACGCAAACGAATAATAACGTTTTCGTGTTACCTCGAATGATTCATTAATCACATTAATTAACGTAATGAAAAGGCAACGTAACGCAACGTAAAGTTATTGATCAAATTCGGAATGCTGGAAAGCATGCGCGTCTTTCTCACTTGCCTCGGTTTATAAGTCCTACATGTATGTATGTATATGCACGGGATGGAAGCAATTCTCGGACACCAGTCGACTCACACAACGAACCGTATAAATTACCTTTAAGCGCTCCCTATATGTATACTTTCCTGCGCAGCGCGCGGGCGGCTCTTTGATCGCGTAGTGCGTACGACTGCGTACAACTGTCTGCTTACCTATGTATGTGGCTGGCGTCCGAGAGATTCCTTGCACTCGCTTGCACTCCGTGTATGTATGTACATATAGCATGATGTTTTACAGAGCCTTGCGAGTCTACTATTTCCACTTTTTTACGATCATCTGCTGCGTGAATAGTGAAACATTAATGAAGACGAATGAGAAACGAATTAGCATGAGAAACAATTACAAGATGTGCCCCGATCGCTTTGACATTCACAGGGATAAAATTATTCGGACGCACGAGTCCCGAGACATGGGTGCCAAGTACTTGAACGTGGACGAATTTGATTCTAAGGAGGAATGCCTAAAATTCTGCTGTGATACGGACGGTTGCGACGTGTTTGTTTTCGAGGAGAAGGTACATGTATTCCTATATGCCTCTCTACTACATCCATACATCTCTTCCTAAAGTATTAAAATTCAGTTACCTTGCTCGCGAGGCATGTATTCGGACTTTTAGGAAACTAAGCGCAGATATACTTTTAATAGTATACAGTAAGTTAAGTATCATTTCCCATATCTCCTATTATCTCATCTGCTTTATCCGTAGAGTAAATAATAATAAATTAGTAAGAAAAATCGCTGTACTTATACATTCGCTAACGATAAATCGATTCTGTGTCTGTTTCGCAGAAACCCGGTAGTTGTTACCTCTTCCAATGCGGACCGCAACACGATTTTAAATGTAAATTCACCACTCACGCTAATTACAGTAGCGCGGTGCGTATTAATTATTATCCACGTAACAATGCGCAGCTGGAGGAAGAGATTCCAATCTCTCAACAGGAACACGAATTGAAGTCTCTTAGGTAAGCGATCGTTCTACCCGCTAACGTTTTGAACATAACGAGTCGATCGAATTTTTTGGACGTAGGAAATTGGCAGAGCCGGTGCCAGGGGAATACTTCTTTTCAGAGCCTTCCATAAAATTAATCGCCACTCTAACACCAAAACTATCACTAACAACACCTTCCCCGCCTGCTAAGCAAGGTTCAATTTAAGATTCAAGAAATCATATAATTATAACTGTACATAGGAAAGGAACACTAACGCATACTTGCATACATTAGCTTGTAGCCATAACCAATACGAGTGTCGTTCATCTGGAGTCTGCATTGCTATATATAATGTATGCGACGGGATTCCGCAATGCGTGGATGGATCCGACGAAGCAGCAGACCTAGCGTGCCCTATGGAAAAGCCAACGATCTCTCCTTCTATGATACAAGCGCCTCAGCCTGCACCGCTTCTGCCTGTTGATATTATAAAGTATCAGCACACGGTCGATCAACATAAATCCCTTGCTCCGCTGTACCCTCGTGTTGCAGGAGTCAATCCTAAGCCTTGGGAATTGGCTAACGTAGCTCATCAAATGATGCCGCAACAGCAGCCTCCTCTTTTATACCCGGCGCAACAAATGGACATACCTGAGTTGCATAAAGGTTTCGGTCCTCCAGGATACCAATGGGATTATCAACCCGTGTACGAGCAGGATAAGAACATTTATAACGCTGTTAATTCGTATCGCGAGCCAAATAATTTGAACACTTACGAGCGTAAGTAGTATTATGTGGGTAAGCCTCGAGGCAATCTTTGCGTATTTTAAGAGGAGGTTCCGGTCTAGAGCCCATAAAAATAGGTGATCTTTATGAATTAATTAAAGGAAAACTACTATGTATAATTTAACGGGACTTTTTGCATTGTATTAAGAATGTCTTAGATTATAGAAATATATTTTTTGTTTTATAATTAATTATTGCAGACGACACTGGGGAGTCGTTAAAGTCGAGGCGTCAAAAAACTCATCCAAATCGGTGGGACCTGTATCTCTAAAAGTTATTATCCGATTCGACTGAATTTTTTTTTATTTTGAAGAATATACTTCTAGCTAGGGGGAAATCAGAAGAATTTACAAAAGTGACATTTTCTTAGAAAATAACGACGCTTGAAGTGTGAAATCTCTTTCTCCCTATATTTTTCGTCCTTTCAACGGCTTTAAAAATGATAAATTTTCAATTTTTTTGTAATATCTTTCTGGTTTTCCCCTAGCCAGAAGTATATTCTTCAAAATAAAAAAAGTTTCAGTCGAATCGGATAATATCTTTTGGAAATACAGGTCCCACCGATTTTGAGAACACTGTTTCGAGAAAAACGCGTTTAAAGTTTTACGTGAGCGCCCATGCATTTGCCGCTACTCAAATGCCTATAACATCGAGAATTTTGCGAATTTCAACAAATCCTTTTAACACGTACTCCTAAAAGGTTGAACATTCGAAAAATGAATTAAAAAAACAAAATCGACTTTTAGACCGGAACCTTCCCTTAAATCAAATAATATTGCATTGTATGTTTTTAGAGGATCAACCGCATATTTTCAATCACAAGGGATCGAGCGTTATAGGAGAAAAGGAAGCAGACACGTAAGATATCCCGATGATACATGTACGATGTAGTAGAACGCGAACAGAAAATGAAGCACCAAATAACAACATGCTAGAATCATTTGAAAATCTTCTGCTCGCAGTGCATTCATGGATGTAAGACACCCATTTACGTCGCATCTTGTGTCGCCAAATAGAGGAGTATGGCAAAACACTCAGGTCTTCCCATCTCCCTCCCCGGCATCGAATGTACAACAGAAACCGATTAATGAAATGGAGAAGAGTCTCGTTATTACAACTACACCTCTGTGCGATGTTAGTCTACTTTCATAACATAATAATTTCGATTTAACGCGATATTGATACAGAATCGTCGTAGATATCGCACGAACAGACAGATGCACTAACGAAGACCAAGGAAACTGAGCAAATTAACCAGCAAGGGGAGAAACATATCGTTCACGAGAAGAAAGTTAATGAAAATAAAGTTAAAGGAAGTATGCTGGCAAACGAGGCGCCGAAATTTAACCACGTTCAGGCAAAGGAGCCGCAGGGTGGGTTATCAAAGCTACTTTCTTTCTTTCTTTCATACATATGTATGTGTATTATTCGACAATTACTCATGCTTGTTTTTCGCGTAGAGCATAAAAGCTTAATAGTTATTAAAGATCATAGCAGAGAGCATGGAAGAAATACTTTAATGGCGGAGCATTTGAAGCAAGCGAGTGAAAGCGAAGGTTTAAGACCCAGAGGGGCGGTCATATCTTTGGCTTTAGGACTTACGATAACAGCCATTACAGCTGCATTAATTGCTTGCCGTTTGCGAGTCGTTCGAAGACGCGGAAGACGTCATGGGCCGTACGCTCACGATGCGGATTATTTAGTTAACGGGATGTATCTCTAACTGTAAGTATGAATTTAGTTAGTCAAATGTGTTTGGCGATATTTTCATACGACTTTAAATGGCCACACGAATACACGATACACAATAAAAAGTGTTTCTACTTTAATCGTATGGTTTCGATATGAATTGAGAGTAGGGCTGCCATCCGTAAAATCATTGATCTAGGACAGACAGTATTAAAACCCCGGACATTTCCACTTGAAACCCGGACACTTTTAACTATTTCTTATATGAGACAGAGCAATAACGGACTAACTCAAATTTTTTTCGAAACTGAGTTAGTAACAATAACGTATTCCAATAATAGGCGCTACTAATCATATAAAATGGGGGGGGGGGGAACATTTTTAATATGGGTTGATCCGTTGTCGCTCTCCCTGCCTCGTATTAGGTGCGATATCCCGAGACAAAAATTTCTGTAAATTATAGACTGTAACCGCAATTAAGAAATAAAGATAAAAGAAATATTAAAATATTTATGACTTTTTGAGCGAGCAGCATCGAAAAACTCGGATCACTACAGAAAATCCCCCCGAACGCCCTAAAAAAAAAAAAAGAGGACAAATCCGGAGAAGCCCGGACGGGTGGCAGCCCTAATTGAGAGCAATCAATTTGTATCTCTATATGTACGCGTGTACTTGGTATGAGCAAATTCGGTATTTAACGAAGACAGTATATGAAATATACATATTATTTAGTACACTTGTACGGTACTATAAAATGAATATATTCTGTTAAATTTATATATTCATAACGAAATATTAAAGCGTTTCATAAAATCGATTTTTGTTCGAATAATTTATATCTCACCAGCCAATGCTTTAATTTCTATGTACATTAGATTATAGATTTTAGATTTTACGACGGAAAATGTTGACAATACGTGCGGAAATGTAAATCTAGGCATTCCTGAATAGCGCAATGTTTAGTGTAATGTTTACCACAAAGAGTTTGCTGTGTAATTGGGGGAGACTTCGGTGCAATAAAATTCTTCATATCAGGGAACTTGAACACACCTATGTCTGTATGTATAACTTCCACAGTCCCGCATGAACGGAGAAAAGCTAAAGATTTATAAGAAATAAAGCTATATTTATATATCATTTTTACAATCATATGCTCATAATACATCTTTACGATTCTTGACAACAGAATCATTGTTCTGAAAATTATATTAACCAATCGTATAAAATTACGTTCGTATATTCTTTTGTATGTTAAATGCATGAAAAGTGCCAAGTACAAAGCACATTTCAATATACATATGTATTCTAGTTTGTGGCAATATGATAATATGTCAACTACATACATCGTATGTTTTGTATCTCTAGACTCTAGCTAGACGAAGAATTGTATTTATATAAATTTTACTAATTGACACTATTGAGCATAATGCATATAATATGTATTATATGCATAAATCTTTCGGTACTTAGCGCTGTCTTATCGTTAGAGGCAAAGGCCACAGGATTGCCAAGCTTTACGAAGCTCGGCAATTCTAATTCTCGTGAAATTTGGACAAAATGATGGAAGCGCTCGGATTTAATCGTCCTTAATAGTACGAGAAATAATAATTTATCTAGAAAGTCGGAGAGGTTTTGCATCTTTAATGCGTGATAGATGAACATTAAACTCCGTTCGAGTAAACTGAATCGTACGGAATGTTTTTGAAATACCTTTAATATACCACTTATCATCAATAACCAAATATTCAAATCTTAATGATTACCTTATTCAATTATTATTCTAATTAGCTTTCTCATAAAGATTACAGTACTATTTCTTCAGTATATACATCGGCAAAAATAACAATCGCGAAGATGAGAAATATATTTGTTCCCTTGAAACTTAAAAAATTAATTTTCAATACATTTCGTATTTAAACGGGGGAATGAAGAGAATGAAAGTAATTTCGGTTGTACGCTTGCACCATTACTTACACTTATACCGTAACAAGTGAAGGTCGTGAGATGCTTATAAATAGAGCCGTATGTTTGTTCGAAACGAAATAAAAATATCGTTTAATTCCATTCCATGTTACACCGCTGTAAGCAGCTACTGGCGACCAGCAGCTGCTGCGTTTTGCTGCGCTTGTATAAATTCAGGATAATCTATGTACCCGTCATTATTAGTATCATCCATAGAGAGTATCGGATCTATCAAAGTGACCAACTCCTCATCCTTAAATAACTTCTCCGCAGCGTTGGATCCTCCTACCTCTTTGTTACCTTGTTCTGAGCGTACCAGAGTAGTTACAACACACTTGTCACAGTATCGAATAATACGTTTCAATTAGTAATTAATATCTAAATACATACCATGCCAATGAATCAAGGACTTTATAAGTTCGCAACCGTCTAGTTTATTATTGTTGTCCGCGTCGTGCATTTTGAAATAATGGAACTGCAATTCCTGGTCCGTCATTTTACTAATATCTATCGGAACGTCCATATGCTCTGCGATATGGCTATAAGAAAATGAGAATTTCAAGCAATTTTCGCATAGAGTACAGTATGCGTATAACAAAGTCATATTAACGTACGCTTTTTCGTTGGCTATATTGGCAGCGTTAAGTATTTGTTGTGGGTGTTCGTGGCCATGACCGTGAGCGTGTGCTTGTTGAGTCGGTACTTGATGAGTTGGCATGTGTTGTTGCACAGGTACTTGTTGCACTGGAACCTGTTGGTGTACAGGTGGTTGACCCGTTGCTTGCTGAAACTTTACGCGTAAGGCAAGTTTAATTTTTAGTTATTAGTAATCAGCAATTAAGAAGTAGCTGGTCTATCGCTACACTCGTCTACCTGCTGTGGTGGAACTTGCGGTACTTGGTACATTGGTTGAACAGGCTAAAACAAATCGATTTATGTAGTGATCTATGAATTAGAGAAGCATTAAAAATCATTCTCTCTTGCATACATATTACTCATAACATTTCCCAACGCTGTCTCAAGGGAAATTAAAGAAACGCGACTGATGCCATGAGAAAGTAGTAAACATATGTTTCGCTTATGTGAAAGATACAACTTACTTGTTGATAATGTTGGGGTGACACACCTGGTGGAACTCTTTGTATCTGAGCGTGTATATATTTACAGCCGAATGATCCGATTATAAACAACCACAAATTCCAATTCATTTTGTAATATTATTCTACAAACAATAAATTCACCCACGTAATTACATGTTCGAAATCTGTCGAACGAACGATACGCGTGTGTTACACATGCGTGTTAACGCGTTATCTCTGACCTATTAAATTCTAAACTGCAATGAATTACGAGAATACCTTTGTAAATACCTGGTTTACGTTAGGGGGTGTACACAAAAACTAGCATGTAGTATGTGACGGTCCTGTTCATTGGCAAGACTGTACACTGTGTGCCGGACAGTGCCGGATCGCGAATTTAAGGTTATGTTACAAAATGTTAGACTGACGTGGACAGATGCTCGCAGCTCGTAGCGGAGTTTCACGGGGTTTCACGGTGCTTCCAGCGTTTCCAGGTGTTTCAAACTACAATCTACATAGGTAGATGGGGCCAGCGATTCAAGCGACTGATGGATTGAACAGAACCGAGCAGAACTTGCGAAGGAAGCAACTTTTCCCGAGCTTCTTTTAATGAGATTTATGGAATCTTACAATAAATAATTTCGATTAAAAGGCATTTTAGCACAATTTTAATCCCTCGCACGAGAAACTTTCTACCATTCAGGGGCGTCCGGAGACTTTTTTCCAAGGGGGGACAATTGGCAAAAAATTATTTGAAATAAAAATTTCGTACACAAATTTTTTTCAAATAATTTTTTTGCCCATCTCTGCAGAAAGGTCTATAAAAGAAGCATTGGCGTCCACAAGGGGTGGGGCAAAAGGGGCAATTGCCTCCCCGGCTTTTGAGAAAAAATCGCTTATTTTTCAAAACTGATCTTTATTAAGTTTATACTAAAGAAGGGAATATTTTTAAATTTCGGTTTTAAATTTTTAAAATGAGTTAAAAAAGCAAGAGGGGTGTATTTTTCTTTACCATCATCCCAAAGTTCCCTCTCCCTAGAAAAAAAGTCTTCGGACGCCCCTGAAAAGAAGCGGTGTAGGTGTATTATACTTTCTGCATTCAAATGTCTAATACCTTTCGTTAAAATTTAATATCGAGAAGTTAAGCAATTCTATAATTCTAATAGTTGGCATTAGCCCGCCGTTGTTGGTTGTGGTTGCGAACGGTATTAAAGTCCAATGCTTCCACAATGGCGGACACGTACTGCTCCACTCGATACGAAATAAGCACATTAACGTGACTGTATGATTTTAAAAGACTTCAAGTAATTTGCCGTTGTACATACTAAGACTGAAATAAATATAGGTGAATCGTTAAAAAAATATTTGCGAATATATAGGAAGATCTTGGGAGCGTGGAGATTGAATCGCGTTTAACAGGTACGCATCAGAGTTGCACACATTTCTTAATTGCCAGCGTTAATCTTTACCGCCCTGTTTAAGTTTCACGCCATGTAATTTCGTTAATCGTGACGGACATTGTAATATTATTTTACGCAGATGGTTTTATTCGAGTAAACATTTCATTGTGTAAAGTAACGTGTGTGATAATTTATAACCCATATGTCTATAAGCATTTCTAATCTTCTATTCTTAAAGCTTAAAGATTTATTAAAACTAATTCGTCAACAAATGCTCGCAATTAATCGCGGACAGTTACGAAATATATGTTATTGTGGTTACATCATCCTGTCTGTACTGTGATATTTGCCAATATTTGGTTGGAAAGCTGTCTACGGGACAAGATTTACAACTGCAGTTTGTTCCGTTAAGGTGCATATTAATGTATTTACTTTAGTTCAGCGCTCCCGTTGTTTTCATATTTTAGGTTAGAGAATAAATGAAAAATGGCTCAGATACCAAAACACCGGAAAGTTAAAAGAGCCACGGTGCTCATTAAGAGGACGCAATGCTTGAAGAACTATTTTAAAAGCAAATCTTATAAACCCTGTAAGTCTTGAATATCTCTGATGTTTACAGCACGATGACCTATTAATGTGAAATTTCGTTCTTTGCAGTGTGCGAGAAGTTAAAAATTAATAACAACTCGCTAGCGAAAGCACTGTCTAAAGAGAAACAGGAGAGCCAACTGTTATTTTCTCAGAATGTTGCTTTGATCGCGGAGGTACAGGATTTGGGCTTAGCCTGTAGTAAGAGCGATGTACGTAAAGTTTTAATAGAAATGTGTAGTTAATAGCAGGGATCGAAAAAGTTCTGGGACTTTTCAATAGGTTCCATTTAAAACATGGACCGTGGAACTGTTTTAAAAATATTCTCACATTCCCAGGAGAATCGATAAAATAAAAGTTCTTTGCAATAAAGGTTCTACTTGGAATGGAAGTTATAAAATATAAAATATAAAAAATTTTCTATAACAGAAACAGATATTTTGTTCACCGATATTAAAAAAGGTCTCAATCGTTGTAACAAATACTGAATACTATTCAATGGATAGTACTACAACAGTATTAAATAATTCTTACAGTTAAATTGATATTCTGAATGTGTTTTTTATCTACGTAGATATTTTAGAATTTTTATAAAAAAAATATTATTTCCAGTTCCATGAAAACACTTTTTAAAGAAGTTCCTAAAGTTAACATTTCTTTCAATAAAAATTCCACGGGAACAGATACTTTCTTAAACGAAACATATAAGTTTTAACAGAATTTATTTAAAAACGAGGGTTCGAGAACTTCTTCGATCCCTGGTTAATAGTTATATAGAATAATAGTGTTGCATAATACGAAATCATGTATTTCAGGCTGTTATATCAAATGTCCTGAAGAACGCCAACGAGATGCTTAAAATGTTAGTGACAATGACCGGTTACTTAACAAACACAATCTCGTGCTGCCAAGAATTTGCGGCTTCTCCGGTTTCCAATCTGCGAATGTCGTGTAACTCTGCTGGAAGTAGGATCTCCCAACTCTTCGTAGTATCTATACATCTATTTTAGCACGATTATCTAGCAGAGAATATCATTCCAGGGCGGGAATCGTACAGGAGATTGTCGACTAAATCTCCAACCAGAGGAGTAGTAAAGCCCATGGTGAGCGGTCACACCATTACGAAGCCCACGATTAATTTAAGTAGAGTAAATATGCAACACTTTAACAACCCATCGAACTTAAGTATAATACAAGAGGTAACAACGCCTCCCAGAAATCAAGACTTAAACAGTCCAAGGTCTCCCATTGCCGTTTCCGTCAGGCAACGTAGATGCGTAAGTACCTTGAAAGCCTGAAGTTTCCATTAGTAGATTCGTAATTATCATGAATTATTTCTATTATTTGGGTCTTCTAGGGTAATGGGCGTGCGTGTAGGATGCCTGAAAGGCTAACTGTTGTTTCGCCAAGAAATAGTGGTACGCTGTACTAGTATGTAACACGGTACTAGTATCTATATTTCATACAAAATTAATTTTTAACGTACATTTGTAGAAGAAAATGAACGAAGGTTGAGTAAGAGAAGTAGCAGACGCTCGAGACCAAAGTCGGATAGATTGTCCGCAAGCAAAACCTCCCGGCGTAGTATTGATAACTTCCAACACATTACAAGCCCCAGAGTAAAGCTGAACGATGTATCGAAGTTACTGCAGAATTCTCAAAGTATCAACATTCGAATGGTTCGTGCGTTGGATGCATCTCTTTTTATTTCCTCCTGTAACGGTCATGACAATTGATTTATCTGTCTACAGTTAACAGAGAGCCGAAACGATCATGAGATCGTTATCCCGGAGAACAGCAGTGCTGCAAATCACCGAGGCTCCTCTCGGATAGCTACTACAATACCGGAAACATCATCTTCCGAGAATTCAAAGGTTGATGATTATGGTGATGCTGGTGTTGCTAATACTGCTGCTGCTGCTGCTGCTGCTGCTGCTGATAGCAACGTCGATGATAAAAATGAACAGAATAATAAGAAATCGGACAGTATGGATGAAAAGATGCAAAAAAATCACAGCGAAATGCAAGCTGGTGCGTCTAATTGGGAGGATCCCCTTGAAGGGCCAAGTTGGTTGTTCAACAGTTCACAAACTGTGCCTTGCTACAGAAATAACGAGAAGAAGACTGACGCTGTAAATGTTTCAAGCGATAACAGTATGTGTTCAACTTTAAAAGCAACAGAATTAAGCGACGAGTCGGACAGCGAAAGGTGTATGCACCAAGCTGTGTCATTGACAACGTTAAACAAACGTGGAAGCCAACTGGTGCTTTCGAAAAATAGCAAACGAATAAATAATAGGCACAACGAATGCACACTCTACGAAGAGAGTAGAAGCAGCGACACTGGCTGCAATACACCTAAGCCGACCGTTCCAACGGACGCAGCCGAGGACAGGTGTAAAATGGAGGGCAGGCCTTTCGTAAATTCGGCAAATTTTGTCACGCAAAGGCGAGGCTATTTCGAAAGCGAGGATGAGGATGATTTTACTTTGATGTTTTTGCGGCAACCGCGTGACGCGCATTTCGACATAAACGATTTAAAGCTGCCGGTTTTAGAAGAATCCTCGCTAAATCCATTAGTCCGAGCCGATCCAGAACCAGAGCCACAGCCGGAAATAACCACCACTCTCCGACATATATCCCAGATTTGCCCGATTCCGTCTGTCTCGAACAACAGTCTGGACAAGTCTGCGTTCAATGAATCCACCGCCAAACTGCCGCTGCTTATGAATAACGATTACGACAATAAAGACTTGACTCCGATGAAAGATAAGTCGGAACCCTTCCAATCGAAGAAAAGATTGAAGAAATTAATGAGCGACAGCGACAGCGACAGTACGCCAACGTTTAATAAGAACAACAAGAAGAAAGAAAAGCAGAAGAAGAAAAAGATTAAGGAGAAGCCGGCGAACAAAGATCCGAGTGCCGCTAAAGTTGTGTTGCAAAAATTGGACGAATCCGATGTTAAGTCGAGAACACCTTCCCCCGAGGAGATTTCTCACCATTTTAATCAGTCCTTGTGCGTACGACGGGCATATTAACGCACACTTATATCAATTATAAACAACTGTAATCTGTACATAAAATTTATTTGCAGGAGCTCCGCGTGTTTGCGCGTGGACAACTCGAGCGATTCGGAAAGCAGTAGCGCAAGTATAAATAGCATGTATACTTTAAATCGACCTAGACGGAAGAGAGCTCCAACGAATTTACACGAACCCAACTTGAAAAAGTAAAGAATCGATTATTTCTGCGAACCCATCGCGCGCGATTATACGGAATCCTAATTAATGTTTGTTTTCAGGAAATTGCGAAGGAACCATTAATACAGATATGCGATATTTATCGACTCTCGGGACAGGAATAATGATCGAATACAGCGCGATGCGTATTTCGAACGCATTCATGTATCCGTCGAAGAGATGTAAATAATTGCGCGCGATTAATTGATTGGATTTGAGAATCATTGAACCAACATTTGCCATAACCCTCGCAAGCCGTTCTCACTTTGAGCTTGAGCCGTTCTGCTTCCATTGTTACGCACATATTTGTTAAATGGAACACCGTTGATTGTTTACAGAAGATCAGTATGCCTTGTCATAGTCATAGCCTCAATAATTTTGCTTCCTCTCGTGATATTCTTCGTTTCGTATGTTGTACTTTTTGTACCCTTATCTGATGTTACGAGAAATAAATACGAGAAAATTCAAGAGTGTGTGACGTTTATTACCTAATCGGTACACTGTGCGCGATGAAGCCAACGCTTTCGAAAGTATTTGAAAGTACATTAATTGGTAAAAAGTAAAACGGATCTTGCGATATTCTCCATCAAACCGTGAAAGGTACAACTAAAGCTAAAGCTACACCATATCTACGTCCGTTAACTAACCTTGGTCGATAATCGATACATCACGATACGATCTCGTGAATACTCGCCAGTCTCGATACATAGGATCGAATTTCGATCATCGAAATAAACCGTTAACAGTTCGTTTAAGCATTCGCGTCGAAGCAAGAAAATAACAGAATTCTAAGAGTTTTAGCGGAAAAAATATTTTAGCCCGTCCGCATAAAGGTGAGAATACCCACCACAATTTGTCGAAGACTGAAGCGTAATATGGGCGAAGGGAAAATTATATACGATATATATATACGCGTATGTATATATAGCGTGGTTAGACTGCAGGTTATATGCAGAAATTCGTTCCGTTTATTGAATTTCGAGATAAGAATCAGCTAGCGTGATTTTGCCCAGCTAGTTTTCCATATACAATGAGCTTCTCCGGCAGATAATTACGCAGGTCAAATGATTCAGCGTTGGATGCGACGCGGCGAGATGCAATTGTCAACATAACCGTAATAACTTGATTTGGATGTGTTTCGCTTTCAGCTGCGTCCGTAATGGGTAAACATATTACGTGTAGATCAACGGACGGTCGGGCGCATGCGGAAACAAACACTTTACCTGAAGCAACCCATGGATCCACGCATATCTGACTACCGGCTCACAAACAATAGGATCATGGGACAGGTAAATAGAACAGTTTTTCATTTTTCCACGTTTCCAGCGATACATGTTACATTTTACAGCATCAAGTTCAACTTTCCTTTCTTTAACTTAATTACACATGTCATTTAGACAAATTTGTACATACGAGAAAAAAGATGTATTTTTTTACTTATTTTTTCGAGGGGATTTAAATGAACGTGGAGTTAAAAATTCCAACCTATTAACGTCCTCGACATTAAGATCGTACGAGGGAATCGTGTAGCAATTGGGTGTTGTACAAAACAATACTATATTCGCGACGCGTTAGTACTTGACAGACTTATTAGAACATCGCTATTACCAGGGCACGAAAATAACGTGAATTTCAAGGAGTACAAGCTGCCTGGCGCTTATTTCCGTTCAAACTTTCCCTCCGCGGAAAGGACAGTGCGGCAGTGCGCATGCACCGGCCATTTCCTAGTAGCGCCGGATCGCAGAACCAATGAGAGTAGGTCGATGACGGCATCGGTGGCCAATCGGCGCCCGTGCCGGTGACGACCGAGTTATTTTTAGTATACGTGAGTCACGGGATATAAGGCAGTACGTTTAGTTGGGTGTTCACAAGTTGTCGAGACATCGTACCGTGCGGCCGTGTGACGTTCAACGTTCGATGCTCGAATTCGACGTACGTAATCGCAGGCTGTTCTAGAAGTGCACACGCGCAGGAGCATATATCGCATCCGTTGGATCGTGCGCCCGCCGTGAGTCATTGTTGTGTGTTGACAGTTGAACCAGGTCGACTCTCGTGTCACCGTCACCGTCAACGTTACCACCGTTATCGTCGCACGTCAGCGGCTCACAGAGATCCGTGCTGGAATCTCTCGCGACGCGTCGTGCCGCGCGATATTATACGAAACGCACCTTTTGCGTCTCGACTTACTACGTGTCGTCGTCGACATCGCTAGACGAGGCATATACATAGGCGCGCGCGCGCGTGTGCACCCGTACCACAGACATAAGTACCGCGTACACGAAACAAGTGTCCCCCCCGGTGAACATTGTCCCGTATGTGACCAAAGAGGAGAAGTGGCGTCTGGCGACAGGGAAGAAACGCGTTAAATCGAAAAGAGGCGGTGATAGAGCAGAAGGTGCCGCGAGGCCTGAGAATTTTCAAACTGTCGTTAGCCGCGTACGGTTATGTAACTGTGGCGGAAAAGTAGACGCGTGTGTTGGGTGGATAGGAAGGAAGAACGGAAGCGAAGGAAGAGAACGCAGAGAGCCGATCGATCGAATAGGAGAGGATCTATCGGCGGTCTCGTAGGTAGATATTTATCTACGGGTGACAAGCAGCAACGGGGGCGGAATCACCGACGTGTGTGTCGTGCTCCAGTCGCGCAACCACCGGTTCTCTGTCTACGAGTCACGAAAGGCCTAGAGGTGAAGTTCAAGTTGGCACGCACTGCTCAGTTGTGCGCGCGGCATCGATGGTGCGAAGTTCGACGATGGAACAGACGTTCTACGAGGAGACGAGCGTCTACGGCGCCGTGAATCGCGAGAACAACGTGAGCCAGTTGAAGCGCAATCTGACGCTGGACCTGAATGGATGTCAGAGGCAGGGGCCGCAGGCGAAGAGGCCGCGATTGGGACCACTGCCACCAGCGCTCAACAATGTCGCACCGATACTCAGCTCCCCGGACTTGAATATGTTGAAGCTTGGCTCGCCGGAGCTGGAGAAGTTCATAATCGCCCAGCAGGATACCCTGGTAACGAATTTACCGACGCCCACGCAGATCTTGTTCCCGAAGGCGGTGACCGAGGCGCAAGAGATGTACGCCCGTGGTTTCGTGGACGCCCTGAACGAGCTTCACCACTCGGACAGCTCGCAGGAGCCGGGTAGCATCCATGGAGCGACCTATACGACCCTGGAGCCTCCGGGCAGCGTGCAGAGCACGGAATCCTCGGTTAGCCAAGGGTTGGTCCAGATCAAGGACGAGCCGCAGACGGTGCCAAGCGTCTCCAGCTCGCCGCCCATGTCCCCGATCGACATGGAGAACCAGGAGCGGATCAAACTTGAGAGGAAACGTCAGAGGAACCGCGTGGCCGCGTCCAAGTGCCGCAGGCGCAAGCTCGAGCGCATCTCCAGGCTCGAGGACAAGGTTAAGTTGCTCAAGGGCGAGAACACCGAGCTCAGCGCCGTGGTGCACAGGCTCAAAGAGCACGTGTGCCGGCTCAAGGAGCAGGTCATGGACCATGTGCATTCCGGCTGCCAGATCATGACCGTATCAGGCCAATTCTGAGCCAAAAATCCGCGCCACACGGCCTCCACGTTCAGGTCCTTTCCTCCGCGTTGCTGCCGCTGCCAACTTGTTATTCTTCTTATTCTTGTTGCTGTTGCCGCTGTTGTTGTTGTTGTTATCTCGCCTGGTGACTTAGCGTGCGCGGGCTTCTTGCTAAATCGGCAATGGACGATCCTCCCCGAACAGAGAGGGCTTCTGCTGAGCCACAGGGACATCGCTATCCTCGTTCATCCTACTCTAGCCAGCTACGTGGGCGCGGCTTGTCCTGTTAGTTTCTTCGTTCACTTCGTTGTGTCCGGGGAAAAAGGAGACTGTGCCGCGCGACGAGGCAGCGGGAAGGACGAGTGTAAGTTGGTGCGTCGCGCGGTGGTGGATACGGGGCACAGGACGATGTTAACGTCGTTAATCGGTACATTTGCGCGCGGCTCGTACGTGAGAACCAACACATCCGCCACCGGGTAGCCCACGCCTCGAGTAACGCGCGCTCGAGGAGGAGGAAAAAGGTGGAGAGAGAGAGAGAGAGATGGAGGTGGCGATGACGTGGAGAAGGAGAGAGGAAAGGCAGAGAGTGGGTGGGACTTGGCAGAGAAGAGAGGAGAGATCTTGTGTCACAAGCGGCCATTTTGGAGAATCGCGAGTACTGGCGGGAGATTCGAATTTCCCGACGCGTAGAAATTTTCCATTTTATTTATATTCGCCGGAGGAATAGATCGGCAACTTGGCCGATCGAGGACCGGGCTTAGGTTGTTTTGTCCACTTGGATCGATAACCGGGGACCGTTTTTTCTTCTAGTTTAGTAGTCTTATCTTGCTTTTCTCTCTGACAGAGAATAATACCGTCTTTGCATTGATTGTAACCAGTCTACGAAGAGTGCAATCGCTATGGCTTGTTCAGCGAGTAAGATCGATCGTTATTACCACGGGCGCGGCGATCCGAGCTCGCCGGGGATTCCCGACGATCCGCAACCGGGACACGCCGAAGGGATTATTATATTTTATACACCCTCGAATCTGTAAGGCGGTCGTGTGCTTTTCTCGTCTCTCTTGAATAAATTTTATTCGACCTTACTCGATCAAAAGCTTCTTTCGAAGACTCGTAGAATATATGCTCTAGTATGTACACGTATTCACGCGCAGAGTAACAATTAATAGGTTAAGGCTGACAGGGAGGGACGAGTGTGTTGAATGTGAACGGGTACCTATGAGGCAAGCGAAAACGAAAAGAAGTGCTTTGTGTAATTGGAAGCTTTGGTGCGATCGTTAAATATTAATCGTTACAGATCGTTGGCACGGTGCTGTAGAAATTTCTCGAAATGCGCGGGTCTGCGCGATCGTTGCATCTACTTTGCTTTCTCTATTATTTCTTTTCTCCCATTTGTTTTCTTTTTTTTTTTTGTATTAAATCGCGAGTTTACGGAACTCGTCGATCTCGGTGTCGATCGTTTAACCTCCTCTTTAAAGGAAAACTACCATTACCTTTTAAGGCTGTACAAATAGAGTATCATAGTATCGGCAGCAGTTGCCAGCGTTGAAATCACCGTTAGGGACTATCTTTCCGACGCGTCTGAACGCGACGTGGGCATTTGTGTACGGAACCTTTACAGACTGTGCTGTTACAAAGCTCGCGATAGCTTCGCTCGGTATATCTACGCATTGCTGCGTCGCGTTCAGGCGGCAGTCGTTGGCGAGGAAGCCCCGAATCTTTCCCTTGTAGCCTTTAAACCGGAGACTAGGCGTGACGAGTCGCATTCCCTTCGGTTCTTTGCCGTCTCTGAAATGCCTTAGAACTTGGTTTCGTCATATGATGTGCATCTAGTCTTGTCCAGTATGCTCCTGTAACTTGTGCACACTTGCGTGCTACTACTACTACTATTACTACTACCACTACTGCAGATCCGCAATAAAACGCGCGTTAATAGAGAAGCTTCGATAGTGTTGCCACGTGCGATATGATACTCTGCACCTAACAATAAGAGGAACGACATCGAGTTACCGTTTTTGGTGCATAAAAGGGGAAACACACGACGGACGGCGTTATCTCTTGCGTTTCCGGGATTTAACGAGCGCATAGAAATGGAATCGGACGGCATTATCGTTGTGCCATTATGTAAAGAATCTTTTTAAACCGACGTTTGCCTGCACACGACAACGAAGATCGCTGATCAGCAATAAAGTCTCTGCGTGACTCGGGAGTGCCTATGTGAACGGCGAGCAATAATCGAGCGATCGTACTGTTTCGTCGTTGCTTCGGGAAATGTCCAATGTGTATGGAACTTCGAGCTCGTTGATTCTGAGCTTACGATGCCTGCGCCGATACCGCGAGCGGATAACGACGAGACGGATTTCCGCGAGAGAAATCCTACAGATTCTTGTGATTCCCCGCGTCTCGTTGGCTACGAATCTGTTTAGCACGAGATAGGTTTAATTGTAGTAGCTGGCATAGGCGGATTTCAGGGATTTGCTGTCGGGTGATTGCAATTTCAACGAGGAGCAGAAATTTGTTTCCTGTACTTTTGTAGAATTACGTACGTGTACGTGTAAATCTCTCACGCGGAGTAAATTCTTTTTTTTTTATTCGGCCGAAGAGAATTCCAAACGCTTGTGGCAAAGCTGTTGCGACTAAATTTCTGGCCTATTCTTTCTTTCAATCTCATAATCACTTCGGCACGTAACTTCACAGGGATGGGCAACATTTAAATGGAGTTTCGAATGAATAATAGAAGTTAAAAAAGAAATTATTCCCCACTCGTTCGTTATTCGAACTTTTATTTAAATAAAAAAATCGTGCCCATCTCTGCTTGACGCTTTCTCAACGCCCATATTTATTTCTCTCTGAATAGTTAAGCGTGCTCCGTTTCTCTTGCTTCGCTTTCGATTCGTTGCGCGATCATTCTCGCTGTTAAACGGTAGCGTCTCCTAGACAGAGAGGTCTCCTCCGACATCGTAGCGTTTCCGTTAAATTCATAATTCTCTTTGGACGGGCGAAAAAGGAAGTTATATATCCCTGAGGCTTTCCTAGTACAGTTATTAGCAAATCCCCACGGCCTCCTTTTTATTTTCTCCACATCTTTTCGGATACGCTATCCGCGACAAAGTAGAGAGGAAATGAAAAGCGGAGGGGAGGAGGAAGCGTTGTCTTGTGAAATACAGCCATCGCGTGCGGCGTACAGTGTGCCTTTTTCCCAAAGTAATTTTCTGAAAGTAACTGGATCGATGGCAATTTCCGAAGACTACTCGTCCATACGCTTCCTCCTCTATCTCTCTTTCGCGCGCTCTCTCTCCCCATTTCTCTCTCTCTCTTTCTCTATCGCTCTCTCTATCTCTCTCTCTCTCTCGCGCTTGCCCTTTTTCTCCATTATCAGAAGAAAAGTCATACATCAGAGTCGAAGGAGCGTCGAGCGTTCTTTTGAACCACGTATTTGGTGGCGGTTAGCTACGATAGGAAGAGAAGTGATCGAACTCGTAACGATTAAAGCTCTAATGCCAATTAGAAAGCGAGCGAGAACAGCGGTGGCACAAAACCTATGAAAGTAATGAAAACCACAATGTGATTTAGTCAGTAAGTGAAAATCCCCGTTAAAGTATATGTACATACGTGTGCACGCGTGTGGTACGTGTATGTACATGCAATGCAATATATATACACACGCCACGTGTGTAGAGTCGTACGGTAATGACAACACGGATCGTTTGCATCTCGCGCGCGCGTAAGTCTCTGTGTGTACATGTGTATGTAAGAAGGGAGAGAGAGTTATGTATAACTTTATACATGAGAGTAAATATAACTATTATATAATTATATATATATATATATATATATATTGTCTTACGACAAGAGCGGAGAAATCTTTTTTTACGAATAATTTTATTTTTGAATGAAATGCAATGAAAAATAAAATTTCATTATATTGAACTAAAGCGGCGAGTGTTAATTAATAGATTGCCCCCACCTCCCCCCCCCCCCACCCAACCGTGCTCCAACGTTTGCTTATTTTAAGTTGTAAGAATCGTGCCGTTAACCTCTCGTTTATGTTGGGTGATTCCTTTGAAGCGGTTTAACGATTTCGCATTAATTGACGTCCGATCAACTCTCACCGTGACGCAGCACGATTTAAGTTTGTATAACGCGTTTTCCTTCGTGAATTATGGAAGCATCTTGCGTTCTCGAGGGGATTTATCAGAGGAAGAATCCGGAATTCCAGCCCGAGCTTCGTATTCCATCGTGCGCCGCGTTAATTATCGCAATTGGCTAATTGACTCAATTGGGAAAGTTCTCGGTACGAATTAACGACGATCGTAAATTTGTACGAGTCGTTTAGAGCGAATTCGAGCGCTCGTTCGGGATCGCGTTTCTACGAGATCTGACCGTTCGGTATTCTTGCGGGTCGGAATTTTCAAAGTGGCGCGTTAGAAAAATTCGCGCGGGATGTGGGGGTATATAGGTAGGTATGTAGATGTGTATGGGAGGTTGCTACTGGTTTTTGTACTATAGCTTCGGCTATTGTTGGTAAAAATGAAATTTTAAAGAAGTAATTTGTAGCGCAAATATGCTTAATGAAAGGGGACAAATTGGTTTTACTTAGATTTTAAGGTTTAAGTAATTAATAATGTTGGTGAAAAACATTTAAAAATACAATGGAACTTTTATTTAGGCACGTCTACAAATATCACAGGTAAAATGATCGATATTTTCTTGGCCTATACACTCCACGCGAGCCCAACCCCTGCATTTGATGCACTGCACCCAACCTTCGTTAAAGCATTCTTTACTTCTAGTCTAGTTTAAGTTTAGTTTCTTTTAGTTTAGCCTAATTCTGTTTTAAATATCGTTTTCAAAGCCCCATTCATATCGTTCTGCTTCTATTTTTCGTTTCTCTGTTTAATTTCGGACACTTTTCCGGAAAAAAAACAAAGAAGAGAAACCAAAAGACTTTCCTTACAGGAAAAAAATTTTTAAAATTACCCGGTACTGTACAACAAGCGTGAAAAAAGTTTTAGGTTTGATGCATAATATATCGAGCAAATTGCAACAAAATAGAAACAAAATTAAAGCGGCTGGACGCGTGATGTCCCGCTAAACTTTTGCGCGCTCTAATTCGGGCGTTAGTGTGCTAATGGGCTATAATCGATAAAGATTTAGAAATTGATTTAATTTTGTTTCTATTTTGGCACCGATTTAAAAAAAATATCCTTTTTAAGGCACCTTTGAAGTCGGTTTTTTACTTTTTTCTTAAAAAGTTCATTATTTTTTCATTTTTAGTTACCTTTGTTTGAAGTCGGTTAAAAAACATTTATCATGGTACCAAGTCGGGAACGTACTCCATGTAACAACGAAAGAATCATCCAAATCGGTCCACGCGTCACAAAGTTACGCGCGAACATACATTAAAACTGGAATTATAGATAACTCTAAAGTATCTAGGTAATAATAAAAAAGATTAACATGGTACCACCGACTCTTCACACTCTTTCAAATACAAAAAAAAAATACATAATAAAAATACTGTACATAATATGACAAAATTACCCGATTAATTGTTTAATTACCTGAAAAACAAAAACTCATCTCCGAAAAATAACGTTTGTCGTACGGAACACCAGCCTAAACGTCAATCGTCTTAAAAATCTTTTAACACTGAAGAAAAGAAAGACCGTCACCGGAATACGTTGCCCAGGACAGTAATATTTATTTATTTCTCCATCGATAGTGCGATCAACTAACACTAGAAGCGAGATCTAGTTTTGACCGGTACTGTACGACTCTCCCCTACATGCACGAACAGATAGCTATAACCTTGGCTCTGTGTACAGGGGTGCAAACACATCCCAAGCTAATAAAAACATAAATAAAAAAGCTGCCGAAAGGAAACTTTCCAGAGTACCCTTAGGAATTCTATCTGTGATATGTTTCACGCAGAATTTGATTAAAAAAATACTTTTCTTTATTTACACACAACCTTGCAATGTAGTTATTTTAAATTAAACGTTTTAATTCTCTTTACACCTGTCTTCTTAGAAATCAATAGAATTTCACAAATGCTTACGCAGCCAAAATTTGATTCCTTCAGCTTTCGCAGTGAAAATGCGAGGGGCGTAATTACACCCCTGCGCACCGATAGGCAACGCTAAACTATTTTTACTCGGAAAGGAAGGTTAAGCTTTAATTAACAGCAGAATTCGATCGTAATCGCGGGAATCGCAGTTCCGTCGAATCCGCCTGGAGGTGATAGATTGAGTTTGATTACGCGTGGAAAAAAAGGAAGGCTGTCGTCGCTCCGAATGGATAATTGGACACGAAGGTTGCATGTACGTGTGCGCGAGAAGGTTGCCCCGCGTCTAGATCTCCTTAATCGATGCAACATACTTTACCAAGATGGAGAAAAATGCGAGGACGATCGGAGATACGTGCACACAGAACGTATACGCTAGTGTGTGCGGCTACGCGGCTAATCGGGAAAAGGAGCGCTATTATCGCCGGTTCCGTCTAGCGGTCTAGAGTCTAGAGTCTAGAGTGTCCGGACTCTAGCGCATCGCGTTGTTCAACGCGATACGCCTGGCGGTATCCTTGAATCGAAATTCTTAATCCTCTCGTCTCGATACTTTATTCACGCGCGCGCGCTTTCGTCGACTAGCCCGTGGCTAAGTAAAAGTCACGGTGGCATTATTTGCCCCGCGGCCGGCTAGAATGGCCACGGTGAGGCTGCGTAGTTTACTAGCGAGCGTGAACAGCATCGTCGGAGGCGTGCGAGGTTGGAAGCGGGAATCACGGTTTCGACACGGATAGGAAAATTCGTAGAAAACGCGAATGGCTGCGGCGCGAAGCGTTATCTGGCCGCTCCCCTACTCCCTGCCTCGCCGTGTTATTAAGCGGCGAGACGCGGGATAAGTAGGCCATCCGAGCCCGAGCGGCGATGCTTTGTGATGTAGATGGCTAGCTCGCGGTTAATGCAAATGCACGCACGTCCAATCTATGCACACGCACGAGAGGCTGCCGCGCGTATGCGCCGTAACGTTGCGACTTGCTGAATGCGAATACGTCCCCGTGTTCACGTGTGCCAGAAGCAATGGAATGCGCGGGTAAACAAAGAGCGCGCGCGAGTACAGGCCATCTCACGGAAGGCGTAACGCGCGCCAATCGAGCACGTCAAGATGCTCCCGAGGTATCGCAAAGTAGCGTCAAATTTGAGAAGCTGGCGTGAGTCCAAAGTACGGGAACAACGGATGTAGAGTTGCCTTGCACTGTCATTAGTGAGCTGCGTACAGGTACGCGCTATCCGTTGGATCATTATTATCATTAAGGTAGTCCCTGAATAAATTATTAAATTCGAGAATTCTTTGAAATTTTCGTTCAAAACTAATTTGGAATACGCGAAACCCTTGTACGAATTTTAAAATCGATTTACCACTGAGTTATCGAGACACTGTTAAATAAAGTTGATGCATTTTAACACAATGGTATATGGCAGAGTCGAGAAGAGAGGGTTATGGTTTCAGTTTTTCTGCTGAAACAAGAAAACAAGAAAAGAAAAGTACATCGAAATGTCGCGAAATGAATTTATTTATTTCAGCGAAATCGACCACGTGGTTTCGTTGTAAATGCCCATAAAAAATACGTTTACGTGCAAATTTTTTAGAAACTACGTGCACCGGTCAACGTGGCAACGTCGCACAATCGATTTGTTTAGACATTTAAATATAGAACGAAGATTCAGATTCATATGAACGTTTTTTTCTGACATTTTGGTTATAAAAACGCTCCGAATGAATGTGACGTTGTCAGATCTGCTGCCCCAATTTACTACGCTAAACAATTTAATATTTCATTTTTGTACCACAATTATTTATATTAACATTGAACTTTTTAAAATATATATGCATGATGTTAAAAATTATTATTATTATTTCCATAGTATCATATTACTTTATATTTATCGTTTATTACTCAACTCTAATTTGATTAACATAGTTGGTTAGGAAGTACCTTAAAAACCAAAAGTGACTCAACGTTTAGGGAAACCTGAATATAGTAAAAGATAGTAAGGTAAATGTCCCCATTAGCGACCGTTTAAAAGTGCGACTGGTTCGAAATAGTAATTTTTTGAATAATATAGGACAATGTTTGAATAAAGTATGGATCATTATATTTTTTGAAGTCTCTAGTTTCTTAATCAAATTGATTTTAGAGTGATATTTGACTATTTATACAATAATTATGGTGAAAGTTATATTGGACCTGATGTCCCCTTTATTGACCAACTTACAATTTATCGATTCTCTGCTCCAATAATGAAAGAAAATGAATATTTTCTCATTATTTTATAATTCTGTATATATTTCCAGTTAATTTGAGTAACTTACTGCATGGATCCATGTATTTTTACTGTAAAATTTGCCAGTTTAATGATATCTGTAGTATAACCTCACGTTATTCGAGTCTGTAAAATTTACACGTGAATTTACTTAGAAATGAATGTACGGCTACATAAATAACGTATGCAACTATAAACGAAATACCTCTAATAATAATTTCTGAACTTTCTGGTTGATATTTTGCTTTCTGTGCTGCAATAAACAATATAAATGAATAATTGGTCACTAATGGGGACGCGGTCAGTAATGGGGACATTTACCTTATCGCGTTTGTAGAGTGTCTTTTTCTTACGAGACCCGGCAACGTGAAAAACAATCCGTTGTCAAAGAAGAGCTCAATTCTGTCCAATGTTACATTACAGAAAGACGGTCTTTCCTAGCCGGACAAGAAAATATGTAATATAAATCGTCCTCCTTGTTTAATAACCCATTTCCAATACAATCTAGGCTTAGTAACAATATAAAAAGGAAAAGATTGCAAAATGGTAATTGATAAAGCTAGCAATCCTAAAAATGATAAATAATTAGTTAAACGCAGTGTGGATCCCATAATTTCGTGATCTTTGTTTTGTAAAAAAATTACCAACCCATAGAGCAGCTGTTACATTGTACAATTTTTTAATTAAAACTACCGAGCCTTTCTGTCATTTTAGGCTTAGAAAACAAGAGCTGCAGAAGATTTAATAGGAAGTTTATATCCTAGAAACATGTGGCTTGTGATCGCAGCTTGGAACAGCCTGTATGTACGTACATACCCAGGCACTTGTAACTTGTAATACCTCGGGACAAAGGAAATCTACATTGAATTGCAATGCCGTACATAGTTTGCGCCGAGACTGCCTGTCGTTCAGTCGCATTTGTAGGGGAGGGTAGGCTTTAAGGCCGCAAATTAGCCGTTAAACACCAACGATGTACGCGTCGCGATAATAATACATACCATAATTCCTGGCAGGGATAACGGAATGCACACCACTGACCTAGTACTATGATAGCCGCGAGCAAAACGACATTTTTGATAGTACGCTTGTATCGTATTATTTTTATTCGTGTTATTAACCGCAATAGAATTACGTTGCTTGGTATCTCCCAGCAGCATTCGCGGTTTTCACTCTCCCCTACCGTCACCCTTCTGCAATTCTAAACGCGTCGCTCACACGTGTATACCGTTGCTAAATGTTGTTTACAAATCGGTCGGTTCTAATTGCAATAGAAATGAAGTTCGAAGAGTTTGGTGTTTAGCTAGATATTTATTTCCTCGCGTGGTATTTTTACGGCACTGTGATCGTTGGAAAGTTGTATGTAGTTTCCCTTACTAAAGGGAACTAGACTCCGCGATAATTAATAAATAATAATACTAAGAGGGAGCGACATAAAAAAATATTTTCTCCAAGCTTAAACACGCCTCCTTGTATCCCAAAAGAGTTTAATCTAATATTAACAATAGTCTTTAAAAGAGAATCGAAAATATCAGTTACTTTTGGGGGTTACTGTTACACGAGAATCGCCTCCTAACTTGGGATATTTCGTAATCGAGGGTGGAGGAATATAAGAACTGCGCAAGGTGGCTGGTTCTTCGTCCTGTATCATATTCTTAAGCATATCTGGTGAGCGTAGCTGTTGTGTGTATTAAACGAGGTCCATTATCGACGAATATGTGACATCCGGGCCGCATGGATGCGTTGCGTTTCGAAGGATTGATTCGAATGGAAATGCGATAGGATGCGATGCAATGCACAGTGCGTGCAGCTTGTATGCTAATTCATTGTACGCTGGTGGCTGAGCCCGAAATGTGTATGTAGGTATGCGTGAAACACGAAAGTGGGCTTCCAATTTTCTTATGCTAATTCCGATGGACGGCCTCCATTGAAAGGAATTCCTTCCGAACGAACTCCGCTTATGCCCGAGGATGCGCTTAATTCGCTTCACGTTTGTACATTTGCAACGAGAGGGTCGCGTTTCCTTTAAAACCGTGTCACGGATCGCGGGCTTGCAAAATACATAGCCGAAGCTTAGTATGCACATTTAAGAAACGCGAGGACTTGAATGATAATTCTATAGCTTTTCAACGGCTGTACAAAGTTCTCCTTTACGACTTTTGTGTCAACGCGTTTCTGCTTTGCGCAGCTACGCTTTATTTATTTTACTGTATAAACACCTGAAGCATCTTCCGAGTGTTTGATATTTTTCTAAATCAAATCAGGGGCGTCCGGAGGGGTAAGGAAGGGCCAAAGGGGCATTTTTCCCACCCTGGATTTTGAGAATAAAAATCGCTTGTCTTTAAAAGTTGATCTTTATTAAGTTTATACTGAAAAAGTGAATATTTTTAAATTGGTAATTAAATTGCGATTTAATCGAACCCGGTTCGTCGATGCCATCGCCAGGGTTGTTTTTTCATTACTATATTTTTCTTTACCGTCACCCCAAAGTGTGTGTGAGTGGACAAGATGTAAAGAAGCTTAACGAGAGAGTAAGTCGATCGACAGGTGGAATCGATGAGGGAAGGCGGCCAGTCGAATAAGCGATAAGGGATAACACGACTTAAATCAGAAACTTAATAATCGAGTCGTTCGAAGGTTCGGTAAAGAAATGGCACTCCGCCAGGCTCGGGCCAACACACCTTTTGGCACCGTACCAATCCATCACGTGGTCACCTAACGAGCCAATAGATTTCACAGAACGTCACTGACGTATTTAACCCGGACGAATAGCGGTCGTGGACAAATTTTAAACATAAATCGCTTTTACGTTCAGGCCCCTTCTCGCAGAGCTTGTCTATAGCTGGCAGTGGAACGGATATTTCTTGCCCGTAAAGGAAAGCAAAGTTTACGTTAGATAAAGAGTTGCGTGCTTGCCGAGCAAACAGTCCTTTCCAACTCTTTGTTTGGAATCGCTGACAAAGATCCAGATTATCCGAGGCGAGCAGTGGACTCGCGATAAGGGAATAGTTCGAAGGCCATGGTTAGATATGTATGTATATCGACTCGGTAGTCTCGGTACACACGGAACAAAGAAACTCAATGAAACAATTGAAACGCGCGTCTCGTTGGAGCACTGAAGAGGTGAGAGACGAGAGATTTGGCTGTCCAAGTGCCAGTTTTTAATATTTCTTCAGTCATAAGAAACTCAATCAGCAAACTTAAACTGAACAATATTTATTAAATAAGGAACTGATATGCAATCACGTACAAACGGACTAAATACATTGGCTTCTTAATTAATTCTTCTTCGACGACCAATTACTATTTTATAAAAAGAGTAACGCTTCTTAACGACCTATAGATTAGAGGGAAACACTAGGAAACTCTAACTCTTACAAGCTGTAGAGAGAAGAGTTAGAGCATCCGCCTTTTTCAGTATTCTCAAATTCACTTTATAAACAGAATATTCGTTGCTAATATTGATCCTTATTAGCACGACAAATAATTGCAGTACTTTATTACATTTAAGTTTGTATTCTGTTTATAAAGTGAATTGGCAATACTCAAAAACTCGGATACTCAATACTCTCCTCTCCCCAGAGGGCCAAATATAGCGGATACGCATACTCACCTCTTTAGTGCTCTAGTTTTGTCGCTTAATCTCTCGAAACATATGGAGCGTGGCACCGCGAAGCTATATGTATACAAACTTACACAACAACTTAAGAAGCATAAGAATGAATCAGAAAATAACGAGGCATCACAGCGTTGGGTAGTAAATTTATTACGTTCGTCACCCACGAGACTTCCGGATATGAAGCTCCGCGTACGCTTCGAAAAATGATGCCCAAGTGCTGTCAGTACTTACCGTAACGAGGGGGTATCGGTACAATATATCTACCGATCTCTTAAGCCTGCTTTTCCGAAAGGAAGCAATTTACCCCAACACTGTTATCGTTCGGTCCGCCTAATGGCTTCAGGCGGCCGCTAAAATTCGTCGAACGCCGCAAGGTTTTCGTCGCAGAAGCGAGCAAGGTCACGCGCGCCCTACCGAACCTGAGGAATGCCAGATAAAAAAAATAAAACCACCGAACATCCTTCGTGCGCCACTTCCTCGTTCTGGAATCTAAATTCTAAAGTTTCTGAGCGCTTAATATGCGCAACAAGCCCGTGTTCGAGCCGAAGTCCAGCTTTTCGTTCGTTCCGCTCGCGTTCGTTCCGCACGAACACGGACAAAGGGGCGACAAAGTAATAACAATTGCAGCCAGCGGTGCTCTCGCCCGCTCCGATCGAGGCATCCTTTGTTCCTGCGGCGCATCGCGCGAGCCGCGCGTGCACGCGCACACGTTCACGCCTCTGCCTATATACGTGCATACTGCCGCGTGTAAACTGCGCAGCGAGCTAATCTCGGGAGAAGATAAGAGAGCCGAAGCGCGGCGATGGTGGTGGGAGGTGGTAGAGGTGGCGGAGGCGGCGGTGGCGGTGACACGAGGGACGCGCGGGGGAGGGGGAGATAGTCGGGTGAGCAGGGAGAAGGAGCACGTGCAGGAGGCGATGGTTAGGCCAATGCGTACAATGCTCGAAACCGAGGCGACAGCCCGACGACCTAGTGTTGGAAAATACATTGGGTAATTCCGAACTGACGGAGCGGTGTTACTGACACCGGGCTTCTCCGCGTGTGCAACGCTTGCACGTGTGCTCTAGGCCGCGTGTGCGTGCGCGCACGTGCTTTAACGAAGGCGAAGCTATTCCTTAACAGTTTGGCCATTTACAAGTCAGCTGCGCTTGGAGTTAGATCGATGCATGTACGCAGTGGCGGATTTAGCGGGGCGGCCGACGAGCGGGGTTGCCACCTGGGCCTCTGCCTAGAAGAGAAAATTATGATTTTATCCAAAGCTTATTTTTACTTTGTATTATTACACTAAGTAAGTTTTTAGTAAACTAGTGCTGTATTTTCCCTGAAAATGGGCCCCTGCTCAGAACGCCTCACTAGGGCGCAGATACTCTCCAGAGGTGCCTATTTAAGTTTTAAGGCTCTAGTTTGTAGTGGGCACGAAACGTTTGGTCATCTGCTTACACAGCAGAGTCTGCGACTCGAGTGATTTTCTCGTTTTGGTTGTTCCCGTGGCAACATCAACAGAATATGGCCGATAGTTGCACGGTGATGGAATTTTGCCGGCTGCCAGTTCCACGGGCTGAGTTGTGGATAAAATAAAAAGGGGACATTTTTAGGCGATAAGAGGACACTGCGATTTAAACAAAAAAGGAGGATGCGTCCTTCTTTTGGATACCATATAGTAACCCTACTATCGGGAAACGTCCACGGTGCAGTCTAAGGGAATGTAAATAGTTACAAGTACGGGAAGATTGATTGACCAGCTGATAAAGAGTCGAGTAGGCTCTGGAGTTCGCCACGGGTGTCGGAATACTCTTGGAGGATCGTTGGCGGTACATATTGCGCGCGGCGGAGGACTTTTCAGTTAAAACGTGCAAATAAACTGCGGGAACGGCTCGAATTAAGCACGACTCCCGCAGCGGATGAGGAGGCCGGAGAAAAGGGGAACAAAAAAGCGGTGGAAAAGGAGAAACTGTGGAGAGAGGGAGGTTGGGAGGGAGGGGCGGGGACAACTCTAGAGGAAGAAGAAGAAAAAGGGTAAGAGAACAAGAGAGAAGAATAAACATGCGTGACACAAGGTGGTTGCGTAGTATGTATGTGTTGCGCGTAGTCAGAGATCCAAAATAACAGATGTTTTAATAAATCTTTAAAAAAATCGTTAAGGGGTTAGGCAACTCTAGCGATGCGGACAACTAGGCAATTTGTAAGTGGCAGTAAAAAGAAAAGTAAACAACCGATTAATACGAAACTTTGTACTTTATTTAAGTATAATAATGATTAACGAAAAACCGCATCAATATTTAAAAAAATGTTTATAACTAAGTCCGTATGACGCCATTTTCCGGAACACCTTTTTTCAACTGGTGTGCAGGATTCCTCGAGTTCTATTTCTACTTACATTTCTTAAGCATTAACGATCCGTTTTTTCAAATTTTCTAATTGTTTTGTAAAACATAAGCAATAAATTGACTCATTTTTTGTGGAAATCCGAACCCTAAATTTGAAATACCCGCGATTTTGTTAATTTTTACAAACATTGAAATGTTTGATCGTCAATGCTTAACAAATGTAATAGCAAGGATAACTGTAAATTTTCAAAGCGATTGATCAAATAGAACTCGAGCAATCCTGCACACCAGTTGGGCATTAAAAAAAAAGTAGTTCTGGAAAATGGCGTGGTAGGGACTTAGTTGTAATCATTTTTTAAATTTTGCAGCGATTTTTTGTAATACTTATTATACTTAAATAAAGTACAAAGTTTTGTATTAATCGGTTGTGTCCTTTTTTTTACTGCCATTTACAAATTGCCTAGTTTTCCGCATCGCTAGAGTTACCTAACCCCTTAAGTAAAAATTGATTCTAAACGGGGGCAGTTACCATTAAATCTCAAAGAAGTTTCTCACAAAATGAAATGCCTAAAAAATATTAATTTTCAATTGTTCTCATTGCGATTAACCGCTGTTAAATTTTTCCTGGCTACCAGTAACCATTATCGATGATCCGAATTTTATTTTGGTTACCGCTAACGCCTAAATGGAGAAGACACGAAAGTCAAACGTGATCCAACCAGCTACGTGTGCACAGTGTCCACGTACAGTACACAGCGACATTCTCTTTCTCTCGATCCCGTTCAATGTTCGTCGCCGCTAACCCCGCCGCCGCGCCGGTTCTTCCAAGTCTGACGCACGTCTGATGTCCAAGGTTGGAGAAAACGCGTCGCCGCTAGTCCGGAACCGAGTACGAATTCTAGCCTTGGACAATCACGGCAAAATACGCTAGCAACGATAGAAATTACTCGTTGCTTTCTGTCGCTTCCTGTTAGTCTGCTGCGCGAGATTATCGACATTGCAAACATACCTACTGGCTTTTAGCGGCGAGTGACGTAGACACGGGCTGTTAAAGCCACGAAGGCCGCAGAGGCCACAGAGGCCACAGAGTCGTCTATCGTTTCCACACGTATACGAAACGCGTAGAGATTTCACGCGCTTCTAGGTAACTACTCACCACAAGCGCGTCCATAGACATTTTAAAGGGGGAGGCAACTTTGCGGCGGCGATGAAGATAAATATAGTAATGAAAAAACAATTCTGGCGAATGGCATCGACGAATCGGATTTTATTAAATGGTAGTTCAATTAAAAATTTACAAATACTCACTACGTTAGTATAACCTTAATAAAGTTCAGTCAAAAGCCAGGGGGGCAAGTGCCCCCTAAAATAAACATGCTCCTCTTTTTCGTAAGCCTGCTTAAAGGCAGAGATGGGCAAAATCTTTATCCGAACAAAATTTCGAATAACGAATAAACGTTACAAAAATTGTTTGCCGTGTGTCGAATAAAGTCAACTCTGGTTAACGAACGAAAGACAAATAATTTTTTTAACTTCCCTTCGATTATTCGAAATTTTATTTAAACAAGAACTCGATAAAACTCGGCTCAACGAACGAATGGCGAATAATTTTTTGAACTTTCCTTCGTTATTCCAGATTTTATTGAAATAAAATTTTTAAATACCTTGCGAGAGGATACAGCATCTGCTGCTAGATTCATAATATCATGCATAGATGTTCATGTATATGTATGAAGGTTTCGTACGCAACAGGTAATCTGTCATCTCGGGGTGAAATACAATTTACATACGAGCATCGTACACGTGTATGTAATTGGTTGGAACAAACTGGCTTCGGCGATCCCCACTTCGCCGGCTGGCTTCGACTCTGAGGTGGTTTTGCGAAAAGCGAGACGGATCGGGGCGTGGAAGAGCGCGGATAGCGAATCCGGGTTTGCCCGCGCGTTAAGCCACCTAGCGATACGAATTTTCTCGCGATAAATTCGTGGGCTGGCGAGATTTGGGCGCGGGCCAAGCACCACCGGCTTCTCCCGGCGTCCTCTGGACCAGTTTCTTTATCCGGTCGGTGCGCCGCGCGCCGGTTGCACCGCGACCGCGAGTAGATTTCGAAACGACCGGTTCTCCTTCCACGAAACGATGCTTGCTTTCGGGACGACGAAAATAAAGCAGCGGCGAAACAAACACTCGCCGTATCCTTGCGTAGATTATACTCCTGCGTGTAACGGCGGCGTTTCGCTATGGATTTATCGCGATAGATTCCTTTCCTTTATCTTTCGATACGGCCGATGTAAATATCGCACAGTGCGCGTATACCTAGCTCGGATATTTTAGCTTACGATCGACTGTCGTCCTGGAATCTATTTTGAATGGTACGCAGTCGTAAAGAGTTTACGATATGTACTGGGATACGAGAGTGTGTTCCCTATCTCCTGTTGCTCGGGTGCAGTCGTTAATCTTAACAGGCGTAGATCCGAAGAGGCGGACACGCCTGCCATGCACACCGCAACCCCTGAATCACGATTATCTGGACAATGTTTAGCGAATCGTGCGATTGCATTTTTAATATATCGACACGGCAATGTCCATAGTTTTCTAAGGCGTTCCATTCGCAGCGCTGTAACTCCGAATATAACCACTATTTTTGCATACAATTTTTTTTGTCATAGTCCCCGAAGATTGACAAATAAAGCCACAAAGCTGGAAGTAAATATATTTAATGGTTTTGTTTTAAAAAATTCCCAATGTTCGCATCATTTCTCGACCGTCAAGGTAGGAAGACCTCTTAAGGGGTCGTTTCGGGAATTTATTGCGAAGAAAAGAAATATGGTAATGGTATAAAACCTTTTTCCATTTATTAAACAACATTTCTACAGCAAGTAAAAAATATAAAAGTAATAATATTAATGTTTTTAAAATGCTTTTAAAAGTGATTCCTGGTGTGATGCTCATCAGAACCAAAAATCTAAATGGATTCTTGATCAGTATGACTGTCGCTATCGCCCGGACGACAATTAATAATTTATCTTCCAAATTAACAAGCTGGCCGGCAAAAGTAGCAAAAGCAAAAAAGCCGGGAAACTTTTTTTTTTATATTAAAGCAGGAGTGAAAATCTCCCCGTATGTATACGGTTGCCATACGTCCCGTATTTCACTGTTTCCGTGAAATATTTTACAGAGCAAAATAAACAATTACCTACCCAGTTTCTTTATGCTTTATTTATTTAGCAATTAAACGTTCCGTATCAATGCTTGGCAATTGTGGCAATCCTAAAAGTAAACTATTACCCACCCCCTTTTTTCATGTTTTATTTATTTAACAATTAAACGTCCCGTATCAATGTTTGGCAATTATGGCAACCCTACGTATGTAGGGGAGACCAGGGTAAAGTGAACCTCGGGGTAAAATGAGCTTTCTTAATTTATTCTTTAATAACAGAATATATTTACAAATTTTGGAGACGTAATAAATGTGTGTAATATCACACTGATAATTATCCACATTTATTACGTCCGCAAAATTTGTAAATATATTCTTTTATTAAAGAATAAATTAAGAAAGCTCATTTTACCCCGAGGTTCACTTTACCCCGGTCTCCCCTACATATTTATCTCTATCCTTCTGAGTTTCTTCTCCTCCCTTCGCTTCTCTCGTCCCCAACATCAATAAATGTACCTACATCTTCTTGGCGGTCACTTCCTCCTCATAGAAGCTTCTATTCCACTCGTTGCCAAGTAGCCCTTCGCGAACATCGTTGGCCGTCTTTTCTCGCCCGTGATACCGCTCTGCCAAACGTATGACTAATCGCGACGAAAGTCGCGCGTCCCGTCTCGTCTCTCCCGATCGATTTCTTTCCATCGACGTTCAGTACCGTATAATCGAGAATCTCGCGAATCATTGACATCGACATCCGCGAGTAGGTTCTTGCCCCGCAAAATACCACTGCGCCGTATAATTTACCAGAAAGAAGAGCTTGAAAAACATTTGTCACCGATCCCTCTCGGAGACATTATTATTGGAGAATCGAGAAGGGGCCGAAGCCTCCATTCGCTGTGTAACTTAGCACGAGCCTTGGCACGGAGCGCAGTCTGTTTTCTTTGCAACTCGAGCTACGATGCGCCTCGCACCGACGCGGCGTTGAAAACACCGAGCGGCAAGCAGCGAACGTTTGCAATTGCGTGTCGCGGTACACGGCGAAGATGTTTCTGGAGCAGGTGGTCAGCCGTCCGGTGCACGTGGCTCGTGCATGTGCACAACTGGCTTAGATTCCTATTCGCGCCTCGTGAGCTCGATTTCTGTCAGTCGAGTGGATGATAAGGATAAGGGTGATCTCGGCTTTCCTCCCTAGTAGCATTTGTTGTTGGCATACAGTTGGGCCACGCATATAATATTAGTTGGCCAACAGTTAGATTTGGCAGTTTTTTTCGGGTTGGGCCAACGACAGATGGCCAAGGTAGGCTTTCCTACTGTTGCCGAATTATTTATATTCTTTCCAAAAGACGTCTTAAAGGCGTGCAGAAGGGGTCTTAAAGAACTTCAAAAGACGTTTTAAGCACGTCTTTTTCAGGCCTGGTTTAGGAAAAAAATCGCGGGTGAGGAGGAATCGAACCCAAACTTTCCGCTTGCGAAGCACCCGGCTGCTCGCACTTACCCAACACATTTCCTTGTAAACAATTCTAATTTCAAGGTACAGGCGGAGTATTAATTGTTTGTAAAACTGTGCAGTGACGCGAAATATTCTACAAAATATCACCATTCGACTTTTAGACTCATTCCTTAAAATTTCACATTCGTCTCATTACGTATTTATAAATAAGAAAAGAAAAATCACAACTCGGAATATAATAACAGGTTTTTGGATGTAGCAAATTTTCTGACGTTTATAAGACGACGTTTAATCATCGTTGTAAATTGTTTGTTAATTAACCAACCATAGTAACTGTAGACCCAACATTGAATATTCGTAGGCAAACTGTCGTAACATTTTGTTAATTAACCAACCATAATAAATGTAGGCCCAACATTGAATATTCGTTGGCAAACTGTCGTAACTTTTTGTTAATTAACCAACCATAATAATTATAGGCCCAACATTGAATATTCGTTGGTACAATGTCGTAACTTTTTTGCGGTAGGCTGTATGTTGGGAATTTGTAGGCAAAAGCACTAACTATATCCCAACTAATTCCCAACTGTTGACTACCGTTGGCCAACCAGAAATGCTACTAGGGAGCTTTTACCTTGCGGTCGCGCAGAGGGACGCTCTTCCCCGGCTGATTATTATCGGTTACGCGTATCGCGGTGATAAGCAAGCGGCTTCGCGAAATCGTTCCACTGCAATCGTCTCCGTTGATCCGTTCCCATCAATAAGCTCGATATCTCGGAAATTTCAGTCGCATGTGTCATCGTAGTTATTTGGCAGAGGCTCGATCCTAAAGAGCGCCCGTGAAACGCTACATACCTACATGCTTTTGTTGGTTTTAACGAGGGCCAGCGAACTTGATTCAATTAGCATCGCGCGTAAAATGATCGGGTTACGCGGACTCGCAAGCTTGCAAACAGACGGCTCCGACAACGCGAACAATTCGAATTTGCTCGGTGTATCTGCGTAGGTAAAGTCGCCTAATATAATTCCATTCCTGCGCATCGCACCACTAAATTCGAATCTGCGTTTTCCTATATTGCGGCATATTACTATAACTCTCTTCCTGCTACTATTCGACAGTTAAACTCTTGTCAGTCTTTCAAACACGCAGCGCGGCAACACATTCTACGACACTTTTAATTTTCTTACTTACCTCTACTCTGCGTTTTTTTTCTTCATGCTAGGTTTAAGTCTTAAGCTAACTTAATCTAGTTTATTCTAACGTTGTTAAGTTTGTTTGTTTGTTTTTGTCTCTATTTTTAATCTAGTTTAGTTTATTGTACACGGTTAGGCTTCACAACAGTGTTACCACTCTTGTCTTATCGCCTACGTCATCTGTAATTCTTCTTACATTTTGAGTAATAAAGACGTATACTAATAATAATAATAATAATAATAATAATAATAATAATAATAATAATAATAAGACTCATCTCTTAAAAGAATTATATCTCTCGAGTAAGAACTCTTTTATTAAAATTATTAATATTCAAACTACTGGAAAGTACAGTAAATTAGATTCGCTTCCTTCGTAATAAAATAGAAACGAAAATTATAGAAATACGCAGGTGAAAAAATGGGTCCCTAACATAAGACCCAGTTTGTTTCTTTTTTTTCGTCTAAAAACGAGTTACCTTTTATAGCTAATAAATTATAATAGAGTTTGAAATATAGCGACTCGACCAACTCTCCTGCCGAGACATATTATATTATATTATATTATAGACCTGACCGAGACACCCGGGTTTACCCTGTGTTAATAGGATTCATAGCTGGCTGATGCGGGCGCGTTGGAAGGAAAACAGAGGCGAAACTGCTTTTGCAAGGATACGTCAGGGCTTATCCCATTTGGACAGTTGCCAATGTACCAATAGCTGAACTGGTAAGATGGGCCGAAAATAACGAGCCGCGCCTTCGGAAAGTTTCAATGTACGAGAGCTGTCAATTACGTGACAGGTGGTGGTGCCCGTTCGGGGAAAGCAGAGCTCCTCTGAGTCATCCTATCAAGGGCAAATTTAGCCTGTCTATCATCGGCTAGCTGCATTAACATAGTCCCGACGGAAACGTCCCGAGCGTAGATCCCTCGCCGAATGCCACGCTCAGCGTCCAAGGAGCTTGCAAGAAATCTGCGACGAACCGGTGAACATCGAAGCGAATGAAAAGGAGCAACGGCAACGTGGACGGGCGTGAGAACGCGTGGGCGCTCGAAGGTCTCGGCTCCTCGGGCGGCCGATAAAAAAGTATCGTAACGTCCACGTCCCAGATAAAGCCTGGCGATCCGCGATACGCGCGCGCGTACGTGGAAACGCGTTTGAAACGGTTTAACAAACACTGCGGAGCAAATGGCCCCGCCGTTGTCGGATCTCTTTCACTTGCGCAACCGTGACCAATCATCGCGGGACCCTCCGATGGTCAGAGACAGATCGCCGCGGTGTCTAGCCGCTTAGCTGTTTTGGCACGGCTCTCCCGAAACACTCGGACACTTGTACTTTGTGTTTTCGTGGAAACATCTGCGTTACGTAAGAACGGCAGCACGCGAGCGCGTCGCCGAAAAACTCCCGCGGCGGAAGGGGGATTTATGGACGGATGGGTGGGATTCGCGTTCGAAAGCAAGTTGAGGATTAGTAAGCGACAAAGACGTGACTGTGACAAATCGAAAGCCTAGGGAATACGTATAAGCCTGTTCTGGGAGCCGTGCTCGGAAAATGGCACCTCGAACTGTTTTCGTCGGAGGATGTAAATGTTTATCGGTCGATCGCCAATAAAAACAGCGGCGCGGCGGTAGGCTTTCAACAACTTCCTGTTGGCCTCCGTCTGAGGCGAGCGTCGAAAGTCGGGCTGGGTTGCGAGAGAAATCGTCGTTGGATATTTCCATGTCCCGCCGATCAAGCTGGCAGATGGCAGATGGAGCCGACGAGTCTATTTTCTATGTCGGCGTGCGATCTCGCGCTCGTTTCTATGCAAACTTTGAAATTCAGATCTGGCGATGCACGGTTCATTTGGAAGGGCCAAGCGGGGCCTTATCCATTTTTCGTCACTTCCCTCTTTCTCGCACTTGGCTCAAACTCGGCCCCGTATCTGCGCCCAATTCTTATCGCTCCAGCGAGACTTTCATCCGGGCCAAGAAGCTGATAAAAAGCCACAGAAACGCCACACCTAGAACCATTGGCTCCTTATCGCCGATGGCTTCGATCGAATAACGTCCCCGCTAATTTTCCTCGGTCTTCTAGTTTCTGGGACTCCTAGAGGACGACGGTTGCCAGGCCGAATGTTTCTTTTAGCCGCGAGTGAAAGCAATCGTGACTCGCAGGGTCAAAGTTTTGGTCGGTTCAAGTCTCCGTCTGTAGTATGAACGAGTCGACGAGTTCCTCCGCTGGCGTCGTGTTGCCTGGGTGATTCAGTGACCCCTCTAGGATATCGCTCGTTGGCCGAGGGTGAATGAAAACGGAGGCCACCACCCCCGAACCACGGAATAAATATCGCGTACGGGGGAACCACACCCCTACATGTAAGAATTTCTAATTCTATACGCGGGCCTCGAAGGGGAGACAGAAGGGGAACTATCGCGCGGAACCCTCCAACATTATCGATCCTCGGTGGAACGGGCATTCCCTGTTTGCCTCCTCCCCTTTGGACGCCAGCGAACCGATCTCACTGCCCCAAGTGTCCGTCTCCCCCGTCCCGGTACTTTGCCCCTTTATTTCGAAGCGAATGCCTCTCGGGCGTCGCGACGGCGCACAGTTGGACAAACTGGTCCCTTTTGTGACGAGATCGTGGAACTTTCGATAGCAATGAGATAGAGGGGTGAATGTTTTTCGAGGTTAAAGCTAAGGTGTTGCAGAATAAAGGAAAAAATGAGAAAGCATAAGAAACTAAGTAATTTCGACTTTGAAAATGTGAACATTTTCGAAGAAAATTGCGGTGTTTCCGTTGATTTCTCTCGCCCCTCAGGATTTTTCCACATAGATTTTTAATGTCACATCTTGTTTGACATACTCTTTCAATATTTTCCCCTTATTCTGCAACATCCTAGCTTTAACTTCCAAGAAGATTCATCCCTCTATCTTATTTCTATCAAAAGTTCTACGATTTTGGCACCAAAGGGTGCAGTCTGTCTCACTGTGCGATGGCCACAATTCTCGCGGAGAGCCAACGGACTCGATTCCTAAGTAGTCATTTATTTGTGAAACTGTGTTAACGAACGTTCATACTGGGCATGTATTCGCAATCGGAAGCGATAAGGTGGAGCTCGATGGAGGAAGCGAGTGAGCGAGAAGTGGTTAGGGTTAGGGTGATCGGTCGTCTCTGGTTTCACGGTCAACGTGCGTGCGGCCCCTGCCAGTCTGGGCGTCGCGTCGCGTCGGGACGCCCGGCGCGGCTCGGCGCCACGTCTGCACTCCCTGCACCCCCCAAGCACCTTATCGGTGCCCGGGTACCTTGGACGATAGAAATTAGCAGCTAAGTCACTTTCTGTCTGTGATGAAACGGCGTAAGTAACGTCTAGCTAGATGCTAGCGTGGAAACTGAACTTGACTTGTCAATCATTTCCGCCCCGTTCTCACGACAGCCCTACCACATCTGTATGTTAATAAAACTCCATTTAATACCCGGCGAACTTCAGTGTAGATTCCCCACGAAATTTGTTTAACGAAGCAGGACGATATTCCTATGAAATTTTATGCTCCGCAACGGCTCCAGGCTAGCGGAGACCAGGCTAGTGGTTGGCGTGCCGTGGGCGGCATCCGTTTCACTTTCTTCCAAGCAGGAAGAAGTTTGAGCGACGCTTATATACCGTTGCGTAAGTTAAAACAATTTTTACATCGTTCACGATCGCATAGGCTCTTTGTTGTTGTTCAATTACAAATAGAAGCTGACACGGCTTCTGTCCCACGTATAATATGAGCTTCGTCTTCTCTTCTCTGCTCTGTCCTGCCTAGAGTTAGGTATTAACTAAGTAAAAATTATTTCAGTAACGGATCAAATAAAAGTTACTTTAGCTTTCGGTTATTTGACGAATAAAGTTAATTTTTTTATTTCGTCGAGCGGTTTAACTTCAGTGTCGATTAAGTTTTTTAACATTAAACATTCAATTTTCAACTTCAGTGTCGATTAAGTTTTTTATCTTTAAACTTTAATCTTTCAATTTTCAACTTTAAACTTTCAACTTCGGTGTCGATTAAGTTTTTTAACTTTAAACTTTAATTTTTCACCTTTCAACTTTAATCTTTCAACTTTCAACTTTCAACTTCGGTGTCGATTAAGTTTTTTGAACTTTAAACTTTAATCTTTCAACTTTCAACTTCGTTGTCGATTAAGTTTTTTTAACTTTAAACTTTAATCTTTCAACTTTCAACTTTCAACTTTCAACTTCAGTGTGGATTAAGTTTTTTAATTTAAAACTTTAATCTTTCAACTTTCAACTTTCAACTTCAGTGTGGATTAAGTTTTTTAACTTTAAACTTTAATCTTTCAACTTTCAACTTTAAACTTTCAACTTCAGTGTTGATTAAGTTTTTTAACTTAAAACTTTAATCTTTCAATTTTCAACTTTAAACTTTCAACTTCGGTGTCGATTAAGTTTTTTAACTTTAAACTTTAATTTTTCACCTTTCAACTTTAATCTTTCAACTTTCAACTTTCAACTTCGGTGTCGATTAAGTTTTTTGAACTTTAAACTTTAATCTTTCAACTTTCAACTTTCAACTTCGTTGTCGATTAAGTTTTTTTAACTTTAAACTTTAATCTTTCAACTTTAAACTTTAAACTTTCAACTTTCAACTTCAGTGTGGATTAAGTTTTTAACTTAAAACTTTAATGTTTCAACATTCAAGTTTCAACTTTCAACTTTAATTTTATTTGGCGTTAAATAAAGTTAAAGTTAAAGTTAAAGTCAAAGTTAAAGTTGAAGTGAAAGTTAAAGGTGAAAAATTTAATTCGCGCTGAAGTTGAAGCGATCGTTGAAAAAGAATTACATTCATTCGTTATTCAAAATTTTATTTAACTAAAAGTTTTACCCATCCTGCCCTACCCCGCCCTGCTGTGCGGTTCCCTCCAAGACCCTACAAGCGCGGCGGAGTTTATTAGAACAATTCCCAAGACCACTGATAGTTCTGTTGGTCGACGACAATAGGGGAGAGAAGAGACTCGAACCGCAGCGAGACTGTTGCCGGCTGTCCAGAGAGGGTTCATACCGCGACCAATTATCTAAAACTCCACAATTGCCGCGTTCGGCCGTTCTAGCCATGGTTAAATTATACAATACCTACTACATCTGGTTTTCCGCTGCGACGATTAAGGCGCGTCAACTATTCCAGACATTCACAAGGCGATATATAATATTCAAGTAAATTTGGAAAAGGGAATACAAACACTGAAGTGAATTATTTGCCGCGTGAGCGCGCACCAGGCGGTTTTCATGAATTCCTGCATGAAAGAGGTACAGTATCCGGGCCGACCCCGGCCCGCAGTGGCGTAACAACAGCCGTGAATTATTTTCTGCGGGCAAGATAGTTTTGTCCGCGACGCGGGCCGAGGGATGCCCGTTAAAAAGAAGGGCGAAAATCGGAGTAGGAAGAGAATCGGGTGCGAGAGTGAGAGCCGAGCGAGGGGCACGGGTTACAACTTACAAGCAGCATTCAGCCTTGACATTCGCCTCCCACATCCTGTCGAGAGGACAGTGCTTCTCATCCAAACGAGTTCGCTTTACATCCCGGGGGCACAACTTACAATTAGTTACGGAGAAAGCTACCAACCCTCGAAATAACAAAAAATTAGTTAAAACCGGTATGGATTGCACAATCTTGTGATCTTTAATTTGTAAAAAATTACTGACCCATAGAAGAATTATAAAATTATTAAAACTACCATAATTCCATTTGAGGCTCAAAAAACAAAAGTCTACAGAAGATTTAAAATAATATTAATTATACTACACACTATTAACTAACCCACTTAAAAACATTGTAAAGGAATAACAAGAAATAAAATAGCCCCGATAGAAGTAAAGCCACTTTTCTTTAACAATTAAAATCTCCAACCTAAATTTACTCAGTTTTAGTTGATTGAGGGTAGCTTTCCTCGTAACTAAGCCCATACATTCACCTTTACTTTTAGAAACGCTGTCTTCATTGCCTATTCCGAAAAAGTCATCGCCAGAATATGAATCGTTTCGCTGAGAAGTTGAAAAAAACCTTCCCAAATAAGCATCATTTTATTGGAAAAATTCGGCGAAACGCGATAGTTAGTATTTGCGTGAAAAGTGCTCGGCGTGGAATTAAAACGGCGCATAGCGAAGGATCGCGGTCGCCGGGTTCGTGGAAGAACGATACTTTTCAAGCAGGCAACCTTGACTGGCCAGTCCTTAAAAGAAACGTGCCAAGGACAACGGCGATCACCGACGGTCTCCGTCTCCGAGATCTCTCGTTTATTGATTTACCCGCTGTCTTGGCTTTAGGCGCCAGTCAGTTAGGACGCGGCAGAAGGGGGATCGGCTACGGCTGCGCCTTCTTCGTTGCACCACGGCTCGGCTGGCATAATTAACGCAACTGGTATGGCTGTCCACTTACATATTATCTGCATACGTACCTGTGTGTGATTTTCACGGTCCTTTGCACGTCCCGGCGCGTGATGCATCCGATTGCGCAATCTCGGTAACGTGCCGCCACGTTTCGATGCTGGCACGTCGACGCAATTCGTTAAAATTAATAAAATTCCCTCCTCTTTGCTCCTTATTTATCTGGACGATTTCCTCGTTGGCCATTCGTCCCCATTAGTTAAGCTCTGCCATCGATCTTCTCGCGCATCATCTTCTACCGTCGGCATCGGTAGCAACGGTCGTCTCCAGTAGAAAAATATTGGTGATTCAGTGAGGAGGAATGTACGCGAATGAACGGTCGGCAAAGAGAAAGTAACGAACAAGAGTGGCGTATAATCGTGTCGACTAATTTGCATCGAGCAAGCTTCAGATATGAGAACATGTGTCATACTTAATCTTATGCGCGTTGCGGTTCGGGCACAACTTCCTAATACCTATACCTAAGTCCATACGTAGTGTAGTAATTGAAACTCTCAGTACTCTCGCAAACTTTTCTAAATTTATTTCACGATTATGTCTGTTCGCTGTCGCGTGCGTACAGGGACTACTTATCCGACCAATTAGGCACACCTCGCGCATGTCTTCTTCTCTCTCTCTCATTCTCTCTGTCCGATTTACGCACTCTCTCTCTCTCTCTCTCTCTCTTTCTTTCTCTCTTTGCGCACAGCGCCTGAAATTCCCGCGCCACAATAAATACATACCGCAAACTGGAGTGAATTTGCCCGTCCGGGGTGATATTGCCCACTTTTCGGAAAGACTTTATTTTGTTTTATTGTAAAGTAATTAGAACATATCGTGTTTTGTAATCGATAGCAATAATTTCTCCAAGGTCTAACGAAAAAAAAGTTAGCGAATTCAATCATATGGTAATTTTTCAGTCAGAGTAAAAAAGTGGGCAATGTCACCCTGGCGGGCAAAGTCACCCCAGTTTACGGTACATATATATCGTAGTGTCTTTGGCAAAGAATCAGCAATCCTGATAAGGGCGAGGGTGGCAGAAGTGCATTTAAAAATCGAACTGGAGGTAAACACATACCTGCATATATCAACGTACCTTCCATGTACTTTCGATCGAGTGATCGGCAGAGCCACGAGTCGCCCGCGACGCGACGTGCCACTTTAAGGTTCCGTGGATCCATCAATGGGGGATGAATGGGAAGCGAGCGGGAGGTGTGAGGAGCGAGAGCAGCGAGACACAGATACTCCTTACGACCCCAAGCGAGCCTCGGCTGTTTATTTTCCCACGTTTTTTCTCTCAACCTCCTTGTCCCAGCTCTCGAATCCTGTTTACTTTAATGCGTGGCTACCAATTAGCTTACGACCTCTCGTATTTCGCTATGGTACGCATCAGTGGAAGAGAAATAAAGAAGTGGGTCGGCTGATCCAGGTGTTAAAGTAAACACGCATTGCGTCGAGAACCACGGCCTTGCGAAAATCCATACGCGCGAAGGACTCGCGGCTCAGATAGTGGGAGAGGGTTCTGTGGAGCAGCCGAACCTTTTCATTCAGCTCCTTGTTGTTGCCATTTTAGGGAACGGTGACGGACGGCATCCGGGAACGGAATATCGACACTCCACTCTGTCGGGCGTTTATAATTTAATCTGCGCCACTTTCTCCATCTTCATCTCGCCTGTTGATTAGGGATGAATACTTAAGGGTACCCTATGGCCAACGCGCTTGAAAGATACGCGATTTTCACGAATTAAGCAAAAAGAAACTGAACAACATACAGTAAAGAAGCTTTTTGGACATTATTACTGCATATTTGCAGAGCAAACAAAAAAATTATTGTTTGAATTTTAACAATTTTTGCATTAGGTATACAGCATTCATTGTGCCACTGTAGAAATTAGAGACCTTGACGGGCGTCATCAGAACTCGTGACAGGGTCGTCTGAAATAAAAAAACTAAAAATATTCTTAAAATATATGTGAATGATGATCGCCTTATCCGTCTTCATTGCAAACAAACTATCCGGCGATTTTTAGCACATGTTTAAACACAATGTTGCAAAAAAGCAGTTTTTCTGCGCAAAAATCTGCCCATAAAAAAAATGGGTGATCCAAAATTATTCTTCGCGGATAAGGCGATAGAGAGTCTAGCTATAAATAGAATGCCGCAAGAGTTTTCGAAATCTGTTCATAATTAAGCTTTTTACAGTGGCGCCCGTCAAGAACTCTAATTTCTACAGCGATAGAACAAATGCTGTATATCTAAAGCAAAGATTGATAAAATTCAAACAATCATTTTTTTGTTTATTCTTCAAATATGAAGTAATAAAGTCCAAAAAGCATTTTTACTGTATATCGTTCAGTTTCTTTTTTTTTTAATTCATAAAAATCACATATTTCTTAAGTAAAAGTTAAGATAAAGTCGAATGAATATATCTACCGTTGGAGCAATGACCACCCGCCGCATTTGGCTCGAAAAATCTTAGTATATAAAGCAGAAAGTTTATATGTTTGTGTTTGTCAGCCTCGCCTAAAAAGTTTCGAGTGGTAAACTCTGGGGTCATGAAATGTGCCTCAGCTCTTTATGCTTATACAATCCAGACGAATGTGACTATTTTCACCAATAAAAAATGAATACAATTTTTTTACAAACTCAGAGTCTAATATCCAGCCAAAGCCGGATCGTAAAGCTCGTGAATACGTAAACGTAAGTTTAAACGTAAAGGCTGAATGGCAAGAGCGAGGACGACGGGCGGAGAGGAGGATCAGAAACGATCGAGGGACAGAAGAAATCCTCCAGTGGTGTGTACAGCTGAACTATTATTCATGTTCCGATAGAAGAAAGCTTAGTCGAGCGATCGATTAGAGTGATGTCAGCACAGACCTCGCCTAGGATCATGAAAATAGATGTGAAATAATGCCGATTAAACCGTCAACGATCTACCGATCATTATCGAGCCCGTCGCGCTTCGCCTCGCCAAGCTCTTTCGCTTTTATATACACACGTATGTACGTGCATACATATAATTGATGCGTTGTATCGTTGCTGGTGTTTCTCTTTCGCTCGGCGCATTGCGCAATACCGATTACTACGTGCGTTTGCGTAACGAAAGTTGATTTTCGCAGTTGAGCCACGTGTTCGAAACTCATTTGAAATGTTAATCCACTGCAACATGTACATCGACTTTGGGTCATTCCACGCGAAGTCGGACACTTTTCGGAGTAACGTTTCGGATTTTGGCGCAACTTGGATATGTTGTAGTCTTTAGGGGTATATAAACATATATCAAAGGATTTTTCGAAATGTCAAAAATTGTGGATGTTACAGCTCTTTGAAATATAGTGTATACTATTTTTCAAAAAATTATAACTCTAGAACTAATAAACTGATAAAAATGACCTTTTGGGTGCTTACAGTGGAGATATAAGAGTACCTAATAAAAATTATTTCACTTAATAAAAACGAATATTTGACCATTTATTTAGCAATTGTTCTTAACAAATGCAATTTTATAGGTGAAGGCACCTTTTTAAAAATTTGGAAAAATATGAGGATAAAGCCTTGTTTCTCCCCTTTACGGACACGTTTCGAAAATCGTGGACGTTTTAAAATTGGCCAAATGAAAATTAATTGAATGTAACGCTGCGTCAAATCACACCGGCTCGACTGGCTGAGCCGTGCGGTACTCGCAGCGGCCAAGTGCTATTCTTTTACAGTTTCCTCGAATATGGTAAGTATTTGTAAAAAAATGAAGAAGGAAAACTTTTACTGTTTTTTATACACAACATAATAGGGTATCTTAATTTTTGGTGTTCGCAATATTTTCCTTGAAACGAAGGTGACCCTCAGTTTTTTAAATGGAATACTATATATTTGATTATCCAATATGAAAGCGACTGTCAAGACAAATTCAACCATATGGTATAATATGAACTTTAAGACCACACATGGTTAGGAATGAAAGAAGAAATTCAATATACTAGATAGATAGTTCGTATATTTATTTCATTCCTAACCTTGTGTGGTCTTGAAGTTCATATTATACCATATGGTTGAATTTGTCTTGACAGTCGCTTTCATATTGGATAATCAAATATATAGTATTCCATTTAAAAAACTGAGGGTCACCTTCGTTTCAAGGAAAATATTGCGAACACCAAAAATTAAGATACCCTATTATGTTGTGTATAAAAAACAGTAAAAGTTTTCCTTCTTCATTTTTTTACAAATACTTACCATATTCGAGGAAACTGTAAAAGAATAGCACTTGGCCGCTGCGAGTACCGCACGGCTCAGCCAGTCGAGCCGGTGTGATTTGACGCAGCGTTACATTCAATTAATTTTCATTTGGCCAATTTTAAAACGTCCACGATTTTCGAAACGTGTCCGTAAAGGGGAGAAACAGGGCTTTATCCTCATATTTTTCCAAATTTTTAAAAAGGTGCCTTCACCTATAAAATTGCATTTGTTAAGAACAATTGCTAAATAAATGGTCAAATATTCGTTTTTATTAAGTGAAATAATTTTTATTAGGTACTCTTATATCTCCACTGTAAGCACCCAAAAGGTCATTTTTATCAGTTTATTAGTTCTAGAGTTATAATTTTTTGAAAAATAGTATACACTATATTTCAAAGAGCTGTAACATCCACAATTTTTGACATTTCGAAAAATCCTTTGATATATGTTTATATACCCCTAAAGACTACAACATATCCAAGTTGCGCCAAAATCCGAAACGTTACTCCGAAAAGTGTCCGACTTCGCGTGGAATGACCCCTTTGTGAATTCTCTTGCCTTGCCGTCTACTCCGCCTTTCATTGCCAGTCAAAGTTCTGCCGGAGATGAAATCGGCAATCGTTACCATGCGGCGCACACTGCAGGCAGTTGCTAAATATACGTAGCAACCTTTTTGGTGTTTCGTCTTTTCCATAATATTATAGGTATACATCAGAGATGGGCTAAAAATTATTTAAGAAAAAATTCATTCCCAATAAATAACTCAGAATTATTTTTATTTGAAATAAAAATTACTGAAAGTTATTTGTATATGAAATCAAAATTGGTGAAAATTATTTGTATTTGAAATAAAAATTACTGAGAGTTATTTGTATTTGAAATAAAAAATACTGAAAGTTATTTGTATTTCAAATAAAAATTACTGAAAGTTATTTGCATTTGAAACGTCACAAATAATTTTTTTTGTTCGACGTGAATTTATCCTACGGCCACAAATAATTTTTTATTTGATGGGAATTCATTTTAACCCTCAAATAATTGTTTCATCTTTTCATTCATTTGTATTGAAAATTATTTGAAGCTCAAATAACTCTGGGAGTAGAGAGCGCGAGAGAGGGGCAGCGTGCGCGAACAGTATAGAGATAAATGGCGTGATTGATAATCAGTGGCCACAAATAAAAATAAATCCTTGGCTTATTTGATTTGTTATGTAAATAATTTTTTATTCGAATAATGCCCATCTCTGGTATACATGTAAATACATAGTGTGCTGTAATTGATTCTGCAGAACCAAATGGCGATGCGAGCCTCGAACTATCGCGTTCCTCTTATCACCACCGGAGACACGTGGTGGACACGAGACACCTTGATCCGTCAACGGGTTTGGTGTACGGTGTGTATTATGAAAACTCATGATTCACTCGGTAGTGTTGCCGTGGCTCGCCAGTAGAAACACAAGTATGTACCTACAACGCGCTGCAAGAGTTTCGAGAGAAGCTAGTGTCGTCACGGTCATGGGAGAAAATTAGCTTGGCCGCGACTTGTGTTTCCGATTGTATAGTGGAAACAGTTGGATCAGCTGCTAACAGGATAAAATGCTTGAATAAACCCGCGTTCAGATTAGTCAAGTTACCTGAACTCAAGTAATTTGAAACCATTTTCCAATTTCCTCTCAAGTTTCAAGCGAAGTAGAGAGCCTTTCAACATTTACTTGCCTTGAAATAAATAATTGAATAAATAATTAATAATAGTGTGAACTGGAAATCACTCGAAGTAAGCCGCCTATTGTTTTCGAAAAATGACTTTATAATCGTAAAATACCAACTAACAAGTAATCACCGTTGTGTTTGAATAATTTTTTAAATATTTTCAATAACTCACTCGTAATTTCGTTCTTTATTACACACAATCCAGCAAACACCACCTCCTTTGCCGTCATTTCAGATATCTACTTGCTTCAAGTAATCCTGAAGAAAGTAGCTTAAAGGCAACTGCCACCACTGAGCACAAGCTTGAAGTCAAGTTCCTCGAATTTTCACAATTTTCTCGCCAAAGTATTTTAAAAATTCAGGAAATAGAGGCAGAGAACGTCGACCAGCAGCTGTTACGATCTCGTTACCGGCTTTCGGCGAATCCGTCGTCGAAATGGGTTTATTTGCCGAGGGAGTCGTGGAAATATAAAACACTCACGATCAGTGCCGACCGAAAAGCCTAAATATTTACGCGACCCAGCTCTCCATGAAAAGACAGTTGGCGCGAGGCAAGGAGGAGGGGGACGTTTAAGGGTCGGGCGTGTGTGTCGTAATCGCCTCGAAGACACATTAACGTCCCCGAGAAAGTCCCCGCGAGGAGACTGTTCACCGTTTCAAAGCTGTTTTCCTTCCACCGCCGTGAGAAAGAAGGCCTCGTTTTTTGCTTTCCTCAGACGCCTCTCCTCGCTGCGAATCTCATTGTCATTTGCAATATTATCCAGCCAGATAGCCAGCTCCGAGGTTTATTTATTCATTCGGCTAACGAGCGGCTCGATACGAGCTATGAATAGGCGGGGGCCTCGCCGCTCAAGAGAACAGGAACAAATGGCTGCTTCTTCCTCTGGACAAGTCGCTTCCCGCTCCTCGAATCCTTCCACGAAAAAGTGGGCGCGATTCATATTGTAATTTCGAAAGCAGGATCCATTTATCTTGCCCGGGGGAATTTTTACAGAAGAGTCGTTATCCTCTGCGTTCAGGAATAGCGGCGGAGAAAAATACGAGCGAGAGAGAGAGAGAGAGAGAGAGAGAGAGAGAGACCGTGGTCCGTGGAGCCGATGTTCACCGGCTCGTACATATGCATGCTCGATCGTCGGTATAATTTTTAAATGTCAGGCGGAATCGCGAGGGTTACGCAATTGCTGGATCCCCCTCGGATCGGTGGAGATCGCGGTGTTCGTGGATCGGCGCCGATGGCATCCTCGATCGGTGGCAAATGAGCCGCCCGATGCCGATTGCAACGGCACTGTCTCTCTTGACCTCGGCTGGCAGACGATCAGAAAGGAAGGAAAGGAAGGCAAGAAATGGCCAGAACGAAGAGAGACAGAGATGGAGGAGGACCGTCGTTGCGCTGACATTCGGGGTGGCGATTCTCGAAGCAGGTTGCGGCCGATTGGCGGTGCTAAAATTGAGCCGACGCGCTATTGGCCGTCCTTGCTTCTCGAGCTCTTCTTAGTCATCGTTCCGGATTTGGAAAATTGGCCTGCTGCCGAATGTTCCTAAGCCCTGCCGAAGGGTCCCCGCACCGCCGTCTCCTTGCGTTTCCTTGCTTCCTTCGCTTTTCCATTTTCCCCGGCAAGGTCTTCTTCTTTTCCTGCTCCCCTATTCGATACGCCAAATGTCAATTCGATTGTCTCGCCTGCAACGGTATGTAATTTAATCATTTATGCCTGCTGACGCGACAAGGACTCCGGTTACCATTTCACCGTGCCTGCCGCTGATCGGATGCGTAATCCTGAACGGCAATTTGGAGTTTCCTCGAGCGACATTGCTTTCGCCGGCTGGCTGCGAGATGGCACGCCGCCGCGGTACGTCGCGAGACCAAACAGGAGGAAGGAAAAGGAGAAACGAAGGATGCTGCAAGCGTTGACTAAGAGGCAACATCGAGATTGCAACATCGAGTTCAGAGCGTTGCGTGGCAAGGCTAGGATAGGCGGGGCGAAGCGCGGCAAAGCGAGGCAAGCCGCAGCAAAGCGAAGCGAAGGTTTCACGGTTTAAAAGGGTCAGTGAGCCAGGGTCACCGTTTCGAATCTACGAGCTCGTGTAAACGCGAGTTCTAGGCATGTATCTACCGTGGCTGTGGATAAGCCGAAGGCCGGCGTGCTTTCTTGAGAAGAAAAAATGGGGTGAACGTGTTTTTAGAAGAACAAAGGAATCTACACGTGCGCTAATGGTCCTACGATGCCAGCAGAAGAGTTTTGTACCATCTTCTGGTAGATACCTACAAATGAAGGGTAAGAGGAGAAACAGAGAATGTCACAAAACAGCTTTATCGAGGAGATTAAGTTTTAGTACTTTGGTCCATGGGTTACCGGATCAAGAAATGAAAAAGGAGGGCAATCTAAGTGGCTTAAACTCGTTTGAAAAGGAGGACGTTGTAAAATAATTCCAAATTTTAGATATCAACTTTTATTATACAAGAAAACATTAATGTTTACACTACATTAGAAAGTTCTTCTAGCTATTATATATTCAGGCCCGAAATAAAGTATTTATTTTTTTTCCGGGTCTAGAGACCTTTATTAGATCCTCTATTTTAATCTCCACAGAATTTCACAATATTGAAATGTAATCAATCTTCGTTAATAATACTGATTGAACTCTGTAACCTGGACTTAAGGCTAACAGCATCAGCAGCAACTAAATGTAAATAATGGAAACAGTCGCGAGAGATGAGAGTTCTGAAAATATATCATAAAACTTGTCTCATGAGTTTCTAGTTGCATTAAAAAAATAAAATTTCTCCATTAGTGGAAACACATCTTGAAATAATTGTCTCGTGAGATCGAAGTCTCACGATATTTTTGTCTCGTCGTGGATTTGCACCTTCGCAGTATCCTAGATTCTGGTGGTCAGGTTACTTAAACCCGAGCATTATCTACCTATTCGTCATTTGTAAGGCGCGTGCGATTGCATCGGGGTAGCTACGCAGTTGTATGTAAATTTATAACCAACTATTGAATCAGTCGGCGATCATTGCAGCTGATTAGAGAAGCTTCAACGATCGACTTCGTCATTTTTAATTCCGCGTATGTACGGTATTGCGTTTCACCTCGAGGGAAACGACTGTAACGCAACAACTTTAAATAGACATTATCCCTTCGCCACGCGCTCACGTTTTTTTACTATTTATTTTAATATAACACGCTACACCGCGCGGCACTTTCTATCCGAAATGTCGAGCCGCGATTTTTTTGCGGCGCACAATTTATTTCCAAATCCGTCGCTCTTTCTATTCGCCTCTTAGTGCCACATCTCTCCTAGATCCCCGCAACGAGTCGTGTTTTTCATTCCGCGTGCTTCACTTTCGCCGTGCCCCTTTTTACGCTCACCTTGTTGCTATCTTATCTCGCGACTTTATATTAATATCGTCTTTAGGAACGATAGCATCGGTTTGTTTACCATTGGCGTGTACAGCGCCGTAAGATTTCCGACGCGTGTATATGTGCCTGCATATATACACTGACTTTTGAAAATATTCGGACACTTTTTAAAATCGCATAACTTTTTTCAAATTAATCCAAACGACTTGAGGTTTTTTTGAGAAGCTAGAAGGATTAGTTTGCTAAGCGACAGGTTTCGTCGTTTTAGAAAAAATTGCAGCTGATCGGAATAGCGAAGAAAATAGTGAAGGTTGTTTTTTAAACTTTTTCTTGTGATCTTGCAATGAAAATCCAAAATACCCGTTTGTAGATTTAGGTAAGTTGTATACACGCTGAAAATTTCTTCAAAATCGGGTAACGCTGATCTGAGCTACAAACGATTAAAGATCGCAGAATAAGATCGAAAATCGCGGAAATTCTCGAAATCGGCGATTTTCGACCTTATTCTGCGATCTTTAATCGTTTGTAGCTTAGAGCAGCGTTACCCGATTTTGATGGAATTTTCAGCATGTATACAACTTACCTAAATCTACAAACGTTTTTTTTTTATTTTAATTGCAAGATCGCAAGAAAAAGTTTAAAAAACGACCTTCACTATTTTCTTCGCTATTCCGATCAGTTGCAATTTTTTCTAAAACGACGAAACCTGTCGCTTTGCAAACTAATCGTTCTAGCTTTTCAAAAAAAATTCAAGTCGTTTGGATTAATTTTAAAAAAGTTATGCGATTTTGAAAAGTGTCCGAATATTTTCAGGAGTCACTGTGCCAGCGTGGCCTGGCGATTCGAGAAAGTTTGCGCGAGGCTTGTCGAAAGGAGACGATATCGTTACATATTTGGCTTTGCCTCTGAGAACGAGCAAGCACGATCGAACGATCGGCCATTATTTGCCGTAAATAAAAGTAAGGTGGAAGCGCAGAGCCATTCCTCGAAAGCGCCGGCTCGCAATGCCAATAGAGATCAATCACGCGATCAGTGAAAAAAGATGCCGAATCCTAACTGTATGGCGTTTCACCCTTCAAACGCGCTGGTTGCGTAATTCGCAGTGGCACGGAGAGGAGTACGCTTAAAAATAAATCGATGAATAAGACACGCTACATGGTTGCGCGGGGACAATGTCAACAGCGATTAAGGGACGTGCGAACGCGCGCGCGCCTTTTAGGAAAATCAAACGGCCCCGCGTTGTGCAAGCGGCGATCTTGGATCGTTCGCAGGACTACGTAGATTCCTCCGGTGATTCGTTAATATGGCTACCGCGGATTTCACCGGATTTAACGATGATAAAAGCGCAAGGCCGATCCGTTAGGGGCACACTTGTCACCAGCCTCTGCCAATTATCTCTTCTTGGAACAACGTTCACGCAAGCTTAGCAACTACGGACGAGTAACAATATCCTTACCGTTGTTTTATCATCTGGCAAGCGAGAGCAGTGAATGCTGTAACAGCGGTCGCGACGAAGCTAACGACGATGAATCGATAAATACCTGTGCAGATATCAACATTTTACTGAATAAGAGGGGACGCGTTTGACAGCGGGGAATCTCGCGATCGCTTTCCATCGGATCCTATTTGTCAAACCAAAGACACAAAAGCTCAACTTTGGTATTCTTTTCGAATGCGTTGACCCTATTGTACTTTCAAACCACCCTTTTTGCCCGCGTGCCCCGTGTACGTAATTCCCATCGCCGAGACAGCTGGTCGCGTGCTGCCGCACATATATGCATGTAACTTTACACTACACCCTGTGGCTTACGCCCATGGGCCTCCGGAGGGGGCGACAGGGGCAGTTGACCCCTCTGGGTTTTTAGAAAAAAGGGCTTATTTGTAGAAACTGATATTTAGTAAATTTATACTAAAAAAAAATTAAAACCGACTTTAAAGATATTATAATGCAGTAAAAAGTAAAAAAATAATTTTTTCCTTTATTTAATTGCACTGTGTAAATCTGGCGCCGACTTAGAAAAATTGATAGTCGTAGATTAAATAAGGGAGGAAATTACTTTTTACTGTTTAGTGCATTTTTATGTTTTGTAAGTCGGTTTTATTTTTTTTTTACATTTTTTTTTACTTTTTAGTTATTTAAGTTACATAAATACGTCTCCTCTGACTGGTCATTTATTGCGTCGAAGAGATAGCTTTCATTCGTTTAGGTTTCTTTCGGTTTCCTCTTCCACCATATGCTTATCTTGTATTTGCACGGGGGAACAGTGACGAAACGAAGCCTGTTTGTACAAACCGTTTCTGTGGTACCGCTTTCGAGCTTTCAGAGCTTTAATTCCGTTAGTTAATCCCTCGTTTATACTCTGTCCCTTTCAATGAGTAGAAAGAAACTGTTGGAAAAGTCAACAGCAGATTTTCCAAGTGATATTTTTCAAGGGACCAATTACGAAGCAGTTAGAGCTGAGTTAAGACCTTTAGAGGCCCTAAGCACTTAAAAGATTTTGAGGCCTCCTGATACAGAGTGACCACTTCAACGCGATTGTACGATTTCTTTGGTCATTGTCGATAATTTCAGTAAAACCGTTTCTAACAGAATTTAGATTTTAAAATTCAGAAAATTTCTATGGTGTTCATTTTGCTTATTGGTTAATCCAACACTGGAACCAGCTAGGGCTGGGACTATTCGAATAATTTAATATTTGAATATTTTATAAGTATTCGAATGCTACGAATAAACTTCGAAGAATTGAGTATTCGAATGTTATTATTCGAATATTTAAGTATTCGAATACTATACGAATATTTAAGCATTTCGAATACTATTCGAATCTTTCAGTATTCGAATATTTGAGTATTCTAATGTTATTATTCGAATACTATTCGAATCTTTCAGTATTCGAATATTTGAGTATTCTAATGTTATTATTCAGTATTCGAATACTATTCGAATCTTTCACTATTCGAATACTATTCGAACCTTTCAGTATTCGAACACCATTCGAATATTTCAGTATTCGAATAGTATAATGTGAATTATAAATCAAGTTATTAGCTTACAAGATTTCACTTTGACAAACAAACGAACTCACAACTGAAACTAAATAAAAGCTTGTAAAAAAAATGAACCTAAAAAACTTGATTTATAATTCACACCAAACTATTCGAATACATTAGTACTCAAATACTTAAATATTTTCATAACACTTGGATATTCGAATTATATTCGCCAAATAATTGAGCAACCGAAGTATTCGAATATTCGAGTACCGAGAAACTCGACAAATAGTCCCAGCCCTGGTACCAGCCCACGTTACGGCCCTGAAGAAGTATGTAGCTCGAGGGTGAACCGATGAAAAATGCCCCTTTCAACAGCCACCTCGTTCCTAGAGGGGAAAATCGGCCGGAAGCCGACCGGCCGTGCTCGCGTGCTGTCGCGTGACCGGAAGGAAGAAGGGGCGAAATGCAACAGCCGCGAGAAGCAACGACGCTGGGGATGGCGAAGGATCGGCGTGGGCATCGCTGAAAGATGTGATCAAAGGAGAATCCTCATTGGTATTCAATCATCCACGCGTGCAGCACGATGCGTGGCGATACGCCATTATTTCCAGCCGAGCACGTCCGAGGAATAAAATATTGTCTGCGCCTTAAAATCTATTGCCCGATCAGCTCGCTCTCTCTCTGTACATGTATGGATATTGGATATGAGCGGCGATGGTCGGTGGGGAACAGGAGGACCTTCTTGGTCACATTTTAGGCACGAAACCGCTGGTCCCCTTGGTTTATAGGCACGAACGCAGGGGGCTCGTGGTGAGTATTGATTTTCGCCCCCCCCCCCCCCCCCCCACCCCCAACAGAAAAAGCGGACGGCAGTGGCCATTTGCTCGCTCCGTCGAATTAGTTGTCTGAAAGAACTGCGTTACAAGATTACAAGGCTCAAGGGGCCTAGTAATCTAATAGGCCATTTTCGCTGGATACGTTCGCACAGTTACTAGCGATGTTCCATGAAAGTTTATCACCAAACGCTTAGTGAAATTCGCGTTCTGATTTAACCTGTGGACAGAGCATGGAGAGTTGGGTCTTGTCCGCTCATAATCTGGGGTCTAGATGCAAGTTCAATCTAATGATCTAGAGCGAGAAGGAAACGGACGGTAACACGCGGACGCAGTGGACATGCAACAGCCAAATGTCTTTCCTAAAGTTTTCCAAATGCTGTTTACAAAACATGACGCTTATTGCTTTTTCCAAAATATTATACCTACTTTGTCCCCGAAATCTCAACATATTTAGAATTGCGTCTTTAGTAACGCGGGGACATTCGTAATAACGCGCGGGCATTAAAGTTTTTGATTAATCAGACTTAAGGTTCTCCCCACTTTGACGGCCTGAAAAGGAGCGCGATATTTGGGATTTTCTTTTAAGGAAAACCCTCAAATTATATTAATTGAAAACTTTATGCCTATATTTGTAGACATTTAGGCAACATTTTAAAAAAATTGAATTAAAAAAACGGTACCTACCTAAAACTTTAAACGCGTTTTTCTCAAAACGATGTTTTTCGAATTGGTTTGCATGATATCTCAAAAACCAATCACCCGATTTACTTCAAACTTGGCATGTATCTTCAGTAGATGTAACATTATCGCTGGTATTAGAACTAAGTCGAGTTTTGCAAAATTGGACTCCCGCGACTTAAAAAAACAGCGACTCTTCTTTGCAGAAATCGATGTCTGTTTTAGACGCTGCAATATTTTTTAATTTTCAGTATTTCTCACTTAATCTAGTTCAGGCAATAGTCACACCCATACAGATTAAAAAATTTTTCAATTTTCTATTTCAGACAACTACAACGGCTAATTTTATCCTAACCATGCATATGATTTTTGTAAGACGCTCTATTTGAAGCACTATAACTCCGAATATAACCACCATTCTTTCATACAATTATTTCCTCATATTCTCTGAAGATTGACAAATAAAGCCACAAAGCTTGAAGTAAATATATTCAATGGTTTTGTTTAAAAAAAATTCCCAAAGTTCGCATGATTTTTCGCCCGTCAAGCCAGGGAGACCCTTTAAAGGAATAATTGTTTTGGACGCACGTATTTTTCTACCCCGAACATTGTACAACAAGACGCGCAATTATATTTAGCGATGTAAACGCAGGAAATAACGGAATATCTTATCTAAAGAGATCCCCATTAGTGGATCGTTTAAATGCCAGTACAAAGGGGCCTTCACCGTCGGTTGCCGAGCCAGTATGCGCGTCATACTCGTTTCTGTTCACATGGGGCATATTCAACATGGTGAATCAATTCTCACGCGTGGCCATATATTTTGAAAAAATATATCCTAGTGAATGTCCGCGTGCCTCGATCGCGAAAGTGGCCAATAGCCTCGGTGAGTGATGCGACGGGAGATGCATAAGCACCGCGCATTCGAATTTGTTGCTCGTGGCTGTTTAGCAATACGATGAGGCGAGCACTCGATTTGGAGGCGGTCTAGGCAGTCGAGGACCATCGACGCGCGTTCGTAGAATCCGTCGAGATCGGTCGTCCGTCCACGGTCGTTTGCAATAGGCAATAGCGGCGAACTCGCACGAGGCATATGAATCGATTTATAGCGTTCGTAGAATGCGATCCCTTTGGCAGCCAAACGGACCGTTTTCTCAGAGGCGCTGGCGCTACGTCCCGGCCTATATGAACGTCATGCCAAGCGACCGCGAGTCTTCTCTTATCGGGCTGCGTAAAACGAGTCGCGGACGAGCCCTCGTGGTCGATTATTCGGCTTCGGTGTCCTCTCTTTCTCTTCATTTGCAATCGATACTGAAGGGGCCAACAGTGCTCCGAGCTCTAAGCAAAGGAACGTTTCACGTACCAGCGTGGGAACTTGAAACGGTGAACTTGGTCGATGGCTACCAGTTCACCCACGGTTCGATAGTTCGCCCACAGTCTGGTTATTCCTGTCTGACCAAATTCAGCGCGGTCTCCTCTTTGCGCTGCTATCTCGACGCGAATTTCCATTCCTCCTTTTTATCGTTCTACGCCTACTAGCGCCGCCTTCTCTCGAATGAAAAATGTTTGCAAACACTATCTACGCGGAAACGAAGCTCCTAAAATGATGCGCGCCAATTAAAAGTAACGCCTTCAACGCCCAAACTCGATATTAATAAAGTTTCATTGAGGCGGTAATTAGCGCTCGCCTTGCTGGTTCGCAAGATTCTATTCGAGTGTATTAGCCATTTCATGCTTGTTACAATTACCTACGCTTTTTTTTTACTATACATATAAATCGCGGAGTGTCCCGGAGATTCGAATAGAAACCCGGAAATGGCAAATTTGCCAAAAAACAGATTTCTTCTCGAATATCCGGAAAACAAATCTGTAATTCTTTTAAGCATAAACAACTGAGAATTTAAAGATATCAGCTTTTTAATTAGTATTTAATTTGTTATCTCAATTTTTTCCCTACAACCCGGGATTTCTCCAGTAAACCCGGAGCTCAGAGACTTGCTCCAAGACCCGAAGTCCCCGGGAAAAAATCGGAGAGGTGGAAACTCTGATCAGAACTGTTGTTGGTACCTAGATCCTACAACGCCGACGGTAGAACCCGGGAAGAACGACGTAGGTGGTGTTTGATACGTCACCGTTCTCCTCGTCATCGACGACGTTGTCATTGATATCGTGATCGCGATCGCGGTATGTCAGTCTGTTCACCGCGAACACGTAGGTCAGTTTCCCACCTCTGTAAACTCTAGAATGCGAAAATTTCGTTGCGCAATGGCTACGCGGAGATTGGTCGATGCTACTGCAACTGGAATCATCGTTTCTGGCCTTTTCGCAACGATTCCGTGGACGGGAGAGAAAAATGCTGCAACGTTATGTAACAGCTGGAAGGAGAAACAAGGGCGCGCAATTGTGTGTCTGCGAATGCTACGAAATCTATCAGTTGATAACGATAGCGAGTCGGTCGCGTTTCGATAAGAACCAACGGGGACAGATAAGGCGAATTTTTTGCTGTATTGGTCGAGTAACATTGGTTCGCTGTATTTTCTCAACTATTTCTCAGCGTTCATTATCGAATGAAATTATACGTGGGGTAGAGCGTAAAACGAAGACGCGAGAGCGTTATGTAGGTATTTGCATGCGTCAGATCAGTTTCGCGTCGAAATCGAAATATGAGGCATTGGGTAATGAAAGGAACAGCGCTAGCTGTATCTATTACCCGAAGAATATACAAAGGAAATAGGTATTCCTTAAATCTCGTGAAAAATTGGAGAAATGACACGCACAGAGAGACAAAAAATTATTGGTACACTCTTTGAATCAGAATAACTTTTTTAAAATTGGTCCAAACGACTTGAGTTTTTTTTGAGAAGCTAGAAGGATTAGTTTTTCAAGTAGTTTTGAAAGAAAATTGCAATTGGTCGGTGTAGCGAAGGAAATAGCGAAGGTCGCTTTTTCAACTTTGAATCATGAAACTTATCTACTTAAATCTAGGTGTAAACGGGATTTTTAAATTTTTGTTAGAGGTTCGGATAAATATTCTGTTTTCAAAACGCGTGGTAATAATTTTTTTACTAGGTGTACATACGCTTCCAGACGCAGATGGATATTCGAAGGCGATAATTAGATATTGTTGAAATATTTTGGAAAACACGAGATCTCTTCTAGACCGGTGTTTACCCAATTAGTTGTAGAGATGAGTCAGCTATTTGCGGGTACCTGTACGGGACAGCTCGTGTCGAGCATACCTGCAGCTACGAATCACTCGCGGTGGTCCCGACGAGCTGGTCAAGCAGTCTGCAAGTGGTGCTGGAATATTTTCACGAGTCGCTTGAAACGTAAACTCCGGCCTCAACGCCAGACTATTATCGGCACTGTTGCGTGATAGGCTTGATACTAATTTTAATTTCCCCAGAAATACATAGGAACCAAGAACATTATGGTACACACCATTCGAAATTGAGGAGCTTGCAGCGAGAGGGGTGCAGCTCCATTTTTTGACAGCTTTTGCGTTGTGACGTGCAATATAAGTAAAAAAATCTACATCGTTTGAGGCAGATCCGATAACAAATGAGCGATTTATTGCAATTCTTTTAATCTGCACCTATTACTGTTTAACGCAGAATGAATGCTCTAGATTTGAAAAATTTGATAAAAATAGAAATAAGAATTTATCGACTCGATGGCTAGTACTTATTGCGTGAAAATATATTTTTCTCAATTAGCGTTCTCTTTGTAATGATAAGTCAAAGTAATAATTTTATGAACAGTTTTTCCTAATTTATTCGAAGTTGGTAAAGATGAGGGTACAACCCTCTTGCTTATGATTTAAATTCTTTCTTATGCGACAATGACGCGCGTTTGTCCGGAAACGTTTAAGTGGACTAACGGAAGCGAGAAACCACGGAATCGATGTGTTCTCGGAAGAAGCGATTTCTTCAATGAGCCGCGTGAATCATCGCGAGAAACCGGAACTGTCTGCCCGCAGATTACCTGCGATATTTGTACCGATTCTGAATAAAATCTACAGATAGAGTAGGATTTCCTAAGTAGTCGGTATTTAAAACCCCGGTTTTAGATACTAGAGTGAATATACCAAAATTAATTAATTAACTACAAACGTTACCATTTTTACTTGAAATCGCCTCGGGCACAAGCATATTGTAGTAATAGTTTACTGTAAAAGAAATCTTCATGAGTTCAGATTAGCCGAAGAAAACTACTAAATGAAACAAAGATTTATAATTTATCTTTCGTCCGGACTTTATTTATTTTTTAGTTCTGCATGGAGTATATTTTATTATATTTTTGTAGCTACATAATAATATTAAATGAACTGAAGAATCGTAGGGATTTTAGTTATTTTAATTTGTGTTTACTTATTTGGTTTTCTATAGATAGAGTATATTTTACTTCAATTCTTTTTAATTCAATAAATATTAAAAAAAAAAAAAAATTTGCAGTACCTAAGTATAAATATTTTTTACTATCTTTTCTTTTTTTTATTTAATATGCACTCTTATCGATACAGGCTGTTTGCTGCACATAAATTCGTACTCCAAACCAAGGTAACTGGTTCCACACTTCTCCCACAATCAGCGCTCCCTGTTACTGCGCTTTGCGCCTTCTACTTTCTCCAATTGTTAGCGGAAACTTAAGTAAAGGACTGGGGACGCGTGTATAGACGGGGGGAAAGGAGAGGAGAGAGTAAGACGGGTTAGAAAGTAGGGGCGCAACAGGTGGCGACAGGTAGGCAACGGGGGATGAGGACTCGGTGACTCATGGGGTTGCTCCCGGAATGTTGATCGTTTTCCCTCCCTCTCTCACCTCCTCTGCCGACCGCCTCTTTACCCGGGTGACTCACATCCCACTCACACAGCGGTACCTGCATTCTTACACCTGAGGAAACACGAGAAACTCGCTTCTTTTTCAAAGCTGTTTCTCCGCCGAGTACCGGTGAACACCGACGCTCGATAATCGCCGGTCTCGTGTCACTTCTTTCGAGATATATCAACGGTCACGTTATTGTAGGAGACACATTCGGTCAGGCTGTGCAATAAAACTGTGAACCTGTGAAAGTATGTAGTCTACGCGTAATTGCGGGAGAGAGAGAGGTGTTAAATGTCGTTATCGTTATCGTTATCGTTACCGTTATCGCTATCGTTACTATACTACCGTTACCATTCGTTAATCGCCGCGATTAGTTGGGGGAGATGCTGCTCCTATCTTCCTCTTACGCGTCTCATAGAGGAGGGTTGCCTATATCGTGCCACTTAAGATATTTTACACTATATTTTGCATTTGGTAATAATTTGAACGCAAGTTAATATTGGATATTGCAGCTTGATCTTTTACGAACCTACTATTATATGCTCAAGCGTTTTTTTCAGAACTAATTAATTTGTTGTTAATCTTTTCGTGACATGCTGGAAGAAGTAGGATTCAGAAAAATACAAAAATACAGGATCAAACTGCATTGTTACATTATTGTCAGCTAAAATTTACTGGTAAAAAGTTACATCAATCATCCCTGATTTTTTTAATTAATTTAACCACTGAAGAAAATAAAAAGAAATAGTTTTTTTATACAAAATATATAAATTCAAGCGATTTTTAACGATAAAAAGAAAACGGGATGTTTTCATTTCAACGGGATCTAGGTGCGGGCACTAAAGGGTTAAATGTTTATAGCACCCACCGAATAAGGTATAAGGTCGAAAGATTTTGTTTCTATTTCTCATTTCGCATTTATAATTATTAGTTACTGAGAAATTGATAAGGTGCCATTTAGGCGACCAGTGCGATGTTGGCAACTCTCTCCCCGTGTATCGTCCTAGGAAATGATGATAGTCCAATAGCGAGAATGATACCCAATCGCGATATCAGACGCGTTACTTGTCGCTGTCCGTATCGATAGAGCACCAGGAGATCGACAAACGTGCAGCCGCGAGCAAATTATCATTCTCTCGAGGAGAGTTTTTCCATTCCCAGCATGCCTGGCATTCCCAATGGATAAGGCTCCATCGTAGATATGAATAGATCGCGGCAATAAGTAAGAACTTACCAAGTACATATATCTTGCAATTAATGGCGAGTAATTAAGGCGAGCCGTAGTCTTAGCTACGGAAGGACGTCACGATTACAATTATGTAGTTCTGGGTTTACCGGGCCTGCGTTTCTGAACAGAGGGACTTTATATTCAATTATAAATAATTATTTTAAAATACAATTTTTGACACTGAGTGACATTTTTTCTAGGTGTGTATTAAATAAAAAAAGCCTTTTGTGTTATAAAAAATTTAATACTCATAAGTTTGCCAATTAACCAATTTCACACTATGAATTTCCTTTTTTATTTACTCCCTCGTAAGCAGTATTTTTCTCTTCTCTTTCCTTTCCCCTCTTTCAGCCACCTTTCCTTTCCCTCCTTCCCCTCCTCATTCTCCTCCTACTCCTCATTCTCCTCCTCTTTCTATCACAATAACTAACTGTTTCTCTATATGCGACCGTCAGGAGAAATACAGCTGCAAAGCGTCGCGTTTTGTGGGCGGATCGACGACCTTGAATCTCGCTAGAGGGGCCATGAGTCACGGTGCGGATCTCGTGTTTCCAGGAAAGTTTTCCTGCAAGCGCAACAATCGATGGCGGAAAGCGGGTACCTTCCTGGTAGGACACCACTAGGCTGCTCGTCGTTTATCTCACTCATCCCTGAACGCGGCTGTAGATGCACATTCCCCTCTGGTAAGCTCTTCAATCTCCGTTTCTTCCCTGACGAACGTATCTTCTCTGCGCCGGTGAGAACCCCGATAAACAAAAGGTACGCACTCGCGACAACGCCTCGTTTTCTTTCGTTTCAGATGTCTCCCGTTGTCAGTGGCGTTCGAAACGGCGCCGTTTACTTTTCAGGTTATGCCGATAGTCGGACAATCCAGGACCAGTTTAAGGCCAGTTTCCCTTTACCGCCTCCGCTCGGTGCTCACTACTGCCCGTATGGAATGCCATTGTAAACGCCAGCTCAGACACCTATCTGTACGCATTTATACGTGGCTATACATGCACGCGTTTTCACCGTCAACCCAAACAGAAACCACAATTACCACTCTCTTTCTTGTATCGCCGGGCTTTGTTTTATTGCGCCACATACCCATATCTTTCGATCGGTTCTTCTCCTTCCTTCCTTCCTTCCTTCCTTCCTTTCTCTCTCTCTCCAACTTTTTTCCTTCCTATCGTACTTCTTCTATTTGTACACAAGTACGTGTCACAATAGAATATCTGTTTTAACGATTTATTACGGAGAAGTTGGGCATTTTCCGAATAAAAATTTTTCTTATTCTTTATTATAACTTCACTTTATTCGAATAATGTCCAACTCTGATAGACCTATGGCTATTTTTCGATATGCTACTTGTACCTAACCTATTTTGACAGTAATTCATTAGCCATTGACAGAACAGACAGCACCTAAGTAGTCAGCATTTTCAATAAATTATTGATTTCCTATAAACAATTTATGAACCTCCACTGTTGCACCATAAATTGCATTCTTGAAATATAGTTATGATTACAATTAAGCAATTACTAAGAGTATCTGAGCATGATTACAACATATGTATACATATATACATACTTACGTGACAGCTTCGGCAAGTATACATATACACTATTCGCTTTTTACAAATAATTTATACTGTTCTGCATTTGTACTAACACTAAAAGTATGTGAAGTCGTTTAAAGAAGCAAGAATTCATTAATTTTTCGTTATGGTATATATCAGTGAGAAAGTATATGTTCCGAATTTATAGGTGCATAGTAGGTATCCGTGACACAAATTTGCTTAATTCTTTATTTTCCATTTATTTTTAATTTGAGATGTTGGAGCTGTTAAGGGAGATTTACAAATCATTATACGCCTATTTCCAGCAACAAAATTCTTTATTTAATGCTTAGAAAAGCACTTTAAATTGTTTATTCAGTGGATACAGGCATGCTAGCGGCGCGTAGTGGTGAAGAGTATGAACTAAAATGGACGTTAAAACACGCCAAGCTGGCAGTTTCAAGATTGCACTCAACTTGCTGTAGACTGGCGCTGGCGCCTTTAGACATTCATTTTTCTAGCACGCCTTGTTTCATAGAACTCTTAATAAATAATTAAATCTAAGAGCAATGCTCATGAAAATCACAAGACACAGTCCGAAGGGTCCAGGCTTTGGAGAAGCAACTCTAGAATTAGGCAATTTGTTTCTGGAACCGTTCCTGCCCTATATTTGGCAAAGCCAGTGCATTTATTTGTCAAGGTAACGCTGCCAGATCGGAATGCCTCGTTTGTTGATTTATTAATTCGCAATCTGAAGTCCTGGACTCATTTGTACAGACGCCACTGATTGACTGGTAGCTATGGTTAGCGATAAACCTCTTCATTTGTTGCTAAAAAGTAAATTTGAAGAATCGAAAAAGTGGGCGCCATAACACGCCAGCGCCATAGTAGGGTATGCTATTTCGATTTCCCCTCAGGCCCAAACCTGACGTTGGCGCGTTTCGACGCCCTTTTTTTTTAACTATTTAAGTTGCTTTTTTAGCAACAAATAAACAGTTTTATTGCTAACTATGGACGGGTCTGTACAAACGGACCTTCAGATTGCAAATGCTTAAATACAGGAGCGAGTTATTTCATTTACATCTGGCAACACGACGTATTAAATTCATTATGCATTCTTCGTGCAATATTTATGTAGCTTTGCAGTTATATAGTTTTGAAACTGTAATCGCGCGACAGCTTTCAGCAATGATTTAATTCTTAATCTACAGATTTTCGTCACAAATGTATAGTTGTGAATAAATCTTTGGTACTGTACAGTACTTCCCTGTATCGTCCTTATTATTCATATCCACCCACACTCCAATTAATTGATAATTTATTAGATTTCCGAGCCAAATCATGAAGTTTTTCAGTTGCGTTTGAGAATAGAGCTCCTCAAGACGCCTTAGTGACGCCGTGTGTGCATATATTACAAATTACATAAAGGTAAGTTGTAGTTATCAAGCGTTGTCGAAGCGGTAATTGCTACGTTATACGTATGCAGGTATGTACATAAGTATATATGTATTGAACACGTCAGCAATTTGGTCGGTTTGGACCAGGAAATTCGCCCGAGTTAAAAGGAGCACATGATACTAGAGGAGGTGGCACAACTCCACTGTGCGAGAGAGAAAGCTAGCGCGCGCGACAAGGATGGAGATAGATGGCGCGCCACTAACTTTGGTTATGCTCTCCTGCTCCTGTATCAGGAGCACATAACCAGAGTTAGTGGCACGCCACCTATCTCTATCCTCGTCGCGCGCGCTAGCTTTCTCTCTCGCACAGCTCCACTGTGCCACCTCTTCTAGTATCATGTGTTCCTGTTAACTCGGGAGAATTTTCTGATCCAACCGGCCAAACTGCCGACGCATCCATACATGCATACATGGCGTATGTGTGTAATGCACTTGCTCCTAAGTACTTTTACGTAATATATTCCTAAAAGGCGTAACTGGGGCTTTTTATGAATCCCCATTTCCAAATGCAACTCAAAAAGTGCATACATTAGTTTTAATTACACAATAGGAGTATGGATATGAATGCATATGTAAATACGTAGTATAGTATATCAATGATTTATTGATAACTATAGACTTATGAACAAAATATATACGGAAGTCGCTCCTACAGGCTTCCATTGAATTATTATTTGTAATATACCCGTAAAAGTACATAAATAGTATGTATGCGCGTAGAGAATGCAGAAGAAATATTTATTACGATAGGGAAGGGTTCAGCTATCGCATCTGATTGTGTCATCTAACGGAAAGACCGTGTTTCGAGTATCTCTGTCTTTTTTTAAACAGCATCACCTCTCAGTCTAGACACTTCCTTGCGTCATGCGCTCCTGCTAGCAATTGCTGGGAAGTATCAGGAGCACATAACCAAAGCTAGTGGCACGCCATCTATCTCTATCCTTGTCGCGCGCGCTAGCTTTCTCTCTCGCACAGCTCCACTGTGCCACCTCTTCTAGTATCATGTGTTCCTGTTAACTCGGGCGAATTTCCTGTTTCAAACCGACCAAATTATCGACGCGTTCCGTACATAGGGTAAAGCAACCAGTGAATGACCGAATTGTTGAATTTATGGACCTTTGAGATTAATACTTGAATATATTTATGCATAACAACAAAACAACTGGTGAAATTGCATTTAAATTTATTTTTCTTGAAATTTCTATAAAAATAATTACTTATTCATATCGTAATTTTTAAAAAACCGATTATAAAATGCAAAATGTGTAGGAGCCCAGTAAATGACCGCATACTTTTAATAAGAATTGTACTTATTAATGTTTGCTTAATACGCGTAACAAAAAATATTTGATATTAAAAGTGCAACTACACTCCATTTGTAAACATATAATATTTTTAAATTTATAATTGACATTTCTTTGCCTAATGGTCACTGGTATGCGGTAAATTACTGGTTGGCTTACCCTACGTGTAACGCAGCAATTTACCGCTTCGAACAACGTTTGATAACTACTTACCTTTATGTAATCTGTAATATATGCAGAAAAGGCGTGACTAAAGCTTCCGAAGGATCTCTATTTTCGAATGCAACTGAAATTTTTTTTAAACTACACTCGGAAATCTAATAAATGATTATTTAATTGGAGTGTAGATAGATATGGATACGAATAATAACGACACAGAGAATTACTGTTACAGTACCAAAGATTTATTCACAACGATACATTTATGGAGAAAATCTGTACATTGAGAATTAAGGAGAGATTCCGGTCTAAAAATCGATTTTTTTTTTATTTCATTTTTCGAATGTTCAACCTTCTATGAATACGTGTTTATAAGAATTTGTTGAATTTCGTAAAATTCCCGAAGTTATAGGCATTTGAGTAGTGGAAAATTTATGTATAACAACCGGCCACTCGGCACTCGCGTAAAACTTTAAACGCGTTTTTCTCGAAACAGTGTTCTCAAAATCGGTGGGACCTTTATTTCCAAAAGTTATTACCCGATTCGATTGAAACCTTTTTTATTTTGAAGAATATACTTCTGGTTAGGTGGAAACAAAAAAAAATACGAAAAATGGAAAATTTGTAATTTTTAAAGGCGTCGGAAGGACTACAAATGTAGGGAAAAAGTGATTTCAAACTTGAAGTGTCGTTATTTTCTAAGAAAAATGTCATTTTTGTAATTTTTCTAGTTTCCCCCTAGCCAGAAGTATATTCTCCAAAATAAAAAGAGTTACAGTCGAATCGAATAATAACTTTTGGAGATACAGCTCCCACTGATTTGGATGAATTTTTGACACCTTGACTTTAACGACTCCCCAGTGCCGTCTGCAATGATTAATTATAAAACAAAAAATATATTTCTATAATTTAAGCCATCCGTAATACAATGCAACAAGTCCCATTAAATTATATACAGTAGTTTTCCATGAAGTAATTCCTAAAGACCGCCTATTTTTATGGGCTCTAGACCGGAAGCTCCCCTTAAGAATCTATAATAGAAGCTAGATTATAGATCATAAAGGATCAAATTCTACACAACTTTCCCTCATGTCTTCTTGTAACATTCTCCCATAGAACGTGGAGTAACAAAGATATATCTATGTACATAAGTGTTTGGACATCTGAGATGACATCCAAGATTGCTGTAGCAATTATACTGTATTCGTAGACTTGTGGGGATTCCGGTTTTTGGTGCGTATACATAGGTCCGTCGTCGCGACGGACGATTGTGCAGTTTTCTCGTCATCGTTCAAGCAGCAGGCATTGCGTAAACTTAAAGCAAACGTTTCTCGGCGTTCAAGATCCTCAAGCAGGGTCCTTTAGATTCTCCATCGGCCTGGAACAGTTGAAAAGAACGAAGCATAGTGTCAAACACGTCGAATCTTCTCTTGCCTAAGTACATAGTCCTGTCGACAATTTGTACACAACCGAATGAATGGTAGGATCTTTACAAAATTGATTTAGAGTATGCAACGTCCCATCAAAGTTAGGGTAAAAGACCCAATTACTGTCACCTTAAGCTATTTTACTTAAAATAACGAATAAATAAACGTTGTAAAGTCGTACACAAAAAGAATTACGTAATTCAACCTATAATCAATACTATACATTATAGTATAGTTTATTTATTCGTTACTATAAGTAAAATAGCTTAAGGTGACAGTAACAGCTTAGGTGTCAGTAATTGGGTCTTTTACCCTAGCTGTCGTTCCGAATATATGATACAGATCATGTGTACGGTAACTTGTAACCGGCCAGGAATGTGCCACACTCGCAGAGCCATCGCGACCAGTAACATCGAAATGACAAAAAGAACTTTCACCCTTCGCCCGATGACGTGTATTTTCGTTTCGACCTCGTTTCGATCTGGAGATCAGACTAGCATCGCGAGGAAAACTAGGCAGCGACCTTTCTCAATAAGAATTCAATAATGGCTGAACAGTGGTTCTCTCCGTTTCTTTCTCAAGTAATAATGTAACATACACAGGCGTTGCTGTGATACTTTCACCTTTCGTTACCTTTGCGTATCCAGTGAAAAGCAAGTTAAAATAAATCGGAGAGCAACTATGCAGGTACGTGTATACACTTACAGCGAGCCAATCCGAAGCAAAATGGTAAAAGTCGATGCTTGGGTACATTTCCGTACAGATTCAGCTTATTTTGCTGTGCACACTCGGACACTCCAGCTGTATTATCGTGTACAGTAGAGATCCATTTTTGGACCTGAGCTTTCGCAACTTGCGCACAAGTCTCTGTGGCACGTCTGATTGATCGGGTGGTCGGTTGGTCCTCGCTCTTTTGTTTCTTCTCCTTGCTCCAGAGGAATACTGTAAATAAAGGAAATTTCTGAGAGATTGCAGTGGGTGCTAATTCGCAGTGCGAGGAAGGAGGTGCGTGCATCATCAATCGCTTGCAACTGGCCAGGTTTGGTTGACGTAACGCGAGGCCAGTTAGTGGGCAGCACTCGTATTTCTCGAGTAACTGGACACTGTGTTCATTCGGAGGATGCAGCTTGTAGCTGATCCTTTCGCCGGTTCTCACCGAAGGAGGATCGCAACGATCTACAACAAAGTCGACCGGCGGCCTGGCTGCTTTCACGAAGAAAACGGCACCGTCCCTGCCCGATGTCCAACCACGCGGCCCCGGCAATGCCCATCTAAATAGGTACATAACAGATCTGTTAGCCGCCGATGCACCGCCACGCACTTCTCCTTTCCACTCGCATTTGCTGCGAAAGTAAAAGGCGGTGTGTTTGGACTTACGGAGGAGTCGGTCGTTTGGCCCGTCGGTAAATTTCTTCTTAATCTCAAGCGAATAGGTAGCGAAGAAAGGAAGAAATGTTGAGCGATCTTGTGCCTCTGGTTTCTCTGCTTCTTCCGATTCTAGGTCTAGAATATATAAGTACTTAGGTAGGTACAAAACTACAAACCGACGTCGCAACTGTCGTATATTTACAGAACTATTTAAAAGATAAAAATGTAATAAAAAAATGATTTATTCCAGTTATTTGAGGTATCAAGGGGAAAGAATTAGGATGGAAAGGAGGGCCGCGGCCGGGTTGACACGAGTTTTCCCTACGCGTAGGTAGGCTACGGTAACGGACAAGAAAAGTTACCATTTTCTTTTATTTTGTAGGAACTGGATTTTTTGAAACTGTGGTATGTGTTTAATGCACATATTCTGATGGAGAGTTTAAAGCTGTATAAAATCCAATTAAAGTTGAATTAATTTCACTAACAAATAAAAGTTTTATATGGCATTGAACGGGAGAACACTGTTTTATGACCAGCAAAGGAGTTACCACTTTTGGTAACTTTTTGAGCCGTCCTAAAAGCAAAAGGTGCCTGCACAAAATATTAGATTTTTCATTACTTTTAAAAAATGGTAACTTTCTGTCGGCTTTAAAAGTGCGTTGTCTTGCTTAAAGTTATGTAAGGCTTCTGTTTCTTAATTAAATAAATTCGCCTTTAACTAGGTTTTACACACCTTTTAATTCTCTACCAGAATATGCAATAGTAAAAAAGTAATAGAAGTAGAGTGGACCGTAAAAATGGTAAATGTTTTGCCCGCTACTGTAGGTACGTGCATTTATAAAAGTACGCAGTCTTAACGCGCGGCAAATAAACAATTTTAATTACGCGGATTAGCATTGCCCCCATACCTTTGACAAAGAATAAGAAACGTTAGTCCTTCACTCCTGTGCCCCTTTCTCCCTGATGATCGGTTAAAAATAAACGTTGTCCTGTGTGACAAGCATCCTTGAGTCTTTCCTTTCTTCGTGGTATGCCTCTATGACAAGTAGCTGTTTCCCTTTTAATCTGGCTTGCATAACGCAATCCTCTTTCTTTGCCGATGATGCATGAAGGTACGTACATATCCCTGGAAAGAATTCAGGCGAATGAGATTCCCGGAACGCAATTTCATTTTCGAGGCTGTATTAAACCTCGTAAATTCTTAATTATTTCACATATCTGACAGGAGAAGCGATAAGATTTTATAACGTAATCGAGCGTACAGGGTAAGGCTTAAATAATATTTCCCCACATTTTATAATATATCGATTAAATATAGAAAAGAAGTGTCACTTTCGGTACTTTCAACTTTGATCGATCGGCATTTTAATAATATTTATCCAAAATTGATTTTTCGCGGTATACCGGATATCAACTCTCCTGCAGATTAAAATTATCTTTGGTTTTTTTTATTTCAGACGAAGCAGTCTTTCGAAATTTCAACCGCCAGCGAGGGGTGAAATTCTGAAGACGCGAACTTCACTGCGAAACATTTATCCAAACAAATGAAATAAACAAACACAGATGTTTTCTTGTATTTCAAGAGTAGTAGAATATACCCCCAAAAGTTTGAGAACTTTAAGTGTCTATTTCATTACAAAAACCATCACCGAAAAGTGGCCGAATTTTCAATAATTGTTAAATGTCCCCTTAAAGGATTATGCCTACCTGTGAGGTCTGAAAAACATGTATATGCGTGAATTTTTTGAGGAAAAACTTGAAGCCTTTTCTAATCAAACCCTTGTGTATTCAAAAGTGTACAGATTAAACTACTTGTAGTAATTTTTACGATGGAAAATATAAATAGATAAAAGAAATATCAGCGATCTCCCGACAGCGACTTTATTTTTTTTCAGTAGTTTGCGACGACCACTCTAATTTTCACCTGTCTCATCTGAAATAAAAAATTCGCGGGAATTTAGTTAGTAACTAATACACTAACTAAATTTGGTCGAATTATTTATTTCTGACGAACCAGGTCAAAGCTGCAGTGCTTAAATAAACCCGTAAAGAGCTTAAATAAAAAAAAACGCTGCCGGGAGATCGCCTATACTTCCATTATTTATTTAGATATCCCATTTAAAAAAACACTCTAAGAACTTTCAAATATATACTCTCGACTATAATACCGTTTATTAAAAAAAGTCTTCGAGTTTTTAAAATAAAAATCCCTAGAACACTTGCGTTTTCACACCTTACAGGTAGGCCTCCCACTTTAAAGCGCGCGTACGATGCACGTTTCACCGCGTGCATATATACCTAGATCGTAAATCCTCATTTAGCGTTTTCCACTTAGAATTTAGTGGGAATGACCGCTCGAGGATAGGCCGCTGAAAAAGGCACAGGCGTGCACGTGGACGTAAGAGGACGTGAAAGAGATTGGAAGGAAATTGATGTGAGCGCACGCAACGACGCGGGCGCTCCATTAACCATGCCCGATACCTTGCTACCAGTTGAACGCTTCCAACTTATCGCTCTGCTCCACTTTCCATTTTAATTGCAAGCACCGCGCGTACTTTCTGCCGGAATTTCTTGCCCGCATAACACTTGGAAGCCTGAAGCAGACGCGGCGCACACTGTGTAAATGGAAAGGCCGTATCTATAAAGGACGCGGGCGATGATATTTGCGAGACGTTGCCTTTATCAATACAGTTATGCACAGGCAGAACGTGTATCGTGTTTACGTGTGCGCGTAAGTGCTGCGCTGGCGCGTGAAACTCTCGTCCCGCGTTGAGGAGGAGGAAAGGAAAAGAAATAATAAAAAAAGAAAAAAAAGGAAAGGGCAGGCAAGTTGTTAGCAGAGGACACCGAATTTCCAGAGAGGCGCGGCTGAAATTCCTGCGCGAGGGATGAGCGGTGCCACCTTGGTCCCGTGCCAGGTGAGAGGTGGAGAGCTGGATAGCTGGAGAGGAAAGGTAAGACCCGTGATCCATCCCTTCCACGGGTCGGAAACACCGAGGAGAAGACTCGAGAGGAGATGATGGAGATCGCGGGGATCGCAGTGCATCGGCTGCTTCACGGTGGCCGGACGTTCGCCGCGGAACAGCTGCCCGCAGACCACAGAGAGCTGCTCATGCAACGTGCTGCGAAATGCCGTCGCTCAGCATTCATACTCTGTGTAAGTGCTCGATTCTTCCACCATTCGATCCACGCACCGGCAACAGATAATTGTCAATTAACACGTCTTCTCGTAGCTGCCGTGTAAATTTTCAATCGAAATAAAAGCTGCTCGAAAATATCCTTTTTGGTGCGTGACGACAGTACAGTTTCAGTCGTTTTACGCTTCGCGAGGATGAAGCATTTAAACCGGAGTGATTCTGAAGAAGAATTATTGGTATCTTCAAGTTCGGTAAAATGGCAAAAGTCTAAGCAGTGAACGTAAACAGTGTGTTGTATTTAATTTGACGGCTATTTCATCTGATACCTTATCTGAAGTAAATCTGTTGTGCATCGACGATGGAAACGGTGATAGTAACGAAGAAAAAGTAATCTTTGATTATCGACGCTTGTATCATTGGTTTGTATAAGCGTAGCTCTGCTCGCTGCGAAATGTAAACACTTCCGTCATAAAACTGTAGAATGTATTTTGTATTTCTACGCTTCGTTTATCGCGTGCTCCAACGTAAACGTGCCCTTAAACATTAGAATGCTTCCGCACTTATCCACCGATTGTATAATCTGGACGGATAATTCTTTTGATCGATGGTAATTCCAAGAGTCAACTGCCACACAAACGACTGATTTCCAAATGATACTTCATCACTTTCCTCGTCTAGTGCACGTGTAGCGATTAATGTCACTTTGTCTTCGATTGACGCCTCATGCTCGGTTCTCGGTGGAAAGTGTCTGAAAACTATTCAGTCGTAGCAGGCTTTGCAACTCGTTGTTCCGCAGGTCTCGTGACGTTGGTCTTGAGGAATATCTACGGCAGCGTTGAACATGAAATTACGAGGAGGAGCTCCCTGTCGCGAAGGGCCATCGATGGAACCAGAGGCAGGTATTACCTTCGGCATTCTTTCGCATTATACGTATACAGTAGAATAATAATTAGATTATACCGATTTATGTAAAAACGCGTGGATGCGAAACCCGTATCGATTTTCTTCCAGGAAATATTTCGATCCGGAAGAAGAAGGGGACTTTGATAGTTATGGATCAGCCGGTGGCCAGTACGATCCTTACGAGGAGAAAACAGGTAACGAGCCAACATTTCCACAGGTTTTCTCGAGTCTTTTCCTTCGACATCTTTCCGCGGATCATGCGAAGGGTATAGCGGACCTATGAAAGGTAAATTCTCGGACTACAGAACTGTCGAATCACAAAGAGTTATAAAGTCTAAATAGCCCCGTAAGATAACGTGAAATATTTGTTTAAATGCCAAAAATCATGAAAGTAATCGCAACAAAAAATATAAAAACAACAAAAATTATTTAAAGGAAATGTTCACCCTGCACTGGAGCAAAAACTACGGAATGTCCCCACTCTTTGCCTAAGCATAAGCTTCAAGCTTCTGTCGTCAAGGTAAAAGAAGAAAATTATATAAAAAAAAAAAAATTCATTGAACCCTGCTTCTTTACTGGCGGACTAAAGTATTAAAACTTAATTTTCTCGATAAAGCTGTTCTGTGACATTCCCTGTTTTCCCCCCTAATCTTCATATGTACATAAATCGTCCGCCGATCCTCGGGGAACAATGAACTATTCATCGTCTAAGTCCTAAGATCTAAGATGTTACCTCTTATACACGACACTCGTAAAAGGAGTCGCTTTCGTTTACACTTTACACGTTCCATCCTTGTTCTACGAAAGCAGCTGCATCATTCATTACTGACAGCTCACTTTTCCCACCAGTTATATTTGCCATTTTCTGCCGAGAATCGAAATTGCTCGTTCGAGCTCCCGACACGCGTCAAACTGTAGACCATTGCCAACGAGTGGCGTGAGAGGCAACCGCTATGACAAATGCGGGAAAAAGTATTGGTATAGGTCACGTGGAGCCTTTTGCAAATTACCTGCAGCGCCTTACGTTAAGAGAACCGTAAGCGCGAGCTATCCATCTAAATGTCACAGATCCTGAACGAGTCCTTTTTTCCAACCTTCCTCCCGCTGTTTATTCTCTCTTCGCTGGTCTCGCAGTGAAATGGATAAAGAAATTTCTATCTTTCCGCGACGTTTAATCGTCTTCAGTACACAGGTATTGTTTTCTCGTGTTAGACACAAAAGCAGTGATTCCCAACCGGTAGGTGGCGGAATGTTTTCTGGGGAGTCGCCACAGTATTTGTTTTTTTTTTAATATTATTAAGTTAGAATTAAATTCTGAAATATCTACATTTAATCTGTTTTCTTTCCCTTATTAAATTTACCTTGCGCGCGTTATTTGAATATTATAAAAGGGACTGGCGGCTCAAAACAGTTTGGGAAACACTGCACAGAAGATTGTTACTTAAATTCATTCAGCTATTATTTCAATCATTATCAAGGTTTCTCGAGGATACCGCGTAAGCGTGCCCATTCTCGTTGTTCCAGATTTCTCCGACATTAGAAGGAACGTGCCAGGAGAGCCAGGCATCGATTACCCTACATACACAACGCTGCCGCAGACAGGATTCACGTGCGAAGGACGTTCTCGAGGTGAATGAGATTCAAATGAACCATTGCCGCGTAGCTTTATTCACGATTTCGCTGGTGGTAAGATATCTCCCCCCCGTCAACTCGTTCCGATCGTTTCTCAAGGGGTTTCCTTTTCCGTCTTATTCAATCTTGGTCGATCCTCCGAATGTCGCAACAGTGTTCACAGCGGCCAGCTCCACCATCGATCACGCTAGGCGGTACGAAAGCCTGAATTGGGGAACTGGAGAAAACTGCAGGCTTTAGCATTGCCAAAGGGTTGCGAGAAAAATTGAATCCTAGCCACCACTGTCGCTTCGATCCATCTCGTGCCATTTCTACAGTTTAATATCGATGTCAAGGCTGATTCTCACGTGCACAGGCAACCCATACGTACGATAGCGCACGTAGCCCGTGGCCCGTAAACTCTCCTGCTAGTATTTTCTTTACTTTCGCAATAGGTCGCTGCCTCGGCGGCGAGGGGAGGTCTGTGGGTGGTTCTCTGGTCTCGTACCGATTCGGCTGGCAGGGAAGAATACAGAACAGATTGACAGATAGCCGTGTCCAACAGGTTACTACGCGGACCAAGCGGCGGGATGCCAAGTGTTCCACGTGTGCCACGACGTGCTGGTGTCTTCGTTCCTGTGCCCGATGGGCTCGGTCTTCAGCCAGAAGCTGCTCACCTGCGACTGGTGGACGAAAGTGGATTGCTCCTCCAGCGCCAAGTACATGGACGTGAATCGCAACAGCTACCAGCAGGACGACGACGAAATGATACGGAACGCGTACGCTATGATCAGCCTGCAGTCGGGAACAGACGTGACGAAGGACGGTCTGGTGGACCCTGACAGGACGGGGAGCCTGCTGGACTATCAGCAGGGAACGAGAAGGATCCTCGACTACGGGACGATGCTTACAGCTGGCAACGACTTGAGATCCAACGCTCAAGACTATCCGAGCCGCGATTCTCTCCTAGCTTATGAATTCCAGCGGCGGAGAACTTACCAGCAGCAGGATCTCTATCCCGGGGAAAAGTCACAGCCACGTCGCTACCCGTTGCAGAGGCCACCGGTGCTTCAAAAGATCCCCGACTTTCGTGGCTACGACGTGGACGATCAAGGGAAAAGCCCGCGCTTCCAGATCTCTAGCAAGCATCCAACACTCAAGGAGCTGAAGAATCACTTCCAGCCGTCTTACGCACCCACGGTCCCCACTGTCACCACCACCACCAGAAGATTCTACTCGCCCACCGTTCCCACTACCTTCCGACCGTCAACCTTCGCCTACAATAACTTGGATCAACTGACGGACAACTCCGACTACTTGTTCACTCGCAGCAGGACTACGCTAGACAGTTTCGTCACTCCGCCGACCAGCGTGTTCAACGGCGGCCACGGAGCATCCAAAGAGAGCCGAGGCAACCCTTCCATCGTTCCTTATAATCCTCTGGGGATCCAGGGGTTCCAGTACCACCGCGATTACGATTACGCTCGGAAAAACGCCGCGGACAGTGGCCAATCGGGAGAAAGATTCGGAATCAGAGTCGGTTTAGGGTTTCAGCCGAATCGGACTAGCGTACAGGGCGAACCGAGTCCTCTGTTCCACCAATCTTATCGGCCATTCAACGATGGGATAGGAAGAAGAGAAGAAGACCTTCAGTTCGAAGAAAGCGCGGAGGATATTGAAACTAAAGACAGTGTTGGTCTGGTACACGCCTTGCGTCAGCCATTCAACCACAGCCGGAATCTTCTGACGATCAGTGATAAAGCCACGGCTCGAGGAGGGATTCCCTCATCTGCACCCAACGGTTCTAGTAAAACAGATAGCTTGATTCGCGCAGGCTCTCAGCACACATTGCCGAGGCCAGAGTCCACAGTTTCCTTTGAGGAGCAGGAAGAGGACCAAGGGACGACTGAACAATACCAAGCAGCTGATGACACAGACGCGCTTCTAGCGTCGACGATTCCTCCGCTGGACGAAACCACTATAGAGGAATCGTCGATCGATATTAACTCCAGCAGAAATCCTGCGGATCTAAATGCCCGGGAAAAATATCCTTCGATTGATACGCGATTGCACAGACCGGTGGGATTTTTCGGAGCTCCGAAATTTCAGATAAAGGTGCCAGATGTTTCTCCAGGGTCCAGTCTATCGATTCGTTACTCGACTCTCAACACTGAACCTGATTCAGACACGAGAACCACCGAGTCACCGAGGTTTCCAGCCACTGATTCGGAAGATTACGTTAATCAGCCAGCGTCTGGCGACGAAAAGCCCGGTGTGATCGGCAACTATGTCAGTCGAGAGCCACCGAAAGGCTTCACTCCTGAGGAATATCGGACAACTGCTACCAAACCCCTGGTTTCTTCCACTGGCTCTTGGCCTTTCTCCTCTTCGCCTTCTCCTTCTTTTCTTTCGGAGCAGCTACTATCAAGAGACTATAGCTCGAATCCTTTGAACGCGTCTATACCTTCTGTTACCCGCACGACTGAAGCTTTCATTCCAGCCGGTTTTGACAGAACAATTAAGCCAACCACGTTATCGCCAAGTTCTTCCTATCTTGCAAAGTGTAGAACAGTCATTGACGCTTCCGGCGGAGCTCCAATATCTTTGGTGGCGAAAGCTAACGATCTTGAATGTCCCGAGGCGCCTTTAAGACCTAGCACAGAGAGAAGCAGGGAGAAGTTGAGCGTAACGCCGGAGAAAATTGCCACAGATGGAGATTTGACAGAGGCCCCGGCAACCGACGATTTCCTAAGCTCGATCGGACCAGAGACTTTGAAGGAAATCGAGGAAAGCATAGACAGGAACAGTTCCCCCTACAAAGTGACCTTAACGCTGGACGGGGATGAAGAACTGGCGGCAGACGGGGGCGACTTGATCGGCAAACTCATCGCTCGACAGGGCAAGCAAAGTTCGACGTTCAACGAGCTGGAGATAGTTAAATCCGTGGAAGCAGAGGTCCAAGATAGATCAGAGTCAAATCTGCGGGATGCTGCGAACATTCTGGGCAGAGAAAGCACAGACCACTCAAACGGTGAAAGGAATATTACAGATGTGACCAACTCGGAAGATTCGGAGAAGCAGGATTTCAACACTCTCAGTCTCCTTCAGCTAATGTCGGAGTTGCTGAAGTTGGATCGAGCCCCCCGGCCATTCGCCCTCACCAATGCTCGTCGTGAATCTTTCCCCGCCGAAACCGTTGCCAAACATGTAAACCTGAGCATTGAGCTCGAAGAGGGATCATCGACGTCCATCCGCCCGCGGGGACAGAGTTCGACGGATTCTGTGGGCAAAGCTTCTCTGTCGAAGGAGCAAATTCTGGATCGCTTGACAGAGAATTTCGGAGAGCCTCTGCGTGGGACAGATGAACGTCTCGGTACTCGTCTTGCCGAAACAGAAGGGTGTCTCGACTCCGGCGCGGGTGTTCCTAGGAGCGAGAGTTCCAGTCGGTGTCAGGATTCCAGTGGCATCGAATCAACATTATCCACGACTACGTCTTCTGAACCGAGTACTAGAACGAGGACCACGGCGTCGGCGATGACAACACCCACGCCGAAGAGTATTCTTATCACCGAGTCGGCGAAGACGGTCGTAAAGACCGAGTTTCTTCCGTCGATTGGTTTCTCTTTTGACACGGACAGGGACCGAAAGGAATACGTTGAGGCTGTTCTCGGAGGCCTGATCGAACCGCAGCCCGAGGAGAGCAGGAAAATAGAGGACAGCAAGAGTCCGGATTCGGAACTGTCTGAGCAGTCAACGCTCTCGAATAAGAGCACCTCGGGGAGGGCCCAGGACACGAATGGCAATCGTGGACATTAAATGCTGAAATGTGAAACTCTGTTTCAAAACGAAATCTGTGATGTCGTGCTGTTTTACGCTTTAGCCTTCAGCTAACTGACTGTCCGTTCTCAAGAAAGTTGGTACCTAAGTAACAGGAGACAGAATTAACAGGCACCGAGAAGTACCATTTAGGGGACTAGGCAGTGAAATCGAGCGGAAATCAAGTATTCTTTGCGAATTAATTAGAAGGAAATGAATACGTATTGTGACTAATAGTTTTGGGTGATATTCATTAATACTATGAACTCTAAAAAAAAATTTGATAACAGGAGCTCAGGATTAAGTATAAAAGCTTTAGTTTTTTTTTCAATAAAAAACAGCTCTCTGTGCACCACGAAAATAAATTCGAGATTTATTTTACAAATCGCCTTCTCCTCGTCGCTACTTTAATAATTTTTTGGGGTTCAATTTTCGAGCGATTTCACTGCCTAGTCCCCTCAACAACTGGACGAGGATTTCTATTCTAAATAAAACCCCTTTAATTCGATATTCTATAGACATGAATTCCCTTTCATTTAAAAAATATGTTTTCACGCGCGCACGGTAATAATTACATGTACAAACGAATGTCAATAATACGTATGATATGTAGATGTGATAATTTATCTCGAGCGGCAAATTTGCGCATGATTCTCTCCTGTTATTATTCAATTAGAAATCATAAGCGCTCTATTAAGTTTATTCCTAATTCCTACCAATGACAGGGAACAAGGTTTTCGTGCTAAGAGCTGAATGCGATGAATTCGCAGGTGTGTGCGTGTGCGTGCGTGTGTGCGAGGGTGTGTCCGCTCGTACTTCCAAATATGTACATTTGTGCAAGCGGAAAAGATGTAATAATTATATAATTATGAAACATATACCTTATGCAACGTAAACCAGTACTTTATACTTCTCTCACTACACCTACCCATTGTAAGGACAAACTTATTTACTATCCGCAATCAATTAAATCTGTTCTCAGTGGTTCAGCAAGATGTTTCAAACATTCTCCTTTATTCTACTGCACTTGCACTTGGAAATCATCCGAAATGATAGAGTTACGAAGAAAAGAATCCCATACAAGTACACACAAGTCACGCTTATTTTCTCCCTCTCCATGGAATCCTGTTTAATTTCCATGACAACATCGATACATACTCCAATGAGACTCACAATTCATGGACGTGGTTAATCGATTCAGTGTGTAAACTACGCAGATAAAATTAGCTGAATTTCGCCGAAAAGAATCGGTGAACTAAGTTAACGCGATTAAAGCGAGCCATTTGGCGGCCAAGTGATTCGCACTAGCAAATAGATTGACTGCAAAGGTAACGTATGTAAATGAGGAAGAGCAAGGAACATGTCGTACAGCGCCGAGAAAAACTAATTCTCCTAGATAAGTTCGAGACTCTTTTTTTCTTTGTTTTTTTCTTTTTAGACGCTAGAATCGAAACGGTCCATTTGATAAAGTATGGCAGATTCGGAGATCAAAGTTGCTGAAGACAGCGTGGACAGCGAGGAGGAGGATGACGACTCGGACGATGACATTCATGCGCAAAGTAGAGAATCAATTCTGCAGATGGATTATCGGTACGAAGCACACTTTCATTGTGTTGTCGAAGTGATCTACCTACTATAATTTGTCTTCGCAGAATAATGTGGATACGTGACAGAGTGATGACGTTCCTGGGCATAACCGGACACGAGGATCTCTTTCATGATATCTTAAACGTAAGTTCCGATCGCAAATTTATGAATTCACGGGACATAAGTAGGTTTACGCACTAGTAATGATTTCGGGACTATCATGAATACCATCAAGGCTGGTTAAATAGATTTTCATACCGGTGCCGATTCCTTTGAAAACGATAGGCAAACGATCGATACTTGGAGGACAAGCTTTTGAACTTTTTGATACTGGACCTCTACGGGGTAACGGATCTTGAGAGAAAAGTAGTGTTTTTCTACACAACTTACACCAGCAGGGTTGTTCAAGAGGAAATTGCGGTGTGGGAAAGTAAGTAGGTAGTTTCCGTGTGCCTAGTTTGCTTGGAGAATAGAAATAAGTATCGAATTAACCCTTAATTAGTCGCATGGGGTCTGATTTGACCCCAGCTATCATTCAAGTTCGATTTCTGACAAAACCAGTGACGGATGTTTGTTGAGATCTCGAGCAACTGAGTTTCTTGGTGTCCCGTACCGAAAAAAATATTAATTAGCGTTAATAATTAATATAAAAATAAAGGAGCTTTAATGATTTGTTTATTTCATTTTACTCGCCATAATCCAACTTATAATAAATATAAACATTCCATCAGAAATAATGAGGAACTAAAGAAATATCACAAGTGGCGTCAAATAGACTCAGGGCCGTCTTAACAAATTTGAGCGCCTTGGGCTAAAAAATTTTGGCGCCCCAAGGGTGCAATTTCTTTGCAATCGGTGCAAGGCAGTACATCACAACCCCGGATCTCCACCAAGGCAAACACGAATCAAAAATAATGCCCGCGAACGAATTTATTGTCTCCAAAATTGAAGAAAAAAAACATTTCAACATATTTGATTCTTAAGCGCCCTCGGATCACAGGCGCCCCGGGCTATAGCCCATTTAGCCCACTGGTAAAGGCAGCCCTGAATAGACTCCATGCGACTAATTATGTAACAGAAAAAGGTGCGACTAATTAAGGGTTAATAAAAAAGAAAGGGCACATGTTTCGATAATTGCCATGTGTAGTAGTACCAAATCTTGTATTAACAGATAGAAACACATACATAGTTTTAAAATAAAAATATCGCCACGGCAGAGAAAGTGGTAGCAAGTGAGGAGAAAGATGTCAGAAAGACTAGAAGAAAAGTGAAGAGAAGTAGGATGAAAATGCCAAAAGTGGATACCAGTGCGATTCTCGAGCTACTCGAAGCATCTAGTACGACGATGCAACAAGACTCGACGACTCGCAGCACTCTGGGCGATGAAGACACGGACGATTTCGACGGCGAAGAGGCATCGGGGGAGGAGGAGGAAACGAGGATGGAGGAGGAGGAAGAGAAAAAGGAGGAGAAAGAGAAAGTGAAAATGGAGGAGGAAGAGGAGAGCGACTATGGGGGTGAGGAAGAATCAGTGGAAATGGACAGCGATACTTTAGTCTATTCTAAAACGGCGAGTAAGTGAAAGAGCGTGACTACTGGAAAATGGACACGTAGCAAATTATAGAGATTTATTAATTGTAAATGCTGATTGGGTTTCTCTGTCGTTAGAGAGGAAGTTAAGGTTCGTGCCACCGCCAGGGAAGGAACACTTATATGTTCTAACTAAAGTACGTATAGTCGGACGTTTGATCGTGTTAGTTGAAATCGGTTTAATGTGACGCGTGAAAGGAAAAGGGAATGATTGCAGAAAATGGTAGATACCATAGAAAAGATCCCGAAGCTTCACATGATATGCGGCGAGGTGGATGCTGGCAGGGCAGATTTACAAAATCTTACGCTCTTCTACTTCATGAGGACAACGGACCTAGGTGTACCAGCCTTCGACTCTTACAAAGAGTGTCTCGAAGAAATCACGAGATATCTGATTGTCGGGTCCATCCAAGGGAAATTTTTACTGTCGTTGAATAAAATGCTCGTCCAGGTAGCGAAACATCAACTGTATTATTGTTCCTTGCTTTTTCTTTTTCGTTAGATACAGTTTGATAATGAACGTTACGTTACGATTCTGCTTTTCAGCTGTTCAAGCCATTGGTGGAATGTCAGTTTCGGGGACCGAAGTTCGTAGATCCTAGTAAAGAAGCAGACTCGGACGACGATGAGCCTAATTTCATACATCTCATCGAGTCTCGAGTGCGCTGAATTATCGCTGATCGAGATCAAACCGTCGTCGATTATGAACGCTTGTAGTTAATTGTTTTGTAATTGAACAGAGCTCGATCTTCAGAAGACCCTCGGAATTTCGCCGAGCTTCCATGATAATTTCGCAAAAGGAAGATGACGCGGAGACGGACGAAGACGAGGATGAAAAGGAAGGCATCGAAAAGGCTACGGGGACGAGCATCAGTCGTCGTATCACGGTAGAATTCACGGACGATGGGAGAGCTGGGAAAGTACGAGCGAAATCGGAGAGTCAAAAATTATCCGGCGTGAGTTTCGAAAAATCGAGTAAGCAGTCGGCGCTTGACGACAAAGACACGATGGCAGCTCGATCGCTGGATCAGAGCAAACACGATATCGTGTCTTATATGGATAAATTGATAAGCAGCGTGGAATGGTTGGTAATCATCCGTTTCCTTCAACGTTTTCTTCAACTGAATTCTGATTCTCTGCCGTGCCTTTATTATCAGGGGTCGAATTTTCAATTAATTATGAAATAAGGAAACTGTTATAAAATGCAGTGTATTAACTGAAACCTTTATTCCATACATTCTTCTGTAAATAAGAAATTCTATCTTCTTGAAAGTGAAAAAAGGTTTTAGTTAAAGAGGAACATTTATTCTGCTGTGAAAAAGTTAAAGTTGTGACAAGCAGATTTGCTGAAAATATTGTGGATTAGATGGATCTGAAATTGAAACCTCAAGCTTTCTCTTCTATATTTATTTTGCTTCCAATTCCTGAAATAATACTAATTAAAAAAATACGAGATCTGAAGTTGAAACCTTAAGCTTTCTCTCCTATATTTACCCCGCTTTCAATTCCTCAAATAATACTAATGAAAAAGAGAGGAGATTTAAAGTTGAAACTTTCAGCTTTCTCTCCTATATTTATCCTGCTTCCAATTCCTCAAATAATACTAATTATAAAAATACGACATCTGAAATTGAAACCTTAAGCTTTCTCTCCTATATTTACCCCGCTTCCAATTCCTCAAATAATACTAATTAAAAAAATTCGAGATCTGAAGTTGAAACCTTAAGCTTTCTCTCCTATATTTACCCCGCTTCCAATTCCTCAAATAATACTAATTAAAAAAACGAGATCTGAAGTTAGATTCTTGAGCTTTCTCTTCTATATTTACCCCACTTCCAATTCCTCAAATAATACTAATGAAAAAAATACGAGATCCGAAGTTGAAACCTTAAGCTTTCTCTCCAATATTTATCCTGCTTCCAATTCCTCAAATAATATTAATTAAAAAAATATTCTTAACCTTTTTACCCTACCCTTAAATATCTGTTGAAAAGTATATGATCCACCAGAACGTTTATTAATCTAACATAAAATAACTGTTAAAACTGCAAAGCAATGATTTGAAAGTTAGAAGTTGGCTAAATAACTTTTATTTATAAAAGCTAACAGTTACATTCGACCCCTGTTTATTATAATAACAACGACACAGATCTGCCCGTTTAATAGTCACACTTATAGAATTAATAAGTATCGTTGATCCAGGACTTTGGAACACATCGAAGGGGACATTCTGCTAACGATGCCGAACATCCCAGAGTTCGATGATCCAAACATTACCGACGAAATGTTGGAGAAGAATAAAGAAGCGATCGAGCAGCTGGAGCAAGTGATAATGTCTTGGGGAGTGCACATACAAAAGGTATTATCACACAAATACGTACATAGCTCTGGCGTTTACGAGTTTCTATGATTCATAGGTACTGGAATCATTTGAAATGAAAGAACCGCAAGGCAAAGGGCCGCTCGCAGAGTGCAGTTATTGGGAAGATCGAGAGACGGGATTGCTGATGTTGGTGGAACAGCTGAAGATTCCGATCGCCAAAAGAATCCTGGGCTTGTTGAACAAAACAGGCTCGCCGATCGCTTCGAACTTCCAATACTTTTACTCGGATCTATGGAGATCTTACGCGGAAGCCAGGGATAATAACAAATTCCTTCAAACAATTTTAAGGCACTTCAATGTAAGAAACTGAGAAACACCACTCGCCTCCGTTCACGCGTTATTAGCTGGCATTTAAGGGCGTTTGAATAATTCCTTCGACTGCGAATAATTTCATGTGCTGGTAGATGCTGGCGGAATCGGATTCCTTCAAGCGCATCACGCAGACGATCCCCTCGCTGACGGAAGGGCTACGGATGATTTGGGTGCTCTCGAGCTATTTCTCCTCCGAGGAGAGAATGATGAATTTGTTAGAGAGAATATCGTGGGAGCTTTGTCAAAATGTGATAAGAAACTTGTCCATCGGCGACCTGTTCAAGTGAGTGTTCCACGGAGGAGAGATTGAGAGAGAACGATCTCTATCTGGTTATGATATTTATTTATTTATTTATTTATTTAACAAATATACGGGTAAAACCCATTTCTTGCTTTGACATTGCTTTGCACGTAGCACGATAATAATTTATTACCCAGGAAGCCTTTGGAGGAAATTCTGCAGAAAACCGAAGGCGCTCACGTGATGCTCGACAGCTGGAAACACTCGTACCTGAAGAACAGGGAGAAGATCGAGGTGTCGGGCAAAGGGACGCGTTGGGAGTTCGATCAGCGCCGGTTGTTTAAGTCGACCGATTACATAGCCTCCGTGTGTAAAGGTCTGAATCAGATCGCGAGCGTGCTGCAGGATTTTTACAACATTTTCGGGCCCCGCCTGAAATCCATCATAAGCGATCCGGCGCAGATCGATACGATAACGAAGAGGGTGGGCAGACTGATCGTGCCGATTCAGGAAGCGGACTTCAACATCTTCGACGAGTTCAACAAAGACAACTGGGAGGCTACCATGGCCTGGTTCAACGAGGAAGTACGTTTCCTCGAGAACGAGGCGAGGTTCTTCATCGACGAGTGCTTCATGGTGCTGATAAACGCCGAAGACGCGCTTGAAGTCCTCATTATATTTAAAGACACCAAGACCAGAGCCACCATTCATCAGCAATTGCTGAGGAAGTTTGACGTAATTATACAGCAATTGAGCAAGGAAATCAGTGTAGTGGAGGGCATATATAACAGAGGTAACGATCTAAGGTGCAGCTTAAAAGTTAAAAGAGAAATTAAATATTTTTTTTATAAGTATTACCAGCCTGATTTGTTCCTTTAGATATAAAGAAACTATATAAAAGCTTTGAATAGTACATTCTTATGTTTAAGGGTAGCTCGAGTGAGTTAAAGATTATAGAAATTATGAGAACTCAACATATAATCGCCATATTTTAATTTATACATTAATATTACATTACATTTATATTTCATAATTTGTCAAATTTATTGCTCACAGAGGCTCAGACATCAGGCATATTCTGCTCGATTTTATTTTATATAAAAAGGAAGAAATTGAGATGGTAGGATCATTTTTTTGTAGTTGAAAAATAAGCTCCACTCTAATCCACGGTTTCTTGAACGATGAACGGTAAGTTGAACGATCCTGAGAGCGATTAACTCCCATTTTCCCACAACCAGGGAAACGAAATCCTCCTCTGTTAACGTATCACCCCCCTATGGCTGGCGCGATATTCTGGGTCAGGCAGCTGTTCCATCGGCTGAGGAGGCCAGTTCTCGTCTTGCAGAACGTTCCGGAATTAAAGGACAGCGAACTGAAGCTTATCGCCTTCAACCAATACCTCGACGTCGCCAAGCAGATGAAAACGTTCGAGGAGACAAAGTTTCGTTCGTGGGCCGACAAGGCGCAGTTCGTGGTGATGAACACCATGAAGAAGAATGTTCTGAGGATGGTGCGCTCGGAACCAGGCAAAGGTTGTACCCGAATTGCAGGTTTTCAAGCGAAACTAGTAACCAAAGTTTGTGTCGCAGGTATGTTGACGTTCCCCGATATCGAGAAATCGTTGGCCACGAAAAATCTGCAGACCATTCACGTGTCGAAGAAAGCGAAAAATAAAGATTTCGGGTCAGCTGGGTCGACTCCTCAGGGATCGCTTCAAAAGGGCGAAGTGACTTCGAAAGGAAACATCGGTAAATTATCGCTTAGTAATATCGTGAATAATTCTTCTTTCACGTAACGGAGTAGACCGTCGGGTGTCCTTCTATTTACGAAACAGAAATGGGTACTTCAGGGGCGGTTGCCTTGAGAGTTCCTTCCGTCAAGGGACAGACGCGATCAGACCTGGCGAAACAGGAAGCTAAAGGGTCCACGACACCTTCCTCCGCGGAGAGGGACGGCCCTCATGGGACAAAGATCACTTGGACGGAATTCATGAGCGGTTCCATTTTGGTCGAGTGTCAGCTCCGTTTTCATGTGAACTTTAACTGGCAAGTTTTCGAAATCATTCACGAGGTACGTATTCCTTCTCCCTTGAGCATTCACAAACACTGAGCAACTTTCGCGGCAACCTATTATACGAATAGTATGTAGTACTGAGTAGTCTAAATAGTGTTCATTCGATAGAATATGTAGAATGGAAATTTCTTGCTGTAATAAAAGTACAGCGTTGAGAACCATATACATACATATGTAATGCCCGAACGGTTCCAAATTGTTAATTTTTATTAACAATTATAATTCTTCGTGGACACACGGGGTGTATCGCACCCCAGGCAATTTTTTTTGCCAGTGTTTCTATAAATGTTTAGACCTTAATTTTAAAATTTAAAAATTTCATAAATTTTACCAAAAAAATAACTTTTTCCATAACAATTTTTCCAACTACTCATCATATCAAAATAAAATTTACATTACTAGGATTTTGTGAATATTATGAATGTACAATTATCACTTAAAAGTTAAAAGATTCAAAAATGGTAAAAATGGTAAAAATTGTAAAAATTGTAAAAATGGTAAAAAAAAGTAAAAATGGTAAATAGGTAGAAATTGTAAAAATGGTAAAAAAAAAAGTAAAAATGGCAATATAGGTAAAAATGGTAAAAATGGTAAAAATGGTAAAAAAAGTAAAAATGGTAAAAGTGGTAAGAAAAAGTAAAAATGGTAAAAAATGAAGCTAGTTATCTACCTATTCTTCATACAGGCTGAATTAATGGAGCAATTGGGCTTGGAATTGTCCCCGATAGTAAAGGAAGCCGGTATTCAAAAAGATCGATTGCGAAATGACATCGAAGTGACGAGAAGAATGATTGACCAATACAACAGGATGATAGATACAATGGACAAAGCGGACGTACGTTTCAAACTATTCGTATAAACAATTTGCTTTTCAGCACTGCTCATAACTGCTAATACCTCTCTCGTCGATGAAAAGGCGACGCGACCGCGCCGATAGACTGCAGAACTGACCGATTTCATTCGCTACAGATACAATTATTAAAAAATATCCTGCTGGATATCGAGAAACACATTCAACCTGGAGCGATGCGTTTCAATTGGGACTCTCTAAATATAGCGGATTACGCGTACGACTGTAAAGCGTTGTTAAAAAATCTGAGCTCGATCGTGAACCAACTGAACCACATGAAAAATGATCTTGACAATAGGATTAATTCGGATCTAAAGTCGTATAATCTGTTCTCTCTACCGCCTGAGTTGTACGAAGACGAGCAACTATTGCCATGCAAGGTTTATCTTCGTTTATCGTTGCCGCTACCTTTAAACCGTGAATAATACCTGGTTGGGCTGATGCTACGACAAGAACGCACTATGTAGATTACCTATAGCTAATGAAAAGTAGGTACCTACCTATATCAGATGTGCACAGACAAATTGGGAAACAAACACTGATAACGGACAAGGGAGCAAGTATCCGAGTCGTATTAAATCCTAGAAAGCACTCATTCTTTCTCTTCCATTTCCTCTTATTTATTACAATTACAATATACCGTAAATTGGAGAAGCATTCGCATATTGTTGGAACATTTTGCTATGTAATATAAAACAAAATTGTAAAAAGCATTCAAACCAACTTCAAAAAAATAAAAATGCACTAAAAAGTAATAAATAAGTTTCTTCCTTATTTAATCTACGACTCTCAATTTTTTATGTCGACGCCTCATTATTTGAACCGTGTAAATCTGGCGTCGACTTAAAAAAAATTGATAGTCATAGATTAACTAAGGAAAGAAACTCATTTTTCTTTTGTTGAAGTCGGTCTTAATTTTTTTTTTTAATTTTTAAATTTGCTTCAAGTATTCTATCATAACATTGCATCTTTTGTGAACGTGAATTGTTTAATACCTGTAAATTAGCTGCCAATGTTCTCCCACTTTACGATATGTGTTATGTAGCATCAACCAAACAAAAGGTACCACCCATCAACCCTGTAGTATACACTCGATAGTACACGATACATTGCTTCCGATTGTCGTTCAAAGATTTACTTTCAAGAGCTACAAAACCGAAGGACAGAGCTAGTTACCTCGATGACAAAGATCTACCAATCGACGAGCCCGATATTAAAGAAATTGGAGAGCTTGGTGCAAGGAACGTCCACCGGAAGAAGCCCAGCCATGCAGCTGTTCTACGAGAAATATGAGAAAAAATTATTCTCCGCGTTTATCCAGTACATAGCTATTCTTTCGCACAGACAGAAGCCCGGGGATCTATTAATTTCGACGAAACTATAACAGCCTTTCCTTTGAAAACCTCTTCAGATGCATGTTGGAGAATCTAAAGTTGTTCAACAGAAGTCTAAACGGTTCGACGCCGATCTTTCAAGTAGACGCTGTGTTAATCGCATCGGAGGCGGTCCTAAGACCATCGCCGGGCGAAATTTACAACATTATCATTCAGAATGGGAAGAATCTGCTGGAGGAGCTGAAACAGTTCCCAAGGTGGTTAAACGGCACCTGCCTGGAATGCAGACCGCAAAGGAAAGGCGACACGGACCAGTACGTTACGCTCAGCTTCTTCGAGGATGTGATGAGCATTCAAGTAAATAACAATCATGATTGTTACATACGCAGAGTTCGGCATCATTCGAATAAATTTCTATTCAAATAATCTTCGTATAAAAACTTTTATTCGAATAAACTTTTATCATACCTGAATGCGAAATACTCTTGTACACAGATAGTGAACGACGAGGTGCTCGCGATTCAAGGGTCGGCGCACAGAATAGCGCTGGAATGCTGGCACTATCTGCACAGATGGCGAAAGTACAGCAACCTTTGGTCATTCGACAAGAAGCTGGCCGGCGAGAAATTCGCCGCGACGGAGCCTACCCTTTTCCAGTACGACGACAAATTTACGTTCTACGATAACATTCTGGGGGAGCTCGAGGAAATGGACACTCACCATAACTTGTGCTGCCTAAGGTAACCCTAGTAGCATTTCTGGTTGGCCCGCAGTATCCCCAACTTGGGAATTAGTTGGCCAACGAAATGCCAACAATAAATGCTACTAGGGAAGGTCCCACTCCAAATGGCTACTTTCTATTCTTTCATTTCTCTATTTCTTATCCCTTTGATGTAGCATAAATCTTGGCCCTCTGCTATCGGGTATCGAGCAGCACGCCAAAGAATGGAAGCAAGTGCTCGGCAACTTCCTATTAGCCGATACTGTCGAAAGGATGAGTGGTCTGAAGACGATCATCGAAAACTTTCGCAGCGAGGTGGAGCTGGTGATCACTGGTTTGGATCGTTTCACGTCGGTGATGCAGGCAATCTCTGACATCAAGAAATCGGCAATACGAGTGGAAGTTCAATTCAAGACTTATCAGGTGAGCCGATCAACGACAGGAGTGGTAACGGCAGATAAACGACTAACGTGACGTTTATTCCAGGAAACATTTGCGAATTTTCGCAGTCACCGTATAGACTTCCCCGCGGAGGACGAGCAAATGGCTATGGATCTGCAACGCGACTGGGAATCGCTTTACCTCGGCGCTCTGTACAGAGCTTCCACTCTGGAGAGCACCAGCGATAGGTTCTCGGAGATGACGCAGGAGCAGATAGACCAGTTCGTTACGGAGCTCAGAGAGTTTGCGGAGGACTTCGAAGCTAATGGCCCGGGCAGTGTCGGTGACGACCTAGAGCTTGGACTCAAGAAAATGGAAGTACGCGTGCGGATTTGATTTGATTCGCCAGAGAATTTAATTTAATTTACTAAGAGTCAGTTGATTCGCGAAGGAATACAGCAAGCTGATCGCTAAGCACGAAGAGCGCAGGCAGAGCTTGATCAATTCGGAGCTGCTGTTCGATCTTCCAGCCACCGACTATTCGATCTTCCTGAAGATTAAGAAGGAGTACGACGGCATGGAAATGTTGTTCCAGCTGTACAACGAGCAGAAAATCAGCCGGGCCGACTGGGCGCAGACACTTTGGGTGAACTTGAATCCTCAGCAGCTGATCGACGGCATGGATCACTTTATCCGCGAATTCCGCAGGCTTCCAAAGTTTGTTAGAAATCTAGGTATCGGCCAGGCTCTGGACGCCAATATGAAGAGCTTCAAGAACTCGGTGCCGTTGTTCATACAACTAAAGAACGAAGCTATGCGCGAGAGACACTGGAAGACATTGATGGAAAAGACTGGACAGTATTTCGATATGGACCCGGACAGGTGTGAACAAGATTGAGATCGATCCGCGGTCCTTTGCGTAGCCGTAGCGAAACAGAGATGGGCAGAATTTTATTTACAATAAAATTTCGAATAAAAGTTTAAAGATTTATGTGTCGAATAAAGTTAACTCGGGTTCAGGAACGAATGACGAATAATTTCTTTAACTTCTACTCGTTATTCGAAATTTTATTTAAATTTAAAGATTGACCATCTCTAAACCGCGCATAGGGAATCATAACCGCGTGCGTATTGTTTTTAGTTAAATTTTGAAAATCTTACAAACGTCGCGCCTTTATTTAGAATTTTTTTTAATCGTCATTCAACACACTCGGACACACATTTGGTAGTTGATAGGTACACACATACTTTACCTTTTACTGTGATAATACTGTTATAATAATTGGAAAATTATGAGCGCGCGAGCATCATTTCTCTGTCTGTATTCGAGTAATCATCGTGCAGCACGATCTGCAATCGAGCGTCTTTACAGAATCTTCTTCTCTTTTCTCCTTTCCCCTCCACGCAAAAGACTCTTTGATCTTTGACGTTGATTCGTCAAAGGACTAGTCCGCTTTTAATTAAACAACTACAAACTGTTTATATTATGGAAGAGAACGGGATAGAAATAATAAAGGGGTGAGTTGATCGTGCGATCGTTCGGTGAAAGATGCGCTCACTTTCCACGTAAATAGCAATATCGATCCGGCTAGTCCGGCAAATAGTAAATCTCCCCTTGAATATTCATCTTGAAGGTTCACCCTAGAAAATATGTTCGCGATGGAATTAGGGAAGTATCAAGATATCGCGAGGGAAATTGTGACGAATGCCATAAAGGAGCTGGCTATAGAAAGAGGCTTGAAGGATTTAGCTGATGTGTGGCAATCCATGGAATTCACGGTGGTGAGGCATACGAAAGGTAAACCGTTTGCCTTTTAACGGCACTTTTAACTGCGACACAGATATAGTCGGTATCTATAAGACGAACCTGCAGGCATAGAGGATCGCGGATACATACTCGGACCCATCGACGAATTAAATCAAATCCTGGAAGACAATATGATGAACGTGAACGGGATGGCCGCCTCTCAGTTCATTGGCCCGTTTATCCAAGCCGTGCAAAAATGGGAGGATATCATGCATACGATCTCGGAGGTCCTGGAACTGTGGACGCAGCTTCAAAACAAGTGGCTGTACCTCGAGGGTATTTTCGTCGGCGGTGACATTCGGTTGCAGTTGCCGGAGGAAGCGAAGAAGTTTGACGACATCGACAAGTCGTTCAGGAAAATCATGGTCGATACGTCGAAGAGGATCAACGTTCTCGAGTGTTGCACGGTTAGAGGTATAAAGTGATTAATCCCTCTGTACAATTGTACATACCGACGCGCGTTACGAAAAGTAGCAGATTTCATTTGTGTGTTTGAAGACTAGCACGCTGCTCATTCTGTCCACGAATAATAGAATGTTTCGATTTCGTTCTCGAAAAGTAGTATGTTTTCATTCGTCGCCACGAAGAATAGCATTCCATGCTCTTTCGCGACGAAAGGTAGTAGATTTCGGTAGTTTGCTGCGAGGAATAGCACGGTTTGCATTTAGCCGCGAAAAATATCACGTTTCATAGAAGATCAACGTCGACGGTGAACTGTTTGGAAACGGAAATATTCTACTCTTCAGAAAACAAATAAAACGTGCTGCTTTTCGCAGCGGCGTTTGAAATGTCCTACTGCTCGTGGCGAAATGTGAATCGTGCTTGTTCTCGTGGTACATTCGAAACACGCTTGTTATCGGCAGAAACATTGAAACGTGCTTCTTCTCGCGATAGATTGAATTGTGCTGCTCTTTGTAAAAGAAATGAAATATGCTACTTTTCGTAACGCGCGTCGATGTGTGTATAAATTACGGGACCCGATTTGCGACTCGGGAGCCGATTTTCCTTTGCTTAAAAATTCTTACATCTAACCGCAGTGGAAAATCGCAGCATACGTACTCTAATGGTTGTCGTACGCGTTGCCGTGTCACTTCAGGGCGAAAGGAGGAATTCGAGGCGATGATCAACGGGCTCGACAGATGCCAGAAATCCCTCTCAGACTATTTAAATAGCAAACGAGCGATCTTTCCACGATTCACTTTTCTCAGTGACGACGAGTTGCTGAGTATCCTTGGCAGCGGCGTGCCGTCGGCGATTCAAGAGCACATCGGCAAGATGTTCGATAACTTGCAGAAATTTCAGTTCGAAATGAATAATGGCGATCGAGTGGTAGCGACTGGACTGATTTCGGGAGAACAAGAGGTGATGGAGTTTCGTAACCCCGTGCTCACCGAGGGGAAGATCGAGGAATGGATGGTGGTTGCTTTGGAGGAAATGAAACGCTCGAATCGATATTTAACGAAGAAGGCTGTCTACAACTACGGAAAGGTGATGCGGGAATTTCCTTTAGAGGATTAGCTAAATAGCAACATTCGAGTAAATTCTGTATTTAATAATATTCTGATAATAATTGAGGACCTTGCGGTAAGAGGAGTGCAACTTCATTTTTGTCCTTTTTTGAGTTATGATGTGTAAGAAACGTCAAGAGAATTCTTAATTGTTTGGGGCACGTTTGATGCAAATCTGATAACAAATGAGCGATTTATTGCAAATAAATAAAAATAGAAATATTAATATTAATATTTCTTTATATTATTAATATTAAACATTGATATATCTTTATATTATTAATATTAAATATTATTTCTTTATATTATTAATATTAAATATTGATATATCTTTATATTATTAATATTAAATATTAATATTTCTATTTTTTATATTAATTTTAATGTTTCTATTTTTAATATTAATGTTTCTATTTTTTATATTAATATTAATATTTCTATTTTTAATATTATTATTTCTATTTTTTAATATTACTTCTATTTTTATTATAGAATATTTTTTGCCAAAAATAGAAATAAAAACTAATCAACTCAATAACTACTACTAAGTCAAAGCAATAATTTGATAAACAGTTTTTCCTAATTTACAATAAGTTGGTAAAGATAGCATATATATGTTACGTTACAGGTAAGAAGACCAAGGACAGATTGGATGCTCGATTTCCAAGGGATGATGATCCTCGCTGCAGATCAAATTTGGTGGACAGCCGAGGTGGAGAACGTATTTGTTAGGATCTCTCAAGGAGAGAAGCGTGCTATGAAAGAGGTACGTGAATACACTAGCGCGTATGTAAGCAGATACATACATAACTTTGTTTCCCACACTTGTCTCGGCCCTGGCATTTACGGGAACCTTTAAATGTCGTTCGATTCGTGCTCAGTATTTGAAGCAACTCAACGACCAGCTCAATCAAGTGGTCACGTTGATGGGCAGCGATTCGTTGACGAACAATGACAGAAAAAAGTTCGATATGGTACTGACGCTCGACGTTCATATGCGGGACATTATCGAGAGCTTCGTTCGAGACAGCATTAGAGATCCTACGGAATTCGAATGGGAAAGCCAGCTAAGGTTTACCTCTATCTATTCCACGCGCATACTTCCACACTCGTACGATTGTTTTTCAAACTTGGAAACTCATTTCACTGGACCGGTTCAACGCTCAATTGACGAAACGGTCCCTTTCCTCCACGCGCCTTCTCGCGTGCACTGTTAGTGCGGCACAATACAATTTTTCGTTTCTGCCCATTTTCGATCTTTTTCAGGGTAAAAACACCCGTTAAAGATTAACGTGTGATTTCCTACCTTCCTGCAAATCTTGAAAACTATAGTGAATCTAAAAAAATGAAAACTTAACGATCTTTTATGACCTATAAAATTGCAAAAAAATTCCCCACCACAAGTTTTATACAATCCGATTGCACAGTTTTCTACAGCATAAAGAACCATTAAATATTATTTCTAACAATTTTTTCTCCCCACCATAGTTTCCAAGATACATATACAGTAAAATAGGAAATCACACATTATCCTTTAAGGGGTGTTTTCACCCTGAAGAACCAAAAACGTTCACAAAGGAGAAATCGTCTGATACTTCTACTGAAACCCTCTACAAACCTGCAGAGTTTGAAAAAAAAATCTGATTATTCGGGTAGCCGAAAATCCGTTGTCAGATTAGAAATCCTTCTTCGTGTCGCGACTTTACAAACATCGGCATCCAGCCCTGCCTGCATGTACATTTGCCTGTCATTTGCAAAACGAAACGACAATTAAGAAGCGAAAGAAGGATGACAATAAGAAACTTATGGTAAACGTGTTTCCCAAAGGTTTTACTGGGTTCACGAACTGGACAATGCCTGGGTGCGTCAGTGCACGGGTACATTCGAATACGGCTACGAGTACATGGGTCTTAACGGCAGGCTGGTAGTCACACCTCTGACCGGCAGGATATACTTGACTATTACGCAAGCTCTGTCGATGCATCTGGGAGGTGCTCCCGCAGGTGAGTGAGCTACCTGGCTTCAATGAATCGGCAAAGATTACGCGGCATTTAATACCCACAAGGACCGGCTGGAACCGGCAAAACCGAGACCACCAAAGACTTGGCGAAAGCAATGGGGCTGCTGTGCATGGTGACGAATTGCGGAGAAGGGATGGATTACGTGGCGATTGGAAAGACTCTGAGCGGATTGGCGCAATGCGGTGCATGGGGCTGCTTCGACGAATTCAATCGCATCGACATTTCCGTGCTCTCCGTCATTTCCACGCAACTCCAAACTATACGCACCGCGCTGCAAGTGAAAGCGAACCGATTCATGGTATACATATGAATATAATACCTTGTTATATAACTACATACGAGTAGATAATATGCCGTGTTAATTCGAAAGGGCGTATCTGCAACTTTCGCTTAAATTGAGTCATTGCTGCCAGCTAGCACAGGAGTAGTTTATCTATATTGTAAGTCCGGGAGAGTTCGACCATTTTTTGGAAAAGAAATTGTAGCCATCGTTGTTTTTCACATTTCTGTCGTTTTATGCACATTAAAGCAAAGCCCAAAGCAATTTAGAGTATATATAAATTATAGTGTAAGTTAATTTCAAATATTTATTTTAATTTTCAACCAAAAGTTGAGTCTCACCCGCATGTCGGGGTTAGTCCGTCCACCCACTACGGGTAATCAAGGGAGCGATCGACCACCTTATCAAAAAAAATTTAAAACGAATACATACGTATTGTTGGTGTTACACTGTAGTTATATGCGTATTATATCCCCAATATCGGAAGAGTGTAAATAAACTTACCTGTTTTTCAAATATCACCACCACTGTAACTTGGTCTAAAAACTATCAGCCTCGCATAAAGTCTTAACTGTATCTTATAATTCAAATATGGATTTGTGACAATGGTCAATGTGAGATAAACGACAAGCGCCTTGATTTCTTTTGTGTCAATGACACACAGTCCCCTATCTTGCGTCAGTCTTAAAATATCAACATTGGCCGGACTCTCCCGGTGGACGAACTCTCCCGGACGTACCCTATATTAAATAAGAAAGGTATAGCCGCGTTGAAACTGAAGATAAATACAGTTTATACTTCGGACGTGTGTTGAAATACCTTTTTAACCAGATTTAATATTTAACCTAATCCGATTTATATAACATAACGATGGCATAGCACAAAATACTAATACATCCTATGTTCGCTCCGTTATGGTAAAAGTTCGAAGGCCAAGACATCGTGCTGGACTCCAAAGTGGGCATATTTATCACAATGAACCCGGGATACGCCGGTCGAACGGAATTGCCCGAATCGGTGAAAGCGCTTTTCAGGCCAGTGGTCTGTATAGTTCCGGACAACGAGCTGATCTGCCAGATAAAGCTGTTCAGCGCCGGCTTCTTGACCGCCAAAGTCCTAGCCAAGAAAATGACCGTCCTGTATAGCTTGGCGCGCGAGCAACTGAGCAAACAGAATCATTACGACTTTGGTCTGAGAGCTCTGAACTCCGTGCTCAAGATGGCTGGCGAGTTGAAGAGAAAATTCGGCGAGATGCCCGAGGACCTGGTGCTGATGAGAGCCCTCAGGGACATGAATCTACCGAAATTTATATTCGACGACGTGCCTCTGTTCTTGGGCCTGATAACGGACCTCTTCCCCGACCTGGACTGTCCCAGAGTCCATTATCCGGACTTTAACGAAGCCGTGGAGCGAACGCTCGAGGAACGAGGGTACAGCGTGATACCCGACCAGGTGACGCAGAAAATTATAGACTCTCTCACTGGCTACAATCTACAATTGTTCTCCACCAGGTCGACAAAGTGATTCAACTGTACGAAGTGATGATGACCAGACACTCGACGATGGTAGTCGGCCCGACAGGAGGCGGGAAATCCGTGGTGATCGAAACTCTGTGCAGAGCCCAGATCCGTCTCGGCAAGCCAACAAAACTGTACACCCTAAATCCAAAGGTAAGTATCCTAATCTAACCTAGCGCACCCTAAATGGTGGCAAACGGGCAACGGTCTGAACCGGTTCGAGGCATGCACGGTGGTGGAACTTTACGGAGTGCTGGATCCAGCGACTCGCGATTGGACCGACGGCCTTCTCAGTAACATCTTCCGCCAAGTGAACAAACCTCTGGACACGGAGAAAGACGAGCGCCGGTATATTCTGTTCGACGGTGACGTGGACCCTCAGTGGATCGAGAACATGAACTCGGTGATGGACGACAACAAGCTGCTCACTTTGGCCAATCAAGAGAGGATCAGGATGCAGAATCACTGCAGCCTGCTGTTCGAGGTTACCAATAACTCTAGAACCAACTTGTTACTAGAACCAAATAATTACATTGCATTTCTATGAAAAGGTAGGCGATCTGCAGTACGCCTCGCCGGCCACGGTGTCCAGGGCAGGCATGGTGTACGTGGACCCCAAGAACCTTGGCCACCACCCTTACATGGACAAATGGATAAGAGGCAAGGCCAAATCAGATCAGGAATTCTTCAGCGGAATGCGCGACAAGTACGTGGATGGCGCAATTCTGTTCATTAAAGACGGAATGCTGGGCTTGCAAACGCTCGCGCCACTTAAGATGATCATACCGCAAACCGGATTGAACATGGTAATAATTTTACGAATATTCTAAGTACGTACGATAATTGTGATAAATCAACTCGCAACTTTCTATGGTACTTGAAGAGCAAGGATTCACTTGGTGCAGGGATCCATTTCAGCTTATTCTCTCTCTCTTTCTCTCAGGTGACTCAACTTTGTTACGTGTTCGACGGGCTTCTCTCGATCCTGGACGAAGCATCGGCTCTCGCGGGCCATACCGAGAAACAGCAGGACGGCGACGAACGTGAAGACGAAGACGACAGCGCACAGTTAGGAATGATCACCACCAGGGATCAGGTTCTCGAAGCAATGTACATTCAAGCCTGTTACTGGTCGTTCGGTGCTTGCTTAGTTGCCGAACATAGGAGCCACTTTGACGAGTTCGTGAAGAAAACGGCCGGACTGATGCTCGTTCAAGATACCGTTCAGAAACCAGCCACTATAAGTAAGCTTTAATAATATCAACAGAATACTCGATTTAACTATCCAGGATTGATTGCCTAAGTAGTAACTTATAACAGTGCCTATATTGTGATACTACGGTACTTCTTCCCTGAGAGATCTCGTCTTCGGCAAGAAAGAAGCGAGGAACGATCGCTCGGAACTGTGCCCCCTCTACGTTAAACGCTCGCCGCCTGAACCGAGCCGCGAGCCCTTAGCGAATAAACACTGTATAACGTGGTGATTTATCGACAGAATATCTTCCTGTGACGTACGCCACGTTGTACGACTATCAGCTGAGCATAAAAGAGAACATTTGGGTGCCATGGGAATCGATAGTCCCCGCTTACGCGCACGAGAGGCAGAGAAATTTCTCGGACATTCTGGTTCCCACCGTCGACACTTTGCGAGCGACTTGGTTCGTGGAAACGATGAACAGACTAGGTCGGCCAGCGCTGCTGGTAGGCGAAACTGGCACTTCGAAAACGGCAATAATTCAAGAGTTCCTTCGTAATCTCAGCAGAGAAAGATACGTAAGTTTCGAAGCGCACAAAGTGTGTCGTAAGCGAGTGAAATGAATCGGAACCACCTGATTGAACAGAACCAGAGATGGGCAAAATTTTGACTTAAAAAATTATTAACGAAGGACGAATAATTTTATTAACTTTCACTCGCTATTCGAAATTTTATTTAAATAAAAATTTTGCCCACCTCTGAACAGAATCAGCTCCTAATCAATTTCTCGTCGAGGACAACCTCGATCGATGTACAGAGGAATATAGAAGCGGCCGTGGAAAAGAGAACCAGAGAGATTTATGGACCACCGCCTGGCAAAAAGTTGCTGGTTTTCATCGACGATATGAACATGCCAATGCTAGATATTTACGGGACTCAACAGCCGATCGCATTTCTCAAGTTTCTATTGGAGAAGGGCGCGTTCTACGATCGCGGCGGGGATCTTACTCTCAAGTACATGAAGGATTTGTGTGAGTTGATTGATCAGATCTGCGTTAGTTTTTCATTCTTGTTGACCAAGAATGGCCAGCTTAACCACGCGGAAGGTGTTAGTTAAGGAAAGAAAGTGACTACAAGGTGACTACAGGCTACCTAGCAGCAATGGGGGAGCCTGGCGGCGGCAGAAACGAGGTGGATCCCAGATTCATCTCCATGTTCTCCGTTTACAACGTCACAATTCCGTCAACGGAAACACTTGGCTATATTTACACGAGCATACTGGGCGGACACTTGGAAATATTCCCGGAAGAAGTGCAAGGGCTCGCCGCGGAATTGGTGGAAATAACGTTAAACCTCTACCAGGTACTCCTCCCTCTCTCTCTCCTCTCCATTGTCGCAGAAATTCTCGCCTAATCCTCACTCTACAACTTTATGCATTAATCGTTTCTCCCCAGATGGTCACCAGAGAACTATTACCAACGCCGAACAAATTCCATTACGTGTTCAACATGCGGGACCTCTCGAGAATTACGGCCGGTCTTCTTCAAAGCCATCCCGATTACCAGCCAACGATCAAACAGATGGCCAGACTTTGGAGGAACGAATGCACCAGAGTCATATGCGATCGTCTGATCAGCGAGCAGGTGATTCTGCCATCTGTCTTGGGCCAACGATAAGTAGAGATACCTGGACCTATGTGTCGATAGAGCGGTTGGTAATTTTGTGGTGAGAAGGGAAGAAATGTTCGGATGAATTTGCGCGATTGCAGGATGAGAAGCTCGTTGCTGGGCGCATGAAAGAGAAGATCGAAGAGCACTGGGAGGAGGAGCCCGAGGTGATAGAGTACACGTTAAGAGATCCTCTGCTATTCGGTGATTTCCGGAACGCGATCAATGACGGAGAGCCGCGGTTCTACGAAGACTTGCTCGACTACGAGGCCGTCTATAATTTGTTCGTCGAGGTGATGCACGATACACCCGCGAATTCTATGATAGAATCTAACGCGGTTCCTTAGCCGGCGGTCGATCCCACTTGAATCCCAACGTCCGTAGATCTTCGATGACTACAACGAGAGGAATACGATGCAACTGCAGATGGTCCTGTTCAACGACGCGCTTCAGCATCTGACCAGAGTGCACCGTGTGCTTCGGATGCATCGGGGTCACGTTCTGGTGATCGGAGTCGGCGGCAGCGGCAAGAAATCGGTGATAAAGCTGGCTGCGTTCGCAGCCACCTTCCAGACCGTCGAGATCCAGTTGAGCCGAGGCTACAACCAGACCTCTTTCCGCGACGATATGAAAGCCCTGTACAACACGGTCGGAGTTGAGAATAAGAGGATCGTCTTCATCTTCACCTCCTCGCATGTCGTCGACGAAAGCTTCTTGGAGCTGGTTAACAATATGCTAATGACCGGCGTCATACCGTCCCTCTTCACCGACGAAGATAAGGATGAGATCGTCAACTCTTGCAGAGACAAAGCTGAGGAGGCTGGTTTCGGGATCAACAGGTGAAACTTTCATTAGTTCTATCCACGATGGAATTTTAATCACAGCGGACCCTTTCCCCATTTCCTTTTTTCTCTTTTTCTCTTCCTCTTCCCCAGAGTTTGTCACTCTTTACAAGCACGTTGCCGCCCTTCATTCGTTCCTTCCTTTCTGCCCCTTAGGGAGAACGTGTGGTCGTATTTCGTAAAGACCAGCATGGAGAATTTACGAATCGCGTTGTCTATGAGTCCTGCGGGAGATGCATTAAGGCTAAGGTGCCGTAATTATCCCGGTTTGGTGAACAGCACCACCATAGACTGGATGTTCCCGTGGCCCGAGCAGGCCCTAGTAGCTGTCGCTAACGTCACGCTCAGGGATGTGCGTGCAACAAAATAAGCATTAGTTGCTCCGGTTTATTTATCATTAGCGAAGCTTGTACATTCGATAAATCGTTCCCCTACATTTCAGAATCCAGACGTGCCGCAAAACTATAGGGAAGCCTTGGTGGAGCATATGGTATACGCCCACAAAACGGTCTGCGACAGCACGCTTGAGTTCCACGCGAAATTACGAAGACGGAACTACGTAACTCCGAAACACTATCTAGACTTTGTAAACTCGTACGTGAGTCTCCTACTAGAGACAAAGGATTACATAAACTCCCAGTGCGATCGACTTTCAGGAGGTGTGCGCCAGGAAAATTGCTCGGAAAAGTGAGGAAAGGGAAAGGAGAAAATTAATCTAATGCTATTTCTGTGTGTTTCAAAGGCTTGCTCAAGATCGCCGAGGCCTCCACGACTCTGGCCGACCTCAATGAGATTTTGGTAGTGCAAAGAGTAAAGGTGGCGGATCAAACGAAAAATTGCGAACAACTGTTGGCGTCTATCGGCGAGAGCACAGATATTGCGTTGGAAAAGAAGCAGTTGAGCGAGGAAAAGAGACAGGAAATAGAAGATCAGAGAGTAATTATTATTAAAGAACAAACGGAAGCCAGGCAGGCGTTGGCCGAGGCGCAACCTGCACTCGACGGAGCTAGAGCAGCCCTTGGGGAACTCGATAAAGCGGATATCACCGAAATAAGGTTTTCCCTTCTGTTACCTAGCTCAGTGTTTCCCAAACTTTTTTGAGTCGCGATCCCCTTTTATAATATTCAAATAACCTGCCCCCCCATATAAGGTAAGGTAAATTTAATAAGGTAAAAAAGCCCATTAAAAATTGGTATTTCAGAATATAATTCTAACTTGATAATATTGAGAAAAAAATATAAAAAAATGTAGGGACCCCCAGAAAACACTTGGGGACCCAACCCGTCCTTTCTCTTCCTCCCTTCCTTCCCTAGAAACCAAGCCCTGGAAACTATACAATTCTTTAGCTCATGATTAATTACCTATTACATTAACGACTAATAGTAAGTGCAAAATACCACAATAAGCATTGGATGAATCCTCAGATCGTTCGCCACTCCCCACGAGGCCGTGCAAATAGTCTCGGAATGCGTGGCGATCCTGCGAAACATGAAGGATATTTCATGGAAAGGCGCCAAGGGAATGATGGGCGATCCTACATTCCTGAGGTCGTTGCAAGAAATGGATGTCGAGAGGATCACGCTTAAGCAACAGCAAGCGGTTAGAGCGCACATGAAGAAAACAACGAAGCTGGATCAAATGCAAAGCATCAGCAGAGCTGGATACGGCCTGTACAAGTTTGTGCTCGCTGTTTTGGACTATTGCACCGTGTTCCGAGAGGTGTTTGCGCGTCACGCCTTACGGCTTCTATTAGCAAAGCGGTTGGTCGCCGTGACCATGCCACTTTGCGAACACGCTTTCCCGTTTCAGGTGAAGCCGAAGATAGAGCGCGTTGAAATGCTGGAGGCGGAATCGGAGCGAGCTCGAAGGGCTATGGAGAGGGAGCAGAGGGAATTGAAAAGAATCGAGAAAGCGATAACAGACCTGAACGCCAAGTATGAGACCGCGATGGCGGAGAGGCAAGGGTTGCAGGAGGAGACGGACCTTATGCAAAGGCGACTGATAGCTGCCGACAGATTAATCACTGGCCTGTCGTCGGAGAACCAGCGCTGGAAGAAAGAGTTGGACAGCCTGCACGGCCAGGTCGACAACATTATTGGCAACTGCCTTATTTCAGCTGGGTTTCTCGCCTACTGCGGCCCGTTCACTTACGAGTATCGAAATCGGATGCTGTACAACGATTGGTGGAACAACTTGCTGGCCAAACACATCCCGTTTACCGACACCTTTACGATTGAGACGCAACTGAGCAACGATGTTGAAATCAGCACGTAAGATCCTCCTTCAACTCTATGCTTAAAGCGAGGCGAAAGCCGTGTCTGCTCGATCAACAGTCGTAAAGTAATTAATATCGTTGCTTCTCAAGCTGGACGTCAGAGGGTTTACCACCGGATGAACTGTCCGTGCAAAACGGTATACTAACCACCAGAGCCTCAAGATTCGCCATCTGCATCGATCCCCAACAGCAAGCGCTCAATTGGATAAAGAAGAAGGAGCAGAAGAAACAACTGAAAATCCTTTCGTTCTTAGACCCGGATTTCCTGAAACAATTGGAGCTGGCGATAAAATACGGTATGCCAGTGTTGTTTCAAGACATCGAGGACGTCGATCCTGTCGTAGAGAACGTTTTGTCGAAAGATATACAAAGTAAGCGGTCAACCTGGTCGACAATCTCATATACTATATACCCTAATGTACCCACTAATGTTGAAGAAGACACAGGATGCCGAGTACAAACATACGCATCTTTGTTGCAGACGTTGGTGGTCGAACGTTCGTCATTCTCGGCGATAAAGAGGTGGATTACGATCCGAAATTCCGGATGTACCTAACGACCAAAATCTCGAATCCGATGTTCGATCCTGCCTTGTACGCCAAAGCGACCATAGTGAATTACATGGTGACCATTAGGGTAATATCCCGTGTCACTTAATGCGGAGTGGAAAGAGAGCGAAGCAAAGAGAATCGTAACATAGTTATTATTATATACAGGGCCTGGAGGACCAACTGCTGTCGGTGGTGGTGCGAACAGAGAGGCCGGATGTCGAGGCGCAACGCGAGACACTGATCGCCGAGACCAGCGAGAACAAAAATCTGCTGCAGCAACTGGAAGACAGCTTGCTGCTAGAGATCTCCACCAATCAGGGCAACATGCTAGACAACATAGAGCTGATCGAAACCCTGGACAACACTAAGTCAAGCGCCAACGACGCGATGGCCAAGCTGTACCTAGCTCAAGTCACTGGCGCGGACGTGAACAAGCTCCGAGACGGATATCGGCCGGTAGCGAAACGCGGGGCGATCCTGTTCTTCGTTCTAGCCGACATGGCAATGGTGAACTCGATGTATCAGTACTCCCTTATAAGCTACGTGGAGGTGTTCATTTATTCCCTGAGAAAAGCGTTGCCGGACCCGTCGTTGCAGCAACGTTTGAAAAATATTGTTGTGATGCTAACCAAGAACGTGTACGATTACGGTTGTACTGGGATCTTCGAGAGGGACAAGCTGCTCTTCTCCTTTCAAATCTCCACTAGACTAGAGCAGACCCTGGGGAACCTGGCCCAGAGGCAACTGGACTTCTTCATCAAAGGCACCATTGCTCTCCAGAAAGCGACCAAAATTAATCCCACCGATTGGCTGCCCTCCACTCGATGGATGGACCTACTGAAATTGAGCAGCGATTTCCCGGAAACTTTCGGCCAACTTGCGGCGGAATTGGAGGAGCACGCCGACGATTGGCAAGTGGTTCGTCGATCTTGAAGTTCTATAAATTTCTATCATACACAAATACCGATTTTCTCTCGAAACACCTACACCACGGACCCAGGCCCGGCTTAAGATTTTTGGGGCCCGGGGCTATCAAACCTTCGAGGCCCCCCGTGGTTGAACAGCGGGTGGGGGGTGGTAGTGTGCTAATCGCTTAGAACGGGGCCCTCCCCTGAAGGTGGGGCCCGGGGCTGCAGGCCCCCTAGCCCCCTCTTTAATCCGGGCCTGCACGGACCAGACTAAACAGTAGAGTGGAGCGAAGAAATACAATTTTCGAGCATCTGTGTTTTGTGTTAACAGTGGTACGACGGGGACGCTCCAGAATCGGACACCTTTCCATTAGGTTACTCCGACAAGTTGGAACCGTTCGAGAAATTGATGCTGATGCGGTGCTTCCGTGTGGATCGAGTGTATCGGGCTATCATAAATTACATCAGCGAAGTGATGGGCGAGGAGTACATCACTCCACCTCACATCAGTTTCGAGTTGATCCTGGAGCAAAGCACGTCAACGATGCCTATCGTGTTCATCCTAAGCCCCGGTTCGGATCCGTCCGCGGAATTGATGAAGCTAGCCGACAAACACGGCTGTGGAGGGGGGAAATTTAAATGCTTGTCGCTAGGGCAAGGCCAGGAAAAGGTGAGACTGAACGTATGTGTCTGCGTATAATTGGCCATTATACGATTGGACCGGTTGCTTTCGGGTAAATTAAGGGGTAACGCCGCGATGATAGGTAAAAAATGGTAGGGTAACTTTGGAGGTGATTTTAGAAAAATTCGTTAACTGAGAAGAACACAAAAATATTTTTTTTTTTTCAGAGTTTTTGAACGAAAGTATTTTCCGTTGAACCCAGAACAAAAAGACAAAAAGGTTTGTAATCTACACGCCAAATACTAGAGAAGTACCCAAGATTTCGAAAAAATATTGATTTTTGGAGAAATGGCGAACATTTGAATTTTCTCATCTTGAATTTTCTGGCAAAAGAAAGGATTGTTTTAGAATGATCGTGATTCCTTCAAAAATCAATATTTTTTCGACATGTTGAGTATTTTTCTAGTATTTAGTGTGTAGATTACAAAACTTGTTGTCTTTTTGTTGTAGGTCCAACGGTCTGGACGTGAAAAAATTCCACCGGGGAATGAGTTAAATAGGAAGTACCAAATATCTGAAGAAAAAAAATGTTTTCTTCTTCTTCATAGATTTCTTTAAAACTATCTCCAAAGTTATCCTACCATTTTTGGCCCATCATCGCGGCGTTACCCCTTAAGTTTCAGTTGGTTTTGCCCAACTACACCAACGACTACGCGCGTATAATATGTTTCTCTGTAGACTGCCACAGAGTTACTGGAGATAGCCGTGACCAGAGGGCAATGGCTGATGCTACAAAATTGTCACTTGCTTTTGAGATTCACGAGAGAATTAGAGAAACTTTTGGAGGATACAGGGAACCCCCATCCGGATTTCCGGTTGTGGCTTACGACCGATCCAACCCCGAACTTCCCGATCGGAATACTGCAGCAGTCCTTGAAAGGTTCGCCAACGCAGCCAACTGACCTGATTTAATCCAATGACATTCAGCTAACAGTTTGCGTCTGTAGTGGTCACGGAACCACCGAGTGGATTGAAGTTAAACTTGGAGAACACTTACTTGAAAATGGGGCCAGACGTGTTGGAAAGCTGCAGCCACTCCGCCTACAAGAACTTAATTTACGTCTTAGCCTTCTATCACGCGGTTATTCAAGTAAGTGCCTATGTAGGGATGACAGGAAACCAGCACGCGATATTTGCGTGAATAGAAAATATATAATATATACATAAACAGGAAAGAAGGAGGTACGACAAGATCGGATGGAACATAAATTACGACTTCAACGAGTCGGACTTCAACGTCTGCACAACTATCCTGGCCACATATCTCGACAAGGCTATATTAACGAAAGACACCAGGATACCTTGGAACAGCTTGAAATACCTTATAGGCGAGGTACAGTAGTGATTCGTTGCTTCTCATTCGAAATTCCCACCAGAGTTGGCCATTGTCCGAATATAATTTTTGCTCGAATATTTTCAAAAAGAAATAATTACAAATTTATTCGTTATTCTCGAATAATTAAAAATTTATTCGTTATTCTCGAATAATTGAAATTTTTTCGTTATTCTCGAATAATTAAAAGTTCATTCGTTATTCTCGAATAATTAAAAATTCATTCGTTAGCCTCGAATAATTAAAAGTTCATTCGTTATTCTCGAATAATTACAAATTTATTCGTTATTTTCGAATAATTACAAATTTATTCGTTATTCTCGAATAATGAAAAATTTATTCGTTATTCTCGAATAATGAAAAATTTATTTGTTATTCGCGAATAATGAAAAATTTATTCGTTATTCTCGAATAATTTAATTTTATTCAAAGATTATTTAAATTTATTCGAATAAGGCCCAACTATGATTCCAACTCTCTCCCAGATAACTAGCATCTCATTCGATAACGCAATCGGAATTCCTTCGAAAACTAGCACCTTTCAAATCGCCAGGTAATGTACGGCGGCCGAGTGATAGATGCCTACGATCGCCGAGTGTCTCAAGTTTACATGGACGAATACTTTGGGGACTTTTTGTTCGACTCTTTCCAGCCGTTTCATTTCTACCACGACAGTCACGTCGATTACGTGATACCCCCGGAAGGTGAACGCGACGATTATCTAAAGTTCATCGAGCACCTCCCGCTGGTCAACACCCCGGAAGTCTTCGGGCTCCATCCGAACGCCGAAATTGGATATTTTACTCAAGCAACGAGGGAAATGTGGAGCAGCCTTACGGAATTGCAACCACGAATTGGCAAGTACAATCACTAACACCATTTCTGAATGAAAATGTGCAAACAAAAATTTTACGATTCTTTTTACGAAATTTTACGTATTTTTTTTAATCGAGAATCATCCATATCGAAGGGGTGAAAAGAGCCCTTGAAGTTCGATATGTTCCCGTGATAGTATCCTCGGCTAAAACTAGCTAAAGTTCTATGCATCTACGAAATACAACTGATTTCACGAAACGCCACTGGAATCCTAGAAGTGGACAGCACTGGAATAAGCAAAGATAAATTCATCGACAACGTCGCTGAGGAGATACTAGGCAAGGTTCCAGACGAGTACGATCTCGAAAGGGTGAAGAAACATTTCGGAGTAGTCATCACACCAACCACGATCGTTCTCTTTCAAGAACTGGAGAGATTTAATCGGCTAATCGGAGCGATGAAGAGGACGCTCACGCAATTAAGAAAGGTTCGTGGCTTTTTAATTCTGAGTAGATCCGGGTCGAGTCGAAACGAATCTTTCAAATGTCCCACGTGCCAGGCTATCGTTGGTGAAATTGGGATGGACACGACACTTGAGAGTGTTTCTACAGCCTTGTATAATGGTGTGCTGCCAAAGGAGTGGATCAGACTAGCACCAGACACGAGAAAAACACTTGCTGGTTGGATGGAGCATTTTGTGAAAAGAATTGATCAGTATACTAATTGGGTGTGTTGATGAAAAGTTAGATGTAAATTAGATTAAGAGGGTATTCTAGTTTAAACCGCGATTTTTTTTACACAATTTTTGGTATTTTTTTAGGGGTCATCTGTACAATTGTTTTCAACAAACTTTGGTTTATATATTCATCTAGGTTTCAGTAATGTTTACAAATTTTATTAGGGAGAAATAATTCAAATTTGTGGCAGTGCAAGCGTTTGAACGCATTCGTTAAAAAAAGTCTTCCAATGGTTGATGTAATCTCGCTTATTCTTTTCATTTGAAATAAAAAATCAGAGGGATTCTTAATTAGAACAAGTTTGACTATAGTCGCTACCAAATCAAAAGAAAAAATCGGCTGTTAAGTAAACGACAGCACTTTGAAGTTTGACTGTCAATTTTTTTATGCTTTTCGTACCTTTCGCGGACTAAAAACTGAGAAAGAAACATTTTTATGAATTAATTTTAGTATGGACGATAAAGACACGTGCAGCGAAGGTGCACAAAAAATCTGGAGTCAATCCGTCGAGTAGATCTTAAGGTATTACGGCAACCATTTAGAAAACATGGTTTTGGGAAAAACGCGTTTAAAGTTTTCCATGTAACTTTTTTAATTTTAAAACTTTAGATATAGGAATTCGAGCATACATCTTTGAAACAATATTCTTTAAGAAAATGTAAAAAGGAAAATCGATTTTTAAAGTAGAATACCCCCTTAAAACTACATTTCAAATGTCGCGTATCATCGACGATGTTAAAAATCTTTTAGGCAGCAAGCGAGCCAATCGTTCTCTGGTTATCTGGCCTGCACATTCCGGAAACTTATTTAGCGGCCCTCGTGCAAATGGCTTGTCGCAGAAACAGTTGGTCTCTCGATCGGGCTCTCACTTACACGGCAGTCTCGAGATATACCAATCCCGATCAAGTGGAAGAGAGACCAGATCAGGTAGAGAGAGAAAAGTATCAACATCCATCCGCGGCAATTACGGCGATTTACAGTATCGTTTGATTTGTCTAGGGTTGCTACGTAAGTGGTTTGTACCTGGAAGGCGCTAGGTGGGACATGGAAGAACAATGCCTGAAAAGATCGCATCCGAAAATTCTAGTCCAAAACCTACCGATTCTTATCATCATTCCAGTCGAAGCTCACAGACTTAGCCTCCAGGTAACAAATCAAACGAGTGCACAAATATTCAATGTCCACTTTGTGTGAAATTTCAATTTTTATACGCAACAGTCCTTCGCTGTTTCTTCGTGCCGTATAAAAATCAAATTTAAGTACATCTACTTTATAAATATGTCAAAAATAACATTTATCTTCGTTGTATGTCCCTGAATCTTGTGCACCATTGCGTGTTCAAACCTGTGGACATAAAATATTTCTGCACCAAGCCGTCGCCATGTACTCTGATATTTTCTAAATCTACAATACGTCACTGCGATTGTAGAACACTTTCAAGACGCCTGTCTACACGACGTCCAATCGACGTAACGCGATGGGAATAGGCCTGGTGTTCGAGGCAAATCTTGCTACGTCCGAACACATCTCGCACTGGGTGCTGCAAGGAGTTGCTTTGATACTAAATACCGATTAATACACTATTCAACCAGCACCGTCATTCAGTAGCTTTACAAGATACACTGTATAAGCATTGCGGAGAACATGCTTTATATGTATACTGTAATGTAACGCTGTACATATGTATATGGTGAACTATACATATATAATTACTATTATTAACAACATATAAAGACAGTTTCCTGAAAATCTCCATCAGCGTTATAATCGATGTAGAAATAATGGACAGATTTGCATTTTCAATCATTTTTATTGGCGCTTATGCAGTAGCTGTTGCCCTTCTTATCGTAATACATATTTCACCTGTGGCAAGCACAGATTATAAAACGAATCGTCCACAAAATTCTTAACGTTATGCCATTTCACCCAATGGCAAGCTTCTAACTGTTCGATGCTTTTTACTCTGCCGATAAAATGCGGATCGACGATCAATACGTAGGTATTGTTTAAGCCTTCGTGAACTCCTGTTATGCATTTGCTAGAACAGTCTCTGTCCCCACCCATCATAATAGGGCTGGCAAATTCCTCGAAGTGCCTTTTGATAGTGGGTATTTGGCCCGATAATGAATTGCCACTTTGAATATGAACAATCTTACTAAGGACATTGTAGAAGTGATTCAGCACCAGGCATACCTACGATTTTTTATTAATTGGCCTCTTCACTTTTATGTCTAATATTCGTCTCTTTCTTCGACTGTGCCATAAACATTAATGTAGATTTTTGGGAACAGGTGAACTCCTTTATACGCGATATTTAGAAGTTTGAATTTGCAAGATTACAGAAGCAACAGGTAAATGCACGAAACAGTTATACAGTTTGGGACAGCCGAAGAAAGGGAGAATAACTTATCTAGTGCTTACTTCAAAACTTCCTATCCATTCTCTTGACCCAACGAAGGACTTTTCTTTGTCCTCTAACGCCACTAATATTTCTTGTATAGTCCTCAAACTTGGGACACTCTGTTCTAAATTTCTGTTCATTATGATCCATGAACAAATTGTTTGTAGCGTTCTATACCCACAGCCCCATCCCTGTACACTCATTAAGAGAAACAATAATTCTGATATTGCCTACTTAACAATTAAACTCCTCTCAACTTTCAGCTCCCCACAACTGTTGCACAGTTCTACATGCGCATGTGTACTTAGAATTATGTTAATAATTTCAACTTTGGGTGAAGATAATCTTTCTACTATTCGCGCTAACGTATTTATTGCATTTGCAAAGTGTTACTTTTCACGAGGAAAGGACATAGCTACATAAATCTTCTGAAATTGTCTTCCGCTAAATTCTTTCAATAATTAAAATCATAGTAGCCTAACTACTTTATTTGAAGATATTTATACAGACCTTGTCGTTGAAGCCATCGCAACCATAATGCCAATATTCGTAATCTCCGCGGATCAAGAAACTTTGTCCAGGTTCGGGTGGAAGAATGCCTCGATGAACGTTTCTCAACAAATCTCTCGTATAATCGGCGGTCATCTTAAACGTTTACGAAATCGTTTAATGTACTTATTTATACATATTTAAGCACAGTAACGAAAATATTCGGACACTTTTTAAAACAAAATAACTCTTTTAAAATTAATCGAAACGACTTGAGTTTTTTTGAGAAGCTAGAAGGATTAGTTTGCTAAGTAACGTGTTTCGCGGTTTTGAAAAAAAATGCACTCGGTCGGAATAGCGAAGTTTCTTGTGAGCCTGTAATGAATGATTTCAGAAATTTCGGAATTTTCGACCTTATTCTGCGATCTTTAAGCGTTTATAGCCCGGAACAACGTTAACTGATTTTTATGAAATTTTAGGCATGTATACAACTTACTTCAATCTGTAAACGGGTTTTTTGAATTTTCATTACAGGCTCACAAAAAAAGATTAAAAAACAACCTTTACTATTTTCTTTTGCTATTTCGACCAAGTGCATTTTTTTCAAAACGGCGAAACACATCACCTAGCAAACTAATCCTTCTAGCTTCTCAAAAAAACCCCAGTCATTTGGATTAATTTTAAAAAAGTTATGCGATTTTAAAAAGTGTCCGAATATTTTCGTTATTGTACGTAAGACTTAAGGAAACGATTCCGTCTGCCTTCTTTTACGCGCGTAACAACTTACCGCTATTCCCGCGATTCACCTGCTACACCACAATCGATTCGGAAAAAAGAACAATCAAACTGACCAAAACTGACAACGCGCAACCGATTAAATTTCGCTTCCCACAATTTACAAAGAATTGGATTCGCAACGAAGGATCCCAACTCCGCTCGACTCTTCAACTGGCGCTAATTTTAAAAAGGTAAGTAGGTATTAAACATTTCTCGAACGCGTGTCTCAGGAATCTCGGTGGCCATCTACCGGTGACACCTATCAACTACAACAACTAACTTCGTTAAAAACACTTTTTCATTTATTTACATTTCAGACTCTGAGAACACTGTAACTAAGTGTAACTCATTATGCAACCATCTTGAACAACAACACAGTTTTATAATTAGTTTCTTCACTACATTTATACACATACTATATATTGCTGAAACAGGGCATCTCCGTAAACCGTGCGACTAACACCAGCTTCGTTCCGCAAGCTGGCCCCAATGTTCATTTCCTACAGATTGTAGATAGTTCTATCTGCATCCATCTTTCCTTCCCATTTCCATACACTATGGAATTTTGTTAGAAACAACACTGACGGGCGACAGGAATAAAACAAGTGTTTTTATTGGTGATTGGGGAAATGTGCTTCGATTGGTTATCGGTATTTAATTGTGTCCGGTAGTAATTTCACGCTTATGTGGCCCGTTAGGAAATTCACGTGTGTCTATGCACATGCAAGCAATACATACTTCGCGTAAGTACATACATACGTATATGCCTTGCTAATACTATTAAGTATACGTCCTCGCGTGTACACGATTTGCTGATAATTTCACGTAGGTACATATGTATATGCGCCTACAGGAGCCTCGCGTAGAGGGGGAAGGAATGCTTATGGTTTTGGTTTTGATGCAATGTCGTGTTGGGAAGTGATATATCTTGCTTATCCATGCTGTTTAACATCTGTATGGATGGTGGTTTGCTCAACCTGCAGAATACATTCTAATACTGGTGAACCGTCCGAAACACTTTTGCCAGTTACAAGCCTGGATTTATTTAAGAGCTCCATAGATGGTAACTGTCTCGTACATACATGTTCATTATAGTGTAGACTGTAGAATATACTCTACTCAGTTCTTTTGTATAGTTCCTATTACCGTGCACTATCCTACACTATCAATCAATACCCAGCACAATACTTTCGTCGTAAAACTTTGATCGCAGCATTCAATGCTAATTTTCATAATTTTCTATTGATTTCCCAATTGATAGGTAGTACATACATCTTCATCTGATTGTGTCGGAGCGAGAAAGCAAAAAAATATACTATGTCAACTGCGCGCGCGTGTGTGTGTGTATCGCGCGCGCGCGTGTATGCGTTCGCGCGCCCGCGCGCGTTACTGTGTATGAAATGGAGAACAGCAGTGAATGCAAACAGTACAATCATAACACATTTATCTTCTAACGAGAAATGATCGGTGTATTTTCATGTGGTTGGAAAAGAATGAAATATATATATATATATATATATAAGAGAATATTATCATTGTTTGCGCAAAGCTTTGAGATATAAAATCTGTCTACTAAGTGCATTTGTGATCAAAGTGTACGTAACAAGCTTCCTTAGTTTTGCACAGGACCGTGAGTGAGAAATCAATGGCGTAAACGTTTCGTTCGAAATGAGAGATACTCATTTGTAACGCATAAATTTTACTTCCATTTATGCGAGCGCTAATTGTCCTATTCTTCATTCTTACGTTTCAGCCGACATATACTCGAGTAAACGCGTGCAATGAGTAAAAATGACATCTGTAGAGGCTCAAGAAAGGCTGGCGAATTCTCTGCAGCTGGAGAGCCTGGTTATATCGGACTCGCAGAAGGAAACTTCGGAGTTAATGAACGTTCAGAACGATCAAGATAATTCCATCGATGCGTCCACCAGGGACGACAGCGAAATATTAGTTGCAGACACAGTAGATAGTATTAAAGACGCAGAGAGTGCTGCGAAGTACGATGAGAGGAAGAGTGAAAACGAGCACGAGGTGATTATTTTAGAGAACGATAACAAGGATGAATGCGACTCGAACGAAGAGGATTGCGTAAAGAATGCAGGAAAGTCAGACGCAATTTCCTCTGTACTGGAAAATGGCTCCAAGATTAATAAGAACGACAGTGCGAAAGAGGCAACGATCAGGAGTGGGGCTAGTCTGAAAAGAAAGCAGCGAAACACTGTGTGAGTGCGGACAGTATCTGCTTTTAACATAATTTTCAACAGATTTCATAGCGATTTCGGCGTCGTTCATTTATATATATCGGTACACACACGCAGAACTATACACTCGCACGCAAGCACGCACACACGTACATGTCATTAAGGAACTTAATTAACTTTCTAGTACTCAAGAAGCAGATTCACTTTCAGAGGAACATAATCCCAGGAGTAAACGAAAGAAAAAAAGTGCTAACGATAAATTTTGCTGGCGATGCCATAAAGAATCCGTGGAAGCGCATTGCAGCGCGTGTCCGCGATCCTGGCACCGCAGGTGCATAGGTATGCCGCGAGCGCCTATCCAAAATTGGATATGCGGAGATTGCGCAGCTATTTTGCGAGCAGAGAACGCAGAAACACGGTCTACCGCTATGGCTCAATTGTCGGTTGATCAATTGTGTTTGTTGTTGAAGCATGTAGTCGAGAGAATGAGAGAGTACCCTGGCGTACGTACTGCCCCATAATTCTATTTACATCCCCGTTGTTCCGTCCCATGAAATCTCAGGACTTTTCTGTCACAGTCCGAGCCGTTCTGGAAACCAGTCGAACTCTCCGAAGCCCCGAACTATCTACACTACGTGGTGAAGCCAATGGATCTGAGCCTTCTGGAGTCGAACGTGCGGGCTAAATTTTACGGCAGCACGGACGCGTTCATGGCCGACGCCAAATGGATACAGCACAATTGTATTGTGTTTAACACGTGTACGTAATATATTCCATCGTACGTTAAGTTAATTTAATAGGTAAGGATTAAATAATTTCTACAGTTTCGTTTGAATTATTCAGGCGGTGGTGTGTACACCGATACATCTAAATTAACGAATGCTGCGAAACAGATAATTAAACTGGCGCGCCAAGAAGTGTCAGAGATCGAAGCTTGCCCGGATTGTTACGCTCATGGGAGGAACTTACCGAGACCGCAACCGTCGTGGTTCATCGAACCCTGCCACCGTCCTCATCCACTCGTGTGGGCCAAGCTGAAAGGTTTCCCGTTCTGGCCCGCCAAAGCTATGCCGCGATTAAACTCCCAAGGTTTCGTAGACGTGCGTTTCTTTGGCGAGCACGATCGTGCATGGGTACCGCCGCGAGACCTGTACTTGTACTCCGAAGAGCCGCCGGTTCCATTGCCGCGTAAAAGGAAATTGGACATGGAGGAATGCGTCAGGGAGATTACACGGCATTGCCGAAAGCTTGAGCTCGTATTTGGTCAGTTTAAATTCGCGCCTCCCAAAGTGCAATACAATCCGCATGATCCAACGCAAATAAAATTAATGCTACCAAATTACGATCCTCTATGTTCCAATGGCTGTGCATCTTCGCAACTACACGGCCCCAAGAAGAAGCCGTTTGTCAAGAAACGGCTGCACGTTAAAGCCAAGTCACAAAGTGATTCGGAGAAAGCGGATAATTCCGACAACGAAAGCAAAACGTTCACCGATCCCGACACGAGTGCCGAGCAATGCAAACTAGAAGAGGATTCGCTTAATAAAGAGGTGAACCCGCAAGCAGATGAGCCCGAAAACTCCAGTCAAACCCAACTCCAGTTGGTCTCGATTACGCGGGACGCGCGTTCCGATCCTACTCCGAAGTCGAACGACGAATCGACGGCAGGGGAGCGAACTTCTAAGGGCGGCACAAAATCCGACAAACACCTCGCGAACGCGAAACTGGCCAAGAAAGAAGACGCGAAACCCGGCACTAGTAAAAGTACTGACGCAAACAGTACGGTCGAAAGTGATACAGCTAAGGACAATCCAGTCGAATTAAACGTCCCAATACTAGAACAGAATAATAATTCCGAGAAAGTAGTCGACGATGGGAAGTCTACGGAGAAGTTGCGAAAACAAGCGGCGACGTCTCTGGGCAAGCATTCGACGGTGGGCGACGTTCAAGCGACGGCGATGCTGAAAAACGAATCGTCCCTTCTGAAAATTAACGTTAATAAAGGAGACGCCGCCAATCAAAATTTGCCAAGCCCGCTGAGAAGTAGCTCGAAGAGTACTAAAAGCGCGGGAAAGGTTTACAAGCCAAAAACTAGAATGGTTGATAAAGTGAATGCAGAGAAAGCTTTGAGATCCATCGTGAACAATCAAACTCAGAAATCGTTAAAGGCGGAACCAACCGTTTCGGTTATACAGGCCAACCCGGAATCGACGAAGGATACTTTAAACAATTCCAACGATAGCAAGGCAACATCGTCGCCCAGTTCGATGTCCGGTAGCAAAGCGCAAGTCGATATCCTGGACGCTTCGACGTTGAAAAAATCTGATCAGTCCGTTGCGTTATTGTTTGTCGTAAACAATGGCACATCCGACTCGATTAAGAAACCTATCGACGGTTTGCCGGCAGTTGAGAAAGTCGAGAAAATTGAGAAAACTGAGTGCCCCGAGAAGACTGAGAAAGAGAAAGAAAAAGGTGGCGGCGTTCCAGAGACCCAACAGACTCCGGGAGACATACCGCATCAGAAAAAAGAAAGCAAAGCCAGAAAATCGTTCCCTAATAAGGCTCGTCCTTGCCCGCCACTTGCCGTTGTTTCGCATTCATCGGCAAGTCTATTGTCGAATTCGGCGGAATCTATGATCTATATCCCTGCTCAACAGACTCAAAATTCTATCGAATATCAGATGCTCCCACCGGAAGCTGGCCCTATTAGTGCTCGTTTGTATCACGGCGCGCAAGATTTGGCCAGAAAAATGGCTCAACTAATGGAAGAGGCGTACAAAGAAGTAGCTCAAGAGAATCAGATTTGCGAATACGCTACGTCGGAGAACCATCAAGCGACAGTTCACTTTCTACGGTTACAAATAGAACGCATGAGATGGCAACATCAACAACAGATAGCTGAACTGAAACACAACACTGGTATGTCTCGTTTTCGACCATACTGTAGCGCGGTGACGAGCAACCTTCTTTTTGGCCCGTAGTGGGCCAAATGTGGAAACCTAATACTCTACGCGGATCACAATATTCAATACTTAAATATACTAATCGAAGGATTTTAATTAACGGGGTGAATTTGTTATTTCTAACAAGGGAAGATCCCGAAAATTCAAAAAATTCTAATACTTTGTGAATATGTAGAGGATTTTCTCCTGATTACAACGCAATTTTTGTTTGCTGCCCAAATTCACTCGAGGGCGGTGAAATTAACCACTGATAATTCGGTTATTTTCCGATTTTGTGTTATGTTATCGCGAACTGTTAGAGATAGAAAAAAGTTTAAAGACAAAAGTTACTTCTTTTAATTAGATCTCTGATTTGGTGAAAAAATTATTTTACAGTTCGCGAGTTATAACACGAAATCGGAAAATAACCGGATTTTTAGCGGTCAGTTACACCCCCTTAGAGTGAATTTGAGCAGCAAACAAAAATTGCATTGTAATCAGGAGGAAATTCCTTAAATATTCACAAATTTTACAGAATTTTTCGAATTTCCGGGTTCGGGATCTTCCCTTCTAAGATAAATTTACGATTGAAAGAATTGCGGGCCGCAGGTCAGTAGCTGGAAGGCGAAATACGGCCCGCGGGTTGCTCATCGCTGCTGTAGTGTGCGTATAATATTTTCCCCTGCTAGAAACTTTAAAAATCTGCTGAATAATCGTTTTGTACAGTCGCAAAGTGCAGGTTTTTCTAGATGTTCTGAATTGCAGATCGGATATTAAGAGAGATGAAGGCGAGCCTAGAGGCTGAACGGTTACGTGCTATCGAAGAGACTCGTAGAGAAGCCGAGGAAGAGAAGCTACGATCTATCGAACAAATTAAACGTAAACAATGGTGTGCGATGTGCGGTCGAGAGGCGTTGTTCTATTGTTGCTGGAACACTGCATATTGCGACTATCCCTGCCAACAGGCACACTGGCCGTTGCATATGAGAACCTGCGCTCAAAAACCTTCGTTCACTGTCGTAACCAGCTCTGTTGCAAATTCGAATCAGCAGCAGGTGATGCCCAGACTCATGTTAAATACGCAGCTTGCGAGCGCAAACGTATGGAGGGCCTAGAACGCGTCGGTGTAAGTCTCTGAAATCGAAGCAACAGGTTTAATGAATTATAAATACTTAGTCCCTAATCTAACGCGGGAATCCAGCGAATTGTTAAACAGCGGGTTTAATGAAATTTTGTAGTTACGCGCATAGAATGCCGGAAAGTATTAGGCTCACCCTCCATGCCGGGCGAAACGCTGGTCCGATACGTCTTTCACTTCTCTGTCTGAATGCGAAGTTTCATTGAAATCTGCGCGTAACTTTTTACGTGCGATTCCCCCATAAGTTTTGATAATAACGTTAGATTTTTATTCCACCGCTGTTCGCGTCCTGTGTTTACATGTAAGTGTTATAATTAAAGCATTAAAAAGGTGTGTGTGCGTGCGTGCGCGTAGTGCTTGCGCGGGTCACCGCGCACACGCGCACGCACTCGTTACACGGCATTTTTTGTAATGTAAAAATACAAACGATAAGAAATAAAGAATATTTATTCAAGGAGTACTGTCCACTCCTGCACGTACGCAGTAAATAAAGAAACTTTACTTTGTGCATTTTATCCGCAGCATGCATGCTAGCACGCACGCTCGTACACAACACACACACACAGACATATATGTATGTATCATCAATAGCGAGCGTTAATTTAGCCAGTCCCATAATCGCATTAAATGAAAACTAGAAATTGGAGACCTATATCCGCGATTCAACTTACACTGAGCGTGCCTTTGGTCCCTTCATACCTTCGTCGAGTCTCGTCATTACGATAATCCAGTGAAAGAAGCATTTAAGATTATGTAAGCCTGCAAGTTTCTTTTCGTCTACCCTAATACGATACTCCAAGAATATCCCTTATGTTTTTCAGAATCGTAATGCCAAAGTAAACAGCTCCGTTGACAGGATATATGCATTGTCGCATAATAAATTGAGCGAAATATTGGCATCCCTGTCTTTGTCCTATTCGAAAACCGAAGATAATCAAGATCCAACATAGCTGTGAATCGCATTTTCCGCAGAAACGAGTTTTGTAACGAACGTCATTCCAATTAACGGGCCGTGCAAACAGATTCGTGTGTATAAATCGATACGCAAGATTGTTGAATATACGCTCTGTGAAGCGTCCAAGTAGACTGAAATAATATGTGCTAAGAGTGCTTTTATAAACATTTGTATGTGGCAATTGAGATATGTAGTTATACATACTGTAAGTATAAATGAATACACTCGGAATAAGATTGTACGATATTAAATTTTTATACGTTCGATTGTATATTGCTGATATTACCGTGAACAACTGTTTGGCAAGTTGCGTTTTGATTAACTGGCGCGCGTCTGTGTACGTTATTTAGACGAAATTTTATGTTTAACGTTACACTTCAATGGAAGCACATAAACGTTTGATTTTAACAGAGCCTCTTCATTATTTCGCTAACCTGTTGCAGCTCGCTTGCTAATTATACCTTCCTTCGCTCAGATCTCGGACGCACAGTTTTATATTCATAGAACCGATTCCTCCTCATTGATTTGCATGGAAGACGGTATGCGCTGTGCGCGAGACAAGGTAGTAAACATATTTCAAACTCTGTCACGTGGGATGTCGAGACATGAATAGGATATTTTGTTCATTTACGAACATCTCTTCTCGCCAGTCTCTTTTTCATATAGATTACTTTATTATCTTGTTCCTGTAGCTACATAATTATTTAGCTTTTTTGCTTTTAATTTTTCTCATATAAAACTCAAGCTCCTTGCCTTCAAGTATGTAACCGTCCGCTCGACCACATTGCCCGGGTCTACTCGCTATACAGGCTGAAATTCAAATTTCAACTTAGAATGATTGAAACCTTATCATAAATACTGTTGAATGTTTTTTTTTTTTTGAAAAGTCTTAACGTATTCTCTACTCTTTGGTATGCATTGTCATTCGGTTATAGAATCCGCGGAAGCAGGCAGGGAGAGAAAGAGAAATAAAATATACGAGAACGTAGAAATTCTGAATTGCGACCCATCATTGTGATAAAAAATTTAAGGCAGCAATACTGAAGGCGCAGGGTCGCGATAATTCTATATGCAATGCTGAACTGAAATAGTCTGCTACCTATCCTAAAGGATTAACAGCATATGTATGACATTGAATTGTTAGATAAAAGATTGCCTACCAAGCACACGTCCTGTAGCAAATTGTTCCTCCAGAGCGGGTTCAACTTTAGCGAATCGCTGTCTTCCATTGTACTTAGCTTCCGCTTTCTTCGAGCGTTTCTTATTTAAAACTTCTTCCTCAGCTTCAGTCTGTACATATTTAATATCGTTACCCAGTTATAGTACTTAATCGACGACGATGCTAGGATAATAATTACTTACCAATTTAGCACCCCTTTTACGGCCCAGCGGCAAAGCGTAGTGGCTTTCATACCACTGTCGGAAAGGTGTGGCGTCGATAGTGACAATCGCATTCTTCACTAGAGTCTTTGTCCTTACTAATTCGTTATTCGATGCATTGTAAACAACATCGATGATACGTGTCTTTCTCGTAGTACATTCAGAACCCCATGAAAAGTTCCCTGTGTCCAGACGGAGAGCTCTGTATTTCTTATTGCCACCTCGTGTGCGTACCTGACTTATGCAGAAATAAAAAAAGAAATCGATAATGGTTACAGTCGCATTAACGAGCTTGACGAGGATTGTTCGATTTAGAGGTTCGATCAGTACGCTGTGAGATTTTGGTCAGCACATTATTCAGAGTAGGTAAAGGTCGTCATCATTTCAAGATCAAGTATTTTAGTATGCTCGGAGGAAAAAGAAATTTCTTCTTAAGTCTTTTTTATTGCGAGAACTTTGAAAGAGGCAAGAATGGAAAACACCAAGTAACGATACCGTGTGAATACGCTGAGTTCCAAGTTTGGTGTTTGCAGCCGGACGTCCTAATTCGAACTTCCTCTTCTTGCGGATGGGCTTCCTTTTGCCACCAGTTGCTCGCCTCTTGTGCCAATGATCCCGTGAGATACCTGAAATGGATAAATTCCTTTTTATCCAGTAGATATGAAAATAAACCGATCGGTCGGTTTTGCGTGGAAAGGAGGACTGTGCGACGCGTAGCTCTCCATCTACGCGGACGACGCATTAGAAGTTTGAGAGAACGGCAACAAGTACATATGATCGTGAGAAATATGTAGATACACCGAAATGGTATCACATGCTCAAGCAACGAAACGTCGAAGCCGCTGACAAATCGATCTTTCAATCTTTAAGTTTCATTCATAGAGATAATATAAACGTAAACTGTAGGTATAGACTTGGTTGTGAGCAACCGATAATTCTTTATTAGCTAGTTCTAAAGGGAAAGTACGGATTCAAAGCGATGAAAACAAAACTCGTATAAAATCGGATATCTCACCCATCGTGCCTAGGTGCCTAGGTCCAAAAGAAACTTGAATATACGATTTACTAGTATGGCCTCTCTTTACTTCCGGTGCCGCCTGACGATGCGTGCGACCTCTGCTGATAAGAAAAACAAGCGCAATGCATATTGTTGCGCGGCCGGCTGGGGAATCTTGTGCCTGGTGGGAATTTCGGTGCCCGTGGAGCCCTGAAGGGCTCTGCTCGCGAAAAGCGTTAATTTAAATTAACTAATTAGCTTGGGCGAATTACACTTACGACGAAATCGACCGTGATTTTTATTAAGCTAGGTTCTCCTGTAAGTGACTGAACGCTATTTCAAGAATTTCAAAGTCGATTTTCTCGAGAATGAAGCGCGATATGACAAAAAGTTACTCTTTCTTTTCGATTTATAACAAGGGAATAAGTCGAGAAAAAGGAATAAAATTTTTTGATATCGCGCTTTATTTTCGAGAAAATCGACTTTGAAATTTTTGACGTATAGGGAAAACTACCTTAATGAAACTCACGGGCGATTTGGGCGTAAGTGGAATTCGCTCCTTGTAATAAATAATTCAACACTAAATAAACTTAATAAACTGAAACTAAATTAAATAAATAATGCCAAATGATTCAGAACTATTTAGAAACAGAACGAGGATATTTTATGGAGTTATTTCGTTCAAATTAAGATTTTCAATCGTTAAAAAATATCTTTTGAACCGCACACATATGCACGATGCGGGGTGGGGGAAAGGACTAACTTCACACGGCTGTTATCTGCTTCGCGACCATCCCTTCTACATAGAATGTTTCGTGAATATGATCAAAGTAAGAGCCTATGGCGTGGCTCTGCTCGCTTTGCCTCTCATCATATTCACAAAACATTGTAGAAGGGATGGTCGCGAAGCAAAATGCCAACCGTGTGAATCGGGCCGTTATTCGTTGTGCCCGTTGTGCGCGTCTGTGGTATTTCTGAGCCGCGTCGGCTCAACTGTTGTTTCTCGTGAGATCGTTGTTTATGTTCAACCTGCAGCAGTCATTGCAGAAATTGGCAGAATTTGGCAGAAATCAGAAATTCAATATGGTGTCGTGTCTGTCGTTCGGAAGTTTCTGTCGGATATCCGCGTTTTAACGTAAAATCACCGACGAACCATGATTTAGCCTGCCGTAATTATGAAAATTCGATTAAAAAGTCTGTGCAGCATCTAAAGATTCTGCTGACACGTTAGTGGGATCGCAGAGGAAACTGTGCTAACACTCTGACCACCAAAACACACTGTTCGTATCTCAGCTGACGCAGTGAAGCAGTGAAATTCTGACAATTCGGAGGTAGGAAAATCAAGTGAAATGGAGAGCGTCGAGGTGGAGAAGGCTGCGGATGTAAATAGATCGGAGAGTGAAGAAAGTAAGGCCGAGGAGAAGAAGCACGATTCTCTGACAGATATCGGCTCTTTGGACATTAAATCACGGCTCACTTTAAAAGCGACCGAGATATACGAAGAACTACATGCAAATGGGATAAGTCGAGTGAACGGTATCTACGATTCACCCGAAAGAATCGCCAGTACGGCTAACCTCCCGCAATCTAAAACTATGGAAACTAGTCATTTAAGTCAACACGGTATGGGAAATTCATGTTAATCTTTAGCGTGTGGACGGTGTCTGCTTATAGCGCTTATCCACGTCTAAACGTCTCTTTCGATAAATACCTTGTACATATTAACCAGGGACATTTAACTGGAATGTAGATGGTAGAGCATATCGAAATAAACATATCGAGAACATAAAACCAGTGTCGAAAGCGGTCTCTCCATTTATACGATTAATTATATCATTTTGTATATATATATCTTCTATAAATACTGCTTATGTATAACTTATTTCTATCATATTCTTCTTGTATACGTTTAGATAAAACAGACACGTTACCCTTAGAGAATAAAGGCGACGACATTCAGTACGTTAGTTACACAAGCGAATTACAAATGCCTGATATTATGAAATTGATACAAAAGGACCTAAGCGAACCGTACTCTATTTATACGTATAGATATTTCATTCATAATTGGCCAAAATTGTGCTTTCTGGTATGTATTATTCTATAGAAATATCAAGTATGTTCGAACGATGCTGGTATAAATCCCTACATACGTGCGATAATTTCTGATTCTGTACAGACGTTGATACTATAGTGTTTACATATTGTTTTTGCTGGTTGTTGCCTATGTAGAGTTTAAAGGAAGACAGGGATCAGAGTTACGGCGTTAGAGAATGTGCAGATGCCAAAAGAACTTTTAGCCAGCTTTCGTCGGGTTCTGTTTCTCTAGCACGTATAGGATTTAAAGAAAACTGTTGCTTTTTGTTCGTTAAGGCGATGCATGGTGACGAGTGCGTCGGTGCCATAGTCTGCAAGTTGGATATCCACAGAAAGGTGATAAAACGAGGATACATTGCGATGTTAGCCGTCGATGTGAAATACCGAAAGCGGAAGATCGGATCGAACCTGGTGAGGAGAGCGATCCAAGCTATGGTGGAAGATAACGCGGACGAGGTGGTGTTGGAAACGGAGATAACTAATCGGCCGGCTCTACGTCTATACGAGAATCTAGGCTTTGTGCGCGACAAACGATTGTTTCGGTATTACTTGAACGGCGTTGATGCTCTTCGATTGAAGCTCTGGCTCAGGTGAAATTCACTTGTACATTTGCGCCAATAAAAGATTTCAATGATCGTTGAGTGAGGAGAGGCAACATCTGTATTCTCTGAGGTCGAAGAAATCCGTAGTAACGTTGCTGCCAAAGAGATTGCCGATTACTCCAACTGTATACGCACAAGAGATATTCCTCTTCCAACTAGGGCGCAACGTTTCACGGCGATTAGTGCGTGCGTATATCATCGAACGGTGGAGAATATTAAACTTGAAAGTCTAGTATTCCCTGCCAGTCTGCGCCGTTATATCGCGTACGTAATATGCCTATATGGAAACGGAATAGAAGGCGGATCAAAGCGTTCCCTAAGCAAAGCGATTCGTCACTTTAATTGTCGCGATTGAACGTTAAGCATCTATTGAAAATAATCTCTTTGGCATTAACTTGTTTCGCGAACGGGGCAAAGTGGCAGCTATGGATATGAAATAGGAGGCTGATGGAAAAGGAAAGGTCGAAAGAATGAGGCGTCTACTGAAAATAATCAATGTTTTTCTCATGCGTTAGGCTACACGGCTACACGAACATGCGCTCTGATACAATGAAGTACTAAACTCATAGTCGGTCGACGAACGCGATTAATGACAGTGACACTATAACACTATAAAATGATCCCCCTAATCAGTGCGTTTAAGTTAGCTTGAATCTGAGCCCACTGTCGCGGAACTTGAAGGAAAATCTGTTGTCGCTTGTCGTACAAAATGTTAATCGAACGATAGGATTCTTTATCAACATTAATAGATATTATTTCTAGACGTGTACACGCACATATTCAGTAAAGCGAATGGCTGGTATGAGTTCATTGTATCGGGTATCAGGTATCGGACATCGTGTAAACATCGATTGGGCACACGATAAATATTCAGAGTCTCGCGGACGCTAAAACTATTGGATCGAGTATTTTCAAATCGGACATCACTGTAACATAGTAAATGGAAGCGTGTAAACTTGGATGCCTGAGTATGTACGTACATACATGCGTACGAATGCATGTATATATGTACCTATGTATATTTTTTTCCTTACGTGTATGTGCAGTGGGTGACAAAAGTATGCGGACGCTTTTAAAATCGTATAACTTGTTCAAAATTGGTCCAAAGAACTTGAATTTTTTTGAGAAGCTAGAAGAACTAGTTTGCCAAGTGACGTGTTTCGTCGTTTTGAAAAAAAGTTGCAATTGGTCGGAATAGAAAAAAAAAGTAGGAAACATCATTCTTTCAACATTTTTTGTGAGCCTGTAAAAAATTCCGTTTGTAAATTGAAGTTGTATACACGCTTAAAATTTCATCAAAATCGATTAACGTTGCTCCGAGCTATAAACGCTTAAAGATCGCAGAGTAAGATTGAATATCGCTGATTTCAGGGATTTCGCGATTTTCGACTTTATTCAGCGATCTTCAAGCTTTCATAGTTCAGAGCAACGTTAAACAATTTTAACGAAATTTTAGTTATATATACAATTTACTTCAATCTACAAAAGGGATTTTTGAATTTTCATTACAGGCTCAAAAAAAAAAAGATGAAAATCGACCTCTACTATTTTTTTCAATATTCCAACCAATTGCAATTTTTTTCAAAACGACAAAACACGTCATCTAGTAAACTAATCCTTCTAGCTTCTCAAAAAAACTCAAGTTCTTTGGACCAATTTTGAATAAGTTACACGATTTGAAAAATGTCCACGTACTTTTGTCCCCCACCGTATATGGGCGCGTGCGCGATAGATGTATGCACACATAAACATAGATCCGTGTACGTGTGTGTGACACAGAACTAAGGAACACAGAACTAAGGAAAGAATTATCATTTGCCAAACTATAATATTCCTAACGCAAAGCCGTATTTACTGCTGTTCGTTCATTAAATGTATCTATCTTTGTATAAAAATAAATGCGAGGCACAGATCGTACACGTAAATATTAAAAAGTGTAAAAATGTTAATAAAAATGCATAAATGTTTTCAGACTCGGCTATTTCTATCTCGCGCAGAGAAATGTCGCACGAAAGTACGCGCGCACGTATATAGATACATAGTACACACACACATATGCGCTTCACCTTCCACCCTGCCCGCTCCTCGACAAGCACCGTTCCTTAGGAAGCAGACTCGGATTACCACAATCATTTCCCAGGATAATGAGGAGTTATTGCGGAATTGAAATCGGAGATGAGCGAAAGGGGAGAAGAACTCGCCCTCGGGGATGGTCGACGATCCGAGCGAGACTTTTATCAGCTGACCGGTTCTCACAATATACATATTTCTTTTGTTCGCAAACCATCGATGTTGGTACAGGTACGTACGTATGGGATGACGGGGAAACGTAGGAAATTAGATAATTAACTGCAGCCAAGTCGGAAATATATTTTCTTTCGTATCTTCAACAGTGGATCGCGAATTCGCTGCTTTCAATCTGTCGATCGCGTTCAGAAGTGCGTTAGGGTGGATCTTAGTTACTCTTGTCGAAAAATAATTCAGATCTTTGGCGGGGACACCCCCCTAGAATCGTGCCATTGCTGGAAAAATAATCTGTGCAAAATTTGAAATCGATTGGAGAACGGGAAACCGTGCCGCATCGAAGTTGAAAAAGTTTTACTTCGGTTAAATCATTTCCCTCCATTATAGTATATCGTGTTGATATACATATTTATATATGGTTGAATTTATCTATCTATGCTCTGCAACAATATGGAAATAAAATATAAGACCACTCAAAAAAAAATTGTGAGCTTGAAATCTCAAAAATTAACCTTCGAAAAAACCTTTTTCGTTAGCATTATGCATGAGCGTAAAAAGACAAATTCGACGATATATGAACATGTATATTAAGTTACAAAAGTAAAACATTCTCAAATTCGATGTGGCACGGTTCCCCGTTGTCCGATCGACTTCAAATTTTGCACAGAGTATTGTTTCGTCCTGTGGCACCAGTCTATGGGGTGTCCCGAAAAAATTCGAAAGTCGAGAAATAAGGTCCACCCTAAAGTACATACATGTATGCATCTTATAACTACAAGTTTCAGTTTGCCTGTCTGCACGTCTTGATTCTCAATCACTCGTAGTTATAATTACGATGTAAATAAGGAAACGTCTAGCCATGGCCACCATTGGTTAGAATAAAAACAGGCGAGACCGTTTGTAATCGAATATGTTTTGCTTTTCCCTAAGATCTTTACAGGTCCATTCTCAACGTCATTACACTTGATAGGCATTTCTTCTCGGGCCATTGTTACCCATTTTACATAATTACAAGATTAAGTTTAACTCTGTTGCAGTGCTTTCCAACGATAGCTTACCATCTCCGCGGTAATCTTATAGCTGTTCCTGTAACAGCACAAATGAATTATTAATAATGAGTGATAAAAGTATGAAGTGACGATAACGGACAGAGAATAACGGTGCAGGGTAGACGTCCCCATTACTGCCATTTTATTTATTATACTTAACAAAAACGTAACGTATAAAGAATAATGTACAATAATAATAAGAACAGCCGCAATTTAATGATAAATTTTTCTGAACACTATTCTTTATACCCCGCGTTTTTATTAAGTAAGATAAATAAAGTGGTAGTAATAAGGACACTGTCGGTAATTGAGACATCTAACCTGTGGATTCTTTTTCAACGATCTCGGCGGAAGTATCCCCGAAGCCAGAGATGGGCAAAGAATTATTTGAAATAAAAATGTTTGTACGAAATTTTTATTTCAAATAATTTGTGTACGAAATTTTTATTTCAAATAATTTGTGTACGAAATTTTTATTTCAAATAATTTGTGTACGAAATTTTTATTTCAAATAATTTGTGTACGAAATTTTTATTTCAAATAATTTGCGTACGAAATTTTTATTTCAAATAATTTGCGTACGAAATTTTTATTTCAAATAATTTTTTACGATCTCTGCCCGAAGCAACGGCAGTCCATTGAAAATGCATACTTATGATCGGTCCTGGCTGAAATTACTCAGTATAATAACATCTTCCACTTGCTTCTTGTATATCGTCTTACGCAATCGTTACATATCCGCCGTGCACTCGCGCTCGTGCTTCTGTTTGTATTCGGCTGTTCGAAAGATCAATATACTGCTGCGTACGCGCGGGATCAACGAAAATTCTGAAAACTTCACTGACCTGGGTCAGCCCCGCAGAAACTTCTCTTAAAAATGATTTTCTCAGAATGTTAAAACGGCCCTGTCCCGTTCAAATTCTCTGGCCTTAACAATAGGAGCGAGGTTGTTAGAGGTAACGCGGCGGGGACTAGAGAATCTCAGCTTTACGATATGCGCGGCGCGATTACAATTTGCAAGGGGCAAATTCTTAGAATAACAGCCCTGCAATATTCTCGCTTAAAAGGCGGCGGACTCGCTTTGTTTTGAATTTGAATGGCATTTTCAATTTCTATTAAATCGCGCTGCTGCCCCTGCCCCCACTACCGCCCTCCCCATTCCAGCCCAGTTCTTACCCTGCCTCTGCCCTTCGCAGATCGATTTATATTGAACTGAGCCGGACGGAATTTTAAAAGCGAGCGCGCGTGTCCAGAAATCTATTCGGTCGCGCGACTATGTCGTTATATTCGTGTTTCGAATTAATTTCCCCCTTCGATTTCGAGCAAACAATGGGATAGGCGATAGGGGGTGTTTGTGATTGTGTATGCGGGTGGGGGCGCGCGAGGGTTAAATAACCCTGCTGACGAATGGACGCGATGAAATGTTGATCCTCATTTTCAACTCGTATCCATGTACCCGCTACGGAAGAACTAGAAGCATCCATTACCGTGACGCATTATGCGAGGGCTAAAGTGGATCCGCAATTTGTCAGCGACAACGCAATCTCTGCTTCTCGATATCGCCCAGCGAAACCCCATCGACCAACAGATAACGTAACCGGTTTCGAGGAGGGATTATTCTGATCGATAAGAACAAGCTATGGTTCGATAGAAAAGTGTGCAAGTATATATACAGGGTGTTCCAAAAATGCTGCGGTTCCTTGAAGGGGGTGATTCAGGGGGTGATTGCGAACAACTTTCTCCTTTACGAAAATGCTCTCCGAGGTTTCGTTAACGAGATAATAACAAAAAGGTACAGTCGGATATGCATTATTCTCTTCCATGTCGTCGCTTCGGGTTTCCTTTCGTATTACATCGCAGGCAAAAACCATGAACGAAATAAAAAGTAATTTCTTACCCCCTCCCTCCCCCAGTACAAGAATTCGTAAGATTTTACATTGCAACCCCCTTTTAACGTAATATATTTTACATTGAATTTTTTCAGTTATTAAAATTCTTTTAAAGGTTTATATAATTCATTTAACTAAAACACTTTTCTGGAGCATTAATGATAGAATTTGTATTTAGTGAAAATTAGATTAAAAATATTATGTAAGACGCTACCTGACCCCTCCCTCCCCCTTGTAAGAAAACGTAAGAAATTCGCGACCCCCCTCCCCCCAAAAAACCTTACGTAATTTATGGACAACCCACAAAGGGGCCTGGCACGCCCGAAAGAAGGGGCCCCGTAAAACGAAACGAGAAGTGGATTTTATTCTTTAAATAAATTTTCATAATCACCTATTGAATTTTATTGGGTTTGCATTGAAAATATCTTTACCCCTTCGAACTCCCCCAAGATTAAACCCTGAGTGCGCCACTGGTAAATAATATATGGAATTTTACATGGAAAGGGATTGCATTCGAGAACAGAAGCAGAAATTAAACAGGCGAATGAAAACGAGGGAGAAAGGAAATGCAAATGAAGTCCGTCATGCAAATTACAGAATATGTAAATAGAACTGTAATGTCCACTTACCACTGGCGATAGGCCGTCCCGTCGGTCGCAAGTCGCAACCGGTCATACAGTTCCATCTTCTTCGATTTCTCTCGAGAGATTGGTGGTGGTCGCGTCGAGAACGATCAACTCGCAACCGTCCGGATTCAGAGCTCTATTTTGAGTTTGACCGGGTAGCAAAGACTCCTGGAGGGTGCTGTTGCCGTTGCACGCTTTATGATTCTTAAGCCGCTCGGTAGTTGTTGCTGTGCTTCCGCTGCCGGCTCTCGGGAAACATGGGAGTACCTTGAAAACAATTTCCGGAGGTGAGACTCGCAGAGGGTTTCACCCTAGATCCGAACCATCGAATTATCGGAGGCTACATTATAGTTATCGGAAAGCTATTCGTCGTTTAAAGGAAAAGGGAAGTGAGTGTATGGACGTGCGTTGTACATAGGTATAGTTGCAAGTTGCAACTTCCGATCTTCCATAATCGCTGCAAATTATCAGTGGCGGATTTAAAGAAAGAGACCCAGAGGGCAAACTTTCCGAGGGGCCTATTTCTCGGGAAATTGAAGAAGTAGTTTGTTAAAAACGGGCAAAGTGTAGTAGTACAGAAAAAAATATAATTTGACTAAAATCATAATATTTTTGAGGATGGGGCTCTAATGGCCCTTCTAGACAGGGGCCGTTTATCCGATCGACCATTCAATTTTGAAATACAACTTCCGCGAACGCCAGACGTACGATAAGAACGTAGTAGGTGCGTACGTGTGCATAAAGAAAGCAACAGGACACTCGGCTATTCAGAGCAACGAATAGCTACATCTGCCTAGCCAAAGTTACGTAAATACGATGGAAATGAGAAAAGTTTTCCGCGCGAGGTTCCTTCCCTCTTGGATAATGGCCACGAAACCAATTTCACGATCATCGTCGAGTAACCTCCTTTCTCTTCTTACGGAATTTCGGGATTGCTTATGGAAAGAAGGGTTCGCGGGAACAGCGACTTTTCACAGAACAAAACTCTTCATGTCGGTCCTTTTCGTGGTCCGTTGGAACGCTATTAATTGTACGAAAGAAAGAAAAATAGAAGGACTGAGTACGTGAAAAGTATTCGGTCTGCGAGGAGAAGCTCCATCGGAAGTGTATATTTGGGCGATAGATTCGTACTTGCTTAAACTCCTTGCGAAAGTTCTCGTTGAGCCAAGCGTAAACGAACGGATTGTAACAGGTGCTGCTCATAGCGAGGCAGTGCGTCATGAAAAAACAGAGTCTATAGTAGGACCAATCGTTGGCCGGCGAGTAGAAATCGTTGGCGACGTTTACGATATTGAGTGGTAGCCAGGAAATGGCGAATATAGTGACCATAGCTATCAACATTCGGTTCGTCCGCTTCTTTCTCTCTCTATCGGCTTTCTCCCTCCTATTTACGCTGACGCCGGGCTTCGATCTCGCTCGATCTTTCAGCTTCATCGAGACGCAGGTGTAGCAGAACGCGATCACGAAGAACGGCAGCACGAACTGGAGTACCGAGGTGGCCGTGCTAAAGATCTTCCGAAACCGCTCGCTCGGCCAGTGTTCCTCGCAATAACTATGCGGTTCCTCGAGATACATGTAAAGCCCGTACGGCAACGTGACCAGCAGGGCCACTACCCAGATGCCCGCGATCACGGCCAGGCAGACATGGATTTTCATGCGAGGATGGAACGGATATATGATCACCATGAATCTATCGATCGCGATGCTCGTTAAAGTCAACGTGCTAATATAGATGCTGACACCTTGAGCGTATGGGACCAAGTGGCAGAGCGTCTTGCCGAATATCCAGCTGCCGAGAAATGTGTACAGAGGGGTAAACGGAACTGCCAGCACGCAGAGCAGCACGTCGCTTAACGCCAGGTTTGCGATAAACAGGTTGGTTACCGTCTGCATCTGACGATTCCGTGCCACGACAAAGCATACCAGCGCGTTCCCGAGCAGACCGACCACGAAGATATTCCCGTAAAAGATGTAAAAGATTAGCTGCACTATAACGTTCGAAGTCACGTTGTTGTCATTGTCACTGTCATTGATATCGCCGTTGCCGTTCCCACTACCGCTCCCGCTGCCTCTGCCGCTCTCGTTCCCGTGCCCGGTCCCGCTTCCGTTTCCATTCCCATTCCCATTCATACTGCCGATGCTCGGATCACTCGCAATCAACGAAACTTGCAAGCACCCGTTGCACGGAAGCATTGTATTCATCATTCTTATTTCCCGCACTTTTCCATCCGCGCGGTGTACGCTCTATGTATATCCCGATCCGATTCCGCTTCTGAAACTTTCTTCCTCTGTTTAGATTTTTGTATTTCCTACTTTCGGATTGTCTATTTAGGTTTTCTCCGCTTCGCGTCTCGTTCGAATCACGCCAATGGCGTTTCGATCAAACCTCGACAATCACTCACTGCTGAAAACATAAGTTTCTACTTATAATACAATTCACATCGTACACCTATACCGCGATCACGCTTTTTACCAATTACCGTAGTGCCGCGACTGCCGTGCTAGTGCTTCGTCTCTGGATGAACGTAAGATGAAACGAAGAGACGGACTAGCACGGCTATGGAATTCGCCTTGACTCGAATAACCGAAGACACAACGTGTTCGTGAAATTCGACCATAAAACGAGATCAACATTGAACGGCGCGGCGGAGAGACGGACCTGTCGATCGTTTCTTCGAACGTAACTATTAAATCGTCAGCTTAGCTGTTGCTTCCGGCTTGGCCAAGTTCGAGGAACATCGGATTCGCGACTACTTGTTTTTTTTACCGAGAATCGTGCAACTGTGCAATCCCAACAAGTTGTATCGCGATGCTCTCCCACCGGTTCCATCGAGTCGCATGTACTAGCTATCTTAAAAATAGTGAAATCTGGTGTTTGCCGAGGTTACCGAGGTAAAAACATTCCCCGAAAATAGAACATATACTCCGCGATCACGAAGCATCCAAGCCGAAGCTAGAACTTTCAACTTCAACTTCTTCTACCGATTTTCTTTGAACCGATTAAATGGTTATTAAAATTTCGTCGAAGTTCACATGTAAGTACACATTAAGTGAAACAGGAAGCGAGGTTTCCTCCTCGCTCCAGCCGAGGAAACTACATTTAGAAGTCCGAGAGTTGGATTTGGGCCACCTGTGGAGAGCACCGCGTGTCGATCCCGTCAATTTTTTCTCATTCTACGGAAATAGTACTGTGGTAAGGAGTAACGAGAAGAAGCGGGGCGTATTAACAGCAGGGGGTAGAATAGTAATCCTTACGAATTGAAAAGTTTTTCGCAAAGTATCCTAGAAAAATTCTTCCAATTCACCGATAGAATATTCTCCGAAACTGATATAATATTAAATTGGAAAAACAGTGTACTAAACATTAATTTCGATCGCTATCGAGCTGAACAAAAAGCACATTGTAATCTTGATCACTTTGCGTAGAGGATTCTCCGAAATTCGAATATTTTCAGAAAAATTTCAATTTCTTGAATGGCAAAAAAGAAAGAAAGAGAAAATAGCAGCAAACAATTGAATGTTCCGTTAGGCGAGAAGTAATGACGCACGGCGTTTAACGTTCAACGCGAGATGAAGTGCATCCGAGACGACGGGCAACCTTTTCTATCGACGACTGATTGCGAGAACGGGAAATCGCTGCTGGTGAACCTAACCAGACAAGCCGCCGAATGTTCCCTCGCGCAGGCGTCCGCGACAACCGATTACCATCGCGATGGGCTGCTCTGGGTTAGCTTCCTTACTCGTACTCCGCTCCTGTTCCCCGGCTCATCTTCTTCCGTCACCCTTGCAATCGTACCCTCGCCGTTACGCCATCTTTCGAAATGTTGCTTTCAGGAAGGTTAGACAAGCACAAGCACGCCTACTCAATGAAATAAAGGTCTAATTATAAAATACGGTAATTTATTAAGAGTGAATCGTTTGTCCTCATGGTTTTCAAGTTTTCACAGCTACGCAACAGTTTCCTCTCTATATGTATCTTGGTACCATCACGGCAATTTACACATTTTCAATAATCATTATTTCTTACCCAAACGCACGGCTGCCCCCTATGCACGCGCGTTCAAATATAATATGTACATTTACATGAAAGCAAACAAAAATACATCTTCAAACGTATTAACTCAGCACGTATTATTCCAACTTATTGTACAATATATCTCGTAATCGTACGTGTACATACGCCCGTTCGCTATACTTTGCATCTCTCCCTTCTTCCCCTCCCCTCGCACCCTCTATAGACTATTCTTTCGTATAATCTTGCAATTATGTACGCGTATAGTACCTATGTATGTACACATATGTATATAGTTATACGTTACACACTAGAATTGTACACGATTCCTCCTGCTCTTTGGAAAAAACTCGCCCCCTGCCTCTTGCCTTAACGAAAACACATTTCCACGGTGTACTTCGAGTTAATAAATAGCAGTGTCGTTGCTTAACATTACTATTCTCTAAGCGTTTACCCTCTATTATAAAAATTCGATTCGAAGGCATGAAAACTTTCGGGAATTCAATGGGAACTACTCGTAACGGTTTGGTGCGTGTTATTTGTATCACTTCGATTCCACTTCGCTCTCTACAAATTTTAGCACGCAACTAGACGCTCTGGCGGCAGCTTTACCCCCAAAAGAAAAGTCTCCCAAGTAACTAGGTACGCGAATCACTTTAGATTTTAGATCGTTAAAATCTACAAATGTGTACAATCACGCGTCGTTATAGATATACTCGTAGATTATAGTCGAAATTCTTAACGATTAAAGTTGACGGTCATTTTCTCCGAACACTCTTGCCACACGGTTAAACAACGAAGATTCTTCGTTCTCAGTTCATTCTTCCATCACACACGAAATATACAAGTACATATTGCTAATTTGTAAATATCGATCAATTGTTAATCACCTAAAAAGTGGCTGAATATCTGGACTATTTACGTAAGTATGTAACGTCGATTTCACGGAACCTTCGACTTGTTCGCTTCGACGCATCGTCTTTTGCTGTACAAGCACTGCCGGGAATCGGGACGCATTCTTCCCTCTCTCGTTTAACCGCACACACAAACGCGACGTGGCGTACGCAAACACGCATCGCACTATTTAAATCTGTACCGTGTTCCGGGCATGCGTGTGCAGCTGCGCGTAATTAGCAAGAAACAATAGAAATATCTTTACATAGTAAGATAAATTCATTTCCCGTCACGTTTCTACCCCTAAAATAAACGCCGGACACTGTCATATTCATTTACAATTACGCGTCTCTATTGCCGCGGGGAAACATCGGCAGGAACAACAAGGTAATAAAAAAACCGGAGAAGCTCGTTACTCTTTTGTCACGATGGTGAACAAATCGAAATTCAAAAATTACGAAACAATCGTGTGCTATTTCGCGAATAAGCGATAGTCCAGGAGAACAGTGTATGCAACGGTCTCTGTATGGAACAGTAACCATAAAGAAAAGAAGCAAAAGTGATGCTACACTCAATTTGTTCCTTTGTACCATAACAATTTCACAAACATTTCATTATATTGTATTAAACTGTTATTCCTGACAAGTATTGTCGGCACAGAACCTGCACGAGCCTAGATCGTAAATGGTGTGTTCGTAACGCTCGCATGGGAAACGATTCTTCGTCCTATCTAATTCGAAATCCTCCATAGAATTTGTTCCATACCTATTTCGCTATACACACGGAACTCTCTTTGCCAATCAGACGTAGAAAATGGACGAGCTACTCGCGGCTAAGAGTAAAGGAAGCTAGTGTGTTACGAAGGCATTGCGCGAAACCAAAGTAGAACCCAAGAATCGATGCAGCGGCTAAGATTCTTCGATTAGCAAAGAGAAGTTCCCACGGTTGTTTCTCTAAACGAATCGGTATTGTATATGCATAGCATATACGCTACAAAGTGCCCGCGAACTCGTACAACTAAATCGATAATGTCTCTTTAATCAGCTTCTTCATTGTGTTACCCATCGTCGTACTAGGCGGGCTAGACGTCGTGAAGGATAATTTGAACAGGTAAGGTTGTATGTCGGGGTACGACGTGTCAAATATCAGGTCCAATTCCGCTTGATTCGGCATTTTCGGAAGGTAATCGTGCCGATTCATTACTTCCGTTATATAAAATATCTTATCCGTCAATAAATCGCCGACCTTCTCCCTGCATATCTGTCGTTCGTGCTCTGTGGCTAATTTTATAAGCTCCAAGCGTACTGTCCACACTTCCCAAGGTATGCATTCTGGTTGGAACGGCCAACGATTTTTCTTCTTCTGAAAGAATTCCAAGGATATTTGGCCGGATCCTGGACTGTCTGTGGAACGTAAAGCTTCGGAGAAACCTGATATTTCACGTTTCAGCGTTTGATCCAGATGCACAGACGAACAACAGACATAAGTAAAATCGATAAAGTCGCAGTCGACGTCTTGGTATCCCACTGTACCTACTGAATAGCTACCTTCTTGTTTGTACTTAAATTTACCAAGACTTCGGTGTAAAAGAACACTGTGGAAGATACTTGCTACCGCCTCGTCCACTTGTCTGCCCTCCATACTTAATTCGAACAACTGAGTTCTGGCATTCATGGTGATTCCTGTACAACAACATTTAAAAACCGCTCTATAAAAGTCTACAGGTTTTAACGAAAATATGTGTATTACCATTGTAATTTAATGGTAATAAAGCGCATTGTCCAGTGATAAAATTTCGAGATTAAACTTTCCAAGAACAAAGCTTCGAGGAATGTAAAAAGTCGATGAATCAAATAGGTAAATATGTACGTAATTCGAGGGAGGAAATTTCAATCGCGTTCATTTTCTGCTCGAGCTGGAAGTGAGTAAGATTCTACGATTTCGAAATGTTGGATTTAATGAACGGACGCGAGGGAAAACAAGGGACGTGCACGTAATTGCGTTATGAATTCTAACCTCGTAAAAGCAGTGATGGAAACGATGATTATCACTGGAGACTCGTTCCACTACCGAACGATATTTGGTCATCTTTTAGTTGTAGAAGATTGTCCAGTACTCCGCAAATACAACTAAACAATCGATGAGTAACGTCATAGAAGCAAGTCCTTATAGCTTGTTTGATAACTTCGAGAACTGTATGCCTGGTGTTGTGCACGTACTCGCAATCGCATCGAGATGTACAATGAAAAATTATATGATCTGCTGTTTCTTTCGACACTTTGGCCTTAGGTTTGCGTCACAACGACTAGGATAATGCGAAATCTTTGCGAAATAAGCGTCGCTGAAAGATTTCCAGCCCACACTTTAACTTACTTCTCTGTTCATATTTTTCCCTCACTGTCACGCTGTCGTATTTCAATTTAGCGGATTCTCGCGATGAGGTGTTTAAATGAGATCAGTTGGTAGTCATACAATCGGATTAATTGTTCTACGAGATACTTTTGCGAGCTGCCTTTTTCGTGATTCTTCAATGCCTACACAACCACTTCCACCGCCATATGTATGCATCATCGTATTACACACACGCAGCACCCAACTCGCTACCAATGTAGTTGTGCTATAATGCGTGTAGACACATATGTGCCAACCACTCTGTTTTACCGTTTCAACCAGTTTCAACTGACTGTTGCCACTTTATTCTTATATTCCGTCGAACTATTATTCATTCCGAATCATTTCTCTACGAACAGATCGCTAAATGTTTCTCTCCCGCCTGTCACGAAGGAATATTTCATTCGAAAACAAGATATTCCTCTGTCTGTTTCTCCCTGCTTTCACTTTTTTGTCAATATACAACAGCTGTCCTCATGGCCCGCGCCATATTACAATCTTTCTGCCTGCGTCTAACTTCATAGCCCACAGACACAGGCGCACATGCGCGCGGGACACTTGCCAGCATTTTAAATAGTGCGCTTAAAGTGTATGTGTACTTACTGAATACTACGAGCCACGTGTAATCAATTGAATAGTTTATTTCGAATGAAGAAAGCCACGTAACAACTGAAAGTCATAATTGGTTTGATTTCTGTCCTGAAACAGTTTCCATTTTATAAGAGAAAGCTCGAGCTTAGGGGCCAAATTTAAGCGTGACGATATGATTCTATGCGCAAAGCCTCGAGTTTTATGTTTAAACGAACGAAAAATTCATGTCTCTCGTAAACCAGGATTGCTCGCATGGTCGTTGCTCAGTCGTAAGATACATATGCAATTACTTCTTCGTAGTAGATAAGAATGTATATACATAGGCGCGTATCGATACAGAAATTGAATTCTCAACAAAACCCTTTATCCGTGGTACTGAGAATCACTGACGTGATTCTGTGATTTAATAAGCTATAGCCGTTATTCACCATTAATTAACCCCACCTTCTTTCGCGTATTTAGTGTCCGCGATTATTTTCACTGAAATCTCTCGCCGGTTGACGGAGAATTTTCTTTACTCGATTATCTTACTCTTGGGCGAGATAATGTTCTGTCTGGACGCATTCGGAGAATGGCAGGATTTGTTATTGGATAAAGACGTGAATAATGCTGTTATTAGAAGATGCACTTGGATAGATAAATTGTGCTGTAAAGCGACGCAAGAGTCCTGCGTCGTGATGAAGCTTACCGACGTAAGATACGTCGGAGTTTCCGTGCGAATGGGACTCTTTATACTTCACAAGGACGGAAGAAGAATCTGTTTAAGTATGGAAGGTTTCGCGAGGAACGAACTGCAGAACCTTAGGAAAAACATCGATTACTTTCTTAAATGCAAATCATACTAAACAGTTGGATCGGGAAAGCTACTACGAATCAATCCAATCATCTTTAATCCCTTCCCATTTCCCATACCGCTCTTAATTGATAATTTAGAAAACTGTAAATTGTATTATTTTATACCCGTCCATTAATGTTTATTGATCCATTAATCCAACAGATAGAAAATTCTAGCCAAGTTAACTGGATAATTCGAATACATATGTATGTATAAAAATGCCCTTTTCAGGATCAGTATTGTACAGTCAAATATATTCATGTATTTCTTCGTCGAATAGAACGTAAAATACTGTGTACGGTTGAATTTTTTTTCCCACGCTAGCAAGTTACAACTTACGAGTCTGTCCCAATGTACATACATAGACGTGTGCGCGCACATTACTAATGTAACGTTATATAGATATATACTATCTATATCCGATCGTTAATTATTTGAATTTGACGATACTTTTACCGAGTATCTCGGCGCACGCAGAATTTATATCAGGATACTGGAATTCGAATCCTAATTCTTTCACACGTTTCGGTACAACTTTCTGTCCCTCCAGCATAATCTGAAAAAGAGCTAGTATAATGCGATCGAAGGTAAGAAGAGGATAAGTTGACTGACATTTTCTACTAACTTTTGCGCGCTCTTTGTTCAAAAGGATATTTAAAGCGAGGCTCGGTATTGGAAGAAAAGCGGGTCTCTGCATCGTCGATGCAAACACTCTTGTAAACTCTTTATTCGTCACGATCTGTCGAGAATATTGAGAAATTAGGCAAGCTTGATGGGGTTCCAAGGAGTATTGAAATAGAAGTCTGAGGGTAAAATCACCTGCGGGGCAACTCCGTTCAATATACCTTTTACATTCTTGTTTCCGAGCGCGAACAGAAACATGCCGATCAAATCTGTTACATGTATCCAAGGCATGTACTGGCTTCCAGAGCCGATAGAGCCACCCAAGCCGAGGAAAAATGGCAAATAGATTTGTTTAATCATACCGCCATCCTTTCCCAATACAACTCCCGACCTGATCGTAACCTGCCTAATATTACTATCCGGTGGAAGTTGAGCAGCCGCTTCCCACTTGTGGCAAAGCTCTAACACGTAAAACAATTATCTCAAAAAGGAGTGGTCTCGGAATTATTCAAAAAGGCTGAGCGCAAGCTAAACGTTTACCCGATAAAAAGTCATATTCTTCGCATATACTATCTTCGGTGTACTCGTTGTTGTCCGGTTTGTAATAAGCTACGCCGGATATCGTTATAAACGCGTCGGCTTCGGTAGCTACTATAGCTTTGGCTAAGGACTCTGTCGTCTTTACCCGGCTATTTAGAACATTCTGTTTAAATCCCTCCGACCATCGTTGACTCGGATTAAGTACATTCTGACCGGTGACGTTAATCACCGCGGTTGTGTTCTCCGGTAAACCGTAACATTCCAAATCATGCTGCGGATATCACATCACGTCACGCCACAGTTTCATGTTCTCGACGATTCGCTGTAGAAGAATATACACGCAGTTTCGCTTACCCATGACATGCGATTGGGTCCGGGCATTCGAGAGATACATGTGCACGAAACACCTTGACGGGACAATGAATTTATTAACTGTGTCCCGATAAAGCCTGTACCACCACCTGAGACAATTACATAACCTCGTTTGTCATATAACCTAAGAACAGTCGATAGTGTTTTCCCTGAACTATCATTCAGAGTTTCCTAAGCCAGAGTAAACTTGCCTATAACTACGTGTTTCAGTGCCATGTTATCGGGGAAGTAAAACTACGATAAAACGCGTGCATGTATATAGCTGAACGTTGATCACGTCGGATGCCTTTGGACTTCGGCGTTTCTCATTCCCTCTTGATAGCTTATCAATGGGTAGGTGTGTGCATGTGCGTGACGCGCTGCGTACGCCAGGGCCAAGAGGCTAGTGGAGTACGAATGAAAATAAGATAGTAATAGTTGTGACCCTCCTTTCAGACGTGTTACAGTTGCCATAGCTTTTAATGAAATCATTCGAATCGAATTTTCATTGAAACCGTAAATATATATAAGTACGCAGGGCCGCCTTTAGCAATGGGCTAAATGGGCTATAGACCAGGGGCGTCCGTGATCCAAGAGCGCTTAAGGGGTAACGCCACTGTAGAGCTCGGAAAGGCAGCCTGATTTTGAGAATTTTTCATAGAGAATCGAATACAAAATCTGTTTGAAGGCCTTTATTGTACATTCCTTTAAGTATGATCGCAATTTTTTAAAAAAATTTTCAATACAAAATGGCGGCGCCACAGCTTAACAAAAGAAGCTTCTTCTGAAAAACAGTGTTTCGCGGCCGGAAAGATTTCTTCTTCGATTTTTGATCTAGAGCAAAAAAACAATTTTTTTTTAATTTTATATAAGATTATCTCGGGAAGTACACAAGGAAATTAAAAATACTGTTTTTTGTAAGAATGGTGCGTGATTGAACAAAACGTTTCAACAATTTCGAGGTTGTGGCAGTTCCGTGTTTCGCCAAGGCCCCCTTGGGGGCTAGGGCGCTAAAATTTGTTAGCTCAGGGCACTCAAATTTGTTAAGACGGCCCTGTAAGTACATACGTACTACTTATCTGAGGGAATTTCACATTTCATCTTCTATTTCAACTATCTAAATACTTAGTAGATATAGGGCGCGTTCCGATTCACGCATAATGCAGCATAATGTGCATGAAGTGCATAGGGTACGTGACATATCCTATGCAGTCTATGCGCAGTATGCGTGAATTGAAACACAGCCATAGTGTCTGGGACACAGAAAAACAAAGAAATACGAATCAAAGACAGTGGCGTCCGGAGACTTTTTTCCAGGGGGGGGGGGGGCAAACTTTGGGACGATGGTAAAGAAAAATATACCCCTCTTGCTTTTTTAACCCATTTTATAGTGCCAATTTAATTAAAAATTTAAAACCGAAATTTTGAAATATTCCCTTTTTTAGTATAAACTTAATAAAGATCAGTTTCGAAAAATAAGTGATTTTTTTCTCAAAAGCCAGAGGGCAATTGTCCCTGTTTCCCCCCTCCTGTGGACGCCCATGATCAAAAACTAACGAGTAACGACAGCGACTAGGGGCGGTATTCATAAACGTGTCTTAAGATTAAGCAAATGCTTAAGCATGCAGTATCCTTTACTAACCTAGTAGCATAGTAAAGGATGCCGAATGCTTAAGCATTTGCTTAATCTTAAGACACGTTCAGGCCCGGATTAAAGGGGGGGCTAGGGGGGGCTGCAGCCCCGGGCCCCACCTTCAGGGGAGGGCCCCATTCTAAGCGATTAGCTCACTACCCCCCCCCCCCTGCTGTTTAACCAGGTGGGGCCTCGAAGGTTTGATAGCCCCGGGCTCCAAAAATCTTAATTCGGGCCTGGACACGTTTATGAATACCGCCCTAGGCAACGAATAACGATAGGTATTTGTCTTCCAATGTTATTTTCGTTTCCCACGCGCATGCGTTACGCATCGGCAAACACTATTTATGCGTTTCTGCCAAAGTGTTGCCAAGTGTTCTGTCGGTGCTCGCCGCTCGGTGCCGTCCACGCCACTACGCAGGCTACGCTACACATCATGATACATAAAACATGGCGTCCGCACTAGAAAATTTAGAAACACAGTTGGAACTTTTCATCGAGAATGTTAGACAGATACGTATTATAGTGAGTGACTTTCAGCCTCAAGGGCAGAATGTATTGAATCAGAAAATGTAAGTATCGTACATAGTATATAACAAATGTCCTGCACGATTTTTTTCTATTGCATCCGAAGCGTACACAGTATTCGTTCGTCAACGAAAAGCAATCCCACCTCGCTCTCCTTTTATTCGCAGCTATTACGCGCCTCTCTCAACTTATCGTTCGAGAATGAAAATTTATAATTGATCATTACGAAGTGTCAGCCATTTTAGTTAAAAAACTAACATTTAGGGAGTCGACAAGTTCTATTACCACCGTTGCACCATACACACGTAATATTATATTTTTCAGTCAAGGTTTAGTAAGCGGCTTGCAAGAAATAGATAAGCTGAAATCCCAAGTTCAGGATGTCCATGTACCTTTGGAGGTTTTCGAGTAAGCGAAGAAAAGTTATTCTCCTAGAATTTTTAACACTAGATTTTATAAGCACAGTGACAACTAATTGCTTGTGATCTTAGTTACATAGATCAAGGCAGAAACCCACAGCTGTATACAAAAGACTGCATAGAGAAAGCATTAACCAAAAACGAGCAAGTGAAAGGAAAGATCGACGCGTACAGGAAATTCAAGGCAAATATGCTCGTAGAACTGACCAGAGTATTTCCCCACGAGTTAGCTAAATATAGAGCAATACGTGGTGACGAATGAACAAACCTATATTCTATTCATTTTTTACCTCATTCTAATTCTGTATCATACATGTTTATTAAAGAAATTGCATTGAAAGAAAAGGGCATCATTTTATTCTATATAGGGCAGTGTTTCTTTCCTTCATCTCTCTGTCCCAAATATACCTGTGCTATTATTATCGCGATAGCTATATACTCTGTCCAACAGTTAACAATTCAAAACAAGATGGATGCAAAAGTCTGCTGCAATCTGCTGCTTACATGATTATATGTAGTATAATGATTATAAGTAATAATACTAAGTTACGAGTTATAGCCAAGTATTTGAAGATATTTGTAGTTGAATTCGATCGATGTAATTATTATGTCGCTACAGGGCTTAATACATATATTTACGATAGAAATACAGAAATCTAAATATTTGAACATAAAAGTTTGCGTGGTAAAACAGAATGTAGAGTCCACAGGGATTTGACATCGCGCGCCATCTACTGAAACGTGAACAAAAGTGGCGCTCCAATTAAAAAAATTCGCACCGATGCAATTGCGAAAATTCTGCTCTACGATTTTTCTCTAATTTCTCGAACTCCCAGTTAGCTAGTTCAATTAACTTAACTAGAAATATTTTCAACGATTTTCTTTGATCAGGAACGATACATATTTTAAATAATTATAAGGATATTATATTATTAATGTTCAGGGGCCCATTAAATCATGTATACAGTACAACTGAACAATTAGCAAACAAAATATTTACGATAGGAACGCAAAAGATTGCATTAAAGAAGGATGCTGGTACCCCACTCCCTGACTTCTCTTCCAGTCGAAGCGTTTGATCATTACGTCGAGGAAAGGATATTCGTACAAGCATATTCGTTGTAAGAGTCGTCCGCGCAGGTGTTTGAACCATTCGCGGTGCGAGTCCGATCCTATAGTTGGCAAGTATGATTGTTTTATTATTAGTTTTCGGGTTTCTCGGGCAAGTGAACGTCCAAGCAGATGCCAAGGACTTACAATACCGGTAAGTGTAGTACTACTTTATCAGCATGTATTATCAGAACATTTATTGGCCCCTGGTGGTTAAAGTCAACTAAACCCACACCACGAATACATTCATATAATACTTACGTTGCTTCGCTAATTCTGTTTCGACGATCTTAACGAACCGTAGATATTTAGAAGGCTGCGACGACCGTGTCAACTAATTGTAAGAGGCGATCATTGTTAACCGTTTCATACGAATTTCATCGGCACTCGAAACACAGGGTCTATTAATTCTAGTATGGTGAAATAGTGAAATGGTGAAAGCAACAGGTGGATACGCGTACGTGTAGGTAGCCACTGAATCGAGTCAGGGAAAAGGTTCCGCGAGAGTGTGTGCCGGTGCAGGCGAATGCTTTCACTAATTTGCTTCCTTTGTTACTATGTTATTAAGTGACATGAATCATTGCGCATAGTACATTCGCTGTCGTGATTTACAACGTAAAATGTAACAGAGAATTGCGGATACATAAATATTATGTATGAAGTGGCGGATTTAAGGAAAAAGGCCCAGGTGGCGAACGCTTTGGCACGTTCTGTAAACGTAACAGAATCTTAATCTTAACATATAAAGCAGAAAGTTTATATGTTTGTCTGTCGCCTGAAAACTTTCGAACGGTAAACTCTGGGGGTGGGGGTCACGAAATGTGTCCCAGCGCATTATGTCTAGCTAATCCAGATGAATGCGACTATTATCACAAAAAAATTGTATTTTATTACAAAATCAGGATCTAAATTTCGAGCGAAGCCGAGTAGTAAAGCTAGTTACATATAATACGCGCGTGTGGCGTGAACATTGTAGGGAACAAAGAAAATATAGCGTTTGGGTAAAATCATAATATTTTGGAAGCTGGGGCCTTGTGGGTAGGGGCCCAGGCGGCAACTGTTCATCGGCCGGCCGTTAAATCCGCCACTGTATGTATGTATCACGAGTATCACGATCCTCATGTATAGGTGAAATAAAGAGTCAGGAACTTTGCCTGCCTACAGTTCGCCATGGCACTATAAATGCGAAGGTGGCCTCTGCAAGAAGGAATTAATCACAGAGAATGTGAGTTCGCCACTGCCATTGGAAGTATGCGAATTATTCTGCGGCGCGGCCAGCTCGTTATGGCCGAAACCAACGGGGCATCTGTCTTTAAGCAAAAGCATGGTCCAACTCGATCCAGATCAGATTTCAGCAGGAAACATAGAAAGAGAGACGCTCGTTGGGCACCTCCTCGAGATGAACATGGTTGAATTGAGAAAGAACGCGAGAAAGTTTGGCAACGGTTTACCACCAGCGGAGGGTGGCGGTGCAGGAATGCTCGTTCGATTTACCGGACTCCTTGATCTAGACGACGCTAAGCTCACCCTGCAGACGGATGAAAGTTACGCCTTAACCATAACGCAGCCGGAGAAAGGGGTGAGGCTGGCTCGGTGATTATTACATTCTGCGGAGCCCGTTTAATACCCTTTCGCCCTTTGCACATTTTTTAAAACGATCTGGTCGATCGTTTCCCTACCCAACTGCCTACAAACTTCTGAAACACCTCACAATTCAGAGGGGGGAGGGGGGGGGGAGAGATTGGGGACGACGGTGATGGAATCGCGGACTGTTGTCGTCGACAGTATTTTTCCAACTACCGATATAATTTACATACGCGAATCTGCCACTGACATTCGGCATTCCGGGACCAGTTTTACATTTTACATTCACCTGTTAACGCCCCTCGAATTTTCAAGGCGATTATTTAGCGACATCCAACACGAACCACTGTCTTTCGCTCTATTCTGTATATGTACATATGTATAACGCGTAGATACTGGATGCAGAGGTAACGGCGCGCACGTATTTCGGTGCACGACACGCTCTGGAAACATTAGGCCAACTGATCGTTTTCGACGATCTGCGAAATCAAATTCAAATCCCGAATCAAGTCTCGATCACCGATGGGCCAGTCTACCCTTATCGCGGAGTGCTGCTGGACACCAGCCGAAATTTCATCGACAAGGCAACGATCATGCGAACAATCGATGGAATGGCTATGTCGAAGCTGAACACTTTGCACTGGCACATCGTCGATTCCCATAGCTTTCCTTACGTCAGCAAAACCTCGCCAGATTTCTCGAGATTCGGCAGTTACGCGCCCGAGAAGATTTACGCCGAGGATGACGTGAAAGAGATCCTTGCGCACGGGCTTGTCCATGGGATTCGAGTGTTACCGGAATTCGATGCGCCTGCACACGTAGGAGAGGGATGGCAATGGGTAAATACTAAGTACTAAATATAGAGCCGGCGTTGTTTGTTTTCTTGTTTCTTCCTGTCACGTCATCACACGCGCTAATAGTCGCCAGTCTGTAATTTGAGAAACAGTTGTTCCGTGTTTATACAAACACACATGCGAGTATGTAAATATGTGCATACAGTATACATACACCGTGTTATTCATTTTCAGGTTGGAGACGATGCCGTTGTTTGCTTCAAAGCCGAGCCATGGAGAAACTATTGCGTGGAGCCACCCTGCGGCCAACTGAATCCGGCCAGCGATAAAGTATACCAGCTTCTCGAAGGGATATACAAAGATATGCTGGATGATTTTCAGCCAGACCTATTTCACATGGGCGGCGACGAAGTGAATATAAACTGCTGGAATTCTTCGGCCGTTATTACAAGTTGGATGGAGAACGTTAAACGCTGGGACCTATCAGAGTCGAGTTTCTACATGCTTTGGGACCACTTTCAAGCAACGGCATTGGAGAAATTGTTCCTAGCTAACGGCGGGAAAGAGATACCGGTTATTCTTTGGACAAGTGGTTTAACGAACGCCGAGAACATTAAATATCTGAATCCGGACAAGTACATCGTGCAGATATGGACGACCGAAAGCGATCCTGCGGTTGGTCGATTGTTACGGAATAATTTCAGGGTCATATTCTCGAATTACGACGCCCTCTATTTAGACTGCGGGTAAGGGTCGAATCGCCGAAACCGCTACATATTTTCCAAATCCTTTCCATTATCTTCTCGTTCCTTTCAGATTTTCAGCCTGGATAGGCGAAGGCAACAACTGGTGTGCCCCTTACAAAGGCTGGCAAAAGGTTTACGACAATTCTCCTTTGCGGATAATCAAGTCGCAAGGCCTCGAAACCAAGAAGCACCTGGTATTAGGTGAGCTGTATGGAAATTTTTACTCTTCGAAGAAAATATGTTTCGCCTTCCGACGAAACATTGTTACAAATTACTGCGTTGATACTATCGCCTGACCATCGTTAAAAACGTTACAAATACATATGCTCCTGTGTGATAGGAGGAGAAGCGGCGCTCTGGACGGAACAAGCCGATAGTGTGACGACCGACGCCAAGATCTGGCCGAGATCTGCAGCACTTGCTGAGAGATTATGGGCAGAGCCAAACTCAACTTGGATTCACGCGGATCAGAGAATGCTCAGGCATAGAGAGCGATTCGTGAGAAGGGGGATCGCGGCTGAAAGCTTGCAACCCGATTGGTGTTTGCAAAATCAAGGTCACTGTTACGCGTAATCAATTTTACGCGAATTCAAAACTATGCAGCTATATATCAATATATTATATCATATACACATAGCAAGCTCGTATACCGTTGATTCATTCTATTCGTCTAAATCCTAAGGCAACGAAATCTATAGCAAGAAAATGAAACGTTTTCATACCATTGGTTTAAGCCAGTGTTTCAGTAACTTTGCCCAGATTTTGTTGTAAATTACACCTAATCTACTTAATCTCGCGTTTATTAGAGTGGAAAAAGAAGATCGTTCCTATACATACTTTCGCTTATCGTTAGTTTTCTACGGTTGCCGATGCTCTGTTAGCGGCGCGAGAATCTCCGGCAATCGGACTAATAACTCTCCTGTTTGCCATCGAATGGTGTTTTCACGAAATACGTGATCAAGTTTCCTTTCCCTTTGACGTAAGTAGGCCCGCGACTCGTCAGCTCGTAGCCAGCAGCGATTAAGATCTTGGCCGTGTCCTCGGTCACCTGAACCTTCCCCATCTCTCCGCAACTGTCCATTCTTGATGCCACGTTCACAGTGTTACCCCAGATATCGTATTGAGGCTTTTGCGCCCCAACCACGCCTGCTATCACGGGCCCGTGATTCAAACCTTCAAATTTTCTCTGTATCAGTACATCGTCTCTACATAGGGGGAGTTCCCTTAACATCGGACGGCACCTAATACCGGACATTAGCTATATCTGTGATGTTTGAAACGCTACCGAGCCGTTATTCCGCGTAAATTGTAGAGGGAATCGAAAAAATAACAATTAGGTTTCGCCAAGTTCGAATCACGTGTGCACAGATAAGGAGATTGATTTAATATCATTTCTTTCTTCTTACTTGAGAAAAAACTTAAGCGTCCGGCACTAAGGAAACTCCCTCTATACGCATTCATTCATTCAAAAGTATCCAGTATCCGCATATATGTGTACGAGGGAACGGAAAAATAAATAAGAAGCAAAGAAAACAAACGCGCCCTCTTCTCGAGAAACTCACCTATCCGCAGTTTAAATCTTTGAAAAGATTCTTTGTTGATTTGATCCAGAATCGTCATCAAAGCGAGAGCAAATTCAACGAGAACGATTACGTTGTGATCTTGTCGTTTCATCGGATCCTGCAAATGTTAACGAACGGAAAAAAAATCTGATTATACGTATGTGTCTTTGTGTCTTCGGCGAATAGAATAGCTGGCAATGTTACCTTTCCATCGGCGTCTTCTTTCCCCGGACTCAGACCGGAGGCAAGCATATAAGTGCTACCGATGGTTTTAATCTTCTCGATTCCAGAGAACTTGGGTTTCAGCAGTAGCTTATCGAAGTCGCAAATAATCTCGTTCAAAAGCCTCAGGCATTCCAGGCCCTGCTTGTTTATATCAGTTTCGTCGTAGAACTCTTTGTAATTTGGGATCGACGCGAACATCACAGCGATACTGCTGTACCTTTCGTGGTACAGCTCCTACGAACAGAAACGAAAGAAAGAGCGACTAGAAATTCCCTTTATCCTCTCCAGCTTCCTCTCACCTGAGTGACTCTGTTGTTCGTCAAGAAATGCTCGGCCACGTGAGCCGGTAGTATATTCTCCAGCAGAATCTTGTTGATACCCCTCATAGTTTCTACTTCGTCCTGTTCTATCTTCAGTTTACTCTGCCAGAGAAAGTCGGTCCTCGACGTGTACTCCACTTGTCTGTCCAGAATGTAAAGTACGAGGCAAACGAGCGCGAGTAAGTACCCGACGTGAAGAGAATAGTGGATGCGGTAATATCTGGGGAATATCGTGTCGCGAGCTGTTCCATTATTCTAGCCTTCTATCTCTTCTCTTGCGATACGATCAGCTGTATTAAGATAAAACGCGAAGGATAAAAGCTGCGCAGCGGTCGTACTTACTCGCCGTGTCTGGTCGCGTAGTATAGCCGCACGGCCGGTGCTTGCGAGAACGTTACAAGGATCGTTGTTACAGAAAGGAACATTATAAAGAATTTCAGCAAGAAATCCACGCGAAAATGGGCCCAACCAACGATTAGGGACATCACCGCGGAGTACAGGTACAACTGAAACGTTACGATACGTACATACGTATTATTTTACGTACGTTGCAACTACATACACGCATAGATGAAACACTCGCACTTGATACACCAGCTCTCGAGTCCCGATTCTACTAATTTTCAATCGATCAAAGAACGGAACGACAGAGGAATCAAACACAGGCTCAATACGTACTGGGACGACATCGTACCCATTTGTCTGATCGATATCGATCAGGCTAAGCATGGACGAGACGGTTGTCAGAAGTATCGTAACCAAATACGCCATTATCCTGACACCTCTGCTTAAACCTAACCGACACCGGGCGCCTTTACCTTCGATTTTGGCCTTGCTGGCCAGCCAAGATATCGCGGCGAAAATCGACAGAGATAACAGGCCGGTCACAAAACAGCCGTAAACTGTGACGCTCCTGCAACAAAGACAATAGGTACATAGATGCCTAAATACTATAGCGACGCGACACTCACCGCGGCAAATAAATGACCTGAACGCAGAAGATCATTGCGTAGATGGTGCACGAGGCGATCGGATACCAAGGATACTGCTCGTCGGCCACTTGGCGGAATAGAGCCTCTTGATTTTGGTCGTTGAACCGGTAGGTAAACGGCGACATACCCTCGTTTCCGTTACACCATTGCCTGCCGCGTGAATTCACAGGCGATTAGGAGTACAGCAGTAGAAAGCTTTTACCTGCTGAATTTCAAGACGAAGCCGCCACTCACTTTACGTCGATGAAACAGCTGAAATTACTGTTTGCCAAAAGATTCGTCTCGATCATCGCGATGCTCTGTAAAAAGCAACGCCGATTAACGAAGAGTAAGAAACGAAGTAAAACGGATTTGTCCACGTACCGTCAGACCAATATTTTTCGCCAGCGTAGCTTCAGCGATATTGGCGAAAGGCTTATCCGCGCCCCAACACTCAACGTACTTTGTCATTCTGCTGCTTGGCCTTGATCTGTACAGAATTCGAAAGAGTACGCGTCTAAAGTATTACATGTACGCTTGTGTCGCTAGCTCTTTATCAACATTTGTTAAACATTCGGTCTTTCTAATTGCAGCCCTCGCGTGTTTCGTAACACGCGAGTCGTTTCGAATAGAAAATCTGCCGGCGAGTCAGTCCACTCTGTGCTGGATAGCTTACGGCTCGACTACGGTTAGGAGATTGTGATAAAGCATTGAACGAAGCACGGGCATAGTGCCGTGCCAGCGACTTAATAGAGTTAAGTAATTATGTTCCTAATATTTCGTGTACATGATACGTGTGTAAGTGAAATTGATGCCGTGATCACCTTGACGGTATCGAGGCAGGGCCGCGGACGGATCCGCCGCAATAGTTCGCATCCTTGCAATTCTCTTGGCTGGTTTTCTAAGAAAACACGAGAAAAATCATTGCGTATTCGTCCTGCTCTTGGTGGATTCGCTTCACAATTCACAATTTAATCGGCGGTTTTGCGAGAAGAAAAGGTCGATTCGATTGAAACGCCGCGAGTCGGAGAACGTTCATTCTGGCGAGGGCATTGTTCTTGGAACAAGGGGCACACATGTATCAACGTTACGTCGATCTGCTAACTACGGTTCAACGTGAAATCCAATTAGCCAAATAGCAATCTACAATCAGCTCACCTTTGGCGGTACGATCAAGAATGTTTCGACGTTGTGCTGAGCAAGGTAGCTTTCCCGAGATCCCCCATCTCCGGGCTCTACCTCGAAGCGGTTCCCGAGTTGAAGCAGGGTTGCTTTAGTAACGTGTACTCTCCTGAGGAACGAAAAGGCTTTACTGTACACAACATCTGTAATTAATCGTGCTAACTACCACAAAGTACAAGAATTTCTTACCCTGGTAAACCTCCGCTTTCCATGTAATTTGCTAGAGTAACGTCGTCGCTCCAAACGTCAAACTGCCATTTCCGTAGGCCTAGCACTCCGCACAGAACATTGCCGGTGTGTATGCCGATTCTCATGTCCACGCTGAATCCCGTTGCTTCGCGAACGAACCTAACGCGTGGCATAGAAATCCGTGTCAGAATCTCCCAGTCCATCTCTCTTCCACTTTGGAGTTTGGTCGAACAAACGAGACGCGTTCTATCCACTCACCTGATCGCCTCTATCATCTCCAGCCCCATGATCACGCAATTGTACGCGTGATTCGGCCGAGAGATCGGCAGCCCTGAAACGCAGTAGTAACAATCGCCCAGGATCTTGATTCTCATGCACTGATTGTCCTAGAAATGCACACAAAGGTGTCCTTGGTCCTTGGAGGTATGCAAACTCTTTGCATTCTCCCCTTGTACGGAGCATTGAATAAACCAGGGAAACAATCGCTTTCCGTTCGCGCCCTCCTACCTGTGCAATTTGGTCGAACCTCCCAAAGAGTTCGTTCAGCGTTTTCACCAGATCCGAAGCGGACAGTTGTTCCGAGAGCGGCGTGAAGTTCACGATATCCGCGTACAGAATACTAATAATAAGTCACGATTAAATTGATTCGAGGAAGAGGAAGTTATTACACGTATGCACGTAATTGCTATAGCGTGGCGCGGACTACTTTTAGCCATTGCCGTTTACCCAGCCTTCTGCTCGGCTTACCTAACGTTGTTGTGCCTCTGGACGTACATCTCGTGGAATCTGGTTTGCTGATGCTTGCTGGCCTCTTGGCAAGCGTCCGCCATTTTCAACATAATGCTCCTTTTCACCTTAATCGTGCATACGCATTAATATCTGCTTTCTACGTGCGTATTAATTGCCACCTAGGTGACCAACATAGGCTCACCTCCGCGGCGATGTAGGCTGGTATAACGCTGAGCAGTAATTGCTCCTGCTGTTCCCGTTCGCATTCAAGCTTTATCCTCGACTCGATAACTGTTTTCGTCCCCGAGAACGTCCTGCTATGCGCCTTCGCCGTTAAAACGCTGTAATACGAGCCCGCTAGAACCGCCGCGAGTAGAAAGACGATTTCCCCGCATACCTAATTGAAAGTGAAACGGTGGGTAGATCAGCAAACGGACTCTCCTCGCTGGTCAGAAGACGGAGAGACTGAGGAGAGCGGAGATGAATGAGAACAGCTTGCGATACCTGAGCTATTTCATAGCGGTTCGAGGGTTCCAAGGACACGAATCGCCCGACCAAGTGGACACTGATTAAGAGAATCGCGAGGATCATTGGCGTGTGGCGGCGCGTGTCTCTTGGCAGCACGGCGATCGTTCCGAGGATCGTAACGAATAATGGTACCGGGCCTCTAAGTATCAGTATTCCAGCGCCGAGAATCGCAGATGAAGCGATGCCTATGAGAAATCTGGTTCTCGCCGACGTTAGGGTCGACGGCAACTGCGTCACGAGTAGCAAACTCAACGAGGAGACGAGCATCACAGCCAAGGTCGATGCAGGGACAATTACAGTGGAGAAATCCTGCAAGAAGAAGCTACTTTACTACACGCTCTCCTTTCACCATCGCGTGTGGCAGCTGACAGCCGCTCTTCCAACGTAAGGTCGTCGCGCATTTTGGCGAAGCGAGGAGAATCCAGAGAAATTTAATATTAATTAATTATTTGTCGCCGCGCTTCGGTCGTCAATTGTTTATAAACTTTTCTCTGCGTATCGCCGTGCTTCGCTGAGATGCGCGGCGGCCTGTATGCACCGTTAGGGAAATTGCAGAGTTGTAGAGCGACGCGGGAATCGGGAGACCCGTGTCCAAATCAGGATTCATCCGGTCCAGCATCTCTCTCTCTTGTTTCCTTTTTGTTGCATCGCTAGTGTGTAGCGGTTTAATTGCTGCATACGTATACGTAATGAAGTATCGTCGGAAAGAATTGAATTTACCTGGTAGTTGGTGGCGCAAACTACTCCTACGGCGAGAGCCGAAGCGATTGCCGCGACGAGCAGGGTACCATTGTAGAGGGATGCTGTCAACTTCCCCTCGTACTTGTCCCGAAGGTGTTCCAATTCCTCCACGCTCGCTTCCCTCACGTACGCGAACTCTTCCGATTTCTCTAAAACGATATTGGAAGCTTAGATAAGAAATTATGTTTAAGGAGGTTCCGGTCTAGAGCTCACGAGAAATAGGTGATCTTTAGGAATTAATTAAAGGAAAACTACTATATATAATTTAATGGGACTTTTTGCATTGTGTTAAGGATGTCTTAAATTGTGGAAATATATTTTTTGTTTTATAATTAATCATTGCAGATGGCACTGGGGACTCGTTAAATTCGGAGCGTCAAAAAATTCATCCAAATCAGTGGGACTTGTATCTCCCAAAGTTATTTTTTTTTTATTTTGAAGAATATACTTCTGGCGAGGAGGGACACCAGCAAAAAATACAAAAATTACATTTTGTTTTAGAAAATAACGACACTTGAAGTTTGAAATCTCTTTTTCGCCCGTTCAACGCCTTTGAAAATTACAAATCTTCATTTTTTATTTTATGTTACTGGTTTCTCCACGAGCCAGAAGTATATTCTTCAAAATAAAAAAAGTTTCAGTCGAATCGGATGATAACTTTTGGAGATGCAGGTCCCACCGATTTCGAGAACACTGTTTCGAGTAAAACGCGTTTAATGTTTCTGGGCAAAGGCGACGCTATAGGTTGTCGCTTCACGTTTTCAGCTGCCAAATTTACAATTTTGCGAATTTCACTATAAACCAAGCGGCATTTTATTCAGGAAAGATAGTACTTTCGGAAAATGAAATAAAAAATCGATTTTTAGACTGCCTAATACCCTTAAACACCTATTCCTAAAAGGTTGAACATTTGAAAAATGAAATAAAGGAAAATCGGTTTTTAGACCGGAACCTCCCCTTAATAATCGCATCCACTAAATCCAACGTACATGCATAATGTAACAAGAGAGCTGAAGAAAGATCATTTCACAATATATACGCATCTATGTATACTATCTTTCGTTTCCGTCTGCGTAGACAATATATGCAGGTTCTTTTGAACGGTGCTCGTTACCGGAAACACACGAAAGATAATATAAACATGTATGTAGACGCGGCGGCGGATCGTAAGTATGTAATACAAAGGGGATTCATTCGATTGATCCTTCTCTCAGCACAATGGCAAGCGTATCGATCATTCGGCCTCGTCCAACAGTGTACACGCAATCTGTTTACTTAGGAAAATGAATAAGGGCCGAAATCGGATGCGTGTCGGTGCTTGTTATCTAAAAGCCCAGGGGAAAGTAGTGAAGTAGGAGCAGATGGGGAAGGCAACGCGCACGTTTGCGATTCCTCACGGTGCGTATATTAGTTTCTGCGGTTGGCTGCCAGCCAGCAAGAATTATTTTCGTTCCGTTCCGTCGTCAGAAATTCATTTGGTCTCTCTTATTCGTATAATTTCCATGGCTAACGTTCAGCGCATTCGCGTGTAAACGAACGTCTCGAAACTCTGTTCTAGTCTTCGTTAAACACGTGCTTAAGGATGTATCGGACGTACAATATTAGACAAAATTATAGGAAATTTGAAATACTTGAATACCTACGTTTAATCTACGCATAGTAAATCTAGATGTAAAGAACTCGAAGGACAGTTGAAGCCTTATTTTTACTCCTAGAAAGGTATTCTTCCCTTTACAAATGCGTCTTCAAGCATTATTTGCTAAACTTTTGCCAGTGAAAATGCCCGGAATTCACAATATTCTCAAGTTATAATTTATTTCTTTAAAACGGTGTAGTGAAAATTATTGAAACTCGACAGATATTTTCATCTACCCATATACTACATGTAAAAAAAAATTGAAAACATTGGTACCATTTCTTCAATATTTTTTCAGTTGTTTTATCTGTCAAGATCGCCCCTTTCCACAAGAGTACGTGTAAAATCAGTGGAAATTAAAATCGTTATAACTCAGCAACCGTTTAGTGAATTCGTCTAAAAATTTTGCAGCACACCAGGAAGATTAAAAAGAACAATCTCGCAAATTTTCATCAACTTGGTACCACTTTCAAGATAGGTCCGATACATCCTTAACGTTAAATACGCGTAGATGTTGATAGGAGCGTCGAGAACAGAGTTACCTTTTATTTTCTTTCGCGAGTATCGCGCGCGTATGTACTTAGTCTCGCCCACACGACAATAAACGAGAGCGAGGAGCATTCGCGGCAGGGTCAGCTTCAATTGTTCCTAATTCCAGTTCAAGTTCACTCGCCAGACAGTTGGAATCGCGGCTATTCCGAGACTGATCGTTTCCCGATAAACTAAATCGTGGTCGAGACAAATCTGAACTCCATGAATTTTCTTTGCCTGCCCCTAGATCCGCCGATTTACCTGCATGGGCGATAATATATGTATACTTGCTTCTTATGCTCCAAAAGCGTGCGGCACGGTGTATATACGTTATCATCCATGTCTTTCAATCATTCACTGCGATACCGCAACGTGTTAAACATTTACATCCCGATTTTATAGTATTGGAAATTGTTGCATGCACCTATCTCATAATCTATCTGCCTACCTAACGTGCGCACGCTATTGGTATTGGAAAATATAAAATTAACACTAATGGTACTCGGCAATTCGGACTACCTTCTTCTGGCACATCAGCGACAGGCAGGTCTCCCATCCTTGTTGCGTTCGATTCCGATTCCGTCGCTTTGATTCTTCGACTTTTCTCCGTCACCGTTTATTCCATCTTCTTCGCTCCTCCTTTCCTCATGACAAATCGGCCTGCTATACGTATAACATTTCAGTTCGGAACAATCAATGGGAAAGTTTCCAGACGCACAGATTAAACGGGGACGAGCTTCGAGTACTATTTTAACAAAGGCGTATTGTTTTCTTAGAGCGAATAAAAAATCAGTTTTATTCGATCGATACTTCGGCTGTTGCTATTGCTCTCGTGTTTAATCATTGGCACTCGCGGCACGATTCCCCGATTAATTTCACTTTGTAACTTATCGCGCAAATCTAGTAGACAACGCGACGACACCACCCGAACACTCGTGCAAAACCGTTTCCGCGGTTGCGAGAACTGCAACTGGTGGCCGAATTACAAGCCAAGTTTAACGCAAAGCTTTTCTACAATCCGTTCGAGGTAACTCCGTCGCAAGCTCTGCCGCAATTCCGTTAATGTGTACGACCGACAGACTAGCGTCGCGCTTTTTATAGGTCGCCACGCAAAGTGCCCGGCCTGCGAGAAGTTCTTACGTCTACGTTTCCCTTGCTGTACGTAGGAGATTCATATTGTGCCTTTAACGTACAGCGTAGCAAACCATTTCGTCGGGTGTCGAGTTGTTCGACGGGGTCATAAATGACGATATAAACGTCACGCTTTCTGAAATATTTTTTATTAATCGATAGCGTTAAAAAGTAAAGACATGTATAAATTATGTGCATGTCAGAAATTAAAATATAATGATTTTACGAGATCTAGCCCGGTACGAATTAAAACATTCACTATGTATGTAGTTTGTACATCTCCTCCACCACTTTACCCATCGTCGACACTCTATTCTATATTTCCATCTGCTTTCTTGCCTGGTACAACCTTAACTAATGAATCCTAATGAATTATTGTCCGCACGCATACTATAAAAATTCCATCTCGCGCTCGATTCCAACGAATTTCAGTTGCTCCGTGGGTCCGTATCTGTAAAGAAAGCCGCAATCGTAACGCTTGTAAACCGTGTGTAGTAAAGAAAGATTAAACGCTTCACCTGTAGTCAAAAAACAATTCCTCGCCAGGTTGAATGGCTCTTTTGGCGAAGATACCAATTCTGTGGTCACCGTTTACCATCATCACTTTTGCGTAACAATTCGGGTTTATCGAATGATTGGCAAATCTTATTTTATTCCCCTTTCGTGTAGCATCCACGACAAAATCTAAACGTTCGGTAAACTATGTTAGCAGGGAATTTCGTTATTCCTCTGTTTAGCAGGGGAAGTAGTGTTCCTTCTCGAGAATTTCTTGAGAAAAAAAAACAAGTAGATTGGCTGACGCGACATTAGACGCATTGTGCTTTTTAAAAAACAATTTTAAAACAAGAAAGTAATGTTTCGTCTGGCTCACATTTTGTATTAAATAAATAAATTTATGAATTATATTTAATTTCTGCTTTTTTCGTGTATACTAGTTTTGTCTAAGTTAGACACGAATACAAATTTAGATAAATATTGTCAACATTATTCCAAAAATATAAATTTTACAATATTTTTTTAATTTCTTGAGAATTCTCGAGAAATATAATCTAATTTCTCATTTCTCGAGATGCGAAAAACATCGAGAAATAGGGAACACTAAGCCTAAGGATACCGCGAAGGTCGAGCGAGCGGTTTCTGCGATCCTTCTTACCATTGTTAAGATTGAAGAGAAAGCTGCACATGTATTTATCGTACACCTTGCCCCTTCTATCGGCTTCATCTTGACTTATAATTTCGCCACAGTATTCAGAGATAAACTCATTTTTCGCCGCGGATTCCTTAAGAAATATCCCCCAACCAGCCACGTCCGATGGCGCCATCAAAAGGTGTTTGTCTGAAAATTAATTGTTCTTTCTTTCTTCGTGCCAGTTTACCAACCGGATCAAGCTATCGATTTTGCATCGCGAAAATCGTTGCTGTGTGAAAAAACGAAGTTTACGTACGAAGACCACGTTGAACGCTGACATTCTTGCAGGATATTTTGGTGATATGAAACTGATCGGCACCGCAGGTCTGGCAAAGGTCTGGATCGCATTCCCTTACGGCCAGATAACAGGGGCACTGTTTCGTGTTGCATTGGGCTTTGCATCTACATCCCGGGAATCGGTTCTGACATTCGCTGCTGCACTGACAAAACTTTTCGCAGAAATTCTGAGCCTGTATACATGGACATGAGTTATCGCACTGTCTCCCTGGATGGTCGCACGGCGCGAAGTTGTGAACGTGATTAGCACCTTTCGCGAAAGCAAGAAAAGAATGGTTTTTAAAGTAAGCCGTAAGTGAAGAGATTCAATTATACGTTACTCGGTAACGCCTGTACGTTTCTCTTATTACCAGAATCCTTTTTCAGCTGTATTTTTCTACAATGCATCGACCACAGCCGATGTTTCTTCTTCTTCTTTCGCGGCGGAGTGAAGTCCTTTAGGTTCTCGATCGCGGGGATGTCCGAGGCTTCCTTTTGCGCGAACTGATACACCTCTTGGCAAGTCTTCGTCAACATTATCTGCGCCAGTGCACATGGATTGCCAGGGAAAGCTTTGTGAAGGGCTCGAAACAGGCTCTGCTCCGAACCAGTCCACGAGAGTTCACTCTCAGTTTTCACTCGTTTATCGAGACCCAGAAGCGTGAACGGCGCTTGATTCTCCGGTTGAGCCTGGTCCTCCATCGACCCTTCAGGCTTTGTCTCTTTGTTAACGTTCTGCTTAAAATCTAACACCACGCGATATAAATTTACGTACATCTACCTGGTTTATAAAACTGTCGTGAGAAAGAGATCGGGGAAGGTCGGATGGTGTGGAGGAATAAACGATCGACCGTTTTACCTTGGCAACCACCACCTTGACTGTATTTATTGCTGTCGTTGCTGTCCTCGCTACTCGCTTCGTTCCCGGAATCCACACTCGCTTGCTTCCGTACTTTCCTTGGGCCACCGCGTTTCTCATCGCTTTCCTCGTCCTTTATGTCAGCCGCTTGAGCAGCGAGTTTCTCCTTCATCCCCTCCTGCGGAACAAAGTTACTGGCGTGTTATCATACGCGCTCAGTTTCCTGATGGCGATCCATCGAGTTCCACATTCTAGCTCTTACCAGATGCATGTAACATTCTGATCCACACGGTTCCGAGAACGGTTTCAGATCAGGTCCTTTCCGTTTCTGTAAATTCGGCCCCGGGTGGCAGACTTGAAGACCTAATGATGTAACGTAACAATGTAAGTTCAGTGAAAAGAATCTTCTACAAGTTGCTACGATTAACGAAGTAAAATTGTGGGTGAATATCTGGTCGGTGATATCTTGGCGCCGAACAAAATAAGAATAAGAAAAATAGAAACGAAAAGAAGCGTTCTTTCGAATACGATCGGTTGAATTGTGTGCAATATTGATGTTTACCTTGAGGCGACGTTCCCCTCGCTGCCACAATAAATCAGGAATCGTAAATTAATAGAATTAACAGATGCTGAATTTAAACAGTTCTCGTAAACGAATTAACGTGTCCAGCTCGAGAAGATTGAAGCTTACGTGTTGCTGTAGTTATACTTACGGTGCAGGAAGCAGTCGTATTTGAAGCATCTTCTGCAAAAAAGCGTGTGAAAGGAATGCATCGTTTGCTCTCTAGGTACGCTTTTAGCGTTTACACCGTCAATGTTCGGCGTGCACTCTGGCGGTAAAACGTTCGGGTCCGATCTTTCGGTTAGTTCGATGTACTTTTCTTTTAGTTCTTCCGGTCGACCTTTGTCGGGGAAGATACTAGATATTGCCTGAAAAGTTGATGCACCATAAATCTTACAGACAATCAAGGCTTGAAACGGTTCCGAAATCTTTATCAAAACAGGAGAAACTCTTAACTTCCCATTCTGAATAATACACTGCGTGTGAATGTAAAATATGTGGCTGATTTATATATTTCTCAACGCTTTATTAGAAATCAATGATATGTATAAATGTTTCTCCTTTTTCTATAATTAATGATATCAATTAGGGAGGAGTCGATACAAGAATTGATTCTACAACCGTTTCGGAACCGATAATTTTTTTAAAACGGTGGATTTCCCCGGTGGATTCCAGGCTTAAAGGTTCTTATAACAGTTTTAGGATATTATAACAGTTTTCAAGCCCCGCAGACAATACAAAACATTTAGTCATTTTGCTTACATTGAATATATGTATCGACGGGAATGGAGTCCCATCCATTTTAACATCCTCTAATGACTTTTCGCCTTTGACCTCTATCTTAACGCCGTTATCCTTCCTATCTTTGTCCTCCTCTTTCTCCTTTCCTTTCTTCGTTTGCTCCCTTTCCTTGTCTTCTTTTTCATACTGCGCTAAAGCATTTACCAGATCCACGAATATTGAGTCGTCCATGAAACCAGATTCTCTGTCTCCGTGGACCTATGGGAATTTACACAGCTTAATTTTCAACAGCTCGGCGCGTCAACATCGAAGTTAAATTGCTAAACAATCTTGGCGCGTACTTTCCCATCGTAGTTTTTTATTAGCTCTTCGATAAATGTACCGTCCTGATCTAAAATTTCGTCGCCCATGTACGGTATATTGTGTAGTACAGTTTCATCTTCGACCATAAAGTTCTGCTGAATAGGCGCCCAGGTATACATCGTCGGTATCGGAGTGACGGCGTTAATAATTTTAACAGGGCACATTTGTATATCGCCGTCGGAGCTGCTAACTTCTGCCTTTTTCATGCAAGAGACATGGGGCGGAATGTCTTGCATAGCAAGCCACATTGCCTTTCCGTCCGCCCATCGTTTCTGTTCACTCATTACAAGTTCTAATCGCGCGATTTAAACATAAAACACACATTAGCGGAGGAGAAGTTAGGCGCAGAGTACTTTGAACACGGCAGGATTACTTAGTTTTTGTATTTTGACATAAGGAGAAAAACTATCGCGGAGAAATGTGCTTGTAACGAGCAAGTCGTGTAAGTCACGAGCTTGTGATTTTATCAATGGTTGTTGTCGTGTTATTTAGAACTACGGCCGGTCAAAGGGAATGAAACGGAAAGTTTTGCTTCGGTTTCGAAGAGTGAACGAAATACCGACCAGACATAACCTTGCGGTTTTGATTCCAAGCTATCTTCACCTCATCTGCCCGTTTATAACGCTTCATTTGCCGCAAACGCATGTATTCGGACTTTACGCGTTTCCTCCATTCCGCCGATACTTTTGCTTTCGACATTTTAGAGGGATGTTAATTCATCGTTGTGATGAAAACAATGCGAACGAACGTAATCTCAACTGATCTCAACTCTGTTTTGTACCGTTGTTCGCGCGTTCGCGCGTTCCGCAATCCGGAGCGCCCCCAACACGTAGACAGATACTTAATACGTAAGCGTTAAATTCAATGTGTGCGTAGAAACGCGCGAAAGTATTGCCGTAAAAGTCGTACACCGATCTTTTGTAGTTGAATTTCGATGTAGTTGCACGATGTATACCGACATTTTGTCCTTAAGTAGTATAAATTATTTAAGTGGAACGTGGAACGATGGGTAGAGGCGATAGGATCAGAAAAGTTGACAAGTCAAATCGTTGGAGCATTAAACGTTATAGTTTGGAATTTTTGCTTTTCCTTCTTAAGTTCTGGTTTTTATTTATCATGGAGGCGAGCGCAAGTATCTACAATGATATTCTAGAGCTAGATAAAACAATATGTGCCATGCGGCGGGTGCATAACTGACTGTCCACTAACACATACATATGCTACACTCAACCAATCACCACCGACCGTAAAGGTTTAGTGACGATTTGAGGAAGGAGCGTCATTCATTCGTTTTGTAAATAGACGTCCAGTGACGAGAACCGTTGGAACAGCTTCGCACGTATATGCACAATAAAGGTAGGTACATACATATTATACGCATTCTCCTTATTCTTACAATTAGATTTCTTGAATATCACGAGAAAGACTAGATCGGTATATCGTGCATTCTCCACGTTTTCTAGCCGATAATACAAGGTTATCCGAATGTGATATCACTAAAATCTTGCCATTGGCGTGACTGAAAGTCTTCCAGACTTTCAAGACGTCTTAAAAGCGACTTATAGACGTCGCGTGCTATCTGGGTATCTTGCGTAAAACTGGAATCCATCACGAGCTTCACGAAGGGCTTATACTTTGTTCTCATAATCGTCCAACGAACTCAGATGTTTGGTCACAGTGGTTACCGGCGTGGTCGCCCTAGAGGTCCTATAATCAATTGGTAACGGGTTGCTACCGTGTAGTACCATATATGTATGTATAATAATTATGATAGGATACGTAAGATTTTATTTTACCTATGAGACTCAACAATACGGGCAAAAATATCAAGCCATGCGCGGCGCCAAACACCACGATGCCCAAGTACATTCTAAAGTAAAATACTTGGAAGATTTGAGTTTTGGAAAATGCCAGTATAATGATTCCAATGATTTTCGTTAAAGTGATTCCAGAAAAGACCTGTATCAGAAAAGAATACATAAGTTTTATATATTTACGTGCATGTGCACAATAGGGTCGCTCTTATTTTCGATTTTTGAATTGTCTTCGCGCCCCCCCCCCTCCGAATAGTTCCAAATAATAAAAAAAATTGTAAAGTTTGAAATCGATCGGATAACGGGAAAAAATGCCCCTGGGCCCTTGAATATTTAAATAATTATTTAACGGCTCACAAAATTGATTTTATATAATATCCTCCAAGTTATTAATTACATAAAAAAATATGTCAAACAAAAGTTGTAGATTCAGACAAGGAGCATCTTTTATGTTGTATTACATTTTCTCGCGCGACAAGGGGTTTTCGAAAAAAGTCCAAAAAACTAAAAACAATTGTTATTTTTCAAATTTTGAAAGTTTAAATCCTTCTCAAACACTTTTTATTTGTGAAGGCGAAGAAAAAATTGTACTTTTTACTTTCGAGGACTATTTTTAAACATTTGAGGCGGAGCCAAAAAGATTAAAAAAAAATTTCCTTATTTTCAGTGTTTGATATGTCACGAATGTTTCCTGAAAATTAGGCACCGAAATTCGCAAAAATATCGAAGATATAGACATTAAAAGTGAATATGCTCATTGGTGACAGAGACGTAACAGCATTAACTTTTACGGTTGAAAATAAAAAATACACATTTCTTTCAGTCTTTCTAAATACGAAATGTTCAATTTACATTTAAATTTTCAAAATTTAAAAAAAACGGAAATGGAATCTTGCACATTTTAGGCAATAAAAAAGGAACTATGAACAAAATAAAAAATCCGCGCTGTTAAAAAACTGAGTTATCCTGGAAGAGTGGGAGTCGCTCCTTTCCCATAAATGGGATGCAAGGAGCATTTTCGTCACAATCATCAGTATTGTAATCACATTGCTACAGGCCCACGTTATAAAATATTTCCACTAACAAAGTCTCCCGTAAGAGTTGTCTTACATATACAGATATACATATACATATGTATGTACTTACGGAACTGCCCATTTCGTTAAGAGTCTCCGTGGCTCGATCGAGTCTCGCAGTCGCCGTTGAGGTCAAGTACGAATGTATAATGTGACTACAAAACTCTACGGAAATGCCAGCAGCCTGTAACGAATCCGTACTAATCCATACTGTTGAAATTAATCCCACTACATATGTGTATTCACATGCATACATACGCACCATTACCAAATTGACAAGGGAAACCGCGTTCAACTCTATATTCCACCAATACATGAGGCCACCTATGTTTACAATTATCATGAGCACCGTCAATAGTACCATCACCGCCGAAAATAGCGATAGTCCGGTCAGAAATATAGTCACCACGAAGATGACACAGAGAGACAGGCCTAACGATGATAGCGCTTCTTTCCAGATCGTCAGATATTGCTCGTAATAGACATAGAAAACGCTGAAAAGATTTCAAGGTGTTCCCATTCGAGAAATGATACAAGTAGAGATTTTGCGCGAGATGCGCATGGAAGGTAATACGGTGTGCTGATTATGGTGGTTATCAATGGCGGACTTAACGCCATAGCGGTAGAAGGCCCTAACCAGAAGGCCCCAGGGCATTATATTTGTTTCTACACTACTACACTTGGCCCGCTTTTAGTAAACTACCACTGTATTTTCTCTAAAATGGACCCCTGCTCAGATAGTCCCCTCGGGCCTTATCTTAAAAAAATATGATTTTATCCAAACATTATATTTTTATCTATACTACTACATTTGACCCGTTTAAATAAACTACCTCTCCACTTTTCCGAAAATGGGCCCTTACTCAGAAGGCCCCCCGGGCCCTATCTTAAAAAAAATTATCATTTTATCCAAACACTATATTTTTATCTGGACTAATACACTTGGTCCGTTTTTAGTAAACTTCTGCATTTTCCCTAAAATGGACCCCTGCTTAGATGGTCCCCCGGGGCCCTATGTTAAAAAAAATTATGATTTTATCCAAACACTATATTTTTATCTATACTACTACATTTGACCCGTTTAAATAAACTACCTCTCCACTTTTCCGAAAAATGGGCCCTTACTCAGAAGGCCCCCCGGGCCCTATCTTAAAAAAAAAATATCATTTTATCCAAACACTATATTTTTATCTACACTACTACATTCGACCCGCTTTCAGTAAACTACCTCTTCATTTTCCCGCAAGAATGGGCCCCTCGGAACGTTTGCCACCTGGGCCTTTTCCCTTAAATCCGCCACTGGTGGTTACGATGGTCACACCATTACAAAAGTACGCGGAATGAAAGTGTTGGAGCCATGAGCATACACGATATTTACACAGAAAATATACTCGTATAACAAACCTGTATGGAAATACGGTTACTGTATTATCAGTTAAGTTTTGGTTATTTATCATCGTTGTAATATTATCGGCTATCCGTCTAGCATACTTGAGCGCTTCGTACCAGTCCGACGATTTCTTTAGCGGGGTGTGATAACCCATAAAGTAACTATCACCAACATCGACCATGCCATATCTGTCGACGTAGTAATTCATCCCCTGTAAATTCGTAAATACACACATTACGCAGTGTATAGAAACATCACTACCCGCTCAACGTTGGAAATACAGGTAGAAAAGATTGGAAAATATTAGCAGATTCACGGAGTAGATATCCGTACGTCGAGATACGAAGCACGGCCAGATTTCACGCAAGTCTGATCTGGAATGTCTTGGAGGAAGTATGGTATATAGGTTCGGAAGCTGGTTGCGTTAGGTCGGTCCCCGGTTGTATTTATACCGCAAGGATGGCAGCCAAGCACTACAACGTAAAGGCGATAGTACGGTTACAGATTTCTTCCGATCCATTCTCTTGGCTCTGTTCGCAAAGAACGAGAAAACGAATGATAATTACAGTTCTGATGTGGACAGAATGATTGATTATTCGGAAAGTATCTGCAGCAATCGGAAATAGTAGACCAGTCCATGTAATCGTCTATCCAGGAGGAAGCTGCTTTCGACAAGTACGATCTGAAACGAAACGATTCGATGAGAAATTCCCGGAGTCTAGTGGAACCGAACTTACGAATAAAGCTAATTTTTGTTGTAACTTTTATTCGTCATTCAAAGTTTTATTAAAATAAAAATTCTGTCCATCTTCGGTGGACACTGAACACCCCGTATACTAACATGCCAGGTTGTTTAGACGCCGAGTAGATTTGCGTGTAAAGAGAGTCCGAGTTACAACCTTGACCGCCACAAATAATGTTCTGAGCTTTCGGCTTGCTATAATTGAGGCCAGGTGTCAGCACAAAATAGACGGGCGGGCCCATTGACAGCAGATCGTTCATGAACTGAAAATTATCATTGCGTCGCATTGACTCGCATTATGCACTGAAAATGAGAATTCTGGTTTCGCACGAGACAAACGGATACGTTACCTGGAAATTTTTCAACACATAAGAATCTACGGGCATAGAGAGCTTCTGTTCTAAACCGATACCGATATATGGCACCACTACAGCCTGAACAATCAGGACGACGAAGAACACGATTAACACTATGACTCTAACCGGTGTTTTCATAATACAGGGTGTGTAAAAACGTTGAAATATCGTTTGTATAATACCGGCGGTATCGTCGGCTTGGTGATTTTGTTTCGTTTTCACGCAACAGAATACATCCAACAAATTGTTCTGAAACATTGCGAAATATCGTTGGGGAATAGTGTATAGCTCTTAGTGTTTGCTCTCACGGCAGATAGATAAAGTCATTTAATAATAATAATAATAATAATAGATCGGTACGAACATACCTTGGATCTCTGAGCGTCCAGCGACAGCAGGCTAACAAAGGCCGTTATTTGTAAAAGGAAATTTATAAGAATAGACAGGAACGCGTAAAGTGCAAAAGTATTTACAGCCGGCATCGTGGACAATGTACCTGGCAGTGTATAGAGAAATGAAAATCCTGATTATGATGAGATTATGAAGTTTTACATACACAAATGTATGTAAAGTGGCGCGCAAAAGTATTCGGCCACCCTTTAAAATCGCATAACTTTTTTAAAATTAATCCAAACGACTTGAGCTTTTTTTGGGAAGCTAGAGGAATTAGTTTGCAAAATGATGTGTTTCGTCGTTTTGAAAAAAATGCACTTGGTCGGAATAGCAAAAAAAATTCAAAAACCTGTTTGTAGATTTAAGTAAGTTATATATGTGTCTAAAATTTCATCAAAATCGGTTAACATTGCTCTGAGCTATGAACGCTTAAAGATCGCAGAATAAGGTCGAAAATTGCAAAATTTCCGGAAATCAGCGATTTTCGACCTTATTCTGCGATCTTTAAGCGTTCGTAGCTCGGAGCAATATTAACCGATTTTGATGAAATTTTAGACACAGCTCGCAAAAATTACAAGTTCGCAAAAAAAGTTTAAAAAACGACCTTTACTATTTTTTTTGCTATTCCAACCCAGTGCATTTTTTTCAAAACGACGAATCACGTCATTTAGCAAACTAATCCCTCTAGCCTCTCAAAAAAGACTCAAGTTCTTTGGATTAATTTTAAAAAAGTTATGCGACTTTAAAGGGTGGCCGAATACTTTTGCACGCCACTGTACACATGTGTTCTATACCTGTGTACCTACATATAATTTACTAACCGATCAAAAAGCAGAAGCACTCGGACGCGCTGGTAAGCAATATCGATGGACCAACTTCGCCCATAATTCTTCCAATATGATCCGGTATCGTTTCTCCCCTGCGTCTCGGATTTCTTTGATGCGTTTGAACGAATATAAAGATATTATCCACTCCCACCGCTAGTACCAAGAATGGAATGACCTGTGCAGGACGAGCGATTTGTCGTCACGTTAATTTACTTTCTTTTCTTTTCTTTTCTTCTAATGGTCTACGTTTACCTCGATCGTGAGTAGTGTCGTGGGTACCCCGCTGTAGCCGAATATACCAAGGGAACAAGCTACCGATGCCATTACTATGATAATTCCCCCAACGCTCAGCATCATTTTACTGTTCGCCTGACATCGCGTAACAAATAATGTTCGTTAAAAATAGAGGGGACACGGGCTGTACTTACAATTAGCTTGAACGGCTGGAAAAACTTACGAAGCATCCTCTGAAGGAGCATTTTATTCTACCCAGAGCGACGGTGACGTAAACGAACATTAACGCATAGCTGATGACTACCGTCAACACTTCCGCTCTCGAGGACCGTTCCAATTCATCTTGAATCGACTTCTCAGTACTATACGAGACATCCATGAAATCCGGTCGCTTCTTAGCGTCCCATTCCTTCATAAAGTCGATAAACCTGAAAGGTCAACCGATTAGTCTTTCCCCTCCCTTACTTATTTCTCTCTGCATTACCGATCTTGCCTTTCCACTACGCTTATTAAAGGGGCAGGCCTACCTAGGAATTTTCGAAAAGTCGATTTTTATATTTTCTCGGAGTACCTGTAACGTCTTGAAAATATTCCCTGAAAGTGTCAAGTTAATCCGACCAAAATTAACAAACTTATTGGTATGCGTGAAAATTGATGGGTGTTCCTCGGTGTAGCGCTCAAGCTCAAAACTTTAAGCGCGTTTTCCTCAAAATCATGTTTTCAAAGTCGGTGACACGCATAAATAAATAATTAATGAACCGATTTACTCGTGACTTTGCAGGCTTATTTTAGGGTTAAAAATCTAAGCGCTATCGGGAGCCTCTTCTTTTTTTCGGCCTAGATTCATTTTTAAAGTCGAGAAACGAGGGTTTTTTTGCTAAATATCGATGCTTCAACTTTGCATAGCCGCTATTCTGTCTCAAAATAATTTTTTCAAAATCGGGTCCGATAGCGCCTAGATAACTTCACATATTATCTAAAAAAAATAGAATTTTAAAGTTTGGGGGATCCTGCACCGAGCTACGGTTGTCACTACAACGCGCCTAAAAGAAGACGTCCCGTGCAACGCCTATAACTCACAAACTTTTCAATACTTTTTACCAAAAAAAAAAAAAAATACTGAAATATCCGTAAGATGTACTCTTTCCAATAGACTAATGTTTAATAATAAAAGTTTATCGGTTTTTATTGAAAAAATTCCCAAAGAAGCATGTTTTGACTGTTCTAGGTAGCCCCCCCCCCCCCCCTTAATCGATATATATGTACTTCAGTACTTACGAATTGCTTGCCAACGCAACAATCAAGGAGCACTTACCGCTGTTCCCATTTGTGGGCCGACGCAAGTGCAGACTCGTCCAGAGAGTTTTTCACCATAATCGTTAGAATCAATCCGGTCGCTTTGATATAGTCTTTTGAATCGTAGTTAAATTCGTTCTCTTTAAGAAATCCTCCGTAAGCTATCGCGGGTATAACAGGCCCTTTGTACGATGCCATGCACTCCGGGTTATACGCATTTCTTTAGACAGAAAGAAGAACGTTAGATTTAACTTAAGCGAGACCATCGGTACAGCTATCGGCAACATCTGCTTCCGTGGTAATGATAATTATTCTTTCCGTTTACTGTAATGCTGCAGTTAAGTACTTACTGCGCGCACTTATACAGATGATCCAGATAGTTTACTTCGTGAGAGCCGGATGCGTCAGTCCGATTGAATTTATCGAGATCGTTTTGAAAATACCCCCATACGCTTTGCACGGTACAAAGATCTACAGTAGTGGGGCCGGTAAAGTCATTCCGAACGGGAGCGTAACAAATGCGCTCCAATCCCTCTCCTTCGTTTTGCCCAAGCTGAAAATTTCATTCACCGCGTACATACGCGTGTATGTCCGTCGTATCAAATTGATACGCTGTAAAGGGAGACGCTTACTTGTAATATTTGGTTCTGAAGCTCGCGGACAGCGAGTAAGAATGTCTTGTTGAAGATGGGACCAAATTCCAGAACACCGGTCGATGTATTGTGTGAAATCTAAATACATAGGTACAAAGAGAAGTATCAGTTTCAAGTGTTGGAAGCAGAGATGGGCAAAAATTTTATTCAAATAAAAATTTCGAATAACGGATAAAAGTTGAAAAAATTATTTGCCACGTGTCGAATAAAGTTAACCGGGGTTAACTTAGGTTGAAAAATTTCTTCGACCTTATCGATTCCCACGGACTTTATGTAAATCTGCTCGGTCCTGTAGAAAGGTTGAAAACGAGAATCGAAGTAATTTTTTTCGATTCTGGCTCTGCTAGTAGGTGCTGCCCACATTTCAATTGGATCGCTGGTTATAGAAAGGTTCGTGATTCCGTAGCCCAGGGCCACTATGACGTACGTTATCGTGAACAACGCTATAGTCGGGTGCGTCGCAAATGCTGTAACCATAATAATAACACTAATTACCACCAGGGTTGTAACAGAAATGAAACATCGAGATATCTGAAAGTGTTTTTTAACTTGCCGAATTCCTCTAATTCACTTAAACTTATAAAACCCATGTCTATTTAACCAGTTACTAATTTCACCATTATACCTATATATAATTCATTTATACATAATTTATTTGAAAAAATTGCATACAAATTTTAAAATTTTTAACTATTAAATAAATTATTTTAAACGAAATAAAATTTTAAAATTTTATAATAATTTAAATTCATAGATTATCCCATAATATTTTTATATTTAACAAACACGAAAAGTAATATCATTAAAAAATTAAATATATGAATTAAATTCATTTTAAAAAAAAAGTAGATATCAATAAAATCGAATAACATTCCACCTCCAATCATAAATTTTTAATTATTATCCCACATAAAAAATAATTTAATGTTAGCTCTTTTCCATTCATCGGACCTAATGCAATTCGCTCGATTACGGCACAGTCAAGCAACAGAGAGAACACGCACCTTTTCCCCAAACAGCAAAACCAGTTTGAAGCATCTTTTGAACGCTTCCTCGACAAATTCCTCTTGGTTTACTGTCTTCCTTGCCTAACTCATCTAATTCAGTTTCGAAAGTGCCTATAACTAAAGAAAGATTCGTACTCGCGCGACAGAATACATATATCGGTGTACCTATACACGCATGTATACATACATATAATAATTAATGGAATTATTGTTTTACGCCATACCTGGACGCCGCATTGTTCTTAAAAGTATGTAAATGGCTGTAGCTACTAATAGGAATAAAGCGATTATTAGCCCTGCTAAGAATCCATAGCCATTGTATTTGAAGATGAGAAATCCCCGGTCGTGTTCTGGCAGCTCGTTGAAAGGACAAGCCGCGGGACAATCGACGCAGCTGCACGCTTGATAACCCTGTCGAACGACGATCGATCGGCAATCTTTTACAGACGTACCAAGTACACTTTCACTATCTAGTCTACTAATTCAAACTTGCATTCCTATATTTTCGGAAGTCTGGCAGATCCAGAAATTCAGAAAATTATGCAACTTTCTCTGCAAGTAGAGTAGTTCATCCGTAACACAGAACTATTTTTCGTTGGTGCCGTAGTGCGGTTTCAGGGGGTGAAATCACCCATTGGAAAGATGACGAATTTTCTTTTTCGCGGAATAGCTCGAGAATAGGGCTGGGACTATTCGAATAATTTAATATTCGAATATTTTCCAAGTATTCGAATGCTACGAATAAACTTCGAATATTTGAGTATTCGAATGCTACGAATAAACTTCGAATATTTGAGTATTCGAATGCTACGAATAAACTTCGAATATTTCAGTATTCGAATGTTATTATTCGAATACTGCTATATTCGAATACTATTCGAATACTGCTATATTCGAATACTATTCGAATACTGCTATATTCGAATACTATTCGAATACTATTCGAATACTGGTATATTCGAATACTATTCGAATACTATTCGAATACTGGTATATTCGAATACTGCTATATTCGAATACTATTCGAATACTGCTATATTCGAATACTATTCGAATACTGCTATATTCGAATACTATTCGAATACTGCTATATTCGAATACTATTCGAATACTGCTATATTCGAATACTATTCGAATACTGGTATATTCGAATACTGCTATATTCGAATACTATTCGAATACTGCTATATTCGAATACTATTCGAATACTGCTATATTCGAATACTGCTATATTCGAATACTATTCGAATACTGCTATATTCGAATACTATTCGAAGATTTCACCCTGACAAATGAACCTAAAGAACTTGATTTATAATTTACACCATAGTATTCGAATACATAAGTATTTGAATACTAAAATATTCGAATAGTATTCGAATACTCGGATATTCGAATTATATTCGCCAAATAATTGAGCAACTGAAGTATTCGAATATTCGAATACCGAGAAATTCGACAAATAGTCCCAGCCCTACTCGAGAACGGTGAGAGATATCGCAAAGAAGTATAAACAAAAGTTGCATCTTTTTTTTATATCCACAAAACTGGGCAAAAATAATTATCGAATTAAGGAGTGATGGCGGGGGTAACTTGAAAAGTGTGGATTTTTCGCTTCGCATTTTCCTATGGAATATCGATGTGGAAACGCAACGAGACCACTGAAAATGTTAAGATACCCCAGTGTTTAAACATTAATTTACCTCGTACTTTTCGTTGCACGTTTTCACTGATTCGTTCCAGCGAGGTTTATCAGGGCGAAAACGCATTCGGAAACTAATGAAGGTATTCACATCCGGATCACCTTGATACTCGTACCATCTGCAACACCACAAGTAGTGAACAAGAGAAACGCGAGATTTTCGCGAGCCTGATTAAATCGTCATTATCAACGTTTCTCGTTGGCTAGATTTCTTTTTATCATAGCTTAACTTTCTCTACTGCAACGTAGAGAAAGAGGAGACTCCACTTTCGAACATGTCACAGTTCTACACTTACAGTTTGGCCGAGCATCTACTTGCTCCGTGAACTCCGCAAGCCAAGTCCATGGCTAAATTTCCACTAGCTGGGTGGATGATATTTTTACAAGAATCATACGCGCTGTTCATATATTCTTCCGCAACGTAAACCTACGAGGCGGGAATATGAGATCGAATCGTTCTAGTAAACGGCTAAGAAATATCAATAAGTGGGTAAAAAGTAAAAGCAGAAGAATTCTGTCGCGAACTTGTTACTAGAACACCCTGACGGTGAACCTGTTTTACATTTTGGGCCACTTTCAAATAATTTCGTGCATTTACCTCGATTTCATTGACATATTCTTTGTCTTCGTTATTAACACCTGTCTTTGTAACTTGCATAAATTTACTTTGTTCGGGGCTGCAGCTTAAATCGCATATTAATTTGAATGCGTTTAATAAACACGTTCGACATCTGCCAAAGATGCCCTCAGCCATGCCCATTTGTTTCACCAGGTATTTAATGTTGTCAGTGTCACAACATACTTCCGGTGTGTCTGAAAGGAAAACAGGTGACGCTCGTGACACGTTAATATATCTGTGGTTGTAAGGAAAAACGACCCATTTCACATATTTTCACTTTCGAGATATTGTCGTTGAAAGTTCTAAACACCAATTCTTCTTATTAGCAATGTTTCCTTGTTTTCTTCTTACGATATAAACGTATATTTCCTTCACTTTGTATGATATTCAATATTCGTATAACTACCGTAAGTAATAATAATAAACAAATTAGTAATAATTTACATACACTTTGGGCAGAACTTAATGGCGTTAAGAAGAAAAGAAAAGAAACGATTACTTCTCCCTCTTTTACTTTCTATTTTTGTCTTCTTTCGTTTTCTCCTGTGCTTTGCGTTGTTTTTTGCAAAATACAAGTTACACATTTATGTATCACTGGTATTTCATAGTGCGTTGTTTCTATTAAAATAAAAATATGAAATATAATTTTGCTCATTTTATTTGACACAAAATACGTTATAGTATACGCAGATAAATAACAATAGAAAATAAAAAGCGATCACGAAGGAAAGATACGTCGTATTCTCCAAATTTTTTGGACTTACGTTCTTTTGCCAAATGCGTATTAATTGAATATTGGGCTTCGGTGAAATTGCATTATTTTTTCAACGTATAAAATTCGATTTCACGCATTTGTCTCTGATAAAAACATGCATCTAATATTCTACAGTTGAATTAATGCATAAACTCGAATTTTTTGAAATTCTGACGTGGGTCGTTTTTCCTTACAACCACAGATATAAAGCAGAAAGTTTATATGCCTGTGTGTTTGTCGCCTGAAAACTATCGAACGGTAAACTCTTGGATCGCGAAATCTGCCTCCACTGATTATGCCTGGCTAATTCAGACGAATGCGACTAATTCCCCCCCCCCCAAAAATGTATAAAATCAAAATCTAAATTTCGGCCGAAGCCGAGTAGTATCAGCTACATAGATCCAAGAATCCGGGTATGACGTACCGGTGTCCTGAAAGTATTGCGGGCACTTGTCTCGAAGCATCTCCGCAACTTCTGTATTGTTGATCAGTCGGGGTGGCTTTTGGTACACGCATGTCCGTGGCAGGTTCTCTTCTCTGTCCGTGAATCTGCAGTCTCCAGACATCACGCAAGTATACGGGCTTGCGCCGCGTGTTATTGTTAACACGCAGCACAGTAACACCAAAACGTCAAGCATTCTGTCGATTCTCGCCATCTTGTCACGAGTGTGTCATAGAAATTACGGGAAACAGTTGTCGTCCACGTCGCGGTCCTTTTATCGTTTATCCTTTGCCGTATTTCGCCGCTTCTCTGCTGCGGCAGCGTATAATTTGGTACTTGAACGCGCAATGGGTAACGCGTTGGCCCCTTTCAACTATGCTTCTGAAGAAACTTAACGCAAACACAAGAAAATACATATGTAATGTGTTTGAAGCAGAGATGGGCAAAAAATTATTTGAAATAAAAATTTCCTACGCAAAAAATTATTTGAAATAAAAATTACGTACGCAAAAAATTATTTGAAATAAAAATTTCGTACGCAAAAACTTATTTGAAATAAAAATTTGTGTAGGAAATTTTTATTTCAAATACTGTTTTGCCCATCTCTGGTTTGAAGTAGTCTAATCGCAGTTCTGATTTATATTTCACAATACCAGATATTTCACTTACCTTCGCTCCTAATTTCCCACCTTTCCGTCATCCGTAGAAACTTGGTATATTAAATTAGGCGGCATCATTGCACTTACTCGTGGAAACGTCACGTTACACGGTTAGCCGTGGCTTGGGCACTGGTTAGATAATTTTGTTACTTTTGCTGTCGATAGCTTCTTAGTATGAACTATAATATTCCTCGAATATTAGGTGATCCCGATGGTAATGTTTACCGTTTCACTGTTCCTTTCGTCGCGTCGGTTACCTGTCAGCCACCAGCCGGGTAGTGAGCGCGAAGTGATCGAATACTAACGAGCTCATCCCTTTTCCTCGATATCAACTTAAACTTATCGTTCGATAAAATAGAGAACAAAAGAGTGAAGGAACATTTCTGTTTCACGATAAAGAAGGCACAACGAGGAAACTTTCGTTCAGTATGTACAATCTGTGATTCGATAATTATCTCTTTGATTACTGGATTACTTAAACTGTGCACACCTGCTGCTTATCGCTATCAAATCCCGACGAGTTGCAAAACAACGGCCTTTAAAACGACCACCGATAACCGCCAGTAGAAACTTCTGACTCGAGGCTTCCGTTAGAGTCACACAGCACACGGGTACTCGCATAACTACTTTATACAGGATTAATGAAATCGAAAGGGAGAGAGGTGCGCCTAGCTGGTAGCATGCACAGGGAGGAGTAAACACAGTAGCCGTTATAATCATCAGGATAATCATATTTTAATGACTCAATGATTGTACAAATGGATCACCCTTGAACGTCTCCGTGTAACCGAGGAACAATAACAATAAATACAAGGAATGATTGTAATTACAATGTTCGGTACTAATGCATAATTACACAATAGATGAGAACACAAGCACGTCTGCATTAAACCTGCACTTGTAAACACAGGTATTATCCTCGTTCCTGGCTCGTCGCGCCAGGTTCCGTACGCCAATGAAAAGGAAAGAATGTGGAAAGACTGGTTACATCCTTACTTTGTATTATCCTATCTTTGTTTCTTTATAATCTCAGCCCACCCCGTCCCACCCCGCCCCACCCCCACCCTACCCCCCGCCCTCCCCGCTCTATACCCATATACAACTATTTCCGCTTATATTCTATAATAATTTTGTCGACCATCTAATATCTTCGTGTTCACGGGACATTCAAAGATTCTCTCTCTCTCTCTCTCCTCACCCTCTCTCTAGAATCTCTCCCGACCCTTCTCCAGATTATCTACCACTCGCCCTTGTCCCTCCATTCCTCCCCCTTTCGAAATACATATTCGGTGCCCGTGTTATTAGCGAAGGTACCGTCGCCATAATTCAAGTATATTACGTTCAACGGTAGCGATAAAGTTTATGTCAATAAAATCTGTGGAGAATGTCAATAATCATATAATAGGTGATAATCGTTCGATCCACTGCGACCGGGACAAAAATATGAAACTCGATACTAGGCCAACTATTCAGATATGTCTCCGAGCTAGAGTGTCTCGACCACCCTCCGAATTTCCCGATCGCGCGCACGCTTGTCTGCCAAGTGTTCAGCGACTCCTCGGCTCTGTTAGCACTTTTAACGCTCGTCGGCGTAGGCCAGAAACAGCGATGCCGGAAGAAAGGTGTACCGAGCGACTGGACAGCTCTCGGCAAGGGACGCGGGTGCACCCTGTCCACCCCCCCATCAGCCTTCGCACGCGTGTAACGAGATGCAAAGGTACCCCGCTACGACATGCGAATTGAGCATCCCTGCCACGCGCGATTTCTTTTGACGAACTCCTGGCGAATTTAAATCCCCCACAGCCTTTCCTTCCTCTCCTCTTGTCTTTTGTCCTTTCTCTTTATCGTTTCCGACTTCATTCGGGCGAAGAAAAGAAAAAGGAATAAGTACAGCCTTGAGCCTTTCATTGATTGTCACGAGTCACGAATTCCGGGTGACATCGAACGTCTAGTTACGAGACTCTCTGATCCGTCTGATCCGTTAATTAAATCGGTTGAAAGAACGAAGCCAGATCGATTCATTTGCATAATCACGCGTGCACGTAGCGTGGAGTATTCCCGCGCAGGGATGCCCGCCCTGCCGATTTCTACGAGACACTCGGCGCTTCCAAGGTGCACGCGATAGCCAGCAAGTAATCCTTTCCGCTCGAATTAGTCTCAACCAAAGTACCTCGCCGTGAAAAATAAATTGCGCGGGCCGAGAAAAAAAAAGAAACGTCGACTCTTGCTCGGAGGCACGTCTCGACAGAATTTATACAATAAAATTTATATATATATATATATCTATATATGTATATAGTAGACAATGCAATAATTCGAGCAACAGAAGGTTCTCCGTAGATTATTAAATCTGCGTGTTTGACGTCTATAGTAATTAGTAAATAGGTATCTTCTTATTTCTCATTCGCTGTCAATTCTTTCACCGATGCTCTATTACGTACATAGTTTTTCTTTTTCCTTCGCGTGCGTGCGTGTGTGTGTGTTCTTCTTTAATCAGAAGGAGAGCGCGTCACGAGCGTGGATGCGCGTAGAACGTAAAATTCTTTCATGCGTCGAGCAGCTGTGATGAGATTCTCGAATTTTCCGTCTCAGCTTCCGACAACGATTTCATTATTTCCTTTCGCCCCAGCTCTTTCCCAACTTCGCATTCCTCTCCACTACATTCTTCATTATTTGCCACGGATGTTCCTTTCGCTCTCTTAGGTTTTACGAGAGCGAGGCTTCGTTTCGTTCTCGCATGAAAGAACGAACGACACGATCCTCGCGGGTGACTATCGTTACGTTCCCTTCTGCTTTATGAATAATCACTTCGGACTGTCGGGCATGGGAACAGGAGTATGCGAATCTTGATAATTCGCGATGCTGAGCTTTTCAATGACCCGCGCGCAGTGGTTGCGCAATTGGAAGATTGGACGCTTCAGGGCTACGTACGCGAAGAACGAATAATTGAAACGGACAGCAGAGCGCGGGGTTCTGATATTTCCAAAATACTTTTGGTCAGCCTATTCGTCGTCTGCCTTTCCACCTTTAGTGCCCAGTCCTCGTTCCCGCTCGTACTCTTACGAAATACGTAACGCAACATAAAAGTGTCTGTGCACATTACACATATTTACATACGTCTATCAGGTTTCAATGGAAGCGTGATAAATCCATCTATTCGCGGAACATCACCTTTTTTCCCATTCCTCTTGGTCAGTCGATTCAATTTTCTGACGAGACTTCCAATTTAAATACTTCATTTTCAAGCGCTTCCCTCCAAGGTGCGAGTCCACGATATCCGCGCGAGACTTTTCTATCGCGAGATAAAAAGCTCAACGACTAAATGTAAATAATAGAAATAGCCGCGAGAGACGAGAGCTCGCGAAACTTGTCTCGCGAAGAGTCTAGTTTCGCGAACCTGATGACGAAATAATTAAATAATTGTCGCGTGAGATTAAAGTCTCGCGTGAGACAGGATACTTTTGTCTCATAGTGGATTCCCACCTCGAGACGTATGTAAATATGTATGTAAATGAAACGTCACGTCCCCGACGAATGTCACGGTACATTCTTCGTATTATAATTGAGTAATGCGATTCTTTCTGTTTTTCCTTCGCTACGATAAGATAGGAATCACATTCGTCGAGGGGAGTATGCGCAACCAAGGCGCGAGGCAAAGTTCAATTCTTTCAATCACTATTTTGTGAAAAAACGAAGGAGAGATTCGTCGTGCAAAAATTCCGATCGAACATTTCTCGCTGCCTGCAGGCTTCAAACTTTCAATTCAACCGACAGACCGAATTTCGATTTCACCGCGGTTTTGTCCTCTGTTTCCCTTATCGCCGCGCTCGACACTTCCACGCGCGCTTCTTTGCCTTTGTACGTTGACCATCGAATGTAATTAAACAGTTGATAATTTGGAATTTGTTATATTAAGGACCTCGAGCGTGTATCGATGGTGTCGAATCGGAGGGGAAGAGTAAAACGCCAGAGCTGCTGGGAAACGGGTCGCCTTGCATATTTCACGGACGCGGTCGTACGAAAGGTTTGTTAAAAAATTGTGCGGCAAACAGACTTTCAGGCGAAACATAGACATTCGTTTTGAAGGGGAAAAGGAAAGAGCGACTGGGTGCGGGGCAAGTGTTTCCATTGCCAGCGACTAAATTTAATCACAATCAGGCGGGTGTGTTTGCTAGACTGCGAACCAGTTTTAGACGGCAATCTTGGAACTTTTGCGAGTGCGTCAGTGGCGGATTTAAGGAAAATGGCCCAAATGGCAAAGATTCTGGGACACCCTGTATGCGTAACAGAATTACAGATAAATTAACGAGCGTGTGGTATGAAAATTACACGAACTAAAAATAAATATAGTGTTTGGATAAAATCATAATTTCTGTTAGACGATGGAGGCAGAGGTGGGCAACATTTTTATTTAAATAAAAATTTCGAATAACGAGAGAAGTTAATAATACTAATTCGCCATGTGTCGAATAAGAAAGTTAACTTTATTCTTCGAATAATCAAAAGATGAAGTAACTTTTATTCGATCCGTTATTTAAATAATTTCTCATTTAGTTAATCCCCAACTCTGCCACTTAGTTAAATCCGCCACTAAGTATTAACCCTGTTCTTCGGCAAACATAATAAACGGCACACATCGAAACGTCCCTTCTCTCGTTCGACACCATCGATTCTACGCAGCTCTGCGCGCAACGTAATTAGCATAACCCAATACGTCGACTATGCGTGCCCTATGTCCGAACACTAGCATACGTACACCTGTATGCGTGCACAGGATGCATACACACGAGCGCATTTGGGCGTTTGCGCAACTACAGTCACATATATTTTAGTTTCATTACACGTAATATGTATATATGTATATATGTGTAACCAAAAATCTTTGGTTCCAAATTGCTATTCGAAAATTCGAGGGTGTACTTCCCTGGTGAAGGTTGTAGAAAGAAAGAGTGAAAGCGAGTGCCGCTTTCCGTACGCGGTCCCGTTTCGCGGGGAACAGGAATCGTCGCCAGGACAAGTCGGTTGCGGAATTAGTGGAAGCTTAGCAGAAACCGAATAATCGAAAATGAAACTGGCAGTAGACCCTTACATTTCCGGACAACAATTTCCACCACACCTGCTCTATACACTGTATACACGCGCACGTGTACATATGTTATTGTTTACTTGCGGATAACTTATAGATATACATACGTATAGATATACTTTCTCTTTTCTAATTTACAGGTATTAATCATTCATTATCGCGTCGACTTATATCTGAATATATCCATTAACAATGCATTATAAGTCGAGTATCGTTTAGCCATTGTCATTAGTTAGGAATGCTCCGACGATATTCCACACGCGTATTTACCTGGCTGCCCCCAGTTCTACGTCTCGTTAATAGATCTTTTAAGTACGGAGGGATGTTTCCGTCGCCTCCGCCGCGGTCCGCCCCATAATTGTGCATTTACGCATCTATTGTTAGCCGTGTTACGAACGGTGAGCAGGGTTGATTCTCTTCTATCTTAAGTCTTGAGTTTCGAGCGCCTGGGTCGTTAGCCCTGTCGCGAGTAGCGTTCAAAGTAAACCTCCCCCGCGATGATTATTCCTACCGAGAGTCGAAGAGAAATAAACAAAGGAGATGCTGGAATCGGCGGACATGTGGAAAATCGTCGTTCGTACGACACGACACGATGATACATGTACATATATATGTTACTTATCTACATTCTGTTTTTACGTAGATACAAACGCACACGTACCTGCTTTCGTAGAAACACGTACGCGCACGTAACACGGCTGCACAAACGTCCGCGCGCGCATACATATACACACACATGACATACGTACATACACGCAACCGTTATACGCTTCTCTTAATCGTCATACGTATGTGTACGGCTTACGTATTTAGTTAAATTCCCTTACTTGATCGCTAGATTTACTCGGTACGTCGTCGCGTTTTCTCATCCCAGTGCTTTATGCGCGGCACCCGTGTCGATTTATCTCTCGATAACAGTCACGGCGTCGTAATACGAGCGATGAAGTTGATTGTGGCAATTATAGTGGCGATTGATGGCGATGACGAGGAGGACGATGATGCGCGACGATGGCGACGATCACGATGCCGATATTCGGGATAGGAGTGGCCAGAGCCGGGGACGATAATAACAAACCGTAGTAATGTTGGTGGTGTTGGTGACAGTAACGAATGCAAGTAATGGAACGAAATCTAGCTGTGTTGGTAGTGGCGTTGGTATTTGGTAGTGGTGGTGATAGTGGTGGCGATAGTAAGAGTAGTAATAGTAGAGGTAGTAATAGTAATGGTGGTAGTGGTAGTGGTGGTGGTCAGAGTTGGGCAGAATGTAATCTAATTAGAAATTGCAAATTACGATTTAAATGTAATTGTGCAATTGATTACACATTATTTTCTGTAATCGTTAATTTAGGCAGTTGACCATTTGGTTTTGTCAACTACCTAAATTCACGATTACAGGAAACACTGTGTAATTACACAATTACATTTTAATCGTAATTTGCAATTTGTAATTAGATTACATTTTCGCCAACTCTGGTGGTGGTGGTAGTAATTGTAGTAATAGTAGTAGTAGTAGTAGTAATAGTAGTAGTAGTAATAATAGTAGTAATAGTAGTAGAGTATTAGTAGTAGTAGTAGTAGCAGTAGAAGAAGAAGAAGATGGTAATAGCAACATTAGAGTCGGCTGAAATAATACTAATGACAGTAGAAACAAATTAAATAATAATGAAAGTAACAGCGACAAGGTTCCACAACTGTAATAGTCGTAATGATACTAATGACCCAGATGATGAAAATATAGTAATACCATTAATGATAACAACGACGGCGATGATGATGATGACCGATGGTGATGATGATAATAATAATGATAATGACTGGTGATGACAATGGCGATGATTCCGTATGTAAATGACGACGACGACAATAATAATAATAATAATGACAATATCAATAATATCATTATTACATTATATACAGAGTTTATTACTTTTTATTGCATTGCCGTCCACGCAGAAAGAGAACAGTGGAAACCATCGGTTAAAATTTAAATATTGCGGATCGAATATATAATAGCTAATTTCTAAGGGACTACAAATTGCTTTCGAAAAGAACTCTCTTAGTTCAAAAACCATCTCGGTAGTACCACCTCGTCCAATTAAAGTGAATGAAATTTCAGATGTACATGTACTAGCAATGTTGTTACAACAGAAATGCTAACAATTATGAAACGGGAAGCGTGTATGTAATCTGGAAATCGAAATGCTGTGACGTCGTTGTCTGAAAGTTTATCACCCTCTGTCGTTGTAAAACGAGTAACGTTAGATTTCCGATTCCGAATATTAATAGTAATGGATAACTGCAATTACGTTCTGAGATTAATATAAGAGGGAAAGCAAAACTGAAATTACACACACATTCTCTCTCTCTCTCTCTCTCTCTCTCACCCTATCAGCAAAATTTTCTTTTTAATAACACGTTCGCTGCGGTGCCCCTACATTTTCCGATGCCTTTGTGGCATATGCTTTAGGATTAAACATATGTTTTCTCCTGAGTTCCCCTATGCCCTAACATGGGATAGCGACCTGCTATTCGGGCACGGCAGCAAACATGTTAAACAATTGAATCGCCTGTTAACTGTTTCACAGAGAAGAAATGGCACTATGTTACATGCTACGTCTTGAACGTACCTAATATTTTCTAGATAAAATCAGAAAGACGCCAAGCTACGGAAAATGAGACGAGAATGTTCCGCGTGGGCAGCAAGCGCGCGGTAATCTTTCTAAGATTATAATCGAATAGTTATGGTTGGTTTATGTCACAATCTTTAAACTTAACTCGGTACTTTGTTAGCCAGTTAACGTCTGCCTAACGATAAGTTAAACATGGTTATTAAAGTTAGATTGTTGAGCACAATTATTGATTTCTATTAGAGACTTTCGGGAAGCGCTGTGAGACGAGTTCATGTCCCCAAACTCGCTCGCCGACTTACCCTTACGCGGCAACGTGGTGGCCTCCCCTAACGAGGGCAATTCCCGCGGTTTCCAGATCGGTGAACCTTTCATGCAACACAATAGAAATATTTAGCCCTTATTTGGATAGCTGTCGAATTGCTCTGGAGCCTAGAGTGGCCAGGCTCTAGATGAAATTCAACGGGGACGTTTCTCGCGTGTGCACTTCCCCCAAGTTAAGGGGCCGTTTTACCCTGCGGGACCGAAAAATAAGCGATTCTTTGTGAATTTTTTGCGCAAAAACTGTTCGACGAATTAATTCGAAGTTTGCCAGGCTGTTTTATAGTATCTTGAACTGTTCTTCCGAATTTTTCTGCGACGATAAAAAAAGAACCATGGCAGATAGAGAGCGCTGACTGAGAGGGTTGAAAAAAGCGGGTGGTCCTGGCGTTGACGGAAAGTACCTTAAGGATTATCTGAAACAAAAAGGAAAACAGATTCTTAATCTACACGAATGTGGCTACCTGTGGTAGTAGATTTGTTGCTTATCTGTTACCGTTCCTTTTTTTATTTAAAAAAGATTCTCTCGATTTTTAGGCGAAATTCGATTCACCTTTTTCAGAAGACTGCCATTCTAACGTTTCTTTATTTTCCTTAATGAATCTACCACCATAGATAGCCACATTCATATAGATTAAGAATCTCATTTCCTTTCTGCGTTTCCGATAATCCTTGGGAGACTTTCCATCAACGCCAGGACCACCCGATTTTTTTCAACGCTCTCACACAGCATTCTACGTACATCCGCCCGTTTTTATTTTTACCAACCCGCAAAACTTCAGAAGAATGATTCAAGATACTGTAAAACAGCTTGCCAAATTTTAAACGAATTGGTCGAACAGTCTTTGTGCAGAAAATTCGCAAAGAATCACCTATCATTCGGCCCCACAAGATAGTATTAAAATCAAGGGAGATAGCAACTACCGAGAATGATTATAATCTATCGAGTTTGAATTTGCCGTACTCTGCGGAACGCTCGAGAAATAGAATCTGGGTAACAGGTTTCGTGACCTTTAACTTTCATCTTACCAAGCTCTTTAACAGTGATAGGTTGATAATTTTCCGGCTGATGGGAGGATTGGATCAATCTCGCCTGACTGCCCGTACTTCCTGCTGAAATGGTTGAAGTGGTGCTCAAAGTCAAATGATTCGGAGTGCGTCCCAAATTCGCCTTCGTCTCACCTAAAAAAGCTTGCGAGTCTTCCTCTCCCTCGGACTTCGTCCCCGGATCCATCTCGACCTTAATCTCCCCTGCATTTTTAAACAGTCCTTTTATACGCTTACAGGCCTTTACGTGCCTCGTTCGTCGGTAATTAAGCCGTACAATTTAATCTAGTCAGTCGCTAGATTCTACTGTGTCAAGTGAGCCAATTGCCGCATCTTATGTAGCTTTATCTATGCGTGTATGTTACAATGGCATCTAGTAAGTGTCAAGTCTCGCAGTTAGGTAGTCGAATGAAATCAATTAATCGGTAGAATCGGTAGGAGTGTTGCCGGTGGCATCGTCGCACGGTGGGATGGTCGCATCGTACGAATACGTGTCGTTAAAATTTAAATGAAATCCTACGCGATCAGTGATCTTACCAAACGTATCGCTTATGGTTTTGCTTCTGGGCCGAAAGCCAGGCTGTTGCTGGTTAACCGTGCCCGACTCCTCCGCGTCCTTGTCCTCGGAACTTTCGTGCTCCATCGATTGTTTCGATTGATTGTACTTGCGTTTCACATTATGCGAACTCGACACCGCTTGCGGCTTAATCGTCTTCTTTGATAGCGTGGCCAGTATCAGGGTTCCCCCGTTGCCGCTATTCTGCACCTGGCTCATCCCCGGCGGCTTCTCAAACTTCTCCACGTGCCCGGTCGACATCCGTGGCGATATTGTCATTGGCGGTTGGCCGAGATTCTGTTTCGTCGACGGTATGCTCATGTTTCGAACGGATTCTCGAATTATCTGACGGATGGTCCTTAGGAAAGCGTTTCGAAATTCTGTCGTGCTAAGGGGAAGAAAGGATTACGCATGTATGCCCCACTAACGGTATATAAAAATTTATTCGAGCAGTATATTATTCGTTATTCGAGAATAGCTTCATTTCGGTCGAAATTTTTATTCGACGATTATTCTGCCCTCTTTAGTTAAAATGTCCCATCTAGCATTTTGAAACAACCGAGAAAACTGAGGTTTTATCATTTACTTTCTACCATACTTATTTTCCTTCATTCAAATTAAAGCATGTTGTCATTATTTTGTAATAGCCTAATATAATTTTTTGTAATAAGTGTACCAGCAGTGGAATGCTTTATTAACGTGCCAATTAATTAATTGTTTTAGATAAGATATTTTAACCATTTTAAAAGAAGTTAGGTTAAATACATTAAACTGTTTATAAATCTTTACGAAGCACGTAGAGTTTTCTAACTTTACTTAAAAGGTAAAAGACGCGTGGAACTTCAAATATTTCAACATATCTCAACAAATGAAAAAATGCTAGATAGGACAGTTTAATTAAGGAGGGCAGTATTGTTACGTGTGTTGAGAAAGTGAGAAGGTAACGCGGTTCAGTGTGAAACGCGCGTTTCCTTGTGAGAATGTGATCTAAGCTGGACTCTTTCGGTGACACTAATACTATCAGACGTTACCTGTTGGAAAGCACATACACTTTCTCCGATCTTCTTTGCAATTGATTTCTTAAGTGGATCAACTCCCACAGGAAATGAGACTCCATATCTTTGGCGGAGCTAGCTCGGACTTGCACTTCGGTCACAGGTATCAACACTTGGTAGCGGATTATTTCCACCTCGCTCGAATTGGCTTTCGTGGAAACTCCCTAATTAATACAGATCAGCGTGCGTAAGGCCGATCGAACGGGGATTTGCTATGTGATTTAAAAATACGGTTCACTTACCATGAGCTTCTTCTTTTGCCTTAATCTCTCCTTGCACAGAAAGACAACCGCAGATTTAAAAACGAAACACATCGCGTGCAGCTCCAGGCCTTTCTTGATCTTGCCAAGGAAGTCAGAAATGTTGAGCCACTCGACACCTCCGTAGTAAAGAAGATCGCCGGGGCTCAGGTCGATCGGCTGTTAAATATTATTTTCACGTTTTCCAGGGTTCGTTTTAAAAATCTTGTCGAACGAGAAGCATGTTCTACGCGCTCACCTGTTTGCAAGATTTCTGGTGTTGCCTGAACAAATGGTCGAAGATAGCGCCATATTCTTCATGAATCCTTTGCATCTCGTTTATGTGCTCGGCCACTTTTTCCATACCTTTTAAGGCCTCTGCAATCGATAACCGCCGGTTGATTAATGAATTAAAAATCGTATTTTTCAAGCTAATAGAAACGATTCGATTCAGTTTTCTTTTACAAGAAGAAAGGCAATTAATTAAGAAGGAGGAAAAAATAAGAAGGATTGATAAAAAGACCAAGAACACTGTTATTTTATGAATACACTTACAATCAGTTCAATTCAGCTCTCCAACTCTTTCAATTCTCTGTGTATTTGTTACTAGATTTAATTAGATTGCTCGCTAGAGCAATATTTACCGATCAAGTGCTGGTGTTCCTCGCTTCGCTCGTCCGTGAGATTTCGAAGCTGCTGCAAAAGTAGAGGATACTTGAGTATTCTTTGGATAGGCTTTATCAAATACGATTCCAAAGTTGACGAGTGTTGTTGCCTCGGATTTCTCGCTTGCAGAAACTCTTGTAAAGCTTGATTTCCTTCGTCTGTAAGAAGCAGGCGAAAGATTAGGCGACGAGGACCAGAGGCGGGAGAGAAGCTCCCGCAAGAAACAAGTCGAATGGCATTTCACTCACTTGGATGTAGGACCTTTTGCGCTTTCGAATGACTGGCGCAAAACGAGCTGTACAGCTTGAAGTGATTCACGTAGTACAAGAAAGCACTTCCAACGGAAAACAAAACACCCTTGAAAAAAGTAATGCGGGTATTATGCTTCGTGGATAGCCAATAGATACGAGGAAAATGGCACTCGCTTCTCTCCTATCTCCCGTACCTTGAATTGACTCGGGTGGTCGAAGTTACTGAAATCAGCTTCCATCTCGATCGCGTGATCGAGATTTTGCAGGAACTGTCGCTGAAACGTAACGATTTCTTGAATGTTCCCAAACAAGGCGTTTATCTCTGCGTTCGATAGGAATGTCTCGCGCTTCAGGGGCTCCAAGTAGTTCTCCAGCAGATTGTTTAAATTCTGAAAACGGCGAAGAAACGTTAAAGTTTAATCGCCCGCATTTGGGTGCCCCGGGCTTTTTCCACCCGCCATCAACTCACTTTTACGTAAGTCCGCTCGGTCTCGATCAATTCCAGAATCACCTTCTTCAGTTTCTCGGCGTCGCTCAGCTGCCGGCTTGGCGTGAGAGCTTGCGAGTGAGAGCTAACAACGCTCCCAGTAGGACTGGACTTCCTGGTTTCGCCGGGCGATCGACAGATACCCGTCACTTGTTCGGCGGTTTTTAATAAATTCTCTATTTCGAATGAATTTGTGCGGGACGTTTGCTTGCCGTTCTCTATGTGAGGAGCCGACGCACACTCCTGAACGATGCTTTCCTTGCCTGTGTTCATCAGAAGCAATGCAAACCTTTAATTCCGGAATGTGTTTGCGGTAACTGTACCCTTAATCAGGATACAGTTGGTAGGAAACGGAGAATGGAATGTTTTGTCATTAAATAAAATAAAATAAAAATAAAAGAAAGAAATATGCGTAGCTCGAGTACAAAGGAAGCTGGGCTTTATAATTTTAATTTGCCTGTGTGTGTGTGTGTGTGTGAGAGAGAGAGAGAGAGAGAGAAAAAGAGAGGGAGCTTACTCCATCCAGGAGCTGGAACAATCAGCCCGGAAATCATTTCTTCGCTTATAACTGGTGGATCGGTTGGCGGTGGAGGGCAAACCAAACTCTCGATTATATCATCGGTAACCCTCATTATGCCTGACAGATCCGGCGGTTCGGTTCGGGATGACCTCATCATCATACAGAGACCGACCTCTTCTTGCAAAACACTTTCCAGGTACATCATATCCAGATCACTTACAATAGCACCATTGATCACCATAATCTCGTCCCCTTTAATGATACCTATAAGGTGAAACCAGCAGATTGGCATTTTATCGTAAGCAAAAATAGAATTCCTTATCTGTACATTATTATATGAACTGGACACGTGTGCACGTAGGTAAATGCAAAGGTCGCTGTGATCTTTCAGGCCTAAATCGATGATGAGGAACCTTTGGCCCGTAGCGGGCCAAAAGTGGAAACCTAACACTCTACTAAAGACCGCAATATTAAATACTTAAATATACTAGTCGAAGGATTTCAATTTATGAGGTGAATTTGTTATTTTTCACATAGATTTACAATTGAAATAATTGCGGTTCGCAATGTTAAATACTTAAATATAATAGTCGAAGGATTTTAATTTATGAGGTGAATTTGTTGTTTCTGGCATGGATTTACAATTGAAATATGTTGCAAGACCTAAGGTTGCGCTTCTAGAAATAATTTCATTTCCTCTGCCTCGACGTATTATCGGCGTCGTTATTATCATCGTTATCGTATTACAAGTGTCGATCAGCGTTCCCTCGAAGCGGCACGCCAACGCGAGTTCGCCTAACTAGTGAAGGGTGAAGTACGAAAAATCAATGGATTTCAATGCCGGTCACCATCAACGTTCTACGGCCTATTCTAAAGGAACGTTACGAAGGCCATCCGTTCCGGTCCAAGTGTAGATATCTACTGCGCAACCTTCGCTTCTAAATTAGGTACTTTGATGAAGGGGTGAGTTGCGTTCAGTCACGCGGATACATAGGAGTACGTACGTGCACACTGGCTTGAAACGAAGACTTTCTCGTCGGTATTCGCTTCTACAAAACGCGTCTTACCGTTTTGCATCGCCACACTTTTGTCCTCAACTCTGCTAACGTAACAACACAATTCGTCCTGCCTGTCGGAATTCTCGATGAGCTCCGCTTCCACCGAGAAGCCCCACATTTGTTCCAGAGTATTTCTTTGCAATTCTACTTGATACAAGATCTTCGCGCAAACTTCAACGATCTCGTGCGTGTGCAACTGAAACACACAGTTACGTGCGCGTTCAGCTTCCTTTCTTAAATTAGCCAATCCTTAAATTACCAGTACTGCAGCTACGTTCACTTATTTACAGCGATTATTAAATTGATCGTACAACTTCGTTGGAATGGTACAATTTGTCCGAACGATTTAACAAATTTGTTTTATACACCCCGTGCTTGGTATTGAATTGTAAATAGCGAAAGAATGAAATGTAATGCTCACGTATGTTTCTATCGAGTCGGTTCGATGCGGCACGAAATAATTATGATCCTCCATGTCGCGTCGCTTTTTCACGCGAACGAAATGTTCCATCGGGTTCAGGTTCTTCCTGTTGCAAGCACTCGCCAAGAACTCCTCGACCGTCATAGCGTCGCGCAAAAATACAGATACCAGCTGCCGAAGTCGGGACAAACGGCATCGATTACATAAACGAAAGGAACGGATCAACCTCCTGGTTAAGGGATGATTGCGAGGTTCCTCGATTCACCGTGGCTTACCTGGTTCTCCGGCACGCACACTTTTACTGTCTTCTCATCGTCCCTGGATGATATTTGAAGGGACCTCCGGCTGGAGCCGCTGTTTGATCTCGAGAGTAACGGCGGCCTCCTCTTCGTAGCGCCGCGACCTGCTAGCAGGTTGTTCAGCAACGAGGGGCTTCGAGCGCATATGAAGGCGTGAAACGACGACACCGTAAATACTCCTAGTTTGTTCAGTGTCTGCTTTGTAGCGCGAGACACGTGCGTCAATAAACTCTGTGGGGAAAATGAAAGATCGAAATCGAGAGGTGATTCTCGCAACGGCATTATCAGTTGCTCTCCCCTACTAATCTAGCAGAAAATCGCTCGTGCAACTTGCGCCTGCAGCATTCTATTTGCGGTGGACGCACGGCAATCAATATGATTTTCCAATAAAATGCATCTAAACGCGCATAAACTGCGCGTGTTAAACGGGAAAAGGTCTTTGGTATCGGTGCCGTGAAAAATATCTAATCTTTGATAACCCATCGCGCAATATGTAGGTATGTGTACCTACATTAGGGTGGTCCATTTTCTCGAGTCTAAAATGTATGTTTTCCACAAGGCAACGCCTTTGCGAAATTTCACCCTGATCGGACAATATTTGGTGGTCGCTGGGATTAATTCGTTTTTAAGGGCATAGGAAAGAGTTTCCGTCCGCTTTCCAATTAATCACTTTCCAGCCGACGTGCTTGTAGATTTGGGGCTACTAAGTAGAGGAAGCCACTTTTTACGCTACTAAAAGGGGCCATTCTACTGTGAAGTCGTGAAAAATTGTAATTTTTTGAGAAAAAGATTTTAAAAAATCTTTGAAAATGCTTCATTTTTCGGCCGATCATAGTGGAATGACTCCTCAAGGAATAATATACACTTAATTGTGGAAAATAATGTCGCAAATCGTAGCGAGTTGTAAACCAAGAACAGGCTTGTGGAGAGCAACGCAAAATACAAAAAACGAAATTCTCACGAGGCCGATGACCACCCTAATCTACAGATGTACGTATTCGCCGGTGTTTTTTGTGCTGTGTCACCGTTAGTCGGCTTCGTAACCTGAATCTGACGTGTCTAAAGTATCGTGCGTGACTTGGTTCTATGCCGGGTCGAGGGTGTACGATTCGTTGGGTATATTGGTCCGCGTAAGACGCTTCACATAGGAAGTACCAGAAACCAGAGATTGGCAAAAAATTATTTTAAACAAAAATTTGTGTACGAAATTAGGCAAAAAATTATTTTAAATAAAAATTTATATACGAAATTGGGCGAAAAATTATTATAAATAAAAATTTTTTGCCCATCTCTGGTAAAAATCACTGGGAGCTCCGTTCTTCGTCCGAAACACATCACAGGATATGTATCTATGTACTTACTTTCGGATTAGGTAACTCTCCGCTCTGCAGACTAGCCATATAGCACTTGAGGCGAAACTGCTCGCAGTAAAGCCGCTCCAAGTTTTCTTCCCACTGGACGATTCGATTGTTGATCTGCTGCTTCATTTCCACGTCGGAAACGACAGACTGCTGAAGATCCGCCATATGCTTCTGTTTATGGTCCTAGGCAAACGATACACACGATAGGAGGAGGTTTTATCCTCCTGCATAATGTGTTCTACATACCCGTATAGCTAACAATTAAATTGATGGAAAGTATATGAACGCGTCCTGTTTGCTTACCGAGTCTATCGCCTTCTCCAACCGAAAGATCTCTTCCTGCAATAAATGAAGGGTACCAGTTTTTCCGCGATGACGCGCGAACGCAGCGGCACATGCCGAATGGATGCTGTTCACCCAGTTCTCCAGTTCCACCTGACACGGTGCCTGACCGAAACAACGAGACGTGTTTCTTTATTCAGAACGACCAACACTGTCGCGACACTCGCGAACAATCGTCGATGCATATGTGCTTTCAGACTTTGAGGACTTTCAGAAATTCAGACTTTGACGGCTTTGAGGACTTTGAGGAGTTTCAGGACTTTCAGGTTTTGACGACTTTCAGACTTTGAGAACATTCAGATTTTGAGGACTTTGAGGACCTTGGCGAGTTTGAGGACTTTCAGACTTTGAGAACTTTCAGAATTTCAGACTTCGAGGACATTGGGGAGTTTGAGGACTTTCAGGCTTTGATGACTTTCAGACTTTGATGACTTTCAAACTTTGAGAACTTTCAGAATTTCAGACTTTCAGAATTTCCGGGCTTTAAGGACATTGGGGACTCTCAGACTTTGAGGATATTCGGGCTTTGAGGGCTTTCAAGACAATGGGGACTTTCAGACTTTGAGGACTTTCAGTGATATCCTACTTACTTGGAACAAGTAAGCATCGCCAAACGCTGTGCTCAGGCAAAATATATAATCCCTCTTCGGATGTTCCGGGATCGGTTGCATGATCGCGCCATCCACTATAATCAGGTGCTTCGGTGCCGCTTCCATGGCCCTGCTCTCTTGCGAATCGCAAGGATAGAAGAGCAACGTGGTCCCTTTCAGGCAAACCCAATAACCCTTCCACCCTCTTTTCCTCGCCAGCTCGATCTGATGTTTCTTCCGCAACAGCCACTTTTTCACGCTGAGAAACCTGCGAATCGACATCATCCATCGTCACCGAGATCCTGCCGCACAGTCATTCCCGTTTTCTCCCCCACGCTCTACTTACCCGGCCTTCCGAACCGCTCCCGTGCAATTGAACGAAGCTGCAGCCGTGCCAGTCTGGTTGCCCCGGTAGGGTGAGTTAATCACGCTTTCGCCGTCGTCGTCGTCGCTCACAGCGGTGGTTAGTGACATTCTGTCGTCGTCCGACATCTGCAATATCACGCGGATGGACGTATGTGGTTAGTCGGTCACGTCGCACCTCTTTTCGTCGGAGATATCGTATTTTAAGAACATCGAAGATAAGGGAGTAGATACTCGGAACACGCACAATTCGAAATAAGTGTATGTACAGCTGATAATTCGGGGGCCTATGTACTTATAATAAAAGGATCTTGAATTATTACCGAGTACATCGTGAACGCGTGCATTTTATCCCGTAATACGTTCGAGGTACTGAGCTAATACGTCAGACAGAAAGAGGGATGCGAGAGGATGCGAGAGGGTGCGAGAGGATGTGAGCAATCGCAGCGGGCGTAAAGAATGTATGGATCCAATAACAACAGCTTTAATCGACTTGCTCGTAGCAAGTATAACCTTGCAAAGTGTGTAAATATAATCGGATGCATAAGAAATATCGATGTCGGATAAAAATAGTGCACTTATCCAGCAGTGTTGCCCCTGCGCCAATCCAAAGGGGCTTTACCGTTTGCGGGTGTAGTGTGCAGGTATATTATACGTTACACAGAAACGTCCCTATCTACTATTAGGTGAACCGCTTGAATATCAACGGGTTTACTATCCATGCTAGTTGAAACGTCGAAGGACCACCTCGCATGCGAGTGAAGAAGACCGGCTGGTTGAAGGGAGCGAGAAATTTGACGGGGAAAGGGATACAGTGATTGGGCGGAGGGAGAAGTGACGTTGACGATAAAATTAACTGTACGACGTACAACGTACGAAACGATCACGCGGGAACTCGTGTCTCTACCTTTTTAGCATAATTTGTCATACCGCGTAGCTTCTCGCGCAATCCTCTAAGGCCCTCGCCGGCCCAAAAACTTACGACTTTTTTCAGAAAGTCAGCGTTGCACGCATCCGCGGTGATGTGCGGATGGTAATGACAGTAGCAACCCTCCTTTAGAAGCTTCATGTTCGTCTTGGCGGTGCCGTTGATCTTGAACATGATTTCTCGGCACGGCACGTTCAGGCCGTCGATATAACGCTGGGCCCAAGTGTTCAGGGCCCCGTACACGATCTTCAGCAACTTGTAGTAATAACCGTCACCGAGGCCTAGGTTCACCTTCTCCCTTACGTTCTTGCAATTGAACCAGTACAGCTTCCTCGTCTCATTGATACATATCACGCTTACCGTGTGCCTCTTGCAAAGGCAGAAATACTTTTTACAGTGCTTCTTGTGCAGGGTCCTCAGGTCCGTGTAGCTGCTGCTCGGATTCAACAGATTCAGAGTGCTATTCATACATCTGATCGCCCATCTTGGCTCTACCATTATTCGTCGTTACTCGGTTCACTTTCCTCGAACCGACAGAGAAAGGCTAGCTCCTCGACGCGGAACTGATGCGAAATCAACGGCCCCCCCGGGCGAAGCAGTCAACATGTCCGAACAGAGGAAAGGATCACCATGCCGGCGCCGATTCGGTGACAAGGTCTCTCCGCTTCGTTCTTCCCTCTTTAGTAAATCTTTATTGTCTTTCTGAAAGGCGACAGCCGAGCGGAATCGATCGCGGCGCCTTCGCCCGCAAAATTTGTCCTGGAGAATGTTTCGCGGTTCGCGGGGTACCTCGCCTCGCGTCACCTCGTCGCCTCGCTCTTCCCCTTATAATAGCGAGAAAGTAATATCCGACTGGTCGGCCCGCGTGGTCGCATCAGTCGTCGAAGCTGGCGTCCTCGCGGTGCACCATCGACGAGTAGAATTCCTCGTCCCGCTTGTAGATCTGCGCGATCTGCTTCGCGAAGGTCATAGCTAACGGCTCCAGCTCCTTTGTAAGTAAATGTAACAGGCTGATTACGAACGTGCACACAAAGTAGAAAAGACAAAGCCGACTCGCGTTGAGCATTTTCTACGGGCAGCGTATGTGTCGCCGGTTAGTTCTGTCCCGTCTAGCGATCGAGCAACCGCCAGCTCGACTAGGTAGAATGTGAACAAAGGGAGAGGCGAGAAAACGAGAAGCTTTATATTTTACAGACGCTTCCCTGAGTACGATATTATTAACCTGCGAGATAACGCCATCCTGTGGAACCATCTCCTATCATTTGTACAGCGTTCCTTCGTCTTTACTTAAGGCAAATGTATCTTACGCTCCGCAGACCGGGTCCCGATCAGCTTCCGCCTCTATACGTATAACTACAACGAATTTATCCCTCGTAATCAATAACCACGCCGGATGCAACGTAATCTTGTACTATGCGGTTCCTTTTGTACGGATCTTCTCGGCCGATCCACGGTTCAGAAGGGATACAGAATAGATCACTCCTTCCGGCATAGATACTTAGGTGTAGACCCCTCGTTACCGCGACAACTATTGCCGATCTACTCGAGGCGGTATTCGCTAGATTTCCAAGCCGGTTGGCAAATAGAACCGATCACTCTGAAAATTCGCCTATAATCCTAGAAATCCTCCTATGCACGTGCTCCCTCCTCCTACTCCTTCCCGTGGCCGAGCAAACCTTGTGTGTCCGCGGTTAAAAGTAAATATATAGAATATGATTTTCTAATACACGTGTAGATACCAACTCTCTGTATAAAAATATGTTCCTCTTTCTCGATATCACTTTCTCTTTTTGTGTTTCATAAGTATACGTACGCGTACAGATCGATTACTATATCCTCTTTAAGCGTTGAATCTGGTTCCTAGCCATTTATCACAAATCATCGTTTCATTCCTCGGCCAGTCTCCCTTCCGCCCATCCGCCCTCCCTCCCTTCCTCCTTCCTTCCCCCGTTGTACCTGGAGCGAGCTACGAATCTTTCTCAATCTCCTCTGGAGAAATCAAATCATCACTCCCTGGTTTGCCGTCGAATCTCCAGATCTAATTCGTGGACAAAATCCTTTGTGCACGGAGCGGAGAGCAAGAGGGGGCCGGGGGAACAGTGAAAAAATCCCCAGGTGCCTAATCAATCACCCGTGCGTACAGATCTAAATGACGCGCGTGTCTGAGGTTCGTTAAAGACGAGCTACGATGCATAGCTGTTCTGCGTCAACACCACGTGAGCCTGCACGTGCCGAAGAACTCTAGACACAATTGTTTCAGCAGAGCAACATTTCCGCGCGGCGGTGCCCCGATATCTGTGTCGCAGAGTAATCAGCTCCCCGGGTACGCCTCCGATTAACCTTCGCCCGGTTACCGTCGATCCCTATCTTTCCCGAAGCCGAGCAACGGGGCTCTCCCTTCTAATCCCTCCTCTAACGTGTAGCAACGGGATTTCCCGCACGCTTCCGATCCTCCAGAGTGTCACTAATGTCCCCGTCCATCGTGGACGTACGCGCGTGACGTTTCGGCTGGGTAAACTACAGACGGTACTGGTCCCCCAAACTCCTGGAGAACACGTCACACTGGGCTAGCGAGAACACCGGGAATTATCAGCCCCCGCCGGGAGAGCTGTACCGATCGCGAGCTCACCGGATTTATTACCCCCTAAAGCTCCGCGATTACGCAGCCCCGCTTTCTTTACGCGAACGAGCAGGAGGTTCGAATTAGTGGCCCGCAGCCGCGAACGTGCGTTTGCTCCAGACTGCTGCGCTGGAGAACAGGGTAGAGGAGAGCTGCTACCGCGAGGGGAATCAATACCTCGGTCCTTCGCGAGAACCGAAAGGGGGAGCGGGGCGAACCGGTAGTAGGGAAACGAAAGGTTGGCGAGGGGTTGCGAAGAGGCCGCGGAATCAGGCTTGCAATAGGAAAGTGGGTGACGATATAGAAGGGGCAAGCGGCACGGTGGGGAGGGGGTGGGGTGGGGGTGGAGGATCCTACCGGAAGGGGTAGAAACTGGTGGTGGGTGGCGGTGGCGGCGGTGGCGTTAACGGTGGCGGTGGTGGCGGCGGCGATGGCAAAACTTTCTGGTGGGGGAGAAGAAAACATTGCTAAAGCACCGAGCTACGAAAGGGGTGTTATACTTCGGGGAGAGCGAAGCGTAATGCCGCCGAACGCGGCACCGCGCTGTGACGGATTACTCGGACCCCTGTCCGCTGGCAGTAATGTCGCGAATCGTGCGCCGCGCGAGTGACAATCGCAGGGCGCGCAGAATACCTACCTTGAACGCTCCACCTAACGCAAACATTACGACATCTCGTAGGGTAAGCGTGGAGGGAGTCCTAGGGACTGGCGAACACGAGAGAGAAGCGAAGAGTACTCGGTATAGGAAATCCTCCTCGGATTATTCGTTTGCGCATGCACTTGTTGTTGTTGACAAGGGAAAGTCTATCTTCGACTTTCCATCTACTGGCGCCACGAGCCTGCGTGTATCTACCGGCACGTGTTGGATCCCACTGTTTAACCACCGTTTTCTTCCTTTTCGGGGATCATGTACATACGTGCGCGGGGTAAGTGGGGAGAGAAATTTAATTGCAGCTCCTCTGACGTTCGGGTGGCCGGTTGCGAAGCGTCGATTTTTATCTCCCCGGAGGGAAAAGGCGAGGGGATATTGTCTACTCGATCCGAAAGAGATGGTGTATAGGAATAGACTGGAAGGTGTCGCGGATACGAGGTTTGCAGGCAGGGTTAGTAGGTTATCGACGTTCCCGGGGTAGATATGCGCTTTTCTTGCAACATCGATGGACATAATTGCGTGTGCCCATAAATACGCGCGCTCCTCTACCTCGGAGTTTCGTAGGAACCGAGGCGATCGGGTGTTTCTCGCACGACATGTGTGACACGAGAATGCTTGGTACATATGGTGCAGTTTGCCACGCATTTTTACTAGGGCTGGGACTATTTGTCGAATTTTTCGGTATTCGAATATTCGAATACTTCGGTTGCTCAATTATTTGGCGAATATAATTCGAATATCCAAGTATTCGAATACTATTTGAATATTTAAGTATTTAAATACTGATGTATTCGAATAGTATGGTGTGAATTATAAATCAAGTTCTTTAGGTTCATTTGTCAGGGTGAAATCTTGTAAGATAATTTTCACCCACTTCACACCATACTATTCGAATACATCAGTATTCGAATTGTATTCGAATATAGCAGTATTCGAATAGTATTCGAATAGTATTGGAATATAGCAGTATTCGAATAGTATTCGAATAGTATTGGAATATAGCTGTATTCGAATAGTATTCGAATATAGCAGTATTCGAATAGTATTCGAATATAGGAGTATTCGATTAATAACATTCGAATACTCAAATATTCGAAGTTTATTCGTAGCATTAGAATACTTGCAAAATATTCGAATATTAAATTATTCGAATACTTGTAAAATATTCGAATATTAAATTATTCGAATACTTGTAAAATATTCGAATATTAATTCGAATAGTCCCAGCCCTAATTTTTACGTGTCTCGCGTTACCTTAAAACGCATAAACAGGCGACTTTATACGTCGAGCAAAACCTGTTCCTCGTTGCATTGTACTCATAATATTCCCAAAATTATGTTTCATCTCTATTATTTTTCCCGCTTCGTGCAAGCAAATTACGAATAGCTACGCTTTACGCGAAACACGCGGTTCGGTTGAAATGATAAAATGGTGAATTATAAACGATAAATGGAAATCGTTTAAAAATAATCATTATATTGTAATGGCAAGATTTAAGGATTCAAAACACGCGGGGCTGTCAGAGTTTTAATATATATTCCATCTAATGGAATGCGATTTGGTAGCGTAAATATGTGTGTATTTCTCAAGCAGTTGTAAAAGCATTCCACACACACGCAGAGCTGAAGGAGAAAATTGTAATAGAGCTAGGGCGAAAATGCAATCATTCGTGCATTACATAGTGCATTCGGTTAATCGGTTTCCATGCGTTGTTTATAAACGTTTCATACAAAATTCCAGTGTTTTTTCAATAGATCGAGAAGTTAACAATCACCGTGTCTCACCGGCTTCACTGTTGGCTATGTACTTTTAGGTTCACTTCTACTCGCTAAAGTTCGAGCTAACCGAAGCAACAAAGCGTTTGAATGGGATCTCGACATATCGGTTTGATAAGGTCAACAGCTCTATTGAGACGACTTACCTCGGAGGATGTCAAGTAGCAGAGTCTCGAGTCTGTGCTCTCCAAGGAAGCTTGTTGAACTATCCCGTATCTACCGTCTCTGTCGGACATGTAATCGGATCTGACGCTGTCCTGCCTGTCAAAGGTGCCTCTGGAAAATAGAGAAAAGTTCTATGTTTAACTAACGGCGACAGTGCGCTATTGCCACTGAAGCACACGGATGGGATGCGTGACGATTCTACATTCACGCGTTTCACATCTAGAGTACAAATGTCCGAATAAACGGCGTCGGAGAGATGGGTACACATACAGTATCGTTGGAACGGAGGTACCGATAATGCGTGATTTTAAGGAGGGAGACCTACCTAGAAGTTTACGAAAAATCGATTCTTATATTTTCCTGAAGAACGTCTTGGAAATATATCCTGAAAGTGTCAAGTTGATCCGATCAAAATTGACAAAGTTATACGCGTGTAAGTAGATAGGTGTTCCTCGGTGGAGCGCTCAGACCCAAATAATTAAACGCGTTTCCCTCAAAATCGTGTCTTCAAAGTCGGTGACACACATAACTCGAAAATTAATTAATAGATTAGCTCGAAGCTTTGCAGGCTTATTTTAGGGTTAAAATTCTATGCGCTATCGGGAGTTTTTCCTTCATTTTGCCGGGGTTTCTTTTTAAACTAAAAAATCGAGCGATTTTTCACCAAATATCGATGCTTTAATTTTTTATCTCAAAATTTTATCTTATCTTAAAATCTATTTTATCTCAAAATAATTCCTCCAAAATCGAGCCCGATAGCGCCTAGATAATTGCATATATTATCTAAAAAAAAAATCGAATTTTCAGTTTTGGATAATCCCGCACTAAAAAAAAGGACGTCTCGGGCATCGCCTATAATTCACAAACCTTTCAATATTTTTTACCACAAAAAACACTGAAATATCCGTAAGATGTACACTTTCCAATAGACTAATGTTTAATAATAAAAGTTTATCGGTTTTCCTAGAAAAAATTCCCAAAGCAGCATGTTGTTCTGACCGTTCTAAGTAGGCCTCCCACCTTAAAGCTTTCCTGAAATTTAGTGTTTTGGATAAGCCAACGCATAGAATCGGCATCGAACGAACGAATTTGTTACTCCTGACGTTATTCTACCCTATTATCTTGCGTAAGAACGTACATTAGAACACGTAGCGTCACGTAATACTACTCTGAATTTCGCGGCCGAAGCAAGACAATGGGTTGAACAATTCCGGACGTGTCGGTGAAAGGTATCGATAGAAATGGCGATGCAAAGGATAAAGAACGTCGATGGTGGAGAACAGAAAACGAGCAGAATTTCCTTAGAGTGGAGAGAACGTGAGTAGCTTAGGGTGCAAGTGTAGGTAACTACGTGCAATTTTAAGGAAGGAAAGTAGAGTCACACTATTACGAACAGCGTGGATAGCCTTTATGCCTATACCAATGAGGATTAATGAACGCACGCGACTATATCGTTGATTCATGAAATCAGCGTTACCCTCCAGAAACTGTAACCGTGCAAAGTTTTAGGGCGAGTGGTTCTTTAACACCGTAGGTACCGTTGCATTTCTCACCTTTGTTCTAAGGAATCGGTTCGATTGGACTTATATCCGCTATCGTTAAGGCTGCTTTCATGTCTCAACGATGGAAGGGAGTCCCACGGAGATTCTCGTCTGTGCCCCGAATAACTTTGATTTATCGAACTGGAAGCACCAGATCCAAGAGTCGAACTACCCGACTGCCATCCGTCAGAATGCCGAAACCACTGTGCACGCGCGGATTCTCCAATGCAGCTGGCACATCTTAAAATTTCACATGTCTGTCATTTAACTGGTGTATCTCTCTCGCTCGCTCACTCGCTCAATCACTCTGACACCCTCCCGCACACTGAGTTTTAAGGGGGGAGGCTGGTTTAGGACGCTGAGAACACGGTGATTTTTATAAGAATTATTTTCTTCGCGGATATAAAGAGAATCTTTCCAAAACTGTAAGAGTCTTTTATTCAATAATGATTCACATGAATTTATATCGTCAATGAATGAAAAAGATTTATGCAGAAATTAAAGTAAACCATTGTAACTTTTTCGTTGGAGTCCCATAACTTTGTCAATTTCAGATTTTTCTCTTATTTTTTTAATACCTATTATTTTTTTTTAATACTTATGGTTTTTAAGTACCATTAATTTTTTGGAAAAATTCTCTTTATATTTGTTGAGAAAATAATTCTTAAAAATCACCGCGTTTTCAGCGTCCTAAGCCAGGTTCCCTTCTTAAATATGGTGTCGATCAATCGACTGGAAAGATTTGAGAATTCTCTACGAAAAGCCCCGATGAAAATAATCATTCGTGAAGAAAGACGTGGTATGGTTTTCAATTGAGACAAGCTTTACTGTTCAAGGGGGTATTCTCGTCTAGAAATCCTCTATCCTCTTTAGGGACGACGCACAAACAAACTACACATTTCAAACAAACATTTCAGTAACTTGCAAAAAAATTTCAGCTATATTGTATGATAATAATTAGGGTAACTGTACTCATAGTTAACAGTGTACCAATAGTTGACACTTTTATTTTCAGTCACGAATAATAAGCTGTCTATTAAAAAAACGTTTCTGACTAATACTTTTTCAAACAGTGTATTAGTCAAAAACATTTTTTTAATAGAAAGCTTATTATTCGTGACTGAAAATAAAAGTGTCAACTATTGGTACACTGTCAACTATGAGTACAGTTATCCTAATGGAGATATAGATTTTTCTCAAAATGGTGTTTTTTCTAGTGGGTCAATCTGGTCCATTTTTTTCGCACACCTTCAGAGAACATATAATTCTAGCTGGTAGAAGAATCGAGAAAAAAGAGTTTTTCATTTCTAAAAATTAATTTATATTCAAAGTCTCGCCATTTTGTGAATCTTTTATTTTTTTTTATAAATCTCATGGGGACTATAGCCACACACTTATTGATGAAGAATCCTTCTGGGTTTTTGTTTTAGTTCAATGGAACAGCCGGAATCGAGCGGACCATGATCAAATTTTTTGCACACACTTTACGATATCTCCCATAATTTCTGACCCATATCTCCATTAATTATTATTATATATGGCTGAAATTTTTTTCACAACTTACTGAAATCTTAACAAATACGCGTGTATAATGATCATCGGTAAAAACTGTGTAGTTTTTTTGTTCGCCGTCCCTAAAGAATGGTAAAAAATTGACCTTCTAGGCGAGAATGCCTCCTCAACGTCACTTAAAACATTGTCGAGCTTTACTTCATAAAGTATACATTCGATCGTATAAAAATGCGAGTCCCGCATCTAGAAATTACCTAGAATTGTAATCGCTAAGGTATCCACGATCACGGTCCGCGTCTCTCTCCCTCTTTTCGCGTATCATCTCGTTGCGATCGCTATAGTAACCGTCTCTGCTGTCCTTACTGCTTTGCCTCTCGGTGCAATAGCGATGCGACAATGGCAACGTCGACGATTTGTTTGAATTAGGACCTGAAAGGGTTGCACGTCATGAGTATCCTCGGCACAGGGGAAAACTATTATAAAGGCGGGAAAATGTTAAAGGGTAACGGGAGAAGCGAGGAGGGAGTGGATGGAAGAAGAGTGAAGAGAAGACTAACGTTGGAAAGTAAAGAGTTAATTTATCGAAACACAATTTCTCCGCTATTACCAATTGAAATTTTTTCAAACCGACGAAAAACATCACCTAAGTAGTAAACTAATCCTTCCAGCTTCTCAGAAAAGCTCGACTCCGCTGGACCAATTTTAAAATAGCTATTGTATTTTAAAGAGCCTGCGAATATGTTCGTGATTTAGAGAAACGTGTCATTGAGACTTACGTCTGCGGGAAACGTGAGGTGTACGCTGAACGTTTAGTGGTATATTCTCTGCAAACTCTGCAACATGAAGCGACAGCATAGTTGAAAATTGACGTTGGCGCGCGAGCACTTGGTAATGGGCGCAAACAATTAAAAGTAGAAGCAAGCCCTTGCAGCTAGGGCTGTTCGAGTACTCGCATATTCGAGTAGCTTGAAATTCGGGCCGAGCCGGGACTCGGTTTCCGAGCCGAGCCGAGTACTCGAAGAGAAACAAAAAAAAAAAGAAAAATCGACTAGTCGGTTCTCTTCGAGCCGCGCGAAAAAATTCGAGTACTCGATTCTTTGGAGCCGCTCGGTTTTTACGAGTACTCGGTTCTTCGAGCCGAGTCAGGCTCGGCTCGCCTTTTTTTTCGAGTACCCGAACAGCTCTACTTGCGGCACAGTTTACTCACCTAAATTCTCCATACTTTGCGTGAGCAGTGCCTCGAACGTGCGCAGGCTGTAACTCTCGGCGTCCATGCCCTTAGCCAAGGTGTTCCTCAAGTGCATCTCGTATTCGAGGAGGAGCCTGCTGGTCGGGCTGCCGGGCGTCGAGACCGACTGCATGCTCTGTTGCTGATACGGCTGGCCGCCGTTGCAACGGCGGGAATTACAATGCGTCGGCTGCTCCATGTCGGAGTTACCGTTGGAGGAACTCGGCGTGGTCGCGTAGCACTGATTATCGAAGATGACATTATCCGAGGGCGGGGACATATCACCTGTGCATCGGTTACGTTCCGAATCTAAGTAGGTGGTCCTGTCTCTGCCGCCTACGACAAACAGGTGCCTCATGCAAGAATTGGAAACGGTGTGACGAGATCGTATTCAGCTGTCGGAGGAAAAGAATCGTTACTTTACTGCGTCCAGGTTGGGTTCGACGGTGTGGTTCGGATGATGTTGACATGCGCCATGCACCCTCGCTAACTGGCTACGCACCCCATTATGTATTTATACACCGTAATACCTTTCTTTTTTTAATCGCTCGGGACATTATGACATTAACAGGTTGACACGTGCGAGCCGAGGCACGAGGCATGCCCGTGATAAATCTAGACGCCTGTCTGATCCGTTACGGAGTAACTCTACTTGCAGTATCTCTGTGTGTATTAGAGCTGTTCGAGTACTCGCCTACTCGAGTACAGTAATTCGTGGTTATCGTCCCGTTTTTACCACGCGTAATAGTCGCGCTCACTATCCCCACCATTTCTTGGAATCCTTCGGTCGAGAGTGAGAGAACGAAAGAATCTACGGCAACTTCGTGTCAACTGTTTCGTTCCCTCTCGGTCGCCCGAATCGTGTCCGCATCGCGTAATACGCCCGCCGCCAGCCCCGTTCGTCGGGACTATTACGACGAATTACTGTAGCTTGAAATTCGGGCCGAGCCGGGACTCGGTTTCCGAGCCGAGCCGAGTACTCGAAGATAGAGAGAGAGAAAAAGAAAAATCGACTAGTCGGTTCTTTTCGAGCCGCTCGAAAAAATTCGAGTACTCGATTCTTTGGAGCCGCTCGGTTCTTACGAGTACTCGGTTCTTCGAGCCGAGTCAGGCTCGGCTCGCTTTTTTCGAGTACTCGAACGGCTCTAGTGTGTACGCTATATGTGCCTGTGCATATTTCAATTAGCGCTCACTCGATCGCAGTTTGATTTTTAAACGAAGTATTGTCTTGCCTTGGACGGACGAAACCTTACGGCCTACACGTGCAGTATAGGTATTTATGCGTTTAAGTACGTATGCGCGCTTAATTGCATGTGTGTAAGTACACTAAGGTGCCTTTTTAAACGTCACTCCCGCTACAAGTAACAAGTAGTAGAGCTACTGTAAACGTGGACACTCCCTTGCTTTAAGGGGTCATGCTCAGTCAGGAGGCCGAAAAGAGGGTGGTCTTTGGAAATTTTTTACTCGAAAGCTATAAGACATTTCTCAAAAAATCTTTTTTCCTTTTAAGGATTGCATCTAGTACCGTGCATCGTAATTTTTTTATTCAAAAATATTTATCAATAACTAAGTTATTGTCCATCACTCGAAGGTTCTCTGAAAAAAAGGCTTCTGCGGTGACCACTGCTGCTCGAAAGTCGATCATCAAAAATAAAAAGTTCAAAAGAATTTACTTATTATATTATATTGTCTAGTATTTGAACGAAGGATTTTTCGAAACATTGATTTGGGAAAAAATGGCTAATGTTTAAAGTGAAAGTTTCAAGTTTTATCATAAATCGCGCTTAATTTTCGCCAATTAAAGGAATACTAAGCATCGGATAAAAAAATCCTTCGTTCAAAGACTAGTTTATTGTTCCTATAGTAAGCTTGTAAAATTTGAAGTAAATCGGTTGAATGGTTTTTTAAATATTTTGGTCACCGCAGAAGCCTTTTATTTGAGAGAACCTTCGAGTGATGGACAATAACTTAGTTATTGATAAATATTTTTAAATAAAACAATTACGATGCACGGTACTAGATGCAATCCTTAAAAGGAAAAAAGATTCTTTCAGAAATGTGTTATAGTTTTTGAGTAACAAAATTTCCAAGGCCACCCTTTTTCGGCCTCCTGACTGAGCATGACCCCTTAACGCAACCTGTTTCTCCCAAAAAGCTGCAGGCGGTTCAAATATCATAGGTAGTATGTATTAGGCCTGTGCGAGTACTAGAATTTCCAGTCGAATAATGATCGAAGTTTGAGCTTTCCGACCTCCTTGAAATCGACGAACTGTTTGAAAAAAAATATGCCAACTGCTTGAACAACCCAAACTTATCGAGTGTTCGAGCCCCCGCGAGACTTAGAGTTACTTGGAAATCAATTTTTACCTAGAAAATTCACTGGTATTCGATATTGAATACACAAATATTCAAGTACCACGAGTAATTCGAATATTCACGAGTAACTCAAAAGTTGGAGCTCTGCTCGAATATATTCGAGTAAAGGCTTTAGTAATTCGAAAATCCAAGTAATTCGAAGTCTCATTTGATTTTTTCAAGTAGCTCGCATTTTTTCTTCAAAAAGTTCTTCGATTTCAAGCCGCTCGATAAATTCAAACTCAGTTCGTAAATTCAGGGTACTCGCACACCCCTGGTATATATCCCCAGATTGTAGTTACCGCGTTATTATATCTTACAGCTTCCGTTCCCTTTAAGAGAAGAAAGGTATCGATTGGAATAGGCTTATAGCCAACGGCATGCATTCGCCGTTAGTGTCCGTTAAGCAATGACTCCGAAAAGGCGCGCAAAACGTAAGAAAAGCTCTAAGCGTAATGAATTCCCGTATAAATACATACATAGTAGCTACGTACGCGCGCTTGTATGGAAAGAAACAAGAGTGTATGTGGCATAAAATGGCTGGATCGATGTTAAACTAAAACGGTCCCGAAAGCTCAAGTGATAAGTGGTTTGTATGGAGTCGCAATGTTGTTTTAAAGGGTCATGCCTAGTTGGCAAACGAAGAAGAACCTGATTTTTAGGAATTTTTTGTGAAAAGTGTGATGTACGTTTCTTACAACTATTTCCTTATTTTAGAAGTACATATATTCAGCAACCCTCAGGAATTTTGTTATAGGAAAATATTAAATAGTGAAGGAATAACAGCCATTCTCGCGGAAGCTGTTTTTATAACGGCGCTACGCGGTGAGCAAAATTTCTCCGAGTCGGATCATCTGAAATCAGAAAGTGAAGAAGATTCTGTTAATATATGAGTTTATCTCGTTCGTGAACGAAGGATTATTCAAAGAAATGATTTCAGAAAAAATGACGGCCGTTTAACGCAGAATCAGAATTTTCCAATATCTGAATTGTTCGTTTTTCGTAAATTAAAAATAGAGTTTGCATCGAAAACAAAAATCCTTCTTTCACGAACTAGATAAACTCATATACTAACAGAATCTTCTTCACTTTTCGATTTCAAATGATCCGGCTCGGAGAAATCGTGCTCATCGCTAAAAGAAAATAGCTTCCGGGAGAGTGGCTGTTATTCGTTCACTTTTTAATAACAAAATCACTGAGAGTTGCTGAATATATGTACTTTTAAAATAAGCAAATAGTTGTAAAAAATATAGATTAGACTTTCCGCAGAAAATTCCTGAAAATCACGTTTCCCTTTCGCCTGCCAACTAGGCCCGCCCCTTAAACGGTAAGAGACAATTACGACGAACCAGCGTGCGTAATCACTGCCACGGGATATCTTAATTGGAATAGAAATTAGTCGTATGTACCAGTATACTGGCGTCCCATGTCGTGCACGCTTCTAGACGCCTGGAATTTGTTATTATACGGAGCTCGATATGGATGCGCATAGTTTTCGTTCTCAGTCTCTTGTATAACATACTTCTGATTATTATTGCTCGGGTGATAATGGTAACTATGGTGGCTGTGCCTTTTCCTGGTCATCTCCGGCGACGTGACGGGGCTGTCGATGCTCGACATAGGCTTTAGCATCCTCTTCAGGGTGTTCGAGTCTAAGCTAATACCACCGTTCTGCGCATTCTCTATTCTCATGTCGTCGGTGCTTTTGCTCTTCGACTTTCGGCCCCCGTGATTATTATTCACTATGTTGAAGATGTTCCCGTTCTGCATCTCCAGGTCCGTGTAATCGGCCGACTTAGTGTGATGCAATTGCTCCTTTCGCAGACACTTGTTCTGCAACGTACCGCCGGCCTGAGTGCCTTCGGACTTCAGCATCTCGGTGCCGTTCTGCTGGGTGGACGTGTCTTGGCTTTGCTTCTGTGACTTTTTCGGCGAGACCGCGGTGCCCTTCTCCTCCGGGCTATCGATCTGTAATTTAACGTAAGCAGCTTACAACATCGCTTCCGTCCACCTAGTGCGGTGCACTGCCCTATGCAGATCTCTGTGCGTAGGCGAGTAAGTACAAGCGCGGGGGCTGTGTGCTAGCATTAATAGCGCTGAAATGAAACGCGCGTGGGAATTATTTTGCAGTATAATAGTATGTGTTCGCACACAGGGATGGATGTATAACTGTCATGGGTCAGACGCGCCGCCACCGACGCCGCTGCCGCCTCCGCCTCGCGCAGTGGGGAACTTCGAATGTGTCACTAATGTTGTTTTACAACTTGCCTGCGACCCGACAGTAACCGTTTCGATACCAACGTTTGCTGTCTTCGGCGTGGTCTGGCACGTCTCTGTCTGCTTCTCCTTCTGTTTCGCCGAGTCGCCGCTGGCTTTCGGTGTCTTGCCAGGTGTGGTATTAGTGTTGTTGACGTTGTCGTAAAGGGACGCGCTGGACGTCGCCGCGGTTATCTTCTCGCGGGCCGGGGTCATCTCCATGTCCGCGGAACGTGCCATTGTACGTGGAAGCGTGGAGGTACCTGTAACTACGCGAATCGTGCGACCATTGAATCAGGGGACAATTGAATGTTACCATGCAGCCGAGAATAGATAGAAACGCGAACCCCGGGGACCGTTCTTAAGGGGGGATTCTCGTGTAACAGCCACTGAAATTTATGATTTTTTTTGGAAAAAACCATTGTTAATATTGCGTTAAACTCTTTTGGGACATAAAGAGGCATCTTTAAACTTGCAGAAAATATTTTTTTTATGTCGATACTTCTTATTATATATTAATTATTGTGGCATCGCTGTATCTTGACCTGAAATTTTAATTTTAATTTCTATCTATAATACTTTTCTTCGTTAGTATAAAGAATAATATAAAAAAAATTTCTTAGGAAAGAACTTGCTTTTTCTTTCAAACGCTATAACTCTTTCAGTTTTTCATTTTTTTTCTCTTTAAAGTAGACCAATCCCAGCGTAAACTATCTAACTTTAAGAATCTTCTATTTTCTTTGCAATGAGATGACTGTGATAGGTGCTCCACATCCCCCAACAGGGGGACATCGTCGAAGAGGTGGACAATATTCCACAATAATTAATAAATAATAAGAAGGATCGACGTAAAAAAATATTTTCTACGAGTTCAAAGATGCCTGCTTATATGTCAAAAAAGTTTAATCCAATATGACCGACAGTTTTTTCAAAAGAAATTCTTAAACATTAGTTACTTTTGGGGCCGTTAGACGAGAATGCCCCCTTAAATTACGTAAGGGTAATTTTGGCGATTTCTTACCACCACCCTCCCCCGGTAAAAGAATTCGTAATTCCAACCACCCTATTCATTCTTACGTAATATTTTTAGCTTCCACTTTTTCTTAAATTTAAATTAAAATTACTTTTCTGGAATATTAATAATAGAATTTGTATTTACTGAAGATTAGATTAAAGAATATTACGTAAGACTCTACTTGACTTCCCCTGTTCTAAGAAAACGCTTTACGTAATTTAAGGAGGACCCCCCATGAGACACGGCGCGCGAGCACCGACTCTCGTCGTTTGCAATTCAAATCGCTAGCTAATAGTCAGACCGTTTCGGGGCGCATACGAATTAATAAGTATACATATATCGTACCGCAGAAGCCCCGATATCTGGGATCTTGATTTCGAAGTCTGGTCAACGGCTCCGCGTTCATACATGTGCATTGAGGCTCTCTGGATCTGCTCGGCGACGCCGGCGTAGATAGGGGCGTTCTCCGCGTTTTGATCTTCTGCTTGTTTGGTGGTTCGAGCTTCAACGAGTAAGAAGAGGACGCTTTCCTTGAAATCCTGAATGACGGTGACTGTACGGAAAATTAACTAATGACTGTAAATGACTCAAGTCCCATCGAATCGATTTTCTTAACCCCAGACTCGTGTTCACGCCGTGGGTACGCAATTCTTTCGATATCGAGAATGTCTCCCCCGACTCTTTCCAACACAGAACGGCCAATGCAAAAACACAAAACAACGTAAGCATCGTTCAGCGGGAAAGCTCTGCCGTTTCTCTTCGCGTAATGGTAAATGTGGCATTTTTACTTTCCACGCGAAATGCACCCGGGGCTCTAAAGGGGCCATTAGCCAGCAATAGGTGCGTGTACAGGGTGTTAAAAAAGTGACGGTCACTGCTTTCAGGGGTGAATGCAAAAATGTTTATGCACCTTGAAAATCAATGTTAATTTTTTTTTTCTTTACATCGACATATTCTGCTCGCTGAAAGGAGAAGAAGCCTAGAAGGAACTTAGTGTCGCAAACGAACCATTTCCTAAAAAAATATTGATAAAGATTTGGCACGGATGAAGAGATCATCAAAACTTTATCAATTTTGTTTTTAGGAAACGATAGGTTTGCGACATATGGTTCCCTTTAGACTTTTCCTCCTTTCAGCGAGCAGAATATGTCGATGTAAAGAAAAAGAATTAATATTAATTTTCAATGTGTATGAACAACTTTCCAGCAATTTTTTTATTCACCCATGAAAGCAACGACGATCTCCATTTTTAAACAAATCTTCTTTCGTCGCAGTTGTTACAAACTTGTAATTCTACGTAAGAATGTACCATTACGATACAAGAGAAATACGTCTGAACTTTACCACAGACGTAACGCAAGCGAATTGGTTGGCTTTAAAACTTACGCAACACTCTCTGAATTGTTTCGCATCTATCGGCGAGGTAAAATTCAATCCCCACGTGTCGTTAGTCATTGTATCCTTCCAATAAACGAAGCAGTCCGAGGCTTGTCCGATACGTGTTCCTTAAACATGTGCGAAAGGAAAGAAACGAACGAATCACAACACTGGCAATTTCTCTCTCCTCCTTCCTTATTTTAACTATCCTCTCGTTGCTAGAGGGAATGGAATATCGGCCTTACCTGGTTGGACCAATCGCACGTCTAGAATTTTGTCCACCTGACTATTGTACGCGGTAATATGGAAGACGTATTCGGGCGAATCTTGGATGCAAGTGATATTTACAGGAACTAAATCGTCCGACACCAGCTGCCATTTCACGGTCCCCGCCCCGCTTGCGCTCACATGAAACACTTCGGCCCACAACCTAAAAAATCTCATTACTGAACTGGTGGTCGCGACGCAGGAACGTTTCTTTCACGCATCGGAATTCATTAAACAGGGGAATACTTGAAAGAAACGGACGGGCGAGGAGTAACCTGAACAAAAGAGAAGCTTCCCGAAACGATCGTTTCCAAGTGATTCACATCAGAGAGATGCTCCAGCGACGGCAATAATAATTTTAAACAACGTTCTCGATTATTCTCCCCATTCGTGGCATTTCTCCGTTCGTATGCGATAAAATACATCGAGCGCTGTTAAATTCTTACGAAATTTGGCACAGAGATGAGGTGTACAAAGTACTTGCATATTACTCGAAACATACCGGAGGGGGAGGATCGAGTGGATCGGTGTTTTAAACAAAACATTGCACGCACGAGACAGAGATTTATAGTTTATACCCCTTTTAAGGGGAAAACCTGGTGTAATCGATAGGGATCAAGGCTCTCTCGGGGATTTTTTTGTAAGCAAAATATACATGTAATCTTTTTAAAACTTTCAGGCTGTATTAGGGAACAGACATTTTTTTATTTAAAATTAGTGCGGTAATTCCAAATGCCGCAAGTGTTTATGAGCAGCCAAAAGAAACTTGATTTCTGCCGATTACACCAGCTTCCTATTCTTTGGGCTAGAAACACAGCGAAATTTTAGATTTTTTTTTAAGAAACTAGCGATTCGAATAATCTGAAATTTGAACCATGTTTTTATGCATCTTTGAAGAAGTTGTGGTTTTTTTTATATTAATTTTTAATCATAAACATAGGAGTTCTTTGATTACATAAGAAAATTGGCGCAGAATTGTATAGCAAAAGTTAAAGTTTCAGACCTTTCAATTTAAAAACTCTCCACACTCCTCAAAAAATTTTTGTATTTTTCTCTGACTCGTCAAATTATGGCTACATATGTATACATTGAAACGCCGTTTCATTTTTCTGTCTTAGATTACCAGGAAGATAAATATCGTACACACCAGCGGACGACGAATTTTCCGCGACGTGATAGTCGATCGTGTATAACTCTTATATTTGTTATTAAAAATTCATAAAAAAAGACTATTGCTTCCTCAAAGATGCATCAAATTATGGTCCAAATGTCAGATGAATCAAATCGCTAGTTTCTTTACAAAAAATCCCCAATTTTGCTATGTTTTTACTCGAAATGTGTTGGTCAATCATGTATAACTCCTATATTTGTTATTAAAAATTCATAAAAAAAGCACTATTACTTCCTCAAAGATGCCTCAAAATATGGTCCAAATGTCAGACGAATCAAATCGCTAATTTCTTTTAAAAAAATCCTTAATTTTGCTATGTTTCTAGCCCAAAGAATACGATTCCCCTTAACTTGCAACTCTCTGGAATCAAATGATTCGAATTCTTTCAGCTAATTTCCGGGATGACATGCATTTTCTACGGCGCCAAATAGCGTACTGTACTCTAAATAAATGCCACTTACACACCGCATATCAATCCGATTATCGTGTTCTGTGCAACATCTGCTTTCGCAGCGAGAGACGCGAACGACACAGCTAACACTGTCTCGCGTAGGTGGAGGATTTCGTGAATTGCAACGTGCATCTGTTTCTCGCAGTTTCGCACATTCGACATGCAAACGCGGCGTAGATCGCAGAATCAAGTCTAAAGGAAGCTAGAAGAAGGGAGAGAGGGGAGGCATGTCGCGCGAACGCGTATGCTTGTTTGCGTGTACGCGTAAACATGTATGCACACGTTACGTATACATTGAAGCGGAAAGTAAAGCAATGAAACGGGCGATATAAATTTTTAGAATAACCGAACGGATCACAGTGTATGCACTTAAGTAGATGCATATGATAGCAAAGGATTCTTGCATTCAAATGCGAGTACAATAATCAAGACGCGATACTACGGCGCAATCGCTCGAACGATTCTTGCAAATTGTGGCAAGTCGTACATGCACTGTGTTCGGAATAAATGGGCGAGGGATCGGTATGAGCATCGATCTTGGACAACGAGCGATACAGTAAAGAAACACAGAAAGGCCAGGAATGGATTAAACAGTATAGATCGCATCGAAAAATAAAGTGAGAATTAGAGAGAAAGGAAGAGAAAGTGACTTGCCTAAACGCGCAGATAGATGTGAGTACGAGTACATGTGTATGTGTGTGTGTGTATATGTGGGCGTGGATGTACTCGCGTGCGCGTAGAAGGGACCAACCAGCAAATAATTTAGCAAAATTCAGGGGGGAAAGGAAGAGGGATGGAGAGAGAGAGAGAGAGAGAGAGAGAGAGAGAGAGAAAGAGAGAGAGAAAAGAAGAGTAAGTAGTAAGCAGTAAGTAGTGAGGAGAAGAAAGAAAAGGCGAACCCAGGTAGAGCAGTTTGTGTTTCTCAATACAATCAACCACGTTACTACAGTGGAATAGTAACGCGTAGGTATCGACTACTGCTTTTAGTTTCTAGACGAGATCATTGAAATATCTTTCTCCAAGTAAGAAAGGAATCGATACACTTCCGCGCGATGGGTACTTTAATACAATACCTCCTACAAACGATTCTTAGCCCTACAGTGCACGGTTAAATTAAAAGCCTCACAGGCCGATTTCCCCAAAATCTCCAAATCAAAGAGTGCACGGATGTTCTGAGAAGAGAATGTTTTTAGACTGCGCGTAATCTAATCTGCACTCAATCTTTATTAAGAACAATATTTATAACAGAATGAAATCTGAAATGTTATCTGAATCTTTCTCAATATCAGGAGAACCGTTCACTTCGACTTCACGTGTGCATTGTAGAGTTAATTAAGCGATAATTAAGAGGAACCATTGGTAGATTCGATTGAATTTTAAATTGCTGCGAAGATGCTTGTCTAGGAATATGAATTCGTAGACCGATACTCGGCGACAGATTATCCGTGCTCTACCTGAGCAAACAAATCGCAATGCATTGTATGTAAATATGTGTACGAGAGAGAGAGAGAGAGAGAGAGAGAGAGAGAGAGAGGCTTCGAGAGAAACAGAAACTGATAATGTAGCCGAATGGAGTTGTTGAATGGTTGAATGGTATGGTATGCGCACCTCTTCCTTTCTCTTAAGCTTCCGCACCTGAGCAAGTGGCCAGTATCACCCCTGCGCCCTCCGCTGCCGCCCATTCCGCCCCTAGCCCCTGTCTGCCATGGGGAATCTTCGTAACGATACGCCTTTCTGATAAGAGGAGCACAACTGCAAGACAGCTTATTGCCCATTCTATTCACCTCGCTCTCTTATCCCACCTGCGAGTCTTCTACACCCCTTCTCGCCAATTAATTGGCATTTACTTTCCACCGATTAATGCTGTCCGATTCGAATCTCTCCTGACACCTTGAAGTCTAATACCGATCCTTTTATGCGCTCGGCCGATCACTCATAGCGTGCCCCTTTCGCTTTCACTTCTCTCCCATTATCTCTCCCTGGAACGTCGATACTTTCCGAAATATCCAGAATTCTCCCGGGGTCCCGTCTCCGATTGGCTTGTCTGTCGACCTTTTGGCACTGCTTTAATTATGATTCAACATCGATCCAACCGGCGATGTATTATCTCGTCTTCTCTCCGCTCTCTCTCCTTTTATTCTGGGAAGCACTGTGTGACAGGGACGATGCCCCGTGATATAAGAGAGGATGTAGGAGAAGATATCTTTATTGTCACATCATTGCAGATGTTGGAAAAGTCATCAGCTAGTCCCTGACATGGTCGCTGAAAATACAATAATTCCATTAGATCAATTTACAGCTCTGTTATAGTTTCCTGGCGCAATTACGCGCCCTCCTTCTCTATCTCTCTATCGTTCTACTAACGGAGGAGAAACCGAAAAGCTAAGTGAACAATCGTAACGTGAAATTCAAGATGCCGGCGTTCGTGGGAAATATACGAGCGGATCCTTTGTAACAGATGAAGATTGGAACTCGGTAATTCTTTACTCGGAGAATTTATCGTTACGCGCTGAGGTGGTTCTAACACTGTAGCCAGTAGTCCGACTAAACGTATACGCCGACACCATAAACGCTTTCCCGTTTATTGCTCTCCCTCGCTCAGAAATTATTCTGCCTGATTGGTATGTTATACTGTTTTTTTCTCTCATTTCTTCGTGTACTGATACGATTTTTAACTAAATATTTTTCAGTAGTTTTAAGTGGTTAGGTTAACAACAGTTGTACCTTGCCTTTTGCACTCTTCTATCTTTACACGTTCTATATTATTTCTAACTATGTAGTTTTCTTTCATAATGTCTACTGTGCAATAAAGAATTATTATTATTATTATTTCAAATTTCGAAAATTATATTTCAATATTCGAAAATTCAAGAAATTCTGAAACTTTGTGCATATGCAGGGGATTCCCTCCTGATTACAACGCAATTTTTGTTTGCTGCCCAAATTCACTCGAAGGGGGTGAAATTAACCCCTGAAAATTCCGCTGTTTTCCGATTTTTTACAACTCGCGAACTAGAAGAGATAGAAGAGAAGTTTCAAGACAAAAGTTACTTCTCTCAATTAGATCTATCATTTGGTAAAAAAAAATATTTTACAGTTCACGAATTATAACACAAAATCGGAAAATAACCGGATATTCAAGGGTCACTTACACCCCCTCAGAGTGAATTTGAGCAGCAAAGAAAAATTGCGTTGTAATCAGGAGGAAATTCCCTACATATTCACAAAGTTTCAGAATTTTTTGAATTTTCAGGCTTCGGGATCTTCCCTTGTTAGTGCTTGTTTGCCCAATTTTAGCGTTTTCGAAAGAAAAAAAACAAACAGTTACATAAGATTCAGGGGGCAAACAATGAAGAACAGCATTATTTTATACAAACTTATGCAGTGGATATATAAATGTGATTTTTAAACAGCATAAAGAAACAATCGGGAACTATTTTTTGAATGAAATTTCGCAAAAAGTGGGCATAAAATTGTGCAACCAAGCCATCGATATATAGTAGTGTTGCGGCATGTCACTGGCCGCAGTGACACGCGAATGTCGCAAGTCCGACTACGTTCCACGATCGGCCGCAAGGAATAGTGAAATGTCTCAGGCCACTAGCGCGTTGACATTGACACTGACACCGGCGCTGCTATTTTCACACGCGAACGAATGAATGTATTAGCGGAGTAAGATTCATCTGTAAGAGAGTCAATCAATAAAAATGGCCCGACAATTTTCCCCGGATCGTTCATTTCGAATACACCCAGCTACGCGTATTAAGCATCCCGCGCAGATATAAATTGCCTTTGTACCGGGAGAATGTAATCGCAAAGGTAATCGTAGCACAGTGGCACAGACATTAGCGAGGTCAATGAAGCGAAGCGGGGGCATTGCGTGGACGTGTGTCACAGATAATAATAGGGGTGGCATCGAGGGAGGGTTACTGAACCGGTGCCTACGCTTCGTCCAAGTAATACGTCACTCTGTATACAATAATTGCAGCGAGTACTGTGTTTATACGTACTCGTCACTTGCTTCAACCACCGTCTTCTGTGCCGGTCAGTCTTTTGCGCACAGACACAGGCGCGCGCGCGCGCGCGCGCATACACGCCCACGCTCGCTCGCACACTCAGACACAGATATTAGTTGTTGGAAATAATTATTAGCGAGCGAGTATTCCGTGTACTTCTCGTTTCTTTACAGACGGTCCACGCAGGGAAAGAAAGATAGCGGATTACGCAGAGATCCGCGTTGCCTTTTTTTCGTCGCGAAAGCTAGTCAAGTATCTCGTCGCCCGTATCCGAAGTTGAAATAGCTCGACGAAGCTCGAACACTCTCTGTTACTTGCCATTCGAGGCGATCGTGGCACGGTCGATGGACGACACGTAACACCGAGACCGGTCGTACCATCGAAACCGATAAAGTCCGACTCCACCTAGTTAGGGGTACCTCACCCTGGCGCTGGAGTAAACACTGCGCCAGCCAGGATGCACCACTCGCCGTGGGGCGAGCGTAGTCGAATCAACGCCCCTCGCTTATTCACACTTGCCACGATACAAAACAGCTCCTCTAGATCGAGTGATCCTCGAGCTTTACATTTTTCGGTACCTTCTGGTGTTCTATGTTACTCCGCTCTCTTCCTTACACGTCCTCTCCTGTTCCTCCCCTTTTCCCGGTACCTTCGCCGACCCTCCCTTCCCCCACCCTGCCCGCCCTCTCCCCCCCCCCCACACACACTTCGTCGCCCTCCCCGTCATACGCACAATCACATCTCCGCATTTGCACACCCGCTCACTTGCATGGTTTTGCGTTTACCGTACGTTGCCGCAAAATCAAACTCACCATCGGCGATGTCTTCGCCACGGTCGCTTCGACGTGCCGAAGCTCCTGGCCGCCCCGTCGCAGTCGGACAATACCGGGGTAGAATAAGGTGAAAAAAGAAAGAACCAATGGAAAAGAAGTGAGAGAGAGAGAAGCGTAGAACGTAAAGGAAACGGTGGCGAGAATTTGCGAAACCGAGTAACGGATAGAATGATAAACGGTAGTGTGGGGAGGGGGGGGGGGGGAGGGAGAAACGGGACGAAATAAGGGATGGGCTACCGTGGTTTTAGTAGAGGGGCAGGATATCACGGTATACACCCTTCCCGAATGCAAATAATTCGCCAACGATCACCTGTTATAACGTATGCGGAGTAAACGACGATTTATCCGGCGACCCCTCGACGAGGATCGGTTGCGCGCATAACACTGGAACGACAGTATACTAAGCGGGCGACTGCGTCTCGAAAATCTCCGGTATTTCGCGCGAAATCCTCGCGGACGACGTAGCCATGGATACTGCAGGATCGAGCAAAAGAGGCGACTGCCCCGTTACCCACCTCCCCTTCTTCTACGAATGCGCGCCCCTCGACCGAAAATGTCAATATCCTCTCTTGCTGCGCCCGCGATGCGCTCCATGTTACTCTGAACAGCCCTGTATGCGTTTTCTATTCCTCCCTTCTTCCTCGGCCCCTCTCCGCCCAACCACCACCCCACCCCCCACCCAGCCCCTTCCGCCGCTCCGTCTCCCACACTCATTCACCCTTGCCCATTCTTTCTCTCGGCCTCTCGATTTTTCCTCCTTCTATCGCTCGTCACCCTCCACCCCTGTTTCTCTCCTCCGGTATTTTCCTACCAGCTCCGCTCGCTCCTTCCCTTCGCTTCCTCACCGGCGCGTATCTCTTTGCGTTAGCCTTGCTTCTCTCGCCTACGCTTGGCCGTCTCGGTGACCAAACTGGAGCGACACACGGGAACCGGGATTACTCGCACGCGGCACCCCACTGTTCGCGCGGTAGCCAGCTTATTTCCTCGCGTCGCTGTGTCCTTCCACGCTTCCAGACTCTCAAGCCTTTCTCCGCTTCTTATCGTTCGCCCGTTTACAGGGATCGAGTGCCATTGTTCGATTCGCCGTTTAACTCACCGTGGTACGAATACGGGGCGATCGCTCTCGCCGTGGTCGCCCTAGTCCTCGTTGCCGTGGTCGTTGTTGTTGTCGTCGTCGTCGTCGTGGTCGCGGTCGCGTGTCGTGGTTGTGGTCGTGGTCGTCGCTGTCGCCGTCGTCGCCGTCGTCGTCGCCGTCGTCGTCGCCGTCGTCGCCGTCCTCGTCACCGTCGCAGTCGCTATCTTGCCTCTATACAGAGGTGTAACCATAGTGATTAGCGATCGATATCAGGCATGCGCGCTCGCGCATTTACTTACGAAACGAAGAAACCACCCTCGCCTCGCTCTCTTCTATCGTTCGCTGCCAGAATTCCGGCTGCGTTCACGCAAACCGCGCGGCCACAATGCCCTGTATACTGGAATCGGCTGAAATTACAAGGGTCGAGTATCCTATCTCCTGGTTGTGTTTATTTTGCTTCTAATCCTCGCTGCTCCCCGCTTCATCCCCTATTTATGGATTAAGAATCGTAATCTGAAGGAGATGGATATATAAGTATGCGTGTGACAAAGTTTCTGTCCAATGCACGAACGATTTCAAATAGATATTTCGTAATCTTTGCGGGGGATGTTTCTAAACACATTCCATTGGTTTAATTTTTTTAAATTATAATAATAATGTATGGTGGAATTCGGTTCAGAAACATTCAGGACTAATGGGGATAATATTATGGTAAACGGCAGGTCAGTGAACTTTTGCGGGAAAGTTCGTCGCGTGTTCGAACATTATCAGTTCCGTTTGATCGAGTCGACGCGGTTGGCTTCGCTCGTCGCTCATTTCTAGCGCCCCTTATTGTGTAGGTATCTTTATTTTACTCTGAAATAGATTCCAATATATATGCGGATATGTATGTAAAATACTTGAAAAAATTGGTGTGTATGTAACGTTAATATTGAGTGGGAAATGAAATAAGTGAATGTTTTAAATAAAGCAACTAGAATATTTACGGTGAAGCAGTGAAAGTCTAAATATTTAAACATAAGTTCGCGGTGTGGGAAGCGCACTCCTTAGGAATTGGATAGAGCGCGCCATCTACCAGAACGTGGCCAAAAGTATCGCCCTCAATTGAAAAAGATTCCTACTAACAGTACTGTCGTATAAATATAGAAATTGAAATGTCTCGTAAAGTATTGATTTCTGATGGTATTACCTTATACATTTTATACGCAGGATGAATCGGTGAATCAACCTGCGTAAAAGAATCGTATGGTTCCATTTAAAAAAGAAGTGCAATCGCACTTTGTACGTGCGTCGATGAACTTGTGGAAAAATCCGTGCAGCGCGCAGCGTGTATTCTGTTTTAGCCCGCCAAGTTTGTGTTTGAATATTTGGATTCTACTTTTCTATCGTAAATACATATATTCAGCTCTGTAGCGAAATAGAAATCAAATTAATTTGGTAGCAAATGTTTTCAAAGATTTTCTTTGTTCAGAAGTAACCTCATTTTAAATAATTCTAAGGATATTAATCGTCAGGAACCCATTCCATTAATAGTCGGCGCGCAACGTTTATACTTGTTTCACGATAAGTAAAACATTTTTGTAGTTAAACTACATAAAAACAAATTTAGAGAAATTAAGACCGACTTCATAAAAATTAAACTGCAGCAAAAAGTAAACAATAACTTTTTCCCTTATTTAATCTACGACTCTCGATATTTTTATGCCAGCGCCTCATTATTTGCAGTGTGTAAATCTGGCGCCAACTTAAAAATATTGAGAGTCGTAGATTAAATGAGGAAAAAATAATTTTTTACTTTTTGGTGCATTTTTATTTTTTTTGAAGTCGGTTTTAATTTTTCTATTTTTTTTATTTTTTACTTTTTAGTTATTTAAGTTATATAACTACATCTATTTAAAAAAATATGGGTAGGCCTACAAGAAGAGTTGCTTCTAATAATAATAATAAAGTCGGTTAATGAAACTGTTTTCTTATTTTTAATGTAACTTCAAAACTGCTTAACCGATTTTGATAATTCTTTCTCCATTACCCAAGTTGATTGAAGCTAAAATAAATACAAGAAGTTTCACGAAAATCGGTCCAGTAGTTACGAAGAAATTCGTGGCCGAACATAATGCACATCGAACGTAGAACCTCTTTCTTTTTTAAGTCGTTTAAAACAGGAGCATACAACTTTTCCGTTTAGTAATAACAGGAACGAACTTCGCGATACAATACATGCCTCATATTTTCATAATAAGAATGTATGACATGCATACGCATGTATGTGTGTACGGCACAGTACTGTACTGGAGGAAAAAAGACAGCGCAAGATATTTAACATTCAACTCACGTTCATCAGTCAGGCGTGAAATATTCTTTCATGACGGAACGTTAAAAATTATCCGTTTAAATGGAAATTTTGTATCGTACAATATAACATCAACAGCTTTCGATACCCCGGTGTAAATAAAAAACCAGACAACGCGAGTACATGTTTTAGAGCACCTAACCTCACTTCTAAGATCTATGTTTTCTTGGTATCCGGTTGAAATTAATTCGAAACCATGCTGAAGAGGATCGGATTCGGTTTGAAATCACCCTTCGGAGGTATTTCGGTGCGTTCTGCCAGCAAATTGTCATTGAAGCACAAGGAGAGCGTCGAGGATAAAATGCAAGCCTGGCAGATACACTCTTACGGCGGTCTAGAAGAACTGAAACTCTTAAGCGTTAGAATTCCACTGATAGCTAAACCGACGGATGTTCTAGTGAAGGTTGAAGCATCTAGCGTAAATCCAATAGACATCGCTATGACAAGTACATTATAACGCGCTACGGTTCCTCGATTCACCACCGAAAAGATATATATATATATTTCCTTTACGATGTCATTAGGAGGATATGGCTCGGCAGTTCTGAATTTCATGCGGAAAGCGAAACACCTTACCGACGGGCAATACGACGAATTGGAACTTCCGTTAACTTTAGGCAGAGACTTTTCAGGCGTGGTAGTCTCGAAAGGACACGGCGCGGGCAATAGATTAAAATTAGGAGACCAAGTGTGGGGCGTAGTGCCCGTAGAACAACAGGGTTGCCACGCCAGTTACGTAGTTGTCGATAACACTTTGGTAAACAAAGACGCTGCTTCGTTCCCTCGCTATTAATACACAACGTCCATCTTAACATCTGAAAATGATATCTCTCCGTAGGTCGACCTACGGCCTAGAAATATATCGTACATAGAAGCAGCTAGTATATTGTACGCCGCGCTCACGGCGTGGTCGGCTTTATGGATCACCGGTGGATTGTGTTATAAAAGTACGCTAGCCAACAGGAAGAATAACAGAGTTCTGATATTAGGTGGTTCAGGTGGAGTGGGAACTCTGGCGATACAACTTTCGAAGGCTTGGAACATGCACGTACGCGACTCACGAGATTAGCGATAGTTATTACCGGTTTGTTAATTATTACCCTGAATATCACGTTTAGGTTGTTGCCACTTGTAGTAGCGACGCCGTAACTCTAGTAGAGAAATTGGGAGCCGATGCGGTAATCGACTATAAACTTACCGACGCTGATTCAAGCATAATCGCAGAGGGCCCGTACGTAATTCGTAAAGCAAACGTAGAACAGTGGCTCTTATATAAATGTTGATCACGATCTCGTGCCGTAGGTACAATATAATTTTGGATTGCGCTAATCAAGGACCGGACGAGATAAGATCGAGGGGCTATCCGCATTGTACATATATAACTTTAAATTCGCCGTTATTGAAGAATATCGATCAGCATGGATTGATCGGCGGGACGGTGAAGAATATAAGCGAATTAGTGAAATATAACATTCCAACCGGCGATAATAAGAGTTTCGTAAAGTGGGGATTCTTTGCACCCTCGCAGACGGGGATGAAGGTTCTTCGCGAACTCGTTGAAAGCGGAGAGGTATTGTACAATTACGTATATTCTCGCATATCTCCAAGTTTCTGTAACTGCGGCGCAATTTATAATATTTTATCCCGATTAAATTCAGGTGGTCCCCATCGTTAAGAAAGTGTATCCGTTTGAGGAATTACCATTAGCATACGACAGAGTGGCGCAAGGTCACTTACGGGGTAAATTGGTCATAGACATGAGATAGTGTTTTCGACAAGAGAAAAAGAGAATACGTTGATAAGTAGAAGTGGCATTATGTAACAAAGGGACTCGCAAACGCATTCGATAAGAATGAACGTTTTATCGTCAATAAACATTAACGTTACATTACATTTTGTACATTTCTCTCAGCTGCGCGTAGAAAATCACTTCCGAAGCCTACTTTCTCTCGAACCTGGTGCCAACAGCCGGTGGCGATTTCTGTTGCCTTCTCTGTACCATCTCTCAAGACTTGTTGTAAATACGCGGGCTCCGCGATCAGCTTCGCAAACTCTCCTCGAATCGGAGATAATTCTTCTATAATTACATCAGCCACCACTAATTTGTACCTGTGTTGTACAAGGAAAAGGAAGAGAAATAGAACGAAATATGTAACGGTTACGGGAGCAGACGCAAAGTCTTCCATGTACGTACATTCCAGTGTCTAATCCCTGCATTTCCAAACATATCTGGTCTGGCGTTTTACCAGCAAGCATAGAATGAATGGTGATTAAATTTGAAACGCCCGCTCGACTCTCCGGCTCGTAAGTTACCTTCGACGTACAATCAGTTACAGCTTTTTTCACTCTCTCCAATATGATATTCGGCTCGTCGAGTATTTCTATCCTAGATTTCGGGTTGTTACTGGATTTCGACATTTTCTTCGAAGGGTCTCGTAGAGACTTTATTCGTTGACTGGCATTGTCTGTAGGACACAGTACTCTGTCAACAATGCTCCGCGCGGCTGCATCCGGAGCGTGAGATAGACGTTTATTCGAAACACCGTAGAGAAATGTTACCATTAAGTAGAGAATGCGGTACGGGAAAGGTATCACCAAATTTTTTGTTGAACGAAATAGCTAAATCTTGCGCCAATTGAATGTGTTGGTGTTGATCTTGTCCAACAGGAACATGAGTCGCCCTAGAACATATTCTTTGTACGCTAACGTTACGTTACACACTAGGGTGGACCTTATTTTTCGATCATCAGATTTTTTTCGTTTCACCCCCCAGAATTGTGAGACTTGTTGGGAAAATGATCTGGAAAAAATTTCAGGCCGATTGGAGCACGGGAAAACGAAGCGCATCAAATTTGAAAATTTTGAATTTTTTAAAATTTGACATGAATTTATATTATGATACAATTATACACTATTATGAAGAAATTCCGGTTCCTTCGTAATAGTTATTCAGAATATCGGTTCTTCATGACAAGAACAGATTGAAACAGTTATTTTCGGAACCGTTTAATGACTCCGTCGTTTATGAATATATGGAAAAACTCTTCAGACAAAAGGTGTACTATATAAAGAGGCGAATATAACGGTAGGGAAAATTATTTTTTTTCAAGGTCACTCTTTCGAGCTTTCAAGGTCACGGATGTTTTTTTAAACAATCGTATATGCTGCGTGTATGTAAATATATATATTCTTAAACAAAAATACAAATTCAACGATATATCATAATATATATTTATGTCAAGTTTATAAAAAATTCAAAATTTTTAAATTCGATGGATTTCGTTTTCCCGTGGTTCAATTGGCCTGAAATTTTTTCCAAATCATTTTCCCAACAAGTGTCACAATTCTGAGGGGTGAGACCAATAGAATCTCACAAAATAATTTTCGTTAAGAGTAAGTCCACCCTGTTACACACTTTCCGATCACACATAATCGCGTGTCGAAAAACAGATTCCCCGACTAGCGCATGGCAAACACTTACCTGTATAGTAATATATCAGCTGCTTGTAGAACAGGATAAATATATAAACCTAAAGGAAGATTCTTTAACGCCGCACCCTTTTCCTTGAATTGCGGTAAATGTGCTAACCTTGCCAAAGTTGTAATACATCCAAGAATCCAGCACAGTTCTGCGTGCATTGGTACACTAGACTGTTGGAACAATATGCTTCTCTTTGGATCTATACCGCACGCTAATAACGTTGCCGTCATTTTTAATATATTCTCACGCAATTCTTTGGGATCCTAAGAACATTTACCATTAATTGCAATAGCATCGATATTTTTCTTTCGCTCAGAAGTAGACTTAAGAGAGACACCTGGCATTACTTTTTCAGTGATTAAATCGGTAAATCGAAATTTAGCATTTAAGTAGGAGCATGTAAGTAAGTTTGTCGAAGAAAAAGTAAGGTTTTTATAAGAGAAAATAAGGTAATATCTTACGTGCGGTAGAGTAATAGAATGCATGTCTGCGATGCTCCAAAGAACATTTTCTCCGCTGTTTTGTAGCTGTAGCCATTTTTGTATGGCACCCAAGTAATTTCCTAAATGCACATTTCCCGTCGGCTGAATTCCCGAAAATATCCTTTTCGGGTGATTACTCTTAAAAACCTGTAACTGATGTTATAACGCATACGACAAAAATTTTTTGTGTAAGCTTTCGGATGCAGTGTAAGAGTTAACCTTTCGACTGCACTTTCTTATGGACACGGGTGCGGGGCTGACACTTTCCAGCCTAACCACATTTCGCATCAATGTAAACATTTCCAAGGGTTGACCGCACTTAATTTGACGCATACCAGAGAGTTCCGTTAAGTTACCAAACACTCATTTTCCATTTATCACAAATTCACAAAGTGTGTATATATAGGTAAGTATTTGTGTAGGTAAGTATTTGTGTAGGTAGTATGTACATATATACAACAAAGTGTACGCTGCACCACTACATGACTCGGGAACCATGTGCGCCATGTGTATGTGTGCTACGTAAATATATGTAGGGTGCATGCAATACACGGAAGAACCGAGAATGCTCATGGTTGAGATAACAGAATCAGAGTGTTTAAGAAATTAATAATAATTCATTGATTGTCGCTGCGCAATTGTTTATAGACATTTCTCTTCGCTTCGCCAAAAATGAGCGACGGCCTTTATTCGACAAAGATTCTCGCTATATACTTCCAAATCACCCGCCTCCGCAGGGTTGCCAGATGGTTTCAATGTCGAGCCGCCAGATCGCGTAGGAAAAGTAGCCCAAAAGCGCCAAAATTCAAATATCTTGAATGAAAAGGATGTTTTAATATTTTCTTAATATGTTCTGCAAGTGTTTTCGTTATTTCTATTAGCTACAATGAATAAACTTTATTTGAACGAAAACGAATTTAAATAAAACTGATCTGAAAATTAAAATTGACATTTTAACACAACAATGATAATCTTTTATACAATTTTTGAATGCCATTTGGTCTTGGGCAGCCCAAATATCGAAATTTCGGCCAAAGCAACCCTGGTCGACATTGGGCGAATTCCACTTACGCCCAAATCGCCCGTGATTTTCATTAGGGTAGGTTTCCCTATACGCGACTGGACGCATCGTCAAGAATTTCAAAGTCGATTTTCTCGAAATCGAAGCACAATATCAAAAAATTTTATTCCTTTTTCTCGACTTATTTACTTGTTATAAGTAGAAAAGAAAGAGTAACTTTTTTTAATATCACGCTTAATTTTCGAGAAAATCGAGTTTGAAATTCTTGACGCCGCGTCCAGTCGCGTACAGAAAAACCTACCTTAATAAAAATCACGGGCGATTTGGGCGTAAGTGGAATTCGCCCATTGTAGCCCAATTCAGGCGCCAACCGCAAATTTCAATTTTTGAGCGCCAGTTGGTTTCAAAAAGTAGCCCAAATGGCGGAATTCCGCCCAATCTGGCAACCCCGCGCCACCGGCCATTGTTATTTATTTCATCTTCTCCTCGTCAGAGGTCGCGATTCTCTAAATCCGTCTAACTTGTGAGTGCTCTTCTAAAAAAATATTCTTTCCAACCATTGCGCACAGCTGATCTCACAATATCGCGAATCGCGCTACTCTCCGAGACAAGCGTTCGCGAGAGACTGATTGTGAAAGAACATTACGAATATAACGCTCAGCTTTGTTCCATGTTTACTGATAGATATCTTTTCTCGCGCATGGTAAAGTGTTGGGAAGCAATGTATCACTGAAGAGTTGTGCTCCACGGCGTTAGATAAATGTGAGATGTATTGACGGATACAACAGAAGCGGTACATATTAATATCGTGTGAATAAATTCGTGTTGCTGCGAGTCCCGTTTTATTGTATCTACTGCAGTAAACGGTTATGGTATACCTGTCGGGTGTCTGGGGTATGGGAGAGACTAAATCACAGTGTCACGGTACGAACGGTTCTTCCTCCTTTCTGCAGGAGAACGATGAAGAAGTCGCATTGTTGCCACTCAAGAATCAGGTGAGATGACGGGCGCTCAGTTTTTCCTCGCGCCATTGTTTCTACAGTGCATGTCTAAACGTTCTGTTGTCATCGTTATTTTATTAACGTTACCATATTTTCTTCGCGCTGATCGGATCTGCAGCTACAATATTTAACGTTTATCTCTGACTTTACAAATAATTGTGGTTGCTTGACTTAATTGTGAAACGCGTCGATATACTATACATACTCGGTACCCGAGTATACATCGTGACACACAACATCTCCAGTTGTTGCGTTACGTATTTTTCTTTTTTGCACGAAAAAATAACTGAAATCCGTCGACAGATGTTGCAATAAATGCGTTCGCTTCTTATTAATCGACGAAGCAGTTAAATGAGATAGAAATGGAAATGTCAAGTTGCAGACGCAGAGCACTTATAATCACATAGGATTTGTGGTTAGGCGTAAGGGGTGTGGTTTAAATTTTTCCGTCCAATTTACCGAGAATCAATGACTAACGCTTTCTTCCACGGATCGCATATTTCAGGATTACACCTCGTCAATTTACAATTCACTCCTAGATATCTAAGAAAGCCACTTGTACCACTCGAAACTTTAGGTTTATTTAACGAAGCGAAAATTTTACATTCCTTATAGGTCGGTGGACACACGAGATTGCTTTTACTCAACCAGAATACCATTTGCAAGCCTTTAAACTGCAGAGAACTTGACTTTTATCAAAACATTCCACAGGACATACAAATCTTTGTTCCGAAGTTTAAAGGTAAGCTATTCGTGCGCTCGTGGCTATGCCTGTGGTCATCCCTCGTCCCCCTTTCCTGTTCCCACATCGTATTTTCCTCGTTTCCATTGTTCCTCCATTTGGGTGTCTTAGGGGGAGGCAAAAGGGGCAGTTGCCACCCTGGCTTGTAAAAAAATCGCTATTTTTTTAAAACTGATCTTTATTAAGTTTATACTAATAAAGGGAATATTATTAAAATTTTAATTACAATGGCACTAAAAACGGTTCAACTCTTTTGGGCCAGGCGGGTTAAAAACTGTCCCACCTTTTGCTTAGCTTTTTATGCATGGTGGGATATATTTTAACCCACCTCGAAAAGTTGAAGTTACTCATAGTCATACTTCCTGGTGCTGTACTCAGGGCCACCTTTATCAATGGGCTAAATGGGCTACAGCCCAGAGGCGCCTGTGATCCAAGGGCGCTTAAGAATCAAATATGTTGAAATGTTTCTTTCTCTTCAATGTTGAAGACAAAAATTTATATTGTTCTTGTTCGTGTTTGTCTTGGTGGAGACCCAGGGTTGCGATGTACTGCCTTGCACCGATTGCGTAGAAATTGCACCCTTGGGGTCTGGGGCGCCAAACTTTTTTAGCCCGGGGCTCTCATATTTGTTAAGACGGCCCTGGCTGTACTGTCTGCAAAGTTCCACTTTGTTTCGGTAAAAAGTTGTTGTTCAATGAAAAAGGACTTATTGAAATGTTATTTTTTTTTCTTATTTTGAGTAATGTTTTATGTTAAATAATCGAAATGAATGTTTTCTTCCCATCTTTTTATAATAAAAACAATTCTGCGCAACTAGGGTTTTTATTTTCATTAAAATCGTGTGCCTCAAAGAGTTAAGAAAGCAAGAGGGGTATATTTTTCTTTACCATTATCCCAAAGTTGCCCCCTCTCCCCTGGAAAAAAGTTTCCGGACGCCCCTGTAGCTCCATGTCACTCTGTATGGAAATATGCAATATCTATATGTGCAGTAAATGCGAATGCTCGTCGAATATAATCGAATAATGATGTCTACGATATCTAATGTTTTAGGTGTTATACAAGCTTCCAATAGCGACGAAGTTGCGCTAGATAAGCGTTATAGTCCTAGCTTCAGAGATCAAGATAACAGGCAAGGACATAGCTCGACCAAGAGGAAACGCGACGATGTACTCAGGTAAATTCTCGCGCGACACGTCGAGTATGGTAGCACTCGTAAAATGGCTCGTAAAAGTCTGAAATAATTCTCTCTGCGTCGGAATTCAAGAAATTGTCGACTGCCGCGCCACCCTCTTTTTACCCTCCCTTTACTTTTCAGAATGAAAATTCATCGTGATAATACCTTAACGGGAACACCGAAAGCGGGAATGCATTTGGATGGCGCACCCAACCGACAGTATTTTCTTCTGCTGGAGAACATAACATCGCAGTACACTCATCCGTGTATACTGGACTTGAAGATGGGAACCCGGCAGCACGGCGACGACGCGTCAGCAGAGAAGCGCAGTAAACAAATCGCGAAGTGCGCTGCCAGCACGTCAGCCTCTTTAGGCGTTAGATTATGCGGAATGCAGGTTTGCCATTACAACAGAAATATAAGAAATAAGAATAATCTCGGGACGATGCAAGCGAGGGATTTGTTTCGCAGGTGTATCAAGCCGATACGAATCATTACGTGAAACGAGATAAATATTGGGGAAGAGAGTTGAACGAGGAAGGCTTCAAAGCAGCTTTATATCGATTCTTTCACAATGGTTTTTGTTTACGAACATTGGCTATCGAGAAAGTGGTGTCTCGGTTAGAACAGTTGCGGCGTGCGATCGAAGGGCAAAGTAGCTATCGATTTTATTCGTGGTACGTGTCTTCTTTTTTTTTATTTTTTATGTAAATCAAAATCCACAGCGTTGCGTACGATAACGACGACACACACACACAGAGACACGCAGCAGCTGGATTTGCCAACAATTCATTTTGTACGAAATTCTGTACAATCATTGTTTAGTTCGTTGCTCGTTGTGTACGAGGGCTATCAAATGGACGATTTTTCGGGGCTCAGCCAGTCGTCGTCCGCGTTACAAATGGAGGAAGAATCCACTAATTCTAGTTTCGTCGATGATGTACCCCATAGCTCGGAAGCGTGCTACGACGCCGACACAAGTAACAGCTCGACAGATTACAATCTTTCGATTCAGGAGGAAATCAGTCAAGCGGCTTTGCATAGAGGGTTCGGGGAAGCGGCGGCGAGAGGGGCTAAGAATACCAGCAGTTTCTATGCAACAAGGTTTGTGATCAGCTCTTCTTTCGAATCTTTCGTTGTTAGCCGATTATAATTTTCGTCGATGGCTACGAGAGGAAATAGTAAGTTGGTCGTTCCGTTTCGATTCGTCGCGCATTTACCCCCGGCGAAATTATGCTGATTTAGAAGTACGATATCGTAGAATTTCGTTTTGATACGCGCAGCTTACGCGTACTCGAGAAACTTTGCCGAAGTAAAAGGAAAGCTTACGACGACTCGGTACGGAACGATCGAAATTAAATTCCTAACGTTGCGATGCGACGAAGAACACGATCGTGGGAAGTAATGATACTCGTACATATTTACATTCGATTAGCATACTTTATTTAGCCGTTTGTTTATTTTAATTAGTTTCCATCGTCCGCTCGCCCATTCAGTCATTAATTCACTTCTTTTTACATGGGTTTCATAATGCTAATAGTGCTATCACGATGTATTGCAACACTAGGAATCTAATGAATAATTGTTTCTCTTCTTTTATCTGATGTTACGATTCTACGTTGTTTTGCGTAGGTTCGTTAACGTTGCTATCAGAAATTCTACAAAACGCGTTGAATCGATGCTTTTAACCCTCCGATAATTCGGATTCAGACGAAAGCACACGTTGTCTGGTGAAGTATGTGACCGAGGTATGAGATTACCCGACGATTCTTTAAGTTAAACATTTCCATTGAAATTTTCGCCGATACAAAAGCAAAAGTTTGCCGCGTACGTTCGATACGGAACTGCGTGGAAATATCTCGTTCCAATTAATTACGATCTGTATCGTTTCGTCGGCCACGTATCACGTTTCAAGATACTCCATCAGAACATTGGAGGGTTTATCATGAAAGTAAAGTTTTTTTTTCTGAAGATTCTGTCGTATTTCGAGCGCTAACGTCATTCGTAGATTGCTCGAAACGAAAAAGAAAGAAAAGACAAAGAAATCGGTTTGGAGGAAATGTGCGCACGATCAGTACTTTAGTGTAGTAGCATCGTTGAAACGTTACTTAATTCAATTACCTACACGTTAAAAGTACATATTAATGCCGCGTATGGACCAACCGATGAAATCGTAAATGAACACGACGGGCTGGCAGCCCTCGTGACACACCGGGGAATATCGGATTGTTACACTAACGAACTAGGAGTGCGCTGTTTCCCAAATTTAAGCATGTATATTTCTGTGTACCGTCACTTTTTAGAAAACTGCTCTTTATTACGGCCGAACTATAATAAAGCGCGGCAATACCAGTCCCTAATCGAGCCCCATCAGTTTCTTACTATGGGAGGATCAGAGCTGAAAGTGGTGGATATCAAAATCCTTTCGTAGGTATATCGTTGCTCATCTGTAGAGCGTAGCTCTACAACCGCAAATGTTTATATGAATTACAAAGATAAATAATAAATCAGAGGGGTATTTATGTGTCTCATACATATATACATATACACACACACATACACATAATACATACATACGTATGCATATGCACGTGCGTATGTACGTATCGTTCGTTGGTCTGTAAGCATAAAATGTTTCACGATATATGCAGTACATGCATCGAAAGGCGAATAGCTTTTCATACTAATAAGAGAAGATCTCGAACCCGAAAATCCAAAAAATTCTGAAACTCTGTGAATATGTAGGGGATTTTCTCCTGGTTACAACGCAATTTTTGTTCGCTGCCCAAATTCACTCGAAGGGGGTGAAATTAACCCCTGAATATTTCGCTATTTTCCGATTTTGTTACAACTCGCGAACTAGAAGAGATAGAAGAAAAGTTTCAAGGCAAAAGTTACTTCTTTTAATTAGATTTATCATTTGGTAAAAACAATTATTTTACAGTTCACGAGTTATAACACAAAATTGGAAAATAACCGGGTTTTCAGGGGTCAATTACACCCGCTTAGAGTGAATTTGGGCAGTAAACAAAAATTACGTTATATTCAGGAGGAAATTCCCTACATATTTGCAAAGTTTTAGAATTTTCGGGTTCGGGATGTTCCCTTGTAAGAACAAAACGGTTCTCTTCTTTACGCCGGACATTTAACATCGACGCTACTTTTTAGCAAACTGAAATACTTTCAATTGCCCGCAACGCGTTCCTAACTTTCGTCGTTTTTTTTTTTGTTTTTTTGTTTACCATTTTTCGTTTACTTTTAAAACTGCGATTCCACTGAGGCATGCGGGGGTGATTGCCCGTTGCCAACAAAGTGCCGGAGTGGAATCTCACCTTCACCTCTTCGACTTATCCAGCTTTGTGTGCCCATAATTTCAGAAATCGGTAACCAGTGATCGGATGGAAGGCAAGAAGAGAATCGTTTTATTCGCATCGCATATCTCTGAAATCGCAGTTGCACAACGGACTTCCCCTTTCTCCCTCCATTCGCAATTTCTCTCGACATTCATGCGACGTGAACTAATCAATCGTTTCCCTGTCTCGAGGGAAGACAGTTTCAGTAGCTTTCGAATATCTTGTAGAAATTGTTTCGCGAAACATACGTTTACCATAAAAGTAAAACGTTAATGAAAGCAATGCGGAGAAGCGGTTTTATCGGAAACGACGAGAGAATTATTCGAAGAATCCCTCGGGAGAAATGACCGGACACTATTTACGCACTCTTTCACAAATTTTCTTACATTGCAATACTCAAATGAATTAAACAAAGTGAAGCGAATTGGCGGGGCGACGTTAATAATAATGTGTTTTTTGTTACGAACTCGTAATCCCAACAGCGAAGAGACTGTTTTCGTCGAATCTAGCGACAGCTTGATAGACACGGTGCTTCAAACACCCAGATACGAACAGTGGATGCTTTACGGCACCTCGAACGACGAGTTCTGTTTCGGACAAGCTTCGGATAACGCAGAAGACACTAGTTCCGATACAGAAGCTAGGTCGGATAACGGGGCAAAACGACAGAGACACGAAAGTCCTGTGCTCCGTCTTTACGAGAGCGAGGATAGGATAGAGGAAGACGTAGAGTGCGCCAATATATCGAACAGGTAAAAACAGATAACGATCTTCTGTGCTCTTCAACAATAGTTTTCGCTGAAAGAAAGACTCGTGTATTCCTTTGTGTCGCTGTTGGTTTTTGTTTCGTTGCTTTCTTTTCATGGGTAGTATATTTTCATACGTATACGTTATACTAAAAAAAAAATCGCGGAAATTCCCGAAATCAGCGATTTTCGACCTTATTCTGCGATCTTTAAGCGCTCATAGCTCAGAGCAAGGTTAACCGATTTTGATGAAATTTTAAGCACGTATATAACTTACTTGAATCTACAAACGGGTTTTTTGATTTTTCATTATAGGCTCACAAAAAAAAGTTTAAAAAGCAACCTTTACTATTTTTTTTTTGCTATTCCGACCAAGTACATTTTTTTCAAAACGACGAATCACGTCATTTAGCAAACTAATCCCTCTAGCTTCTCAAAAAAACTCACGTCGTTTGGACCAATTCTACGAAAGTTATGGGATTTTAAAAAGTGTACAAATACTTTTTTTACTAACTGTATACACCCTCGCAACTTGTGACGGTGGCCCTTGGTCGCCTTACCTATCACAACTACAATATAACAAGCCTTTATTTTGTCCGCAGGTATACGTCATGTTCTTATCGGCCGAAAATGAAGCAACAAACTGAGGAGGCACGGGTCGATGTAAGAATGATCGACTTCGCGCACACTACTTTCGTCCACGGTTCGACGGTAGCTTGTAATTCAAATTCGACGGTGCACCAAGGACCGGATTGCGGTTTTCTAACAGGTCTCGACAGCCTGCGGCGTCTCCTTCTTGAAATTCTCACCGAAGGTTGAGCCGTGAAGAAAATCAAATGTATCGGTAGGCGACGGGCACAGCGGAGTGTGCCGCTGGCAGAGGAGAGGACAGAAGATATGTAATTTCCGAGTAACGTGGACGACGAATTTTTGCGATCGCGCGAAGGACGATGCCTACAAAATTCTGATCGGAAAGCACAGTTGGTTTCCATTAGACGTGTCTGTACATTCTTGAAGTGTATAAATCTGTGTTGCTACGATTTACAAATTACGCGAGACAAATGTATATTGGACGGGTGGAAGAAGAAGTACCGTGTACACATTTTGTGCGTGAATCGTGTTCACGGGTACTGTACATTATTCCTACTTTTAACGATAATAAAAGAAATCCATTTTACATAAGTTGGCGTTTCTTTTTTTTTTCCATTTCATTGCATCCGTTCAGTGGTCGACTCGGTAACATTTAATTTTCATTCCCACCACTCGCAGCATTGTAATCTCATTTTATAGACTGGATCGATAAAGTTGGGTGTGACACCAAAACAGTGAGAATGCATCGACGACATCTATGATACGAGTTCTTGAGTTGAGTGAAAATTAATGGTTTCGATTGCTTAAATGAGGGATTGGAGTTAGTACAGTTTTTATTTACGAGTTGTATGGGGTTATTCTTAATTGGGAGCGTTTAAGAATCGTTTATTGCTTGATGCTTTATGGTGGCGCCTGCTAAGGCGCTCTCAGTACCTAGTTGTTCTTTTTAAACGTTAAAAAAAATTATAAAAAAATTAAAACCGACTTCACAAAATAAAATTGCACTAAAAAGTAAAAAATAATTTTTCCCTTATTTAATCTACGTCGTAAATTAAGGAAGCTAGTTCAATTTTGTTCTTTTGAAGTCTGTTTTAATTTTTTTTTAATTTTTTTATTTTTAACTTTTTAATAATTAGGTAACAATAGTCTTTATTATTGCCCAGAATTGGCAAGACATTGGGCCAATATTGATTCAGTGTAGGATGGGACCACCCTCGTCCTCTTTCGAATAAAAAAAAAAGATCATCAAAATATGCTGAGGAGTTGTGCGGAGGCAGCATAAAAAAAAAGAAAAATACAAACGGGTCGAATCCATAACCTCTTCCTATTTGTAATTTGAAGTCGGTTAAAAATGCAGGGTTACAACGCCGCGATTATGCGCGATTTAATCTGTCGCAGATGAAACGAATGAAAATTAATTCGCTCTTTTATTATGTTATGCTGTGTATTCCTAGGCAGCAAAGGTAACTTTACGTCGAACGATTTGAAACGAACAGGGACACAGTTGCGTAGAGGACAGAGAACAACAGTCGACGAAATGAAAACATTATTCGAATGACGTTACTTTCTCGGAAAATGAAATTCCAATGGAAGGGATGGGCCAAACCCGCCCAGCGAAGGACGTTATTTGTTTCGCGAGCATTGAACTGATAAGACGTATCTAGAACCCCGCGTGTATTAAGTACTGCAGCTTGAAAATTCTTACGCACTGTTCAGTGCACGAGAAGAAAAAATTATGAATACCCTACGCTGAGGAGCTAGTTCAATTACTTCTAAATAGGAAGATAGAATAATAAGGTACAGAAGGAATCGATGATCGCTGTAAAATTAGCGTGAGGTTTTTCGCGCCCTACGATTCCAAAAAGCAAGAATCGATTCGTCAGTGAGATGCATCGCCGTATCTTGCCATGTCGCGGTCGACCAATAAAGAACGGGTTGGGGCCATTAATATTACACGTATATAACTGCCAGCCGTAAAAGGAGTACTGCGACAGAAGCACGAGTCTCGTATCTACCTTCTGCCATTGCAACATTTTCCCGATGATTACGGAAATGTTGGAATTAGCGGGCCTTCTCGATGGGGCAAGGTTAAGGTGCTTGTAGCGACTAGTAATTGACGTGTCAGTGTAATTACAAATGGCGGGCGCCAATGGTGACATTTCCTCCGTAGAGAGGAGCATCGAGAAATTAACGATCTCCACGGAGGAGTCTGCGAAAAGCGAGAATGACACGGAAAGGGAGAGAAAGGCGGAGCCTCGCCTGTGGGGTTTCGAGGCCCGGGAACTCTATAAAATGGCGATCAATTTCTACAAAGGTAGGTCCGGTCTTATTGACAGTCTGGCTAAAATAATCTCGCTATTCAATTCTTCGCGTCGCGCTAAAAGAACGAGTTGCCCGTGTCCGTTCGCATTACTCCATTGCTGTACCGTCCGTTCATAAATCCTCGAGAGCCTCAAATATAAAGTCCAACGGAAGCTTCCTTAGCGACCACTGCCCTTTGCTTTTGACATTGTCCAGTTTGCATGATCGAGGAGTAAAGGAACGGTATCTCGCTTCAGCATTGATGAGACGAAGTATGTGATTCTTGTAGAGAAGGAAGGGAAAGCGGTCCACCTGTCCTACGAAGACAAAGTAAAGTTGGTGGCCTTTACGCAGCAAGTAACGCACGGCAAGTGCACCGCCGAGAACGCGCCGCCTTTAGGTGTGCTGGACGTGATCGGCAGGGACAGGCGTTTGGCATGGCAGAGCTTGGGGGATATATCCAAGGAGCAGGCGATGGACGGGTTTATAGTTCTGCTGGACAAACTGTGTCCCTTATTCAGAACGTTCGTGGAGGCGCAGAGAAGGGACGTTGAAGAGAAGCTGCGGCTGAAGAAGGAGGAAGAAGAGAGGAAGCTCGAGGAAGAGAGGAGGTTAAAGGAATTGGACGAAATTAGAAAGAAAGAGGAGGAGGCGAGATTGAAGGAAGAAATACAGAGAAGACAAATACAGGACGCCTTAAACCAACAAACGTATTATCAGTTTAAAATGTACGCGGAGCAACAGTATCCTGGAAACCCGGAGCAGCAAGGCGTTTTAATAAGGCAGTTGCAAGAGCAGCATTATCATCAGTACATGCAGCAGCTGCGCCAGAATCAATTAGTCGTCGAAGATACGGCGCCGGAGCCGAAAGACGACGCGCCGGACGACGCGGAGAAAGAAGAGAAGGACGAGACGAACGAGACGGCGCCTTTAAACGAGGACGATTCGGACGAACAGCAAGAGGATTGGCCGCCCATAGCCCCCGCAGAAATGTGGACGATAAAAGGCGTAGAGGAATTCAAGGAAACCATTAGGAGGGAAGCCGGCGACGCCGTTATTAAAGTTGGCCATGGAGAGACTGTGACTGTTAGGGTGCCGACGCACGAAGACGGCTCCTGCCTATTCTGGGAGTTTGCGACGGATGGGTACGACATCGGTTTCGGGGTCTACTTCGAGTGGTCGAAGCCGGAAACGAATCAAGTGTCCGTTCATATCAGTGAGTCCGAAGACGAAGATGACGAAGAGGAGGATTATATATCGAGAGAGGATTTGGAAAGTGGAGTAACGAACGGTAATGTTCAGTCTGATTATAAGCCATCGTCGCCGCCTATAAGTGTGATCGTACCTGTAAGTACATAGATACGATCTCGTATCCCAGCGAAACAGAACAAAGTCTAATGGTATTCGTATTTTCGTAATGTTTATTTATTGCTCCTTGAAGGTATATAGGAGGGACTCGCAAGAAGAGATCTATGCAGGTAGTCATAGATACCCGGGGCAGGTGAGCTAATGGGATTCGTAAAAAGTTCATTCCGTCCTTCAGATATAACATGAATTACTTATTGCAGGGAGTGTATCTTCTCAAGTTCGACAATTCCTATTCACTGTGGCGAAGCAAAACGCTTTATTACCGGGTCTATTACACGCAGAATGGTTACACGAAAGATTAGCTTTGTAAAAGCCACGATTTATCGAAGCGTACGACCGTTGAGAACTAGCCCAATGCGAGATGGCCTGCCGATACTGCTAGTCCAACCAAACGAAGAGTCCTATACCTTATTTCTGTTCACGCAAAGCAAAGTGTTCGCAAGGGAAAAGAAAAGAATATACTTATAGTTACGTAAAAACACTTTATTGTTTAATATGGCAAGAAAGTGAGCACAATTAAAGAGAAGGTTCCTATCGTTCCCCCCTTTCCCATACGAGTGTTTGTAAGCGGGCAAGCGAGATCTGTATAAATGTCAGCAAACAGTAAATGTGCATCAATGAGTTTCCATTTCATCCGATATATCAGTGTCCATCGAATTGTATATTAGCCAGTGATGATTTTGGCGAATCCATGCGTAATATTGTTTCCTGTGGTCAGATTTTTAGTCTGTTCTGTTGTCATCGCACTCGAGCGTGTATCGTATACTTTTATTAATACTGTCCCACGTTTTAGAAGAAAATACATCCAAATGAAAATACTTGGGCGTTTCATTCTCCAGCCGTGACTTAACATGCGCGAAAGGATGGCGACAAGGAAACGCTTTCCTATTTCGTGTCAACGTTTATTGTACTATAACCATATCGTTTTTCTTTGTTTTTTGTTTTTACAGGTATGATTTGTATATCGTTTGTTAATAATAATAGTTACATACGCAGCAATATACAGTTTGCAGGCTCCTTACGCGGACGAATATTTGCGTGTACGTATCGCACATAAACGCGCGCCCAATTATCGCTAAATAATAGACAATTCGCCCTATAATAACAATTTTACTTAGAAGAGCACTTTTCTGAGACGGCATAGGTTTTGTCTTTTGTCATCGATATTGCACGGCAACAAGGAATCCGTTGTACGTGCCCCGAGGCTTTAAACACGCTGCAAGAATAATCTGCAATAACGAAATTCCTCTTGGCGTGCAATCGTGTCGCAGCGGTCAGATTATCTATTCTCCCCATTTTGCAGTGAAAATACTGATCGATCAGAAATCCATCGGAAAGTGGAGTTCCGATCGACATTCGTATTTCGCCTTAGTCCCGCCTTTATCGACGACCGTAATTTGTTCGTTGAAATTTAGATCATCGATTCTCGTGAAATCTTCTGTAACTTCTTAAAGCCTAGGCTTGCTGTAAGCGACTACGGATCGATGGATTTTCGAACATTGACGGCTCCAGTGGCTCGTTAGAAGAGACACTTTCAAACTTAATATAAGCTAACCTAGTCAATTGTCTATCTCATCGAAGCTTCGCAATGTCTAGAACCCGATTTCGCTGGCCGTAAATTAATATATCGTTTTCGAGCTCGATTCTGCCAAAGTTTCTACTAAAAAAAACTCAAAGCTGTTGTCACCATTGTTTTCAGTGTTACAAGGCGGTTGGAACATTGTTCGAGGTAGTACATCCGCCATTACCGAAAGTGCCTCTTCGCGATCGGAGTTCGTAACGATCTGTCTATCAAAAGTCCTATTTAAACGCGGAATAGAAAATTCGTCGCTCGTTACTCGCGTGACGCGGTAAACCCTGGAAGTAATCGCGCGTTATCCTGAGATGGCTTAACATTTAACAACGGTTCGTCGCGAGTAATCGAGTCCCGGTATCACATGCTTCGTCGCTCGTTGTGTCAACAAATTGCACCAAGTCTACGTCTACGCGGCGGCTCAGCTACGGCTTGCGTTTGAACTTGGCGCCAAAATCGCGATCGAGTAGCTGACGGATCCTCGTCAGTTAGAAGACGCGGCTTAAAAATGCCAATGTGCGTATGTACGCTGGGAGAGTGTGCTCGCGTCGGAGAATCGTTCCGGGAGTGTGTTAAATGGAAATGTGGATGGTTTCGACGAGAGATCCTGTTACGGGGTGAGGCATCTTCTGACTGCACGCGAATTTTCGTCACTTTCATCGGTACCGGCAGGGTGAGTACTCTTTACCTAGCCTTTGTTCTAGATTTTCTAGAAGAAAAGTCTGACCGAGTACAACGTCTTTCGAACATTAATATAGACACATTTAACAAGTTTCAACCCATTCGTGTACGATTCTAACGCTCGGAGAGGCAGAATTTATCAAGGAAATTTAAATTGACGTATGATAAAAGCGCTTAGTACGTTTTCTTTCGTTTTTATATCTAGCGAAGTTCGAAATCTTGAACCGATAAATAATCATTTCCTTCGATGATAAAAATCGAATGGGTCGATAAATCACACTTGAATAATTTCCTGCCGAATTACACGTACACACATATGCACATAGTACGGATTCGGAAACCCCTAATTCACTTACTGTAGACAGAAATCGTCGTGGTACGATCAAGATTATTAGTTCTTATCGATGATCCCCGAACGACGAAATTTACAGGTTAAAATCGATCTTCTCATAGCTATTTACAAATATTTCAATCGATAATTCCGAGTTTCTTTAAAAGCTTTCGTATCTATCTACTAACAATGCAATCTTAATCGTACCACGATCGTAACGATCGTAAACGTATTTTACCATCTATCAATGATTATCACGATCAGCAATTGGCATCGATACACGTTCCATCGAGTATATGAAAAATATTTCCCTAAAAAGCATAACGGTGCGTCGCTTCTCGTTCCCGCGGTATTATGTAATAATAGTATGTATATATATATGTGTATATTGTATTTTATGTATATATTTATATACAAGCTGTTCGGCACCAAATCGTAGAAAATGAAATGGTCGATTCTACGCGAAAAAATATGATAAAAACTAAGAGTAATAAAATTGCTGTGGAGAGTTCGTTTCTTATATTAATGTTTAGAAATTCGAATCAGAGAAGTTTGAAAATCTACGATGGACACAAGTTTCTCGGCCGAATTTCTAAACATTAATAACTAAGAAACGAAGCCTCCACCAAAATTTCATTACTCTTTATTTTCGCTTTATCTTCTCGTTTGAATCACACATTTAATGTTCTACTCTCTGCCGCCGAACATCCTGTATATCGCGTAATAATACAAAGCTCCTCGGTCAAAATGACGAGAGAACTGGTAAAAACGATCGGAATACGGATAGCCTGTTTTTTTCCTTCGGGTGTACCTTGCTCGCGAGCCAACGTCGTAGACAAAAATATATACTATATTACATGTACATTTCTCGGAATCTATACGCGTCGAATCGAGAAAACTTTCAATCGTTTACAGGCAAAGGACCCTTTCCCCCCCGTGCTTCGTTCGAGACGTTCGAAGTTTGTCTGCCTATTGCACTTGAGCGATGTTCTCGTAAGGTTTACGTTTGTATAGTCCCGTTCGAAATCATTCGATATATCGGCCAAGCGATCCAGGATCAGAAGGCAATCGTTGTTTACCCGGTGATCTTTATAACGCTACCTTGATATCCCGATCTCTACAAAGATGCAAGCATAAAACTGCCCGAAAGCCCACGATCGCGGTTGTGTGTACGAACGACGTTACATGAGATCGTAAATTAACCGATAAGGAGGGATTTTTGATGGGCGATGCAATAAAGAAACCGTACAGCATTGCTGGACTTGGGACAATTTTTTAACATTCCTGGATAATTCTAATTCGAATAAGGGATAGTTCGCTGGAGCTTTGAAGTTTGACATTTAAATCTTAGACTTGGATGGAAGATTTCTCGTGTCAGTTTCGATCAGATTTGGGCATTGACTAAATAAAAAATTGTTTAAACAACGGATCAAGTAAAAGTTACTTCAGATTATTTACCGAATAAAGTTAATTTCTTTATTCGACGAATAATTTTAACTTCTATTGGTTATTCAAAAGTTTTATTTAAATGAAATTTTAGCCCACCTCTGGTTTCGATGAATTGAAAACTCGAAAGGGGCAAGAACGCGTGAATCTTGGGTGGTGATAATAAATTTTTGTGATGAGACAAATTTTTAAGCAACCCAAGTTTGTATAACCATAACTAGGGCATAAGTAAGATCATATTGTAGAGAGGTTCTCATTTGATTTTCATTTCCTGTTTTTTCATTCGCAATTAATTAAAAAAAAATTTTTTTTTGGGAAGGCGCGAAACGTTTATCGCACACACAAAAAAACATCAGAAGCCGGGCCAGGGTTGTATGTAAGGAATATAGGATATTCGTTATTGGCACACAATCGCGATTCGTTTCGATCGCGAGGATGCTATATCAAGCTCTCCTTTTGTAACTATTCCATTCTACGGATTCTACGTCGCCATGCGCTTTCTTCCTCGAATTTTGTATCAAAAACCCTCGATTATCGATGAGTGAAGCTTACATGCTATACGGTGTGCGTATAATTGACGCCGAATCAATTGCACGCGAAAAAGTTGCGATTCGCAATCGTAGCGAGGCGATCGCGGGGGAGCGGATTTGGGCGGTACTTTCCCTCGAGTGGCAAGCTCGACGATTCGGTCTCGAGTAACGAATGAAATCTTATCCCTTAGCTCGCGCGCTGTTACACCTAGACACTATTTATGAAAAATACCATTCACAATTACATAATTACGCGAAGACCGTCTTCAGAAATTGAGGACTTTGCAGCAAGAGGGGTGCAGCTCTATTTTTTGAGTTATGACGTGTTGTATACGCATAAAAATATTAATATTAATATTTTATAAATTTTATAAATCTTATAAATGTTAATATTAATACTTTATATTAATATGTTTTAATATTAATATTTTAATACTTAATATTGATAAGTTTTTATTTCTATTTTTGGTAAAAAATATTTTATAATAAAAATATTAATATCAAAATATTAATAATTTAATACTTTAATATCTTAACATAAATATTTTGCTTATAGACTATTTTTTAGCCAAAAACGGAAATAAAAACTTAACAAATCAACAACTACTACATATTTTTCAATTAGCGTTCTCTTTTTAATGTTAACTGAAAGCAATAATTTTGTAAACAATTTTTTTCTAATTTACTCCAAGTTAGAGCTACACCCGTCCCGCTGCAATTTCCTCGATGTTCCTTCTTTCAACGTTACTGAATATCTATACACGAGAGGAGGCAAAGAGCATTCGTTACTCGTGAATAATATCCCCGCTATCCGTAAAACTCGAAGGAAATCTACTCGAGTCAACCTCTCTCGATGAAACGAGTCCTCCACAGAAATTGATCCGAGCGCCGCCCAGACGCCGCGCGATGGAAACCGCGCTGAAAGTTTCCTCGCGTAGGTTACCTTTGCGAGGGGCACTTGATGACTTGGAAATCGGCTACGTGGACAACGGTGGCACACGTCGATCCTCGCCGTCCTAGGGGCGGGGTAGTGATCGGTGCGTATTCGATCTAGGGTGACCTAGGCGGACGATCCCACCGTCGATACTTAAGCGAAGGCGCGTCCGCGAGGCAATAGCCCCGGCGCTCGTAAATCGTACATAACGGCGTACATATTTACAAAGTCTTGAACCGTGAAAAGTGGTTAGGACGGATATTTACAAGTTACGTTGCGCTTCGTCCGTGAGCGTGCCTTCGTTACAACGACGTCTCCATGTTCAGGTTCGCCCACTTGCCGTTCTCCGCTCTGTAGTCCTCTACTCGGCCGGTGAAGCTCCGACGTACGCTCGAGTCGTGCTTCGCCGGCTTGGCTCGTCTCTCGGTGAGCGAGCGCGTCAGCTCAGCTCTGACCGGCGACCTGCTGGGGGCCTCCGTGGGAGCTCGATCGGCGGCCGGTGGATCGGCGCACTTTGTGCTGTGACTAGGGCTGGAACCCTCGTACGGTGGGAAGGATGTGGCGTGCTGGTAGACGCGGGACGGCGAAAGGGTCTTCTCGAGGTCCACCGCGTCCACAGCGTCCGAGGACGCTGAGAACGCGTAGGGATAGGGGTGCTGGCGATCAGGCGGGCAGGAGAAGCTGGAGGGCTGAGAGGTGTCGGAGTAACGCTGCTTCCGGTTCTCCTGGAAGCGACGACGAGGCGACTTCCTGTCGCAAGCTAACGAGCGCCCTATTTGGCTGAGCATCGTGTGGCTGGGTGACTCCTCTGTGGGGGTGGAGTCCACTTCCTGCCTGGTCCGAATCACGTCTTTACCGCCGAACGGATCCCCCGGGCACACTTCTTGAATGGGGCTTGCGAAGATCAGGGTTCTGTCGAGGAAAATCGGCTTCTTTGAGATCCCTAGGTCGCCCCAGAAGTTATCGCAAAGCATAAAGCTGGGGATCCATCTGGAAGCTAAACTAATCTATGCTCGGCTGTGTCTGGCTTAGCTTAGCTTTTGGTGGAACGTCGCTGGTACTGTTCCTTCTCGAGAACTCTTTCTGAAGAATTTCTCGAGAAATTTTGTAATTTCTTATTTCTCATTTCTTAACTCTAAGAAACTTAAGTGTAGGGAAATTATTATAAATCCCATTTGTTTTCAGAAATGAATTTTCAGTTAGCTCAAATTGTGTGTTACGAGTTAATCGTGAACATATAAGCACATCTATAATCGGTGATAAATGTTATAGTCTGATTTTCGAGAGTTGAGACCTGAGGCGGGTCCCTGGGCGGAGCGTGGCTTAAGGAGGAACCAATGGCGCGCTACGGTTTGCAACACCGCACGCAATCCGTAGCGTACCATTGGTTCCTCCTTAAGCCAGGCTCCGTTCAGGAACACGCCTCAGGTCTCGACTCTCGAAAATCAGACTATAGTCGCTTACCTATTCTCGCGTTTCGAGCAGCCAGGTGCCTCCTCGCCCTTGTCCGTCAGCAAGTTCTCAAGCAGTTGCTTCTTTCTTCTGCCGAGTACCCCGTCCAAGCTCTCCCTCGATCTTGAGAACAAATTACTGAACCTTCCCCCGCTGCTCGTGGCCGCGTACCCAGGCGTGCAACCCTCGTGGTACGAGGATCTAGTTTTGCCACGTCCACCCTGCTCCTCGTCCTCTCGGCTCGACATGTTCTGCAGCTCCCTGGCGGTGATGAGCGTGTAGCGGCGATTGTTCTGCTTGAGGATCGACTTCAAGCAGAAGTAGGTCTTGGAGTTCGGCAACACGCAGGTCTCGCTGGACATGGGATTCGCGATTACCCTGCTCCGTCCAGGCATTCTCTTCGGTATGGCGCCCCTGCTCACGTCCACGAGGCCACCTGCCCGCGAGCCCGCTTCCTCCAGCGAGCACATAGAGAACCTGTACATCCCACGGGCTCCTGGAGTCTCCCTTACCCTCGCGTCGCCGTGAAGCTCCTCCTCCTGCTCGTTCTCCAGAATATTCCCCAAACTCTGCCCGTTCATCCGAAGGAACCGCGTGTCGACCTCCGCCGGCTCCGCTCGCGTCCTCAGGTTCGGCTCAGACATATCCCGCGGCATGACGCCGCCGTGCACTCCCCTCCTGGCGCGTCGGGGCGCCTCCGTGGACCTGGTCCCTACCTCCGCTCCGCTGGACTCGTTCTCCAACCGCGCCTCTACCAGGAACCTGCCGCAGCTTCCGCACTTCCCAGCCTCCATCTGGCTGACGAACGTGCAGGATGGTGGATCGATCTGGACGTTCGTGTCTGCCAGAGGATCTCCCGCGTCGTCGTCCTTTCTCGAAGCCTCCCCCAATATCCTCGACTCCAGAGCAGCGTGGCAAGGGCAGGAGCACTCGCGCGACGCTAGATCGTATCTACGAGTGGAGTCCTCGCTGTCGAGACTCGCTTCCTCGTTGGCCGCGTAGCCCTGGTCTGCTCGCTGGTAGAGCAACGCCTCCGAGTAACTCGGCACCATCTCCGTAATTGCTTCCTGGGATTCGTGGCCTCTGTGGTCCGGGGCTGGGTCCATCAGGAGCGCCTCGCTGTAGCTAGGCGCTAGCATGTAGGAGCCTGGCTGGCTGATCGTTTGCTGGCTCATGGAGGCGTGTATTGGCTCGCTGCCGCTTGGCGTGTCGTAGTTTATGCCGAACAACTTGGTGATCTGAGGATAAGGATCGTTAGCTTTGCTTGGTCGAGGGAAACGGGTGTACGAAGTGGCCCCCAGTTCGATCTTTACTCGTCCTTGACAGACGGCACGAGGGAGCGAGTCCCTGTTGGCTCGTGAAAGAAATGTGCAAAGCGCCTAGATCCCAGCAGGGACTCGTCCTCTGCCGTCCTTCAGGAGCGAGGTAATTGAAGAGGGACTGCTCGAAGCTCTTATCAGACGCTCAAAGGGGAGATCTCCGAAGAGTAGCTGATTACTTTCGATTCTATTACCTGATAGTCCGCGTACTGCGTTTTGTACTCTATGATCACCCGGAGAGGCCAGCTGAGCAGCAGGGCGCTCAGGCACCAGTACACGTAACGATTAGTGAACCAGGGATTACCGAGGACAGCCACCAGGGTCGTAGGATTCGGGTTGTAGCCGAGGTCCAGACCCTCCCTCATCTCCATGTAGTCGTCCCTTAACTCCTTGGAACATCAACGTTTGCATCGATCACTTAACAACGGCCGCTCGACGGCAGGCATTTAAAGTACCATACAATCCCGTCGTACTTGCTCGGCGAAGAACCTCGACCTGGCCTCCTCGAACTCCGTCGCCGACCTCATGTTCGAGAAGGCGAACCCTTTGCTCAGGTTGATCTTCGTGATCGGCACCTTCGGGTCCAGGATCAGCTCCTTGCTGATATCTTTCACGCCGCAGTAGTCGTAGTAATAGAAAGACGTCGCCGCGTGGGTGTTTATCCTCTCGTAGTAGACCTGCAAAGTGGGTATCATCAGGGGGGTAGGGGGGTCGAGGAAAGACGAGCCATTAGGGAGAGATGGCCGTGAGCTCGAGGGCTAGATAGTAAATGATAGTTTTAGAAGTACAGCTAGACAAGGTTAAGTTAGAGATACCGGTGGTTGGAAACGAAGGAAAGGATGCGAGGATCGGGAGGCTAGCGCGTGGGTGTTTGCTGTGTGTAAGCATTGGAAGTCTTAAGGGGGAACACCACTGTGACGGCCGGAAAAGTAAGCCATTTTTAAGAATTTTATTCAGGACTAATTTACAGTTTTCATAGAAAAATTTTATTACCTACCTTTAGTACGCTGTCTTAAGAGTTTATACAAATAAATAAATAGAAAAACATCCATAAATTTGAATATATTAATTAATCTTCTAGACCCCTCCGCGCGACCTGGTCGAATCTGTACCTATGGAACAGCAGGTCCGAAATCAAATTTCATTTCTTTTTTATAAACTATATGAGTGTAGTTTCCGTTGTGCGTACCGATTTCTTAAACAAATTATTTTTGTAAAAATGGTGCGCTTTAGAAGAAAAGTTTCGAACATCCGCGAATAAGATGGACAGTTTTTCGAGAGTATTTCAAAAAGTTTGTTTTCAATCAAAACATCCGTACGCACAACGGAAACTACACTTATATAGTTTATAAAAAAGAAAATGAAATTTGATTTCGGACCTGCTGTTTCATAGTTACAGATTCGACCAGCTCGCGTGGAGGGGTCTAGAAGATTAATTAATATATTCAAATTTAAGGATGTTATTCTATTTATTTTTTTTTTTTGTATAACCTCTTAAGACAGTGTACTAAAGGTGGGTAATACAATTTTTCTATGAAAACTGTAAATTAGTCTCGAATAAAATTCTTAAAAATGACTTACTTTTCCGGCCGTCACAGTGCTGTTCCCCCTTAAATGCAGGCTCTCGCTTCGCCTCGTCTCGGTTTTTTGCTCTTCCTCAAGTTTCCACCTTGCCCCGGTTCGCATTTTTAGTCGGTCGTCCAGAGGATTTACTAGTGCGAGTGATAATTCATCTGTTCCACAGTGTTGCATCCACTCACACTACGCTTTGCCTCTTTTAATGCGAACCAAGGCTGACGTGTGCTGTGTGGAATTCGTGGAGTATTCCATACTTGAGATTTTACTGTGTGTGGATGTTTTTTCGAAGGCATTCTACCACTTTTTACATTTTGTTTGCGCGCTACGGTTTTTAAGGCTATCGAAATTTGATCTTTTAATTCGTTACTCCCCCTGTCTACACTACTCATTAATTCGCAAGCGAAGTTTGGGAAGAATAAAATCAGCCGAGGCGAGGCGTAAGTGGTCCGCAGAGATGGACAAAAATTTATTTAAATATAAATCTTGAGTTCGAATAAAAGATAAAAATTTGACTCGTTACTCTTCGAATAAAGATCACCCGAAGTGTATTTATTCAACAACGGATACAGCTAAAGTATCTTTTATTCGACACGTTATTTAAATAATTCTTGATTTATATAATGGCCAACTCTGAGGAAGAGCCTACTATAATTTTCTAACTATAATTTTCGAGGGTCACCGTGTAAATAGAGTGTTCGTGGATTCGGGATGTGGTGTCTGCGGAGGAAGAGAAGAGGCGTTGCAAGCTGTGTTATTAGTTTCTCGAAGGGAATGGCCCATCTGTCCCCGCACTAGGTAGAGTCAGTCTGGCGCCAGGCTTATTCGACGATTTACCATCCCCCGATTTCCTTTCGTCTGGATAACGAGATATGCGTTGCACGTCGCGCGATATGCGTTACCTGCGTCGTAGTGTAATTGTCTCCGTTTCTGTACCGGGTAATTTGGCGTTTCCTGCGCACGTAGTGGTAGGAGACTGCCTTCCACCAAATGGTAGGCTGGGCGGACTTTAGCTGCGAGATCTTGCACAGCACGCTGTCCTGGCTCTCCGCGTGCAATAGGTCGATCCTGATCGGCGAGTGGTAACACTCGACCAGGTAGACCAGGTACAGCATTCCCATGAACGCCACCTGAAGAGCAACGTAATCTTCAAGATCGCGGGAATAAGATTCCTACAACGAATCGAGACTTTGAGCAATATACACTGCGCTCAGGAACAAGGGTGAGTAAACTCATGGTAGTGGCGAACGCAGAGGTGCCAATGGTCCCTGGTAGCCCTCAAATAAGGGGCTGTGTGAGAAGAAAAGGAAACTGACTTTTATTCTTTAGAAAAAAATTTATAATCATCTAATGAATTTTATGGAATTTTTATTTATTCCTTCCCCCGAGAGACAGAGAGAATGTGTTCACTAATGTGACGTTTTGCCTATCTATTAATACGTGTTTTGAGAATACAAAATTATTTTTTTTCACGTTTTTGTAATGTTTGCTTGCGCCAAATCTTTTTGGTTTTTTTGTTTCAGACACACGGTTTTTCGAAAATCGCGTCCGCAGTCGAGGTGTCTTTTTTTTACAGCGCGTACTACACCCACCTATTTTGGCGCAAGCAAACATTACAAAAACATGAAAAAAAATAATTTTGTATTCTCAAAACACGTATTAATAGATAGGGAAAACGTCACTTTAGTAAACACATTCTTTCTGTGACAAAAAAAAGTTCCAAACAGCGGTACTTTATCAGGACGTCACAGTGGAAAGACCCCTTAAATCCTGAGTGCGCCACTGACTCGCGGGACCATTCTACGTGACAAAAGAAGACGAAGGGAAAGTGTAAAGAAATTGTAGCGGAGGCTTTATTTAATTATTAATATTTTAACATTCTCCCAAGAAACACCTGAATGCTCATCAATTTCATTAGTTTTCATTTCATCTTGCTTTGTCATATAGAATCACCCTCCTTTACTCCCACCTGATACCAAACAGTTTATATAATTTCGCTTTCTCGTGAAATATAATTACTCTTTGCGTTGTAACTTACGGGAATGTAAATGTAACCATCGTCACAGGGCGACACGTGCCTCGTACTCTTAATTGGGTACCTCGAGAAGTTTATCACGATCTACAAAAGAACCTTGGTTTTCGATAATACTGCTTTCCTCTGATCTACAGGCAATTTCCTCGCGAATCGGCGATTCTGTTTACTGAACGAGACTCGGGGCGGAATGGACGGTTTCGAATGGCACTGGCCGGGCAGGAAGCTCGCAATGCAGAGCGATGTGACGTACCTTGGTGACATTCGCGCATCTACACCAGGTCACTGCGGCAAGGCATCCGTAAATTAACACCGAGAGCACCAGGCACTTGCAATTCGGCTCCTTTTGCAGCGCGCTGCAAAGGGTTTGCGATTCTGGTCGCTGCTGTGGAGGTATTGCGATTAAAATCGTCACGATTAAAGCTCTTGCGGCGATGCACGCCCGAGGAATATCGATTTTTATACAACGTGTTCTTTAATAGCAACTATAGGGAAATTGTTAAGGAACTCGATAATATGTAATTTCAAACGAAAAGTTGATATTTCGAGGCGTAGGGCAGACTGCAGAATATTTACGATAGATACAAATATTTTTAGAGTATCACATTCGTGATGAATTACTGGAAAAGAGGGCTCTCTTTCGATTTAGGGCATGCCCATCTGCTGCAAAGAAAGCAGGACTGAAAATGTTATCAGTTTCACCGAAGAAGCTGCTGGAAATCCTCCAAAGCTTTCAGACTTTCAATTTTTAGTCACAAATAGCAGTGTGCTCTCGATACATTCAAATCAATTATCAGCGAAGTGATGACTTTGGCCCTGCAGCGTTCCCCGCGCGAATTGATAATTGAACGTAGAAATCTATAGAAATCGAGCTTCTTTAGGGTGAGAAGGAATTATAGAAAACAGTCAAACGCAGATAACTTTGTGATTTCGGAATGCGTACTTCCTCGTTTTCCCGATTCATCTCGTCGAGTTTTCTCAGCCACTTCCGGGAACGTTGGGACGTTTTCTTAGGTCAGAACGCGAGCTTTTCCATTTCACGAATGCACCCCGTGTCTCTTCTACCTCTTCTATCTCCCCAGCATCGGCCTTTGTGCTGCGGTTGCAAGAATTTAATTATTTCCCTCGGTCAAAGGACCAACGGTGGCAGGGTGGGGGGGGCTGGCTTTCAAACCCGCCGAACCGAAAGCGCGGCTTCGTTATCGAGCAAATTGCTTCGCGATCCAAAGATGCTGCATAATACCGCGACAATTTATATCGATTCCTCTAAAAAATTCATCAAGCGACAAATGAAAAGCTATCCCTAATTACAAAACTATCAGGATTCTTCAAAAGGGGAAAATACTGATATCCTTAAATATCAGAGTTCCTCGAAATCCCCGAATCGACAGAGTCCACGTCCCGATGGAACTTGAAAGTTGCTCCGCGCTCCTCGAGCCGCCTCGAGCATCGTCGTCCACGGTTTCCGAGCACGAAAGCTGGCACACACTCGACACCTAATTACCCGCCGCGCGGCCTTAATCAAACTGACGTGGACGAAGCGATCCCCGATCGATGGCATACCGCGGCAGATGGTTCTCGGCGAGCGACGCCCGCACCGCGAACAGCGGGCATTCGGGAATCGTTCCTCGAGCACCCTCGCCGAAAGCGGATCCCCCGTCGGTGAACAGTTTGCCCCGAGGGGTAACGATGTTTGCCTCGCTGTCGCGCCTAAAGGTTAACCATCGCCTCCACTCGAGAGCCGCTTTGTTCCGCGTCGGTACCGTTCATCCCCGTGGCGAGGAATAAAATCGATCGGGACGGATAGGGGTGGACGCGGAGAGTCATACTCCGGCGGGTCTTTCGCCTGGAACGTCTCCCGGCGTGTTCGCCTTCCTTACTACCGCTTCGTTATTAATTAAAGCCTTCCACCGGGGACCGCTAACGTGGAGGAACTCGTCCTGTCGGTCGGGAGGGTAGAACGCCCGATGGAAAGGGGCGAGAGCCTTTAACCCTTCGAGCACTAACGACATATGTGCTTTCGTGCTCACAGCGGGGGTGAAAAGAAAGTTTAAAACTAAGTATTGTATTTCCACCAGTTCAAGGGTTTCGTCGGTGTCACTGAATTATTCTAGCAACCCTTTGCTCTATGGATTATCAATTGGAACGTTTAATTCTGACAGGCGTGATCCATTCACTGTTGAAACTTTCTTTCTCACCCACCACTGTAGGACCGCGTTGAATTTCTGACGACCACCTAACACTGCGTATAATGCAATCTATTTATTTGGGGAATTTTAATTTATAATTACGAGGGTGTCTGTTTTCGCGGGATGCGAGGCAATCGTTTAAGCCTCGAACGGGTTAAGCGTGGCCGTAGCGGAAGTGGAGGACGCACCGTCGCTCGCGCCAGCGTCACACGCGTCCTGACGCACCCCTCGCGCCGTACTCTCCGGTGGATCCACCCCGATGCTACCCCACGGGCTAACTGGCACCGCCGACACACCGTACCCGCTTACGCGACATCTCTACTGACGTTTGCCCAGCGCCGCTCGGCCACGACGTCGGCGTCGCTCCAGGCGTCGGCGCTCTCCCGGCCTCCCATCCCCGCGGCTGCGCCCGCTTCCGTGTTCCTGCGTCCCCTCGTGTCCGTCCCCTCTTTCTCCCCAACCCCGCGCTAACACGCTGCCAGGACGATCGCGGCGGAGCTTCCACCGACTCTGCTGTCCAAGGGTTGAAAACACCGACGGGGTGGTTCGCTCGGTGTAAATATAGGGTGTCGCGCGGGGTCTTCAACTACACGTGGGAGAAAATTCGAGGGCTGGTTCTACGTGGAGAGAGAAGACAAAAGTTTTTGATGTTCCGCTTCGATTTCGAGAAAATGCAATTTGAATTCTAGGCACGGGCGGATTTGGGAATGGACTAGGTAGGATGCGGCCTGGGGTGGCAAATTTTGGGGAGTGGAAAATTTGGGGGTGCATCTAATTTTGGGGTGCATTACATTTTGGGGAGTACAAAATTTTGGGGAGCGACAAATTTTGGGGAATGCAAAATTTGGAGGGGATTTTGTGGAATGAAAAATTTTTGGGAGTGGAAAATTTTGGGGAGCATCAAATTTTGGAGAGCGGTCAATTTTGAGGGAGCATCCAATTTTGAGGATTGCAAAATTGGGGGGGGGGGGGGGATTTTGTGGATTGAAAAATTTTGGGGAGTGGAAAATTTTGGGGAATGCAAAATTTTTTGGGGGGGGGGGATCTCGTGGAGGGAAAAATTTTTAACAGTGGAAAATTTTGGGGAGCACCAAATTTTGGAAAGCGGTCAATTTTGAGGAGCAGCAAATTTGGTGAGCGACAAATTTTGGGATGCATTAAATTTTGGGGGAATGCAAAATTTGAGGGGGGGGGGGGGATTCTGTGGAGTGAAACATTTTGGGGAGCAGCAAATTTGGTGAACGACAAATTTTAGGCGACAAAAATTAGAAAAGGTTTAAAAACAGAGGCTTGAGACAGTTTTAGAAACAATTCCCCTTTTCCATGTAGCGAATTAGCAATAACTCATGTGTGAGTTGTCCTATTGAATTAATTTTGAAATTGTCTCGAGTTTTATAAATTAAAATATTTGATGATATTTCGCCGGAAGGGCGCCAAATCTCCAAATCCGCCCCTGATTTCAGGCGCGAAAATTTTATTCTATATTCTCGATTTTTTTCCATGTGGAGTCCCTCCTTAAATCTCCTCCCACCGTTAGTTTCATCAGGGTTCAGTGCCTCCTCTAAGAAAATCGGCTCTTGAATACGATGTGTCCCTATTTGGATGTTTCTTTAGTAGCGATGAAGCATTTGACATTAATTTAATGTGTCTCCGTGCTTCATTTAACGGGGATGATAATTCTTCTCTGCAGCTGTCCGTTCATCCACGGGAGGGAACAACTATTTATCGTAATTACAGGGACGCCCCGATGCGAGAATAGTTAGAGACTGCGAGGCAGTTAACGACGAAAATTACGAGGCACGAAAGCGCGCGATTTCTCGCCCCCCAGGAGGAACTTGGAAGCCTTCGAGATTAAATTTCATTACACGATGCGCTGATACGTTCCCCCTCTGTGCTTTCGTCGCCTCCGCTTTCTCTGCTTGTCTTTTCAGGGGCCAGGTGAAAAAGGAGAGAAACATCGATCTGTAAACAAGATAATGGTGCTCGATAACAATCTACGCCTGTTTCCGTTTTCTCGCGTACACCCGCTGGATATCCAATCATCCCCCTGTCGATAGATATTAAGGCTTTGCTTCGCAAAAATCATTCACGATTGGGTTATCGTTCGAGGAGCATTTTATTTTGAAAAGAATTTTAATTCCCCGAAGCATATCCTTTTAACAAAAAGGGAATTCTTTTCAACTTGTAAAATTGTGATATACCAGATAGACTCTGTCTCGTGAAACGAGGGTATTAATAGATTCTTCGTTGAACCGTGGATATGAATATGTAATGCGAATGGGCAGATCGATGTCTGATCATTCGTCGTCTTATACTACTTAGCTTTGGTCTTCGAGCAAGAAAGTTTCTGTTCTCTTCGAAAGAGGAATGAAACTACACAGCAATTCGAATACTAATTCAACTAATTTCCAAGCTTTTAATCACAATTTCAAGCTGGAATCTTAATCAACTTAATTATGTCCTTACTATTTCGTTACACTCCATCATTCTAAGTTTCATTTCAAGTCAAACTGTTTTCAGTACAGTTCGACGGAACACCCTTCCTCAAACCACTACAGCACAGTTTACTTTCAATCAAGTTCGATCTCCCTAGTCAATCACCTCCGTACATCCACGCCCTGCTAATTTCTTTTCGCCTTACGAGCGCCCCGTCCGATTAAACGATCTCCCGAGACTCGAGCTTTATACGTCCCCCGTTCAAACCGGGCACAGGGCTCCTCCAATCGCAACTCCAGTTTCCATCTCGTTCGCTGCCGCGAGCTCTGCGTCGCGTCCGCCCACGCAACATTTTTCACTTTACGATCTTGACATTGGCGGTCCCGTCCGGCGCCAGCGATATCGACGTCCACCAACAACCGGGTGCTTCCATTTAAACCTCCGAACCAGAAAACACCTCGATCGGTCGACAACCCCGAGTAAACGAATAAAAAGTCCAACGCGGTATTTTACCCAATAAGGGAAGATGCCGAGCCCGGATATTCAAAAAAATTCTGAAACTTAGCGAATCTATTGGGAATTTCCTTTTGATTACAACGCAATTTTTGTTCGCCGTCCAAATTCACTCTAAGAGGCTCGACGAGGTTGAATTTGTACGAAACAATGGATGAAAAGAATTAAAATGGAAAGAAAGAATTTCAGGAAAGATTGTCATTTTTGTTTGTAACTTCTTTCTAATTGTTTAAACCTTGATAAAACCTTTACCGTTTGATAGATCTGATTAAAAGAAGTAACTTTTGTTTTGGCACTCATTCTCTGTCTCTCACAGATTACGAGTTTCAAAATAATTTTCAGCGGTTAATTTCACCGTCCTAGAGTGAATTTGGGAAGGAAACAGAAATTACGTTGCAATCAGGGAGGAATCTCCTACATATTCACAAAGTTGCAGGATTCTTTGAATTTCCAAGAAACTTGTAAGGACTTGTTTGTAAGTCCTTCTAAAATCTAAACGTGCCATTCCTCCTTGAAAGCTAGTGGCAAGTAGTATGAGTCGACACGTGGTCAGACGTCGTTAGTCCCGTCAAACACGTGATACCTACGCGTGAACTTAGAATCTATAGAACGATGAAGCTCGAGCAAAGCGCTCGCATAGCATAGGGATTCCTGACTCGGGATATTTATACTTCAAACTTTAGGTACACTCGATTGGTGTGCAAAGCGCGTTACTTTCGGGGGTGCAAACCCCCATGCGTGCCCTCCCGTTCACCGCGAGGTCCTGCAAACCCAAACCTCTACCATCTCGGTGTACTTAGAACCTTGAAACACTTGTACCAAAGCTTAGGGTAAACCCGGGTGACGCGGCCGACCTAATATAAAATGGATATTAAAACTAATATAGACATTACTTATTTTATCAGAACAAACCTATATGTTCAGAATTTTATGCTGATTCAGAAAAACTGGTCGATATTTGCTTTAAGACAATATTTACTGTAAATCGGGTTGAAACCTGAAGGCATGACATCCGACCACCTCTCCCGAGGTGCCGGGAGAAACGGTTTTCGTCGTTGGCAGAGACCACTGACATAATTATTCGTGGAAAATTAATCAAGGATAAAGCAAAATTATTCATGAGTGAGTACAACTACAGATTCATTGATATTTAATTTGTTTACGCTACACAAGTAAAGAACACATCAAACAAAAAGTGAACTACCTACTGGCGATTAACAAGGCGAGTGAATACACAAATGAATAAATAAACTAAATAAAAGAAAATAATAATACAATAATAATAAAAATAAAAAAATCATAACTCGACCATCTCTCCTTTCTGCAGCGAGAGATGGTCTTCTCGTTAGCTTTGAGAGGAAGAGTTAATATGGCCAAATGCTTTGGCTGCATTGTCCCTCAATGTCTCTACTATCTTATTATCCCAAATATTAAACGAAAATAAACATAGAAGTATATTTTAAATACGATTCTGTACAACCGCTGTTTGACAAACGAGGTTAAATGTAACCCCAATTTACATTTTAAAGCCTATAAATCCAGAGAAACACAGAAGGAAGCGAAATGACGCTATTCATTCAACTGTTTGGCTTCTAGAGAAGAAATTGGTCCGCCCTTTTACGTACAGAGTCTGAAATACAGCGACTCGACCAACTCTCCGACCCGACCGCGTCTCCCGGATTTACCCTACATTACCCTGAACGTGTCCTTAAGCTGTTGACCGTGGACACTCCAGTCCAATACCATCCTCTTCCAAAGCTATCGACTCTAGAAACGAAGAAACCGCGAAGCTTTGCGCAACGAAGCTGAACTTCTTTGATCTAGCGACGCTTTCCGCCACCGTCAGTGATTTCCGCGTTCTATCACCGCGACTTTCGGGACACCCTCTATTTGTATTGTTGCCCACGCTGGATGAAGACACGTTTCGGCGCCGTCTCGTCGGCTATCTATTGATTGCAATTTGAGATGATGGCGGGGCCAGCGCGCATGTATTCCGAACCGTCCGGTTGTCCAGTTATGCGTGCTCGACATCCTTTCTTCGGCAACGAGAACGCGGGCACGCGTCCTTAAAGCTGTCTCTAACGAGACACTCTGTGCCTGCTTGCGACCGTACTTGACGCCTCGGGCGGTTAGACGAATTGGAACAATCGATGGTTTTGAGTTCAGTCAGCAATCTTTCTTTTGGATCACTCCTAATGGTCCTTAACCCTTATGCCAATTTCTCGCGTTTGTTATCGCGAATGCAAGTGTCTATTTGATTGGAGCAGGCGAAATTACCCATCGAACAATTGCTAATTACTATTTTATTATCTTATTATTTTGCTGCGCTGTGAGAAAGTTAGGTGGTGGTGCCTACTGTGTATATCATTCATGAAAGCCAGGGTTTCCAAGCACATGAGACACTTGGAAACCCTGGCTTTCCTGAATGATATACACAGTAGGCTCCACCACCTAACTTTCTCACAGCGCAGCAAAATAATAAGATAATAAAATAGTAATTAGCAATTGTTCGATGGGTAATTTCGATCGCCCATGAAACAAGTCCCAAGTCCTCAGGGGAGTTCATCGGATGGCACTAAGCACATAAGACCCTTAGTGCCATCCGATGAACTCCCCTGAGGACTTGGGACTTGTTTCATGGGCGATCGTTCCGCAGAAGCATGTCCTCGAGGGGGGAGTCGGTGATCAGGGTACCTGAGCTGGCTCGCTGGAACTAACACCGTGCAGTAGGGTCGACTAGCAACGTTCCGCGATCGCGGCAGCCCCACCCAGGAGGGTGTTGGGAATCGGGCTTGAGCGGGGGGAATCCTCCTGTCTGCCTCGCAGAGGTCTGTAAAAAGCGAAAAGTCCCCTCCCAAGTCAGCAGGTCTGGCTCAGTCGTCGCGACAATTAGGTTTCGACTTTTACGAGCAGTGATGGTGCTTAAAAATTACGCGAAGTATATATAAGTCTCTAAGTTTATTAGAAAAAGTGTTGGAAGGGGTCTGCACCTCTGTTTCAAAATACATGGAGGTATAATTGCAAGGGTGACGGTATCTTTTTTTATTTTAATCTCATTTATTATTGCAGCCAACTTTTACTTGATATTTTATATATTCCCTGTCTCATTAATATCCTCCTGGGATCAGTGGCGCACTCAGGATTTAATCTCGGGGGGAGCCGAGTTGGGGGGATACAAATATTTCTAATTCAAGTTCAATAAAATTCATTATGTGACTATAAAAATTTACTTAAAGAATAAAATCCAGCTTTCTTTTCTTCCTACAAAGCCTGTTATTTAGGGGTGCCATTGCCTGGAATTCTTCAGTTTCCACTTTTCTTTACTTTTATTCGTTTACGTTTCCCAGTTCCTTTCTTCAGGTTAATTCTTTACTACTCTTCCTCGTATCTGTTCCTTTTCTCCTAGGGTGTTAGTGGTACTGTAATGAACGCCACTGGATGTTTATTTACTCCCCAGAAAATGCCCCCAAAGTGTCCTAATATGGATCGCTATAGTAAAATCGAACACAGGGGCATCAAAGGGGCAAAGGATACGCGTTGCTCCTCTTTAATGGCTATCCTTGAACAGCCAAGAAGTAGGTCTTCAGGCGCCATTTATCCGCTGTAAGAAATACACCCCGGGAGGGTTTCCCGGCGGGGAAAAAAGCAGGATCAGACGCCGCCGGTCTGAGGGTCCTGCGCCCCGACACGGTTTCTCTCGGTCTATCTTAAAAATACATACACCCGGCGCGGTGAATTTGTAAATGGATTGCTACATGAAAATTGAAGAGTACGCCGCGCCCGGCGATACGGAAAAATTCCACTCTCTATGCTACCCATATTCCACGTACTGCTCCACTTTTATAAGCTTCTGTTTTATACTTTCCCAGTTTATTCGGAGAGAGGAGCGTAGCTCGTTTACTCGCAGAATTATTATTCCGTCGTAACAGTGCCTGCGCCTTACTTTCATTAAACCAATCACTCTCGGCGTTCATTAATTTTTTAATTAAACCCTCTGACCCGCTGCTACCGTATTCTTTCCCTGTATAGGCTGCCTACCTCTGTTTCCTGATCTTCCAAACTATGCGAACGATGGGTTATCGCACACTTCGCACGCGTCACTTAAAATAATAACCACGGTTGCAAGAATTGTTACATATAAGTAGATGTCAGCCGTAACTGTTTCCTTTCACTGCGTTCTATTTAGGTTTCTAACGCACAGAGCGGCAACATTGGTGGAAAGAGAAAATTAAAATCAATAAACAAGTAAAAGTTTTTGAGACATCGATAAAACTTCAAAATTGTTTCTAATCGCACACATAATTATTATTATACTAGGGAAAGGTGCGTACCTATATTAAGGATCTTCACGAAAGTCTTTTATTATTCGACAAATACCTACGTCAAAATTTAATTCGGCGTTACAGATGATATTTTAAAGTAATTATTTCAAATTAAATAGAAAAGGCAACAAAGATCATTTTCCGCTGCCAACGCAGTTCTGTAGAACGTGAGTTTGGAAGGTCCAACTTTGCTGAGTTTATTCTTGCCAAATAAAATTCAAGTTGTTCCTATACTGGGACTGAAAATAACGGTAATTATATCGTATCGCCGCTAATTATACCTCACCCTGCGATATAGCCTGCGCATTTCAGTGCCTCCCAGAAATACTAAGTTATATTTAAATCCGTGTAAAATAGAGTACCATAAACCACGGCCAATTCGATTCCGGATTAGCTGGCAGAGGACGCGAGGCACTGTTCTTAAGCTCTTCCGAAATAATCACCGCAGAATGCTTCTTTCCACCCGGTTCGACGCGAGACACCACAATTCTCTCCGCACCGCTCCCTCGACTCGGACCATTAAAGTTCCCGAGAGCGTGCATCGGATCTCGAGAAGTCTCGAGCCACTGCAGAAACTCGCGTGCTCCGAAAGAACGTGCGCCACTTTAAGTAGAAAAGGGCAACAGAAAGTACGAAGCATGGCCCCGTGCTCGACATAAAACGCCCCTCGAAGGAACACTTCCGCTTCCTAATTAGCACTTCCACTTTTCCAACATCTTCTCCCTCCTCTCTCCGCGCGAAGCTACTTTGATGAAAGTCACAAAATATGCTACAGAATAATCGATGGCAGGGGCGTTTTTTTTTTTTTTCGACGCCAGGACGCGTCGAGACAAGCATTCCCTCGGCCTGGGAAGAAGCTTCCGCGACGATGAGCCCGCGGGACGCCTAGTTATCTCGCTGGTGGAACGTTTGTTACGTAAATGAGTTCTTGACCGAGCGGGAGCGTGTTATCGAGATCGTGTAGCTCGCCTTCCCCTAATGACGCCGGTCTAATTAAGTCTTGCTTGATTTTAATCAGCACGTGCCAAGCAGTTTAGACAATGTTCCCCTGGGAAAGAAAGGGGTGTTCTAAATACGGCAGCTATCGCCTGGTGATTGAGGACCTTGCAGCAAGGGTGGTGCCATTTTTTACAGTTTTTGAATTATGACGCGTAGGTAATATATGTTAAAAAAAATTTAGATTGTTTGCTGTAAATCCGATAACAAATGACCGATTTCTTGCAAATAAATAGAAATAGAAATAGAAATATTAATATTTTATATTAATTTATTTTAATTTTAATATTTTATATTAATTTATTTTAATATTAATATTTTATATTAATTTATTTTAATATTAATATTTTAATATTAATATTTTATATTAATTTATTTCAACATTAATATTTTATATTAATTTATTTCAACATTAATATTTTATATTAATTTATTTTAATATTAATATTTTATTTATATTTGGGTCGAAGAATATTCTAGAATAAAAGATATTAATATTAAAATATTAAAAATTTGATAGTTCAAAATATTAATATGAACATTCCATATTAATTTATTTGAATATTTAATATTGATAAGTTTCTATTTCTACTTTGGGCAAAAAATATTCTACAATAAAAAATATTAACATTAAAATATTCAAAATTTGATATTTAAAAATATTAATATATAATATTTTTATTATAGAATATTTTTCGCGAAAGATAGAAATAAAAGCTTACCACCTTAGTGTTCTCTTTTTAATATTAACTCGAAGCAATAATTTTATAAAGTTTTTCTAATTTACTCGAACTTGATAAAAATGGAGCTGCAACCCTCTTGCTGCAAGGTCCTCAATTAGAACTACGCTTCTGGAAACGAGCAAGGAAACAGTATAGCATCGATGGCTCTCCAAACTCTGCTTAATACTTTTCCCAGCCAATTTACGTTTCATTTACCTCGAGTTATCGGAACTCCACTGCGTCCTCGTTCATTCCCATCGATCGACGCTGGGAGAGGAGGGTGGTGGTGTTTAGCATATGGAATTAGAAATAATTAAATCGATCAGACTTGTAGGATGCTTGTAAATTCTGTTCCCCAAAAGTGAATCTCCCGCGATCGATCAACAAGCATTTCGCGCAGGGTTAATTTTAGACGCGAAAAGATGATCCGCTCGGTCCTGCGATGTATTCAGAATCCTTGATACCGATCGCTATAGCAGCGCGTGGTGGAAGAAGGATCGGAGCTATAGAGAAAATGCGGTTTTGGAGGCGGGCCAAAAAATTCGATCGTATCCAGTCGTGTTGTCGCGTTTAATGCGCGTTCTATCTGTTTGGATTGGCGGTGTAAAGGGAATGCCGAGGGACCAGCGGAGTCCCCCGACATCTTCATCCATTTTCCAATCGACGACTTTCGCCGGAGACCACAGTCGACGTAGAATTGCAATCCCTCTGGCTAGAGGTGAGGTATATAGCGACACACACCTATTTAATGATTTCTGTGGCACGTGAGAGCAGTTAAACGCGACTCGAACCTGCTTACTATAGTGCAAATATTTATTGCGTCAGCCTTTAACGGGGAAAAGCACTGTAACGATCTGAAAAGTAACGGTGTTTTCGGGATTTTTTCCCAACCAAACCACGCAAGTAAATCAAAGTATCGCTTGGTGTAGTTAATATGGACTTATTGAAGGGTAAAAAATAATTATTTCTCCAGCATAGTCACGAATCCGCTTCCGGTATACTCTTCGTCAAAACGCGCGCTGCGGCAAAATCGCTCCCCTGGCGTTGGCAGTGCTTCAGACTTTAGCCAGACGGTTAATCTGTATTCAGAAAGACAAAAATATTCAGAGACTAGAAGCCTGCGTCTATCGCAGAACTGATAGAAAAGTCAATATCGTAGAAGATAGCGAAATTCCGGACGATTGAAAGAAAATTCATATTTCAGGGAAAAATGTTGATAAGAAAAATAAAAGAGAATCGTTAATTAAAGAGACCTCAACGTCATTTAATAGAGACCGTTGTTTCGTACAAAAATGGCCTTGCTCTTGTCAATTGGGTATATATGTAATTTTCTTTTCATACTGTCGACGCGGCTGAAAAATGTAATTCTGAGAGAGACGCGTTCAAATTGCCCCTCGGTTCGGTCGCGCGTTCGGCACCGCTTCATGGAAAACACTATGTACATCTCCGTGAATTTTTCAAAATCGGAGAGAGCATTCTTGAGACGTGAATCTTTCAGAAAATATAAAAAATCGCTTTCTCCGATTGTTTACAATATTTTCCCCCATATAGTATAGTGAAGAATGTCGCAGGAGTAGGTACTTTGCGAATACTAATTACTACTAAACGAGGCGGAAGTGAGCAACGTTGAATATTCAAAACGCTGCGATAAATATTTCCATGGCCGCGCCAAGTCCAGCTTCCACGCAACGAGACGAGACGCGACAGCCAGGAGCCCCCGTAAACAGCCTGGCCGAGTTGATGCACTCTCTTTTTAACGCAAGCGCTGCGCCTCGGTTGTATTGTGCAACGAGATGTCCGGTCTAGCGGAAAGTACCGATGGCCGTTGTACCGTGAGTAATCGTTGCCTGTTTAGCCTTGTCCATGAAAAGGTGGCGTAAGGTGGAGCGAATGAGGCGCACACATGCACCCCGTATTTATAGATCACGGTTACGGCCCTATCAGTGGGAAAATTTAAGTGCCCCCCCCCCCCCCCCCCCCGGCATCCATTTTCCCGGGCAGCTGCACGTAACAGCGTTTTTCTCCGATCGCTAGCCACGTGCCGATTCGACCTTTCATTGGCAAGCGGAATATTAAGTAGGGAGCGTGTAGTAGCCCTCGGCTAAAGATAGTAGCGATAGGGATTGGAGTTGAAGGGTCTAGCTTATCGATTCGCAAAAGAGCCGATGCTTCCCCGCGGGGACTATAGTCGTGGATAACACGAATCGGTCGCTGGAGACCGCTGCGCCCGCTTATAATATACCGTGGATCTTGTGAAAATTCCGTCCAAGGGTTGTCGCGCTGGATCAAAGGAATGATTCCTCCCCGAGGACTGGGAGGGTTGGTGAGAAACGGCGAGCCTCCGATTGAAATGTAATTTTATTCTCATTAAGTATAATCGTGTTACGCGCCTGAAGGTATTGCCATCTTTCACCGAGCCGCCTGACGATTACAGACAGAAAACGAATCACGCTGCCAGGCATACTTGCGCGGACAATGATTGTAGAGTACAAGAACGAGTAATTCGAGGTGAGTAAAACCGCAACCGCAATTGACAGACGCCCCCATTCGTATTTACAAATCCGTGTGGATGTGTGACGTACTATAAAATATGTAGACGTATTGCTACCGATCTGTTGCGCTGTTATCGCCGCTGATATCCTGAGAGACAACTGTCTAACGCGACCGACTGGATAACATCGCTCTTCCCCCCATCGCCGTTCAAGCCCCCCCCCCCCCCACAGCTCCCTCGAAGCAAATGTCCCGATGAGAATTTCGCCCCGGCAAGCTCGGCTCCGCTTGCCGAAAATATACAAATCGTACAAAAAGAATGGGGGATGTAGAAGAGAGTTATCGAAACTTAGCTAGAATGCTTCGAAGGGTCGTTCGGAACAGGTTTCTCGCCCTCGGGCGGTTAGAATCGTCGAAAACGTCACGCCTAGTTTATAGCCGGTTGTCCTTTACCATTCGTTATGTATCAAAAGGCAGACGAGTTCTCGTGAAGAGGGGGCTAGCCACCCCGTTGCCACTGGCTCTGCCAGAACTGGTACAAGTACAGACATACAATATCGATAAATATAATGTATATATTAGTATATAAATAGCACGATCCTTTATACTAGAGTACAGGGTGTATATACACGCACGATGGATGGAGTCTTCGTAATAGTTAGCGCAGCGTCGAAGCTTTCTCCTTAATCACTAATTATGTTTCAATCCTCGCCGGCACGCCTATATGAAACGGCCCCCCTATTGTCCGTGCGTCGTTCTAACGATTCCTTAATGCAAAAGTAGGAAAATAGCGAGGGACTCGGCGTGAATCGTGCTCGGCCCTGCCCCGGCGAAGGCCCTGGCGATCCGAGGGTCTTCCTTGGTGAAGAGGACGGAGAAACGATAAGCAAGTATTCCGAAGTGAATTTCAACTCATTACGCCTGTTTGGAACATATAATGTAACCGGTTGCGCGAAGCAGCCCGCCGATCAATTGTAATCCCGCATCAATGTGGAGCTGTGTCGTCCCAAGCATCCTTCGCAGAATACGTCCTAAAGGAGCGTAAGTCTGGCCGGTTAAGAGCGACGGTGCCTCTCGATTTACATGCACGGTTGTCCCGCGAAACCGACGACTTTCCTCCCGTACAATCTACACGTCGCGTTTAACATCCGGCGATCTGAATGATTATCGATGTCGTCTATCACAAGGAAACGAAATTAATTCTTCGATGTTATTGCCCTAAGAATTTCAAGAGCGACTAGATTCTTCCCGCAGAATCACGCGCAGACACGATCTCGTTTACAGCTTCGCTCCGAGCTCTCGAGGTGATCTTACCGCGCGGCTCTTTCGCCGAGCGAAACCCCCACCGCATCGTTGGGCAATTTTTCTAGATCGAGATTCTTCGAATTATCTTTACGAGTGGAACGATGGTTTTGTGGCGGCTTGTCGCGTTCATTGCTGGTAGCCGTTCGCTTGGGTTTGACCCTCTTGGCTATCTATACTGTAACCAGTAATGCTATCCGGGCTTTGCAGAGACGCAGCGTAGAGTGGATTCACCGGCGTGGAGTTCGTGTCAAATTGGGTCGAGTCGTAAACACTGTGGTTCTGTGAACAAAAGAATATCTCGTGTTTGCAGTCTTCAACGAACGAATGGGGAATAGTGAAGCTGACACGAATATAGCGCCGCTGAACGCTGATCTACGACGAGCAATTTCGATTCCACGAGAGAACGTAGAGAATTCTCCGGAACGTTTCTTTATGCTTTAGGATAAGACGAATCGTGTCCAAAGGCACTATACGTGGAAACTCCGAGCACTACGATTGGCACACACACACAGAGAGAAGCACCTTTAAGCTGGGTGCAGAAACAGTTTTTTGCTAATCATGTACGGTGCGATTGGTCCCTTGCAAATGAAAGAAACGAAAGAGAAAAGACAGCAGAGGATGGTGGCCGTGAAATGGACGTACCGAATTGCAACAGAAAACATTAATGTATTAGCGTTATCCACTGCCAAGTTAGTGTCAATAAATAAAACCAAGTGCATCGGGCTACATTAATGAGTTTAATTAAATCTAGACATGCTGTATATACAGATAACAAAGCGTTTGTGCGCTTCTCTATTTTACACTATAGTACATCTAGTTTGTTAACAGACACGTGTGACTTCGATATCCCAGGGCACCTCTGGTTCCCTTCGATTATTAAAATGGATTAAAACTTTAAAATCATACCCTCTATATACAGCTACGCGCAATGACTTAGATTTTAAACGTAAACGACTCTAATAAAGTATTTACAACGACTCAGTCTGTGTGTCATGGGAATAGGGACTAGGATGCGTTTTGCTGTCTTTCTGAGATCTGTAAGTGCTGGACGTCGCCAGGGACAGCAGATACTCGCTCAGGCCGCCGGACTCTTTCTTCTTCGAGTCTCTTTTCCGTTTCTTCAACGTATCTTCGGTTGCAAGGACGGCGGGCTTAGAGAGCAATTGTTGCGTGGCGTTGGAAGAGTCTGTTAAATCGGGCAGAGCGTATTCCGCGTCGATCTCCGAAGCTTTACCGGCGGCGTGTCGCTTCAACGGGCTCGACTCTTTCTTATCAGCGCCGCTTTGGGGGGCGCGCGCCGCGTTAGGATCTTTGATTAAAGGCACGCGAACAAGCGCGCTATCTTCCACCTCGGTATCGTGATTGCCGCTGTCCAAAATCGATTGCAAAGTATTCTCGAGCGGCGAGATCTCGAACGATTGAGTCGGCACGTTTCCCTCAGACTTCTTCCTCTCGTGTTTCAAGCTACTCTTCCGCGTCAGCGAGAACAGATTCGTATTGCTGTCGTTCGTTCGGGGCTTGTAAAGAAAGTTGCTGGCGGTGGTCGGCGGATAGAGTAGGTTGGAGACGCTACTAGGTCCGCCGTACTTGAACTGCGATACGGAGCTGCTTTTCCAACCGGAGTTTGGGAATCTCAGGTCCGGCGTGCTCTTTTTCGAGTCGATGAAATTGTCGGATTTCGTTAGCGGGTAGTTTTTAAAGTCGGGGGGAGTTTTGTCCGCGCTTAGACGCCTGGCGAAGCTTTTGATGCCGGACGTGGAGCGATACAAAGCAGTTGGGTGCTCGTAAATGTGCCCGCTACCACTTTTCGAGTCTTGCGGGGACGGCAGGGAGTGTAAGGAGACTTTGTGTTTCGAAGATGATGATTTTAATGTCTGTGAATCGTATAAGGGTACGTGAAAAGACGGTGTATGGACCTGATAAATATAATCGCTGTCTGTTTTTAACGAAGAGAAACTCTGCTGGTGCGGTAACGATACTGTATCTTCGTCCATTGCATCGTCTACTTGGGCCTTGTATGAGAACATTATCGAAGGTTGCGAAACCCTGGAAAATAAAACTCGTTAGACAGCCACTGTGTATAAGTTTATATATTAAACATATACAGACTAGGGCTGGGACTATTTTCTTGGGTATATTCGAATACTTCAGTTGCTCAATTATTTTGCGAATATAATTCGAATATCCATGTATTTGAATACTATTCGAATATTTAAGTATTTGAATACTGATGTATATTCGCATAGTACGGTGTGAATTATAAATCACGAACTCACTCCAAATATTCGAGTAGTATTCGAATACTTAAATATTCGAATAATAACATTCGAATACTCAAATATTCGAATAATAACATTCGAATACTCAAATATTCGAATAATAACATTCGAATACTCAAATATTCGATTAATAACATTCGAATACTCAAATATTCGAAATTTATTCGTAGCATTCGAATACTTGTAAAATATTCGAATATCAAATTATTCGAATAGTCCCAGCCCTAATCCAGACGCGATAACTCACCCGAAAAATTCCGACAGGAATGTATGATAAACCAAGGGCGTGAAAAGAGTCAAATAGACAGCTGCAGTAAAATCGACGATACATAATCCTACGGGATTCTGTGTATAGTTTAAAAAGCCTGCACCGATTGATTGTACTAAGTCTAGCATGGCTAATGTACCAGCGTAAATGTAAAAACTTTTCCTTGCTGCAATGAAACAAATAACATGAAATACAGGCCGATACAAAATACCGTCGAATCAAATATTCGCGTCGACATACTTGGAAGAGTTAAGCGGTCTCTTAACCGGGTCCACGGCAGTATCAGTATAAAAAGATATATCTGCAATACAATTGAGATGATTGCGACAGTAAGCGTTATAACGTTTCAATAGTTCCCGAAGCTTACCATCGTGAAAACAAGACTGCTGCAAAGCCAAAACATCATACCCCCATGACCGAATACGTAGAAATTTCTGCTGGGAATATGGAATGTATCGTCCGGTAAAATTAGCTCCAAAGTTCCTTGAGTTATCGTGAAAGCCAGTGCTATGAACGACGTGGCAAGTAAAACCCTGCGAATGCTCGAGCGACTATCCAAGTGTCCTAAGAGGGAAACAGTAAACCATGTATTTCGAACGCTCGATCGCCACTTTCGATTAACGAGCATAAACTCACCGAAAGCCAAGCCGAATATGACGACGCTCATCTCTGTGGATAGCAGGAAGAATCTAACTGTAACCCACAGAACTTTGTCCGCTTTACCGCCGACAGTGGCTGCCGCGTTTACGGACATCGAAACGACGCATCGTATCACTGAAATCACTACGTTACAAATTACAAGTCCGTAGAATGCTAAAAATATGGGACTACTCGTTGCTCGTAATTTAAGCCGTGCTCTGTTAAATCTCACTGCAATGAACAGAAGAAACAAGAGGTTCGGTACCAATATGATGATATCCCATATTCGTACTCTGAAAAAAAATGGAGAGGAATCAGCGACGACGGAGCCGACTCGCCTTTAACCCGTTACATACCTTGAATCTTTGATTTCTTTGTATAATATAAACTTGCAGAAATGCTCTTCGTCGTTCATCGGCGAACTAACATTAGGGATCATCGTACTACTTAAGTCAGACGTGTGCAGCCAGCTCTCTGAAACCTCTTCGCGTACCGAACCATACATACTTTTCGCTCTGTAGATAGACGTTACGCTGGAACCACTCGTCGAGCTTTCACTATCAAAGAAACGTACATAACGATATACAAGCTCGTGCGAAACAATGGAGAAGCATGCAAAACACGCCTCGACCTCTATCCTACCGGACAAACAAATTTCCCTTTGCACACATCGAAGATAAAAAGTTGTTTGACCACTCCGGTGAGATTAGTCATCGCGAAGCGTACGCACTACACACCGATTAATGACATAATAAACATAACCTAAAAGATTTGGCAACTTTCCCGAACGGCGACCTTCAGGGCCAATAGAAAGCCGCGAGTGATCTACGTAACGGTATAAACAGAAAGTCGAACGCGGAAGCTTCTCGCGAAGTGAAATGAAATTTCCCGTTCAACGGGGCGAAAATCGATACGGCTATTCAGCTATTTAATCGACGGCAGACTGATAAATCGTTCCCCCGGTAGAATCGACCCCTGCGACTGGATCTACTTAATTGAATCGGATCGCGATGCTAATAAATCGACTCACCGTCCGCGAAATTGCCGCTCTCATCCTCGCTCGAAAAACCACTTTCGCTCTTCCTATTGCTCACCGTCCCCGTCCACTGCGCCGCGTATAGCAGCGTATAGTACGTGCGGCTCGCGGTTCCTTTCTTTCTCTTCCTTCTTTTCCGCCGCTCACCGCTGTTTCTTTCTCTGTCTTATACGTGCAGGCTGACGCGTCTCGACGAGCATTTTGTTACGAGACTCCGGTGTCCATCCTGCTCGATCAGCCTCTCGGGCACGACCATGAGCTTGTCGGTCTTTTTTCCTTCCTTTTGTCCAAGTAACGCCACACCAGGTAACCGAGCACCGTGTACTTTATCGCCAATGACAGGGACGCGTAACGAAATGCGCGTGATTCCGTGCCGAGCTTGACGTTTCTATCTAATCTGGCGTCCGATGAAAACAGTGGACCGTTAAGAGATGTTTCTAGGTGACGCCGCGATTTCATGCCTCTGTGGGCGCATACGTGTGCATTATCAGCGCGCCGCACAAGCGTGAGCTGTTAACGAAACGCGTGGGCACGCGTGGGTGAGATTAGTGGCAGATGCAGCCTGACAGAGGGGACGCGTTCCTAAATAATCAATAAAAATACGTCTCTTAAATACCCCGTTTATTTCTACAGCCGGTTTCTCTTTTATCGGGGTAGCGTACGCTTTGTAAATTACTATGAAATTTATTTGTGAAATGTAGGATCGAAATAAATTGGCTGCGGAGTAGGATGGAGTAGTGTGTAATACACTGTGTATGGAATTACGCATACACTACTCGATAGGGGAGTATATATATGACATCTATAGTAAGGGGACTGGTCCCTCCGCTATTAAGAGTAGCGTATTGTTATATATAAATACACATAGACAAATTAATACAGTGTACATATAAATTAATAATGAATATTACCGTGAATGCAGTAAATAATGCAGGATTGTTAAGTAACTGTAATGTTACTTTGTTCTGTACAGGTTATGCGAACGCTGTTGCGATCCTCGCTCTAACGGCGTTTAGCGCAAGCTCTTAAAGCGCGAAGTTTGAAGTAAATACATTTATTAGAAAAGAGTTAAGGATGCATATTAGAAGATTAGATATTCGTCTTAGTCTCCTTCCTTAGAGCTCGTAAACATTGTATTAATAAAAAGAGGAACGTACGAAGAAGCTTATTTCTTCGTCTCGCAATTCGTCATCGACCTTGTTACAATCCTGACGTGTTATAATATATCCAGTTTTAATATCCACAAAAATATCCTCGTTCTGTTTCTAAATAATTCTGAATCATTTGACAATTCAATTTAGTTTCAGTTTATTAAGTTTATTGAGTTTTGAATTATTTGTTACAAGACAATTAGTTCATTTAACTTAACGCGTTTCGCGAAAAGAGCCTTTCAGGGCTCCACGGGCACCGAACACGTAGAAATTCCACAAGGCACCAAATTGTCCGATTAGAAAGAGTCGTTATGGTTGGAGCACAGAATATGTTATGAATCATACAGATAATATAACAAAACCTTAGCAACTAATAAATATTTACGACAAAAGAATAATTAATTATAAAACAATAACACACTTCGTTCATTCTACAAATTACAAAGTCGCGCGCAAAACAATCATACAGGCATACCACATTCAAACACAAAATCCCACAAACGCGGTAACTGGTGCTTCCCTCTGTAGGAGTAGAGGTTAGAACTATTTCGTGGTATAGTCGGAGCCAATTGAATCTTTTGTAATGTGTATAGTATATAGTATCATATAGTATCGAAGAAACGGGGAGTAAATAGGAATGTGTTCGTCGACATTGGCTTCTTGAATTTATGTTGAATTACTTCCGAAGGATGGATACGTTATCCGAGGATTAACAGAGAATTCGAAGAGTTCGCAGAATCCTGTATAAACCTCCACTCGTGATTTTAATTTATTAAACGTAAACTGCACGATGATTTTATAAGCTAAGAAAGTTGGGTTATGTAGAGCTGTCAAAACATTTACGATTGCTTATAATTGTCAACGGTTAATATCCAAAGTGTTCGAGCGAGACGTATAATGGAACTTGGCGACTTCATATTGATCGCAAATCTTCAGAACGTTGTATTAATAGATCGAAGTGATGGGAATAGTAAGTGCATAGATGGGACACTGTGTGTCAGCAGTCACCATCTTCTTTGGTCCTCGCGACAGAAGGATGGACAAGATCTCTGGGTACAAGTTTTCAATACTATTAATAGTATTTCTTAGTATTTATTAGTTTTCAATATTATTTATTTATCCGTGTAATTTTTAGCTGCTACACCGAAACATCGATCTCATAGAGAGAAAATTAAACACGCAAAGCCCGGGTGGTAGCATCATATTAAAGTGCAAAGATTTCCGAATCCTCCAATTAGATATCAATTCCACGGATGACTTAATGAGTGTCATGTTATCTATAGAGCAGTTAATGTCGCAAGGTACCATGCATAATTCTATCTCTCGTGTAAGATCCATCGCTATCCGTAATGGAAACTATTATCCTTTCTCTTTGTCGCAGAGCAAACCTTACAGTATCCATTTTTCAATAAACCACAGCCGACTAACAGCAGTATGACGCACATAGAAGACGGCTGGATGGCGTTTACTCCGATTTCAGAATGGTCCAGATTATTAACCACCCACGCTGACGAATGGCGAATCAGTTATTTAAATAAAGACTACAAAGTTTGCAATTCTTATCCTTCTGCTGTAATAGTACCTCGTCACGTAGATGATAAAACTATAATATCTTCCGCTAGTTTTAGAGACGGTGGAAGATTTCCTGTTCTGTGTTACAGGCACGAAGGGGGGGTATGAATTGATATTATAAAAAGTAACAAAGCAGCGGATAAAATGCGCGTACATCGTAGGGCGGTTAATCAGGTGTTAATAAATATATTGCAGAGCATTTTGTTAAGAAGCAGCCAGCCAATGTGTGGCGCTACTGGGAAAAGGTGTAAAGAGGACGAGAGATTATTAAACGCGGTGTTAGGCCCGGGAAGACGTGGGTAATTACGATATTTTAACCATCGTAGATTAACGTTCCTTTACGTATCCGAAATATGTCGTGTAACGTAAGATTATTCCTGGTTTACACTGTACCGCTAATGTAAGCTTTCCCGATAGTTACATAGTAGACACAAGGTCCATTAATCAAGCTCAAAGCTCTAGAGCCAAGGGTGGTGGTACAGAGATGGACGCCGCTTACCCACAGTGGCGAAAGGTGCACAAAGCAGTTCCCCGCCCACACGACTTGGCGGATAGTTTTTTTAAATTGATAGAGGCTTGTAACGACGTAACATGCTCCACCTCGCAATGGCTATCAAGACTGGATAACGGGGGATGGTTGTCCGCCATACAAAGTGCTTTGAACGCTGCTTGCGTAACTGCTCAGTGCCTCCATCAAGAAGTCGCAGCTGTGTTAGTTCATGGTATGTAATCCGTAAAGCAATTGATTTTAACGCTCGTAGTAATGGTGTGTACTTTGCCTCGAACAGGAAGCGCCGGTAGAGATTCTACTTTAGTGGTAACCAGCTTAGCCCAGGCGATCTTAAATCCCGACTGCAGAACAGTGCGCGGTCTTCAGGCTTTGATCGAGCGCGAGTGGATACAAGCAGGACATCAATTCTTCAGCCGCACGCGTCACGGACCATATCATCCAGCAACCTCGCAAAATTCAACGCACGCCCCAACTTTTCTCCTATTTCTAGACTGCCTCTATCAGCTTCAATATCAATTCCAATTCAGCTTTGAATATACGGCAGAATTGCTGTTCGAATTGTACAATCACGCGTATTGTTCTAATTATGGAACATTCCTAGGTACGCATACATATATGTCGACGTGCGTTACGAAAAGTAGCATATTTCATTTGTCTTACGAAGACTAGCACTCTGCTCATTCTGACCACGAGGAACGGAATGTTTCGATTTCGTTCTCTTGAAAAGTAGCATGTTTTCATTCATCGCCACGAAGAATAGCATGCTATGCTCTTTCGCGACGAAGGGTAGCACGTTTCGGTGATTTGCTGCGAAAAATAGCACGGTTTGCGTTTCGCCGCGAAAAATATCACGTTTCATAGATTGCCTAGGATTCTACTGCAAAAATAAAAGGATAAAGGGTTTTTAAGGGAAAGAAACGTTGTTCCAAAGGAGTTGGACGAGGCATATTACAACTGTTACACCATTTAGTATCTGTAATTGTTTCATTCATTTAGCTAAATTCGTTTAAGAGGATTAGGCAGTCGAAAAATCGATTTCTTTTATCGCATTTTCCGAAAGTACTATTTTTTCCGAATAAAATGCCGCTTGGTTTATAGTAAAATTCGCAAAATTGTAGATTTGGCAGCTGAAAACGTGAAACTTTAAACGTACTTTTCTCGAATCTTTTTTTCTCTTGGTATTTTCCTGATGGCGAACGAATGGTGGTTCAGATCGACTTGAAAAAATTACAGGATGTGTAAAACATGTACCATTCCACGAGAAACCTCTGTTATAATTCGTAAAAATTCGAGATTTTGATAAAAAAAATTAAAAAGTCCCCGGTTTTTAGTAGCGCACAAACAAGAACGAATTTTTCCGGAAAATTCGCCGTTTTTCCGACACCAATTGCATAATTTTGATTTAATTTTTGTTTTTATAGGTTCTACTGGAAACTAATTCGTAACGCGCGTCGATATGTACATGCATACAAGAGTTTGCAGCTTTTTTCAGCTTCGTTCCTGTACTTGAAATGCTGTGATACGTTATTTCCAGGCGATTCAGAGTCGGAGAGAGTCGAGCTGCGATTATCCGAGCGAACGAGTAGCTTGTGGTCGTACATAAATCAACCGAGCGTGCTGGAGAAATGGTTGAATCCATTGTACGAGCCGAATCCGAGGGTGATTTGGCCGAGTGTAGCGCCGATCAGCATCCAATTATGGAAAGAGCTGTATCTCGCTCACACGTGCGTTGCCCCGTGGAAAAACCTACTGCCGTGCATAAAGCAAATAAAGCAAAACTACACGGCGGTGCGAAAAGTCGCCGGTCAATTGAGGGTCCAGATCAAACGTGCGATGGAAGAAATACGCTCGGACCCGGACATATCTTACGAAGCAGAAACCCAGGACGAGCATAGTTGTATAGCGAAATTAAGCTTAGAATCCCAAAGCGCCTGATACACATGTCTCAAATATTAAATGAAAGAAGAACGTTCGTGTTATACAATATATTATCGATCTGCCTTTATTTATATAATATACAATTAGCATATACAAAAAATACTTCGATTCTTTCCCGAAAAAATTCGTCGCAGACTCAAAGACTTTTGTTTACATCACGCAACGTTTTTAAAATCTTTTAGGCTAAAACATCACTTTTATAATAATATATAATGTAAATATAAATGTAAATACATACATGTATATTTATATTGTTTACTTCCAAGCGACCTAAAGAGTTACAAAATAGGCACGCGTACCCTGCCGCGAATCGAAAAACAAAGGAACACCTTCACATATTTATTCTTATATTTATTTCTTTCGCGCGGAGGAAGCATTTATTAACAGGAAAAAATGAAATCTGATCGCCTCATTTGTGATCCCATGTTACGCGTATTCGGTTACTGATTACAGCGCTACTTTTAGTTACGGGAACAAAGAAATATTAAAGGTAAAATAAAATGTGCGTAGAATCTGGGGACTCGTAAAAGTGTACGTGTATTCCGAGGAGCAGGCTAAGTTTATTCCTCAGTTCCCTGCTCGAAGGGAAAGGCGGTAACCTTTAGGGGGTACGGGCAAGTTTTTACCGTTATTCAGGAAGGACAAGAGGGATATGGGAGAGGTTAAGGGCGGGATTATTGCTACCAACGAAAAAGGGGGAGATCGTTGGAGGGGAAACACGGCAGGTGTTCACACACAAAGAAACTGAAAGGAATCTCACGGTCATTGGCTTGGAACTCGAGAATCTTTCGTGGTGTGGCTCGAAGCGGCGTAGAAGAACGTAAATTTCGATGAAATTCAATCAGAGCTTCCTCTATTAAATATTTCCATCGGAAAATAACTCTCGGTCGGACCATCGTCGGAACGAATCTACTATTTCGACGCGAAACGACGCGAAAGTTTCGCCCAAATATCAATAACATCGAGGAGCATCGATCTATACAACAGACATGAGTCTCATAATTTTTCTTGCCCCGTTTCTTCTCAATATTATTTACAGCCTTACGTTGCGAACGAGTCACTGCGTGCGAAACACGTTTGAATCCGCTTGCTTCCGAGTCCAGGAATGTAATTCACCCTTGGAGATCGACTTCGTGGTGCCCGGCTCCTTGGATGAGTGTGGATCTAGTCACGGATAGAAATAAGATACGTGGACTGAATTCAAACCCATCCAGGGCCACCGAACAGATCGATTTTCTATCCTTGGATCGGCGCCGCTCGAACTTGACGGAACGTGAATCGCGGCGGCGAGGCTACTACTCCGACGGCAGGGTTCGGCAGGAGGCGAACAGCGCGAACTTAACCGGCAACGGAATCACAAAGTAAAGTGCAGCTGAAAGATAGGTTTGAAAATGGAATTGAAGAAGCTGTCTGGTAGGGGAACTGGGATAAGGGATCCGGATTGGCGCGACTCCCTACTTCTCCTTCGGGTTGAGCGAGGCCCTTAAGAAGGGGAAGGGATCTTTCTCAACGCGTCAGACTCACGCAACAAAGAGCCCTAAATTCCTGCGACTCAACTATTCCCTTTGCCTCCGCTCGAAATCGCCCGGAATCTCGGTGCATTGGAATATCGCAAGGGAATCTGTATGATCGCATTAGCAGAAACTCGGCCTAATGGGAGATCGTCGTGTGTATCGCGCAGGCTCTACGCATGTGTGTGCAATCTGGCGCTAATATACATATACACGATTCTTCTAAACGATAATTAATCCATATAGAACGTTACATCAGCATAAATATCGTATTATGTAAATTGGTAACGATAAATCCAGACGCTCGTCTTCTAAATATGTGTGCTATATTTATTTAGCCGCGCACGAGCTTCGAGTGATATTTCTCGACCCAACGAAAGGAATATTACTCGGCCATAGCCGAAAATCTTTCATAAATATGTAGTAACGATATGAAAAGCTTCGATTTGTCTTCGAATAGTACGATAACGAAGGAACTACGCATGATAACTGATAATCGTTCTGCCATTAAAATTACGTTTGCCTATCACGCTACGTCAAAGTCCCTAGACTTAATTGGCGGAGATCGCACGTTCTCCGAGGACGGATTTATCGCTGCTCGTATAAAATGTAGCAATTTAATTAGCTAGCGTTTAAAGAAAAGATAAAGCTCTTTCTATTTATCAGGAAGCATCGAAATGTTTACATTTCAGCGTTCCCGTGCGTGTCGTCCATATTTGATTGGCGAGCAGTACCAATTTCGATCCACGCCAGTCTGCCCTAGAATCCGAACGAAATGTTCCTGCGAGGTGATATGTAGTAAATAGTTAGAGCATTTATTTGTCTGATTACGATGCACCTGCGTCGTGCTGTGCTTACAGTGGGCGCTATAAACTTCTGCGATAATGGGGAAGGTGCTCTTGTAGCTGTAGAATGTTTTTTTCCAAGAAACATCAATGAAAGAAAAGTATTTCAGGAATGCCCAATGTGTACATTCAATTGACTCGGTTATGGTTTTGAAGTGTCGCATTTCTACCAAGGTACGCATACTTTTACCGCGCTACGCGCCCGAAGTACCGATTGCTGTCAGTTTAAAAGACAAAATGCCACTGCGCTTCTTTCCATGCGAGATCCTCTTGTACCCGTTTCTGTCAGAATCGTCGTGACGTTGCCATCGTCTTCGCCGTTATCGTTGAATTTCTAGCAAGGCTGCGATAAATTCGAGTAACCTCTAAACTTGTTGGAGAGCTTTCGAGCCTCCCGTCGCTGGAAAACATTTGAGAAACAGTTTATCGTAAACGGTGCCGCCTTTACCTTACGCGTAGTACTATCCGATTTACACGAGTTTCCCAGAATGAGGGATCTCCGTACGAACGTACGCCAAGAACATGACAGCAAGCGTTAGAGTAACGATAGATTTTTCTGTGGACGGAGCTTTTCGATGCGTGCGAACCACTACGGCGTTGTTTGTTGAAAAAAGCAATTTTCAGAGGAGCAGACATGAATACAACTTTAAGTTCTGTAGACAGCGGCGGTGATAAACGTCTGCCGGAGGCGACTGTGCAGAGCATAGCGCAGAATCTGACTACCCTTCAGAGTATGCAAAATGTGCAGAGCGTCGTTCAGAGTAATATACAGAGTATTCAATCGACGCAGACTATAGTAGGATCGGTTGGGACAGCTACTAATCTCATAGGGAAATCTATATCGATGGACACGAATCCGAAGTTACCCTTAATGAAGCCGGTGGTACCGTCTGGTGCCACATCTACGTCAGAAACTAATAAGATAACTACAACGGTAAGAGAAATTATTATTTATTTATAATATTTGCTGCAAGTGCGGTTTAATAGTATTAAAGAGTCTAGGTACGGTATGCCTGAGTATTTAAGTAAAAGAGGGGAAGGGAGTAGCTAGAGATTGATGGCCAGAGCAAGGTGTGGTAATCTCGAGGTGAATAACAGGTATTAGAAGAATGGAGAAGATGCGGACTATGCGAGAGGGGACCGGGGAGTTTGAAGCACCTAATCGAAGACTGCAGGGATACAGAGAGACTAGGATTCAGTATAGAAAGGGTATTAGAGGGGACAGTAAAGATGGGAATCCACTGGGAAGCTAAGCTAAGTTATGCTATGCGATGCTATGTTTTAACGTAGCTTTTGGTGGAAACGGTTCTATAAGAATGTATTGAAGCTCATTTTTTTAAAATGGAGCATGGCATAACGTAGCATCGCATAGCATAGCTTAGCTTAGCTTTCCGGTGGATTGACGGCTTAAATGAAAGGATAATAGAGTGGCTGAGAGAGGTAGAAAGGAAGTTTAAAAAAGAAGAAAAAATGGAAAGATGAGTTAAATTTTTAGTTTATAAGATTGGAGAAATGTCAGAGTGGATGGATGGAGGAATGAAAAATTGTAAAACTGAGTTCCATTTCAAGGCTGCGGAGGCTGAAGATAAATCTTATATGTATATATATAATACATAATATTTGTTGCAATTTAATTGAGATCAACGCTTATGCGTAGACTGTTATAATTACTAAGCATAGCTCGTTTATCTCTTTGCAGCTCTGTCCTGTGGGCTCTACAGTGAGGATAATATCTCCCGGTGTGTTAAGTACAGTGGAACGGCAGAATCAGCCACAGGCTCAGCAACTGTTGCAGCAGACCCAACAGGTGACGAGTATACCAGCTACGTATCACGTACCTAGAGGGCCGGCTGCGGTTGCTAATATCTCCGCTCCGAGATCGACGGTGGCTACTCCTATCGTTAGAGCAAATACAGGGCAGACTGTGCCCACTACAAGGCCTGGGTATGTATATTAATCAGAGCTGGGCATTATTTAAATAAAAAATTATTTAAATAACGTATCAAATAAAAGAGACTTTATCTTTATTTGTCATCAAATAAAAATAAGCCAGAGTTATGTTTATTTCAAATAAAAATAAGGCAGAGTTATTTTTATTTCAAATAAAAATGAGCCAGAGTTATTTTTATTTAAAACGTCACAAATATTTTTTGTGACTCTGGGTTATTTTTATTTAATGGATCTCGAATAAAATTTTTGTCTTTTATTCGAAATCAATTTTTTATTTGAAATAACTTTTTGCCCATCTCTAATATTAATCTGATACGTACAGAAAATTGTACGACTGTTTCCGACACAGCATTCAGTTATATAATTTTACAGATTTTATCATTGTAAGAGACAAATAGAATTTATTCTTAACACTTAATACAAAACAGACCTACATTATCGGTGAACACGTGTACCGTAAAGGTGGATGTAGCATAGATATCCATGTGCCTGTTGCATCTTTTAGAATAAATACGACTATTTCAAATCCCCAATGGCAACCTAAAACATCAGTCGTGTACGCGCAACCCCAAAGGCACCCTACGCCTCCTGTTGGTCGGGTTTCAAGGCCACCGACCACAGTGTACGCCAGCCAACAGCCTCGTCTAATTACGCCGACAGGCCCAGGAAGATCTGTACAGGCGACAATGGTCACTGGGGTTCCTGGCACTCCGTCCAGATTAATAGCGCCCGTTCTTCAAACAAATAATAGTATTACAAGACTGCCGGTCTCGCAGAGCAGACCCACCGCTCCCCAAGTGACGAATATATCTCAAACCACGCAGCCTGGGAGATCATCCACTCAGACTATTCAAGTAAAATGTCATGCTCTATTTATCCAATCGATCGACGCTATCAAACGTTACGGATACAATGATTAGAATCGTTTTGTTTTAAACTTCTAGCCCACCCAGTCGAACAGGCCCTTAAGCACCGCAGGCACTGTAAACCGCATAGCTGTGTCAACCCCCGTGGTTGGCACAGCGAACAGAATAAGCGGTACAGCTTCCGTAACGGTTCAACCAACAGCGGGACGACAATTGTCGATTAATACAGTGGCCGGCCCGTCGACGGGCACTGTTAGTCGGATTGTCATTCCGTCCCAGCAAGTAGGTATATAACTGACGCAAGATATAGTTCCCTGGAGCGTGAAAAGTTAAATAAAATTATTCGCATCGCAGATACAGCAACAACAGCAATCGCAGCCCCAAGCAGCGCCGCGCGTTGTTCAAACAGTAACCTCTTTGTCGAATCTGAATACAGTGTCGCGCGTAATCGCTACGACAGCGAGTACTAGTACGAGGATACCGCAGCCAGCGCCGACTACAGTCGCTAGGATCACAGGGATGTCGTTGCACCCTTTACCTTTAGCGCCCGCGAGAGCCACATCGGCACCGGCCAAGACGGTGCCGGCTCAAAGCATCGGGCCCACCGTGCAGATCAAGCCCTCTCAGCAATCTGGCCTGAGAGTCTCTTCAGCCACCGGTGCGAACAATAACTCGAACACGACGCCTACTCAGTCGGTCCAAGGGCAATATTTGCATCCACCGCACACGGCGACCTACTATTCTTTCGAGCCCACAGGTAACCCGTGCTCTCTCGCCACTTCTATCGCGGCCCTGTTAAAACTAACTTACTTTAACGCTCTTGCGTAGGAACGTATTCTCAGTATCGACAAACTCCAGTAAGATTGCTTGTTGAACCAGGATACGACGAGCCGCACACTAAGCTAAACTCGTCTCCGAGACCAAGTATACTTAGAAAGAGGGATCACGACAATTCACCCGTTAAAAGTACAAAGTCTAATTATTCCTATTCTCTTGAATGTTTTTGTTTTCGTCGATGCTGTCGGTAAAAAATGACCTATCACGCCTGGTAATTTCAGGCGCTGCGAAGAATTTAGTTCCTGTCCTGGCGTCTTTACCCCCCGTCGCGACGTCCAGCCCGCCCTGCTCGCCGAGAGGGGACCCGGACGGTGGCGGTTGTCAAAGTTCGGGATCCACTACGGTGTCGGCGACATCGTCCCCGGGACTTGACGAAGAGCCGGAACAATCCAGGATCACTATCAATCCAACCGTGGACATGTCTCCGAGGAAAAAGCCGAGGAAACAGCAGCTGATCGGGGTGGAGTTAACGGAATCAAGGTGCACGGAAGAGGAGATGCAGTTCGTTACGGAGGAGAGAATGAAGAAGGAGCTTAAGGAAGAGGCGAAAGAGAAATCGCCGGATAAGAAGCAGACCTCGAGCATGCAACGTGATATTATTAAATCTCCTACGCAACAGTCGACTGTTGCGATACGAACGCGACCTACGCCTAGTTTATTAGGTTCGTGAGAAAGGAGCGAGGGTGGGAAGCGAGCTGTTGTATATGCACGCGGCGGAAAATAATACTCCGTTTTACAGGGCCGTCCTGGAAGAACAGATGGGGCAGTAGGCTTCACCATTACAGAAGACCGAGCGAGGTTCGCCCTCGCGAAGAAAGGCGACCTACTGTTGCGGAAATAGCGCAGCAGAAGCACGTGCTGCAGAAGTTGAACGGTTGGAAGGTGTATCACCTCACTGCGCAAATGGAGGACATTGCTGATCTCGAGAAACAAGTACGTGGTGTGAATTAGGGCTGCGACTATTCGAATAATTTAATACTCGAATATTTTACAAGTATTCGAATTCTACGAATAAACTTCGAATATTCGAGTATTCGAAAACTACGAATAAACTTGGAATATTTGAGTATTCGAAAGCTACGAATAAACTTCGAATATTTGAGTATTCGAATAGTATTTGGATACTTGGATATTCGAATTATATTCGCCAAATATCTGAGTAACTGAAGTATTCGACTACTCGAATACCGAAAAATTCGACAAATAGTCCCAGCCCCAGTGTGAAACAATTCGGGATATCGAAAGGGAGGCAATGAAATTTCGAATTAATAATCTTATAATTGTGCAGGTACACGAAAAATTGAAAACAACATTAACGATGCTCGAGTCGCAGCAGAACGTCAGGAATAAACAGGACGATGGACTTGAACGTGTAAATGAATTGATTAAGGGAAACATGCAACGCAGTAGTTTAATTAGTGAAGGGATGAATGAAGCGCGCACGCAGCTTATCGCTATATTTCAACACAAAGGACCTATTACGGATATCTTACAACGGTGCAGTAACAAACGGGCGCAAAAGAAACGGGATAAATGAGCTAGTGCGCGCGTCGAGTTAAGCGGGACGTGTTTATAAAGGAACCCTTGCTGAGGCAAGGCTCGAGAGGGAGTTATTTTTATCTGTGTCACAGAATCTATATTATAGGAGTAAAATAAATGATTTTATAAGTCTATGACACGACTGTCGCTGAACATCTTTATAATTTTATTATACGAATCTATCGACGTTTTATTTTAATATAATACTTCTTATTCCTCTATCTGTTGAAATGTTTTTCTTATCTTTTCATTGCCACGGTATATATTTATATATGGGTGTATATATACATATATGTAATTACTTGCATGTAAGATACATACACACACATTTGCTACGCAGATATGTTTACTTTCGCGGGAAGATTCTGAAGACCCGACGCGTCACCGAAACAGTCGCGCTGTCGAAACGCGACATGGCAAATGAAACTACTTTTCTACGTATCCTTGTACATGTATGTTACTATGGTGATAACGTATTCCGAAATCTTTACTTAGCAACGATAATAGTGATACACGTAGAATTTCATTATTTGATTATCTGTAAAGTATTTTAATACAAGTAATCTACTCTTGTAAAGTCGCAGAGGGAGAGAGAAAGAGAGAGAGAGAGAAAGTAATAGTGTGACACCATGTGGTGGGGATACAGTCCTGGATTAGACATACAACATGAAGTTAATAAAAGCGGAACTAATTGCCTAGGTAAATGTCTCGAGATATTAATTGTAGGTGCTGGCGACGCGAGGCATATCTTGAAGACATTAGCATCGTCTTATTTGCACCAAGATCGCACTATAACGTATCACGTGATCGAATTAACATCGGAGCAAGTTGCTAGGTCCATTCTCTTATTAAGTACTTGTTTAGAGAAAGACCTGGGTACGTATGCAAAACTCTGACTGTGCGCGCTGCGATTGTCTCTGTTGCAAAGCATTCTCTCTTTTTCAATCGAAACATTTAATACACAAGGATTACAAGAAGCGACACGATATTATCTGGAAATATTTGGGAATACACTTGTAAGGCCTGCGACAGCTAAATACTTGGTGCAACAGTGCAGCCGATTGACGGACATCCCAACGAACACGATCAGTTGCTCTTGGTTGAGTTTAGACAGACTCAAGCACAAGGACAAAGATCGGCTAGAGGCAATTTTTAAGTAAGTTTGATAGAAAAGCATGGGTTTCTTTTATATTTCGCACTTAATGGTAATGTTTCTCATAAGATTTTGGGAGCGTGCCACGCGCGAGAGCGTTCCTATCGTCGAGTATTGGGATCAGAGAGTTAGAAAATCGTTGAAAACAAGGTACGATTATCGAGATGGTGTTTTTGACTGGGATTATCATATGATTTTGAAGAGTAGAGGTGTCTCGAATCTGACTGTGCAAGAGTACAGGTACGTTTATCGATTGCGCGGCGCTGCTCATTTATGGACATGTATTTACAAGCGTAACTTGTTTATTCCGAAGCTAGATTTTGGAGAAACAATGGAGTTGCTTTCACTTGGTTGGAAGGCGAACCTGTTAGGAGCAATCCAACATTGCTGAGTAATATAATACAACACGGGCCTGGATTTATACACTATTCTTATCTAGGAGACATTGCGAACGGGCCTTACTTCGCTTGGGCCTTAGAGGAAGCGAAGGATAAGCATAAGTAAGGCTTGAAACTTATCCATTGTGCGCTGTATCAACCAGGTATCGAAGAAGTTCTCGAACCTTCGTTTTTAAAAGAATTCTGTTAGAACTTATATGTTTCGTTTAAGAACATATCTGTTCCTGTGGAATTTTTATTGAAAAAATGTTACGTTTATAAGAAAAGTTCCATGGAAACAAGTTACATTGGAACATTAATTAAAAAAGTTTTCATGAGGTAAAGAAAAGTACTAAACTAATAGGTACTAGTTTTATTCAACAATATAATATAAAAGGTAGGAAAATCATAACATAAGTAATTAATGGTTTCACAAGAAATATCGAACAGAAAAGAGAACTTGTCAAGAATAATACCTAAATAACATTTTTTGTATAACTTACATAAACCGAAATACATAGAAATTCTAAAATTCTAAAATATCTACGTAGGTAAATAACACATTCAAAATATCAATTTAATTCTAAGAATTATTTAATATTGTTATAGTACTATCCATTGAATAGTATTCAGTATTTGTTACAACGATTGAGAATTTGTTTAATATTGGCGAACAAAATATATGTTCCCGTTATAGAAACTATTTTATTTTTGTATTTTATAAGTTCCGTTCCAACTAGAACCTTTATTTTCAACAACTTATAATGGGAGAACATTTTTAAAAAAGTTCCGCGGTCCAGGTTTTAAGTGAAACCTATCGAAAAGTTCCAGAACTTTTTCGATCCCTGGTATCAACTATTATACTAACGAAGATAATCATTCAGCAAGTACAGAGCAACTGACATTGCTGAGCGAGAGGTCATGCGCGTGATTCATGAAATCAAAACGAAAGAGCCACTGTGCGAAGAGCTCTTTGCGTCCCATAGAGACCCTTGTATATTAAATGGTACCCTAGTAACTCAAATGCCGGATAGCGAAATGGAACAGGAATCGTGGAAGAGAGAAAGAAGCAAACATAAAAGAAACGATATGCCCTGGATAAATATCGACGATCATAAGGTATCGTGCAGTGTCAAATTTATTGGATGCAACAAGCCGGCTTTCTTCTACAACCTATGCGGTACTTTTAGGTAGTCTTTCATCCCACAGCGTCCCTGGAGACATTCAAACACAAAGCGGAGTATGTCGGTAGATTCGACTCTTTGTGGGTAGCCCAGAACATGGTAAAACAACTGCCTAATCTTGCTCCGCTGCTCAAGACTGGGGCAATCGTATTGGTAGAGTTGCAGAAGTACCTGGTAGAGCCGCGAGAGGAGGATGTACAGAACTTTGTAAAGGAATTGAGAAGTATAGCGCGGGAGAGCGCATTGCGCGAACTCGGTGATATAAATCCTAAAGAGCATTATATCGCTAGGTTCTGCAAGCATTAATTTTTTAGAAGCAAGGAAGAAAAATCCAACTATGTATCTTTTAATGCTCGAGACTAGGGCTGGGACTACTCGAATAATTTTATATTCGAATATTTTACAAGTATTCGAATGCTATTCGAATATTTAAGTATTCGAATATTTGAGTATTCGATTATGTCAATAGTATATGGTATGAATTATAAATCAAATTATTAGCTTACAAGATTTTACCCTGACAAACTAACGAACTCACAACTGAACTAAATAAAAGCTTGTAAAAAAAATGAACCTAAAGAACTTGATTTATAATTCACACCATACTATTCGAATACTATTGGAATACTTAAATAATAGAATAGTATTCGCCAAATAATTGAGCAACTGAAGTACTCGAATATCGAAAAATTCGACAAATAGTCCCGGCCCTACTCGAGACCAGCAATGACAGAGAAATTTACTTCCTCAAACTCCTTAAAATGGTTTTAATTATTAAATAGCCTGTGCAGAAATATCAGCGTCTACATGTTTCATTGCATCCCCTTTTCCCATGTGTGTGCAATTGTATAATTGCCCAGATAGCACAGGACGTTTTAAAAACGTCCATTTTACGTCTGAACGTCTTGATTTGTAACCAGACGTCTTTAAGCCGTCTTTAAGACTTTACCAGACGTTGTGCTATCTGGGTGCGAATGGCAAAGAAGTTTGAAGTACCATTCCTGCTTGGAGGATGAAGGAATGTGTGTACAGAGAGGAAAAAAAACTGACTTCCATGTTAATGTATATTTCGGAACGTGATTATAATCTTTTACAATGAAAGCTGTATGAAATCGTATTGAATGGAATTTAGCACCGTTGGGTACCGTTTGAATGGACTATGCATGCGCGTGTCTCATACATATTCTGTTTGTATGATTGCCCAACTAGATACAGTGGCAAATTTGTGCACTATTTTCACCTGAAATTCAATGCGCGTATCGCCCACATTGGCAAACGTTATTTACTTGACAGTCGGATAATTTACTGCCGCGACATAAAGGATTTTCGAAAATAACCGATAAAACGAAAAATCACTAAACGGTGTTGCGGCATAGTGGAAAGTCGGACCAAGCATGGTTATGAGGATTACCCAAAATCGCGAGAAACGCGTCCTGTTCTGCTCGGAGGCCCGTGGGCAGTGATGGGTACGTAAAATACGCAACGTATAATACACGTATAATACGTACGTATTATACACTATGTATTATACACGTAAATTACTGTAATTTACGTAGCAGACCCACGAACCAATCAGTGGGGAGAACAGCGACACCACGCTAGCTAACGTCGCGCGAGATTTAAGCTTGAAGGATTGGTAAAGGTTATCCAATAAACATTTATTGTCATGTAGCATATATGTAGGTTATCTTTTCTGTCACTTCGAGTAGCGGACCACAGAATGTGGTCAAAGAGTAGGTATAATAAGAGGCGTCACTCCGGGCGGAACCTTTGAAGTCCTTGCTTGACCTTGGCATTTAAATTGGTTGTACATTCGAGCGGGATATTCAAATCGACTACATGTACCTTACCACAATTGGCTGATTATTGCCGAAGTTTACCGATCATTGCCGAATGGGGCCGAATGGGCATTTAAATTGGTTGTCTCACTAGAAATCACTGTTTCCTTAGATTATTTCTGTCCTTGTCGAGTGACGCCTCTTATTATACCTACTCTTTGATGTGGTGTATGTTTTTCAAAGCGTACGTAAAGAGACAAATACGCATGCGCGCATGAACTGCACGCTTCATGCGCTAGAGGTGGGAGAATTCTAGGGAATGCTCTGCGTCACCAACGCAACCAATGCACGCATAGAATGAAACGGAACGGTTTTCTCTGCAGCCTATGCGCATAATGCGTGAATCGGAACACAACCGTATAGTTACCCCCGCTGCCGCCAGCGCTCACAACGTTTTTAGAGTGAAACAAAAATTTCACCGGTCCGGTCCTTCCTGTTTCCGGCACCGATCTTCATATCGTTTCGTTGCGGGCCAGAACGAACACGTGAAGTGATAGCAAGCAAGAAGAAAACAAGATGTCGAAGAGAAGAAGAGAATCAGAAGACATAGAGAACTTGCGTAAAAAAGTCGAGGAGATGCAGGACCATTTGGAGAACATTGTGAGATCACAAGAGTTGGGTGGCGAAGGAACCTTGTATAACACATGAGGAGATGGAATCCGGGAATGAATATTCGGACATGGAGATTCTTGAAGGTAAAGGCCCCAATTTGTATATAGGTCTAAGGAACTTGCACGAGCGGCAAGACAGCTTAGAATCATACGCTAATGAGCTTGTTAACAAGACAATACAGATTAGACGTGTTGACCTATCGAGCTCGCACGAGAGGCGAGACAGGGTAGAGTCTGTTGTGCCCCAAGGAATGGGCACCGGGAGAAGTACAAGTATAAAATTTTGGGTGGCCATAATTCCGGTCAGTTCTATAGGACGGCGATCACGTGCGAGCGAGATTGGCTTCGCGGATCTTTGTCTGTCCTAACTGGATCGGGCGATTGTCTCAGATTTTCATTCTGTTCCTTTTATGTGTAACACAGAGTTAGGCGAGAAAGAGAACGTTGCACCGATAGAAGAAATAGAGATAGAGACTCCACTGGAGGAGAGTGTATTGGAGGTACTGGGAAAAGATCCCTCACAGTCAGAAGGTTTAAAAATTAAACTACACTCATCCCTCATCACGCGATGGCAGTATTGGGCATCAAAAGGGATATTAAAGGAAGACAAGGAGGCCCTACTAGAAAAGTACAGCAGACATGAGGTTGTACAGGCACCAACCATAAATTCGGAAATAATTCCGACTTTGACTGAGGCAGCAGTTAAGAGGGACAAATACATGGTAGAGACTCAAGAGTTAGCAGGATGGCAATTGGGGCCGTCATTACTATGCTGTGGAATACGGATGGCTATATACGAAATTATTCGAGAGGGACAAAGTTTTAGCACTAATGAGAAATGACAATGACTTCGATCGAGAAATGCTCATCCCAAGCTCAATCCTACCGGATTTAGATTGGTGGGGAGAGAATTTGAGAAGGGGGACTAACTCTATTAAAACGGGAGAGTTTAGAACGACAATATTTACTGACGCCTCGAATTCAGGCTGGGGGGCCGTAAGAGAAAAAGAAGCGAGATATGGGTTTTGGTCAGAGGTACAAAAAGAGTGGCACATAAATTTCAAGGAACTTTTCGTGGTCAAATTGGCTTTAGAAGCGTTAGCGTCGGGGCTGTATGATTGCCAAATTTTGCTAAGGATCGACAACACGACTTCGATTGCGTACATAAACAAGATGGGAGGCATCAGTTTTAAAAAATATAATGCCCTTGCAAGGGAAATTTGACAATGGGCGGAAGATAGAAAGATCTTCCTCTTTGCATCGTACATCGCCTCTAAGGAAAACGTGGAAGCTGACGCTCTTTCTAAAATTAAGAATGAGGATACAGAATGGGAACTAGCTAACACCGCGTTTAATGAAATCGTAGAGGTTTTCGGTAGGCCAGAAATAGACCTTTTTGCGAGTAGTCGGAATACCAAGTGCAGGATGTTTGTTTCAAGGAAACCAGAACCGGGGGCCTGGGAAGTTGACGCGTTCACAGTCCCATGGTCAGAATTAAACTTGTACGCGTTTCCCCCATTCGCGTTAATCCTAAGAGTGTTAACAAAGATAACACAGGAGAAAGCATTAGGAATCATAATAGTTCCAGACTGGCCAAATCAACCGTGGTACCCATTGTTTAAGTCGATGTTAGTAGGAGAAGCATTAAGATTTGAAGCAAGCCCAGACTTGTTATTATCTGCCGACAGGTTGAGACAACATCCGAGAGCCGATCACCTAAGGATTTTGGCAGGAAAAGTATCGGGGAGGCATTTTTGAAGGAAGATGTACCAGAGGAAGCCTTAGAGATCGTCTTAGCATCTGTGTCAGAAGCTACTCTTAAACAATATGAGACAGTTTTGAGACAGTGGTCGAGTTTTTGTAGAGAAGAAGGGGTTCAATATCTGGAACCAACTCAAAAGACTCTTTTACAGTTTCTAGTTAAAAGATTTATAATCACGCTAAATACCTGCAGATCAGCATTATCATTAATCTCTAAGAATAGGATAGGAAATAACAAGATTATTAGTAGGTTTCTTAAGGGCGTATATAAATTAAGACCAGCAACACCTAAATATGAGTTCACATGGGATGTCCAAAAAGTACTAGAGTACCTGAAAAGGCTTTATCCGTTGGATAATCTGACCTTACCCGATTTAACAGAAAAGACGGCGACCTTGTTAGTATTGTGCACGGGACACAGAGCACAAACAATTGCGAATATCGAAATAAAAGATATATCAAGGTCGTTTTCTGCACATTCGACGAGGCACGCAGCTACATCAGCGGCCTGTGCTAAAGGGATAAGTTTGGATACAATTAGAAGGACAGCTGGGTGGTCTGAAGGATCGCAAATGTTTGCCAAAGTATATAACAGACCAATAAAAACCAAAGAAGATTTCGCAAGAGCAGTTTTTCAGTTAGATGGTTAAGTTGTTTAAGAAACATTGTATAAAAGAAAGAGAAATATATTTTGTAACTATATATATATTGTATATGGTCTCTAAATAACTACATGGTAATCTCGAGAACGAGGCTCGAAATATAATTAAACGATCAAACGAACTTACCTGAAGTGAAGTTCGATCGTAATTATATGAAGAGACTCGTTCGAAGAGATTACGTCCCACCTAAAGAATAATGATTAAGGAAAGTAATCAGGTCCCATCCCTTTACTCATCTCTGATCCGAGAGTTCGGCTTTCTTTTATGCTTTGCTTGTATACTCTAAAATTATGAAGATCGGTGCCGGAAACAGGAAGGACCGGACCGGTGAAATTTTTGTTTCACTCTAAAAACGTTGTGAGCGCTGGCGGCAGCGGGGGTAACTACCTGGTAATCTCTTCGAACGAGTCTCTTCATATAATTACGATCGAACTTCACTTCAGGTAAGTTCGTTTGATCGTTTAATTATGAAGATCGGTGCCGGAAACAGGAAGGACCGGACCGGTGAAATTTTTGTTTCACTCTAAAAACGTTGTGAGCGCTGGCGGCAGCGGGGGTAACTACATGGTAATCTCTTCGAACGAGACTCTTCATATAATTACGATCGAACTTCACTTCAGGTAAGTTCGTTTGATCGTTTAATTTCTTTGACGATCGACGGACGCCTTCGATTATGTAACGGAATGTTTTGAACGTCGATGCGTGTGTCCTTGCAGAGTCCCAAAATGCCGAAGGCTCGAAGGTATCGAAATTCGCCTGACAGCAGCATCGACAGCGCGGAGGAGAATAATCTGACCAACGATGTAGAAGATACGAGCGATTCTTCTGTTAGTTTAAATACAGCGGAGGAGGCCGCTTCGTCTATACAGTGCGATTGGATATTAGGTCAATTAGCATGGGCCAGAGTCGGTAATTTCCCTTTCTGGCCGTGCGTCATAACGCTCGATCCGATTTTAATGACGTATTATAGATTAAGAGGTAAGCCCTCCAGAAAGTTCCGAGGCGCGATACTGCGAGGTTACATACTCCTGCCGTCGTAGAAGCAATTTATTTTACTGTCTCTTTTACCAGCCACTGCCAAAACGCAAATATTGATGATACACGTTCAGTACTTCGGAGACAAGGGGCGTCACAGCTGGGTTTCGTCGAATCTCATGATTCCATTTACGAACCTCACCGATTTCAAGAAGTTGTCGAAATCGATAACAGCGGAAGTTAAGAAGAGGGAACCAAAGTACGCCGCTGCCTTTATTGTGAGGGCTCTGATGAAATCGAAATGGGAGAGCGCGATTGAAGAAGCGATGGAAGTTCAGCCGATGAGCAACGAAGTTAGGGCTGAGATTTTTAAACCGAAAGAAAAGAATAGAAAAAGCGGATCGCCGAAAGCGAGTACGTTCGATGAGAAGGATATTAGCAAAAGGAAACACTCGAGCGATTCGGGTGGACCTGATGTTAAACGTGTTAGGCCGGACAGTGTAAGCGTGCATATCTAAGATAAAATAATCTTATTTAACGTTTTTCTAATATTAATGACTTTGCAGGTGGACGATTTAGACAAAGCACAGTACAAAACGGACGGAGCGAAAGCTAAAGTGCTGAAGTATGTCGAGAACGGTAGAAGTCATTCGAGGATCAATTCGGATACTCCTCCGCTGTCCCCTCAGAGCCAGAAGGATTCCAACGAGGAGGTTCCGATCACGCAGAAAGTTGATTTCAGGGCGGAGGAGGATGTGGACGGTGTTTTCGAAGTTTACTACGAACGGAACAGAGATATGCTGGAGGACGAGAACCCTGACTCGTCCGAGCGCGAAATCAGAAAGTATTTGAGAAAGACGTGGGACAGTATGAATTCCGCATTTCGTAAAAAGTATCGAGCATACGTTACGTCAGACAGTAGTAGTAATCATGTAAAAGAGAGCTCGTCGGATCATGACGAAGATTCACCGATAGACATGGATTCAAGTACAAAGTATAATAAGAAGTCGAGGGTGAGGGTTGAGAAGCCTTACAATATCTTCAAAGGAACGAAGCAAGAGAAAGTTTGCCAAATCTGCGAGAAGACTGGGAAGTTGACTAGATGCAAAGGTCCTTGTTATTCATATTTTCACTTGTCCTGCGTAAAACCTGGCGAGTCCAGTCCGGAACATTCCATCGACGAGGGTACATCGGATGATAAGATATTCTACGATGTAAAGGAGACGAAACGGAATGTCGACGATGACGAAAATAGTGGTACTGAGATGAAGTTTCGAACTCTCGTCTACATGGATGATACCTTGAGACATTTAATCAAGTACCTTTCGATTCCAGGGAGAAGCGAGGAACAAGAGGATGAGTTATTCAAGTGCATCGATTGCTTGTCAGGCGTGGCGCCTGCTTGCTTTATATGCAACGAAAGAGAAGGAGATAGGATAAGATGCACCGTACTGGCCTGCGGGAAACATTATCATTCGGCATGCTTGAAATCATGGCCACAAGTAATAATAAACCATTTCTTTATTTCTAATTCCGCTGTGCACAACGTTATTAACAAATATTGTCTTCTGTTTTGTCAGTCTCGTTGGCAGGGAGGTCGTCTAACTTGCCCGTATCACGTGTGTCATACGTGCAGTTCGGACAATCCTCAGGACAGCCATTCGAGGGCTCCGAACGAGAAGATAGCACGATGCGTTCGCTGCCCATCCTCTTATCACACGTCGACGTTTTGCTTGCCAGCTGGTTCGATAATTCTAACCGGCAGTCAAATAGTTTGCCCGAAGCATTACCAAGCACCTCACCCTCCAGTAAACGCAGCATGGTGCTTCTTATGCACGAGAGGTGGAAGTCTAATCTGTTGCGATACATGCCCGACTTCCTTTCACCTCGAGTGCCTAGGTAACTACTTTGAACGCGTTAACGGAGAGCCCTATTTAGTATGACTATGAATAAGGTGATTCTTGGGAATTTTTTTCTAGGAAACTGTCAAGCGGATCTTTTCCAAACTTTCAGGGTATTTTTCACAATCAAACAATAAAAATTAATTTTTACATTACAAAGTGTTCGGTAGAAATGGAGATATACGAACACGTTCGTTAGGACTCGCGCGCCGGCGTTGCAAATTGGCGATTGTAACGGTGGTCTTATTTCTTCCCTGAAATAAAAAAACCAAGGATTTTCTTATTTCTAGTATATTACATTGTTGAAGAACCTAACGAACGAAAAAAAAAGTTAAAAGTTGGCAAATTGGTGGGACTGCAAAGAAAAAGTTACGATTCTGCTCCAAGATATTTCGTACTATTTATGGAAAAAGAGTTGTTCAATTCATTTATCAATGTCTTAGGTTCATCGTCAATGTAATTATACTAGAAATAAGAAAATCCTTGGTTTTTTTATTTCAGGGAAGAAATAAGACCACCGTTACAATCGCCAATTTGCAACGCCGGCGCGCGAGTCCTAACGAACGTGTTCGTATATCTCCATTTCTACCGAACACTTTGTAACGTAAAAATTAATTTTTATTGTTTGAATGTGAACTAAAATACCCTGAAAGTTTGGAAAAGATCCGCTTAACAGTTTCCTAGAAAAAAATTCCCAAGAATCGCCTTATTCCTAGCGTCCTAAATAGGGTTCCTCCCTTAATAGTAACCATAGCAGTAATAGTAACAAAAACAGTTACATTGCGCGATGATTGCAGGGATCGATGCTCCGGATGGTGCGTTCATTTGCGAAGACTGCGAGACTGGCAGGCTTCCGTTATACGGGGAGGTGGTATGGGTGAAATTAGGGGTTTATCGCTGGTGGCCATCGCGCATCTGTTATCCCAACGAAATCCCCGAGAACATCCAGTCTATACCTCACAGTCCTGGCAAATTTTGCGTAATGTTTCTGGGCTCGAATAATTACTACTGGGTGCACAGGTGAGTTCCCGGCCTCGCCAGGAGTCCGCGAAAAGTACAGTATTCGTCGTAGCATGGAGATTAATTATACATCTGTTTTTAGAGGTCGCGCTTTTCTTTATCAAGACGGCGACGCGAATATTAAACCACCGATTGGTAAGAAGAATAGAGACGGCGCGTATCGCAAGGCACTGGAGAAAGCCAATGATATTCATCAACGTTTGAAGCTTGAGAGAGCCGCTGCTGAGAACTGTGGACCGCGTGGATTGAAACCTGCGCCTTATGTTAAGTTGAAAGTAAAATCTTTCTTTTCTTTTCTTTCCCTTGTTTTCGAATATACGTTGAACGTCCGCGAGGGTGCATCGGCTGATAATTTGCAATAATGTTGTACTTATAGATGAACAAGCCGGTTGGCAACGTGAAGCCAGTGGAGGTCGAAAGTATCGCGGCGTGCGACTGTGACGCGGAGTGGGAGAATCCATGCGCACCGAGTACAGACTGCCTGAACCGAATACTCTTGTTCGAGTGTAGCCCTGATATTTGCCCGGCTGGTCCTAAGTGTAATAATCAGTCGTTCGTGAGGAGAGAATATCCAGCGATGGAGCCGTTTCACACGGTGGGCCGTGGCTGGGGCCTTAGAAGCTTAGAGCCCATTAAAGCGGGACAGTTTGTCATCGAATATGTGGGCGAGGTCATAGACGAGGATGAATATAAACGAAGGCTCCATAGGAAAAAAGAGTTAAAGAATGAGAATTTCTATTTTTTAACCATAGATAATAATAGAATGATCGACGCCGAACCGAAGGGTAATTTAAGTCGATTTATGAGTGAGTATCTTTCTAGCAAACGGGGTAAACGAGAAGCTTGAACTTGCGTGCCTTGAATTAATATCCCCTTTCTTCTCCAATATAGATCATTCGTGTTCACCGAACTGCGAGACACAGAAATGGACGGTAAATGGGGATAGGCGTATAGGTCTGTTTGCGTTGCGCGATATCGAGCCCGGTGAAGAATTAACTTTTAATTATAATTTAGCTTGCGACGGGGAGACCCGAAAGGCCTGTCTCTGCGGCGCGGCAAATTGTAGCGGATTTATAGGTTTGAAGGTGCAAAAGCCACAAGCATCGACGCCTTCATTTAACCAGAAGAAGTTAGAGAAATTTGACAAGATTAAGCGGCAAAGACGGCAAGTAATCTTATATAATTATCGCCTTCCTTTATTGCCTAACTGTGGGTCCGTGTAAATGACATTATTTCTTCTATACCAGACCGAGGAACGGCTGGTTGTGCTGGAGCTGCGGGCAAGAGATCGACAAGTCGGTGGAGTCGGTGGTTTGCGACCAGAAAACCTGCAACAAGAGGTATCACAAAATTTGCGTGATAATCGACGACGTGGATTCAAGATTCAGCTGCCCCTGGCATCATTGCGCCGACTGCGGACGTAGAACGTCCGCGCATTGCTTCTTCTGCAGCTCTGCCTTTTGTCAAGGTAGCGGCAGCTCGGGTTAATCTAGAAATTGAAAAATCGCTTGTCCCGTACCACTAATTGCATTGCTCTCGTTTCCAACAGTACATCTGGATGGGAATCTATTCGAATACGGCGGGAGAGGTGTCCTCGTATGTAAGCTGCACGAGAACGCGGAAGACGAGAAGGATTATTCGGACAACGACACCGAAACGGACAAAGAGTACTCTTCGACAGATTCCAGTAGCCCTCTGGCGATGATGGAGAAAGCGATACCACGTGAACCATCGCCAAGAGTTTCCATAGTAGAGGTGAGATGAGACTCTATAGTAAAACGTATCCGTCGGTGCAAATTATGAGGGAAGAATAAGCGAACACGGGGCTGCCCTAGTCCTAGAAACATTTAAGGTTTCCTTATCATCTCCCGCGAAATCGTTTTACGTATCGAGCGCTGATGGCTTCCTTTTGTTTTCCCTTTTATTTTGTTTATCTGATTTACATTACGTGTTAATGTAGAAGGCAAATTGGCAATGAGTTGCGTTGGTGGTGGTGAGCATGAGAGAGATTTTCCATAGAACCAAATGTATCTTTTTTTAGAATAGTAGAGAATGTCTGAGCGAACCTTTCGATCGAGGCGTCAAAGGTGTGTAAAGAAATAATTGCATTTCTAAATTCGTCAACGCGGTCCTGTTTATTTCTCAATGCTTTGGGATTCGAGGGACACCACGTATGTTATTTTTCTTCAAATGAGCGAAGCTCTATTTAGGGAGTTAACGAATTTCAATTGGACGACGTAACGGTTCCCATGTTTATATATTAATTATATAAACGCGTATGTTAATCTTTACGTACCGTCGACCTCACTGTGTTCCACCATTTATCGGTTCTAATTTTACTTAACGGTACAGCACGTCTACCTTGCACGTCCAATATATGAAGAATATCGTGACGGTTTACTGCAAGAACGTAAAAAAAATACGTATGCGATTATTACTACGGTTTTATGCAAAAAAAAATGCTACGATGTTGTAACATTCACAGTTAGTATGTTTCCGAAAGAAAGAAAAAAAGAGAAATTGATGACAATTAACCTTTTTTTTTTTTAATTATTTTTCATTGTTCCCAGCATCCTCTCCCTGACATTGGCAGTAGTGAGAAGTAGTAAGAAACAAATCATGTTCTGTTTAAGTTTATGCGTTCAAGTGAGTGTATACTTTTGCTATTATTTCTTTGGGCCTCGTTTAATTTATAGTATCGTCGATCGTAGTAAGCGAGAAACTCCTGGCTTGCGATTAACAAACAAGTCTAGTTATCGTTAGTTAATTAGTCATTCGAAGAATACATCGGTGAGTAAATTGTGTTTCTCCTTTTTTTTTAAACGTAAAAGGCTGCCAGATCGTATTGTAGATAGAGGCTGTTATTATGGGCATTCATATTATTTGTGGCACTTCAGTAGCGTACGTAATTTGGCTGTAAACGTGAGTTCCTTTTTTTCTTTTTTTAAAATTCACGTAGTGTAATTATGCTTCCTAATAAGAGTACGTTGCGGAGAAAGTAGTGTTTTCTTAGACAGTAGTTACACGATCGTTTATTCTCATACACCATGTGGAGCTTAAGGGAATAGGTTTTCTTAAACGGCGATATGCCTCGTAGGTTCATCCGAGCAGCGAAGAAAGCGAAGAATCTCAGAAAGAGGATGACGAAGAGATAATACAGCATGCTGATTATATGCCGTACGAATGTAACTTGAAAGATACGAAGAGAAAAACGATGCACCGATTGTCCCTAAGATTGAAAAACGAGGAGGATCAGGTAGAGAAATTAAATAATCTTACGTCTAGTCAACTGGAGGCCATAATCGGTGGTAGCCTGTTCGAATGAACGATAAATACCGGCTCGGTTTTGTGCATAGCTCTCGATCTTCTCAAACGACAAACTATAAATCGCGCGACGATAATGGGATATAACTCTGCATAACAATGCGAGGTAATAGCGTTTGTAATGGTATTCGTTTTGTTCGTCAGACACCATTCCATGTCAAATAGGCCAGCATTCTCAGATGCGAGTAAAGACTTTTAATAAATCTCAATACCGCTGCGGAGGACGGAAGATTCTGAAAAGTTTACTTTTAATCCAACGGCATATTTCTAGCGGCTTCCTTTTCTGACGCACTTTAAAAAGTCCGAGCGTGCTTTTAAAGCTTTTATTACACTCGTTTATCGGTATTTATATGCTATTTTGGAAGCGGGAGGAGCCTGATTTTACGACAAAGATATAAACGGTTTTAAAATTCTTAGAAGCATCTCCGCCCGATCGAGATTTACCTAATTGGATTGACATGGAATGTTTCTACTTGTTCGCAAAGTGGAGCGTAATGTACACCCGATAGTTCGTTTAATTTTTTTTATAAATACATAGCAGGTTACCTGATTTGAAAGTGTGGCATACTAATTCAGTGCCTTCTCAGGTTTAATTCGAACACTTGTACGGATGAACACTTTAGGGCCCAATATTAATTTTATACAAGATATTTACACGTCATTACTTCTTTTATATCCTTTCGCCTTTCGTTTTAGACGGCCGTGCATTACAGAGGCAATTCCCATCGGTCGAATATAGTATTTCCCAATTATTATGGCAATCACGCCTTTAAACTGTAGTAACTTATTTTCGCACTGCCTTGTATATTTCGGAGGAATAATATTAAATGAAATACGTTGCTTTTTAAAAGGAGAGACTTGGCGTTTAGTGCCGACACGTCGATTGAACGCGATCATCGCGGAATATTCCACAACGATGTCGCGAAGTTACCTTTGTTTTACAAGCTCGGTTGAACATTATTCGTAGGACTCGTTGAACTGACACTTGATAATGTGCAATAGAGAAATGGTTTTCTTAAAACGTTTGCTTAAGCTCGAATCTCGCCAAGGGAATAATATACATTTGTTAATAGCGGTTCTCCCTATGTATTTCAAATTGTACATACGAATAAATGTGCCGTTAGTAGAAATGCGAGAGAAAGGTTTTAATGTAAACGATAGGAATCTTCTGTAATATAAGCGGAGCTTACTGTTTATGTTACTTCCCGATTTTTAGCATACAATTAAGTACCATTATCATTCGCTGTAAATGTATTAAAAAAAGAAAGTTCTTTCAAAGAAGTGGACATAAATACATGTAACGTTCTTATATAGTTAGTATCTGTAATTATTCGTAAAAAGCTCGCGCACGCCTCGCGAAGTAATTATTGCTACGTATTATGCAAAGCATTTATCCGCGAGAATCCATGGAAAAGTCGTTTAACAACTCTGTTACAGCTAAATGCTTGTTGGTCCTCTCTAAGGCTCGCTCGAGCTGTTCCATCTCATCGACGAAACAGCCGTGGCGTGGTAAAATTTCATCTAGTCGCTGTTTTACGATATTTAAAAAATCCCGGGAGCAGAAAACCAGTGGCGGATTTAACGGGCGGCAGATTTCGCCAAAAAGATTATGATTTTATCCAGACGCTATACTCTTTCTTTTGTCCCGTATAATTTTCATCCCAGAACGTTTGCCACCTGGGCCCTTCTCCTTAAATCCGCCACTGAGCGGAACTGATAGCTTTCGTGGAATTGTACATCGTTGAAAGATGATAAATAAGTATGTCAGCTATTATTATTATCAGCTTCATTATTATTATTAATATTAATATTCGGATAATACTTTCTTTTTTCGCTATTAATAGTACAAATGGGACATTATCGAACTACCGTCGCGCGATAAGTAATTTAATCTCGGCGGTTTCGTGTGTTCGCAGATGGAAAGTTGTGCTATTAGTGACTGGTTTTGCAACTTCCATCCTTATAAAATCTTGCGCGCAAATACGAACGAATTCCGTTCGATTTGCAGAATGACTAATTTCTATCGTACTTATACGATATCGCCGGTACATGGAGTATCAATGATCAGTCATAGCATTCGGAGGATGTATCACTGTGCATAGACTGGATTACTTTCATGCACCACCTTACGCGTGTTCGAAGTCGCTCAAACGACTTTCCCTATTATGCTTCCGATTCTTTGCCATAATTCTGATAAAGTTTCGGGCTCTCCAGTACCAAAGAGGTGCTGGTGCTCACCAAACTAGGCAGATTGAGATCGGAGTTCGATCGCGTGGATATGGTTTCCTCCAACGAGATCTGTTTCTGTCGCAAGACAGGCGCGACGAAATTCTGCCCAGCCGACAGATCTCGTTTTATCGCCTGCGCCTGTAAAATACGATGCTTTAGTTAACCGGGGCGTTTGCGTGCGTTCACAGCGATATTCGTTAACGGTACCTTAGATTTCGACGTGGGTAACGTAACGCCGGTAACTAGGCCTAAGATGCTAGCAGCAAGACCGCTGAGTTGCACAGCAGCCAACGGCGACAAGCCTCTCCTCACCAAACCCAAAGCCAGCAGTGCCGCCTGGGCCAGAATCGGAGCTGCTCCAGTCGCACTTGCAGCAGCGCCAGCTAACTGACCGCCACCGACACTTGGCCCGTAAGCGAAGCACAGATTGTGCCTGTCCACCTGTGCAAAGTAACGTGTAGTATTCTCTTTCTTACGAGTACGCTTACGTATCGTCGACGGGATTGAAACGTACCAAGTGCTTCACTACGAGATACAGCAGGCCGAACGGCGTGATCAACGGGCAGGCTAAGCTGTACACCGTCGTCATCGTAAAAACTAAGAGTAACCAGGCGTAATGAGCGCCCAAGGGGAACTCCCATAATACTGCTTTCCTAACGTGTACCCTCTCCGCTCTACTGCGAGCTATGCACAGCCTGAACGTGTACAACGCTAACTCGGGGAATCTCACTAACTCCAATCCGCTTCCAAGCAAAGCCGCGGTAATTACATAATTTACAAACAGAGCACCCTACAAAAACGCAATATACTTTTGTGTAACAGATCCTGCGCGAGTTATACGTTTCGCGATATTAAGATGAATCTGTGATTTCGGCAGCGCAGCCGTACCTGATCCGGTAAAAACACACAGTCCCATCTCCCCGTGTCGTTGGCCGGGTTCACGGTCCACTCTAAGAACGCCTGCGCGCTGGTTAGGCCTAAGCTGGGTAATATAAGGACCATCAGCAATAAAAGCAGCAACGTTTTCGTCATCACTGCTCGGTTCAAGCTGCTTCTGGTCCAGTGTCTGACTAACGACTCGCTCCTTGCTACCAACACCGGCATCAAGGCGGCCACGCTAACTAGCAATACGGTTGGAAGGAAGGACGAGAGCACTGGGCTGAGGTTCATGATATCTCCTGTGATTGGTACTTTGTTCAAAGCGGATACTATTACCTAAAATCACACAGCGGCGGAATATAAAGAACGTTTACGTGATCGAGATATGGGTGCTTAGCCTGCTTCCTTACGAGACACGGCTGATGGGCGAGCGACTTACAGCTGGCGTGGTGAGAAAGAACAGTACGATGCCTAGAGCAAAGTTGATTAGAACAGCATTCAAGTACCAGCATGGTCTTGGTATGCTTAGGTTCTCCCAAAAGATGTCAGACGGCGTCGGCGCGTAATCTACCACCCACTTTATGCTAGGCGAAGAGCGCAACTGCTTTCGCATAGCTTTCGCCGCGCCAGGTGTACCTGTTAATGATATTAGCGTCGTAATTGTCGCAGTTTTATTGAAAGGGAGGGACGAGCGATAGCAGTGACTCACCTAAAGTCACAAAGGCAACTCCCAGAGGCATGGTCAACGCAATCTTTTTCTCCTCCTCGACTAGCGCGGTCAATCGTACTTCTTCGTTCATGTAAAATTCATAGGCATCGGTTTTCTGCGAGGCAAATTAAATATATTAAACCCCCGCTATGTTCGAATACTTAAATCTCTGATTAATTACCACTTACGTTCTTGCAACAACAAGCTAGCACCTGGCCGCATGGATACGGATACATTTGCAAAGGCTCCCTTTTCCTCGCGTAGTTCTCGCAATACAAACGCGCTTGTTCAACGCAATCCCTTTCTACATCTAATGCTGAGAGCCGTTTGATATCGTAGGCCAATGTGACATCCTCCACTGTTAGAGTCGGAAACGCTTCTCTGGAAATAATCGAACTATAAGGGGAGCAAGGTAAATTAAGTGATTGCATGAGGCATGAATTTACGCACTTAAAATAATCAGTTAGAAGCTGCACGTTGCACTGGTGCTTTGGTATTTCTGTGATTAATAACGTCCTAGCTGCCAGCTCTCCGCCATGCTTAGCATCTCGCACCTATGTAATGCAGAACTCTCGCTACTTAACATGCTTGTATTAACATTACGACTAGATCTGGGACTATTCGAATAATTTAATATTCGAATATTTTACAAGTATTCGAAAGCTACGAATAAACTTCGAATATTTGAGTATTCGAGTGCTATGAATAAACTTCGAATATTTGAGTATTCGAAAGCTGCGAATAAACTTTGAATATTTGAGTATTCGAATGTTATTATTCGAATATTTAAGTATTTGAATACTGATGCCTTCGAATAGTATGTTCGAATACATGAGTATTCGAATATTTGAGTATTCGAATAGTATTTGGACACTTGGATATTCGAATTATACTCGTCAAATAATTGAGCAACTGAAATATTCAAATATTCGAATACCGAAAAATTCGACGAATAGTCCCAGCCCTAATTACGACTAATACAATCCATAAAGTGTGGAACCTTTTTGAAAAAATGTCTCATGATGTAACCACCGATGGGTAAATAAGACAGAATTAATACAGTGTGCACCCAGATCCATGTAGACATCGGATCTAAGTTCGACAATGTCGTGTGACCGAACGTCGCATCATCACCTTGCATATTCCCATGAAAATTGATTGGCAAGGCTACGCACAGCGACGCGATGACCATCAAGCCCGTTAACAGGATTAAATGGCGTTCGAATGATATGTACAGTAAACCATCGGGCCCAGCTCGTTTCAACAATTCCTCGTCGCTAGAAGCATCGTCGCAATTCATTTTATACAGCATCGTTGGCAGTGCCCTTAATAATCAATGGGATCGTTACACTTACGTGACTTTAAATGCTGTAACGATCCACGACAGGAAGCCTCTGTCTACTTGGGAGAGTTGTGAATTAACGGAAGCGTCCAGGCATATTGCGTCTGTATCTGTAGCTTCATTGTCCCCGTAAAACAACTCCATCCACCTATCATCTGTTTTGTTCAATAACGCAAGGCGCCCGTAATTCCATGCCTTCTTGCGCAATAGACCGAACAAAATAACTAGGAACTGGAAAAATATATTTCAATGTCAGGCACATGAGCGCGGAGCAGTCTACGGATGCAAGAGAAATTATATCTTACGCTCTACGCGTAAGAATATAGTGTTTACCAAAAATCCAAGAAAATTTAGCAACAAATTTTCGGGGATGCCCGCATAAGCGTCAGTTATTATAGTTGTGTTGTGCCTTGGTATTGGAATACATGTTTCTGTGGATGGAGTGTCACGTAGAGTCGCTCTGGAATTGAAGGAACAACGTTAAACATTTCCGAGGTATGCCGTTTAAAGGGAACTCGGAAGAGCGGATGCTCGGAGCCTTTCGCACTGCTACAGTAGCTTTGCGTGCACAATTGCGCACGGGAGGTTGAGGAAAAGAACGGACAGACAATAAGTAAATAGATCGACACTGTTGTATTACACAGGTACAAAATTAGTTTGACAAACTTCAGATATTACCTTTACAGGTACTATCGATCATATATACCAGCGTAACTGCCACCGCGCGGTAAACAATGCATTAAAAAATTCGAACAATCGAAATTAACGACATCGCGAAAGATAAGCGAGTTTAATAGGCTATTGAGTATGCATTCGCACGGCGATAAGGAAAGCAGCAGCAGGATTTCGATTTCTACGTGAATTCGTAATTTACTACTTACTGGGTGTAATCGTAGTTCATGTTCGTTGAGATACTTTATATTAGTTTACGGTTAGATAAGTACAAAGACGCATATTAGCAAAATGTATGTCAATTTGACACATCGTACGCGAGTGCCGTTGGTTATAAGCAGCTGCGAGTGTTGGTAGTGTGACGTAGCCTAACCTGAACGGTATGATTACGACGAGATAACACGATCTTACTTCAACCAAGGTATATCTAACTTTTTTTTTTCAGCGTAGCTTTCTATCAACGTGACAATTGCGCGAATTCCTTCGCTCAATCTCAAATCACGACGATTTAGACGCGCGTCAATCTTTAAAGAAACAGGGATTTACAATGCGTCTGTATGGTGAATACATGTGTGTATACGAAGCTTGTTGAACTTTGGAATAATCAATGAATCATCGAAATAGATTTTCTATCCAAATATCGCCCGTAATTACGATAATAGCGTATATGATTTGAGCGAAATACAGTTGGAGTACTTGATCTATAACTTACAAGGGAAGCTCCCGAAGCCGGAAATTCAAAAAATTCTGAAACTTTGTAAATATGTAGGGGATTTTCTCCTGATTACAACCCAATTTTTGTTTGCTGCCCAAATTTACTTTCAGGGGGTGTGATTGACCCCTGAAAAATTATTTTTTTCACCGAATGATAGATCTAATTAAAAGAAGCAACTTTTGTCTTGAAACTTTTCTCCTATCTCTTACAGTTCGCGAGTAATAACACAAAATCGGAGAATAGCCGAATTTTCAGGGGTTAATTTCAACCTTTTCGGGTGAATTTGGGCAGCGAACAAAAATTGTGTTGTAATGAGGATGAAATCCCCAACTGATTCACAAGTTTTTAGAATTTTTTGAATTTTCGGTTTCGGGATCTTCCCTTGTTAGACGAATTTCAACTGTTAGTTTGTAGAAAGAAAAAGATTTCTTTTAGACAGTAATATTCCGTCTAATATAAATATAATTGCGTAATTAGATATGTATAAATCAGAAGTAGATTTGTATTAGATATAATTAAATTATATCTACGATATAGTGATTAAGTATATATAAATTTGCGAAAAGTATTTTACACGCGATTCCTTTTCGGTACTAATGAAAAGTACTGTTATTTACAATTGTCAATGGGCATTTAAAGTCGCCGATATTGATTACACGCTTGTAGTTCGCCCGTCGTGATGCAATCTAATACCCAAGACTCCTTTACCCCTTCCGCGCCAATAATTATCTTCGCTGTTTCCAGACTTTCGGTAATAAAACCACCTGCGGTTTTTATAAGATCTTTGAGTATAGTACAGGGAGGCGTTGTGTCTTTTCCAACATATATATAGCCGCAAGCAGTAAACAATTCAGGGACATAGGCTCTCCCGAACAATTGTTTATCTTTACGATTCTCCTGAAGATTACAAATCGTGAATTAGCAACGCTTTATACCCATTACCTTTCGCGTGTAATAAATATTTTTGAATATGATCTGCTTTGCGTACCAATGCCGCCTTCGAGAAATGTGTCATTTCATATTTCTCTGGATCCAACCAGGCGTTGTTCTCCAAAGATTGCAAAACCCATTCGAGGCTGACGAGCCAGCAGCCTCGTATAATTCCGTGTAGCAAATTAACTGTACGCACGCCGGTAGTCACGACATGGGTCGTTCTCTTTGTGACGTTCGACTCAATTCTCGCGAGGCCCAGAGCTCTAACGACGCTTTTAACTGTATTCTTATCACTGCGAAAGAAGAATATGTACATATTAAATAATTACAACCAAGTAGTTTCTCTTCAAAAGCTAGGGTTTTAAACAATTCTCCTTACTCATTGGACAGGCCTGTTGCTACGATATTCAGTCTCTGCGCTTTCCTTCTGGACAACTGTGTAGTAGACAGCCTTTTCAAGGATTGAAAATCGTTCGCTGAATTTCTACTTGAAACAGAGATCACCGCTCGTGATCTGTTATCGATTTCTCTGTTTTCTTCTAGCCTCTTTAAAATGTCTTCGTTAACAATTTTCTTAACGACAATCTTTTTACTGATTACTTTCTTGGGCTTCTTAGCATTCTGTTTCTTTTTATCAGAGAACGAATCAGCATCGTCCTCTGATAACGACTGCTTGCTATTTTGTTCTTCAACGCGTTTCGCGGCATTCGCTCTGCCGGCTGCATTTAATTTAGTCTTTGTAGCCTGCTTCTTCCCCTTTCTGTGTCCCTTTGTGAATACCGTGCATTTGGGAGGTGCACGTTCTTGTTCTACCGGGGAGAATGTTAGCAATTGCGAGCATTCGCGAAGAGGCAATAGCTTCTTTTTACACTTTCTTTTAGAAGAGTGATCTATCAAATTCCCTGCATTCTGATTGTTCTCCAATTTGCTCCCATCGGACGATTCGTCTATGATCACGGATACCTGCGATTTAGCACCGGGTGTTCTAGAAAGAGACGAATTATCTAAAATGATTGTGCCATTTACACTTCTGTCCTGATCATTATTAGAAATCGGGCATCCCTTCTGTCCTCTAAAAGAATGTGAACAAAGTATTTATAATCATTGTGAATAATTCGTTTTACACAAATCAAAATGATATACTTACAGGGTATGAGATCTCGTTTTGGATAAATTTGCATCCGTAGCATTCGACGACTTATCATCATTGTGGAGATTATTATTGGCATTCTGTTTCAACTGTGATCTCAAGAAAACAGAACGGCTCATTGGATATGGGGTAGCCTCGATGTAACTTTGACCAGTAGAAGTTCTATCTACAATTCTTTGACCAGTGCTCGTAATGCTAGCTCGATCCCTTTCGGTACATACTTCATTGTTTTCTACATGTTCATTGGACCGAATCAAGACATTTTTCAATCGATCGGTCAAACTCGTATCATTTTCAGCGACGATACTTTCTCTTGTAGCTTCCTTTTTATTCGTGGTATCGTTCGATATCGACATCCTGCTTTTGCTGTTAGATCTTCGCAAAGATAATCTTTTCGAGGTATCCAAAGATGTATTCATTTGTAACGAAGTATGAACTGTATTTATGCTCTCCAGCGCCTGGTCAGAAACTGACGGATCTATGTCCTTTTCTCGCCTACGTCTGATATCTTCGCTTGATTCCTCGACGGACATATTCACATTCAAAGAAGTCCGCACTGTATTAGCGCTGCTTCCTGCAATCGTCCTCAAGCTCTGATTATCGCATTGCATAAACCTTCCATGGACATCCGTTATTTCCATGGAGACTATACTTTTCTTCGTACGCTTATCTAAAGACGATGACACATTATTTGCAATTTGAAGGCCACTTTCAGCTTCTGCATCTAATATTTGATCATTTATCATCGTGGAGCAACCAATTGGCACCGCTGTGAATTCATTTTCACCTTCCAAGGTATTTGAATCGATCGCTTCGCCCGACGTATTCAAAGACAGACTCGAACTACCAGGTCTTTTGTTGCTTCCAGCCAGTACAATGCTGCTACTTTGAATTTCATTGTTCGATTGCGACGGGCGTAGATTACTAGAACTACACGTTGAATTATATGCGTTAAACAATCGCCTTTTTCTCAATCTGTGTTGCTGTCTCTGTTCCTTGCTGCTTTCGCTTTCGCATTGATCTTTCGGTGTACTACGGATACTCTGATTCGAGTATTCCGCCTTCTCTTCTTCTTCGATATGATCAACGCCTAAAATTGTATGTGTCTTAACGGATACCTCGTTCCGCGCATTAAAAATTTGCTTAGTTTTGGTCATAATAGCTTCCTTTAATTTATCGCAGCTTTTATTCAGAATCTCAGCGTCGCTGCTTATTTTCCTTAAAACTATGCTCATATCTTTCAAAGGAATACCATTATACGATCTGCGTTCGTTGTCATTAGTTACCTGGTTGCTCCTGCAGGATCTATATCTATTGCTTCTTAAGGATGCATCGGTCTCAGTTATATTCGGAGCTGTATCGTCGTTATTATCCTCATCCATTTGTCGAAGCGACCCATTGCCAGAATCTGTTAATTTAGAGACGCAGCTTAAATTGACTTGCAACGAACTGCGCCGGTGTTTAAAGCTGGCACTTTCATCCATGACTCCCCTTGTTCTCGGCCTCCTTTTATTCGAATTCATTGTGTATAGCTTATTCACGAAGCATCGTAAGTATTGAAACTTCACTCCGAAGACATTCTAAATTCTTCTTTCTTCAATACTCTGAGACACATACAACACGGTTCTTAACATTATGTATCATACGGTCTATTATTTATGTTATTCAATTAGTTGTATTATTACAACTTATATTACTACGTCTGTCATTACAATTTCTAGAAATAATTGATATAACAACACTTGAAGTTCGCAGGTCTCATCAGTCTCTACTGCTACCTGCGTCTTGAAGCGCGTCTAAACGCGTTTGAACGGTTCCGCTTGAAGTTGCCAATTGTTGCATGTTCACGCGGCACTGCGGCAGCTGACAGCTAGCAGTGTTACCAGATCGAGGACGGATGCCCTCGAGAATTTCCCCCACCTCGCATGCACACTATGCCGGAGCTGCGTGCCCGCGGGCTCGGCGCATGCACACACGCAGCTCCGGCGTAGTGTGCATGCGAGGTGGGGGAAATTCTCGAGCGCACCCGTCCTCGTTCTGGCATCACTGACAGCTAGTGCTTCCGCTTCGAGCACTTTGAACGTGATTCGAAGGTTAAAACTCTTGAAAGTCTTGAGTCTTGATAGGTCTTGAAAGTCTTGAAACTCTTGCTTCAAAGTCTTGGTAGAGTTTTGGACCCGTATCTACGTCCACCGCCGACTCGCGGGACAATACAGTCATAAACTGCGACCCTGGCCGATCAACCTGGCTAATTTGTGGCCACTAAAGGTTCATTTTCAAGACCTATCAAAACTTTCGAGAGTTTTAAGCTTCGAATCATGTTCGATGTGCTTCGAAGCGCTTCAGATCCCATCACTACTGACGGCACCACATTGAAATGAGAAATTCACGAACGTAATGAAGCGTAAGTATCATTCCCTGAATTTTTCCTTTTGTAGCCTTATTTCCGCATGAAATAAACTATCAGACATCTAAGTAATATACATTTTTATGACACGGCTTCGTGGCTTTTGGAGAGAGAAGGTTGATGTGCGCGACAAGGACAGAAATATTCTGAATATGCCTGCGATCTACTTTACCCACTTCGGCAATTTGGTGCGTTTGGACACAGACGATACTTTTGACTGTATCGGGCATCCCTAATTCCCACGAGTCTCAACAGAGTTGGAAACCAAAATTTCGCTTCTCTTGCCACTGCAACAAAGTGGCAAACCAAAATTGTGCTTTCTGCGAAAAATGCACAAAGTTGCAAATCAGAATTTTATGTCTCAAACACTCCAAATTCATTTGCAACATTGTTGCAAAAAATTTGTCCATTGCAACTTCGTTGCGTTTTCGCGAGCCTCAACAAAGTTGCAAACCGAAATTTCGCTTTCTGCGAAAAATGCACAAAGTTGCAAACCGGAATTCTATGCGTCGAACATCCCAATTTCATTTGCAACAATGTTGCTAAAAATTTGTCCTTTGCAACTTTGTTGCATTTTCGCGGGAAGCTAAATGACTAACTTACCTGAATACTTACCGCATTATGTCCCTATCGTAAGACGCTACTTAGTTCCTAAGTTAAGAGCAGTGTATGGACTATTGTGAAGCGTGAAGTGCAATGTGTGGAGAGTGTGATGTGTGAAATGTAATTGTGTGGTGTGTGATATGTGATGTGTAGTGTATGAAGTGTGATGTACAATGTGCGGCGTGTGATGTATGATGTATGCAGTGTAAAGTGTAACGTGTACGTTCACGTTACATATTTTATTCTTACATTCTACCATATTATCGTAAGTTAGAGAAATTCTTATATCCGACTAGAATATTTGACAATCGCAGCTATCGGCTCGGTTCTCACCGATTACCAGGTCTCACCACGAGGAGGTTGCTGCGTTTCGAGACCCGTAGAGAGATAGACGGAATCGAAGTTCCATCGAACCCCCTTGTACATGAAATCCTTAGCCTACCAAACCAAAGAGAGGGATGGAAACAAAGTTCAATCGATGAGTCGTTGACAAACCGAGTCAAAGTGTAGCGTACCGAAAGCCCGCCCCCTATGTCAAACTCAACTCTAAACAAATCACACGTATACAAGCCGTACACACCTTTCAGCATTTCAACACATTTCAGAGTAGTTGCTGAGTTGGACGCTGTTCATGAGCAGATGCCACTACATTCAGTCCTCAAATTATGGGCCGGTAACACAGTTTGGGCAAAGAGGAGATATAATAAGAGGCGTCACTCCGGGCGGTCCTTACTTGACCTTGGCATTTAAATTGATTGTCTATTCGAGCGGGATATATAAATCGACTAAATGTACCTTACCGCAGTTGGCTGATTATTGCCGAAGTTTACCGATCATTGCTGAATGGGCATTTAAATTGGTTGTCCAGTGATTTCTGTCCTTGTCGGGTGACGCCTCTTATTATATCTATTCTTTGGTTTGGATCAGGAAATTCTGCGCTGTTAATAGGGATACATGATAGTGGTGGAGGTGGTACAGTGGAGCTGTGTGAGAGAAAGAGAGGGCTAGCGTGTGCGACAAGGATAGAGATTGCTGGTGTTACGAGATGCAGCAGGGATCTTGGTTTCTAGTTGGATGTGTTCGCTGCCCGTGGAGCGCTGATCCGCTCTGCTCACGGTCGCTCAAGGAATTTGCTTCCAACTTCTTTTTGTAATTGTTATAGATTACAAAAGAGGGAAAGAAAACTAATTTTGTTTGAACTTTTGTTTTTACTTCAATTATAAATCGAGAGTTATAAGGTTCACGACTGAACATGTTGGAGGCTAGCAATAAAGTGAAGCGTACAACGACCTCTTTCTTCAAGATTAAAATGTAACTTGTTTTGTCAATAAAATTATCCAATCTTACAATTGTTTCTTAATTTATAGCGTAATAAATTTTCTAACTGGTTATCAGCTAATTAAGATCGGGCGCTTTACAAGATAGCGTTGCTTTTATTGCAAAGCAACCGAAATCAATATTTATTAAAGGAGTAGTGTCTAAGTAGTAGCCGTTGCAAAGCTTCTGTTCCTAATTTCGATTGCTTCACTCGACACTTCAAACTTGGCGCGACTTGTCGTCTAACACGAAGCTATATTCACGTCTTACTACACGAGACCGTAACACTGGGATAAGACTGTGACCTGTTTTACCGGTAACTAGTACTTTTGAATCTCTAACATTTGGATTTCGCATGCAATGTTATCGATGCAGAATAGAATTGCGATTACGACACGATAAGAAGTGTCTCGTGCGGAGATTGAAGCCTGAAATGTGAGCGCAATTCTATCATCCAATACTATAAATACAGGGGTGGTTTTATTTTTTTTTGAAGAGCCTAAATACTTATTATATAGTTTTTAAGTAAAAAAGAGTCGCAGTTTTGTGAAAAATTACAAAATTCAATGGAAATAGTACAGAAACGAGGTTAAAATAGGAGCGTGGAATACTTGTAACCGACTAAATTGATTCTAATGATTATTTAAATTCTGTCCACCGTAAGAATATCTGCATATCACGCACGGGGTACATATCTTGGTGACATAATTAATTCCGCATACACACGGCTAGCGACTGTGTTTCATAAAAATCAATTTGCAGTTGTTTCCAACGAACTTAAATGGTTTATTTATACTTCAAGTCATTTTAGAAGGAACCTTGCCGACCGACGAGTTTAGACCGGTTCTATGCATGTTTGCGCTCATTAGTGCCGAAACAAGTTACTATTGGCTATACCCCAAACAAACGCTTCCTCGGAGCCAATGAGCTGATTCTACATGCGCGAATAAGTTACTTCTAAAATGACTTGGAGTATAACGTTCATGTACTTAAACGTTGGAAAACCTCGATTTTGAAACGTCAGGTACAGAGTTTACACCCGCTACCCTCGAATGGCAAAAAGAGGAGAGTCCTGAGTCTCGAGGGTCTACAAATTAGCTTCCCACGATGCAACGCGATTGACGAAGTCCAGACATCACGCAATCTTAACTGCGTGAGAAACCGCCAGAAACATTGACCAGTTGCAATGCAGCCTTGAAGATCCTTGGGTGTCCAGAATTTCGAGGACCGTATTCATCATCAAGGATTCCCCAATTTTTTTTTTTTTTCCTTAACGTGGGGAAATCTTCAAAAGACACCCCGACCTCTCCAAGGGAGGGCTAAGCCCTCCCCCGAAGGTGCCGGGGTAGTGTGAGACTTTTACTCACTAAAACCCCACGGCCACCTTCGCGCTTTAATTGACAGGTAAGTAACTCTACAGAGAACTTTTTCTCCCGCCCTCCCAGCGCTGCGCACGACGCCCGTACTCGCTTCACTGCGCGTGGCAACGCAGTGCTGCTCTCACCGACCAACCGGGCCGAAGTGTTGCAATCTAGTCCATGAAAATGCACGGTCAACGCCGGGGAACTGTGTCTGGAACTCTTCTCTAACTTTCCCTGTAACTGTGAATGGCCATTCGTTAAGCACGTAACACAATAATAAAATAAAACAAGAAGCGATACATACTTCCGTAACCCTCGAACCGCACCGTCCGGATGTTATAATGCAATGGAACATCTGTTCTGCAGGCTCCGCGTTCTTTTGGCTTCGATCAGGGAAAGCGTCTCCCTTCCTTGCTCCGGTATTTATCCACGATTTGCGAATCGGTAGAGAGGGGTGGTCAGAGAACCCCGTCCAAAGAGACTCATTCGCTCACGAGCGACCGAGGCATAGAGACCACGCGATTAGTTTGGATTTCCTGGTAACATTCAAGGAAAAATAAGCCAACGTTGAAATTAGGGCTGGGACTATTTGTCGAATTTTTCGGTATTCGAATGTTCGAATACTTCAGTTACTCAATTATTTGATAAATATAATTCGAATATTTAAATATTGGAGTACTGATGTACATATTCGAATAGTATGGTGTGAATTATAAATTAAGTTCTTTAGGTTCATTTTTTTACAAGCTTTTCAGTTTCAGTTGTGAGTTCGTTAGTTTGTCAGGGTGAAATCTTGTAAGTTAATAACTTGATTTATAATTCACACCATACTATTCAAATAGTATTCGAATACTTAAATATTCGAATATTTGAGTATTCGAATACTTAAATATTCGAATACTCAAATATTCGAATACTTAAATATTCGAATACTTAAGTATTCGAATACTCAAATATTCGAATACTTAAATATTCGAATACTGAAATATTCGAAGTTTATTCGTAGCATTCGAATACTTGTAAAATATTCGAATATTAAATTATTCGAATAGTCCCAGTAGAAATGAGTTTGATAAATTCTGGTTCTGTTAAAGCACGGAGTTGTGTTATACTTACACCCACGCCATCACCCGCATATACCTAAGTTTAATTAAATATCTTGGTCCCATTCCTCACTGGAATCCGTTTCAGATTCGTCCGAGCCTCCATGGGTCATATTTGCATCGCTGACTTCGTCTATAATTTGATCCAGCTCGAAGAGTTTCTGTTCTTTGCTCGTCGTGTGTCGGATAAAAGTCTGCCAGATTTCGACGGACACACGATCGATGCCGTCGCTAATCAACTTTTTCACATCTGCTAACTTGTGAGTTGTGTTCTTCGTCTTGACATAATTCTTTACCATGGCCCATACCATCTCAATGGGGTTCAATTCAGAGTGGTACGGGGCTAGCCGCAAAACCAGCCTCCCGTTCCTTTTCGCGTACTCATCTATTACGTATTTGTCGTATTCCGGCTTGATTTTCTTCACCATATCGATTAACTTTACTTTTATGGAAAGCGGAGGTATGGGGTACCCTTTTGAGATAAGCCAGTCTATGATTCTTGGTTTTGTCCAGGTCATCGTCGGACAACGCTCCGTCTTCACGGAATGGTAAGGGGCGTTGTCCATGACGATAACTGCGCCCTCCTTCAATGATGGCAGAATACCTTGAAACCATTCGAAGAAGGTATCCCCGTTCATTTTGTCGTTGAAATCCTTCGAGTTGTTTTCCGCTTTGAAGCACAGGAGTCCACCAGGTACGAACCCCTCCACCGACCCAATATGGAGGACGACGAGCTGGTTTCCTTTGCCGGTGGGCTCGGGTGTACTTGTGGAGCTGGAGCTGTCCACCCAGGTCTCGCCCAAGTAATAAATATGGCGGCCTTCCGCTCTGTACTGCGAAAGCTTAATTAAATAGTTATGCCGCCAGAGCACAATGTACTCTTGCTCCATAAGGGCGCTGTTCCGATGTATCGCTGTAAATTTGAAGCTTAAATCATGAAGCAGTCTGTGGAAGGTGCTCCTCACATATGTGCCGAGCTCAGGGTCTGCATTCACAGCCGAAAGGACTTTATTTAAATTCGGCACTTCTCGCCGGGACCAGAACTCGTGGACTTTGTGTCGAATTCCAGTCTTCTCTTGTTCGGACAGCTTCTGCATGATACTCAATTTTCTACGTTTTTTGTTCGGCGAAGACACCTTGCCGGTAGTCACGTATTCGGCAACGGTCTTTTTCACGGTGGATAAGCCTATCCCAGTTTGTTCGGATAGCGTTGACATGATATCGCGATATTTCATAGACGGCTTCTCCTGGATAAGTGCTTTGTAGACGTTTATGATAATCTTTCTCTGGCCAGACCGAACGTGCTGTAAAAACCAAGTGCACAATGGTAAGAAACTGTGATAGATTGAAAACACAATATGTGTATGTAAGATTTACCTAAAATTGCCACCGTATATATTCTCCAGACGATGAAAACGATTGTTTTAATTGTTTTTAATCATTAATTAATGTAGGAAAATTAAGTTACCTTTCCTGAAGGATTTTTGCTTATCGGCGAGCTTGACCGGCCGGGCTGCTGCAGCTCCATTTTTCTACCCACGCGAAATATGCACAATTGTACTGTTCCGATGGCAAACAACGGCTCGCGTCACAGTTAATTATTTTAATACTAATAAAATTGGTTTAAAATAAACTATGAAAAATAAACGTCTTATAATACCTTAGTACTTAAAAAACAGAAAATATCTAAACAAAAAGGCGTGGATAATTTGGTGTAAAGAATTAAGAGTCTTGTCAGCTCGACTGTTCTGTTACAACTAACCTATAATGCCTAACGGTTAGACTAAGCGGGTTAGGTAGCTTCATTCCACGTTGCCAGGGAAATCGGTAGGCGTAGCAGAAGGGGAACACCTACATTGCATTCCATATAAGAGCGGACCAACGCCCCTACCGATTTGCGACCGATCTGCGCAGCTCTCACGGATCTGACACGCGCGATTGGTCGTAGCACTTTCCCTGGCGGTTTACTACCAATCAACAGTGTATCCCTGTGCGAAACGGGTCCGCTCTAAAACTTTACTAACGCAATGACACATCTGTTTTATCCACCGAATCGGAGCTCTACTTAATTTCAATTCCATTCGCTAGTCGTGTCATAATCCTATTCTATTCTGCATCGGTAACATTGCATGCGACCCCAAATGGTAAATGGGCTCGACTGTACCGTCGCCGGTAAAGCAGGTCACAGTTAAGACTGTCAGGATAAGTCCTGAGTATCTCTGTCATTTTCGCACGTACTCTCTCTCTCTCTCTCTCTCTCTCTCTCGCACAGCTCTGCCGTGCCACCTCCACCATCACCATGCATTCCTATTAACTTTGCAGAATTTCCTGGTCCAAACGGACCAAATTACCGACGCATTGCACACATGCATGGTACCTTCATACTTATATGCAGCAATAACTTGCATGTTACTTAATAACTAACTCACTTGTGCGTAATATATGCATAAAAGGCGTGACTGAGGCTAATTTTCTAATCCAACTAAAAAAGTACAGGAATTAGGGACGGAAATCTAATAAATTATCGATTATTAGAAATGCGTGTATGAATAATAATGATATATAGAATTAGAGTATTGAAGATTTATTATTAACTATAGACTTACGTGGAGAATCTCTACAGAAGTCATTGCTGAAAACTATTGGACGATTTCTGTTTGAATTATTAAACTATTAAAGTACATAAACAATACGCGAAAAATGCATAATCGATCCATTTTGTCATGTTGCCAGATATGGAATAACCCGCTCGTTACTTTTTCTTATCATGCGTAGCTCTACTTAGTCTTCTTATCAAGCCATTACAATTCATTGTGCAATTATAATAAACGTTAATAATAAGTAACATTAGCATCGTTACGGTGACACTAATGAGTGTCAACAATTCAGATATTATTTATTTTTATTTGTATAATTTTAACTGAGTTTCTTACAATTATGCGATTTCAGGTACGCAGAGTTTTTCGGGTAATTTGCGTTTCATAACATAGCTCCGTAACTTCGCGTGTAAATTATAAGTATCTGTTAAATTATAAGAGTATCCTGGCAAACTACACTTTCTACAAGAGACAATGCTTCCATATTTCATGAAAAACTGTTTTGCATTTTACCCAACGAAGCAAATCGAGAAAACTTTTTACTCTGATCGCGCACTGTATTTTATACATGTGCGTAGTACGAACAGGGGGACGTTGGCGTCGGTGGCAGGAAATGAAAGTCATTATCTAATGTAGTTTTATTATTACATCTAAGAGTCGCCATTGAAGTACTTGCTCCCCCAACTCGACGATTTCCAATTTTATTACGAACATTCTTCTTTTCCATCGGCTACTACGCCGTTAATTAGTCACGAAAGGAAGCTATGACTCATATTCCTCACACATATTATTATACAATGCAACAAGCATCGTGAGCAATGCAACGAACAATTTCTACTGTTGTTCTAGTCTATAATTTTACTTTTGCCTTCGACTTAACGCGATCTCTACTTAAAATTTAAAAAAAAATCCCGTAAAAAGCAATTACAACACAGTTCAAGATCACACGCCAGCTGCATATAAGTATTTATGTAGTTTGAATAAATCTGAAAACCAGTATTTACTGACAAGCCTAATTTGAATCAGGCACGTCGTTCTGCTACAGTCGTGCGTTCTGAAGTGCGATGGATGATAAACGCAAAGCTACGGTTACATATACAATGCGCGATGTTCCTCAGCGTTCTGAATATCCAGTATCCTTCGACGATTGGCTCCAGGTTCTCGAGAACCCGGAGAATATTATTTAAGAGAAAAAGGAATCTCTGTAGTTCGATTGGGCATCGGTTAACACCACTAGCATTTTCAGAACGCGCTTAAGTCCAATGCGCATGCAACTACGTTGACGCATGCCTATCAGCTCGCACTAAATTACACATGCAAATTACTCCACTCGACCTTCTAGATAAAACACACACACCATACAACCATAGTATTTAAAGATTCGCGGTCAACAAACTGCATCGCCAAATGCAATTAGAAGCGTTTTTCCGAAATTACTTCCTCAGACATCTCTCCCTCCATTCTCCACACCGTCATCTCCCATTACACGATTCTTTGTCTCGCGGGCAAATTCAGTTTCGCTGAATTAAGATACGTTGCGAAGCACGGAGGAACCAAAATTTCTTTAAGATTTCAGGCACCGGTACGGCACTGGGGCCCCGTGCTCGCGCTCCTTGCGCCCCCGCGGTCCGTTACTGTTCAAAACATATAGACGTACATGTATATATACATGTAGCTGTGTAGATGGTTATTAAGGAAAGTCAGTCTGAGCAAGATGGCTGGTCGGAACAGTTCGGCCTTTTACTACTACGCGCTTGTCTTTTATTTGATACTGTTAACCAGCTCGAATAATGGATTGAGGTTCGGTGATAAATCGAGAACGCTCCACCTCACGGAGGACCTCGACTCGTTCAATTACAAACAGCCGCTGATTATCAATCGTGGCGATTATTCGCACGATGCCAGCGAAACGTCATCTAGTCGAACGCGCAGGGATGTCCCTTCAGCGCCTCCAAATAATCATCCAAAGATCGTGACGAAGGTACGTGACGAGCGACCGCTTTTCCGCAGATGCGATGCCCATCGATTCCCGTGGCCCTACATGGTGACCGGGCGTGCCCGTTAATTCCTTCCCCCTGTGCGCGTTTTACGTTTTGTTTTTCTCCCCTTATCTCTCGCGGTCGTGTTATTCGCCAATAGGGGCGATTTTAGAATTTTACACACCGCAGATAACAAGGACGGCGCAACAGCACCGCCTTTGTGCGCTTCAACAACCGAGCGGCAACGTAATTGCCGTATTATGTCCCTTCCGGACTAAATTTAATCAATCCTGATGAAATGAAGTAGCGTTATGCAGTCGTTCTGTTATTGACAGAGAGGGGTCAACCAACCGATTCTCCACGTCCCGTGTTTCTCTTCGGTTTTTCCACGATTATTCGCTCATCGGCAGAGCAACGGATTCGGTCTATCGAATAAAGCCGATTGTTATTTCCGCGCGATGATTCGGTCGTTTACGTGACACCACCGCCGTACGAGCATCGCCAATGTTTTTTTTCTGACGAAATTGGGAATCCCGACTGCATTGTAAATAAACGATCGACGGCGGACAAGATCTATCGGCATCGGCGTTGCGTAACCGACGCACTCTCGTTTCAACGAGATGCTATTATTTACAAAATCGTAGAGGCGTTACGCTTCTCGCTTCGTTCCTTCGCAGTATTTAATCTACACTGGTATGCCGTGTACACACGTGACTAAGATTTTCTCTGTAAACACGCGATTATTTTCGGGGGTTTCTTGATAAATAGCAACGATGGGGAATGGAGGCTTGAAATTCCGTTCGAACAAACATACCGCAGTTGTGTAAATAAAATGTTTGTATAAAGTGTCTAGATTATAATAGCTAGATGGGACAAGCAATTAGTCATAATGTACGTGTCATACCAGTGGACACAATGAAACACTTAGGATGCACGTATAGAAATACTTCTGCGGGTGATAACAAAGGAGTATAATGTGTCAGCAGCCAAAGCCGATAAAACAAGTTATATTAAATGGAGATTAAGGCATTAGCCAGCAATTGCGATAAATTGTAGTTGTGGTTTTCAATATCCATTGAATTATGAATAAATATTTCCGATGATTTTCCATGAAAACTTTTGACTCCTTTCTTTTTATACGAGAATGCGATTACCGGTTGGGTTCTAGGAATCTCATACCATAGGACAAACACCTTGAAATTATTTTTAGTCAAGGAAACACCGAATTAAGGATGAAATGTCATTACGCGCTCGAATGCCTGTGAATCAATTTCAGGTTGTTCGTCGATGTCGTTTTTAGCAAAAGAAAGCAGTAGACACTTATAGCTATGACATCACACGCATATTTATTTAAGCTTCTAGAATATCAGGTATCCTTTTTTCAAGAATCAAAATCCATCTTTGCGAATTGCAACTTATATCTACTTCTGCACACTTGCAAAACTCTTCCATGGATATTTTTAAATGTAAATGAGCGTATTTGTAGGCTGTATTAAATATGCGAATACATTCAAGAATTATTACCAAGAATTCTCAGTGATCTGTATCTTTTGTTTTTTATTTACTTGGGATCTTAAGGATATGCTTGTTGTCCGCTTATCCTTATCTCAGCACGATGATTGATATTATTTGATAATTCCCTCAGCTATTAAAAAGATATAATTGAAGTAGCGACGCGATATCGTACTGTACCTTCCTATATCTTTTCTTTGCAGGTCAATGCTTTGAATGATTCGCATCAACAATTGATGGTGCATTGGGTCGGAGAAGGGTCTAATGTAATAATATGTCTAGCGAGGGACAGTACGCCCATTGTGCGGGTACATGGAAGCAAGTATCCTGTACCGAGCAATCCTAGTGCTGTATATATAAGTTACGATTACGGCGATACATTTGTCAATAAGACTGAAGACTTCAAGCTTGTTTCCAGAGTGAATGCGACGTACGCGACTCTGGACAAATTTATCAATCATCCAAAGTTTTACAACTACGTAAGTAGATTTCCAACAAGCATGTCCTTTCTCAGTCTTCTGAATTATCCTTATTCTTATAGTAATTATTTATTGTGCGTTGCAGTGTGTCTTTGTGGACAGCTCGAATCGTCACATCTTTGTTACGTTCAACAATGGCAACTCCATACTCCCGTTCTACGTGCCATTCCATCCGAGCGAAATCTCATTCTTTGAATCGGATTACAGAACTCTTGTCGCTCTTGATAAGATCGACCCGATGCGCAAGGCAAGTCCTCGGATCTGCGATTCCGAGTCAAATATTTTCTTTATGTTATCATTGCGCTGACACGTTGCGTTTTAATTTAGCTATGGCTGTCGAATAATTTGGGAAATACGTGGGTAGTAATTCATCATTACGTGAAAGCATTCTTTTGGTCCCCTGCACCCAAACTATTGATCGAGCGTATAGAGCCTTCTGGATCGAACACCGTTTGGCAGTTGAAGGATACACGGCTCTACCGAGTAAACGAGCTTCAGACGAAAGACATGCCATTGGATGAATCATTTACAGTTGTAACCACAAACGTTGAAGACTTTCAAATCAGAGGTGATTACAAATTCGCAACGTCCAAGGACACAAAAGTATGTAATAAACGTTTTAGCGATTGTAATGTTCACTGCGAAGATACAAACAAGGAGAACTAATTTTTCAACAGAACGGATCGGAGAACCTGGATCTTTACCTGTCTTATAAGAACAACAGCTTCGTTAAAGCTGAATTCAACACTTATTTACCTTGCAATTATTACCACATCGTCGACGTTTCGCATAATAGAATCTTTGTCGCGGCCTCCCACGGCGAAACACAAGTGAATCTCTATGTATCAGAGATTATAGATGAAAAGAGGGCAACGTTCACGTTGTCGCTCGAGGGAATTCTTACCTTCTTCCCTAACAGCACTTGGAAGGACAGTTGGTTAAAGTAAGCGTAGCGTATAAACACTTCCCACGCAAAAATTTCCCGATCTTTAGGGTATTTCTAGAAATTATATACATTTCTGCTTTCCTTCCTTCTAGCGACGTAGCCGATGAAGCATTTACAGACTTGTATAAGGTAGAGGGCCTCCGTGGTATTTACATAGCGTCGCAAGTGAAAGGAACACCGAAATCAGGCGCGATCGGGCCGGAGCACTTAGTTTCGCTAATAACGTTCGATCACGGCGCGACATGGAACCCCATAAAGCCACCCGCCGCGAATCACGAAGGGTTCTACATCCACTGCACGAAAGACTGCTCGTTGCATTTAAGCCAGCGTTTCAGCCAACTGTATCCTGTAACGAGATCGGTGTCGATTATGAGCTCCAAGTCTGCCCCCGGAATTATAATGGCCACTGGAGTTATAGGGCCGAATCTCAAAGGCCACCCGGCTCTGTACGTGTCCAGAGACGCCGGCCTCACCTGGAAGCAAGTGTTGAAGGACTACTACTTTTTCAACATGGGGGATCACGGCGGTCTGCTGGTGGCCGTCAAGTACTTCAAATCCCGCGGCGAGACCAGGCATATCTCTTACTCAACCGACGAAGGCGACAGCTGGCAGTCTTACGATTTTAACGAGAAAATGTTACGGGTGTACGGGCTGATGACAGAGCCGGGAGAGAACACGACGGTGTTCACGATGTTCGGCTCGGACAGCGGGCAACATCAGTGGCTGATAATAAAGGTCGACCTGCGGAACGTGTTCGAGAAGGACTGCACAGAGACGGACTTCAAGTTCTGGTCTCCGTCGAGCCCGGATCAACCGATGATGTCGTGTGTGTTGGGTCGAAAGGAGACGTACCAGAGGAGAGCGGCGCGGATTAATTGCTACACCGGCATCGACTACGATCGCCCTATAAAAACAGAGATATGCCCTTGCGACTTTAACGACTATCAGTGCGACTTCGGGTTCGTACGCGAGGGCAAGCCGTATCACTGCGTGCGCGACAATCTGAGCACGTACGATCCCTACGTTGTGCCGAATACCTGCGAGCCGGGGGCGTTTTACAAGCGAACGAAGGGCTACATAAAGATATCCGACGACGACTGCATTGGTGGCGCGGCTAGAAACTTCGAGCCGGACGAGATTCCGTGCCCCGTCGGCGTGATATCCGAGTTTCTCTTGGTGGCGCAACGCGAGCACATATCGCGGATCGATCTGGTGAACGAGAAACTTGAAGAGCTGCCGGTTCACGACTTGAAGAACGTGATAGCCATAGAGTTCGACGTGAAGAACAACTGTCTGTACTGGGCGGACATCGTGACCGACACTATTGGCAGGCAGTGTTTGAAGGATGGCACTAGTCACCCTGAGATTCTACTGGAAACCGATCTAAGCTCTGTAGAAGGAATGGCGCTCGACTGGGTGTCGAATCTTCTGTATTTCGTGGACGGCGTTAGAATGAGGATTCAGGTGATTCGAACAGATATATCCACCATGGGTAGAATGCGAAGAACGATCCTTGGACCGAACAATCTACAGAAGCCCAGAGGTATAGCGGTTCACCCGATGAACGGGTACATGTTCTGGACCGATTGGGCTCCAGGCAACGCGTCGGTTTCACGCGCTAATCTCAACGGATCGGACGTGAGACGATTGTTCGTGGAGCCGATCGTCGAGTGGCCGAATGGGATAACGATCGATCACATATCCGAGAGGATTTACTGGGTGGACGCCAGGCAGGACTACATCGGCTCCAGCGATTACGACGGCAAGAAGTTCAAGAAGGTGATCTCGAAGGACGACCGAGTGCTGCACCCGTTCGCTGTCGCGGTGTTGAAAGACGACATATACTGGGACGATTGGAAGCAATCGATGATATTCACCGCGGACAAGAACTACGGCGAGGGTGTAGACCACCTTATCGGCTACCTGACCGGTCTGATGGACTTGAAGGTGTTCGACCACAGCTCGCAGCGCGGCACGAACGCCTGCGCCAACAACACATGCTCGCACATATGCGTGGGGGCGCCCCGCGGTGGCCACGTTTGCCTCTGCCCGGATGGGATGGAGATGATCGACGATAAATGTATGTGTCCGGGAGGCAGCACCCCGTTCCCTAACTCCACGTGCCCTCGCGTGGCCAGCACTTGCTCGGCGAATCAGTTCGCCTGCCAGAACGACGTTTGCATACCGGCGTTCTGGCGGTGCGACCGGGACAACGACTGCGGCGACAACTCCGACGAGATCCACTGCAACAGGACCACCTGCAGCCCGAACCACTTCGAATGCGACGACAAGTGTATGTCCAAGTACTGGATCTGCGATCTGGACACAGACTGCAAGGACGGCAGGGACGAGAAGGACTGCAAGTACTCGAACTGCACGGACACTCAGTTCAGGTGCGAGAACGGCAGATGCATATCGCACAGGTGGCAGTGCGACGGCGAGGACGATTGCAGGGACGGTTCCGACGAGAAGCATTGCAATGGGAACGTGCCGCCAAGCAATTGCAGGTCTCACGAGTTCCTCTGTAAATCAGAGCACACCTGTATACCGACCAGCTGGAAGTGCGACGGGGACTCGGACTGCGAGGACGGCACGGACGAGGCGGACTGCAGCAACATGGTCTGCGAGAGCTGGCAGTTCATGTGCAATATATCCACGGAGAAGCGTTGCATCTACAAGTCTTGGGTGTGCGACGGGGACAAAGATTGCGCGGATGGCTCCGACGAGGTGAACTGTACCGTCGTCACACCTCCGTCACCGTTAGCCCCGATATTACCCACCGGTCTCTGCACCGATTGGATGTTCATCTGCAACAACAAGAAGTGCGTGCCTTACTGGTGGAAATGCGACAGCGTGGACGACTGTGGGGATGATTCGGACGAGATTGGCTGCGGTAACGCCGACGAGGTCGAGGCCTCCACCTTGGTGTACACCACCCAACAGTCGGACGTCTGCCGGGATTACCAGTTCCGATGCTTAAACGGCGAATGCATACAAGATGCCTGGGTCTGCGACGGCTCCAACGATTGCCCGTCTGGAGAGGACGAGCTGCATTGCGAAGGCGTGCAGGTTGCCTGCGGAGAAGGCCAGCTCATGTGTCGCATGGACGGTGCCTGTATACCTCTCAGAGACGTCTGCAACGGTGTAGAGGACTGCCCCGACGGTAGCGACGAGCTGGGCTGTTCGACCGAACAGTCCCCTAGCCCCGCAGCCACTCCGTCCTGCTACGTTGGCCTGTTCCCGTGCGACGAGACCCGCTGCTTCCCCTTGGCCGCTTATTGCGATGGCAACCGTGACTGCTTGGACGGTTTCGATGAGAGCAACTGCGAGAAGAACAGCTCTCGCGTCTACCAGGTGCTCGTGATGGGAGTAGACGAGCGATCAGTGAATGCTACCAGCCTCTTCCTATTTTGGTGGATGCCAGTCCCCACGAACGTCACTTTCGAGTTCCTGCCGTCAATAGCTTCCGTGGAGCCCGGAGCAAACTGGACCAACGCCAGTGAATGGATCGAGGAAATGGAGTACCTGTTCATCAACCTCAAGCCTTACACCCGTTACAATCTGACAGTCCATGTCAGGCTAAAGGGGCAGAGCATGGTCTATCCACCAGCGAAATACCTGGACACTATGACCGCTGAAGGTGTTCCTTCGGAGCCCAGGAATGTCACAGTCACCCAGAAGAGCGGGACCCGCATGGAAGTGACCTGGCTGCCACCGTCGTCGCCCAACGGGCTCATGTCAGGCTACGAAGTCTTTGTTGCGCCACCCATACCGCCCATGAGATTCTTCAGGCAGAAGCTATCAGCGATTATCGACATGGCCTTCGAGGCAGGCAAGCACTACTCGTTCTGGGTGATCGCCAAGAACCGGGAGCACGAGTCGGTCTCGTCAAGCGTGGTTACCGTCACCTTCGACGGGTCTGCGAATATAGACGATATCGAGGACCTCAAGGTGGTCGCTATCACTAACAACTCCATCACCCTGTCTTGGAAGCCCTTGAAGGACGTGGACGGTTATCACGTGACTCCTAGGGCGCCAGCCCCGTACCCAGCGTTGCAGACCGTGTCGACGATGGAGGATAAACTGCAGGTGAATAAGCTTGCCCCAGGGATCAAGTACACTTTCGAGGTCCGAGCGCTGAAGAAGAAATATATCGGAAGGGCCGCCACTATATCAGCCACTACCGGGGGCGTAGCTCTGCCCTCGGTGACTAAGCTTGTCGCTCAGCTGGTCAAACCACACGGAACCATGGTGAAGCTGACTTGGGACCCCCCGAAGCCCACCAGGAAGATCAAGTGGCAGTACGCTATTCATTATGCCGTCAATATAGTGGAGTTCTTCAGGGAGTACAAGTTCCTCACGACCAATCTTTCTGCAACGATCAAGGATCTGGAGGCCTGCGAGACCTACCTGTTCGCGGTCGGCGTTAATGGGGAATACGGCGCCGGTGCTTTGAGCGCGCCAGTCACAGTATTCACGCATTTCAATCAGCGCGCCCCGCCGAAGAAGCTGAGGGTCACCTCGTCGGAGAGGCACGACACTATAATCATCTCATGGAACGCCAGCTGCCCCACGATCGACGAGCCAATCAGGTACACGATCACTGTCACAGAGATCACGTTCAACAGGCGTTTCACCGTCACGCTGGCGCCGACAAACGAGACGGCGTTGAAGCACACGTTCAACTCGATCAAGCACGGCGGCAAATATAAGATCACCATAGCGACGGACGTTGAGAATGCCATCCCAAGTCAGCCAGTGATCTACGTGGCTCCTATAATCATGCCGCCTCATCAGCTCAAGGTTCTTCACGAGGAGCACGGCTATGTAATCTTCTGGCAGGAGCACGACTTGCCGGAGAGCTTCAAGACTACCAAGTATCACTACGAGATCCTGGTGGTGGAGGGCTCGAAGACTATGAACGAGTCGATTGCCAAGATTTACAAGGTCGACCAACCTCCGTACACTTACAAGGACGTTAAGCCACGCGTAATATACACCATTGCTGTACGATTGGTCACCGACGAAGGCTACCAGAGCCCCTTGAGCGAGATCTTCAGCTTCAGGAACTATACGGGTAATTAGTTCTGCTCTACTATTCGTCGCTCTCTATGGAACCGGTTAATTCTATTGCGAGATCTGTAATTTTGAATATCTCTTTCAGAGACATCGTTGCCAGTGATAATGAACACATCGAACATCTTATCTTTCGCCATACCGATCTGCTTGCTGATCGTGGCTCTGGGCTCCGCTTTGGCATACTTCGTTGTCAGGCACAGAAGGCTGTCCAACAGTTTCACGCAGTTCGCCAACAGTCATTACGATACGAGACGCGGGCAAGCGACTTTCCCAGGAACTACGGATGGTTTAGGTTGGTTCGCGTAACTTTTTCTCTTATCTTTATCGTGAAATTACGAGTACTGAGACATCTTCATTGATCGCGAGACACACAGTCTATCAACACAGTTGTTCATTCTTTATCAAGTAGCATTTCTGTGCCGGCGTAAATACCTCCTCGCGTAATAGGAATGCGAGGTAAGACGCGCAACAACTGACTAACGAAATCCTTCTCTTTTCCAGAAGAAGAAGACAGCCCAGTGATCAGAGGGTTCTCCGACGACGAGCCGCTGGTGATAGCATAGGGCTCGTTTGCGCTGATCACACAACATCCGCGTTAAAGAATGTACACACCGACACACAGGCTCGAGCAGGTATATCACACCTCTATACGTACACGAGCATGAAATATGATTTAAACTGTTAGGAGGATATGTGCCAAGACACTATTAATTAATACGTTAACTTCGAGCATAATATATAAATATATATATATATATATATATATGTGTGTGTGTGTATCTATACATATATATATATATATATATTTATATATTTATATGTATTTATATCTGTAAGGTAAAACCTGATCATAAAAGTCTGAAGCTTTTATGAAAGTGGCTCAAGACTGACACACTTCACTAATCGTAGTAAGTACGAATTGATTAGACACGGGCTGCTTAGAGCACTTACATGAAAGCTTACCGGATCACAAACCATTACGTTCTTGTAGAGATATCGAAATTTAGATGTGTACGCGATACATGAGTTAGTATACGGACGATGTAAGTTTATATATCGGCGGGCTGCGGAGATGGAAACTGTTGTTTAAGATATATATCTTGTACGAGCCTGATCTGGCGAGAGAGCGAGAGAGAGAGAAAGAATGAGGGCGAACAATCTGTACATATAGTAAATATTTTGTACCGAATAGCAAAACCTAGAAGCGTTTACGAGATGCCATGTATTGTACGCGGAACGAGAGAACACCTGTACACCGCGTCTTATGATTTTTTTAATAGTCGTCACGAGAGCAGAGGCACCCATCGGGGGGGGTTCCCTTTTTCGAAATTTTACACAACCAGACCCGCTCTGACTCTTTTGAAATAAATCACTTTTTACCTAACGAACGCACCGACGAGCTTCATTCGCACTTTTTCGAAGCGGGCGCGCGACGACGAGTAGTTCCGCTAGCTTAATCGGTTCGCGCAACCGGAGGCTACAATTTTTTAGGCTGTGTCTCGCCGAGGATTAGAAAATCGATCGTACCCACCGTTCTCCGTATGTCTCTCGATCGTAATTTTAATTGTATTTGTAATTGTATTTCTAACCGGATGAGATATAGGCGACTCGCGTATACTCGACTTCTTCGATAGGGCAGCGTTTTCGAGCGATCGTCTCGGACTGACGAAACGGACCGCGTTTGTTTTTTTTTTTTTTTATTAATAGATGTACATAATGATAATGTTAATACACAGCGATCGAACGGGTGCAACCTCGCTTTTCAACACTTGAAAGTAGGTCGAAGCCTCCGGCGAACCAGTCCGATGGCCAATTTTTATACGCGAACGCAATCCTCGACGGAGAATATTGTTACAAGCTGGGGCAGAAAACGCGAAATCCTCGCAACCTTTCCGCGCTCGAAACATTAGCCCTCTTTTCGTTCAGACGAAACGACGATGCGATGCTTCGAGGGATCACGTTGGAAAATAATCTGTTCACCCTCTTCGAGTGGATCCCGATCGGAGAGACTTTGCACGATCGTGTTAAATTGCAGCTCGGAGGAACCAGAAGTCGCGGTTAGTATTTCGATCGCTCGACAGACAAGAGAATCTGAAAGTGTGAAGCAGTATTATCAGAGTGTCCGCTCTTCGCTGTGTCGCTTTCAATGAAGCCTAGGGTTTGTGTCGGTCTCGATCGCGGCGAGTTTCATTTCCAGAGCACTGTTCCCGTCTTATTTCTGGAATCGACTATTACCATGACGATCTTACGCGAAGCGAGAGTTACAACTTTTCTACACGGACCCGATGTCCTTTTCGAAGCAAATTTTTTCACGCACTTTTTTAACTGCTGACGTATCAAAAGTTTTATTGCACGCACGTTTTGCCTTCGCGTACAATACCGAGTGCTCTGAGATTACAGCGTTGTTGAAACCACGGTTACACTGTTATCATTAACACGGATATTGTCACACAAGGGAAGATAAGGGAGGAGCAGAAAAAGGAGGGCAAGAATGACGAACACACGGAAATTTCGATCAGTTCTTGAGAGATCGATGATATTACAGAAAGCGTGGCGTATCGTGTACGTGTAAATCTCAAGGGTTATAGCAATATAACAGTGATATATACATAATATATAAATATATATGCGTATACATATAATATATTTGCGTGTAAATAAATGATATTAAGGCACACAGAATACCGCGTGTCTTTTTTCAAAGATGAAACCAATAATGGCTATCGTGAAGAAGAATTCACAAATTCGGAAGGGAATTTCACGTACAGTAATCCTCGTATAACGCGGTTTTGAAATTGAGGTAATAACCCCAGCAACGCGCAGTTTCGATATAAGGCGACCTTAAAATTTTTACATTCTTATTTTCTCATTTTATATATTTTTTAAGATAAATTTTATGTACAACGCCACCGAAGTCACTAGTGACAAAGTGTTTCATGTGATTGGTTCAAAATGACCCTACTTTTTTCTATTAGATCTGATTGTGAGTCTCGCATAACGCGATTTATACAGGGTGAGTCATGCAACATTTAAACCTCAAATATCTCCGCTGTTTTTAATGATACGAGGAAATCTATAAGGAAACAAAGTTCGTTTCAGTGGGGCAATTATTGTGATGGAGAAGGTTTTTTCCCCAAAGTCATATTTTCCGAAATTTCAAGAACATTGATGTTTTTTCAAATGGGATGACGTATTTTCATTATTGCAACGTTATAGGCAATAAAAAGACAAAATCGACAATGTAATATGGCGAGCTTCAAATGACTGGAGAAAAATATCATCAAAAAAATTGCTCCTCTTAAGCAAACATTGTTTTCCTTAGATATTTTCTTACATTATTGAAAACAACGGAGATATTTTACGTTTAAATGTTAAGCGACTCACCCTGTATAACGCGGCCTTTTTGTGGACCTGAATATCCGGGTTATACGAGCGTTACTGTACATGAGTTACGATAGTCATGTTCCTCTATCAACAATCCAAATTCTCCACACCCTCTTCGCCACTTTATCTTTATCAATCACCCTAAATCACTGTTCGGATTCTTCTCAATTAAATGCTAATTACATCTTCGATGCTTCCTCTTCCTCATCTTCGTCGGGCATCACCCGCGTTCCATTCAGCCTCCTACCGAATCGACGTTTAACGCGATTGGCGAACGAAACGCGACAACATCCGGCGGACGTGTTCTGCCCGTGGCCAGGCTGCCAAAAAGTGGAGCGACAAGAGAACCGTCCGGCCGATTCCACAATGAGTCCTACCTCCTTGGGAGACTAGGCACATCCGTTGTACCTTTCAGAGATAATTCGAGCTTTTCGGCACCGTTACTTCATTAAAAATGAAAAGAACGGAATGCCACGAATCCACTGTGCCCTCGGTGTTCTTCCTGGCGCGTGTACGCGTCCCGCACAGCCTTATTTTCATTTTTCCCCAGGCAGAGAATCATTCGTAGTTAGCGAAATACCTCACCTGTTTATTCCCCTCTACCGCGGCTTCGCGGATTGCCAGATCACTGGGGAGCCTGGTACAAGGTTTTGCAAGTCCACTCGGCAAAAATACGCGAGATTGCTAATTATTTAGTCATTAAGGACAGTGGCGGAGTTGTGTCTTGGGTAAGTAGGCTGCAGCCTAGGGCGGCTAATTTTTGGGTGCGGCAAATTTTCGGGGGCGGCAATTTTGAGGGGAGGCAAATTTTGGGCAGCGGCAAATTTTGAGGAGCGACAAATTTTGGGGAGTGACGAATTTTGGGGAGCGACAAATTTTGGAGAGCGGCATACTTTGGGGAGCGATAGATTTTGGGAAGCGGCAAATTTTGGGGAGCGACAAATTTTGGAGAGCGACAAATTTTGGAGAGCGACAAATTTTGGAGAGCGACAAATTTTGGAGAGCGACAAATTTTGAGGAGTGACGAATTTTGGGGAACGGCAAATTTTGGGGAGCAATAGATTTTGGGAAGCGGCAAATTTTGGGGAGCGACGAATTTTGGGGAGCGACAAATTTTGGAGAGCGGCATACTTTGGGGAGCGATAGATTTTGGGAAGCGGCAAATTTTGGAGAGCGACAAATTTTGGGGAGCTTCAAATTTTGGAGAGCGGCAAATTTTGAGGAGCGACAAATTTTGGGGAGCAGCAAACTCTGGGGAGCGATAGATTTTGGGAAGCGGTAAATTTTGGGGGGCGACAAATTTTGAGAGGCGGCAAATCTTGAGCGAAAGAAATGAAAAAATGTTAAAACACAGAGGCTTAAAACAACATTAAAAACAATTTCCTGTTTTTCATGTAGCTAATCAGCAAAAACTCACACGCGAGTACCCATATTGAATTAATTTTGAAATCGTCCCGACTCTTTTCTATTAAAATAATTTTATGATATTTCACGGAAAGGGCGGTAAATAGTGCCAAATCTCAAAATCCGCCCCTAATTAAGAAGGGCGGCGGAGGAAGGCCAGTACAATTCGATACCCATACACCCGCGGCTTGGAAACCTCCCGTGATCAGGTGACTGCGAAATTAGTAATACCTAATCACAGAGGATAAAGAAAATTGGCCAATCGGCCACTTTAATCTCCTCTTTAACTCTGACACTCCTCCACTTATGATTTCCATTTCTGCTAACAAAACGCTCAACGGATGACGGGGTCCGTATGAATATCCAGCAATTCGATGCGTCGTTACGCCGTGGGACGTCTGTGTGTAACAGAACTGGGCTACGCACGTGCAAATGTACCGCAATAATAATTGTTTCCCTTAATTACAGGCTCCGTGTACGCGGCTCGCGCATCGTACCTTTTTTTACGACCACGCTCCGACGGCTAGAACGATTCCTTTAAACTTGCTCCGGCGATGATTACGCTAGGAAACGACGATCCTCCGCTTATCCGACGATCTGGGGGCGATTTGCGTGCGCTCGCGTGTCGTTGGCCAGTTCTGGAATCGAAATTGCGGAGCAACGATTCGCGCCTTAGCGGCGTTGAATGCAAAAATGGTACAGGCATCTATGTTTAGCGTGGGAAGACTGCGAGACGAGAGGTCGGGGAATTATGCCGTCTGATCGCGAGTAGTTTAAACGCACTGTAAAAAAATCTCAATGCGATTTTATGCAAGACAGAGGTGTCGCAGAGTCTGACTATGGAAGGTTTGAAATTTTCCGATTGGGAATTGGCGCGAGTCCTGGCCCCTCATCAATTATGCAGCGCGAGTACCTACTGTTTCCTATTATCCGTTCGGCGAAGCTGCTGTCGTGTAGCACGCCTGACAAGATAATTGCAGGATAGTCACGGCTCACGCGAGCAAAGTGCAGGCAATCAGCGAGCAGCTTATAATTGATACTGGTAAAGAGTTTCGTGTAAAATTAAGCAGGGGCATTAATCGAATCGCCGCCGTGAAATTCGAGGAAAATGCTTCTGATTAGGGAACGATGGTGAAATTAGCATAATTTTGTATATAACAATGTGCCGCAACATAATTCGCGCAGCTCGCAGCTGAGCTACTTAGTTCTTGCAGCTTAAATTAGGCAAGAATTATTTGCAAGTAATTTCAGCGCGAACAACGCCGCCAATGATCGATTAAAGTAATTCCGTAGCTGCGGCGCTCTCGTTAGGAAGAATGCATCGCGAATTTATCGAGTTTCACGGTACGTACCCTTAACACGCCATTACCCTTCTAGCCGGGCGTCGAAGTCACTGGAGACGATACGTGGCGCCTCAAATTGGATCAGAGCCGGGGAAAATGGATTTTTCAAATGGATAAATAGAGATAAATATTTTTGTTTCTTTGAGTGATGTGGGAGTTGACAAATAAACTTTTCTTTGAAATAGCAGGTACGTAAAGAAATAATATTTCAAATATATATGAAATAATATTTCATTGAAATATAAGAAAATAGTATTTCAAATAATAAAATTTCAATCGATACCTGGTATTTTAAATGAATGACTGACAACGTAAAAAATGTGTGTATATTTAATAATATATTAAGAATATATTGGTTTTGAAATTTGTATCTCCTATTTCTTATATTAGAATCCGAGTGTAAATAGTAAATACTATTTGCTCGTGATTTAAGCATTTAATGAAATAGAATTTTTTTGAAACAGTATTTGACTTATGGAAATATTTCAGTTTCTAGTATTTTGCTTCAAAGTATTTGAAATTTTCCCCAGCCCTGAATTGGATCCATCGGTCCCTCGTTAGCTCCGATAATTGAGACGAATTATTTCACGCAACAGCTTGCGTATGCATATGTTGCCAGAGGCGATTTCGAGGGTGGCCCGTGAATAATTAGAATTCTCGCGCGGAGGAGCACAGAAACGCGAGGTTAATTAAAATTTCATATTTAAAATTCAGATAAATATCATTTAGCCTGCCTCTTACTTACTTAGCTGTATGCTTTGCTGTAACTAAAGGGTACTCCCCGTTAAATAAATAAATAAAAATACTTGAACAGAGAATAACGATTTCAATTAAATCCACCGCGATCTTCGATTGTAAGAAACTTGTAAAACAGACGTTTATTTTTCTTCCTGCTGGAAGTTATAGAATTATGCTTTTCCCTTGCTATTCTCGAAGAAACCATTCTATACAGTTTGTTTAACGCACTAATAGGACACGGGCAGCTTCGGCGAGAAAATGCAGACGCAACCAGTTGTACAAGCACGGATTATAGCCGGCGCGAGAAACCCGATGCTTCGAGTTACATCACGAGCAAATCCGCGAGGGGAACAATAGGTGATTTCACTCTAACAGTTAATGGGTTCTGTTATGGGAAATTAGTCCGTTACCATTGCCCGATTAACATATTACAACGTTAACGCGTTAGCTCGCGCCGCTACGCGACACTTTCTTGCGGTGCTCCTCGCTCCTCCATTCTTTCTTCCCCGTTCTGTAACAGTATCGACCCAGCGCCATCGAGTTCCCTCGACTTAACAATTACAGAGATTGCAAAGCTAGCGGGATTGCAGATCGTGACGTTCCTCTGCGCGAAAAGCATAGTTCCATAGAACTGATAGAAGATAAAAGAGAAGAGATAAAATTCTCCTCGAACCTCCATGTTGCATAGAAATCTGAGAGACGGGAACCTCGGCTACCCATAGTGTACGCCTCATCTCAGCTTGCTAAATGTATCAGAATACATTCATAAGTCAGTCCCACGATGAGCTCTGTGCCGCGCAGAGATGGGCAAAAAATTATTTGAAATAAAAATTTCGTACACAAACTTTTATTTCAAATAATGTTTCGCCCATCTCTGGTACCGCGGAACAGGTATCATCGTCCCCAGATATCATCGAAGGTCCCTCAAAAAATGGCCCCCCCCCCCGTCTCTCCTAAGGCACCGAGCCCTCAAGAGTTCAGCGACCCCCGAAAAAAAGAGTGATCCGACAGCATCCATCCGCTTCCGCGGAGGACGAAAAGTGTCGACACGAATCTCCACTTTCGTAGGAACGGCCACTATTATTCGCGGCGGAGAGAAATGGTGTTGCCGGTTAAACGAGAGAATCGTGGGAATCAGGAGGAACGACGGGAGGAAGCATGCGGCAGTGGCGGAAGAAGGCAGAAGAAGGTGGAGGAAAAGAGGGCCATCAGTTAGAGGAGCCGAGGTCTGTCCCGGTGACGACGACGTGGATATCGCGAGATCGCGAGCAAGCAAGGACACGGGAAGAGCCCCCGCGTGTTGCTTCTAAAGCGAAAGAAGGGATACCCGCGAGTAGTCCCCACTATTAAATGGCCCGACGCAGGAAAGGAGAAGCCAGAACGGGGGCGGCAGAACACCATCCAGGCTCAGTGCAATTTCGACACTCGACAGGCGTCATCCACTTGCTGGGGGATCGATCTCCACGATCGTGACCAGTGTCTTTCGGCCAAGGAAGCCGGATGAAGGAAGCTGGAAGAGCCGGAGGACATCGCGGCAGGATTAATCTTGTGGGTGGTTAAAATCGACTGAGGGGTTGCTGGAAGATCTTGCGAGAGAAGAACGTCCCTCGATCGAGGATTTCTATGGGACAGGGTTGTCTCTGGAAGCCCATCGACGGGGTGACATTGGCCTAAAGCCTGCAGGGCTCCTCGGCAGAGCTGACTTGTGGATTGGAGATATGTAGGACTTGGAAAGAAGATAGAAAACAGTGAGAAGTTTTATCGGTACGGAAGGAGTGTAATTGGTGGAAGAAATCGAGAAGGGGAGATTACTCGGACTAGCTAGCAAGTTTCTTCCGACAGTGATGAGAGAGCAAGAAGAAGGCAGGAAGAAGAAGGCAGGAAGAAGAAGGACAAAAGGGTAACTTTACGGGGGCAGCGGAGGAAGACATTCCTCTGCTCGAGGAACTCCGTTAATTTAAGCAAAAGGAGAATGTAAAGTGATGCGAAGTCCTGGTCCAAAGAGGAAGAAGACTCTTCTCGATTTCTCGGCGATCTTCGGTGCTAAAGAGCGTCAATCTCCTCTAAACAGAAAGTCACTGAAAACTCCAAGGAGGGAGGGACTAATCGCGAGGATGTCACAGGGCACCGTTTGTTTCCAAGAAGAAGACGAGAATGCCCTTGTCATTGTTGCCCGACAACGGACCTGAAATTGAACACTTCCTGCAATCTTATTGGAGCACGGAGGAACTGTGTCCCATTCGTGACCACGCGGAGCACCACGATGGCACGCAATCGTACGCGACATTTATTTAGTGCAGCATCAATTAATATCGCTGCATGGAAACGCGAATCACCGGAGCGGCAAGTTTAGCGCGGAGAAAAGGATAAGTTCTCACGGGGGAATCACGGTCACAGGAACAATCGATCCAGGTGGCAATTAAGAGCGCGATGGAGCCTCGGCGAATCGACGTATCCGGAGGGCCATTTATCGACGAGCGCCTGGTCCCCATCTACCAAGTGCGACGAACGAGCCGCGGGTGAAGGAAGACCTGTCAGGTTCGGGGGCCGAAGGTAAAAACGCCGGTGAAGAGTAAAAGCGAAGCAGGAGGACGGCGAAGCTCGCGGTGAAAGCGGACAGAAAGGATCGTGATCGGGCAAAAAGGAAGGATCGAGGCGACGCGACCGTGTCGGAGGCTTATGAGGCGTGAAACGAGGAGATTCTGCCCTGCGAAGGGGAGGAGGGTGGCGCAGAAAAAGTAAAAGAAACCGCGAGAAAGGTGCGAGACATCTTGAGACTTTTGAATTGAGAGAAGCGTGGAGGGAAAGAAGAGACGACGATGGAGAACGGGCACGAGGTGCTCTTCAAGTCCTCCTCGCAAGAAACGCGCGCCTCGGGCAGAATGACCACTGGGAGGAGTTGAAGAAGAAGAAGAAGAAGAAGAAGGAGCTCTAAGGAAATGTAAGGTGGTACCTTTTTAGAATGTTTCAGTGAAGAAAATTCGGGGATCTAGAAGGTACTACGATCGATGCATCGGGTACCGTTTTCGTTTCTTTACCTCGGCTGAAGAGGAGGGATGTCCGAAGATGCAGAAGTAACGATACCTTTCTAGAGGCTGTTTCATCTGACGAAAGAAAATAGGAGCACTCAGGGAACTACTTATCTAAAACTTGTTCCCGATACACCGAATTCTACTCCAACGACTTTACTTATGCTGAGAATCGCGAACGCCACGATCCCTGGATTCTCGATACGACATCAACGAGGACTCGCATTTTCCATACGCGACTGATCTCCGCGATGCTGAAGCAGTTGCCGGGGCCATAAAAACGGAGACCTGCGTCGATACCGTAGAATGTAGGTAGACCAGGCAACAAGTTTAACAGCCTATATACCAATAAATTGTCGAATAGAAAGCTCGGACTATCGCTTTGCTTATCCGTAGCGGGAAGCAGAGACGTTGGCCCCCTCGAATCGAGAAGAATCGACTCCATGCAACTCGAAGTATGTACTCCTTGAGCGCCCGTTCCAATCACGCGTTAATGTAAAGCAATAACAATAACTAAAATCATTTAAGATTTCAACCGTAAAGAATTTTTTTTTAAAAATAAAAAACAAGTGTTATCGGTGCACTGGGGTTCGGTCAATTTTAAAAGATTAAATAAAAGCTGATGTGCAATTTTTAAGATTACAAATTTCCAACGATTCGGTCAGTATTGTGACCATTATCAAGGAAAGTATCAAATCAGGAAGAATACTGCGTTTGCTTTTACAAACTTTCTTCGCGTCACAATACTGACCGAGACGTTGGAAATTTGTAATCTTAAAAATTGCACAACAGCTTTTATTTAATCTTTTAAAATTGACCGAACCAGTGCGCCGATAACACTTGTTTTTTATTTAAAAAAAAAAAATAACAATAACTCCTGCTTCTTACAATTTATTAAATCTATCAATCCATCCCTCTTAACCTCTCGTGAAGCTCAGAAATATTTCAGAACCCCTAGAATCACGAAAAGATAAAGTCTCTTATCAGCTTCGAGCGGGTATTCTTTCTCTAAAATCGAGGGATGTAAGGTCGACGTTGCTCGATGATAGAAGCATCGACTCGGATGATGAATAGGGGAATGGGGGTGGATTTTATCGAGGAATCGATGGTTCGTTTCAGGGACGGAGAGGAGAGACGTCTTCGGGGGCCGTGAAACCGTCCACCGCATAAATGTCGGCCAAGGGATCGAGGTGTATCGCCGTTCGATCGTGCCGAGACATCCGATCCGATCGGAACAGGGATCGCTGCACGGGTGAAAGAAGGCCGATCCGCATTCCCCCGGGGCTAGCGGAGAAGAAGCAAGGGGGAAGAATAGAGGACAGTCACGATCCCAAGTGGGTGAGTCGCCTGCGAAACTGTTATGGAAAACGAAATTTCAATCGAGAGCGTGCAGATTCGACAGATAGGAGCCGAGGCACCGATCGAAATGGAGATTTGCACGGCAGAGAGATCCAACTGCGAGTCACGCGAACTAGAATTCTAGTTTCGAGGATACGAGCCGGCACGGTGACTGTGTAAATTCGGCTGTTAGGTATCGATGTTTGAAATACGGAAAGTGAGGAGTTCAAAATTAGGGACACAGTTATCAGAGCAGAAATTTAAATTCGGGGTAGAAGAAGGTGGTGAATTTGATATTTTGCGTTTGAAGTTTTGCTCGTTGCGAGGAATAGAGATCCACTGTACAGAATTTCGCGGAGGAAATCGTCGGCCAATCGCTGAAATGTTTACTAACGAACATTCTTTTTCCAAGAGACGTAATTAATTGGAAGATATACCGCTCGAGACTATTTTTTACCGAGTTATGATTATGTATACATTAATTGAAACATAAATGTCCAAGAAAAGACATATAAAAGTTTCTTGAAAATCATGTAAGAAGTAAATAAGACAGAGAAAAGAATTTGAGTACACGAAATTTACATACAACTCTGGAAAACTTGTAACGAGGGCCAATTTATTGCGACACATTTTCTTGTTTACTAATTCTTAAATTAGAAACAATGAGCCATCTTCTTCTAACTAACAATTGATAATTTAAAACAATGCCATCTATGCATCAGATTTCGTTTAAATTATATTGTATGTTTTCTTCTATTTTTTTTTTGTTGTCATTTACTCTTTTCGGTCCTCGACTTTTTCACGTACTTGGCGTATTTTCTTTGCTTTTGTGAAGTTTTTTACGGGCGATTTCGTTTAAATTATCACACGAGCGATCGGCAGAAAATAGTGTCCAGTCGTGTGCCCTCTTCCGATAAAATAATTTCGTTTTATAGTGAAATACTGTAATGGAAAATTAGTTCCCAAGCCTGTATACTCCCCTGAATTCCAAAATTCCCAAGGGTGTTGCCAAGCCTTGGCATCTAATTAAAAGAAACTCGGACAGAAAGCGCGAGTACTGGAAAAATTTGGCAAGAACATGATCGATCGCCTTACGCGGATCTAACATCTTCCTATCGCACCATCATCGCAACCACCGCGATTTAATAATAAATAATCAACCCGCATATTCACATTCCACCGCCTCGTCCACGCAGGTTGTCCCCTTGCGGATCGGCAGCCATGCCTCGTACGCGCCCATGCGCGCGCAAGTTCGTCAATTATCGTGATCGAGCCAATTAGTACCTTTCCACGGAGTCAATGTCACTTTTTCCTTCTTCGGCGCGGCTGCCCCCGGCTTCCTCGAAACTTTCGTTCTCTTCTCGATCGATGGCAGCCAGCCGCGTTTACTTTACCATGTACTCGATAATCGTCGGTCCACCCGGGACTAATGAGCGTTAAATCTGTCAGGTTTCCATCGGCACTCGTAGCATAACATCGTTTACTGGCGAAACGATCGAGCTCTATCAACGAGTGCCGTTAACGCCACCCGAACCACCGACTCCAGGATCTTAATTATCCTGCCTGTGGTTATCGAACGTCGAATGAAACCAGATCGGTCCGCGATCCGTTGCAAATGGATCGACGTGCAAACCACTTATTCGCAAGATCGGCTGCCGACTGGTTCAGCATTGCCATTAGATCGTTTTGATCGATAACGGTGCTCGACGCGGAAGCGCTCCCGTTGATCGGCCCTCGGTCGTTTTAATTATTCGCGACTGCCGATGTCGCAATACCGGCAGGACAATGAACGTCGAAGCCTCCGGAACGATCCTACATGGACGAGAGTCGCCGGAAGTCGAGCCCCGCGCGACTAAGTAAAAACAGCACAGTGGTCCGGATTTTTAATTAAGAACGATGGATCGAATCTGCGTGCCAGAAATCTCGATTTAACGCTCGGGATGTCCTCCCTTCCTTTCCGAGAACCCTCCATCAACGCGTCGCCAGCGCGATAATGACGAAGAGCCGCGGATGCAGTAACGTTTTCCCAGTAATTTGCCAGCCCCGTCACTGGGTCGGATTGATTGGCTGAGAGCCATCATGGGAATTAGTCTCGAGTCATCGACGATGATCTACATACTCGTTCCCTTAGTCTTCTCCCATTACACGGTGCAGCGCGATCGAGCGACCGCCAAAAGGAATTAAAACAGCAGAAGATTACACTTCATCTTTGCAGGAGCTTCGAGAGAAGAGATTGATCTTGCGAGCTAGCTATCGGCCACTTCGAATCTCTGCCGGTTCACGGATCCTTATCCCCTTGTTACGAGTCGTTGGTCACTTACAGATGCTTCGCGAATTACCTTAACGAGGCTCCTGTCGCGGCCGAGACGAATCAAGATCGTTCCCCTCCGCGTCAGAGACAGCTCTAATTAGTATTCTTCTTTTCCAGTTGGTAGACACGCACGGAGGTGGTCTAGCGACAGTAACGTCGATAGGCATCGTTTGGCAACAGATGGGAAAGGTATCCACCGCCGTAAGAAGTGCCGCTATGTCCCACATAGTGCCGCGACTGCCCACGATTCTGGGACGGTAAGCACGTTCTCCTATTATACGCCGCGTACATGCACCTTCCGGGAGGTGGTTTCCTGCGAGCCGACTTTTTTTCACCCTCGCACCTATACGCTGGCACCGATGCATCTTCCGTTTATCCCCTTCGAGGGGTCATGCTCAGTCAGGAGGCTGAAAAAAGGATGGTCTTTGGAAATTTTCTTACTCAAAAGCTATAACACATTTCTGAAAAAATCTTTTTTCCTTTTAAGGATCGCATCTAGTACCGTGCATCGTAATTGTTTTATTTAAAAATATTTATCAATCACTAAGTTATTGTCCATCACTCGAAGGTTCTCTCGAATAAAAGGCTTCTGCGGTGACCAAAATATTTAAAAAACCAATCAAACGATTTACTTCATATTTTACAAGCTTACTATAGGAACGATAAACTAATCTTTGAACGAAGGATTTTTTTATCCGATGCTTAGTTTTCTTTTAATTGGCGAAAATTAAGCACGATTTATGATAAACATTGAAACTTTGACTTTACACATCAGTCATTTTTTCCTAAATCAATGTTTCGAAAAATCCTTCGTTCAAATACTAGATAATATAATATAATAAGTAAATTCTTTTGAATTTTTTATTTTTGATGATCGACTTTCGAGCAGCAGTGGTCACCGCAGAAGCCTTTTTTTTAGAGAACCTTCGAGTGATGGATAATAACTTAGTTATTGATAAATATTTTTGAATAAAAAAATTACGATGCACGGTACTAGATGCAGTCCTTAAAAGGAAAAAAGATTTTTTCAGAAAGGTCTTATAGCTTTCGAGTAAAAAATTTCCAAAGACCACCCTTTTTTCGGCTTCCTGACTGAGCATGACCCCTTAAGCGAGAAACAGAGATGCCTCATAGACGTCCTACATAGACTCCTCGCTTAAGGGGGCACCTTGGACCCACTAACAAAAGACAAAGTTAGGGAATTTTTTGCTCGTATAAATGAAAATATAGAGCTTGGATTTTTTATATAGTTTTAAAGCAATCTTTATTTTGCTAGAAAACAATATTTTTTGTTTGAAAATTGTACGATAATGGCCTTGAATAGAATGGTTTCCCAGAGCACTGTAAAAAATGTGATCCGCACTCCCGAGAATGACTGGATCATCTGAGAATTAAATAGAAGAAAGATAAATAAACTGTAATATATTATCTTCTATGTAGCTTAGGATTTGTTTGATATTTCAATTATTCAATTTGTTACAAGCATTTCGGTGGCAATTTTTATGTAAAGAATTAAAGTCAGTTCTTCAGACTGCTATAATTTCCAAAATAATTCGAATTTTGAGAAAATCCTACGCTACATGGAAGATAATATATTCCAGTTTATATATCTCTTTTGTATTTCCTTCTCAGATGATCCAGGCATTCCCAGGAGTGTGAACCAGTTTTTTTGCAGTGCTCCGGGAAGTAATTTTGTCCGCGGTCATTTTGTATAATTTTCAACAAAAAAAATTGTTTTCTAGCAGAATAAAGATTGCTTTAAAACTATATAAAAAATCCAAGCTCTATATTTTTATTTATACGAATAAAAAAAAATCCCTAACTTTGTCTTCTGTTTAGTGGCTTCAAGGTGGGGTCTCCTTTTAACCCACGAGAGACCTATGATTTCGTAACGAGCTTCGTTCGGAAACGAAGATTCACTGCCAGTCAATGGGGGAGGGTCAACGAAGTGGTCGTAATTTAGAGAAGAGTAACGGTGCTTGGTGTACCATTGGTTCGATACGATCAGTTTCGAGGAATTTCACGAATTTTCTGTGGGGGAAATAATTTTTGTAACGAGCGCTTGAAACGAAGCGCTGATTTGCTATCCACTCGAGGTTTTACTTGGGGAACCTGTTTTAAGATAGAAGGGAATCGGATATTGCTTTTCCGCAAGCAGGTATCAGTACGCTGTGGTTCCTTGACCATGATCCCCAGCTTGTTGCGTACTTTGGATCATGGAAACAACCTTCAGTCTTCAAACTAGGCACCGTTCGTTTAGTTTTGGACGCTGAGCTTTGGTGTTGAGAGACATGGCAGAAGGAAGGTTAAATACAACTAATTTTGCTTTTCACCGTAGCATAATTTGAAAGGAATTAAATCCTTCGGAGAGTAGGCGCAACGCTTCGAGACGAATTAAGGGAAATGGAGAGGGGCCATTTTTATTTCCGAGGGCTCAGGTTCGCCAGCGTTAAATATCGAGCAACGTTCTATACCGGGCAGCGGAAAATACGAACAGAAATTGTTCTGCACGAGGAAGAGCATAAAAATACCTCGTTCCGCTCGCTTCACTCCGCGCATTTCTTTCCCAAGACCATCCAGCACTAAAAAACTCGATCGACGAAACTAGGCTCGTTCCTCGAACCGATATTTCATGTATCATTTGGACCATGGCTTCCATCCGAGATAACAGTGGGCCCCGTTCCCGATACTCTCCACTTTCCAAGCTTCCTGATCGTTATAGAAAACCGCGGATGGTGCTCTCCAGTCGTTTATTCGAACTATCCTACGCTGTATTGTGTATCAGCTCGATTTCCTCGATCCCTCGCTCCAGTTTCTCGTGTTAACCCACGATTTTCGTTTCATTAGATTCGCGCGGCACGAGAAATATCGCTCGGAGTGGTAGTTAAGAGCTAAGGGGAGATATTCATGGGAAAAGCAGTGCACGATAAAGTTAATGCACCGTGTTATTATAGAATAACACCAGTCTTATTCGCACGTGTAATTATACGTGCACGTATGTGTGCCGAGACGCTCCCAGACGTTAAATATATCTATTAGATCTATTATCTTTTATTAGATTTTATCTAATCGATCGCTTCCGAGTTTCCCTTCAGCGCTTTCGCGATTAGAACGATAAGATCGAACTTCTTGGCTGCTCGTGAGTAAATCTTGGGGAAAGGGAGAAGAGTTGGGGACAATGAAATTTCCTCTGACGATCTTCTTCTTTAAGAAATCTCACACGGAAGCGCTACACTCTCTAAGCCATCTTAATTTCGTGGAAATAAAGGAACAGTCTCTTTTCAGAGATTCTGCACACACACTGTTCACCGAGGATCGCCTTTTCCTCTCAGTTAGTCACTTTAACGACACGAATTGTTCTGATCGACGCAAGAAGGGCCTCATGGCTGAAGGTCAGTTTCGAGAAGAGTACCTGTGAATATTACGAAGTTAGATATTTTTTTAGTATAGTGAAATTGATGTAAAACTGTCTGTAATATTTACAATTTTGATATGTCTCCTTTGCAGTTGCATTATTACAATTCAAATTATGTAATAAATTAGTTAGTGAATTTAATTTTAATTAAAGCTCTCTCAGGCACTTCTTGTGTAAAATGGAGAAATATATAAATAAATATTTGCGTAATATTTGAGAAAAATATAATCATAAAAATAGCCATAAAGCGTTTGATAGTTCAGGTTGACGTACCTATGTTCGGCTTACATACAAGTTAGGTTCAGTTGGTGAGCATTAATTAAAAAAATGTACTCCATAGCTGCGTAAATTTTGAAGATACAGCAATGAAATTTAGAGAGGATCTGTAGAAAAAAAATGAGAAATCTAATTACGCGTTTCATGCAAAAAGGCTCGAGTGTCCTGCGGCGGTTCTTTCATCGAACAGTACAATTTCATTTACCCTTTCCTTGAATTTCTTTCATCATCGTTTCATCCACCCCGAAAGTAGGCAACGGCCTTCGAACCACCCCTATCGCCCCTCTAATTCCACCCTTAATAAATTAATTACTGGTGTCAGGCAAGCAGCGAAGCTCGTCCCGAACTTTGTTCCTTCCCCCCAAGATCCGTGGAATTTTTCACCGGCTGGTGGTTACATCACCGAGGAATTCCTGAGCGCCTCCCCCTTCGGCGATGGTCGCCCAGTCCCCCGGGTAGAGATTCACCCAGTTTCCCGAGGTGATCGGCCAAGGTAGTCACGAAGACTGGCTAGGCTGGCTGCGCGCGCGAAGGTTATTCAACCCGAGCAGATCTCGTTCCAACGTATCCAACGGAGTAACGGGTTCCCGATGACTCGTGCACGAGCTAGGCGCCTCTCCGCCTTGGTGGACTACCCGGTGGCCAGGCTGCGTGCACGCGGGCCCAGCCTTCTCCAACCGTCTCGGCGAGGAGTCAGTCAGCCGTGCACCATTGTCGAAAGATCGTCCACCTGGACGACACTCGCCGCTCCTTTCGCGTTCATCCAGTTCGCCGTCGCGGCTCCGAGACCACCTGTCTTCCACTTGCTACCCTCGCTCTTTTCTCGTCGCCGTCCCGGTACCAATAGTGTCTCAGTTCACGCGGATTCATTCGTTTCAGTCGAGTCACGCAGTTCTCGTAGCTTCCGTAGTTGGACGTTTCGGAATCGTCTGCTCGTCGCGCGCGGTTTACGTGGTGGTTAAATGCGGCTCCGGCGACACCTTTGAATCAGGTAAGGGGACTGGAAGGGTATTGTTTCTTGAGATGAACGGGAGTCAGGGTCGTTTGGATTCAGGGAAGATTGCGGGGCTCGGGAGAACTGCAAAGGGGAAACGTGCTTGAACGACGTCCTTGACTATTGGTCGCGGTTCAGTTACCGGCAAGTTACATTTCTGCTCCCCGTAGACGTGTGCATACGTACGTTTCTTCTGGTCGCAGAGTGCCAGCGATAAGATCGCGCTTTTCTTCCTGGTGCCCACGCCATGAGTTTCCTTTTCCCTTTCTTAATGAAAGTCTACGGTGTTTTATCGAATGAAAGAAAGACACGGTAGAAAGTTATTGGCGGAGTATTAATAGATTGGCGGTGAATAAACTTTCTGTTTTATATTCCGGGATAATTTGTTTTACAAGGGAGTGTTGGGAATTTCCTACGCTGCTATATAGTTCCTTGTATCTTCGTTACTATTTTATTCTCTGCTTCTTCATCCCTTCCTCGTTATACCTCTTTAAACAGCCCTACTCACCCTCGACGTTCTTCGCTCTGATTACCCTCGCCACTATCGCCCCCATTTCAAGGACCATCGTCACTCCGAAACGGGCCAGAAAGATTTACTAATCCCAGGCGACCTCGAAATCCACCGTGCTCAAACCGCGATTACTTTTGATTCGTTGCAAACGCCCCATCACGATAAAATACCGTGACGTGAGGGGGGGGGGGGGGAGGCCCGTTTCTTGCGGCGATTGTGTTCGAAACGACACATATTAAACACATTCTAACGGTACGTTAACCGTGGCAGCAAGCAACACGACCAGACATCGGCCTATCGCAATTTGCAACGTCTTCTGACACGCTGGCCGACCCCGTGGCGCAGAAACGCGCGGCAGACGCGCGTCCGCATGCAAATCAAGGCCTAACAGCCGATACGTAGCAGGTACCGTTACCGGACACGAATATAAGCGAAAAAATGCAACGGTAAAAATAAACACCGCTTTTACCACGAGGCGGTACGAAATCGAATGGGAGAAAGGGGGAGGTGGGAGCGTGATTGAGAAATGGAACGAGTGGCCAGCTTCTTTTCGGCTGAATCATCGGTCGGCCTGCTTGGAAAGAAATCAGGGAGAGATGGAGATCTAGAAGAAGGGACGAGAAGTTGTAAAGGTGGACGTGAATATTCGAGAAGGAGAAGAAATTGAAGTAATGAAATTAGATTCTAGAGGAAAGGATGAATTCTTGGACCCTTTCTGAGGGGTGGATGAACCCTTAACTGTCATTGCCAAGCTTAAATTTATTTTTAAGGTATACTGGAGTTATCAATGACTTTGTTATATATTTTAAAAGATACTTCTGCACGTTTCCTTGAAAATCACTGAGAGTTGCCTCGATTGTGAAACAAGGTCGAGTGAAAAGGAGGCAAATATAGAGAAATAATTTTGCAGGACTCCACGTGACTGGTTCAGGGTTAAGAGGTACATAGACCTAATAAGAGAATCTTAATGTATATTCAACAGATCGTTGATTCCTTCCTCGAGGCTTCTGCTTGTCTCGTGGTACAACGATCGGCCAGAAATTCTCTCATTTCGATGCGACCGGCGTCGTAGACCGAACGACCGGCGCATGCCGATCGAATACGAATGGATCGCCTCGATCCAGACCTTCGTACGCAAATCAGCGATAAAGCATTCCCGGCGTGTTGCACTTGAAAAACAATTCGGAAGTGTCTATCGCCATTGCGTCACTCCCCCATAATTCGTCGCGACGCGATTTTTAGGCACGGGAATCTACGGCCTCGAGGATTTCATTCCCCCCGAGGTCGAGCTGTTATTTCTTTATACGAAAACGCGACGGGTTTCCTTGCTCGAAGCAGAGGCTCTGCATCGTCCCTGTCAGAAGTGACGCGAGCGAGAAATCTCCGATCGAGATCAGGTTCAGGATCAGTGGGTCGAGGCGAGGCGTGCTTCTCGATCCTCGTACCCGTTCGATGGGAAGTTTTTTTCGCCAACTTTCGCTAGCCCCCGAAGCAACGTTTCCTTTCACGAAATTCTCGTCGAAAATAGCCTTCGTCTCGCGAAACAAATTACTGGGGATATGAATCTGAAAAGTATTGGCCTCTATCGAAGTGGAGAAGGAAGATAGTAGATCCACAAATTTTACCAACGCTTCTAAAACTCGTATCTATGATTAACGATCTTTTAATTATTTATTGCAGCGCCAAAATGCGGATGAAAATTCTCAAGATCGTGGTGATCCTGCTGCTGTCGGGATCGGGGGACGCCAGGCCACAGAAAACTGGTAGGTATATCGCGATTCCACCGTGAAACGATCGATGAATATACCGATACTCGAGGCAGCATCGTAGAGGAAGCGATTGCAAGAGCGGAAAGGAAGTGGCGATGCTTTGCTGTGGAAATTAAAGACCTCGAGAATCGCCCCAGCGGGGCTGTATTTATTCAGTTGCAAATCGGTTAATGCGAAACGTAGCCGATTTCCGTGAAAGTCTCCAGAGGCTAGCCTCTAATCAGCTGGAGCGCACTGCAATTTCCTCGCAGATGACTCCCCATCGAGCGTATTAAAATGTAGAAATTGCGCGGATAGGATAGATCTGGCGAAATTTTTATTCTTATAATCCCAGGGATTTCAGTTGCATCATGTTCACTTCCTTTTAAGCTCTGATCGCGTTTTAACGACGAAGGAAGAAGCAGAAGTTTGCAGATTATTAGCGTATTTCGTTATAAAATAGTTTTCAAAGCTGCCGATATAATTTCATATCGATTTATTCCCACAGCCAGTCCTCTGATTTTTAAGCCTTCCTCTACCCAGGAAAATTATTTATTCTATGTTCAGTCCTCGCAAATGAAGCGCCTATTGTCCCCAAGCGATCGTTTCCTGTGAATCGGCATTTCCTCACTTCCACCCTGTCAACGTTCCGCGGCTGAGGAAAGCACGGCCCGTACCAGCTGATTACACGAATCGATTCTTAAGAAATTGCACGTTAACGACGCGACGTAATTCGCGGAGTGGTGATGCAAATTTTCTGAGCGAACGATCGCGGGCCCGTGCGTTACTGCATCGATCCCAATCATCATTCCAATGCTACGAAATTCCATTTCATAACGTGAAAGTTTCCTTCCTCCATTAACATACCGCATGATACCACGCGAATCTCTCGCAAACATCTCTATTACGAAATTAGGATCCTCAGCTTTGTTATCCAATAACTGCACGATTCCCAAAAAGTCCCATAAATTATTGTTACACACGATTTTGAGGAGAGTTACAAAGAATATAAATAGGAAGTGAAAATAAAAAGGAAGAACAAATGTGAAATATTTCACAGTCGCTTTTATTTTGTATTGCAGAAGGATCCTCGCAGCCAGCGAGATCAAACACCGAGGAATGGAAGCCCGTGCAAGCGACCAGCACTTTGCAAAACACTCGAGAAGATAGCAGGTACAGGTGGAATTCCGGAAATCGTAGAATTCCGTACATTAATTACTATCACGATACAATGGGCCCCCTTATCGAACATAGCGCAGAGGTAAGTGTCGACGAACCGATGAAAACGAGCTCTGCCTCGAAGCTCGAGGACAGAAGCAAAGTAGGGAAGCTCGGTAGGGACAGTGGTCACCGAATCTCCAACAGTTTCGATGACAAAGTAGCTAGAAATGAGAATATACCCAAGCTGAAGAACCTCTTTCGTCAGCGTCCAAATGCCCCACCTAGCTCTAGCGACTCAGTGAATTCCCCGTCGCGGAAGTCCACCCGCAGATTCGATTCACGTAGCAAGCTCGATCGACATCCGAATTCGAGAATTTCGTGCACGAGGAAGCGTTCGTTGATGACGAACTCGACTGGAGTCTCGAGAGATTCCAGGGACGTTAAATTGTCCAGAAGGACGGGCGAAATCTGCTTGAATAATTCACGGTCGACGGGCCCAGCCTTGAGCCACAATTCGAACGCGGAATTCTCGGATCGGAAGGCAGAAATTTCGGCTGGTACCGTCGAGGTTGAGTCTACGACCGAGTTCGACCACGTAGCGGCCATTAAAAGGATCACTAGCACGTTCAGTCTCGAGAATGCTGCGCCTCCTTTCGAAACACCTTCCTCTATCCACGCGGAGAGCTCCGATAACCAGTCGATAGTTCCATCTGGCCAAGGTGCCAACTTATCCATTCGTCACTGGAGCTCGAAGCACTCCAACAGAACGAAATTTCGCCAGCCCTCGAGCGGTCAGTCGAGCTTGAGGAAGAAGGGCCAGACGAAGGTCAGCCCGAACAAGATCCCTTTCAGTAGAAACAACGCGTCTATTCACAATGTGCAGCTGAAGAACTGGCCGAACGGGGCCATACAGAACGTGGACGATTTCCAGAATTACGAAAAGTACACCTCGCTCGGGGACGATCCCAAGCTCGAGCAGGCTATTAGCAAACCAGTTCCCCCGAAGAACGGGAGCCTCAGTCACCCCGTGCCCGTTACCAGCCCCAATCTCCAGGAAATCGTGCACTGGTTGAAAATCCCGGCTTTCATGACGAACGGTAGCCACATAGTGGAAAGTGATCAGCCAGGCGAGCCGGTTAGCCTCGTGTTCGACCCGGTTTACCAGAATCTGGAGCCAAACAGGCCCGCGAAACCTAGTGACGTTCAGACTTTCAAGCCTGGCTTCATTTACCCTGTCTATTCTCGTCCAAGCTACACGCCGAGCAATTTCAAGGTTCCCAGTTGGCTGGGTAGTGTGTTGCTGAAGAATAAGACGGTTTATAATCCCCAGACTCATGTGTCGCAGAACACTGTTGTTCATCTTATAAACACTGACTCGAGGAAGCCTAATAGGACGACAGTCGCGGCGAAGGTGCCTGGGAATTATGGCAATTCAGGACCTTCAGGGCCTTCTTCAGGGTATACCTCGTATCCTCCGTCCATTTTGCTCTCGCAACTGTCCCCCTCGACTACCTCGAAGCCAGGCCCCAACGTGCACATAGGCTTCACCTCTTATGAGGACAAGAACAAGGTGCCCGAACCCCAGACCCCGGTGGTAACCTACGATCAGAGTTGCCCCACGATCCTCATCAACTCCTACACGAGGATCAACAACACTATTCAGAGCAAGGAGGGCTGCACTGACTTGAACATCATCATCAATTCTCACGTGTTCAATACGAACATGTTGAAACCTACCGCACCTCAAGTTGATACCCAGCCGAACCCTGGTAGCTACGGGATTTACGGCGACAAGTACGCTGGCGTCAGTCAGAATGGGTTTTTAGACTCTGGCTTAGGTCAGGCTGTTCCTGTCTATCAATCTAGTTCCTCTGGTCCTTCTGTGTGGCCTCAGGGTGGCTACTACAGTCCGCCAAAGAACCCGCAGGGAGATGGTCCTTCAGAAAATGAGGTACCCTCGGGTCTGTCTAACTTCGAGGTGTTCCAGGGCACACATATCAGCGTCTCGGGCTCTAACTCTCAAAATGATCCTTCTACGGAAGTCGAGGCTTCCCCTCCAGTTGATTATTCGTTAATGGAAGTGGATGAAACGGACTTGCCAGGGAATAGCGCGAGTACTGAGTCTCAAGAAGCTTCTTCAGCCCTAGCAGCTGCTTCTGATCCAGCTAACGATGACCCCGGGTTGAACTCCCTGGTGCAATCACCTGGCGACCCAAATGCTAGTCCAGCCAGTGCTTCTCCCACCCATTCAGCAGGGCTAGCGGCAAGCTCCTCGTCCCAAGCCCCTTCCACTGACGATGACGACGATGACTATGACCTCTCTCCAGCTGGTATCATGGACTCCTTAGCGTCGGTGTTCACTTATTTCACGTTCGTCAACCCGTTGCATTATGGGTACTTCAGCCTAGCTGCTGCGCCGTTCACTGCTCTGGCCGCTGGGGTTCTTGGTATATTCACGTTCCTCTTCCCCTGGGTGTTTCCAAGCTCGTTCAATCTCGGCCGTGCCAACGACGACGCTGCTGGCAGCTACTGGCCCAACCTTGAGGAGATCGCCAGGCGGTCGATGGACAAGTACGGCAGGTTGAACGAGTGGAAGAGTCGCAGGAAGAAGAGGAAACGATGAAGCGCTGTAGGGGGCGGTGGTTAGGTTCTTCCTTGTTCAATGATGCAGGCTGGTGGTGGAGTTGTGGGAGACTTTAGGCTGTTGGTGTGTACAGCTTGGAGACTGTAGTGGGTTTAGGTGGAGGTGGAAAGTATGGTGTCACGTGGATGTAGAAGAGGGGCGAGGAGTTCCAAGTGCACACTGAGTCAGCAGTGTACAGGGTGTGGAGAAAGTGATGCTCATGATTTTCATGGACGAATCTTACTGTTTGGATCCATGATAATTTTTTTAGGCTTTGACAGGGCGATGGAAGGTTTACAAGCAAGGGAAGGACTTTTTATTAGAGATCGAAGCTTGGAATCTTGTATCCTTTTGTCAAATAGTTTATGCATCCAGATAAATAGATTTTTCTGTGGAAAGCGTGTTGATTACTTTTTCACACCGTATAGATACCTTTTTTATTGTAGAGCAGACGAATTTATTATTTATGGTAAATATTTTTAAAGGTGATTCTGTTTATTTTATTTTTTAATCGATCTTAACGGGTAAGGGGTTTAATGGATGGTAAAATGCTGTTTGGATGATACATTTTAACCTCGCTAAAAGTAGCTTTAAAACTCTACTGATAAGTATGCAATGTTTGTAGGGGGTAGTTTAGATAAAGAGCAGTATTAACTGAAACGAATTTACATTGTAATCGTAGCGTTAGAACTTGCGTCACTTTAGGGCATTGCTAGTACTTGTGCCAGTCAATTGTAACCGAAATAAACCATTCGAACGAACAAATTTTGTATTCTTTTTCTTCTGTAACCATGAAATTTGCGACTTGCACTCGACACTGTAGTTCATCACGAGATACCCTCCCAAGCATCCCACGCCCCAACCTTCTCTTAGAAATATCCCCTTCGGTGTCAGATCCAGATCCAGATACCACCCAATTAGAAACTAGCACTGTAAGAATAGAATCTTCTATCTAACTAAAGTTCCTCGAAACTTCCCACCCAGAAGGTAAGGAATATTTCAAATGGCACGCTTAACATTAAATTAAACAGACCCCAATTCCCCACATCTAAATATACCAAAACGTGCCTGCTCAAAATCCACTTCAGCATTTCACGAGACTCATTAAAAAAATTTCATTTTAGCGTCCAAGCAAACGACACACAGCGCGAGCTGAAGGACCTGCAGTACATGGACCAGTCCCTGAGGACAGTGGCTACGCAGTTGCTCAACACGAGCAGCCCGGAAGATCCAGGGAAGATCCTCGACAGCAACATCATCAAGAAGCCCATCGCTATTCAGAAGCCAGTGGAGAGGAACGACGTGACGCCGATGAAGGAGCTGACAGTGATGAATGGCCAGCCGATAGGTTTCGGTAGACCGATAAACTCGAAGTTCAGCTACTTCGAGAACAGTCACCCTGGCCAGGCCATGGCCATCACCGAAGAAGAGCTGGAGAGGGAGATGAGCTCCACGCGGCTGATGACCGCGTACAAGAATCACCCGACCACCACCGGAGGTATCTCCACGTGGATCCTCTTGAACCCTCCCTCCACCACGATAAAAACGATCGAGATGGAGAAGAGAACCAAGCCACCGGCAGAGACCGAGGTGCGCGTGACCGTCAAGCCAACGACCTTGATGGAGCGCGTGGAGACTACCGAAAGGGTGGCCGAGAAAGTGACGATGCTGGTTTCCACCACGATGGCAGCTGAGGAGGCTCCGAGCACGAGAAAGACGGTCCTCGTGACCACGAAGAAAACGACCGAGTCAAAACCTGAGAAGGTGGAGGGCCTGGAGAAGCTGGAACCTATGCCGCAGAACACGACTTTCAAGCTCGCTCAGACTACCGTGAGTATGCTAGAGAGCAAAGAGGCGTTCGTTGGCACGACGAAAAAGGTCCAGATCCTCAGGACGACGCCTAAGCCGAAGACTGCGACCACTAAGACAACCTTGCTGTCGAAACCGTCCATTTCCAAGACGCCCAGGCCGAACCACCAGGCTAGGCCAAAACCGCCGATCAGGAGGACCACTGTCAAGCCAGATATCGTGAAGAATGAAAATGCTTCGATAGCGAAGATCGAGAAGGTGACCTTCAGGCCAGTGCAGATGGTCACGATCTCGAAGAACAAGCCAGAGAGCACGGAAAAGCCTATGTTCGTGACGAAGATAAAAGCATCGATCATGATGGGCACCCAGAAGACCACCACGCCGGCTCCCAGCTCGCCCACGACGAATGCGGATGCCACTACGACCACGAAGTCTATTTTTAATAATGAACTGTCGGAGGTGAAGACGAAGCCCGTCGCGACGAAAGCGAGCAACGTGCTGAAGATGCAGCTGAAGAAGCCCCTGGACGACGCGACGAACATCGAGATCGAGTCTATCAAAGTGAACGCGCCCGTGCTGAAGATAGAGAAGGTGGAGGAGAAGGATACTCTGGACAGCTCGAAAATAGACTTGAAGTTCGATTTCAACCGGGAGTTAACGAAGGTGAACGTGGACACGGAGGAATCGGTCTCCACGACGTCAGCCATGACTCCAACTTCGACGTCGACCACGAAGAGGCCCAGGCACACCTCGAAGAGGAAGAAGAACAAGGTCAGGCGTCGCAAGCCGTCCACATCTACCACCACGAGCACGGTTGCGCCTGTGACAGCCAGCTCGACGGAGCTCGAGCTGCTGGCCGAGGAGTCTATCGCTGAGAACGACGTGCAGGAGTCGAAGATCGCGCCCGAGACCAAGCTGACAGCGAATTCCACGAAGATGAAGAAGAAGCCTCCTCAGAAGCCCATCAGCACGCAGATCTACAATTTCCTTAGCCGTGAGGTGATGCCTAGCTTCGGAGTGATGTCACTGGTGGGACTTGGACTAGGCTTGGCCTCCTACTTCCTCTACCCATTCGGCGGCGCGATAGCTCGGAGGAACTACGAAGTGGAGCCAAAGTACAAGTACAACCTGGACGAGTACGGCGGGAATTATGGACAGAGCGAGGAAGAGGTTCTGTCCAAGGTTCTTCAAGGTATGACCAGCGACGAGGTTAACTATGCTGGCAACAAGGACTACGATAGTAATTATTACCGCTACCAGAATCACGACGGGGGCTACGAGCCTCAGACGACCAAGAAGAACGAGCAGAGGTACCCGTCTTCCTCTCCTATTTACACAGCCTCCAGCTTCAAGTACAAGAACACGGACCATCGCTACCCCGATGCGCCCAGTACCCCGAATTATTACGACAGACCTAAACCCTCGGCGTACGTGGTGGGACAGTCGGTCCCTGGCTCGGCGAACCGTCAGTTCGTCGTTGGAAGCGTTCCGAAAGATTACCCACCGTACGAGGAGAAGGTACCCGCATTGTCCACGCCTGGGAAACTAGCGAATAGCTACGAGCCGACGGAGAGTGGTCAGGCGCAGTTCGATCATGACGCGGGGCAGAGTTTCAGCTTATCAGGGGGGGCTGTTCAAGGGTCTGTTCAGGGGTACGGGCAGATTCAGACTGCCAGGCCCGAGGACGGTTATGAGGAAGTGGAGATCACGCCCGCTGCTGTTGCTGTCGAGCACGGGCCCAGGTCCCTGAGGACGAAGAGGTCTGCTGATTCGATGGGCTCGATGAAGCCGAGTTACCTGAGGTGGAAGAGGGACTCTGTGATCCAGGTGATACCGTCCAAGAGGGAGCTCGAGGAGGAGGAGAAGGAGGAGAACCTGAGCAACGAGATCCTCAACATCATCGATTCTGCTCTCCCTGGGGAGGACGGCGAGAAGACGAAGGACAGGAGGAAGGACAACGAAGTGGAGGAGTTCGAGGCGCAGAGGAGGCGACAGAAGGAGGAGGAGAAGACCCGCTTGAAGGAGGCCACGATGAAGAGTACCACCGCGGAGGCTACCACGGCGTCCACGACGCTCTCCACGGCCTCTTCGCCGGCGGAACCGGCCTCTTCGTCGACGGAAGGGGTCACGGACTCCGTGGCGTCGTCGTCGGCCGGGACGGAGGTCGAGGGGAACACGACGGAAAGCTCGAAAGACACCGAGGAGAGCAACGTCGAGTGGATCGACCCGACCACGGGGAAGCCGCCGGAGCAGGACGGTTTCAATCTCTTCAACTTCGTGAAGAAGATCGCCGAAATAAAGTTCAGGCTCGGCTTGACGATTCTTAAGCACGCCAGCGAGGGATTCGCCAGATATATAGGCCACGTGCAGAAGAGGATCAACGGGGAGGAGTGACGAGGGTTTCATTTAAGAGACATGAGGGAACAATGGACTCGAGTGACGATACCGAGAGTTTTTCTTCTGTCACGTCTTCTCTACCTTCTCTCTTCAGGAACGCCAGGAACCTCGAACGGATGTCCCACGTGTGCCGAAGCTTTAGGACATTCTGCTGAGGTGGACGACTCCGCTGGGGGCAGTTCTCTCCGCCGGAAGAGTTCCTTTTCTTGGACAGCTTGCCTCACCTGACGTATTCGCTGCTTTTCGACGATGCGGAGAAAGCTTCTGGGGGTGAAACGGCGCGGAGGGGTAAACGATTTGACGAAGGCTCAATTATATCCTAGGATTTCAGAGCATTGATAACTTTTATCATACGAAGTGCTAGCAGAAATTGAATCTTACCATTTTATGAGCAATTGAAGAGAATTGGATCTTAGAAAATTGTCACCTGGAGGAATAATCCTTCTCGCATCGTTTACCCTTGTTTTCCCTTTCAGACGTCTACTTGTGACGCAATGAAATTAGAGATAGCTAAGGAATCGATTTATTTTCGGTTTTAATATTAGGTACTGTTTGGAGGTAAATGCTTTGTGGACTGTAAATCATCGGATTATTGTGTTTCAGAACTTCCTGAAATGTATTTGCTCGCGGGACAGTTGAGCACTGTTTCACGCTTTTGTTTGTGGATTCTTTTAGGAAATTTTAGTGACACTAACTCGCGAAATCGTTGGCCAGGGATTGGCTTGGAGGAAACGAGTGTTTCTGGACGTGACTGAGAACGACAAGCTTTAAAATGGATATTAGGGAATAGGATTTCTCGCATGGAATGCACTCAGACGCTGCGCGCGCGTTCCAAGTGCACTCTACCCACGCTTTTTCGAAACCAGGATACATACAACGAGGCGCAAGGTTTTGAAAAACACTCGGCGAAAAGTTCTATTTTATTTCGACGTAACACTTTTACTTCGATCATTATTACTATCACTTGTTGCTACTTGTGCTTTTATTGTTTAAGCCAACGACGAAATATACGACGAGACACTGTAAAGTATATTATAAATAAATACATAAATAAATAAATAATATATGCGTCTATATGGTACCCTGACATGTATATAAATATACGATAGATATTTTAAAACAAACTTGTTATCCTTCCACGAGAAAGATTCTTTCATCTCATTTGCATGGTTGGTCGATTAGAAAAAAAACTATAAATCCAGATTTCTCGTCACCTTTTCAAAAATGTACCCATAAAAATTCCAGTCCCCTCCCAAGGACAATTTCACTTCCGAGATTCTAATTCTCTATTCCTGATTTCGACAAAGCTGCTCGATTAACGCCCGTTCTCGCTTTCAAAAAACTTTCCCTTTTCTAGGGACGAACTTCAGGCGGTCGTTAAAATCTGTGATCTATAGAACTGGAGGGAATAGAACTGAAATTGATAACTACTTCGAAGTACGCGCGCCTATCTATTTTTGATTCGATACAGATTCTCAAGTAGATATATCTATATTTCTCAATTTATCCTAGCGTAGAGTAGATCAAAACCTAAAGTAGAAAAAAGTAGCGAAGCCTTATATTTCCCGCTAAATTCTGAAGATAATTATCTTCCCTCTGCGTCATCATCCCCATTAAATAATAACCAGAGACTTTCTCCGATAAATTCAGGTACCCTATCTCAACCTCGACCCATGGACCCCACGTTTATTCGTGGGGACACGAATATTCATGACGGAGTCGCGATAATCGAGGTGAGTCAGGTCGGGAGTAGTCAGGTCCCTCTTTCGACGGCCAAGTATCATTGGTATCATCATTGCCATGGTTGCGGGTAATATTCCTACAGGCACACAAATTAATTCGATTGCAGTGATCATAATCGTGTTACATTATAATCATCGTATTCGACGTGCACCTAGTTGCTAATACCAATTGCAACGAGACACCTCCATTCTTCATCGCATTCATTTACTCCTCCAAGAACTCGGAACACGGAGACTGCTTAGCGCGTTACAGAGATTTTAATTCCTTCCTGCTACAGTTGCGGCGAAAAGAAACTTTAAAATTCATATCTTTATGTCTAAGTAGTCTTTACGTATAATGTTATTATCATTGATCTATTTTTCAACCCCCGGAATCTGTGAGCCTCGAATTTCCCAACCCCAAAAATTGTACGATAGAACATTTTTAAATTGTATAAATAAAAAAATTTTTATGATGAAATTTATCTTATCTCACTGTTCACAGTTTAAACTTTCTTTTCGCCGCTACCTGTCCCTCGAAACAGCTTTGAATTATTCCATGACGGAGGCTGAGGCATGTGAGATTTTCATGCATGGATGGTAATTGGTACTCGAAAGGACTTTACACGCGAGATGAATAAGAAAATGGTTCCTTGGATCCTTCGTATTATTGAACGACTGTGCGAAATAGGGAATGGGGACTCACCAGCACCGACGGCAGCTAAGACAGCAGAGCTAGACGGCTGATTCGCCACGGTGTTCCTGATCGGTCTCTTCCTCAGTATGGTGGGCAAGGTCTGCCTCTCCATCTCGTACTCGTTTCGACTCTGGTCCACGCTTTTGAAGGTTTTCTCCACCTCGAGCAGACCTCCGTGGGACGTGGTGGTGTTGGTGCCGTTGATCGACGGTAGCACTGTCAACCTGACCTAGGTAAATCATATTTCATCAAGCGACTGCCAGTGCCTCGTGCACTCGCGATCCTCCAAACTGTTGCGTGGCATTTACTTATTAGACCAGTGGGGTGCTAGTTGTACTATTTAGAGAATAATAGAAAAGGGCGTAGGTTACGAGACTGGAATCTTAGGTAACTTTTCAGATTACCTAACAGCGAATGATACTTCAAACGAGTTTCCCTATTAATGAACTTCAATTTAGGGGAATTTATAGGGAGCATTTAATGCCTGACAAACGAGCAGCTGATCTAGCCGATCATCCTCCCTTCGATTACGTAAATTCACCTTGTTTTTTTTTAACAAACGCGTTACTAGCAGAAACGAAAGAGCACCCCATCAGCCATGGATTTTTGCATCTACAACTAACTAATTATACTGGAATTGGTTTATGTAACTTTCAATGGATTCTAGTGTCGCTAGGGATGAAAGTAAATTGGATACCCAGCTGGTTACAAGTGATTTCCGTTACGTCGACTGTGTTCCCTATAAATACAGCAAGAGAGTATCCTATCGAATATCAAATAAAGATGTCTCACCCGGAGAAATTTCTTTTACACGGAAATCCCAATCAAAATTGAAAATCTGACAAAACAACTACTACGACTTGATAAGGAGGCTCAGGATACCAGAGTTCCTCGATCCCCACAATACTTATGCGAGTACAAAATTCTGAATCTGACAAAACAATTACTACGACTTGAAAAAGAGACTCGGAATATCAGAATCCTTCGATCCCCACAATCGAACACCTCGACGAATCCAAAGGAGCCACTTGCAACTCGAAACCCTTTCAACAAACACCAAGTATCCTACCAAAAGAATTTTGACCCCGAGTCTCCCACAGAAGCCTACACCCAGATACCAAAACTTCTTTGATCATCTAGCCTAACCTGTCGCTTGGAAGTCATCACAGCGATCGACGGATCGTGCTCCTTCCCTCCCACGCTCTTGGTCACGTTCCCCACGGTAGCGTCGATCTTCATCGATCTTTGCTTGGACTTGGAGTAGCCCCTGTTCGTCGACAGAAGCACCCACTGTCCGTCCCCGTTGCCAGGGTAGCTCGGAGGGTGGTTGTTCACGTACTGATAGTGAGAGAAGCCCGGCGTCTCGGTCGAGGGCCTCAAGCGGTCGTCCTGCCTCGACGGAAAGTCGTGCCAGTCGTTGTTCTCCTCCCCTTTGTTATCGTACCGATCGACGAACTGGTAACTGGGCTTCGTCGGCTGCGGCCTGTTCCAATTGTTTGGGAAATTGGCAGGACGACTGTCGGTGATTATGTCGCTGTTAGGACGATCGGTGTACTTGTTCCAAGATGGCCTCTCCGGGGGCCATTTCTGAGCTTGATTATCCTCGGGCTTCTCTGGGTAATAGGAGGGACGGGAGGTGGGCTTCTGCCAGGGCTTCTCGTTGACGGGGTCCGGCCAGTTTGGTTTTGGCTTGTCATACCTGCCAGGGGATTCGGCTCGGTTACTTTTGAGTTTCGAATTCTATAATAGCTTCGGTTGCCGGTGGAACTAAAGTTCCGTAATTGGAGGTCAGCAAGCAAGGCTACAGTTCCAGCGAGAGTTGGTAGCCATCGTCCACTTAAGTCGCAGTCACAATGGAGAGAAGAGAAAGTGAGCAATTTTGTACAAGCTTACCATGGCTTATTATTCTCGTAAATCGGTCTGACGGCGTAGTCCGAGGCCCAGGGCTTCGCAATGCTTGGTTTCTCCCATGGCTTCGCATCTGGCCAGGGTCGTTGGGTGCTGAGGGTGGCCTGCCATTTAGAGATCTTGCTCTTCGACCATGGGATCGCCTCCAGCGTGACCCAGCCGTTTCTATCTTCGTACGAATTCGTCCCGTAGTACTTGTTCCTCTTCAGGGTATCGTTCAGGGCCTCGCTCAACTGTAACCGACAACATGCATAGTGGACGTTAGCTCGGAACTTAGAAACTCAGAAAACCCTTCTATCTTATACTAGCTTTACTACTCGGCTTCACCCGAAATTTACATTCTGATTTTATACAAAAAAGGTATTCATTTGTTTGTGAAAATAGTCACATTCCTCTGGATAAGCTAGGCATAATGAGCTGGGGCACATTTCGTGACCCCAGAGTTTACCGTTCGAAAGTTTTTAGGCAACAAACACACAAACACTTTCTACTTTATATATATATATGTATATAAGTCTCCGATCGTGTGAAAATATCATTTCCTTCAGCAACTGTTCCAAGGTCAGATTACATACAAGAATTTCAAGACACTGATTTATCTCAAATGTCCCCACCCCCCGCAGTGAAAACCTTACCCCATCCTCAGTGGACGTGGAATTCGCAGCATCCCCTTGGAGCTTAGTGTCCTGTTCGTAGTTGGGTCGAGTGGATGAGGTGGTCTGAGCGTCCACCTCGAGGGTAAGCGGCTCAGCAGGCTTGACGACCCTGAACGGGAACTTGGGGTACTTCTCCGTAGTGCTGCTCTTGATCCTGTTGGCGTACTCCTCGAGGAACTTGTTCAGCACGTCCGGATTGAACGTGGACGCCTCGAACGAGTTCTTCTGCTGCTCCTCTAGCCTAGGGAAGTCCTTGATCATTCTATCGTCCTCCATACGGAACTTGGTCCTGGGTAAATCGTAGAGCGCAGTGGGCGTGGCGGCGATCGGCTCCTCCAGCACCCTCGAGCCATCACCCTTCGTCCTGAACAGCTCCGAGGCGTTCGTTCTCATCTTGACGAAGTACCTGGTGCTGCACTGGCACCCGCTCAGGGCCAAGGCCACCAGGAGCAGGCACAGTGCTCCCCTCGGCGCCATCTGAAACGCACGAGGAAAGTCTCTACACTTGCACTTTCCGCGCGTCCTCGATCTCCCCTAAATCTAATCGCTCGATGATAGTCTACTATTTTCCCCATTTCAACCAAGCCCTAAGGTAACTTCTAGCCAGCCCCGACATCCTCGAGCGAAGGAAAAGAGGAGAGATTATACTCAATGACTCCACCGGTAGCCCTGGGAAATTCCAAGGTAACCAGAGTACAACCAATTACTCGCCGCGAGATGGAAATACCCTTGAAGCCACCCAGAAAACCGTGGACTGTGGCGTAGAACCGACTCGAGACGGCGAGCTGTATCCGTCCCAGAGGAGTAAGAGCAAAGAGGTAGCGGCGAAGGAATAAACGAAGTCGCAACCGCGGCACTGACCGTGTCGTTGATCGTCGTCCGAGCTTCCTGGACTCGGCCTGGCGCCGATTCTCGACTCTGCTGGACCACCGGGCACCTCGTCCCCCCTGGTTTGCTTCCCGGTGGCAACCGGAAGTCTCGTTCTGAGGATCGCCGGCCGACGATATCGTGGAAGCAAGATTGAGGCGCGCCACTCCGCGACTACACGACCTCGACTCCTCAAGGTGCGAGATGGCTCTGTCGCCGACACGTTGCCCTCGTTTGCTTTTAATCCAGGTCCCCACTTCCTGGGGACTTGGTCCATTTTGTGTCTCGCTCTGGCGGCCACGTGGTGCACGCTGTTCGCGCTATGCGCCCTCCTTGTCGGCTGGAGAACGGACGCGGTCTACGCGTCCTTCTCTCCTATCTCGGGATCTGTTCTTTCTCCTGCTGATAATTGTCCTAGGAAACGGGAGGATCGACGCGGCTTCGATCAGACAATCGACACAGATTCGCGGCGCTCGTGGTCTTCGATCGATGATGCGGGGATTCCTGGTCCGAGGAGCTTGAGGAAGGCAAGTTCAAACACACTGAGGGATTTCGAGCGGGATGACTCAAGTTTCTTAGTGTACGCGGTGGATATTGTTTACTGGATGTTACACGGTTCACGACGAGTAGTCGAGAAGTGATTATCGAGGTGTCAGAAGTAAATTAGGATTCGTTTCTCTCGATAGTCCCAAGCTCGTTACGGCCGCGGTTAAATCCAAGCGAAAGAAAGAGTTGCGGAGACTGGAAGCACGGTTGCCAGCTCCAGCAATCTTGATCTTCACGGGCAAGGTGTGAATCGTCATCGCGAAGAAGCGTAGGATTCGTCACGCACTAATTGCACCAGCGTGGACAATCAGCAGCTACTTTTCGCGCTGGTTTTTCTGCTGGCGAATTCTAGTGGCCGTCGTCAGCTGTCCTTAATTTTCCGCGAGCCCTCGGACACACCCAGTCTAGGATTCCACTTCGTCGAAGACTAATGGCTCACTCCATCGACGCGCCCGCTGTTACACGACGAATTCTCCGCAGGTTTCGAAGAGACTCGTGGCCTCGGCACGCCGGATTCCTTCGTCGAACAAGAGCGCGCGAAAAAGCCGGGGAACATTGATCTTCACGGTCGATAAATCATCGATTCGACCTTGTTCGCGGTGGCCGCCTCGAATCTACAGCTGACTCCGATCGTTCCGCCGCGATTTTTGCGCTTTCTCGGCCCAGAAACCCGCGACTTTTTTTCCCCCCCTACCGCGGAATCATAGGATTCCCGTTCGAACCGAGTGAAACGCGAGCCTAACGTTTCCGTTTTATGGGCAGCTTCCGATCCATCGCGCCCGATTTCCACCGATCCCTTATTTTTCCATCCTCGACCCACAAACCGCGGCCGTTGTTCTTCATCGGCGCCGCGGCAAGAACTCCTCGCTCTATTCCCCGCTGAATTTTATCACTAAACGGCCTGCCCTGGTCCCGTTTGGTCACGAAAGAAACGCTCGACGAGTCGAGCGGAAAAACGGTGCCCACTCGAGTCTACTTCAAATCCTAAATCCAACTATTCTTTCATTCGATCTTGGCGGCTATGAAAATTACACCTCCTGGCCACCTCCCTCTTTATTCTCCGTGCAAACAGTTACTAAACAATTTCCACGTGAAAAGGGACCATAAAAAAGTCATCATCCACCAAGGTGAAAGAATCGACCGAAGCGAAGCTGAAAACCCTCGGAAGCTTAGTCACTCGGAGACTGGACGACTGGTGAACGCAATTTATCCTAGAAAAGTGTGATTTCGAGATGCTTCTCGAGGGAACTCGCGACAAAATTAGAGTAGACGGGAGGCACGAGGCGACGCGGATGGTTTCCGATTTATATACAAACGGAGGCGGGATTTTTGCCCGCCTTCCGATTCCGTTCCGCCGATGCGGTCGGCTGGCCTACTCGAAACCGGAATTGGGTCGTTCTCCAGGCGTAGATAACCGCGAAAACGAGCAACGGGACGCGTATCGAAAAAGGAAGAAGAAGCGACGGACTGTCAAGCGCAGGCTACGTCTACTTTCATTGTCGGCTGGGTGGAGACGGCTTCTCACGCACACGATGATTTGCAAGTCGTTTGTACCCCCTTTAACCATGCTGCTCCGACACGACGGGGAAATCGAAGAAAGGATGACGAGGGTACCCGGCGTAGGCGAGCAAACACGAGCAAACGCGATAACGCTAATTGCAAGCTGGTCGTGGAACGTGAAATCGAGCAGATCGGGCGTGGTGCCTTTGAATCCAGCTCCAGGAATCAATGGCAAAATAAATCGGTCCAAGCTATTTCTGTCGTGGAATCGTTAGGTAACTACGTATCAGTGACATATTTTTCTTTCAGCTATGTACTATAGTCTGTGTTTGCTGTAGCACAGTAATAGGATGGTTGAAGCAACAGGTGGTCAGACCTAGGCACTTTTGAAATGGTATATCAAATAGATATTTCTTATTTAAATTTCAAATGAAATTTGCCCAAGTCAGTCGGTGAATCGGTATTATCAAAGCTTCAACAGCTTTCGATGTTAGCGTTAATTGGAGAGCTCAGAAGCCAATCAGTGTAAGTCGAACTTTCCCTGGAAATGAGTTACGTAGTTCAAAAGCCTCTTTAATGTTGAAACTTTCAGTTGAGAAATCAATTAAGTCACTGCTTTCATACTTAAGCAATAAATTGCGGGACTTATATCGAGCATGGAATTACTAAGCAAAATTATTTAAAGGGCAATGTGTGAATCTTGGTTTTAATGCTAATGGGCTTACACTGATTGGCTTCTGGGCTCTGCAATTATACCACGTGCTTGCCGAGAAAGTATCGGTGTAGGTAATTGATATCGCACAAAGAGACTGAGACGCGTACTGAATTATTTTCCTTCGTAGGATGCCTTGTAGTTGAAACTTGGAAAGCAGCATTGTGATCCGTGAAATCGTACTAGCATAGCGACTTTTCGGGTCGAAGCCGTACAAAGTATTTATCTTGCATCTAACAAGCTAAGCCTTCGTCCAGTTTTCCTCGCGCCGCTTGACCCCCGGTCTGAAATAAGGCCAGACTCTCGCCGCTCGCTGATAAAACTCGTCTTAGAAAGTCTTTTCACCCCTTTCCGCTCTTCCTCCGTGTCCCGTGCAGCCGTAATAAAACGTTTTTCCTTCCGTTTAACGCCTCCGTTCGTAGAAATCCAGCGGTTTCCTACATCTTCGGCTCTATCTGCATTTCTAATCGCCGTAGGCCCGCGCCAGGTCCAATTTCACGAGACTCCGCGGATTTGCAGAATAGTGGGAAATATTTCATTCATATTTTTTTTTGTTAGTGGCTAAAGTTCGGTCGGAAGCATGTTTTTTGAAATTTTCTAAAAACTGTGCAGGGAGCTGGATTCGTCACTAAAGAAATCACACTAAAGAAAAATTCTCCCGGATAACAAGAAATACCTGTCAAATATTTTTCACTAAGGTAAATGTCCCCATTACCGACCGTTTAAGAGTGCGACTGGTTCGAAAAAGTAATTTTTTTAATAATATAGGACAATGTTTGAATAAAGTATGGATCATTATATTTTTTGAAGTCTCTAGTTTCTTAATCAAATTGATTTTAGAGTGATATTTGACTATTTATACAATAACTATGGTGAAAGTTATATTGGACCTGATGTCTCCTTTATTGACCAACTTACAATTTATCGATTCTCTGCTACAATAATGAAAGAAAATGAATATTTTCTCATTATTTTATAATTCTGTATATATTTCCAGTTAATTTGAGTAACTTACTGCATGGATTCATGTATTTTTACTGTAAAATTTGCCAGTTTAATGATATCTGTAGTATAACCTCACGTTATTAGAGTCTGTAAAATTTACACGTGAATTTACTTAAAAATGAATGTACGGCTACATAAATAACGTATGCAACTATAAACGAAATACCTCTAATAATAATTTCTGAACTTTCTGGTTGATATTTTGCTTTCTGTGTTGCAATAAACAATATAAATGAATAATTGGTCACTAATGGGGACGCGGTCAGTAATGGGGACATTTACCTTATTCTGCAAATCTGCAGAGTCTCGTCGGGAATCGGAGTGGATCGGTTAAGTAATAGTTTGGTTATTCAGAAATTGGAGATAAGGCGTCCTTGCTCGCAGCCAGTTCTGTTTTCTAATCGAGACTCGAAACCCGGCAGACTAAGTGCCCGCGAGATTTTGAAACTTGTAAATTGACGAAGGAGACTTATTTTTGGCGTGGCTATCGTCACCGCGAAAACTGTCCTAGAATCGAGCGAGAGATCTCGAGACACGCGAAAACCTTCAGTTACATTCGTGATTTCTCACGCGGAGCCCGCCACTCTGCAGTCTTTCACGGCAGTAAAAACGTCACATTATCCCGTGGTGGACTTTCCTTGGAAACTGGTTGTCGATGCGTGAATATCGTCGGACATCTAGGCTATCCCCCTTCGTAGTTATCCTTTCTTCCTCGTTTTTCCCGGCACTTTCGTTCCTAGCTGGTCGAACCGACATGGCACTACCATCTTCGCGTTTAATAACCCAACATCGGACTACAATCGATGCTACTTTACCATCGATCAATCACGCGTAGCTTTACAGTAGAGCGTACGATAGTGGAGAAAATATTCTCTGACGAAATAAGCGTGGCTGATGGAGAGGTTTCAGTAATTCCGATAACAGAGAACCAGAGAAGCCATCAGGATCTATCTTAGAAATGCCCAAGACGTTTCCTCGGTCTAGACTCCCATTGGCCAGCGTGCTCTCCGAGGCGCTGAAGACTCTGCCGGAACTAAGCGAGCACTTTGTCAACGGCAATTGGAGTGAGGCTGCCGATTAGCAGACCAAATTGCCATCGCGTTCACGCTTTTTAGAAGATGCGCCCACGCCAGCGTCGCGTCTCGCGAGTTAAAGACGAGGAACGACGAAAGAGACGGTTTAGTCTAGCGAGCACTTCGAGATGGAAACAACTTGGCGGCAATAATACTCTACCAGCATCATGCGCCTTCGATCTCCTTCGATACTTGTCCTAGCCCTGCTGTCTACGAGCTTCACACGCGGCGAGGGTGGCGAAGACTTATCCGCCAGCGAGGAGGAGAAGCCAGTCGAGGAAGACTCGAACGAGGAACTGTTTACGTTGACGAGCACCGAGTCGACCGCGTCTGTCGAGGGATCCGGGAAGCTAACTCTATCTATCAGCGACGAGAAGAACGCCAGCGCGTACTTCAGACCCAGCGTTCACCTGGGAGAGATCAAAGAGCCCAGGACCAGCTCCAGCCCCTTCAACAACGTGCAGCACATCGGGTTCGAGAATGGCATCGATTCCAGCTCCTACGGCGAGCAGCTGAGAGACTACAAGCTGGTACTCGAACCAACTGTCCAGTCGGCCCCGGCCGATCACCAGGCGAACTTTCAACAGAGCTTCCTCGAGACCGTGCCTCCCGAGCAGGGCAAGAAGGATGGAGCCAAGCAGAACAGTTACGTGAAATTCCAGGACGACGAGGCGAGCGCGCCGAGGGTCCATTACGGGAGTGTCTTCAAGGATCAGCCGTTTCATCTGCCGGTTGCTCAGTCGATCGCGGAAAACGAGGGAGCGCAGCACGGCCTGATAGATCAGCAGGTCTTCCAGAACCTGGAGAAACCGGTCTATCAGCAGGAGGCCAACATTTTCTGGGGAAAGCCGTCCAAGTTCCAGGGTGACGCGGAGAAGCATGAACCGGGGAGCTTTTCTGTTGTCGATCCGACGAGATCGCAGTACTTCGGGGGGCTTTACGGTCACCAGAGCCAGCAGCCGACTGTGCACAGCTTTGACGCCTCGGGGAGGCCTACTAACGGGCTTGTCTATGTTCAAGAGTCCACTTTCATGAGCACAAGGAAGTTTCCGTATTCGTTTTATCAGCCATCGATCGGATATCATCAGGCCAACTTCCTCACTGACGAGCATTCCATGTACGCTGCTAGAAAGAGGTACGTGCCTGTTTGTTTCAACTCGCCCCCTGATTTCTTATTTCTCCTCAAAGGGCCTAGCGGAGCAAGCATAGGGAAACGGCCCCAGCACCAATTCTGTCATTTATGCTTGTTAAAATAATGCTCTTTGCATGAAAAACTACTGTGAGTAATTTCAGACCTGTAACCCCTCCCGTAAGGGTGATATAGGGACAACAACCCCAAAGTTTATGATTTTTTCTCTCGAAAACTACTTAAGATATTTGAAGGCGACCAGTTGCAAATATTAGGTAATTACTAACTCTACTAAATCTATTTTTTTCAAAATTTTCGAGCGATGATTAAGGGTAGAAATAAAGGAATCAATTATTTGAGGGTAGTTTTGTAAACAACCCCTTGAGTGACACCAACGAAAAAAATCATGAGTAACGCCTCACTACTTAGCTATTATCCATATTTTTTTCGTTGGTGTCACTCAAGGGGTTGTTTACTAAAACTACCCTCAAATAATTGATTCCTTTATTTCTACCCTTAATCATCACTCCAAAATTGTGAAAAAAATAGATTTAGTAGAGTTAGTAAGTACCTAATGTTTACAACTTGTCGCATTCAAATATCTTAAGTAGTTTTCGAGAAAAAAAATCATAAAGTTTGAGGTTGTCCCTGTATCACCCTTACGGGAAGGGTTGCAGGTCTGAAATTACTCATAGTAGTTTTTCATGCAAAGAGCATTATCTTAACCAGCATAAATGATAAAATTGGTGCTGGGGCCGTTTCCCTATTCTTATTCTGCTAGGCCCTTCAGCTGTGCCATTCATGATCAGTAAAGGAACTTTAAAATTCCAAGCTTGCTTGTGTTTTATTTATGAAAGCAACCTATGTCGAGGTTCAATTGTAAGAACAGCTACGCTTTCGACGTGTTCTCGCGTAAAACGGAACTACCGCCGCTTTTAATCGCGACGGGGCATTCAGTTTCACTATTTTTCCGCGCGCTGCCCCCCGACAATGGTGTTCGAATTAATTACTTAATTAACGTGCCGGTTTACCACGCACCGATCACTCCGTTTATTTATACCGCTTTGCAGAGTTTCACCTTGGAAGAAGATCCTGCATTTAATCGGCGCGTTTCTGCCTCTCGGCCTGCTCCTGACAGCCTTAACGCCCAACACCGTCAAGGTGGACAACAACACCACGTGAGTAAACTCCCCGGTTTCTACTTCGACCGTGCTCTTTGTTCGAAATTTAATTGCACGTTAATACCCTTAGCCAGCCGAGTATAGTTCTATCGAAGTGGAGGGTCGGCGATCTGCCCGTGGAGCACAAACAGGCGCGGTTCGCCGAGGAACCTTCGAACGTCTGCGAGGAGAGGTCCATCTGCGAGCTGATCTTGCTCGGCGGCAGAGCTGGCTCGAGCGTGTTGCAAAACCTTCTGTGGAATCTGGCCACCAGGTAATTCGAGCCTAGACTTTAAAGAATGCAGCTTCTTAAAGCATGCTTCCCTGTAACCAGAACGTCCGCGCCGGCTGCCAAAGAGAGCGATCTTCGAGAAGTGTTCGAGGCAGTGAAGAAGAAGGATTGCTCGATGCTCGCTTGCTGACTCTTCGCGCGAAACGGTAGAAAGTGTGGCCACGGTAATAACGAGCCTCGAGAGGGTAATTTCCGTGGAGGCAGGAGTCAACGCGAGAGGAGGCAGCAATTATAGGAACTAGAAAATGAATCTTCCCACGCGCTTATTCGCCCTACCAGATTGGAGATAAGAGGAGAAAGGATAGGAGCGAGATTAAGACGACAGAGAATCTCCCTGAGCGCGATTGGCCATAAATTTCTAGCTACGGTACCCTGTGTGCTACCTGGTCGATGAAAGGCAGAGGACCCGACGAAAGTGACGAGAAGTTAGCGGAGGAAAGGGGCAGCAGACAGATTAAACGATTATTCGGGGATCCTTCGAACGTACCGCGTGGCCGGCGCAAGTGAAAGTAGTCACAGTGTGTAAGTGGGTCGACGGTATTCTATGCCAGCTCGACCCAGGAATTCGTGTGCCCGCGATGAGATACGGGCTATCGGCGACTGCAACGAGCTTTCACGCGCATCCTCAGCACACGTTGCACCAGATACCGATGCTCGATTATATGCAAATCATCCCCTGTTGCTTCTTCCACTCTGCTAATTGCGCGTAGCTGCCACGGAACTTATGGAAATGGACGTTTCAAATTAAAAATAGCAGGTGGCGAATAAAGGACCTAGGGGTCGGTCCACTGCGACGTTTTGACAAATGAAGCTATTTTTAAAGATTTTTTTCTTCGTAGATACAACATATAATGCAATAAAACTTTTTGGTATTTATTAAACTACTCTTATATTATACACAAAAAATTTAAAAGAATTCTTTTAATTTGTTTTAATACTTTAAACGCGATTATTTCAAAACAACATTTCTTCAACTGGGGCAGGTGATTGCAAAAAAACTATTTAACCAATCAGTCTGAAATGTTTACACGTTATTCAGCACATCAGTGGTTATGGCCGGGACTACGGAAACCTTTTTCGATTGACCATTTCATACTTTTTACAAGGCAAAATGATTGAAAAATTCGTCGTATTTCGACACTTAAACTTTAAACCTCCGCAATTTTGTTAATTTTTTATCAGTTAAAATGATCATAGTTCCGGCGATAACCACACTCATAATGAGTACAACACACTTTGAATTTTTTGTTTCAAATGCGTCGTTCTCCCGGAATCACCTGCACCAGCACTACATCGCATTCTCAAGGCGCTCACATCAGTGCGATATATTTTTAAAAAAAAACTGTTCAAAATTTAAAATAGATTTTTTTTATACTGTCAATAAGTGTACCGTAAACTGGGGTGACTTTGCCCGCCGGGGTGACATTGCGCACTTTTTTACTCTGACTGAAAAATTACCATATGATTGAATTCGCTAATTTTTTTTTCGTTTGACCTTGGAGAAATTATTGCTATCAATTACAAAACACTAAATGTTCTGATTACTTCACAATAAAATAAAATAAAGCCTTTCCGAAAAGTGGGCAATGTCACCCCGGGCGGGCAAAGTCACCCCAGTTTACGGTATTAATAAGTAGACAAAATATTATTTACGTTGGACATTCCGTGTACTAAAAAATAAATCCTAAAAAATGGCAATTTTTCACGACTTCACAGTGGACTGACCCCTTAAATAGTGCTTCAAATAAGTAGTTTGTAATAAAGATTGGGTCCTAGTGTCGAGTGTTTCGACACTTTCTGCTACGAGCTTACAGAGTACTGCAATGCTTGATAATCTTAAGGTCTACCGTTAGAATACTCAACACTTTCATTTTTGAGAAAGAAATCAATTAAGATAAATCAGCCACCGTCCACTGGCAGGGGACAGCGATTAGATGAATGAGAAATGGATGTCGGAAGTGGCTCGAATTTTGGGTCGCGAGTGAAGTCGTGCTTCTTCATTTTCACTTCAGGAATGCAAGAGAGTCGAGTAGATTACTATGCCAGTCCCCTGAGGATTCATTATCGACACCCTGCGAAATTCTTCGACTCTAACCGAACACCCGAATCCTCGATTAACATAATTCCATTGCCCGGTGTCTACTAAATCGATCTTTAAACTTAACTCCCTTTAAACTTAAACGCCGCACTCTGGGACTGAAAAGTGCAAGTGCGGTCTATTTCCTTAACCCTGCACAACGTACAGCAGTGGTCGAAAGAAAGGCTCAATTGTAAATGGTAAGAAAATTGAGATAGTTCTATTAGAAAGGATTGTATCTTAAAATTTAGATCCCACGATAATAAAAACACAAGTTTCAAATTTATATTTTCATCGTCACTGTACTACACCCCTCCTTCAGATTTCACTACCATAATCAGTGACGCACTCAGGATTTAATCTTGGAGGGAGCCTAGTTAAACGAATAAAAATATATTTAATGAGAATTCAATAGAATTCGTTAGGTGATTATAAAAATTTATTCGAGGAATAAAATCCAGTTTTCTTCTATTTTTACAAAGCCATAATTGCTTGGTAACAGTGCTTTCGTACATTCTAAACGGTATTGCATTACACAACGACCTAATTTTAACGGAGGACGATCGCCGAGGATAAAAACCACCCTGCAGGAAATGCCTGCAAGGGTGCAAAGTCCACTGATTACGCTCCTGGTCTATCTAATTACTCTGCGCCCTTTCTCTAACGGCCACGCCGACCGAAAGAAGCGAGGAAGAGATCGTAGAGCTCGAACGGCAACGAAAGTGAGCCACTTTTTACCGATGGGTCCCACTTCTGGCCGGGTGGCCAGTCGTTGTGGATGATTATCGAGCAACGCGAGATATCTCGCGCTCGTAAAACGTAGGAATTAGCTCGACGTCTCCGATCCATCGTGACGTAGCCGTTTTCGCCGGATTCTTTATTGCGTCCAAGTCCCGCGGCGAACTCAACGAAACGAGAGTGCCGAGGAACTCGGCTTGGAGTTCGATTTGTTCGCGCGCAATAAAGCAACGGTGGATACGCGAGCGAGAGAGATTCGCGGTGTTACTCGCCATTAGGGTTTCTGGGGCGCGTGTGTTCCTAGATTCCCTCTGCATTCTGGGGAAAGGTCGTAAGGTTTCCCTGAAACGTACCGTTAACCCTCCGTGGTAACATCATATAATCACAAATTGATCACATGGGGTTCGCTGCATTACGGCGTCACTTTTGAGTTAGGTACCATATTCGTATTTTTGAATCTTTTAACTTTTCAGTGATAATTGTACATTGGTAATGCTGTAATAGTCTTTTCCCAGGAATGTAAATAAATTTTGATATGTTGGAATTTGTATTTGAAAAAATAGTTGAGGATTAAAACAATTTTTACTTGTAAAATTCCCCAAATTTTTCAATTTTATTATTAAGTATTGGCAAAGAGATATCCCTGGGACGTGCGATACACCCCGCGTGGCCACGAATGGTTAAGAGAGTTCAAAGTTCGCAAATTTCATCCACAGTGACTCGCAGCCATAATCGTACACTCTTTAAAGATCGCAGAATAAGGTCGAGAATCGCCGATTTCGGGAATCTCCGCGATTCTCGACCTTATTCTGCGATCTCTAAACGATTTTTTTGAATTTTCATTACAGGCTCACAAAAAAAAGTTGTAAAAACGACCATTACTATTTTTTTCGCTACTCCGACCAATTGCATTTTTTTCCAAAACGACGAAACACGTCAGTTGGCAAACTAATCCTTCTAGCTTCTAAAAAAATCTCAAGTCGTTTGGACTAATACTAAAAAAGTTATGCGATTTTAAAGAGTGTACGATTATGGCTGCGAGCCGCTGTAGATAAGGAATTTTTGAAAAGGATATCTTTGCAAATATTTCAGAGCTACCCAGCCCACTCTGCGTTCACGCGACGCGGAATTTCGAAAATCGTCGTCTCATTCGCTTAAGGATAAAGTGGCACATGTTGCATCTGCGTAAAGAGGAAGGAGATTCGCGTGTGTCCCGTTTACCTAAAAAGGAACAATCGCCAAGAATAGCGTGCAGCGCTTGGCCTGTGTACCCATGGTAACAGCAGTGGCCTAAAAACATTGCCGAAAATAATTATTCCGGGTGCCTGCCGCGTGTTGACACTTTCACTATCTTCCAGCTTTCTACGCGCGTAGGACGGTCTTTCTAACCGGGCCCCGCGATCATTCCTCTCGGGCGAATCCGGGAGAATCGAGGATTTCGCGTGGAAACTGTTGCAGTACACGTAGGTGGATCGCTATGGCGTCGCGTGGGCTCGTCTTCGAGGTATGTCAAGGAAAACGAGTGTGCAAGAGGCGTCGAACGATATTGGAAAAGCGACGAGGGGCCTTCGTGCATCGCATCGCGACACAATGGGACGCGTACGCGTTCATAATCCTTAATCACCCGAGCGCCGCGAGGCCGCCGAATTCTATCGAAGGACGGCATTTCCACCCATGAGATTAAACACGCGTGCCCGGCGATCATGGTGCTCGCGAGCATAGAAACATCCAAGTAACATTGCTACTTAATGGTCAGGTAGCATTAATCAACGTCAGGCATCGTCAATTTACCACCAAGCGTCTAATAGTCTAAGTTAACACACATATAGCCTTCTATAATTCCATTCATGTAGTCCTCTCTCTTCTTCTCCGCTCGTTTACCTACTGATCCATATTACACGCCACCTGTTCGCTAATGCTGAATCGATCTAGAGAAATACAGCCAAGCAGAGACACATACGGGGAATATTGCCTTGAATATCTCCGAAAGTTTTTCCAATAAAAGTTATTTTCTATGGAAGGGAAAACCTTTGCATGGTCATAATATTATAAACAATATTTCAGCTGTATCGATAATTTCCTGGGCTACCTTAATTCGTTTAGAACGCTACTTTATAGGCGCGTTATGAACTCACACGTTGTCACTTAGTTTATCATTTTAGGTATTGGGAAACCAAGTGTAGGCGTGGCTTAGATTTCAGCGCTGCCGTGGTAAGTTGGCAAACTATTGAAAGTAGGCTCGGATCCCGCCAAACATTCCGATTAAGTATTTATTAATCGAAGAAGTAAAAATTTAGTGTTCGAAAAAATTTAAAAACATTCGTTCTTCACAACATGTCTATATAAGCACTGATAATCGTATGAACTTCGACGGATTTCAGCCTACTCACCGTAGTTTAATTTTCTGTCACTAGTTGGCGTATCAAAATTCTTGGTTTCCCAATAAGTAGTATCCTGACTTATGTATTAATTACTGCTTAGTAGTGCTCAGACTCTGCGCATTGATCTTGTCTTTCTTTTTGAATAGCATGGGAATTAATAAATAATAATAATAATAATTGTTTTGCATTTTTCTCTAACTTGCATAGTTCCTATTGGTCCACCCTGCACGTGTATGATTGAGACAAAAGCCAAGCCACCTGGCCACGGTGGACTTCCTTTCTAAAGACGCCCCCTGCGGCCCTCGAACAGTGAAAGTCCAGGAAAATTTCCCCCCCTGAGTGGCATCCTAACTGTCCACCACCCACCATTCCCTTAAACGATCAACAGAGTCGCGTCCCGTGACGCGGAGTCATCAGGCTCGAAGGATTCAGAGGAAGGTCAAGGAAGGTCGCCAGCTCGGGGTCGTCGAGTCAGGAAGACGCTCGAGCCACTTTCTTTTTCTCCGAGGGGGCCGTTTAAACGCTCCAACGGCCCAAGATAATTCGCTCACTCTCCAGGATTTTTCGCGGGCACGATGCTCGCGCCTCGTTTCACGCCCTGCAATTTTCCATCCGATCTCCCCACATTTTCTCCTCTCTCTAATAACTTTCCGCAATTGCCCGCGGCTAGGCGCAGTCATGCCGCGCTCGTTTCGCGGGCCCATTGTGCAAGTAATCGGTTAATCGCGCCGTGTGCTCGCCTGCAAACGGGCAATCGGATCTGGCGTCTAACGAGCGCCAAGTGTTAGCCAACGAGCGTGTCAATGACATGAGAGATTGAACGTAGCCTCCGCGGGGTACGCCGAAAGAGAATTGGACTTTTCGATCGGTTGATTCTAAAACGTAGGTACTCACTGCTGAGACACTCCGAGCTAAGCCTGGCATCTCGATATGGTCCCGTTAGAAATGTAAAATCGCTAAGGTAGGATGAATCGGTGGCAGCGCTCGCGGTGTCGTAGAAAGAATGGGGATCGATCAGGGCGTAACTAAAGATTTAGCTGCGGGCAGGGGTTACGCAGGTGTGCATCGCCGCCGTCGTCTTTATCGCCGTCGAGCCGAATGGACTTTCACTGGTAGGTCCCTGAACCCGATACCGCCACCTAAAGAACCGTCTCTTCCGGTTGGGCCCCTCCAGGTCGTCGTTCGTGAACTTGAAAACCAGACACCGACCGTCGTGCCACTAAGTTTCGCGAATACCTCGAGCGTCTCTCTCATTTCCATTCGACCATTTCTCCCTGGAGAAAGAACCAACGCGCTTATGGGTCTGCGATTTGCACGGAGAACTAGATGAAACGATCGCGAGATCGGCGGTGAAAGTGGCGGAGGAACGACTGAAAACGCGATTTTTCCGCGCCAGCCGATTTCATCGCCCCTCTGTTGTCTTCGTCAATGGCTTTAATAATGTTAACGTGGATGTTAATGTGAATCAGGGAAAGACACTAATCGGTTAAAGATCGATGAACCGACCGAGAAGCTAGTATCTTTTAATTAGCTTCGTTTGAATATTTCTCTGCTGGTTTAGAAGCAAATATCATTATAGAAAGATTCGATGATAAATCTTAGGAATGAAGTATCAACGATGGTAACAGAAAGCTGCGACTTTGATTTAGAGTTATCGTTAAACTGACAATCTTGCAACTAAGGCTATTAAATTATAGCCGACACCAAAGCAGGCTTTTCGCGTCATTGTCGGCGTCGAATTAAGGGGCCATGCTCAGTCAGGAGGCCGAAAAAGGGTGGCCTTTGGAAATTTTTTACTCAAAAGCTATAACACATTTCTCAAAAAATCTTTTTTCCTTTTAAGGATTGCATCTAGTATCGTGTATCGTAATTTTTTTATTTAAAAATATTTATCAATAACTAAGTTATTGTCCATCACTCGAAGGTTCTCTCAAACAAAAGGCTTCTGCGGTGACCAAAATATTTAAAAAACCATTCAACCGATTTACTTCAAATTTTACAAGCCTACTATAGGAACAATAAACTAGTCTTTGAACGAAGGATTATTTTATCCGATGCTTAGTTTTCTTTTAATTGACGAAAATCAGGCACGATTTATGATAAAAATTGAAACTTTTACTTTAAACATCAACCATTTCTTCCCAAATCAATATTTCGAAAAATCCTTCGTTCAAATACTAGATAATATAATATAATAAGTAAATTCTTTGGAATATTTTTTTTGATGATCGACTTTCGAGCAGCAGTGGTCACCGCAGGAGCCTTTTTTTTAGAGAACCTTCGAGTGATGGACAATAACTTAGTTATTAATAAATATTTTTAAATAAAAAAATTACGATACACGGTACTAGATGCGATCCTCAAAAGGAAAATAGATTTTTTGAGAAATGTGTTATAGCTTTCGAGTAAAAGAATTCCAAAGGCCACCCTTTTTTCGGCCTCCTGACTGAGCATAACCCCCTAATAATACCGTGGCCCAAGTTAACGGCAAATCGAACGATGGAATTACCGAGTTGAGTCGCTATATGTATACTAGCTAATAATTGATCGAATACTAGCCAATAAACGATTCATCAAATAATAGCTGCAAAATTATAATCGTCACCGAGCCAACAGCTATCCACTAAATAATTACCAGACCTTATTAGTACATAGCAAAACCGACAATCATTAAATATCAATAACGAAATTGTCAAACTTCAACACTCGATACTATTCTTTCAAAGTTATTTGAAAAATTTGCTGGAGGGACCATTGAATTTCACTTTAGTCCCCAGACTACTCCAGATGCTCGTGGAAATGCTGGATCGAGTCGCCAGTTATGAGATTGAATTGCAGGAGGCAGGTTGAACGTGTCGATTCGGAAAACGTGCCGATTAATCGTTGGAAGACGCTGAGCGTCGCGACGGAGGAAGCGGGCGATGGCGATGGCTTACGCGGGGAAGTAGGTCGGAGAGAAGTGTCGGTCCTTCGTTCAGAGACACGAGGAGCCGTTGACTGAGCGGCTCCGTCAGTCTCGCGAAGATATTCCGGGAGTGAACAGGTGCGTAGGAGCAGTCACTTCTGCTCTTCTTCAGCTACCTTCCTCGTCGGTGTATTCTTCTCTCATCTCCAGCCCGAGATCGATTCGATTAAATCTGTTCGTGACTCGCTTATCATGCGGATTTGAGCAAGCCTCGTCGCGTATCTTCCCTTTTTTCCTTCTCTTTCTCTTCCTCCTCTCTGGAACGTGTCCAGAGCTTCCTCGCCGCTGGACACCCGCCGGGGCAAGTGGATTCGAAGAGGCCTCGACGCACGCAGAAATGGAGAGACTCGAGGTATTTATAAAAATATATTCGGGCGAATTTTGTGTGTCAGCGTCTGTCGAATTTCTGATCTTCCAACCTCTCCTTTATAGCCTTTGTTTCACTTCTTCGAGCCCATTTTCGTGCCGTTATAGAATACTTTTTCGACGCGCCTTCTCGAAGATAAGTTCAATGAATCCTTCTGTTTCTCACGCTGCGACGAGTATATACGCGGTTCGCGCAGTGGCGAGGTGCCATCCACTTCCGGCGGTTGCAATTTCACTGTCATCTGCCCCCGAGGGACGAAATCGCGACCAGAAACGAGTAACGGGTAAAAGGGAGGGCGGCGAGGTAGAAGGAAGACGGAGCGACTTAATTGCCAGAGAATTAACGTCGGTCCGCAAGCTTTCTGGAGCGGAAACGCGCAGTGTGACACCGATCTGGGCCACCGGCGGCCCGCCGTGGATCTACGAAACGCACGCTAATCGCGCGTCGTTCATTAGCCCCGACCTTGCAATTTTCATGTCCCCATAAGCCCGATAATTCATGGATCTCCCTCGATTTCACGCTGCAACGAGTCCCACGGTCCTCCCCGACATCCATCGCAACGATGCTTCGCGCGGACGTCCGTTGTCCCGACGTTAAACGGGCGATTAACGAAAACACGAAATGTTAAGTGCGGTCCACGCGGCAGCCAGCAATTAAAGTTTATCGTGGACCGTCGAATGGCGTGCAGCCGGCAGCCTCCTCCATTTATCACTTGCCACCGCGTAATCTTTCATCCTCCACGTAACAGGCAGTCGCTCTTTATCTGCGCTTGGACTCTAAACTTTAGAGGAGCGAGGCTTCTCTTGTTTCACAAACCGTCAGCTTGTTTGTCGACGGAGAAGCGTGACGTTCTTTCCTCTTGCGTCAAGCACCGAGGCACCACCCCACTTCGATTACCAATTATTTTATACGCAACCCTCGTTAATAGATCTGGGACCTCTGAATTCCAGCTGAACAGCACTCTGATCCGCGAAGGTCCATTTTCATGAAACTGGGAGCAATGGCCCCCGCTAAATTTCTACCCCGCGCACGTGCATGCGCTCGTGCAGGGATTGTAGGGGAACAAAGCGATCGCGCGAGTCCGGTTTTCCTCGATTTCGCTGGTTCTCGGAACGGAGACCGGCCACCGGGGAGGGGAAAGAGAAATACTTTCCAATGGTAGAGACAAAACGACCGGACGAAAATAAAGCGGCCGACTGGACCGAGGCGTCGAGCGATCCGTGGACAAGTGAAATGGAACGACATGCTTTCCCCGTGCACGTTTCTGCGCGCTACACAAGCTGGTCTAAGGCGAGCACGCGCGTGCACACAGCGCGGGACGATCCACTTTTTCCAATCCGCTGACTTTCGATCGACGATCCCACGGGCTGATCATGCACGACTAGAAACTCCTCGATCACATGTTCAGCTAGGCGCGAGACGTCGCGGAGATTCTTAGCCTTTTGCCGCTTCTCTCGCGGGATTCCTACGGTGGCACGCGAGCGCGGCAATGGAAAGGACCATCGATCACTATCGATCGCTACCTGTCGGGGATCGCGGGATCTGTGCACTTTCAATGCTGCAGCTTCTTCTTTAAGGAACACCGCCGGGTGGGATTGCGGGGTTAAATAGTAAATTCTTGTTCGCGGAGAACGAGGATATAAAGTATAGGGTAAACCCGGGTGACGCGGTCGACCTAATATAAAATGGCTATTGAAACTAATATGGACATTACTTATTTTAGCAGAACAAACCTATACGTTCAGAATTTTATGCTGATTCAGAAGAAATGGTCGATATTTGCTTTAAGACAATATTTACTGTAAATCGGGTTGAAAACTGAAGTCCTGACATCCGGCCACCTCTCCCGAGGTGCCGGGAGAAACGGTTTTCGTCGTTGGCAGGGACCACTGACGTAATTATTCGTGGAAAATTAATCAAGGATAAAGCAAAATTATTCATGAGTGAATACAACTACGGATTCATTGATATTTAATTTGTTTACGCTAAACAAGTAAAGGACACATCAAAGAAAAAGTGAACAACCTACTGGCGATTAGCAAGGCAAATGAATAGAAAAGTGAATAAATAAACTAAATAGACGAAAATAATAATAAAATAATAATAAAAAAAAATAAACAAAACTAATAAAAAAAATCATAACTCGACCATCTTATGGTCTCTACTATCTTATTATCCAAAATATTAAACAAAATGAACTTAGAAGTATATTTTAAATACGATTCTGTACAACCGCTGTTTGACAAAAGAGGTTGAATGTAACCCCGATTTACATTTTAAAGCCTATAAATCCCGAGAAACACAGAAGGAAGCGAAATTACGCTATTCATTCAACTGTTTGGCTTCTAGAGAAGGAATTGGTCCGCACTTTAACGCATTTTTACGTACAGAGTTAGAAATACAGCGACTCGACCAACTCTCCGACCCGACCGCGTCTCCCGGATTTACCCTAGTGTCTTATAGATTTTTTTTTTTAATTTGGCCTTGTTCTGCTGCAAAGTGCAAGGGTCAACTTCGAGGCTACTTTATCAACGTAATATGACGGCAGTGGCAATGATCGTGGCCCCGTTTAATGCACAGAATTGACGGAAGCTTGCCGACGAATGACTAGGAAAAGGAAGGCACTGGATTCGCCTCGTCACAGAGCAGCGCACCTTGAATCGTGACGAATGATCGTCGGCTTTAATAACAGAAAGCATCTAGACGGTTACTGCATCGCTATTTTCTAATCTCGGGGAAGAATGCAGGCAATTTATGCGAGCTATTAAATTTCTCTCGCCGCTATTACCGCTCCGAGCCTCTCGATTCTCCCATCGCTATGCATCGATCCCTGCGCGCCTCGGGTTTCAATGAAAATTATTTATCATCTGCGGAGACAATGGCCCTCGAAAAATCCTGGCCGCACCCTCTCACCGATTCACCGCGATAACCAATTATTTGGCCGTTCTGTTCAGCGCGCGTTTAACGCGACTAGTAGTTGCACAGCTCCTTGTCGCTGCGGGATAAAAGGGAACGACAAAAGGAGAAAGTTCAGTGACTTGATAAGGTGCAGTCTCGCGGACCCTTCCCTTTTACGTTCGCGGCGACGATACGTGTAGAAAGTGCGATTGCACTTTTTTTTTTAATGGCCTCGAAAGTTGCAGAGAAACGTAGGGTTATCGAAGGGACGTATCGGTGACGTTTCTCGGAACTGATTTTCTGGCAGAGAGAATCTCCCAATTGGAACAAATTCTCCGTTTTAGAATCTTAGAGTGTCGGCGATGAATTAATAGAAAATAATGGAATGTTAGCTGGAAGGAACGAAGAGTGGGTCACGTTGCTCGCGAAACAGTACGCGGTTGGTTCTTCGCTAATTGTAAGTTCTGCGCGCGCGCGCAACGCGTTGACCAGGATCGAGGAAGGCACAATGGATTTCCGGTACGCTCGTTTCCATCGAGGTATGAGCCTCGTAACACATTAGTCGTTACATAAAACCCGTTTGCCCGCTAACGCGCGCTAGGTTGCACTTCCCAATTACGTTTAGCGAACCGTCCGTCACGGTTTCCGAATCGATTTCAATTACGATTGTCGGCCGCTTGGGGTTACAATCGCGCCGCGGGTCGCCTGATTATTAGCGGAAAGACTGAAGCAAACCGTTTAAGAAACGTGGATGAACGATCATTGGAAGAGCGTGAAGCGCAACACCGACTTTCGAGAACCTTTTTCCAACTGATTTCATATTCTCAACGAATCGCGGCCGATGCTCGGGCGTGCTGGACGTAATGGCGAGCGCGGAACACGCCTGTCATGCAGCTATGCATAAATCTTTCGATACCTCCTGCGAGGAAATTGTATTTCAGTGTCATCGCGTCGAGCCGAGGAAGCTACAGTCGATGGAGATTCATTGGAGATCTTCTAAACACGAAGGGAAGTGAAGGATAGAGAATTGAGGGACCAAAAGATTGGAGAAAGCTAGAAAATTGGTGAAGTAGAAGGCCAAAAACTGACGTTTGGAAGACCTGAAGAATACGTTTTATTCGTGAAGTATGACGGTTGATTTTTCGTGAGCGATAATGAGGTGTATGCGTTTTTTGTTATGATTTTTTGTAAATAATGGGGTTTTCCCGTAAGTTAAATAAATAAATAAAGATTAGAAAGCTAGAAAACACAAAATTCCCCTCGAATCTCCACCGAGAAGCCACTACAATCCCCGCGCATCTAATCACCAACTCACAACCCTTCACATATTCATTTACCTGCCCCAGGTGACGTTCTTCCTGGCCCTGCTGAGCCTGGCCGCCAGCAGCTGCAGCTCCGCGGACCTGCCGAAGCCTAGCTACGCCAGAACGATGCTGAAGGTGTCTCGCAGCCTCCCAGGCGAAACCGAGGAGCTGAAGGTACGAACGAGCGAAGGTAGCATGGCCACCCTGATCGTGAAAAGGCGGGACAGAACGTTCTCCGATGAAGCGGCCGCCGGCGACCGTTCCAGCAGCCCTCTGGAGAACCAGAAGCTCAGTCTCGACGAGAAACGCGAGAACGCCACGCTACTAGACGCGACCAAAGTGCCGAAGAGCGAGGCAAGGACCAAGGAAGAAGTGAGGAGGCTGGAGGATGCTCAGATAGCGCAGCTCAGGAGCAAATTCTCCGAATCCGAGGATCAGAGGAGCACCGCGAGTAGAGGAAACGCGGCAGCCACCGAGAGGACCCCGACGTCCGAGAGGATTTCTGGCAGGGATCGAGCGGTGCACGAGAAGAATATCGATTATGGCAGCTGGACGCCGCTGAACACGAACGGAAGAGCCGTGGAGCTGCAGAGATCGACCACCGAGGAGTACCAGAGCTGGAAACCCCTTCAGAGCGATCTCAAGGCCAGCACGGAAGGGAGGACCGACTACGCCAGGTTCGAGCCAGCTCTTCCAACAAGTGGACTCGTCCTGATGCGACATTTCCAGGACCGATCGCAGAGGAACCTGCCGCTGAACGATCGGCCGGAGGACGGGGCTCGCTACGCGTTCCTGCCCCATCAGATTCGCTCCTCGAGGACGAACATCGGCGCTAATGTGTCCAAGAACAGGGACGCGAAGAACGTGCCGCCTGAGGTGATCGTCAGGTCGGAGATAAACGTGAAATCGAACTCGAAACGATCGCCGATGACCATCGACAGGGACGGCACCCCGGTTATACACGGGAAAAGGGTTCCCGACGAACCTATCGACAAGATCCAAACCTGGCGCAACGCTAGGGTGATTAACAACAAGCTGATCCACGAAACCACACCTGCCGAGCCTTTGGAAGCCTCCACGAGCTTCTATCCCACGGAGAGCGTGGCGGAGAAGCAGAGGTTCGAGAGGTTCTTCAAGACGGTTAATCGAAGGTGCGTTATTCAGCTTGTTATTAAGTAGAGTTTTTAGTTTGGAAACGAATGGACAAGCTTGCGGGACTTATTCTACTCGGCTTTTAGGAGGGAAAACAGAGATGTTTTGAGTGTACTCCTTCCGGTGTCGAGTCACGAACGCTTCTCTTGAACGGCAGAGAAAAAGCGATTGTAACTCCCAGAGGGGGTGTGTTTAGACACGCGAGAGGACCATTTTAAGGATGTGTTGAATCTATCTTCAATGTGGTTTCAGGTTGATGAAAATTTGTGAGATTGTTCTTTTTAATCTTCCTGATGTGCTGCAAAAATTTTAAACGATTTCACTAGACGCTTGCTGAGTTATAACGATTTTAATTTTCACTGGTTTTACACGTAGGTACTCTTAGGGAAAGAGACGGTCTTGACAGATAAAGCAGCTGAAAAAATATCGACGAAATGGTACCAATGTTTCCAAATTTTTTTTTACATGTAGTATATGGATAGAAGAAAAGATCTGCCGAGTTTCCATTATTTTCGTTACACTGTTTTAAAGAAATAAATTATGACTTGAGAATATCGCGAATCCCAGGCATTTTCACTGCCAAAAGTTTAGCAAATAATGCTTGAAGATGCATTTGTAAAGCGAGGAATACCTTCCTAGGAGTAAAAATAATACTCCAACTGTCGTTCGAGTTCTTTACATCTAGATTTACTATCCGCAGATTAAACGTAGATATTCAAGTATTTCAAATTTCATATAATTTTGTCTAATACCGTGCGTCCGATACATCCTCAACCTGCGATGGGAGTAGAACGAATTCCATAGACTATGATAGTAGGATAGAAGCCTATAGGAGAACAAAGTCGAGTTAGTCGATGATTTTCCACGAGTTCGTTGCGCAGGTACGGCAAGGACATGGATGAGGATGGGAAGAACGTCTTCTTCGAGTGGGACCCGAGCAACTACAAGAACGAAGCCCTGAAAGCTGAGGTCTACGAGGCAAGGAACGACAACTACCGAGCCAGCGCGCACAAGCGGATGCTGCAGTCCGAAGGCGTGCCGGTGTACCCCGTCTCCCAGCTGTACACCCCGGAGAGCCAGAAGATCGCCCCGGTTGCGTTGAAACCCGGCGCCAGGGCGCCGGTGCTCCAGTACGCTCATCCCGAACTCGGGGTCCAACCAGCCAAGATCCTGAAGAACGAGAAGAAACGGCCGGACAACTTCCCCGAGAACCAGTACTCGTTCACCGAGCAGAGGCAGAAGAAGAAGTACGTGCTGAACGACAAGAACATCGTCGACAGCTACACCACGAAGAACTACTACCCGAACCAGCACTTCTACGGGCTGAAGCGGCCGAACGACGCGCCCTTCTGGGTCAAGATATCCGAGAACCTGAGGAGCCAGTTCTCCAACGGCGTGAAGAAGGTGTCGCAGTTCACGCGGCCGGTGATAGACCCCCTGGTGGAGGCCACGCACAAGATCTCCCAGAACCTGGGCCTGTCCAAGGGCAAGGAGGCCCAGGACAAGATCGGCACCGTCGCTACAGGCGGCAGCATCCTCATACCAGCCTTGGGACTGGTGGCTTCCGGCGCTGCTCTGGGTATCGGAGCCGTGGCCGTCGGCAGGTACCTGGACGTCGACGTCCTCAAGCGATCCAACGACGCGGCTCAAGTCGAGTATCAAAGAGCCATGAACGGGGATGGATCGTTCCTCGAGGAACTGGAGGATCGAAGTGTCAGGGCGGCGAGCGGAGGAGCTATGTACCTCCTGGAGAACGTCCCGCAGAATGATGATACTCGGGTAGCGAGCCAAACTGGGGCTGCGGGGAAGCAGAGCAGTGTGCTGGTGATCCTCGACGAGGGTCGGATGACAGAGAACGAAGGGAAGAGCAGGAGGAGAAGGAGCCTGAATTACCTGGACATCTTCCAGGCAGAGGGGAACCTGAAGAATCTGGTGCGGAACAAGCGACTGCAGAGGAAGGGAGCGGACTCGATGAGCGAGATCGTGGAGATCGATCTTCCTCTTCGCGAGGGCAGCATCGATGTAACCGAGCTGCTTATTCCGAGGAAGGAGGACCAGGGTGGCGCGGGGAAGGACAAGGAGCCGACGATTCTGATCGTCGAGGATGGCTCCGCGCCTCTGGAGCTCTTGGGGAAGAGCTTCGGCGCCGGGGTAGCTGGCGGAAACGATCCGGGGAGCGTGGCGAGGAACTCTGTGGATGGCAGGGACGAACGGAGGAGGAGAAGGAGCGTGGAGGGCGATCAGGAACTCGAGGACGCTCTGCAGAACCTGGAGAACGCCGAGGTGGCGGAAGTGGCTCACATCGACGGCGATTGGACCAACACACCCTGCGCTAAGAGGCTATTCTGCGACGCCATGGTGCAGAGGGGTCCCGACGCGGTTATACTCATGGAGAAGAAAATGGCTGCCCTTCTGGGCCTGTGAGTATCCCAGCTGGATTCCTGCCAGTTGCTTTGCCACCGATTAGGGAAATTCCCCGGACACTGGCTCGTTACGCGTTAGAAAATAGCCGGAAGCTTCGTAATTCCACCGATGATATAATAACGCTGCCCTCGTTAACTTATGGTTACGCAGCTGTCTACGTTTGGGTGGCGGATAATCGCCGCGAGGTTTCCTGACGGGCGCGGGAGAATCGTGGGAACGCGTTTGCTTTCGGAATCGGGTAGGTAAAGCGTCGTTTTTTAGCAACTCTGCTAAGGAGAGGAAAAATAACAAATAGGTACGTGTTTCTTTATTTTAGCCAGTTCGCATATTTAGGCGGTGAAACCAGCAAAAGTTCCTATTGTTAGTTTATCAAGTTTTATTCAACCCAATGTTAGAATATACTTTAAACAAAAAACAAGAATTTTTGGTACCTCTTCTTATGAACTTTGAGGGATGATTTCACCCCCTAAATATGCAAACGGGTAAAAATAAAAAAGCACGCACCTATCTGTTATTATTCGGTCCTCTAAAACATATCCGAAAATCAAAGCAATCGGAGGCGAACACCTGAAAACCTCTCCCAGAGTGGAGAACCAGTAGGAACTACCTGAGAATTAATTAATTAATTAATTATGCTTAACTGGAATTTATTCGCCTCTAAGATAACTTTAGCTAAGGAGACGAATGAATCTTCAACAGCCCTGGAGATTCGATCGAACTCTCCTGATTACTGCATCCCAAATTGAAACGATAAACATCATCGCTTTCGGCAGCGCATACAAAAAATTCTTAATGACAGCAAGAAAGCCGCGTGGTTCGTCTTTCGATTTTCTACAAGCCCGTGACTCATGGACTTTTCCCGACACGCGCGTGGCCCGCGCCATGGCGAATCGCGCCTAGTCTCGTATGCACGGAGTGAAACTGTGCTAAGAGGTAAAAGTCGAATCAGTCAGTAGGACGTCGCCGGCGAAAGCTGGAAGAAAGTTATCTGTTTCTCGCTACGGTTCCGTCTGGCCGAGTCTGTTCTTCGATTTTCTCGGTTGCGTGACGCCTCGACTTATCGAGCATAATCATTTTGTTTGCACAGCACTGGCGGCGATTAAAGGATGCTACGAGATCCACGCATCGTGGCGAAACCGGTCGATTCTACGGCTGTTGATTTCGAACCGTCCTTCCAAAGTATCAACTAGGATAAGGGACCCAATTACTGTCACCTTAAGCTGTTTTACTTAAAATAACGAATAAATAAACTGTAGTATATAATCTATAGTATAGATTATAGGTCGAGTTACATAATTCTCTTTGTGTGTGACTTTACACCGCTTATTTATTCGTTATTTTAAGTAAAATAGCTTAAGGTGTAAGTAATTGGTTAGGTGTCAGTAATTGGGTCCTTTACCCTACCGTTGCTAGAATAGAATACCGCAAAGAATAGTACCTACAATTCAACTGTAATTCCAATCGATGGGAGAATTAGCAATGGGCACCTCGATTCCCATAAATCAAACGTAGATCCTCATTCTGTTCGATCAAATCCCTTCGATTGAATTTCTAAAACCACTGGATCCTCGTCCACGACTTTCAACGAGCCAATCCCCAATTTCACCGCGCGATCGTCTTTCAATATTAACTTCCGACCCCGATAGCCGTCACAGCGGTTTAATTAACAAGCACGAGTGGCGGGTCGTAAAGCATGCGGGGTTACCTCATCCCATTACCTATCAATTATACTTTCTTGCCAGGTATCGATGCTTCCAGGCTCGACCAGTGCCTCCAAGCTTTCTAACGAATTTCTATTCATCGTTAATCGTCGGTGTTTGCATATCATTTACAGAATCCAGCCGGTGGCAGCTGTACAGGTGTCCAACCACTTCCAGGAGGTGATGGACGCCGTGCGAAGACACGACTGCTCCAGCTTCCTGTGTCCCCAGGCCAGGCCTGGCAACGTCTTCTTCTGACTTCGTCTTCGGCCCACGGTGCTCTCTTGCCGTGGAAAGCGGGGCTGAGGAATCGTTGGTTTCACGGGCGGTGAAAGCTTCCGCAAGGATCACCTCAAATTCCAACGATTTTTCATTCCGTTCGCTCGCGATTCTAACGGACTTACCTACGATTCCATTCGTTTCGACTCGATTCTGTGGCCTGTACCGGCGATTCCATTTCGATATTGATTATGATGACGGCTTGCGTTGAAGTTGCAGAGATCTGGATTGCATTTAAACGTGATTTCAGGGAGACCGATTTAGTTTAATCAGGATCGCAGGAATTCTTATTGAAAACCACTAATTTGAAGGGTCTGATCGAGATAATGATAATGTTGAATTAAGGGGCGGAGATTTGATGATTTTGATTGTAGTGGGATGTGATTTCGAGTTGTTTTGTAATGTTTATGGGGGGGGGTTGGAAGTTCCCGGAGGAATTCTCGAAACGAAAGGAATGAGGCTCGAACGAGGGCGAATTTCCATGGAGATTTTATGGATAGAAGAGATCGCGAGAGGGTCTGCGAACCTAAACTGTACATATCTGCCACCTTGGCCAGCCTATTTAATGAATCACTTAAGCTCGTAAATTGAGAGACTAGTAATTAGGGGAGGGATCGATGAAAGACGATTCAGAGACCGTGAAACGGGGTAGCTTAAACTTGACCTAAACTGTAGAAGTTAGATCAGTTTATGCATTCGGTGGTACAATTTTAATGAGAGATTCGGGTCAAATTTGAGTCTCCCTGCGGTCTTCTTGTCGCCTGATTGTGAGTTTCAATGAATTTGATCCATCTTTATCTTGAAAACGCGAATAAGTCGCAAAGATCTGGACGGATCGAACGATGTCTCGCGGAGATTGGACGACACGTTCTAACGTTACTAAAAATAGATATTTATTTCATTTGATCGCATATTTCCCGTGAAGTATATAACTAACGAGCGAGATAAAGTTTCTAGTTTCTAGAACACGATGCATCGAATATTTGTATAAGTTAGCAATAAATGGTATTTTTTACAGTATTATCAACACGTGTAATTATTTAATTCCCACATTTAATGAAGCATAAAAGACTTTGATACCTTTAAAAACAGTGGTGATAGCGGAAGCTGTTATTACACAGACACGAAGGTGTTTGTAGAAAATACACATTTTTCCACCTGAACACATCAGTCTCTTGTACCATAGATCCACGGATCTTCGAATGCAAGTGATGATACTCCACGTTCAGAGAATAAAATTCTACGTCTATAGAAGCATTACGACGAACTTCATCCGCCAAAGAGTCACGCGGAAAGCAACTTGCATTTGTCAGTAGGAACGAAGGGAAGAAAAAACTTTGGAAATCCATGTGAGCACGGACAAAGGGCAATGGCGATGGCTAGATATCGAATTCAATAAATTATTCAATGAAGTGAAAAGAAGCGTTTCGAATGGTAGATGAACTTCAAGGCAGTCGAACTGCCAGGCTCCCCTTCTACTTGCCTTCGTAATATTTTCTAGGGGGTGGCTCCTAAGTTTTTTAGTCGGGCATGCGTCCTCCCCGTGGACAGTAGGAGAAATGACAGCCAGGAATTTAGTATCGAAGACACTTCGCCGTGCAGTTCAAGTGCGTGAGGTACCGATGGATCTCGATCAAGGTATGAGCCACGAAGTTCAAGCATAATATCGTGACTCCTGTGAAACGTTCGGTAAATCCTAATTCCTTGACGATCATAAGTCGAAAGGAATAATTGCAGAGAAAAATGTCACGCGAGAACATTCTGCCGTTCTTAATTTCACGAGTCTCGAACTTCTCTTCAGTTTTCGCGTAACGGGAATGTGACAAGGGGCACCTGCTGAGCTGCAGGAGAAGAATGTGAACCCACTTTCGAGAAGATAAATGTCTGAATTAGTATTTGACAGATTTCACTTTGGCTCGTCTGGTTTGTACAGATCTGAGTCTGGCGCTCGGATGGAACCGAGTGAACCTGAAGCTCGTCGGCATTTGGCCTGAACCGACGGCAATCGAGGATTCATCATTGAGTTACACGTCTCTGATAATTATCCTGTGGATGATCACCTTCATAATTCTGCCGCAGACCACGTATCTGTTCATGTTAAACGGGGACCTGGACCTGATCACGAACAATCTGTGCGTGGCTAACATCCCCACGACCAACGCGATCGTCAAGATCCTCATCATTTCGTATTACCGAGAAGGTATAACTAAAACCAAATAGGAACCTCGATTCTGCGGTAACAATATTGTAGCGGACCGAAGAATTCCGTCCCATAGGCTTGGGATAATCCATGCTGGCATGTTATCCACGAATCTGTTGTCTGTATTGGAAGGTCTGAAACCCATCGTGAAGTGTTTCTACGACGACTGGCGCCGCTCGAAAACTGAAGAAGAAAGGACTGCCATGCTAACCGCTGCCAAAGTCTGGAGATTCATATCCACATCGTGCACCGTGCTAACTCACATGCTCGTCACGGTTTTCGTGAGCATTCGAGCCTTCATAATCTACACGTGTGACCGAGACCAAGAGACGCAGGACCAGTTGCTACTGTACCATGGATATTTCCCTTTCAACATTCGACCAACGTCGATTCTAGTGCTGACCAACGTGGGCCAGGCTGTTGCTGCTTATTGCGCCACGATCCCCTACACCGGCGTCGATGCTTTTATCGCTATGCTAGTGCTGCACACGTGCAGCCAGTTCCAGAACCTGAGACGGAGGCTGGAGGGATTGATGGATGAGAAGAATGGGACCAGAAGCATCGATCAGATTCAACCGGAGCTGATTTGGATTGTCAACAGACACGAGCATCTTAATTGGTGAATTATACATTCCCACCTATGGTGACGTGTTACGTTTTCAGGGGAGTTAGTAAATTGAAATTTATTTTCTTAGGGTTGCTAGCAGAATCGAGAAGTACTTTAACATACTGATGCTGATTCAGGTGCTGCTCAGTACCATCGAGATATGCTTTCAAGGTTCCTTATTCTTCAATGTAAGTAGCGATGACGATTTTATATGAAATGAAGCTTGAGTATGCAGTTGCAACTTGGAAAAATGTGCTAATGAAGCATGATGGGTTTAGACGAGATTTAAAAGAGTGGTGTTTATAGGTAATACTGCAGAATGAGGATGGAATTTGGAATTTTCAACTGGTATTCTTTGTGCTATTCGTATCCTTCGTCGTGGTGCATATATATCTTTACTGTTACGTAGGAGAAATGCTGCTTGTACAAGTAAATATCGCATCCTCATAGTCGTGTAACATAGATTGCGATACTATTTCTCATTTTCAATGTAAATTCTATATCGAACATGTTTCAAGTCGTCCTATTTTCATACACTAGCGGACAAAAAAAATTGCCACTTTTTCCAACCACCCTACGTTTATTACTTTTTAATATCAACTTAAAACTGCAGTATGTGCCTAATATACATATCCTGAAAGTGAATTAAAAGCTGTAGAAAACCCAGTTACAGTTGAATTTATTTAAATAACAAACAAGAACCCTACATCAAATTAAACGAGACATCACATTTTTAAAGCCAACAAAAAGTTACCACTTTTGAAAAAAAAATCTAATATTTTGTGGGGGCACCTTTTGCTTTTAGAACAACCTAAAAAGTTCATAAACGTGGTAACTTTTTTGTCGGGCCCAAAAATGTGTTATCCAGTCCAATGTCGTATAACTCTTTTGTTTGTCAGTTAAAGAAATTCAACTCTAACTGAGTTTTATACAGCTTTAAATTCTTCATCAGAATATGCATATTAAAAATACCACAGTCCCAAATGTATGCTAAACAATAACCAAAATAGAACAACTCGAAAGAGTGGTACCTTTTTATGTCCGCTAGTGTATCTACGTGCATGTATTTGAGAACACTTCTATGTTCCAGTTCACGTGAAATAAAATTTTGGAGTATGCGCTTTACAGAAATATGTTTCAGAGCAACGGCATGGCAAATTCTGCTTATAATTCGACTTGGTTCAACGTTTCGTCCCAGGACGCCAAGTGCCTTTTATTCATCATGAACAGATCTATTCGGCCACTTCGGTTGACTGCAGGAAAATTCGGAACATTTTCCATAGAAATGTTCAGTGCGGTAAGCGCATGTTCTTCACTGGAATTCAGCATGCACTCACATCATCTGAATCAATTAAGGGAGGGAATACTATTTTTTAGGCCTATAAACATAGCAAATTTGGGGATTTTTTTTAAGACACTGGTGATTCGATTCATTTGAAATTTGGACCATGTTTTTATACATCTTTAACGATGTTGCAGTTTTTTTTTTGTTAATTTTTATTCATGAATATAGGAGTTATGCTCTGTATATTTATCTTCTAGGTAATCCGAAACGGAAAAATGAAATGGCGTTTTACTTTATACATATGTAGCTTCGGTTTCGTGAACCAGAATAAAACAAAAAAATTTATTGAGGAGAGTGGTGAGGTTTCAAATTGAAAGGTCGAGACCTTTAATTTTTGCAATCAAATTTTTCGCCAATTTTCCTATGTAACAAAGTATACTTATAACTTATCCGTATTCTGGTTCGTCAAATTGAAGCTACATACGTATACCTAAGGTAAAACTCCGCCTCATTTTTCTGTTCCTGATTACCTGAAAGATGCATAAAAACATGGTACGAATGTGAGATAATTCGAATCGTCAATTTCTTAAGAAAAAAAATAATTCCGAATTTCGCTACGTGTATAACCCCAAAAAATAGGATTCCCCGCTTAACATAACTTTCAGCGATGTAAAGAGAAGCTAAACAGAAAAACAATCTCCTCGTTACAGATCCTGCGAACAGCAATGGGTTACCTTTCAGTTCTACTAACAGTTTCAGGCGGTAACGTCTGAATCTTCGCAGTACAAACACAAAAATAAACATCCTAATTAGAATCACTAAAATACAATTTAGACGGATTCAAAAAGTTACACGATAATTCTGACTACATTCGATGTTCTCTTGAAATTTCCGCCACGGATTGCGTCGTTTGTTATCGTCGAAATAAACGAATCTACGACTCTACGAAGTTCAGAGAAATAATTTCACTCCCACCCAAATGTTCTTCGACGGAACAAAAAATCCCTTGCTTCATGTTCAATAAATAATCTGATATTTGCAGTGCAATCGGAACACGTATTATACATAGGCATTACACGCGGCAAAATAAGTATCTCTGACTCGTGCTTTATAAACACCTGTAATTGAATCAATACAATGTGAGTAGGTACTCACCGTTTTCAGTCACGATGCACAGGAAGACAAGAAGATTGGTTCGACGATTTCATGATTCTGATACTGAAAACGTGGCGTCTGCACCGGCATCGCGTGCACTCTGGAACAGCACTGGAAAGACGAGCAATTAGAAATTTGAAACACTAGAAAATACAGTGCACATTGCGCGTTTGCTTAAAAGCGAGACTAGGCGCACACTTAAGTATACACGTAAGTACACATTTGTCCACGTGCTCACATCCATGTCTCTTTGGACATAGATCCACGCGGTTTCGAATGCAAATACTGATACACCAGGTTCCGCGAACAGAACTTTTTGTCGATTCGACCGCTGTTCAGAATTTTATCCCACAACGAGTGACTTGGAAAGTAAGTTGCTTTCTTCAGTGAAGACGAGGAATAGAAGAAACTTTGGAAGTACATATGAGCACGGGTGATGGACTATACCGTTTGCTGGTTAACGAATTCAATAGATCATTTATTCAACGCAGCAAACAGAAGTGTTTCGAGTGAGACATCAGCCTAAAGGCAGTCGAACTGCCAGCACCCCCTTGTACTTAACTTTGTTTTATTTTCCAGGGATGGCGGTTAACTTTTTTTCTTTTAAACGAGCATGCGCCCTTTCCATAGCTAGTAGGAGAAACGATACCCAGGAATTTCGTATCGAGGTCACTTTGCCGTGCAGTTCGCGTGCGTGAGGTATCGATGGATGTCGATCAAGGTACGAGACAGAAAGTACCTACGAGCATAATTTCGCGATAGATACGCGCATAGATATCTCTCACTAGTCGCGACAGTCTACCACACAATGCTCGCGTAACGGGAATGTGACAAGGGGCACCTACTTAGCTGCGGAAGAAGAATGTGAACCCAGTTTTGAGAAGATTCCCTACAATCTGAATTAGTATTTGATAGATTTCACATTGGCTCGTCTGCTTTGTACAGATCTGAGCCTGGCGCTCGGATGGAACCGAGTGAACCTGAAGCTCGTCGGTATTTGGCCGGAGCCGACGGCAACCGAACATCCATCGTCGAGTTACACAGCCGTGACAATAATCCTGTGGGTGACCATCTTCATAATTCTACCACAAACCACGAATCTCTTCATGGTAAACGGGGACCTGGACCAGATCACGAACAATCTCTCTTTGGCTAACATCCCCACGATCAACGCGGTAGTCAAGATCTTCGTCACTTGGTATTACAGAGAAGGTAGGATTAAAACGAAAAAGGGGAGGTTCGTTCCCACGCCAGGACTTAGATTACTGTAATCGTTGCATGTTATCAAGAATCTATTTTATTTTTTTGTACTGTAAGGTCTGAGAGTCCTCGTCAAGAGTTTCTACGACGACTGGCGCGGCCCGAAAACCGAAGAAGAAAGGACTACTATGCTAAACAGGGCCAAAGTATCGAGATTCATATCCACATGGTGCACGGTGTTAACTCAGACAATGGTCACGGCTTACCTGAGCCTACGAGCCTTTACGATCTACGCGTCGGACCGAGGCGAAGAGAAGCAGGACCGTTTGGTAATGTACCCTGGATATTTTCCTTACAACGTTCGACCAACGCCGATTCTAGTGCTGACCAACCTGGGCCAGGTGGTTGCTGCTTATACCGCTACGATCCCTTACACCAGCGTCGATGCTTTTATCGCTATGCTGGTGCTGCACACGTGCAGCCAGTTCGAGAATTTGAGAATGAGGCTGGAAGGACTGATGGATGACAAGAATGGGACCCGAAGCGTGAATAACGTTCGAACGGAGCTGGTTTGGATTGTCAAGAGACACCAGCATCTCAACTGGTGAACGATACTTTTCTACATTGTGGCATTGTCTTTTCAGGGGAGATAGTAAATTGATTTATTTTTTTCTTGTTATAGGGTTGCTAGCAGGATCGAGGAGTACTTTAACATACTGCTGCTGCTCCAGATGCTGCTCTGTACCGTCGAGATATGCTTCCAAGGTTTCTTATTCTTCAATGTGAGTATCCCTGGCGATTTTGTATGCAGCGAAATTTTAGTATGCAGTTGCAACGTGGAAAGATATGCTAATGAGGTGTGAAGGGCTTAGGGAGGATTTAGGAGAGTGATGTTTGTAGGTGATACTGCACAATGAAGATGGAATTTGGAACTTTCAGCTGGCGTTCTTCGTGCTGTTCGTGAACTTCATCGTGGTGCATATGTATATTTACTGTTACGTAGGCGAAATGCTTCTTGTCCAAGTAAGTATTAATAATAATAATAATAATGGAATAATAAAAACCATATTCATAGTTGTGTAACATATGCGGTTAAGGTAATGTTTCTCATTTTCAATGTAAATTCTTCAAAAGGAGGAGGGTACTAAATTTGTCGCATATATTTGCTTAGGTGCACCGATTTCGATAATTCTTTTTTTATTTGAAAGCGTATGGTTACCATTTTAGCACCGACTTAAAAACAATTATTTTATTCTTTTTTAGCGCACCTTTGAAGTCGGTTTTTACTTTTTTTAAAAAGCTTATTATTATATCTATGCGCACGTATTTGAGAAGTTTTCCGTGGTACAAGTCGCGTGAAATAAAAATAACGTGCTCTCCATAAATGCATCATGAGTACGTGATCGAAATTTCACACGAACAACCATCCTTTTTTTAGTGTATTCTATATTTCAACGTCCCAGAACTGTAATGCTCAAAATTCCAATCTCCTAATATTTCAGTGCACCAATAGTCGTACCAATACTCTCAGGTCCCAATACTCTACTGCCCAAATGCCGCCAAGACCTTTCTCTTTCAGTGGAGCAACTGCCACTTTACAGAATATGTTTCAGAGTAACGGAATGGGTATTTCTGCTTACAATTCGACTTGGTTCAACGTCTCAGCCCAGGAAGCTAAATGTCTCTTAATCATAATGAGCAGATCCATTGTTCCACTTCGTTTGACTGCGGGAAAATTCGGCACGTTTTCCATGGAAATGTTCAGCACCGTAAGTGTGTGTTAATGGCACTGGAACGCAACATGCGCTCTCATCTTGTGAATCGGTTCCCTCGGAAAGAGGGACTAAACGGAAAAACGATCTTGTCGTTTCAGATCCTACGAACAGCAATGGGTTACCTTTCGGTTCTACTAACCGTTTCAGCTGGAAACGACTGAATCTCCTCAGTACAAACAGAAAAATAAACACCCTAATTAGAATCACTAAAATATCAGTTATTCGATTCACCTAGTTCCACACAATAGTTCGGAATGCGTTTAATTCCTCGATAATGTTGAATAAAAATCTAATATTTACAGTGCGATGGGAATATGTATTACTCATATGATAATCGATAAATATATTTGATATATTATTTGACTTTGGCCCTATTTAGCGGGTACAACTAAGTCGATAAAATATAAGTAATCGCCATTTTCAGTCACGATTCACAGCCGCGCACGAAGATCCCTGGTTCGACAATTCCACGATTACGATTAGGTATGAGAATTTGGAGTCGGCACCCACATCAAGCGCATTCAGAAACTGCACTGCCAACCCGAAGGATTACAACTCATTAGAGACTTGAAAAACTAGAAAAACAAAACCTGCTCGACGCAACGAGAATTGTGCGAGTTTTTCTCACCTACTTTGTAAAAATTTTGCAATTCATTTCTCAGTACAACGGCAGAATAATATTGTAAAAGCAGAACGAAGAAGATGCAATAAAATGGGATCGAAGTTGTAACTGTCTAATTCTCTCATTTTATGAAGCATAAGAGAACTTTCATACCTTTAAAAATGGTGATGAAGCCGGAAACTGATATTAGGTAAACTTGAAGCATTTGGAACCCACGTATTTGCAGTAGGTAAATATAAATTTTTCTACGTGACCACGTCCATGTCTCTTTGCACATAGATCTACGCGTCTTCGAGTGCAACTAATGATACCCCACGTTCAGAGAATACAATTTTTCGTCTATAGAACCACTACTAAAAACTTCATCCCCCAGAAGTCACTTGGAAAGCAAGTTGCATTCGCCAGTGGAAACGAAGGAATGAAGAAACTTTGGAGGTGCGACAGAGCACACGGAAAGTTAAATGGCGTAGACTGGTTGACGAATTCAATAAATTATTCAATTGGGCGAAAAGAAGCGTTTCGAATAGTAGATGAGTTTCAAGGCAGTCGAACTGCCAGGCTCCCCTTCTACTTGCCGTCGTAATATTTTCTAGGGGTGGCTGCTAACTTTTTTTTAGACGAGCATGCGTTCTTCGCATGGGCAGTTGGAGAAACGGCGGCCAGGAATTTAGTATCGAAGACAGTTCGTCGTGCAGTTCAAGTGCGCGAGGTATCGATGGATGTAGATCAAGGTACGAGCCATACAGTTCAAGCATATTTTCGTGATTCACGCAAAAGGTTCTGCAAGCCCTAATTCCTTTGATGATTACAACCCCAAAGGAATAAGTACAGACACAAATATCTCACGAACATCTACTGCAATTAGTAATTTCACGAGTCGCGGTAGTCTACATAATGTTCGCATAACGAAGATGTGGTAAGTGGTACATTCCGAGCTGCTAGAGACGAAATGTGCAACGTAGCTTCGAGATGATAAGTAGCTGAATTAGAATCTGTCGGATTTCACTTTGGCCCGTCTGCTTTACATAGATCTGAGACTGGCCCTCGGATGGAACCGAGTGAACCTGAAGCTCGTCGGTATTTGGCCGGAACCGACGGCAACCGAACATGCGTCGCGGAGTTACAGAACTCCGATAATTATCATGTGGTTGACCATCTTTAAAATTCTACCACAGATCACGGATCTGTTCATGTTAAACGGAGACCTGATTCGGATCACGGACAATCTGTGTTCGTCTATCATCCCCACTAGCATCGCGATCGGCAAGATCCTCGTCGTTTTGTATTACCGAGAAGGTACCTTAAAACGAGAAAGGAGCCTCGTTTCTGCGCTAACAATAACGTAGCAAACCGCAGAATGCGTGCCAGTAGACTTGGAATAATCAACGGTTCCATGTTACCGACGAATCTGTTGTCTGTGTTGGAAGGTCTGAGACTCCTCGTCAAGTGTTTCTACGACGACTGGCGCGGTCCGAAAACGGAAGAAGAAAGGACTGCCATGCTAACCGCTGCCAAAGTCTGGACATTCATATCCACCTGGTGCACCGTACTGTCTTACGTACTGATCACGGCTTTCGTAGGCGTTCGAGTCTTTATGATCTACACATATGACCGATACCAAGAGTCGCAGGCCCAATTTCTACTGTACCATTCGTATTTTCCTTACAACCTTCAAGTAACGTCGCTTCTGGTACTGACCAACGCTTGCCAGGCGGTTGCTTGTTGCTGCGATACGATTTCCTACGCCTCCATCGACGCTTTTATCTGTATGCTAGTGCTGCACACGTGCAGCCAGTTCGAGAACTTGAGAATGAGGCTGGAGGGATTGATGGATGATGAGAATGGGACCAGAAGCATGGATCACGTTCACACGGAGCTGGTTTGGATTGTCAGGAGACACGAGCATCTCAACTGGTGAACGATACTTTTCTACCTGTGCCGATGTGCTTTCACGGGAGATAGTAAATTGAATATTTTTTTTCTTCCTCTTAGGGTTGCCAGCAGAATCGAGGAGTACTTTAACGTACTGATGCTGATTCAGACGCTGCTCTGTACCGTCGAGATATGCATCCAAGGTTTCTCATTCTCCAATGTAAGTATCCATGACGATTTTGTATGCAATGAATTTTTTGTATCGTCGGTGTAAGTGCAAAATCGCGTATGAGCAGTTCGTACAGTTAGTAAAAAAGTATTTGTAAACTTTTTTACAGTTTAAATTCCCGAAATCAGCGATTTTCGACCTTAGTCTGCGATATTTAAACGTTCATAGCTCAGAGCAACGTTAACCGATTTTGATGAGATTTTAGACACGTCTGTAACTTACTTAAATCTACAAACCGGTTTTTTGAATTTTCATTACAGGCTCAGAAAAAGTTTTAAAAACGACCTTTACTATTTTCTTCGCTATTCCGACCAATTGCATTTTTTCAAAACGACGAAACACGTCATTTAGCAAACTAATCCCTCTAGCTTCTCAAAAAAACTCACGTCGTTTGGACTAATTCTACGAAAGTTATGAGATTTTAAAAAGTGTACAAATACTTTTTTTACTAACTGTAAATACCGCGATGCATTTTACCGATTTTACAGGAGGAGGAAGAAACTTAATATGTTAGCCATTTTAAGGGATTTCTTTGACTCAACTTTTTTGGAACAGCTTTAGCACTACTTGTAATAAATACTAACATCAATGGTGTGACTTTTAAAAAAAGCGAAACAGCGCTTGGCAACCGTGAACGCGGAATCTCAATTTTGCTACTTTTACAGATCCGCGATATTTACAAACTTCTGATACGCGGTTTTGCACTATCACCGACGATATACCGATGCAACATGGCGAAATATGCTAATGAGGTATAAAGGGTTTAGAGAGGATTTAGATGAGTGATGTTTATAGGTGATACTGCATAATGAGGATGGAATTTGGAACTTTCAGTTTGTGTTCTTCGTGTTGTATATAGGCTACGTCGTGGTGCATATATATCTTTACTGTTACATAGGCGAAATGCTTCTTGTCCAAGTAAGTATCGCATCCGGTTGATGCAAGCATCATACTCATAGTCGTGTAACATAGTTACGATTCTATTTCTGATTTTAAATGTAAATTGTGTATCGAACATGCTTCACGTCATCCTATCTTCATATCCATGCGCATGAATTTGCGAACGTGTCTGTGTTCCGATTCGCCCGAATTAAATGTGTTTCGTGAGGCGGCTATTGAAATTTTTCCCGAAAGAACGATCCAATGCACCGAAGAGCTTTCTCTTTCAGTACAACAACTGCCACTTTACAGAAATACAGGGTGATTCTCTAACTAGAGTCGTCGAAGGCGATGCCGCCAGCAATCACGCGCCTCGCTGAATTTCGGAGCCTTCGACACTCGGGATCAGCGGGGCCATACAATGTTGCGCACTAACCAGTGACGAATCTCTAATTCCGAATTTCTAATCAGATCTTTACAAAAGTGACATCACTCGATTCCTTGTTTCCCCGATGAAATTGGCTCGAAAAGGAACGTAATTTAGAGCATAATTAAGGAAATTAGTGAAAAATTGATTTGCATAATGTAAAATTAGCTTCGTTAAAAACAGCCCGATTTACAAGACTTTTGGTATGATTTTATGTATGTTTCAGAGTTACGGAATGGCTACATCTGCCTACAATTCGAATTGGTTCAACGTCTCGTCTCAGGAAGCCAAATGTCTCTTATTTATCATGCACAGATCTGTTCGACCACTTCGTTTGACTGCAGGGAAATTCAGCACATTTTCCATTGAAATGTTCAGTACGGTAAGTGGTTCACTCAAAGTCAACATGAACTCACATCTTCTGAATCAATTACCATACATTTGGTTTATCAAATTTATTCGCTTGTCGTTTCAGATACTACGAACAGCAATGGGTTACCTCTCGGTTTTATTAACAGTTGCAGCTGGTAACGACTGATATTCCCAGTAACAACAAAGATAGACGCTGCAATTAGAATCCCTAAAATACAATTTATACAGATGCACCGAGTTACGCGATAGTTCTGTATATATTCATACGAAGCTACGTCTCTACGAAGTTCAGAAAAATGATTTCACTCCCAGCCAAATGTTCTTCGACTGAATCGCAATAATTTAATATTTGAGGTGCGGTCGAAACACGTGTTACTCATATGACATTCGAAATATCTTTGATGTCTTTGACTTGTGCGTTATTAAGCGCGTATAACTGAATCAATAACATACAAGTACTTACCGTTTTCAATCGCGATGCACAACTGGACACGAACACCCCATGTTCGAAAATTTCATGATTACGATACCGAAGACCTGGAGTCCAACGCCACTGAAAAACAGAGCAATTGAAAATTATTAGAAACTTGCAACAGTGCGCCTTGTCTCTTAAAGAAGATACTAGGTTTGAAGTGATGATACTAAATGCGATCGAGATGATAAGCTGTTACGAAGTACACAATAAAGCAAATCGCCAGTGTGAGACCACTTAAAACTCGTAACTACCTGATTCCTCGTTCGGGCGTTTTGGGGTGGGGAAGGTACAGAAACGGTACACAGTCGCGAAAATTCCGGATGCATTGAGGAACGTTATGAAATGAAATTATTTATCAGCGAGAGTGATTTAAAGTACAAAAAAAACATCGAAATTGCAGTACAAGAAAATAATTATTTCTTAGTGCATTTCTAATAAAATCGTTTAACGTAAAATTTTTTATAAATTCTTTTTTTTATAGTTTTTAGTGTTTGTGGATTTACATTTTACAGCTCAGACTTCTTTACAAATATATTTTATTCTTGTATACAGTTTAACGGTTTGCTTAAACCCTAATTAAGTAATTGTATTAATTACTTATGTCACATTGTTTATGTTCACATCACCATTCAAGTTCAATAAATAATCTAATATTTGCAGTGCGATGGAAACACATATCACACATATGACATTCGATAAATATCTTTGACTTGTGCGTTATTAAAGTCGTATAACTGAAACAATAAAATATGAGTATTCACCTATTTCAGTCGCGATGCACAGTCGCACACGAAGGGAACTGGTGTTGCAGTAAGTCCATACCTCCCCGCTTCTTCGAATAAAACGAATGTTACTCCACGTTGAGAGAATGCAATTCTTCGTCTATAGAAGCGCTCGCGCCCCCCCATCGCCAAAGCGCCACTAGGCAAGCAAGTCCCCTTCTTCGGTGGAAACAAAGGAATGAAGAAACTTTGAAAGTACATATGAGGACAGACGAAGAGCTATGCTGTTTGCTAGTTAATGAATTCAATGGATTATTTATTCGATCCAGCGAAGAGACACGTTTCGAATGGTAGATAAGCTTAAAGGGAGTGCAACTACCAGCTCCACCCCTCTTCCATTTAACTACCTAGCAATTTCTAGGGGTGGCTGCTAACTTTTCTAGACGAGCATGCGTTCTTCCCACGGACAGTAGGGGAAACAACGGCCAAGAATTTCGCATCGAGGACAGTTCGTCGCGCAGTTCAAGTGCACGAGGTACCGATGGATCTCGAGCAAGGTACGAGACACAGTCCGAGCATAATTTCCTCGTTCCCGCAAAATGTTCTGTAAAACTTAATTCCTTCAAGATCACTAGTCGAAAGGAATAAGCACAGATACAAATACCTCGCGAAGATCTTGCGCAGATCGTAATTTCACGATTCGCGATCTTCTGTTCAATGTTCGTGTAAGGAAGATGTGGTAAGTGGACCCCAGTGAGCTCCTGAAGAAGACTGTGCAACGTAGTTTTCAGAAGATAAACATGTGAATTAGAATCTTGTAGGTTTCACTTAGGCCCGTCTGCTTTGTACAGATCTGAGAATGGCGCTCGGATGGAACCGACTGAACCTCCAGCTGGTCGGTATTTGGCCCGAACCGACGGCAACCTCAGACACATCGTCGACCGTCACGACTCTGATAGTTAGCGCGTGGTTGGCCGCCTTCGTAACTCTGCCACAAATCACGAATCTGTTCATGTTGAACGGGGACATGAACGAGGTTACGCAGACTCTTTGCATGGCTCTCATCCCCTCATCAAACGCAATCCTCAAGATGTTTGTCACCTCGTATTACCGAGAAGGTATAATCGAAACCAAAAGGGAGCCCCGTTTCTGCGCTAACAATACTGTAGAAAACCGCGGAATTCCTTCCGGTAGCATCGTTCCATGTTACCCACGAATTTTTTTGTCTCTGTTGGAAGGTCTGAAGCTCCTCGTCAAGTTCTTCTACGATGACTGGCGCTGCTCGAAAACGGAAAAAGAAAGGACTAGCATGCTAGCCGCCGCCAAAGTCTGGAGATTCATATCCACCTGGTGCACCCTGCTGTCCCACGCGCTGATCCCGGTTTTTCTGGGCATTCGAGCCTTTACAATCTACTCATATGGCCAATACCAAGAGTCGCAGGCCCACATGCTACTGTACATTGGATATTTCCCTTTCAACATTCGATCGACGCCGATTATGGTGCTGATGAACGTTGCCCAGTTTCTAGCTGCTTATTGCCTTACGATCCCCTACACCGGCGTCGATGGTTTCATCGCTATGCTAGTGCTGCACACGTGCAGCCAGTTCGAGAACTTGAGGATGAGGCTGGAGGGACTGATGGACGCGAAGGATGGGACCAGAAGCATGGATGATGTTCAAAAGGAGCTGGTTTGGATTGTCAAGAGACACGAGCATCTGAACTGGTGAACCGGACTTACCCACTCGTGGTAACAGCTTTTCAAGGGAAATAGTAAATTGAAGATTTTTTTCTTGTTATAGGGTTGCTTGCAAGATCGAGCAGTACTTTAACAAACTGTTGCTGATTCAGGTGCTGCTCTGTACCGTCGAGATATGCTTTCAAGGTTTCTTATTCCTTAAAGTAAGTGCCTGTGAGGATATCGTGTGAAATGAAATTTCAATATGCATTTGCCACTTTGGAAACTGAAGCGAAGAAGCACGAACGGAGAATTTAGATGCGATTTGTTTCTAGTTTGCAATACACGAAGCGGATGGAATTTTTAACATGCAGTTTGCGTTCTTCATGATGTTCGTAGCCTTCATCGTGGGCCATCTATACATTTACTGTTACATTGGCGAAATGCTTCTTGTACAAGTACGTATCGCATCCGGTTGATGTAGTTATCTTATTCATAGTCGTGAAAGATAGTTACGATACTGTTTCTCACTTTCAATGTAAATTTTATATCGAACATACCCTAGTAGCACAAAATATTGAATGCACATACATCCAATATTAAATAGAGGTTCAATATCTTTTTGATATTTAAACATACATACAATGTTTATTCTAGATTAAGAAGCAAATATATTTTCCAAATATGCTGGAAATATTCATTTTATATTATGAAAAAAATATTCTTTTTTCAAATATAAAGTAAATATTTATTTACTGTTTGAAAGAAAACATTTTTTCCGAATGTTCAGGAAATATTCATTTTATATTATGAAGAAACATTATTTTTCAAATATAAAGTAAATATTTATTGAATGGTAGAAAGAAAACATTTTTTTCCGAATGTTTCATATTTTCTAAACCTTTATTTCACATTTTCAGTATGTGTATATAATATTTCGAATCAACATTTTTTTCGTATTAAAAAGTGTGGCTAAAAAAATATTTTTTTAATATTTGGAAAAAATATTTAACCAATATTTTGTGCTACTAGGGATATGCTTCAGGTGATCCTGCTTTCATATCTATGCCCACGTATCTGCGAACTTTTCTATGCGCCAGTTCGCGCGAATTAATGGTTTAGAGTACGCACTTTACAGAAATATGTTCCAGAGTAACGGAATGGCAATTTCTGCTTACAATTCGTCTTGGTTCAACGTCTCGCCCCAGGAAGCCAAGTGTCTCTTGTTCATCATGAACAGATCTATTCGACCACTTCATTTGACTGCAGGAAAATTCAGCACGTTTTCCATTGAAATGTTCAGCGCGGTTAGTTCTCCCGAACCATTTAACAAACCTTTCGACCATGTAAATTGTAAAGGGACTCTAAACAGAACAACGATCTGGTCGTTTCAGATACTACGAACATCAATGGGATACCTTTCGGTTCTACTAACCATTCAACCCGGTAAGGACTGAAATGTTCGCAGTAAAAACAAAGATAGACACTGTAATTGGAATCCGTAAAATACCATTTAAACGGATTCACCAACTTACACGATAGTTCTGAATACATTCAACGCTTTCTGCAAATTTTTACCACGGATTGTGCCTTTTTTCTTTGTCCAAATAAACGAGGCTACATCTGTACGAAGTTCGGAGAAATGATTTCACGCGCACACGAATGTTCATCGGTTGAACGCGAAATCCATTGCGTTTAGCTAGGCACATTGAACTTTTGTAGAAATAGATTCCGTAAGTCCTGCATAAGTACCGAGTTAATGCGTATGGTGAAATAGGGTTGGACGCGACTACCGCCGTTTGTCGTTTACCTGACTCGTTGGAGGACCCGGTGTGTAATTTACAGATTTGGGTAATTTATGGCTAAATTGATTCCGCCTCGTAGCAAACGTGAACGCAGGGTATCGGAAAAGGGAAACAGGAATGGTATGCATTTTCTTCTTTATAGAAACTGGAAGACTTTCTGTTTCTCTTCTCTCGGACCCTTTCGAACCGATACACGTAGTGTCCGCTGTCTATCTCGAAGCAACAGGTACATTGGCGGTAAAAGAACGGAGCGCGGGCTTTGGTGAAAGTGTTCGCTCCTCGCACTTCTGCAAAATACGCGTGTTTCGAAAATGTGCTGGCTCCTTTTTATCTAAGGCTTCTTGTCCTGGTGGGAGTCAACTCATAGTGGCACGAGAGAAACTACTTCGGGGTAGAGGAAGCTGCTTGGAAAAAATCCTGTCAGCCATGTGGCAAACACGTCGCAGAAATTTTCAAGCGTAGTTGAATATTCCACCTGGCTGTTGGGAGAAGTGGAAAGGAATCTGTCATTTTTCAAATTTTCACCAGGGAAGGGTGCTTCAATTCTGACCTACTGACACAGCTTTCCGAAAAGCAAGAAAAGGAATGTCCAAAAAGGTGAGTTTTATCTATTTTATTGGTGACTATCGAGTGTAGAAATAAATTCTTTTTGATTTTTTGGGTACAATAACAGTTTTATTCGAAAACTATGAAAGCAACTTAATCATCGTAATAATTTCCATTATTATTATTAATTACCGTTTGCCATTTTTCTGACAGCTTAAGAATACCACCGTGATAGAAATTTGGTGGCTTCGTACTGATTATGTAAATCAAGTCGGAAAGAATTTACTCATACACCTAATATTATTTTTTAAATTTAACGCACGCTATTATTTATTTCCAAGTTTCTTATTACCTTTTTGTTTATGCGTTATTTGAATATGAAATTCACGTATTTCTCGTCCTCGCATTTCAAGCGATTATTATTTTCGATTCTGCTTGAAAAAAAAACTGTGTATTCGTCTTTTTACGTTTGATATGATTTTCCTCGATTTATCTTTTATTCGTGATGCACTTCGAATGACAAATTTCATTTATTATTTTACGCGATTCCGTTCGATGCATCTCGTTAACGATGCTTCGGATAATATTTTCGCTAAGGGAAAAGTTGTTTGCAATCACCCCGCGAATCCCCCCTCTCAAGGAACCGCAGAATTTTTGGAACACCCTGTATATATTCAGGAGCCACGGAAAAGAGGACCGCGGAAGGTGAAACTCGAACCCACGATCTTCGGGTCCTCTGCGCTAAAGCCGACCCTCCGGTGCCTTTTATTCCGGGCTCCCTCTTATGGGGTTTCCCGATTCCACACATTTAATATGTAATGTCGGAGACAGCCAGTCCGTACAGTCCCAGATGGACTAAATAACCCGAAATTACAGAGTCCCTTCTGACCACCGAGCTTTCAAATTACGATTATTAAAACTTCCCATCCGTAAGCGTTCTTGCGGCACGGCAACGAATGTGTAAAGAATATCGCGTTTGAAAGGGAGTTACGCGTAATAGCTTAATATATAATCAAATTAATTATACTCGAACGCTACAATTTTCAGAGCACAAGAGTTGTATCAATCGGCATACAATTGTAAATGGTACGATTTACCAATGAAACTAGCAGTATCATTAATTATTTATCATTATATGTGCTGCTAGGGTATCGTTTCAAATAACAGCTGAAAAGTTCAGTCCCTCCTCCCTCGAATTCTTTAATGCTGAGAATCGAATAATCCTCAAACAGTATCTGACAGACAACTACCAGCACTGCTTTGGGTTGAAGAATTCAATTAAAAACTACGCGAGCGACTTGAATAGTACTGGCAACAAGCAGTATATCTAAAATACGTTTTCGAATTTAAAGCTATCTATCCGCGTTACCGGCAATGAAATAATAACAACCGTCGCATTTCAGAATATTAATTAAACTGCAACGCACAAATCGCACGCTTTATGAAATCAACATTCATATTAAACAAATATGTAATCTGATATTTGCAGTACGATGTAACCACGTATTACACATATGACATTCGATAAATATCTTTGAGTTGTGCGTTATTAAAGGGGTATAACTGAAACAATAAAATAAGAGTATCCCCCATTTTCAGTCAAGTTTTTCAAGAGGGGTGCAGACGGGTAACTGTTTATGTAATTTTCTCATTTGATGAAGTATAAAAAGACATCGGTACCTGCAAAATTAGTGGCGAAATCGGAAGCAGCTATCAGATAAACTCGAAGGATTTGGAGCACACGTAGTATTTGTAGAAAGTAGATATTTTTCCACGTAAACACAACCGTCTCTTGTTCCATACATCCCCGCGTCTTCGAATGCAACGAACGACACTTCACGTCCAAAGAATACAATTCTTCGTCTATAGAAGCACAATTAAAAAGTTCACCGCCGAAAAGCGGCACTCGGAAAGCAAGTTGCTTTCTTCAGTGGAAACGAAGGAATGAAGAAACTTCGGAAGTACGTACGAGCGCACGCGGAGAGCTACGCCGCTTGCTAGTTAACGAATTCAATGGATTATTTAATCGATGCAGCGAACAGAAGTGTTTCGAAAGGTAGATCAGCTTAAAGGGAGTCCAACAGCCAGCCCCACCCCCTTCTACTTAACTACGAAGTATTTCCTAGGGGTGGCTGCTAACTTTTTTAGACGAGCATGCGTTCTTCCCATGGGCAGTAGGAGAAACAGCGACCAAGAATTTCGTATCGAAGACAGTTTCGTCGTGCAGTTCAAGTGCATGAGGTATCGATGGCGCTCGACCAAGGTACGAGACACAGTCCGAGCATAATTTTCGTGATTCGCGCGGAATGTACTGTAAACCCTGATCCTTTGAAGATCGCAAGTTCAAAGGAATAAGTACAGACACAAATATCTCACGAACATTTACGACAAGTAGTAATTTCACGTGTCGCGATAGTCTACATAATGTTCGTGTAACGAATACGTGGTAAGTGGTACGCACTGAGCTGCTGGAGAAGAATGTGCAACGTAATTTCGAGAAGACAAACAGTGGAATTAGGATCTGATAGATTTCACGTTTGCCCGTCTGCTTTGTGCAGATCTGAGATGGGCGATCGGATGGAACCGATTGAACCTCAGGCTCTGCGGTATTTGGCCGGAACCGAGGACAACCGAGCATGCATCCTGGAGTTATAAATCCCTGATAATTATCGCGTGGTTGGCCATCTTCCTAACTCTACCACAAACCGCGAATCTCTTCATGTTAAACGGGGACCTGGACCAGATCACGACTAATCTGTGTTTGGCTATCATCCCCACGGTCAACGCGATCCTCAAGATCATCATCACTTCGTATTACCGAGAAGGTATACAGTGGCGGACGAAAGAAAGTTTATAACTTTTAAAATCGCATAACTTTTTTAGAATTGGTCCAAACGACATGAGTTTTTTTTAGAAGGTAGAAGGATTACTTTGCTAAGTGACGTGTTTCGTAGTTTTGAAAAAATGCAATTTGTCGGAATAGCAAAAAAACATAGAAAGGGCAGTTTTTTCAACTTTTTTTTCTGAGCCTGTAATGAAAATTCAAAAAACCCGTTTGTAAATTTAAGTAAGCTGTATACATGCTGAAAATTTCATCAAAATCGGTTAACGGTGCTCTGAGTTACAAACGTTTAAAGATCGCAGAATAAGGTCGAAAATCGCGAAATTCCCGAAATCAAGCGATTTTCGACCTTATTCTGCGATCTTTAAACGTTTGTAACTCAGAGCACCGTTAACCGATTTTGATGAAATTTTCAGCATGTATACAGCTTACTTAAATTTACAAACGGGTTTTTTGAATTTTCATTACAGGCTCAGAAAAAAAAGTTGAAAAACTGCCCTTTCTATGTTTTTTTGCTATTCCGACAAATTGCATTTTTTTCAAAACTACGAAACACGTCACTTAGCAAAGTAATCCTTCTACCTTCTAAAAAAAACTCATGTCGTTTGGACCAATTCTAAAAAAGTTATGCGATTTTAAAAGTTATAAACTTTCTTTCGTCCGCCACTGTAATTAAAACAAAAAGGAGCCCCGTCTCTGCGCTAACAATAACGTAGGAAAATACTAGAATCCCTTCCGGTAGACTTGTAATCGTCGCTCCATCTTACCCGCGAATTTTTTTTCCCTGTGTTGGAAGGTCTGAAAGTCCTCGTCCAGTGTTTCTACGACGACTGGCGCGTCTCGAAAACGAAAGAAGAAACGACTGCCATGCTAACCACCGCCAAAGTGTCCAGATTCATATCAACCAGGTGCACCGTGCTAACTCACATGCTCGTCACGGTTTTCGTGAGCGTTCGAGCCCTCACGATCTACGCGTGCGACCGAGACCAAGAGGCCCAGGAAAACCTGCTAATTTACCATGCATATTATCCTTTTAACGTTCGACCAACGCCGATTCTAGTGCTGACCAACGTGGGCCAGGCACTTGCCGCTTATTGCATTACGATCCCCTACACCGGCGTCGATGCTTTTATCGCTATGCTAGTGCTGCACACGTGCAGCCAATTCGAGATCTTGAGGATGAGGCTGGAGAGATTGATGGACCCGACGAATGAGACCAGGAGCATGGTTCCGATCAAAACGGAGCTGGTTTCGATTGTCAAGAGACACGAGCATCTCAACTGGTGAACGAGACTCTTTCCACCTGCGGCAATGTCTTCTCAGGGAAGATAGTAAATTGACATTTTTTTTTCTTCTTAGGGTTGCTAGCAGAATCGAGGAGTACTTTAACATGCTGCTGCTGATTCAGGTTCTCCTCTGTACCATCGAGATATGCTTTCAAGGTTTCTTATTCTTCAATGTAAGTATCCACGACGGTTTTGTATGAAATGAAATTTCAATACGCATTTGCAACATCGAAGAATGGATTAATGAAGCACGAAGAGTTTGGAGAGAATTTAGGTGAGTTACGTTTGTAGTTCGCGCTGCACAGTGAGGATGGAATTTGGAACATTCAGCTGGTGTTCTTTGTGCTGTTCGTAGCCTTCATCGTAGTGCATATGTACATTTACTGTTACGTAGGCGAAATGCTTCTTGTACAAGTAAGTACCGCATCCGGTTGGTTGCAATTATCTTATTCATAGTCGCGAAACATAGCTGCCGGCTACTGTTTCTCATTTTCGATGTAAATTCTATATCGAGCATGCTTCGCGTCATCCTACTTTCATATCTATGCGCATGTATTTGCCAACTTCTCTGTGATCCAATTCGCGTGAAACGAAAGTTTAGAGTAGGCACGGCACTTTACAGGAACATGTTTCAGAGTAACGGCATGGCAATTTCTGCTTACAATTCGACTTGGTTCAACGTCTCGTGCCAGGAGGCCAAGTGTCTCTTGTTCATCATGTGCAGATGTGTTCGACCGCTACGTCTGACTGCAGGAAAATTCGGCACATTTTCCATTGAAATGTTCAGTGCTGTAAGTGCATGTCGAGTTTCAGTGAAATGAACAGAACTTCTGAATCAATTAACATATCTTTGAACGATGTAAAAGGAAACTAAGCAAAACAACGATCTTGTCGTTTCAGATCCTACGAACAGCAATGGGTTACCTTTCGGTTCTGCTAACCGTTTCAGCCGGTAAGGACTGACGTGTTCGCAGTAAAAAACGATCATAGACTCTGTAATTAGAATCCCTAAAATAAAATTTAAACAGATTGACCAGGGTACACGATAGTTCTGAATACATCCAATGCTTTTTGCAAAGTTCCACCGCGGGTTCAGCTCTCTTTGTCTTTGGCAAAATAAACGAGGCAAATTCTCTATGAAGTTGAGAGAAATGATTTGCGTCCAGCTAGGCTTACGGAAATTTTAATATGTAATGTCGGAGCAAGACCAGATGGATTAAATAACCCGATATTACAGAGTTCCTTCTGAGCCGCGAGCTTTCAAATTACGGTTATTAAAGCTTCCCATCTGGAAGCGTTCTTGCGGCATGGCAACGAATGATGGGAAGAATATTGCGTTTCGAAGGGGGTTACGCACAATAGCTTACTCCATAACCCAGTTAATTGTAATCGAACTCTACAATTTTCAGAGTACGGGAGCTGGTCAATCGGCATACAATTGTAGATTGCACGATTTTCTAATGAAACCTGCAGTATCATTAATTATTTATTTATCATTATATGTAGTGCTAGGGAATCGTTTCAAATATCCGCTGAAAAGTTCAGTCCCTTCTCCATAGAACTCTTTAATGCTGAGAACTGAATAATCGTCAAACATTATCTGACAGACAACTACCAGCACTGCTTTGTGTTGAAGAATTCAATTAAAAACCACGCAATCGACTTGAATAGTTCCCGCAATAAAGCAATAAATATAAAATCCGTTTCTGCATTTAAAGACACCTGCTGGCTACCTGACCATGTTACTGGTACTGAAAGATCGTATAATCGAAGGGAAACAATAGCAACCGTTGGATTTGAAAATAGTTATTAAAATGCAACGCACCAGACGCTCGCTTTATGAGACCACCCCTCATGTTGAACAAATAATCTGATATTTACAGTGCCATCGGAACCTGTATTACACATATTACATTTGATAAATATCTTCGATATCTGAGACTTCTCCATTATTAAACGCGTATAATTGAAGCAATAAGACGCGAGTACTTGCCGTTTTCAATAACGATGCACAGCCGCGCACGAAGGGAGCGAAAGTTTTCCACGCGGGGCGCAGGCGGGTAACTATTAAGTTCCTTAATTTTATAAATAAACAAACTCCGATACCTTTAAAAATAGTGGTGAAAGCGGAAGCTGTCATTAGGCAATTTCGAAGCGCCTGGAACCCATGAATTTATAGTATTTTTCCACTTGAACGCATCCGTTTCTTGTTCCAGAGGTCCACGCTTCTCCGAATGCAACTACTGATACTCCCCGATCCAAGAATACAATTCTCCGTCTATAGAACCACTACTAACAACCTCATCCCCCACAGGGTCACTCGGAAAGCAGGTTGCCTTCTTCGGTGGAAACGAACCAATGGAAAAACTTTGGAAGTCCATATGAGTACAAGCGTAGCGCTATGCCGTTTGGTAGTTAACGAATTCAATAGATTATTTATTCAATGCAGCGCCAAGAAGTGCCCCGAATGGTAGATCGGCTTAAAGGCTGTGGAACTACCAGCCAGACAGCCCCATCCCCTTCTACTTAACTTCGGAATATTTTCTAGGGGTGGCTTCTAACTTTTTTTAGACGAGCATACGTTCGCTCCTTGGACAGTAGGAGAAACAACGACCAAGAATTTCGTATCGAGGGCAGTTCGTCGCGCGGTTCAAGTGCATGATGGCGTTCGACCAAGGTACGAGACACAGTCCGAGAATAATTTTCGTGATTCGCGCAGAATGTTCTGTAAAACTTAATTCCATCAAGATCACTAGTTGAAAGGAATAAGCACAGATACAAATACCGCACGAAGATCTCCTGCAGTTCGTAATTTCACGATTCACGATCTTCTATTCAATAATCGTGTAACGAAGATGTGGTAAGTGGTACCCATCTAGCTGCTGAAGAAGAATGTGCAACGTAATTTTGAAAAGATAAACAGTTGAATTAGAATTTGATAGATTTCACGTTTGCCCCGTCTGCTTTGTACAGATCTGAGATGGGCGATCGGATGGAACCGATTGAACCTCAAGCTCGTCGGTATTTGGCCGGAACCGACGGCAACCGCAGATGCATCGTCGAGTTTCACATGTTTGATGATTAGCGTGTGGGTAGCCCTCTTCATAATTCTGCCACAAACCACGAATCTGTTCGTATTAAACAGGGACCTGAATGAGATTACGCAGAATCTTTGTATGGCCATCATCCCCGCAGTCAATGCAGTCCTCAAGATCCTCGTCACTTCGTATTACCGAGAAGGTATGATTAAAATCAAAAAGGAAACCGCAGAATTACTTCCGGTAGACTTGGAATAATCCATCGCTCCATCTTACCCACGAGCTTTTTGTCTGTGTTGGAAGGTCTGAAGCCCCTCGTCAAGTGTTTCTACGACGACTGGCGCCGCTCGAAAACGGAAGAAGAAAGGACTGCCATGCTAACTGCCGCCAAAGTGTCGAGATTCATATCCATCTCGTGCACCCTGCTAACTCACACGCTCGTCACGGTTTTCGTGAGCGTTCGAGCCTTCACGATCTACACGTGTGACCAAGACCAGGAGTCGCAGGATCATTTGCTAATGTACCACGCATATTTTCCTTACAACGTTCGACCAACCTCGGTTCTAGTGATGACCAACGTCGGCCAGGTGGTTGCTGCTTATTGCGCCACGATCCCCTACACCGGCGTCGATGCTTTTATCTCTATGCTGGTGCTGCACACTTGCAGCCAGTTCGGGAACCTGAGGATGAGGCTGGAGCGATTGATGGGCGAGAAGGATGGGACCAGAAGCATGGATTGGATTCAAACGGAGCTGGTTTCTATTGTCAAGAGACACGAGCATCTGAACTGGTGAACGATACTTTTCTACCTGTGGCAATGGCTTTTGATGGGAGATTGTAAATTGAAAAAGTCTTCCCGTTCTAGGGTGGCTAGCAAAATCGAAGAATACTTTAACAAACTGCTGCTAATTCAGGTGCTGCTCTGTACCATCGAGATATGCTTTCAAGGTTTCTTATTCCTTAATGTAAGTATCTACGAGGAGTTTGTATGAAATGAAATTTCAATATGCATTTGCAACTTTGAAAAATGAAGTAAAGAAGCATGAAGAGTTTGATGAGAATTTAAATGTGTTACGTTTGTAGTTTGCACTGTACAATGAGGATGGAATTTGGAACATTCAGCTGGTGTTCTTCTTGCTGTTCGTAGCCTTCATCGTGGTGCATATGTATATTTACTGTTACGTAGGCGAAATGCTTCTTGTACAAGTATGTGTAGCATCCGGTTGATGTATTTATCTTATTCATAGTCGTGAGACATAGTTACGATACTGTTTCTCACTTTCAATGTAAATTGTATATCGAACATGCTTCAGGTCATCCTGCTTTCATATCTATACCCGTGAATTTGCGAACTTTTCGATGATCCAGACTTCGCGTGAAGTAAAAGTTTAGAGTACACACTTTACAGAAATATGTTGCAGAGTAACGGAATGGCAAATTCTGCTTATAATTCGGCTTGGTTCAACGTCTCGTGCCAAGAAGCTAAATGTCTTTTATTTATAATGAACAGATCTATTCGACCACTTCGATTGACTGCAGGAAAATTCAGTACTTTTTCTATTCATATGTTCTGTACGGTAAGTGTATGTTCGATGCACTGAAACTCAACATGCGCTCACATATTCTAAATCAATTAATATATCTTTGGACGATGTGAAGGGAAGCTGAAGAGAACAACAATCTTGTCGTTTCAGATACTACGAACAGCAATGGGATACCTTTCGGTTCTACTAACCGTTTCAGCCGGTAAGGATTGAAATGTTCGCAATAAAAACAATGATAAACACTGTAATTAGAATCCCTAAACATATAATTTATACGGATTCAGCATGTTACACGATAGTTTTGAATACATTCAATATTTTTTAATTTCAATTTTAATTTCAATATTTTTTAATTTCAATTTCAATTTTAATTTAATTACAATAGACGGGTTAGACAACCGATTTTCCGTTAATTAGGACCTTTGTCAGCGTGAAAATAAACAAAGCTACGTCTCTACGAAGTTCAGTGAAATGATTTCACTCCCACCCAAATATTCTTTGACTGAACACAAAATTCGTTGTTTTATGTTGAATAAATAATCTAATATTGGTAGTGCAATCAGAACACGACTTACACACAGGGTTGCCAGGATAGTCCCTACCGCAGTGGAGGGGGAACACCTACCTTGGCGCCGATTGGTTTGACGTCGCGGCGTCATCACGCACTCATATAACGCACTGCTGTATGTATTCCCCCTCCACTGCGATAGGGACTTTCCTGGCAACCCTGATCACGCATGTAGCATTCGACAAAATAAATATTTTTGATTTGTGCGTTATTAAGCGCGGACAACTGAACCAATAAAATACGTGAAAGTACTCACCGTTTCCAGTCGCGATGCACAGCTGCACACGAAGACCCCAGTTTTGACAATTCCACAATCACAATGATGAAGACTTGGAGTTTGAAACCGTATCGCGCGCATCCAGAAACGCCACTGAAAAACCAGACAATTAAAAAACATTAGAAATATGAAACACTAGAAAATACTGTCCACCCTGTATCTTAAAGGAGAAATTACTTTTGAAGCGACGATACAAACCGCGATCAAGATGATAAGCGATTACGGAGTACACGATAAAGAAAATTGCGAGTGTGTCTTATCGGTAGAGCGATCGCGCGAAGACTGGCCCCACTTAAAATTCGTAACACCTGTTCCCTCATTCGGGCGTCTAGAGTTGGATAAGAGATAGACGCCGTACACAGTCAAGAAAATTCCAGAAGTATTGAGGAATGTAACCACGAAAATTATTTACCAGCCAGAGTAATAACATGATTTGGTATTCATGGTGGATCAAGATATTCTTCAGCTACTTTTTCCCCTTCGAATCTGGTCGATGCAAAGAGGATTTTACGAACTTCTCATCATTTACTTTGTAACAAAGTCGCAATTCATTTTTCAGTACAATCGCATAATAATATCAACACGAAGAAGATGCAATAATACGAACAAAGTGCGCTGGAGAAAGTAGGAAGAGCACGCAGGCGTATGGGATGGAAGTTTTTCGCGAGGGGTGCAGTCGTGCAACTATGGAATTCCCTCGACTTACGAAGCATACAAAGACTCTGATGCCTTTAAACATAATGGTGAAATCGGAAACCGTTATTAGGCAAACGTGAAGCGTTTGGAACACACATCTTTGCGGTAAGTACACATTTTTCCAAGTGATCACATCCATGTCTCTCGACACTTAGATCCGCTCTTTGTACGCGCCCCCGACAGCAAATAACGATACTCCACGTTCCACGAATAGAATTTTTTTTGTCTATACGACTAGTATTAAGAATTTTTTCACCCCCTTACGGGTCACTTGGAAAGTAAGTTACTGTCTTCAGTTGAACCGAGGGAAAGAAGAAACTTCGGAAGTACATATGAGCACGGGCGGCGGGCTATGCCGTTTGCTAGTTAACGAATTCAATAGATTATTCATTCAACGTGGCGAACAGAAGTGTCTCGAATGATAGATCAGCGTAAAGGCGATGAAACTGTTGAGCCCCCCTTCTATTTAACTTCGTAATATTTCTCAGGGATGGCTTCTAACTTTCTTAGACGAGCATGCGTTCTCCCCGTGGACGATAGGGACACGGCGGTCAGGAATTTAGTATCAAGGACTTTGTCGAGCAGTTCACATCCATGACGTATCGATGGATCTCGATCAAGGTACGAGGCGCAGTTCGAGAATAATTTCGTGTTGGAAGCAAAACGTTAATTCCTCGACAAGAATATTAATACATACAAATGTCTCACGAAAATCTTCTGCAATTAGTAGAAATAGTTACATTCAGTGGCGGATTTAAGAAAAAAGGCCCAGATGGCAAACGTTCTGAAGGGCCCATTTTAAGGGGAAAATGAAGGGGTAGTTTACTAAAAACGGCTTAAGTGTAATAGTACAGAACAAAATATAGTGTTTTGATACTCGTACCTAATCATAATTGTTTTTGCCATGGGGCCCTGCAGGAGCCCTCTGTGTAGGGGCCTAGGCGGCAACTGCTCCTTAGCCGCCCCGTTAAATCCGCCACTGGTTACATTAGTTGCAGAGATTAATGGAGATACTTACAATTAGTTGAGAAGATAAATATATTAGAATTTGTAGAATAATTAGAATAATAGTCTGTCTGCTTTTTACGTACAGATCTGAGACTGGCGATCGGATGGAACCGATTGAACCTCAAGCTCTGCGGTATTTGGCCCGAACCGACACCAACCGAACAAGGATCGCCGAGTTACGCAGCTCTGATACCCTGCCTGTGCGTGGCCACCTTCATAGTTGTTCCACAGAGCACGAATCTTTTCATGCTAAACGGGGACCTGAATGAGATCACGAACAATCTTTGTCTGGCTAACATCCCCGCGTTAAACTCGATCGTCAAGATCCTTATCACGTGGTATTACCAAGAAGGTAAGCTTAAAGGCTCGACTTGGAATACATAATCCAACGTTACACGGTTACCCACGAATTTATTGTCTGTGCCGGGAAGGACTGAAGCCCCTCGTCAAGTGTTTCTACGACGACTGGCGCGACACGAAAACCGAAGAAGAGAGGACGGCGATGATAAGCAGCGCCAAAATGTCGAGATTCATATCCACCTGGTGCACGGTGTTAACTCAGACGATGGTCACGGCTTACCTGAGCCTTCGAGCCTTCACGATCTACACGTGTGACCGAGGCCAAGAGACGCAGGACCGTCTGGTACTGTACCCCGGATATTTCCCTTACAACGTTCGACCAACATTAGTTCTAGTGATGACCAACGTGGCCCAGGTGATTGCTGCTTATTGCGCCACGATTTCGTACACCTGCGTCGATGCTTTTATCGCTATGCTGGTGCTGCACACGTGCAGCCAGTTCGAGAACTTGAGGAGGAGGCTGGAAGGATTGATGGACGAGAAGAATGGGACCGGAAGCATGGATCGAGTTCAAAAGGAGCTGACTTGGATTGTCAAGAGACACGAGCATCTGAACTGGTGAATCGCACTTTTCCACCTGTGGTAATAGCTTTTCAAGGGAGATAGTAAATTGTACATTTTTCTTTTCTTGTTATAGGGTTGCTTGCAGGATCGAGCAGTACTTTAACATACTGCTGCTAATTCAGATACTGCTGTGTACCGTCGAGATATGCTTTCAAGGTTTCGTATTCTTCAATGTAAGTGTCGATGGCGATTTCTATGAAATGACATTTCAATATGCACTTGCAACTTGGACAATTGTTCTAATGAGGTATGAGGGGTGTACGTGGGATTTAAAAGAGCGATGTTTACAGGTGATACTGCACAATGAGGAGGGAATTTGGAACTTTCAGCTTGTGTTCTTCGTTCTGTTCGTAACCTTCATCGTGGTGCATATGTATATTTATTGTTACATAGGCGAAATGCTTCTTGTCCAAGCAAGTATCGCATCGGGTTGATGCAATCACCATATTCATAGTCCTGTAACTTAGTCGTGATACTGTTTTCATTTTCAATGTAAATTGTATATCGAACATGCTTGACGTCGTCGTATTTTCATATCGATATGCATGTGTTTGTGAAGTTTTCGATGTTCCAGGCCGCGTGGAATAAAAGTAATGCGCTTTCTGCAAATGCGTTTTATAAGGACGTTATTGAAATTTCATTACAAAAACGATCCTTTCTATCCCAAGTGGATACTATATCGTCGGTGATAGTGCAAAACCGGTTATGAACAGTTTTTAAATACCGGGGATTGGCAAAAGTAGCAAAATTGAGTTTTCGCGCCCACGGTAGCCAAACGCTGTTTCGCTTTTTTTTTAAAAGTCACAGCATTGATGTTAGTATTTATTACAAGGAGTGCTAAAACTGTCCCAAAAAGTTCAGTCAAAGAAATCCCTTAAAATGGCTAAAATATTAAGTTTTTTCTTCCTCCTGTAAAATCGGTAAAATGCAGACCCGCGGTATTTACAAACTGCTCATACGCGATTTTGCACTATCACCGACGATATGTCAATGTCCCGAGGCACTAATGTCCCAAAACTGAAATATTCCGATATTTTAAGGGCCCAATACTTTAATGCTTCAATGTTCTATGGTCCCAATATTAGAATGCCTCAATATTCCAATGTCCCAATATTTAAATGCGAATATTAAGTCCCAATATTAAGCTAACTGTAAGCCTTTGAGTATTGGGATTTTTGAGTATTGGGACCATAGAGTATTGGGGCCTTAGAGTATTGGGACCTTTGAGTATTGGGACCATAGAGTATTGGGGCCTTAGAGTATTGGGACCTTTGAGTATTGGGACCATAGAGTATTGGGGCCTTAGAGTATTGGGACCTTAGAGTATTAGAACCTTAGAGTATTGGGGCCTTAGAGTATTGGGACCTTAGAGTATTAGAACCTTAGAGTATTGGGGCCTTAGAGTATTAGGACCTTAGAGTATTAGAACCTTAGAGTATTGGATCACCTAACCATAGAGAGTCTAACGTCCCAATACTCTGACTGAAATCCCAATACTCTAACTGAGAACCCAATACTCTGAGATCCCAATGCACGCAAGATCTCTCTCTTTCAGTACAACAACTGTCACATTAAAGGAACATGTTTCAGAGTAACGGAATGGGTATTTCTGCTTACAAATCGACTTGGTTCAACGTGTCATGCCAGGAAGCCAGATGTCTCTTATTCATCATGAACAGATCTATTCGACCACTTCGTTTGACTGCAGGAAAATTCGGCACGTTTTCCATGGAATTGTTCAGCACTGTAAGTGTTTATCAACTGCACTGGAACACGCCGCTTACTGTCATCTTCTGAATCGATTAACATTACCTTGGCCGACGCAAAGGGAATCTAAACAGAAGCACGATCTTGTCGTTTCAGATACTACGAACAGCAATGGGATACCTTTCGGTTCTACTAACAGTTTCAGCCGGGAACGACTGAAACTTTTCGCAGTAAAAACAAAGATATACACTGTAATTAGAATCCCTCGAATACCATTTATACGGATTCACCAAGTTACACGATAGTTCTGAATACATTCAATACTTTCTCCAATTTTCCGAGTTGTATTCCGTTGTTTTCCACAAAAAGAAAAAACAAAGCTACGTCTCTGTAAAGTTCTCTTGTGAGAAGTGATACCACGCGCGAACAAAAGTATTTCGGTTGAACGCGAAAACCCTTGCTTTCGGGCTAGGCTTGCTGAAGTTTAAATATCTAATGCCGGAGACATCCAGTCCGCACAGTACCAGACGGACGAAAACAGCCCAAATTATAGAGTTCCTTCTACCTCGCGAACTTTTAGATTGCGCCTATTATATCTTCCCTTCGGAAAGCGTGCTCGCGCCGCTGAACCGAATGCGTAATGAACCTCGCGTTTGGGAAAGGATTACGCGCAGTGTGGGGCGTCAGTTGTCGAAACACTCGCATCGCGCGATCGCAATCTTTCGACGTGACCAGAGAGAAGTAGAACCTGTCCCGGCTACGGAGCAAATCACAGTGTAAAATAAGTAGATTCCAAATTCTCGCAGATTCTCCAAATCCAGCATCGCTTCTTAAGTACTCGATAAAGAATTTAAAACCTCTTAACTAACCCGCGTTGCAAAAAAATTCGCTGCTCGATGCAATCGATTCTCAATTTCCGTGGAACAATCAATCGGTTTTTAAAATAAAGCCTGTCGTACTATATCGAATCATCGAGTTTCGCGATCATTATATTTAATGTAGTTTATGTTATGTTATTTTTATTTTATGTTATGTTATCTTCTTCTTATTTTAATCTTACTGTGTTATAATTGTATTAATCTGTATCTCTGTATACTAAAGGAGCGCCCGTTTAAATAATAATAATAATAATAGTAATCATACCCATCGAATACACCCATTGTAATCGAGCCATGGACTTCGCGATGGGTTGGAACCGCTTCAATTTGACGCTGCTCGGCGTCTGGCCAGAACCAAGGAAGATCTCCAACCGATCTCACCGAATATCGACGCTGATATTTTGGTCGACGACTTTCGTAACGTTCACGTTTATCTGCGCACCCCAGACAGCGAATTTAATACTGAAATCGGCGAGCTTGGACGAGGTGATCGAGAATCTGTCGATCAACGTGCCCATCGTGTTTGCGCTGGTTAAGCAAATCGTTCTTCGATACCACAAGGAAGGTAATTATTCCCGACTGCGTTCAGATCTCTTAGAATTCGACCTCTACAAGCATAAATTTACGTATCTGTAGCCCTGACGGTGTTGCTAAGCGAATTATTCGACGACTGGTCCGAGCCGATACCAGACACAGATCGGCAAACGATGCTGAGGACCGCGAGAATAAGCCGAATGATATCCATTGTCTGCTCCACTCTGACATACTTGATGCTATTCGCGTTCCTATCGCTGCAGATCTGGAGCAACTTGGAGAACACGTCGGAGAATGACTTGGGCGGTTTGCTTCATCCAGCCACGTTCCCATACGACACAGGCAGCAGCCCGAACTTCGAGATCACGTGGCTGGGACAGCTTATGGGGACGGTGCTGACAGCGATCTGCTACTCTTGCTTCGACACCTTTCTCGCGGTTCTCGTCTTACATTTATGCGGCCAATTAACTGTTCTCACAGCGGCACTGGAGAATCTGGCTTGCGCGGGCGGCGAGAACGATGCCGCGAAGTTCGAGGAACGGCTGAGATTCATCGTGGAGAGACACTGCCAATTGTTCAGGTTCGTAGGGCGACGATTCGGTCACAGTGGCTCCCTAGCCTGCGGCGCAGAGATTACGTTCATGTGAAATCGTTCAAAGGTTCGCGGTGATCGTGGAAGATTGCTTCAATCTCACGCTACTTATACAGACGCTGATTTGCACGGCGATGTTCTGCCTCACTGGATACCGCATGATAACCGTACGTTAGCGTTAATGAGCGTAGGGAAATAGCGGAGGGATGTGTTCGAGTTGATCGGTAAATGTAAAGCAAAGTGTGCGATGGAATATTTGTGTGTTTCTGTTTATCTAGTCGGTGGATCAGCAGGAAGAAGACGTGCCGATAGTGGGGTTGGTGTTCTTCGTTATTCATGTGGTATACACTATGTTGCATCTGTTTATCTATTGTTACGTAGGTGAGGCGCTTCTTGGCCAAGTGAGTAGCCAAATGATTGATACTGTAGTTATTTAATAACCTAGTAACTGAGGCATTTGATGGAAAAGGTGATTTAAACGATTTAAGGAGAAATGGCACATAGGCCTGTGTGCCATTTCTCCTTAAATCGTTTGAATCAACTCAGGTGTGTGTTATACATGTAATATATCAAGGACACTACAGTAATTCGTCGTAATAGTCCCGACGAACGGGACTGGCGGCGGGACAATAACGCGATGCGGACACTATTTCGTGCCGACGACAGCTTCGTGTCGTCTCTTTTGCCCATCTCTGCTCTCGCACGTCTCGGATTCTCTCACTCTCGATCGAAGGATTCCAAGAAATGGTGGGGATAGTGAGCGGGACTATTACGCATGGTAAAAACGGGGCAATAGCGACAAATTACTGTACTTCCCTCGCGTTCGGATTAGCTAGATGCTGTTTTACTATGTAGCGTGATCGACACGCAGCTACATAGTCGCGAGCGGTCACGCCGCCGTACTGTCGTGCTTTTGTTTCGCAGAGGATTCTGTGTAAGCGAGGAAATATGGAAAGTGAGGCGAGTATCGAATCCGCAAGGAAAGAACGTAATTTAGAAAAGAAACAATTGATTTGGAAGGCAGCTTGCTGCAAAAATAGAAGAAACTAATACTTAAAACATTACATTTTTTTATTATTTGTGAAATTATATTTAAATAACTAAACAAAGAAGCAGTTTCGTTACTATTTTACCACATTTATGGAAAATGGGCACATAACCCACTTGCTTGAAACTTGTAAATAAACACACATATCATTTTCAAATCATCACTTCTGTTTTCAGAACGTTTGAAGGACACGATAACTACATCCCTGAAGAAAATGGTTTTAATTGCGTTACTTTTTATTAAGTTATACTATAATGAAATCTTCCAAATCGATTTTCTTGAAATGGCATTTTGACGTATGTGCCCTTTTTCCATCAAATGCCTCAATCGCATACCCTATATACTCTGGTATCTCAACTATAAACAGGCCCGGCGAGTGGTGCTTTTCTTGTTTGTTCCATAAATGTTTGGCGAATTTTCGAATTAATTGAGAATGAAGAGAACAGAAAATGAAAATCAAATGAGAACCTCTGTACAACATCAGCTTACTTATGCCTTTGTTCTGCTCATACAAATTTGGATTGCTTAAAAATGTATCTCGTATGTTTTTTTTAGGTCTTTTAGGCCCTTTTTCTCTTGCGGTGCCTGTGTGCATCGCGCACTTTGCACACGCAACCAGCTGGGTCTGACCATAGACATTTCGATACACGGTTCGATATCCTAACACCCTAATCCATCAACGCTAGAATTTACGAATCACACCAATAAGACCCCAACGTTCTAACCCCTCCAATAAAAGTTAAAAAAATTATTCGTCATGTGTCGAATAAAGTTAACTTGATTAAGGAACGAATACCGAATAATTTTTTTGAACTTTTATTCATTATTCGAAATTTTATTTAAATACAAAGTTTGCCAATCTCTGCGACATCTCCATACCTTAAAGCCCCAAAGTCTCAAAACACCAGCACTTCAATATCCTGATAATATCTCAACGTCCCACTACCCAAATACTCTAAAGTCTCAACACCATAAAAATCTGAGAGCCCAACGTTCAAACACCTCCAAAAAATATCTGAATATTGAAATATGTATTTATCCAGCTTAATATTTAACCTAATTAATTATACTCTTCCAGAGCACGGGAATCGGTCAATCGGCATACGATTGTGGCTGGTACAATTTGCCGCCGAAACAAGCAGTGTCGTTAATTATCATTATATGTCGCGCTAGGATATCGTTTCAAATAACCGCTGGAAAGTTCAGTCCCTTCTCCCTTGAGCTCTTTAACGCCGTAAGTTGAATAATCGTGAAACACTTTCTCGCGGACAAACACCAGCACCGCTTTGCTTCGAAGAATTTAATTGAAAAGCACGCAAGCGATTTGAGTGGCAGAGTAGCAATAACTATAAAATCCCTTTCAGGTTCTAAAAACATCTGCCGGCTACCTGTCCGTGTTACTGGCTATGAAAGACTGAACAATCGAGGAGACATAATAGCAACCGCTGCGTTCGTGAATATTAATTAAAATGTAACGCATCAATCGGCCGCTTTATGAAATCATCCTTTATGTTCAATAAATAATCGGATATTTACAGTGCGATCGGCACACGCGTGACACATACGACATTCGATAAATATCTTTGATATCTTTGACTTGTGCGTTATTAAACGCGTATAACTGAATCAATAAAATATGAGTACTCACCGTTTTCAGTTGCGATGCACACTGCGCGCGAAAATCCCTGGCTCGACAATTCCATGATTAATAAGACCTGAAGTCTGCAACCGTATCGCGCGCGCTCAGGCATCCCACTGAAAGACCGAACAATTAAAAAACATTAGAAACTTGAAACACTAAAAAATACAGTGCACCTTGTGCCTTTGATTTTTGTTTAAAAAACGTAAGTATATATTTTTACAAAAAAAAATTGCTCTTAAAAGAGCAAGATTTAAAGAACATTTCTTAATTTTTTGTAGACAAATATTTACGTTTATAATAAATATTCAACGACATCCAAGAAGTCTTTTTAAAAACGGTGAGAAAGATATCTAAATAAATACAGCCCCAATCTTTCTGAACTTTTGTGGGCTTATTTTTTTATATAAAAATCTACAGAATAAAGGAAAGATTTTTTCAATGCATAGTTTCGATTATATCAACGAAATATGGCTTCATGGTTACAATTAATGGCCGTTTTTCGTTGATAAAATCGAAACTATACAATAGGAAAAAATCCCTCCGTCATTCAGTAGATTCTTATATAAAAAATAAGCCCAAAAAAATTTCAGAAACATTGGCGGGGTAGTTTTTTCAGATATCTTTCTCACCGTTTTTAAAAAGGCTTCTTGGAAGTCATTGCATTTTTATTATAAACGTAAGTATTCTTTTACAAAAAAAATTACCAAATCTTGCTCTTTTAGGTGCAAAATTTTTTGTACAAATATATGCTTCCGCTGTTTAAAAAAAAATCACAAACATTCGCCTCCTCTAGGCCCCCTGACTAGGTATAACCCCTTAAAAAAGAAACAAACTGAAGCGATGATACTAACCGCGATCAAGACGACAAGCGCTCACACAATAAAGAAAATCGCGAGTGTCTTATCAGCAGCGTGGTCGCGCGAAGACTGGCCCCACTTAAAATTGGTAACTACCTTGATCACTCGTTCGGGCGTGCAAGGGTGGGGAAGGCATAGAGAACGTACACAGTCCACGAAAATTCCTGGTATACCGAGGAGCGTTAGCACAACAACCTTGTTCACCAGCAAAAGTGATAACAGGAGCTGCTATTCATTGTGGATTAAAATATTTTCCAGCTACTTCTCCGTGTTCCCATCGTAGTCGATGGAAAGAAAATTCTACTAATTTTCCTTCGTTTACCTCGCAACAATTTGCAACTCGTTTCTTCGCTTTCAGCCACTTGTGCCCTTAGCTTATAGATCGCGAGTTGACGAATACTCGTCACGTTCCTTTTACTTCCCCGATGCCTGTCTGAAGCCAGCCTTCCGAGACAGATCGAGTACTTTGATCTCCTGAATTCGTACTGAGGTATATACAGTCGATTTCTGTGCGAGCACATTTACTATTCACCGATGGGAGCATGCGCTAGGGGGAGCTACCTAGGTAACGTTTTGAGTAGGGGAACGGATCCCTCAGTTATCAGAAAGTAACTCCGGCAATGGATTCAAAAGGGGTCGAACGAGGTCACTAATAGACTATCTTTAAGTCTGATCCTTAATATCCTCGGCCGATTGATACCATTTTACCTGCTCGACACCTATAGATCTGAAGTATGTGTACGGTTGGAACCACTACACGATGAGATTCATGGGTCTTTGGCCAGCGGAGCGAAGCTGGAAGGACCCGTCTAGTTACATAGTGTTAACTCCCCTTCTAACGATGCTGTTCTTCATCTGCGGCCCCCAGACAGCCAATCTACCCATAGTCGCCCACGATTTCTACCTGCTGGTGGAGAATCTCTCGATGGGAAACATCACCATCACCATCTCCTTCCTGAAAACCATCGCCTTTTGGGTAAATGGCAAACGTAAGTGCCGCCGGGTCGGTTGGCAGCGGGAGAAAATACGAAGTCGACGATCAAGTAATCGCGATATTTAGTCGCCTGTAGGATCTAAACGATAAGAGCTCTGCCGAATGACATCTCGCGCGTTGAAAACTTATTCTCGGTAACCGGTTGCTGAGCGAACCTTACAGCGAACTAATGAGTACGAAAGCCACGGACGATCAAGCCACTGTTTTCCTCGTTTGCAAGCTCTGAAATCTCTGCTGGAGCGCATGGCCGAGGATTGGGGCAGCGAGGTGAGGCCGATCCATCGGGAAACGATGAGGGAGATCGGCAGAGTAACCAGGGCGACGATAATAAGGAGCACGGTGATGTGCCAGTGCGTGGTAATCGCGTACGTGGCCCTCCGCATCTCCACCGCCAAATACAACGACACCAAGTTGATATTTCGCGCCTACTTCCCCTACGACACCGATGCCAGCCCGAGTGCCGAGCTGACCAGCTTCGCGCAAATTGTCGCAGCCATGTACGCCGCCACGTCCTACACGGCGGTCGACACTTTCGTGGCCATGTTGGTGCTTCACGTCTGCGGGCAACTGTCGATCCTGAAGACAGAGCTCCGGGACCTGGAGTCCGCTGGCAAGGCAGAGCTGCAGGCGAATTTGGGCAGGCTTGTACGGAAGCACGAGTATCTTAACGTGTAAGTGTGTAGCGAAGGATATTGGCGTTTTCGTGTTGCTTCTCTTCCTGAAAATCGGGATGACAGAAGCCGCGTTCTTACGTGCGCGAGGAGCGTTCCAGCGATCCAGAAATTCTGCAGATATTTGTAAGTAGGGGAAGTAGGGGCAAAACCGGGACGTTAAGGATAAAAGCTCATAGCTTTGACATTATTAATGTAAAAAAGGAAATTTAAATTAGGGTTCATTAGAATAAACTCTTTATTAAATGATAGTAGGGGAGACCGGGGTAAAGTGAACCTCGGGGTAAAATGAGCTTTCTTAATTTATTCTTTAATAACAGAATATATTTAGAAATTTTGGAGACGTAATAAATCTGTGTAATATCACACTGATAATTATGCACATTTATTACGTGCCCAAAATTTGTACCTGCATGTGGGAACGTGGCTTTGATTTCCCTACATGTGGGAACGTGGCTTTGATCTTACTGAAGGGAAGTCCGGTTACCGGAGTATTCCGATTTTTTTTTTAAACTGCGCAGGCTCGTAGAGGAACCCAATAGAAGTATCAGCAAATTTTTCACGGGGTGTTAAAACACCCCCTAATGTTAACGAGTGTTTTCTTATTTTCCAGTATATCTTGAAAAGTATATAAGATATAAGGAATGGTTTTTTCGACTCGCGTTACGAAGAATAACACGTTTCATGTTTTTCTTACGGATAACTGCACGTAGAAAGAATGAAACGAGCTACTTTTCGTAACGCGCGTCGTTTCATGGTGTATAAAACTAAAAGAGATGATTTCGGCGCACTGGTTCCGTCTTTTTTCCGGCAAAAAGACCGAACCAGTGCGCCGAAATCATCTCTTCTATAATTTACGGTCGAAATTCAATTTATACTATGTATAAAACTAAGTATGTAATTGAATTATTTAAAATTTCTAGGAGGGAACGTTTTCCTGCCTAAATTACAAATTGAAAGCAATTTGATTGCATTCATTCTCATAATTCTTTCATATCTACTATATTGTTCAGGGTATACAGGCAAGTAGAAAGTCGCACATTAACCTTTCAGAGACGTTTTCACCCCTCAAAAAAAAATGGGACAAACGAAAAATTGCCTGATACTTCTATTCGGGTCCTCCATAAACCTGCAAAGTTTAAAGAAAATCGGAATGCGTGGCTAATCGAACTTCCACGCGAGCCCGCATCTGAGATTGCACACTGTAACGATGGGATTCTGATTTTGAAACGGAGAATGGAATTGAGTGCTCCAATGTTTCATTGCTGTATATGCTGGCTGAAGGTTCGCGGAAACGATAGAAAACTGTTTCAACATGATGCTTCTACTTCAGATGGTCGGCTGCACTATTCAATTGTGTTTCCAATGTGTCCAAGTGATTATGGTAGGGATTTGTTGATTAATGGCTGGCACACTGTCGCAGTTGCCCTAACTATAAAATTCGATTTTCAGTCGACAGGCGAGGAAGCGAATCAATTTTTGGTCATGCAAATCTCTTTCCTCTTGCTCTACGTCATTTACGTGATGCTGCAATTGTACTTGTACTGTTACGTTGGCGAAAAACTTTTAGTCGAGGTACGATTCCCTACGTTTCAATATCGGTAATTAAGGTAGTTCCTGAATAATCTACTAGATTACAGAATTCTTTCAAATTTCGCACGAAACTAATTTGGAATACAAGAAACCCTTGCACAAAGTTTAAAGTCGATTTACCATATGGTTATCGAGAAATTGTTAATTAAAGTTGATGCATTTTAACACAGTGGCATATGGCGAAGTAAAAGAAGAGGGTTATAGTTTCAGTTTTTCTTCTGAAACAGTAAAACCATATTTAAGAAATGTACCAAAATTGGCACAAAAGTACATCGAAATGTCAGGAAATGAATTTATTAATTTCTGCAAAACTGACCACGCAGTTTCTTCGTAAATGCCCATAAAAAAACAGGTTTACGTGCAAATTTTTGAGAAATTACGTAGAGCAGTGAACGTGGCAACGTCGCACAATCGATATGTTTAGACATTTAAATAGGGAACGAAGATTCAGATCCATATGAACATTTTTTCTGATATTTTGGTTATAAAAAACGTTCCGAATAAATGCGACGTTGTCAGATTTGCTGCTCCAATACGCTAACCAATTTAATATTCCATTATCGTATTACAATTATTTATATTAACATTGCACTTTTTAAAATATATATACACGATGTTAAAAGTTATTATTATTATTTCCATAGTATCATATTACTTTATATTTATCGTTTATTATCCAACTTTAATTTGATTAGCATAGTTGGTTAGGAACTACCTTAAAAGATCGCGGATGATGCGAATTTATTTGCAGTTCTTAGATAATATCGGAAGACACAATTCCTACATAATAATCGAGTTCCATGTCTATTGATATTAATTATTAATTATGTATTTAGTATTGCCTCCGTAGATGATCGTTTTTATTTCCTGGCTCACAGATCTGTTTACCATTCAATCATATTATTTCCACAGAGTACTGAGATAGCCGAGGCAGCATACGATTGCGAATGGTACAATTTATCGGCGAAGAACGCGAAACTGTTGATAATTGTGATACGTCGCGCGAGGTTGCCATTGCAGATCACTGCGGGCAAATTTTGCTCCTTGAATTTGGTCCTCTATGCCCAGGTAAGAGCACGAAGATAATTTACACTATCATAAGCGAATATTTCGCGGCCGGTTCTTCTATTCATTTACCCAACGAAAGTGCCAAGATACATATTTAAAGAAACTTGAAGAAAGATGTCCAAGTGTTTGAATATCTCCAACGTTCTCCGTCGCGATCGACTCTTTCCCATTTCAGATTTTAAAAACATCGATGGGTTACATGTCCGTCCTCTGCGCGACGAAAAAAAAATAGACGATCCTCCATAAACGCAAATTTCCACCTCTGTTTTTACCAGAGAAGTGGCGGGCGATTTCACTCTCTGGTAAAATATTAGACAGTATTGTACATAAAATAGAATAAATCGTATGAAAGATACTAGCACGAATTTTGAGAAATCCTAGCAAACGGAGATCCTATTCGGATAAAAAATAATCGAATAGGGTAAACTCGGGTAAATCCGTGGTACAGGTTATTCCGTGACACTTGTTCATTTATCTGTAACTCGAAATTGTCTGACTCAATTTACATGGAACAAAAACTAACAGACAGCGTTGATCTTCTAGTTTATGTTGTGGTAAAATAATTAGTCAATTGAAGTTAGTGTGATAGAGTGAGAGGGCGTTTTGTTCCAGCAGCGCATTATTCGTGAAATTTTTCGTGCTGGTTGTGGACGATCGCTTGTTTATGTGTTATATGTGCTTTAGAAGATAAATGGAAAATTCAAACTGCAGGTAAGTGATGGTAAAATGACACTTCAACAAGTCTTACTCTTGAAATTATCATGCAATAAGGCATCAGTGTTACTTTTTTCTTATGAAATTGACTAAATTCTTATTTTTCGTGCGCCTTATACTGTGCTTCTGATCGCGCCGTTTGAGAAATTCTGATGGTCAATGCCAGGAACGATGTTTCCTCGTGTCTCAGACATCTAACGGTCATGAAACGCTTGATTATGCTCAAAATAACAATAATATAAAATAATATGAAATAATATAAAATAATGTGAAATAATATAAAATAACATAAAACAATATAAACAAATAACTGGCGAACATATATAGAGCCAGCGAGTACTATCACGGAATAACCAGAGCTATCACGATTCACGGAGTAACCAGAGTATGTCATGACAGCTTAATTCTGTATTTTTTCAATTAAATATACTTAGTAAATTTCCGTTAACCTATTATTTGTTTCTCTGATGTCTGACCTATCATTATATCCTAGACTCACTTTCAGAATACGTAAATATTAGCAGTTATTAGACAAATTCTAAAACTATCACCAATTTACCCGAGTTTACCCTAATCACCTCCGAGGTGAATTGAAATTTTCCAAGAAATTCCTGCAAGCGTGCAGTCGCAGAATAGCGCCGTAAAAGCGACAAGGAGGAAATGCAATAAATGTATAAAGTGCGCTCGAGGAAGTATGTGAAAAGTGCGCGCGACCGAGGAGTACGAAAGTTGTCGACGAGGGGGAAGTAATAAAAGTATAAATTATTAACGACATTCCGCGAGCTACCACGTCAAATATGCAACGAAAGCTGAAGCATATTATTTTTTTTCTCCTCCTCTCAGAATTTCCCGGGACAGGATGCGCACCTTGGGTGCATATTCGAGCAGCTTTAAGCTGATTCGCAGTCGATTGGTTATGCAGGAGCCGCGGACACGCGAGCTCTCCTCATCGATGAATATTTCACTAACCTGACCGCGGACCGTCAATTGCTATAATTCTTGATACGCGCCTGCTGCAACTGTTGTCCACGTGTAATCAATTATGCGATCATACGTACGAAGACTAGCCTCGCCAACGGGAATTTAAATATTTAGAGGGGGCGGGAATGGCGGGCTCGCTTTCGAGCGTCTCTCTTCATAGTAGAAATACTATGTAAATCTACAGTGATGGTAAAAAGAAAGTATAAAACTCATACTTATCTAGGCAATACCTGCTATCTAACAGGCTTTAAGTATCGCGCTGGTATCGCGACGGAATATCCATTTTAACACGTAATTCTTTCAAATAGAACCATCTCACTTCTCTTACCACTCACAGTGGAAACTTTCCTCTGATCAATACTATAGATATAAATTTCCCATTACCCATGCGAACGAAACTTATCTCTCAGCATACGTTTATCAATATTCCCGTCGATACTTTCCCAATCGCTCCTCCACCGTCGCTTCCCAATTCAATCCAGACCCAAGCATGGGACGAACGTTACGTGCCTCAGTTCGCTGCATGAAAGCACGATTGGCACCAACAGCCTTCCATTGCAGGCCGAGTAAGAGTTCAAGAGCACGGAGCTTTCACCGCTTATTTCCGTCACCTCCGCGGAAAGAAAGTGCGCGCAAAGTTTGCGGCGAATCACCCCTAATGAGCGTTATTAAAGGACCGCGCGAGTGGCGTCGTCACAATGGGAGAAAACGAGGAGACACTGGCCGCCGTCGGTTTGATGCACACGGATGAAAGCGAGAGAGCTTCACGGTTTGCTGGCAGTGCAAACTGCCGCCTTATAAAAATCACCGTGGCCGACGGTCCACTCGTCATTTCGATCCCTCGCCGCTTTCATCGAGGATCCTATATTTTTATAAGTTCCGTGGAATTAATCCGCGTCTGTTGGTTCGAAGCGGCGAATGGTTTTATTTGAGAAATCGATTGCGCCGTAGGTCGTCTTGCTTCGACACCACGTGTCAGATATCCTTTGTTCGAGCGGTGCGAGTGAGGTTGAAAGATGACTCCCTTGAGCGCGAAGTTGCTGATAATGATCGCCGTGTTGGGTTGCGGCGCTCTTGCTCGAAATGCGGACAACCGCCGTGATTTTGCGAAGGAGACGCCGAGTAAAAAGCACGCTGGCTCCATGCTGTTGGAAGTCGCGAAGGAACTGGTGCAAAGGTCGTCGAGCAGTAGCCAGGTGAGTGGAAAGAGTGTTTCTATTATTGCTTACGAGTTCGGGGGAAATCGAGGCAGAAATATAGCAAAGTTCGGCAAAATGTAATCTAATTACAAATTGCAAATGACGATTAAAATTGTAATTGTGTAATTGATTGCAGATTATTTTTTGTAATCGTTAATTTAGGTTGCTGACGAAACCAAATGGTCGACTACTTAAATTTTATTAACGATTATAGAAAGTAATGGGTAATCTATTACACAATTAGATTTTAATCGTAATTTGTAATGCGTAATTAGATTACATTTTGCCAAACTCTGGCAGAGAGTAATGTAATTGTTGTCCCGCAGGTGCTGAACCTGAATCTGTCGAATCTGCTGCTACTTCTGGTGCTAAAGGCGGTCGTGTTCGGAGCCGGGTACATAGGAAACCATGGGTACAAGGGGCGAGAATTGGAAGAAGGTTTTAGTCGCTTAAAATGATTCAAGTGTGATTATTTATGTATTCGATTATTGGGAATATTTGTTTACAGAAAACTTGGTGTCCGAGGGTGAGGTCGCATTGGCGTTGGGATATTTAATGGGGGATACGTGTTTGTATCGAGCAGCTTGCGAAGAACCTCGTGTCGCGAAAGAATACCTCGGAGCCGCGGAAATGATCATCGAGACGATGAAATTGTTGCCGCAGTAAGCGATATTATTTATTTTATTAATTTTTTCCAAAGCACTCCCTACGTTAACCCTTTAGCGCCCGCACCTAGATCCCGTTTTGTTTTTATCGTTAAAAATGGTCTGGATTTATATATTTTTATTTAAAAACAAAATTTTTCCATTTTTTATTTTTCTTTTCAAAGATCAAAATGCATAAATCCAAAGAATACAGGGTTCAGATAGGTCCAACTTTCTTCAGTGAATAAGACTACGCTAAACATTATTTAAACTGTTCCAAACGGTTTGCGAAACGGCAAAAAAATGAATATATCATATATGATACGTTTGGCGCTAAAGGGTTAATATTCACGCGGAAAATTCATTATAAAATATGTTGTACTTTGTAGAAGTCTACCCGCCGAAGGACAATACGAGAAAACAATCGCTGAATTCCGAAAAGCCATCGACCATGGCATCGCGAACGGATGCCCGCCTGAATATACTTGCAAAAAAGAGAACATCAAGAAATTCTTAAGAGAAGAGCCAAAATAGTCGTGAGAAAAAATCATTTCCCGTTTTAAAGCTCTAGCAAAATTTACAGTAAGATCGATAATAATAATTAAAAAAAGCTAATTGCGTAATTCTGACGCGCATGCCTTTTTGCAAGTACCATTGTCATATGCGTACTGCGTACTGGTAATTGCGCGTGAGAAAAGAAACGGGAAAGTCCTAACGAAGTAGGTATGTAACCGAGGTACACTCTTTGAAATTCAAATATGGCGCGGTTTCCCGCGCGGTGCTTGAATGCACACGTGCGCGACGGACGCGAATATGAATCTACGTGTATTTCTCTCGCACACGCGAGCGCGTGTACACGCAGTAGCGGGTTCAAACGCCTGATGTTTAAATAAAGCTGTTTTCAAGTTGAAAATCTTCTTACCCATTTCTTCTTTGCATTCTTCACCTCGAACCAGCATTGACAATGGCCATTCCCCTGATCCAGAGATCTGCGCTACTCTAACGTCCCACAACATAGCCATCGCACGAAACGAAGCAGGTGTTCAACGATCAGTAGGTTCAGCGTGAAAATACGCATCGACCTGTTGATCTCGGGGTTGAATTATTGTTAAATTTCTACTTGAATCTCGTTAAATCGTTGCGATCGAAACACTGGCCACTGACACACCACGATTGTTTGAAGAACACTGAACACTGCCCCTCGCCAGATGGCAGTTGAGTATTCCGAGGCCTAACCTAACCTTAGAAAATAAGCGGCGCTGACCAGCGCTGACGATCAAGTTTTGATTTTCGCCTATTCACGCCGTCTGCGCGTATAAACAATTTTTCTCGTTTTAAGTACTGCGGCATTTATACCGACGAGTCGGTGAGAAATGAGCTCCATAGGAACAGGGGTAAATATCTGATATTCGGTTCCTCGGTACCCACCGTAACAACCATTGTTCCCGGGATAAAGGTGAGACATAACCTCTCCGCTGATTTCAGTATGACTTGTCAGCGTCACAGTTCTCGCCGGACGGACGTGTGTTTCAAGTGGAATACGCGCAGAAAGCGGTCGAGAGTGGAGGGTGACTATTTCATTTAATATCATTCGTCGTCCTGGGAAATTCGTATCGATCGCGGCTACCTAACCTGTTGCCTCCTCTCGATCAAATAACATTTCGTTTAATCCCCTCTACAGCACGGTCATAGGTTTACGGGGAAAGGACAGCATCGTGTTCGCCGTGGAGAAGATAGTTACTTCCAAGCTGTACGAGCCCGGCACGAACAAAAGAATATTCAACATAGACCACCACATTGGAATGGCAGGCTCCGGTTTGATTTCCGACGCCAGGCAGATCGCCCAAACGGCGAGGTCCGAAGCGTCCAGTTACAAATCGCAGTACGGAGTCGGCATTCCGTTGAAATATTTGAACGAAAGGGTCTCTATGTACATGCACGCTTATACCCTGTACTCGGCGGTCAGACCTTATGGCTGCTCCGTAATTCTTGGCGCTTACGAAAATGGCGGGCCGACCATGTACATGATAGATCCGTCGGGTGTATCCTATGGATACTACGGTTGCGCTATCGGTATGTATCAGTTCGTACCTGATTTAAGCTTTGTAATACGTGTTCGTTGTGGCGAATGTTTAATCGTTTCTCTACAGGCAAGGCGAAACAGTCGGCGAAGACGGAAATCGAGAAGCTGAAGCTAGCCGACATGACCTGCAACGATTTAGTGAAGGAAGCGGCGCGCATCATTTACCTCGTCCATGACGAACTGAAGGACAAGCAGTTTGAGCTGGAAATGAGCTGGGTCGGCAAGCACACGAACGGGATGCACCAGCGGGTGCCAGCCGAGGTAAAGACGGAAGCCGAGGCTAAAGCGAAACAAGCGATGGCGGAGGATTCGGACAGCGATACCGAAGATATGTAAATCGGACAGCGTCGGGGAACAGAGTTGTCGTTTTATATTTTAAGCTGTAATTTAAATACACCAGAGCGCATTGCTATGAAATGTTCATTGTCAACGAGTGAGAGGAACAATAAAATCCCTGCCCGTTGTTTATGGAACTACAAAGTGGAACGCATCCTCCCACCCGCGGCAAATCTCGACGCTTTCGTAATAGAGAATCGTTACGTTCGAGTCAGGGTTTAATCAGTTGTAATCCACGATTAATGAGTATGATCCCTTTGTACCATTAATAGGATTTTCACGTCCCCCTCGATTAACGAACGTTTTCATGAAAACTAGGGATGACTATCTTTCCCGTAGAATCGTTTCTTCGATTCGATTCAGATCGTTGTGCGAAGAATCAATTCGTAAAAAAATCGTTTTTATCGAGATCGTTTCATTATAATAGTAGAAATATAAAGTGTAGTTCCGGGTGATTCGGAGTTAGTCGTGAGAAATTTGAGCGCAGGTTGATGCCCGTGGAGCGCTAAGGCACGCTGCTGGCTGAACGACGATTTTTCGAATAATACAACGAAAGAAACAATTTAAACTCAAAAACAAGGGAAATAAATGGGGTTTATCTTTACTGCTGCAATTTTTTTTAATATTTGAATTTTCTTTCATTTTATGAGAGCAGGTGAATAAAATGATTTTAATAAATACCAATTCTCACTTTTTCATAATTGAAAAAGTATTATATCGTAGGGCCGCGCAGCCCGGTTTTAAGGAGGCGTAGTACTTTCTTTGCCCGAAGATTAAGCATTCTTTATGAATTTTTTTCTATTTGAAAATAAAAATCTTATAAGGTGGGGTTTGTTGCAAATGAAAGATCACTGTTTGACGGTATTAAAAGAATTTTTATTTAATAAAAAAAACAGCTGGAGCAAGATGTCGGAGCGGAGGAAATAAAAGATTGGTCTGCTCCAATCCCCTGGTGCTAACATCACTTTTGCTTTCCCTTCCTATTACATTTGTGTGATCTGATTCAAACTTCGCGCTTCTAAAGTTTACGCTACACGCCGCCAGGTGGGAATCACATCAGAAAATCAATCCACGATCTCTGGTTGCGATACGATCTTCGATTCGATCCCTGCATTGAGAATCGATTTAAAAAATCGTAACACGAAATATCGTTTTTTAAAATATTCATTTTAAGGATGTATCGGACCTACAATATTAAACAAAAGTATATGAAAATTGAAATACTTGAATATCTACGTTTTAAGTATAGTAAATCAAAATGTAAGGAAGTCGAACGACAGTTGGAGCCTTATTTTTAATCCTAGAAAGGTATTTTTCCCTTTTTCAAATGTTTTTTTCAAGCACTATTTCCTAAACTTTTGGCAGTGAAAATGCCCTGAATTCACAATTCTTTCAAGTTATAATTTATTTCTTTAAAACGGTGTAGTGGAAACAATTGAAACTCGGCAGATATTTTCATTTATCCATATACTATGGGCGAATTCCAGTTACCCCTAAATCGCCCGTGATTTTCATTAAACTAGGTTTCCCTGTACGCGACTAAACGCAACGTCAAGACTTTCAAAATCGATTTTCTCGAAAATGAAGCGCGATATGAAAAAAAGTTACTCTTTCTTTTTGATTTATCACAAGTCAATAAATCGAGAAAGAGGAATAAAATTTTTTGTTATTGCGCTTCATTTTCGAGAAAATCGTCTCTTTTCATAAGAGTAGGGGAAACCTGTCCAAAACGGTATACTGAAGGTTCTAGGTCCATAACTTTTTAAATAATAAAACAAATTGGGTAATAAAAACGGTATTTATTAAAGGGTTTCGTAAACAGCACAAAATAACAAAAATATAATTGAAAAGTTTAAATAGGGTACTTAATTGAACAATAAAACAAAACCTCTTCTTTTTCCAGGTTTGCCCACCCTATGGGGCAAAACCTTATAGTATATATTATCGGTCTAAATTAACAACGGTAGCATTGAAAATCGTCGAGTTCTTCGGATCCCCAGCCAGTGCAACCTTCGTGTGCCCATCCACTAAACCTTGTACATTGGACCCAATTTTGATCCCACGTTTCGACTGATTATACTCATTATAGCCTTTTTCATATTTTCCGAGTTCCAATCTTGTCTGGTAGTGTTTCGTTTATAATTACGTGGCATCTTGCTGACTCTTTTAAACACAAAATGGAACATTACTTAGTTTACGAACCGTCGTTCGGTGTACGGTTTTGCTCCAAGACGTAAGGACTCACAATTTTTGTTACAGCTAAATATGAAAATGACAACAATCGGCCACGATCATCAAACTATAATAGAAATAGATACTGTTAATATATATCTTCATGTAACTTACCTTCTAATTACCAGAACACTATATAGTCCACTTGAAGTATAGTCGCAAAATAAGATCACAGCACGTAGAAATATAATAAATTTAATAATTACCTGGAGCTTATGTATTTTGCCACGAGGATCTGTTGACTGACAGTTCAATATAGTGGAAAACAATTGCTAAACGCGCGTGGACTTAGTTCATTAGTTTTCAGAAATAAGTATGGTAGGGTGAATCGACCAGTGAATGAACAAATTGACTTTTTTCGTGTATAACAAGTATACTATTTCATTGAGCACAATGATCGTAATATTTAGAATGAAGAAAAATTTATTGAGATAACGGCGATATTAATATTTTTTGAATCTACGAACGTCTCGGTCGCTTATTAATTTTTTTGTTTTGTGGTTTCGGATGCTGCCATTCACGGCGAGAAACCTAGTGACAAAACACGTACGATGACAGTTAACCATTATATCGTGTAAATTGTGTTCTGACATAAATAAATTTGTCAGGTTCCTATTATTATAATATGTAGATTATATTTTTATATTCTTATGTTAAGTCCCTCACCTAAACTTCCTTTTTTCTTTTGTAGCGTTTTCCGGTCGGAAAATGAAGTATTATTCTTTGTGTTCATTCACTGGGTACAAGGTATTCATTTATTGGGTATTTTGTTCATTCGCTACTATATTGGGCATTGATTACATTATTATGATTTATTTCAGACGCCGATCAAGTAAAAAATCACAATTTTTTTTAGACATTTTTAAAGCCTATTCTGTTACAAATTCCTATTTCATTAATAAATTAGGACATTATTTAATTTTTATCGTTATTTGAAACTTCACTGGTCAATTCACCCTACACGGTTTTCGACAGGTTTCCCCTACATGTGAAATCAGTGAAACTTAAAATCGTTATAACTCAGCAAGCACTTAGCGAATTCGTTTAAAACTTTTGGAGCCCACCAGGAAGATTGAAACTATCAATCTCGCAAATTTTCATCAACTTAGAGGCATTTTGAAGATAGCTCCGACACGTCCCTGACGTAACCCACCATAATTCATGCAACGATCTTGCCTCCACCCACCGCAAAGGTCCCGGAGTCCATTGAGGCGCCAGGAAACGGCCGAATGTAGCAGGGATGAGCTTTCAGCATTTACACCCCGTGGCTAATTGTATGGCACCGCGGCAACGGGGCGAGTAAGATCCGCGGGGGAGGCGAAACGGATGGTGGGTGCAGCTGATGTCGCGCATGCTAGTTTTTCACGTCGAGGGGGTTGGTTGCAGGCAGCAGCGGCGGCGAGAGTTAGACACTGCGTGCAGACAACGGGGAGAGGGTAGCTTCGGCCGGGCTTTATACAAGGGCAGGTAGACTTTGGAAGTTCGCCACTGTTTTTTGATTGACGCACGGGGCCCGTGTTCCGCGTCTTGTACCCGCGAAACGGCCGGCGAAGAGAGAAGCGACCGCGAGGTGGAACGCGAGTGTTAGCCCGCACCCACCCGGATACCACGTGGTGTTCTTTGGTTTTCTGCGACCACGAGTGCTTCGCCTGCTGCCGGCCGGCTGTCCTAGAGCCGCCGAGCAATGTCGTCTAATCGTAGCAGCCTGGCGGTGCCGGAGGAGATCGCCGAGGAGCAGGTGGACCCCGCGGTTTACATCGGCGCCGCGATCACCCTCGGCTGTATTGGCTTCTTCGGCTTCACCATGAACCTGTTGGTCGTCATCGTGATCGTCAAGGACGCTCAGACCCTCTGGACGCCCGTGAACGTGATCCTCCTCAACCTTGTCGTGAGTGGTTACATCCGGGCAACGACGTTTAGCCTAGCCTCTAGCGATAAACAATGTCACGATTTTCGAGGAGTGAAGGGCAGGGGGTTGAAGTTAATCGTCCCCGGGCTTCGGGTCCGTGAAGATAGAAACGGGGGTGGTATATTTCCCAAGTAGTTGCTGCGGGAAGCAAGGGCGTGTTGGTCCCCCGGCCCTCGGCCATTGAACGATCGGTAACGAAAGTATCAAAGACGCCACTTAGCCCACAAAGAAGTCACTTGTTACGGGCTGATACAGTTTGCCGAAGAAATTCGCTCGAGTTGGCCGTCGCGCGCCAGAGATCACGTTTCAGCGCGAAGAAGCAGGCCGGGACGAAGGGCAAACTTTTGCTCGGCGCAAGTACAAGGAGGGCTAGAAGATAGATATAGAATCGAGCAGTAACGAAATACCAAGTTCCTCTTCGAGTTCTCTGGTAAAAGTGCCAAGTACCGTCTCGCGAAACTTCTCGATGATCAGTCCGAGGCTGCGTCCCAGTTAAATTTAATTCAACCCAGCGCTCGATCGCTGGAATCCTCGATTTCTGCTAGCCTGTAACGACGCACGGCATCTTTCCTTTCGAGAGGTCTCTGGCAGCGTAATTCATGCGCGAGAAATCGCGTCCTACGCAACCCTTTCCAGCGGAATGGCGCGCGAAAGCAGCAGTCGTTCCCTGTATTGGCGTGAAAACGGTGTCGCGCGGAGATAAATGAAATAAATATTAGCATCGCTGTGGTACGGTGACATTAGGCTTGGAATTTAAGAAAGATCGTAAGCGGTAGCGGGAAAACTCGCGAGGACGACTCGCGCCTGGAATTCTTCGGGTTACTGGCGTTGCGCAAAGGCAAGCGAAAAGGGGAACCTGAATGTTACACAGCCTCGCCGGATGAAAAGGATCTTCTCCCTGGGCGTTTCTTCCGATGAAAGTTTAACGGCTACCTCGTCCCGCGGTGTTTTCATTTAATATCACCGAAAGTGATCCCAGTGCAAACGGAAACGCCCGATGGAGGCTCTTCCGGGCTTTCAGCAGCCGAGTGGCGAGGTGGAAATGAAAATATCACGGGGATGGAGAGCGTTTCGAAATTGTTGCACGGCTCGCGGCACGTGTTACGCTTCTCCCGTTTCGCGCCGGCTATCGAGGCGAATTTCATAATCGGGCTTTTGTTAATTCGAAACGAAGCGGATTCCCCGCCGAGCGCCCTCGGCTTTTAACGAGAGCCTGCGATCTGCGAGGACATCGCCGGCGCGGTTTCGATAGAGGGTGAGGCGCGACTGGGTGTTGTTAAACTAATATGGAACACATGGAATCTCGTTTGACATCTATGCTCCCGTGGCTGGGAAATGAAGCTTCGTTATTCGACGGGGGAATTTAACGGGCCTGCGGATCAGTCGTGAATTTTTGGACCGTGGAAAGTTTCGTTTGAAGTGACTAAAGCACTCTTGCGTCGAGTCCGGTGATCTGACTGCTTTGCAACCCCCTTAGCTAAAGCTCTGCCACAGAGTGGTTCTGTCAGAGGAAACGATAGAAATTGTTGGGAAAGAAATTGAAGGAATTCGGTACTTTCTGTCCTTTCTATTTTTAACAGACTTAAAAAAGAGGAGGTTATAGATTCGACCCTTATGTATTTTTTTTTATGTTTGTCCCTGCATAACTTCTCAGCATGTTGTGTCAATAAATATATAAAAAATCTATCAAATAAAAAAATGTAAAGAACAATTAAAACTGACTTGAAAAAGATAACAATGCAGTAAAAAGTGAAAAATTATTTCTTCCCTTATTTAATCTACGACTCTTAATTTTTTTAAGTCGACGCCAGATTTATACGGTGCAAATGATGAGGTGGCGTCGACATAAAAAAAATGAGAGTCGTAGATTAAATAAGGGAAAGAATGATTTTTTACTTTTTATTTAATTCTCATTTCTTTGAAGTCGGTTTCAATTTGTTTTACCCAACATCGAGTATCAAGAAACGAGATTTCCGGGGGGAAACGTTTCGGTGTCCCCGCCGATCGTCCCTAAAGAACGCGAAACGTCGGGGTAGCTACCCCGAAGGATGCACCTTTCTTCGAGGAATTTATTCCGTCCTGTTGGCTGGTGGAAATTAAGTACCTACGCCGAGGATGCTTAAGAGATTACTCCCTCCTTCGTCGTTTATAATTAATGTTCAAAGACTCCGCCGGAGCGAGAGGTTCCTTCTGCGTGACGATTACTTACAGGCCGTGCATTTTACTACCGAGTTCGCTGGGCAAGATTAAGGGACGCGGAGGGCTGCAGTTGTTCGCTGGGAACGGGGCCCAAATGGGAAGGATTGATAGGCGAGCTGACTTTAGAGCACCGATAGGAACGAGATAGAAATTTAAAGAATACACCCCCAGTCGGCGAGTGGAATTCGATGCATGCGCCTGATTTTGTAATTTACATTAGAATTAGGGAAACTAGGCCGTTCCTAGATCCCTGCCACGATAATGTAGTAGCGACTGCTTTCAGATTGGCGACTTCTTAGTGGCAGCCCTTGGGAATCCGGTTGCCATGGTCTCGGCAATCACAGGAGGATGGTACTGGGGCTACAAAGTGTGTCTCTGGTACAACTTATTATTTATTAACTGAAATTACATGGGATTTCTCCGAGGAGAAACAGAAGGCCGGGGACATTCTCCTTCCACCGTCTATCGCGATGGGAAATAATTCAATCTCCAAGCGATATGATTTTTATTGACGACACAGTGGTCGACAATATTCCCGAGCGATTTTCCTAATCACAGAGGAAAAACATTTCAATTTTCATCGGCCAGTCCCAACGTAATTTGTCAAGTATGCTTCATATTTATCCAGGGACTTCTATAGGTATCAAATAACTTCTCGATTCGAAATTTGATATAAGGCTGGTGCTTTAACGAACATGGTTTAAAGTATATTTAAGAATATTTTAGAATCGCTATCCTATTAATGAAGATTTATTAGTGCCTCTTTAAGGTCTCTTTTTTTAATTAACGTGGGAGGACTATGCTCCCTCTCGAGGCCTTTAAAGCCAGAAACAGCTGTACCGCAATTCACGCGAAAATGTGGGAGAAATTGCGAGGCGTGACGGGGAGAAATGTTAATTTAGGGGTAAAACTGGGAACGTGCCGTTCCGCATTCCACGGCTATGATAAAAACGTTGTTTCCCGGCATACGTGCAGGATGTTGCGCGCATATTGTACCTATTACGTGACCATGCACCGTGCATGGATTAAAAAATCACGTTCCATTTGAAAAACCGAATTTACACGGTTTCTCAGCTGCGCTTGCTTCCGGTTTGAAGCGAACCGAATGCAACTATTCCCGCGGGCTCGTGCTTTTCAAATTAAGCCCGAGCGTATGGTAACGAAGCACATCCTGGAGGATTAAAGCACTGGGTCAATTCGAAAAGTCTCTGCGGTCAATCGCATTCATTCTCTTTAACACGATCATCCTCTTTTCAATAATACGTCCCACGTGATTTGACCAGCGCGAGGCGATCGCTATGGGGAAAAAGCTAAGATCCGAAACGTGTCTTGAAAGCGATTAGTGCGAAGGACCAGGGGTAGTTTGACGTGGACCAGCAGACGAACTACTGATCTCCATTAACTATCATTAATCAGCCACGTTATCCTCCCTGCGATTAGTTCGCCCTTCTATTCCACCCTTCTCTGTCATTTCACGGACCTATCGCTTTCATCATATTCCGCCACCCACCTCTCCTCATTCCCGACTCTCCTTGCTTTTCTATTTCCTCCGTTGCTCTTTCATTCTCGCGACAGAAGAGCGCGTGCTTCGAGGCACGGATTTAGCTCAGCTTTTGCCCGATAAATCGGTCGAATCTTCTTGAAGCTCTTTGGTTTTGAAAATCATGAAAAAAGGGGGGCTTCGGTAATTGGAGATCGCAGGCAGTTTTATTGGCGATAATCTAACGCGCGGGGGGATTGAATTTCACAGAATGTCGCGAGAAGTCCCTAATTATTCTATTCTGCCTATTTCAAGGTACGCCTGGTTTATGTCCACCCTGGGCTTCGCCAGTATAGGGAACTTGACCGTGATGGCGTTTGAAAGGTGGCTGTTGATCGCTGGACCGATGAAGACGTTGTCTATAAGGTGAGGAACTAAAGGAACGTTCGGTTTCTTATCCATCCGGTACGCGACTCTCTCGAGCAGGCGAACGAAACGGTCTACTTGTTTATCACGATGGGCCAAAGCTAGAACGATCCTAACACTTGGCGAAATATTAGCTACCTACTGCATTTGAAAGGGAAAAATGGGGAATGTCCATTTTCCCTGATTTTCGCGATTAATAGCATATTTTGTTGCTGGTAACTGAGACTACAGAACTGCCGAATCACAAAGAGTTATAAAGTTCAAATTCCTCTGTAAGATTATTATTATTATTATTATTCGTCTTTATTACTTGACACATACAGAGAAAAATAATATATAAAGACTAGCGAAGTAAATGGCGAGGCTGCAGTAGGTACGGTGCTGTTAGAAGGCTAACTTTAAATAAATAACTAACATTAAATTAACGCTAAAACTAGGGAAGAAAAGCAGAAACAGAAGATTAGGGAAAAATTAAGAGAGAAAATATAAACACCGCGAATAACGTTAAAGTTTTGGTAAAAAGTTTGGTTGAAAATAGGTATTGCACTGGAACAAAATCCTGAATTTTCTCGATAAAGCTGTTTCGTGACTTTCCCTGTTTTCCCCCTTACCCTTCATTTGGGTAGATGCTAAGTAGGTAACCCGGCATTAAGGGGCCATTCCGGTTAGACGGGTTGTAAATATCGACTTTTTAAAAACATTTTTCGAAAGTACATATCCCGAAGAATGTACAGTTAAATTTTCTTGGTAAAATTCCGATTATTTTAGATTCTACAGAGGCATTTTGTAGGAAGCGCAGAGGCTCGGCCTCTATAGCTGAAAACTTTGAACGCGTTTTTCTCGGAACGTCAGCTTTTTCACATCGTGAAGATAAAATCTGAAAATCTATCGAACCGATTGCTTTATAAATTTTACTGTTTATTCTGCACACCTGTGGCTCTCGCAGGGACTACCGCCAAGTATTTTCATTCAGTCGAACCTACTTTTAAAATCGAAAATAGCAAAAGAAAAAAGGCGAAAAAATATTTTTCTCGCATTTTGCCCGCCATTTTGGTAATTTCGAAGATAAATCACTAATTATAGTCCGAGCGATAGCGATACTCCTGCTGATCAAGAATCTGTTTGGATTTTTGGGTTCAGATAAGTCTAACAGCTGAAATCGCTTTCACGAGTGAGGCATGAATTTGTAAACATATCATCAAGACCGCTTTCAAAAGCATTTGAAAAGCAATAATTTTATTACTTTTATATTTTTTATTTACTGTAGAAACGTAGTTTAATAAATTAAAGAAAGTTTTATTCCACTACTATAATTACTTTCGTCGCAATAAATTCCTGAATATCGTTGAATTCGTCAGTGCGCTGACCGGAATGAACCCTTAAGTCAGGAGACCGAAAAAAGGCTGGCCTTGGGAAATTTTTTACTCAAAAGCTATAACACATTTCTCAAAAAATCTGTTTTCCTTTGAAGGATTGCATCTAGTACCGTGTATCGTAATTTTTTTATTTAAAAATATTTATCAATAACTAAGTTATTGTCCATCACTCGAAGGTTCTCTAAAAAAAAGGCTCCTGCGGTGACCACTGCTGCTCGAAAGTCGATCATCTAAAATAAAAAATTCAAAAGAATTTACTTATTATATTATATTATCTAGTCTTTGAACGAAGGATTTTTTTATCCGATGCTTAGTTTTCTTTTAATTCACGAAAATCAGGCACGATTTATGGTAAAACTTGAAACTTTTACTTTAAACATCAGCCATTTTTTCCCAAATCAATATTTCGAAAAATCCTTCGTTCAAATACGGCCACCCTTTTTTCGGCCTCCCGACTGAGCATGACCCCTTAACTACCGTTCACGTTGCTCGGTCGCCGTTGATTTATCCGCTAGCGAACTTTAGCCGGCCGCTTATCCGAACTGTCTGCTTTTAACAGGCACGCCGTGATACTAGGTTTCTTCGTTTGGGTCTACGCGCTGTGCCTCTCGGTACCGCCGTTCCTCGGCTGGGGAAGCTACGGCCCGGAAGCAGGTAACGTGTCCTGCAGCGTTTCCTGGGAGGTCCACGATCCCGTCACAAAAAGCAGCAGCTACATCGCCTTCCTCTTCATCCTCGGCCTCGTTATCCCCGTGCTGGTCATCACCGCCAGTTACGTCGCGATTGTGCTGACTTTGAAGAAAGTCAGCAAGAGAGCAGGTACAATCGAGATTCCTGCGAGCTCTAAATACCTGCCCAGCACCGCCTAAACAGCTAATCACCAAAATCAAACTTCCGATACGAGAGCCTTCATTTCTCACTGATCCCTCGGTTAATCAAGCCAACCGTTGCCTCGTAGACTCGTTTCGGCGCAAACCCCCTAGGCCTCCTTGCTTCGGAGCCAGTGATCCGCGCCATTCGCGGGGAGACAGCGAGAAAGACGATGCCTCCGAGCAATCACTCGATAATTGCCATCGTGTGTCCTCGCGAAAGCAACCCGTGGTTCTCTATCAAACTAGACCTCCCCTCTTTACACCGTCTCTATTGCGCCAGCCTGATCCACGCTCGACGCGGAAGAGGTGTCACGACGCCAGGTTTCCGGGACACGTTCCGTTTTCTAATGCAGGTGCACGCGGCCGACGCGAGGGGAAGGTGACGAAGATGGTCGCGTTAATGATAACGGCTTTCATGTTCGCTTGGTCGCCGTACGCAGCTCTGGCGCTGGCCGCGCAATATTTCGACGTAAGTACCGTGGATGCACGCCTCCTTGTTTATAAGATCTCCAGCCGTTTATCTCGAAGCAGGACGTTCGACGAGGAAGGAATTAGGCGGAGGCCAGAGTCTCGCGATTTAGCTGGCAAACACTGCGCAACGGAATTCCACGCGGAAGTAGAGTCGCAGTCTTCCATCCCCCTGATCGACTCACTCTCTGTCTATCGCCATCGTTACCTATCGGTAGAATTAAGGATACTAGGCAGCGGTTTTTGTAGAGAATGAAGCATTGCTTCTTCAATTAATTACAAAGAAATAAATTGACACTGATTTTGACGAGACGAAATTCAACGACCTGCTTGTAAATTCTACTTCGGAATACCTGTGGCTCTGCACTGAACCTATAAAAGTAGCAAAATTATAAAAGTTACAGCTGCGAAATGACTATTTTTTCAAAAATGTCAGTCTTTTGTTAGACAAAGATGAGGCTTAAGTTTGTTCTCAGAAAGAATAATAGCATTTATTAACTTCAATTTAGGTTCAGACTGAAACTAGGTACACATTTTGTGAACATGCTCGAATTTAATTTGAATCGATTGGAACCTCCGTTTTCGAGTTATCACTGCAAAACAAAGGAGACTTTTTTAAAAAGCCTCTTCAATAATCCACCTGTAATGCATATTTCTGACTAAACAAGCGTGCCTTTGTAAAGCATCTGACTTTAATAAACATTGCGCGATGGAGCAAATCTCAGCTCCAAGTTATTTATTTGCAATTAATTGAAAAAGAAATGCTCCGTCTTCGACAGAAACCACTGCTTAATTACCTACCCTGAATTCTCGAAGAATTATTCTGAGCTCCGTGGAGATGAGATTGCGGAGTAAAATGGAGAGTCCACGTTAGTGTCGGGGCGACCCGTTATCCAAGGGTTGATCAATTTCTAATTTCTCATGCGACGCAGAGTGCATCCCCCAAGTTTTCTCACAGGTGAGGCCGCCAGCGTCCGTGGCGGTGCTTCCGGCGCTGCTAGCCAAGTCCTCCATCTGTTACAACCCCGTCATCTACGCGGCCCTGAACAGCCAGTTCCCTCGCTCGCTGAGGAAGATATTCGACGTGCGCAGCTCGAGGACCATTCTACCAGACAGCCACAACACGGCGCTGACTGTTCTGAACAGACGAGAGCAGGGGAACTGAGGACTGAGGGATTTCGTCGAGCGACCCCCCGAAAGCTCGCGACCCCCAGCTTCCTCGAGGAATCCGCGCCGAGGGGCCATCGAGCGCGGGGGCGGACACCTCGGCGAGAAAGTATTCAATATATTCTTCGAGAAGCATACACGAACCGTGTGGCCCCTTTCTCTCCTCCCCCTACCTATTCCAAATCGTTCACGTGCCCGTTAGCGATTCCCGTACCCGCGAAGCTCGCGTATTCCGGGTATCGAGCGATAGAAATACCGTGGAAATGCGTGAGATGTTCGGCGAAGGAATGCACGCGGAACGATATATTTCTGAGTGTGTTTCTCCGCGGCTCTTTGAATGGCTTCATTCGGCTTTCATGGCCTCCGCGAGCACGAGATTCCGTCGAGTGCTAATTAGCCCGCTGGTCCCTGCGTTGGGAAACGCGTACGGCGTGACAGAGGGAACTGAGCGCGACGAACGCCTCCAGTTGGGGATTTCTTGCGCGGCCCGGCGAGTATCGCGGGGAAAAAGTTTAATCGCGGGGGGGGGGGGGGTAGTTTCTTCGAGGAAACTCGATTTTTTATTCGTGACCCGAATGGAACGCCTAGCTTCGCGCCAGGTAAGTAAAGAGGGGGCGTTTTGCTATTCAGTCCCTCGCGCCGAAATTCCAATGTAGATGCGAATGTAGTGCAAGTTGGGTGGCGATGATAAAACGAAACGATCGTTAATGAATAAAACAGCGGACTCGCCGTCCGGCCAACGAGGATCGATTTGGTGTCGCCAAATCGGTAACGAAAATTACCGGCCGCCTATAAAATTTCTATTCCGTCGCGCGCCTCTGGAATAAGAATCGTTGCAGTAACGCTGGCTACGGCGTCGTTGTGGCGCAGGGCCGCTCCACGAAATTAAGATTACGATTCACGGCACGCGCGATTATGCCACGGTAGCGAAAGTGAAATCGCGAAGAAAATTCAACGCCTTCGTTCCCCTGGATCGGTGCCTCTCTAGAGGTAACTCCGACCGAAATAATCCGATCCCCTTACGAGGTACGTAGCTTCGACGAAGAGTGGGTCGCGATTTTTCTACGTTTCGTTACACGGCGGAAGAGGGAGTCGCGTAGCGTGACTTGCGTAATAGTTTTTTAACCTAATTTTAATCCGAGAAGCGGTGTCTCGCGCGAAATCGAATTAAATGATTCATATAAACGTTTAAAAGAATTTTAGCAACTGAAAAATAATACGTAATAAAGGACAGGTAGCGGTTGGAATATAAAATCTTAGGGATTCTTATACTTGGGGAGTATAAGACCGGTAATCGTAAGAACGATCACCGCATGGTAATCGCCGAAATTAGCCTTACGTAATTTAAGGACGGCCCGCTGTGCCAGAATCAATTGAACCGCCACCAAATTCGATCTCTCTCGAAATCAAATTAGGCCACGCTACGAACAGTGAAATTCGATGGAAGAAGTTCGTTCACCTTTGCAGTCCGAGCTGAAAAGAGAAAATAGAAGAGGATTTTACGGAGCATCGTTCCCATCTCTAGTCCCATGAACGATTGCAGGCCCCGAAACGAATCGAAGTCGTGTATCACGCCAGAACTCGCTCCGTAATTATCACACCTAGGAAACTAATTATCGTGCCGGGGATAGTGAAAGGGTGACTCGAAGATGGCTGGAATTTCTATGAATCCCACGTGTCTGGAAGAGGGGGGAGAAAAAAGAAGCGCGTGTAACAGCTACGAAAAGTCAGTTTCCAGGGATAACCGAGGCGGGCGAGCTTCAAGCAAATGCAAAGTGGCCACGGTCGAATCTCTGCTTTTAGGTTACAACAATCAACGATCGTGGCTGTGGTGGAGAAATGTCTAGCTGCTCGTGACTCGCGCGGATGGGAGAGGGGAATGATAATCGCGGAACTAATGAGCCAACGATTGTTTCTTTCGCTTCTCCTAACTTTTCCTCGCTTATTCTTCCTCGTGTTTCTTGCTCGGAAAGTTTCGTGAAACGGGAGGATTAAAATAGAGGAAGGTGCTTGCCGTTGACGCTTAAGGGGTCATGTCCAGTTGGCAGGCGAAAAGAAACGGGATTTTCGGGAATTTTTTGTGGGAAACCTTATGTATATTTTTTACAACTATTCGCTTATTTTAAAAGTAGATATGTTGAGCAACTCTCAGTAATTTTGTTGTAGGAAAATATTAAAAAATTAAGAAATAACAGGCACTCTCTCGGAAGCTATTTTTTTAACGGTGAGCACGAATTCTTCGATCCGGATCATCTGAAATCGAAAAGGGAAGAAGATTCTGTTAGTATATGAGTTTATCTAGATCAGGGACAAAGGATTTTTGTTTTTTGATGAAAACTTTATTTTTAATTCACGAAAAACTAACAATTCAGACATCGAAAACTCATGATTTTGCGTTAAACGGCCGACATTTGGTCTGAAATCATTTTTTCGAAAAACTCACGCGAGATTGTTTGGGAAATGTTTGAAGATAGGGAAAAATGATTGTTTCGAAACGATCGCGTTTTCTCTGAAATCGGCGAACTTTGCCTCGCTATATTTTTCTACGGATAAGAGTGGACTTAAATCTAACTGCGTAGAGTTATAGAGTGTCCTTTCACCTATAAGTACATGTAATATGAAAAGGATATGCGTATTACAACCCTCCGAAGAAACACCCTTTCGTGAATCTCCATTTTATCCCGCTTTTCCGTTTTCGAAAATCGCGTCCGCAGTAGGGGTGTCTTTTTTTACAGCGCATACTACACCCACCTATTTTGGCGCAAGCGAACATTACAAAAATGTGAAAAAAATATTTTTATATTCTCAAAACACGTATTAATAGATAAGCAAAACGTCACTTTAGTGAACACATTCTTTTAGTGACAAAAAAAAGTTCCAAACAGCGGTACTTTATCAGGACGTCACAGTGGAAAGACCCCTTAATTACTCTTACGAAACATGATTCGCGCGTAGTCGCGATGAATTTCGCACGGGAGTGTTTGTTCGAACCTACTAAAGATTTGTTAGGAACATTAGGAAACAGGTGTAAGCAGTTAAACAGTGATAGTCGCGTAAGTTTTACACACTGGAACTTCAACCGAGAGTTTAAAAGTACTTTACAAACCATACTGCCTTGTCCCAGAAGAAAAACGATACCAGAATCAGATCCTACGGCTCGAAAAGCCCCTAAAACCGTTCCGTTTGTACCGAATACCGTGTAAATAACAGTGACGCGAGTTTAGTCCACCTTTCTACGACTCCGGACCACTGTGCGACGGGACCGCGCAGCGCGGCCGAGATGATATAAACGGGATTCGAATGCGGAGCGAGTCCGAAAGCGTAAAAGCCGCGGATCTGTGCAGGGTCTCGCTAGTTGCAATGGGAACACGCGCACGAATGTAAACGCCGCCTCGTTTCGCTCTCCGAGATCAAATTTATGTATCTCCTGGCTGATAAAACGTGACCTGGAGCACCCCGGTGTCCGAGCCTTTCCTTACTTTCCAGGATATCTCGAGTCTCTAGTAATAAGCGCGGAGAGCGATCCACGTGCAATGTGGCTACCATACCGAATCACCACGATCCCCGATTTCTCGCGATCGGTGCTCCCAAAGTTACAGAAAGGGTCCTTAAATTCCGATCCGCTCGATCCTCCAGCGGAGGGATGCTTCAGTGGAGCAGTCCTCCCTCTAGACTTCAGGAAGACAGAGGAACGGACCCTTCCGAGTATTTTTGCCTGTCCGCAATTTCTATTTGCTTCGACGACGATTACCTTGGGGGAGAGGGATTAACGAGGTTCATGAATGGTCGCGAGCCGAGTTCCAAACTACTCGACAATCCAATCTGCGAATGCGGCTCCTTGGACGAGAAGGGACAACCCTGGACGAGGTTCGCCGCGACGGAGAGCGGCCTTCCCGTCCTCGGGGCGCAGAAAACTGGGGCATTTGTCTTGGTAAACGCGGCGGACAGGAGGTAATTTCATGGCGAGTGTAATTTACCGATTTAACGAGCTGTGAAGCGGCCGTGCATTATTCGGGGGCAACCAATGGAGGAAAACTGAATCGATCAGAGGAAAACTCGGTCTAGCTCGTTGTAACGTCGGAAATCGCGGCTTGCTAAGCTCCTTAACCCTCCCCATGGTTAATTATTATTCCACCGGCTTCGAGGGAGAAGATTAAACTGGACGTTTCAGGACTTATTATCTTCCACGGGGAACCGTTTAGAATACAGAGAAACGAGAAATAAGAAATACACAGCTGACAATCGTGCGGCAAATCGACCGTGCAATAGATTTCAGAAGGTATTGAGAGATGCGGAGAACGCACCAATGTCGGGGTGACATCGATTTGCCTCGAGATCGGTCGTGTAATTGTGGCAAGCCGGTAATTTGAACTCGAAAATCTTTGTAAGTTCTGGCCGCGCGAGATGGGAGTTTGTCGTTATCGTAGGAGGAATAAAGAATCTTGCTTGCTTTTGGGGATATCTTCAGACTCTCTCTCTTTCTCTCTCTCTCTCTCCTGGAAGCCACGGTATGGATTTTACTACGCGAGTTAACGGACCAGAGAAAGGGACCGTGAAAATGAAGATCCTTCGCGGTGGCTGCGCGCCGTGGCCCGCTCCCTGGAAGAAATCGAAATAACGCGGCCATTCGGGCACGAAATCGCTTCGACGCGGCGCGAAACGCCCCGGCGGACTGTGCAGATAGCAAATCGATCGCAGAACGCATAACGGTATCGAACAATGTGAAATTCGTCCTAATTCTTTATTCCGTCGCCATTCGCAAAACCGATGTTTCTGGGTCGTTGAACGCCTCTGCGGTGTCGCTGGAATTTTCTCCAGAACCTGTCGACGAAACTGCACGGAGGCACCTCGATCTTCAGCTATCACACTGCCCTCCTTAGTTAAACTGTCCTATCTGGCATTTTTTCATTTTTTGAGATACGTTGAGATATCTGAAGTTCCACGCGTCTTTCACCTTTTAAGTAAAGTTAGAAAACTCTAGGTGCTTCGTAAAGATTTATAAACAGTCTAATGTATTTAACCTAACTTCTTTCCAAATGGTTAAACTATCCTATCTAAAACTATTAATTAATTGGTACGTTAATAATGCAATACCTCCCGGCACACCTATTACAAACAATTATATTAGGCTGTTCCGAATTAATGATAACATGTTTTAATTTGAATGAAAGAAAATAAGGACGGTAGAAAGTGAATGATAAAACTTCAGTTTTCTCGGTTGTTTCAAAATGTTAGATAGGACATTTTAACTAAAGAGGGCAGCATATCGCGTTCACGAAACCACCTTCATCCTTGCCGCTAGATTCATTTTTTAGTACACCTGGTACACCTGATAATTATTAATTGTACATTTATTAACGAACAGAACCCTTTAGCACACAGAATAAAAAGAAAAACCGAACAAAAGAGACACACGTTTTAGTAAAAAAACTAAGGGAACCGAATACGAGATTAGAATGAATTAATTAAGCGGTCCTAGATGACACTCTGGTTTTATAAAAAACACTTTACTAAAATAAATATCTGTATCCTTTCGACACAACTTTCTTATGTCACGTAAATAATAAATCAGATCTAACGAAGTGTTTTCGAATATTCAATTTTATTCTAGCAACCACGTTACGGTCATTCACTGTCGCATTTTTATTCTCGATTCTTCGAACACAAAGTTTTCTCGCAATAGAACTGTAATTATGATCGGTGAATTATGTATTTCGCGTGGCGTCTCTAGCGAGTGGATTAGGCAAATGAATTGGACTGCTCGTGGATAAGAAGTGAAAGAGAAACTCGATTACTTGTCGGGTGTGTGGAAGCTTGGGCGTGCCTCGTTTATCCGCCAGCAAATTCGGCCCACATACATGCGTAAACTTAACGATCGGTTATTTGTGTACACTGGATCCCTCGCGTACAGCGGATTGCTCAATCGCGAGAGGAAAATGAGCGTGGATTCGATTTCGTCGCTGCCCGTCCATCGTTTCGCGCCGATTGTGATCTGCTCCTACGAATCGCGCGTGCAGAAATGTTCGACCCTTTCCCACCCGTGGCCCGATAAAGTCGACACGATCGCTTTAATTTCTGCGATATAAACGATGCTAATGGGACTTGAAATTGAACTCTGCGGCTGGATATCGCTCGCATTTGGACGCCTACGATTAACGGGGGCAATGAAGATCTTGCATTGGAAATCGCGATGGTACGACAGGGCCGTGCGCGTGAAATTATGGTGTGAGATAGTGGGAGTTCGCGTTGTGCGATGCAAGTCATGCGAGCTAAATAATTATATGTTTTGCACTGCGAGTGGATACCGATTTAGAGTTCTTGAGCATCGCTCGAGCAAAGATCGTGCCGTTCAGCGTACACTTTCTTCGGAATTAAAGCGTAATTGAAATTGGTTCTGATTCGTGGAATAAAAACTCCTCGGCGAGCTCTCGCAGAACCTAATCCAGTAATCTACACATAGATCATCGACTTTCACTGCGAATCGTCAACCCGTAACCATAATTAACTCATCTGCGAAGTAGAATCCCTCCTTCCCCTTTCCAAAATCACAGTAACCACGCGAATGACTCTCAACTTTTGTAAACTAGAAGACATCGAGTGCTTAAACTGTTTAAAGCATTAAAAGTTTACATATTTTTAACCGTGGCGAAAATAAATGATTTTAGAAATTTTTCTGGAGGGGGAGGTTATTAAAAAAAGTAAGACAAAATACTTATTACGCGTGATTTATTAGTTCGTAAAGCGTAAGAAGAAATTTATTTACAATAATTTTTGTATCGAGTTATTTATGATTTTTGAGCTTCTTTAGAGCACTGCAGAAAAACCGGTCAGCAGGATGTCTGCTTTGAAAATCGATGGATCTGAAACATAAAATGAAATTCTTGTAAAATTATGTTGCCATTAAGAGCTGACAGGCCAAATTTTGTAATCTCAAAAAATAAATCATTCATGGCACTTTAAAGTTAAATGAATTTTTTCCATGCGAAATTGTGCTCCGTAATTGTGCATAAATAATTAATTAGACAAGATACCACGGAAACAGCTATTTACAAAAGTACAATAGTTTCCAAAGCCCAGCACAATCTCCATAAAAGTTTTCCATAAAAAAATAATAAAATTTTCCTCGCACACCCCTGCAAAGGTGACGAAGGTGTAAATGAGCGAGTTTGAACGTCACAGCACCGAAATTTTCCATAAATCGGCCGCGATTACTCGCACAGCCTCCCTCTCGATCGTTCGCCAGGTGCCTGGCCGTGTCTTTTAGCCACCCGTTACGGAGCATCTTCGCGAAAGAGACCGTGCAAGACCAAGGAGCGAATTGGTGGGAGGCAAAACTCTCTCTCTCGAGCACAGCTGATCATTAAAGCTGCCGCTGGCCAGTCAAACTTTCACGCTCGGTGATATCCGAGCATCGTGCGTTCGAACACGTTGAACTTGAAGGTCCGCGCCTCGGCAGAAATCGGGTCGCTGTTAATCGGTGTTCATCCCCCTCGTGGCACGGCTTAAACGAACCGCGGTCCGCTCGAATCAACCCCCCCCCCTCCCCCCCCAGTGAACGTGTGCGGTGGTTGGTTGCACCCGGAGCAAAAGGTATTCGAAGCTCGAACAAATCCGACCTCTGTGAAAACCGAACGAACGGCGCGTAGGATGTTAAAAGATCGGATGGTGGACGATCGGCGTGGTTCGTGAGAATCGGCTGATGCCGCCAGCCGCGGAAGAAATTTCTTTCGTAGAAATGCTAAGGAGGACGGTGACGAATGAGTGCATGAGAAAGGAAGGTAACCGTGGTCACGCGTAAAGGAGAAGAAGAAAGTCGAGCCGGCCAGCGAGGTAAGAAAAACTGTCCTGGATGATCGCGTTCCGTCCAGTGATTTTCGAAAGGAATTTAAGCAGCTCATCGATGCGGGCCGAGTGATTCTTTCCCTCCGAATCGTTTCTATATTGTCGCAGCGGTTCGGAACGTTTGCTTCGCGAGCCTAGGCTGGCTCAAACATTTCAGCCTCTTAATTTCCAAGGAAATCTCGAAAGGGGCTCTCTATTCCGTTACTCTGACACGCTTCGTTTCCATTCTTCCCGCGTAATCCCTTCCGTCAGGCAGGGTCGTGCCGACGCGATTATTCCGAATGAAATTTTCAGCTCGCAGCTATGCGTATCGGCTCTCGCGTGGAACCTTCCGTTTCAATTCTTATTCTCCCTCTCATTGGCGGCCGGTCGCGTTAGAGCGATTGCACGGTTGCAGATAGATCTTCGATCTAGGATCTGATATCCGACGATGATCAAGCGCGGCAATTATTTCGTTGCGACTCTAATTCCACACCGTCTCTCGTTTCACCGAAGATTGGACGGTGGATTTTCGGCAGCTGGTGCCCTCGGCGCATTCTTGACCGTGAACTTTCGATTCTTCTGGTCCGGAACGGGCTCGACGATTTCTCTCGATACTTCTCAGTTTCGTAGGAGGTCGGAACGGAACGGCACGGCCGGGTGAAATCGACCGATCGAGATCCATTTTTTCGGTGGAAGGCAGAGCCGCGAAACTGGCGAGGAGCAGCCAGAGAAAGGGGCGAGACCCGTCCGTCGGTCTCCAGGGATCGTATTGTCCGAATGGCGCACTCGAAACTCGCGTTCTTAGTGAAAGTATGGAGCATCGTTTGAATAATCGAGGTTGGAATCTCGTGTAGTCGTAGAATGGGGTGGCGTTTAAAGGTAGCAGGGCTGGGAACGTATTAGCTGGCCACTACGCGGTCTTATTCCATCACGATCGTAGCCGGCGACGAATCGAAACTGCTAATAGCCCCTAACATACGTACGGCGAGAGTTCAAAGACAAATCACGTTAGATAAATCGGTCCGGACCGCTGGTTTATTTGATCAAAACCGTGGACCTTTCGTTTTCCTGAAAGGTCTGTCAATAATTGCCCCGCAAACTCGAACGGAGTTACACGGAACGAAGTATGTTTAAACATAAAAGTAAAGAACGTTTCTTGTGTTGCGCCATGCCAAGATTATACAGAAATGCCCAAAATAGTCTGAAAAACATTTTATTCATAGTTATAACCTTTCGAAGTTGTATTTCACTGTAGAATAAAACCTCGACAGGTTCTACATACGAATAAAACTTTTTGTCACGCTGTGGATGTTTTTCACGAGGATCGGTGACGGTATAATTCGATCCCATGCATCGTTAACATAGACTTATGTCCGCGGATATAAATCGCGACGAATGAAGACCGCGGAGGGATCTCAGGATTCGTTGATGCATTGGAATTTTGGTATTTTATGCTTTGAGGATTGTCGACCGTAGCGCTACGCTCTTAGTTACATAATACTCGAAGCAGGCCTCTGAAAACTCTACCAAAAATATAAAGAATAAAGCTAAGTAGTATGCTACTTCACGGTAACTTCATACGCAGTTAAAGCCTTGAAAAAAAAAGAGAATTAACGAGGAATGACGTGGGAGCAAAGACGCTCGACCGAGCAAATCAATTTCGCTCTCCTGTGTCTTTCAGAATCCGAAGATGGAATAAAGGCCCACGGAAACGGACGTGACCGGACGTGCGCGTGCTCGTGAAGGAATGATGTCCAGCTAGGTACTCGAAATTCCACGCGCGACCGTGCAAGGGGCATCCCATTTTGCCAGCGTTCTCGTAAAAAAGACAGGGACAAAGGAGTCTGTTACGGCGCGCGGTGATTTTTCATTCGATCATTAGAATGATAATGGATCAGCTGGTTCTCAAAGCGATCGCGGTCTGAGGGAGCAACCGCGAGGCCCGTATATATCAGCCGAGGCTGTTCGCGGAAAGCAGACGAGCTGCCGCTCTTTCGCTAGCTCGTTAAGCTCTGCTCCCTGCAGTGCCCTGCAGCCACCGCGGTGGAGACTCGGGGGACAATAACTCGACTGAAAGGGACGCGTGCTCGGCAACGGGAGGGGCAAGATATCGGAGGCAAGTGGAAGGAAAAGGGAGGAAGTGATGTTGGAGCTCGCTCGTTTCGACGGCGATACTACCGACGTCGAGCGTCTCTCCCGATAACGACCGCTGCGTTTCACCGTAGCCCTCTGACAGAGGAGCCGTTTAATCTACTCGGTGGATCCGGCTCGAAGGCTTCGAGGAACCAGGAAGATGATCAGCTCTATGCTCGTGGCTCTGCTGATCTGCTGCGGCTACCAGCTCGCGATGGGTTACAACGTTCTATTAGCCACGATGGGGGGCACGAAGTCTCACACCACGCCCTTCGTCGCTCTTGGTAGCAGCCTGAAGGCGCGAGGTCACAACGTCACCCTTGTCAGCGCGTTCCCGGGGCCAGCCGCGAACCACGGTCTACAGGAGTTCGTGCCAGCCGAGTTCGAGGTGATTAGCCGTCTTGCAGCTTTCCTAATAAGTCGGCGACGCTTGGATTGCTCTCCGGGGAAACGTGGCAGATGATCGGGAAACTTAGAGATTGCTTTCTTCCGGCAGGGAAGCTTAGGGGACTCGGGAATTGCTGGCCGAGGCGCGGAGAGCAATCCGCGACGTCCATACTACGCTGAGCCGTTCTTCGTAGACTTAGTTTTCTCGGGAAGGAGAGTATTCGGGGTGTACGCGTGAAACTAGAGAGGATACGTGTTCGGAACGGGAATGTTGGTTATCGACAGGCCTACGTTGGGAATTACACGTCGGAGTGGGACCTGGTGGGCGCGAGGTTCCGAGATGAGCTGCCAATCTCTCCTTGGGACGCAATGCGGTACGCCTGGGAGGCCTGCGAGGCGGTTCTCCGGGACGAAACATCGGTCTCTCGGCTGAGGAAGCCGGAGGGCGATCCTCGCGCTCGTTGGGACGTTGCGGTTCTGGACGGGTCCTATCCCGAGTGCGTTCTCGGCGTTCTTCACGGGGAAAATGTACCCACGATCATGCTCAACACGGTAATAATAACGTCGCAGATCAATTTTTGATCGCGGAGTACGGGAGACCTGGGCAAGTTGATACGTTATTCAGTTTTCAATTTCTTTTTCATCTTTGTTTGAATTAATTACTTAATAAAAAATATGCTGAAATATACTTTGCTCCTTCCCCTTTAATATATTGTAAATGAAATGTGGAGAAAATACATACAAAATGAATGAGAAAATGTTATTTGGACGAAGGTGAAATGTATCAACTTACCCCACTGCGGGGCAAGTTGATACTGCTCTGGGGTATGTTGATACATCTGTAAAATATCCGTTTAATGAGTGAAGGATCGGTGTCTGGAATATGCCACTTTAACATGAGGTGCTTGCTACTTTTTATTAATGTATCTTAATAATGCTAGTTTATCTGTTCCGTGTATTCTCGCGCTTTGACGTAACGACATTCACTCCTTTTCTACACCAACACACGCTTCTTGAAAAATATTTCGTGGTATTTTTCCGCGATTCGTTTTTCTGGCATGATTTCGTACCATTTTCCTAGAAAGAAAAGGAAAAATCCAATTGAAAGTAGTCGGGAAAAATTGATACACTCTCCCCATGAGTATCAAAATTGCCCAGAGAAAACGTATCAACTTACCCCACAGGAATTCATTATGTACAAACATCTGCATAAAAAAATATACAGTATATAAAGAAAATAAGAAAACGATATTACCTTACCTTCAAAGGACTCGATGTGATGCCCAATTAATTTGACTGATAATATTCTCTATCCCGTCTCAAGACGCATTTGAAAGTGAACACAACTATTTACTTTTTCTCTATAGAAACGAAAACAGTTAAAAATGGATTGCTAAAGTCAAGGTACACAGACGTACGCTAGATCGCAGTAAAGAATTGATCAAGAAGCTTCATATATCTCACATTCAAGGAGCTACATGTATACAGCGTCGAGATAATTCCTCTGTATCAACTTACCCCGGTCTCCCCTACAGCACAACACGCTGAATCTTATCGTCAACGAGCACCTAGCTTCGCAACCAGTGTCAACCTCCGCCAATTACTGTTCAATCGACATTAACAGTCCGCTCGTTCTCCCCTAATTGTGCCACCCAATTAAGCACACCCTCCCCATAAAGGGCGCCCTAAAAAGAACAATTTCAATGGCAGTCCACCCCAATCAGGGGGCTCTCCGTGATATCGAGTTTCAATTAAGCCCAGCCCGGGTTTAATTATCATCAGGCGGCTGATGAACGTAATTGCTCGCTAAAAAGAATTATCAGGCAATGGATGTTCCGATGCAGGTCGCCCTGTATACTGGCACGATCTCGAGGCAAGGAAACCCATCGCCGTGGTCGATCACGCCCTACTTTGGCAGACCCTTCACCCAGGACATGAACATCTTCGAAAGGGTGCTGAACGTCGCCTGCCTCGTCACCCTCAGGATAATGCACTGGATCATGATCACTGGATACCTTCAACCAGTTCTGAGACAACATTTAGGTAAACATCGAACGATCTGGTTCGATCGCGTGGAGTTCTCACTACGGCTCTTGTTTTTCCAGGGGACCAGCTGCCCGACGTTCGAGACCTCACCATGGAAGTACCACTCACGTTGCAGAACAGCCACTACAGCGTATCTGATTCTGTCCCATACTTGACGAACGTCGTCAACGTCGCCTGTCTCCATTGCAACCCGGCTAGCAAACTTAGCCCCGACTTGGAGACCTTCTTGCAACCCGGTGAGTTCAATGTTAAGGGGCTGTTCCGGTCTAGAGCAGATAGAAATAGGTGATCTTCAGGAATTAATTAAAGGAAAGCTACTGGATACAATGTAATGGGACCTTTTGCATTGTGTTAAGGATGTCTTAAGCTATAGAGATACATTTTTTGCTTTATAATTAATTATTGCAGACGGCACTGTTGAGTCGTTTAAGTCGAGGTTTTAAAAAATTCATCCAAGACAGTGGAACCTGTAGCACTCAAACCATTAGCCTGAAATAAATAACAATGCTAGATTATTAAAGGGCATGAAACTCGCTCGTGGTTTTAACAGTGAAAATGACAATAGGTAACATTTTTTTAGAAAATAACGACACTTGAAGTTTGAAATCACTTTTTCCCTATCTTTCTCATCCGTTCAACGCCTTTAAAAATTACAAATCTTCGTTTCCTTTTAATTTCACTGCCCCCCCCCCCCCCCGTAGGCAGAAGTATATTCTTCAAAATAAAAAAGTTTCAGTCGAATCGGATAATAACTTTCCGAGATATAGGTTCCACCGATTTGAAGAACATTGTTTCGAGGAAAAACGCGTTTTACTTAAACTTCGTGAATTTGACGAATTTCAAGAAATCCTTTTAAACGCGTATTATTAAAGGTTGAACGCGTTTTGGAACGATAGCTTTAAGGAACAATTTTAGTTGAGTTCCCAGTAAACTCGAGAATCCCGCGTTAGAACGTATGTATAATATGGCCACAGGGTTCATCTTCGTGTCCATGGGTTCGTCGGTGCGCGCGTCAGGGATGCCAGAGACACTTCGCCGCATCTTCGTGGCGGCGTTCGCCACGATCCCTTACAACGTCGTGTGGAAATGGGAGGGCGGGAAGATCAAAGATCTACCGTCGAACGTCCGAACAGCTGGGTGGTGGCCCCAGCAGGATCTGCTCGGTCACCCGATGCTCCGAGCTTTCGTCTCTCACGGAGGACTCTTATCCCTCCACGAGGCCGCCTACCACGGCGCGCCCACCCTCGTCCTGCCCGTTTTCTGCGATCACGACGGAAACGCCGCGCAGGCTGGTAAGTCCCTATTCCCAACTAATTTCACCGCTGACTAGCTGCTTCAGCAACTTCTTTCTCTTGTCGAACGAGCGGAAGGGAATTGTATGAAACGCTTTGTTACAGAGAAGCTGGGCTACGCCCTGGTGATGGATTTAGCTGGCGTGTCGGTCGGCGACCTTCGCGAGGGCATCCTCGAAGTGGCTGCTGTGCGCAACAATTCGTATCGAATGGCGGCGAAACGGAGGAGCTCGCTGTTACGGGAGTTGCCGATTAGCCCGAGGAAATTAGCGACTTGGTGGGTGGAGCACGTGGCCAAGTACAAAGGGGCCGAGCATTTGAAGAGCTCCGCAAGGTAGATTCAAGCTTCTCGAACAGGGATTCGAAAGTCGAATCAGAGGTGACGGAATAGCGTTCTGTTGCAGGTACATGGGCGTCGTTCGATACTACTCCATCGACGTGGTGACGTTTTACGCGATAACGTTGCTGCTGCTGGTTTACGGGCTGAAGAAACTGTGCTGGAGGACGATATCCAGACAAGTTACTATTAAAAAGAAGCTAGACTGAACTGTGCTGATTTTACAGTGTTCTGCGCGGACGTGTTGTATATTTATTGCGCTACATTTATCTTAGGGTATACAGTAAGCTTATGAATAACGAATGTATAAATTCAAAGAAACGAGGTTGCCTGAGCAAACGAATAAAGAAAGTTGATTCTGAATAACGATACGAGATTTACAGCGGGAATGATAATATCGACTCAAGGTACAGTAGAACACTGCGCTAGGATATTACCGACTGTCGATACAACAGATCGCGAACTGCATTTCATATCGCACACGATAATGCAGATGCGTAGATTCATTTACTAAACGAGGCATGGAGTTTGTGTTCCTAGGGGAGCGCGTGAAAAGATTCAGGGATAGTAATTTTCTTATCTCTACTGCCATGAAATAAGAAATCTAAAAAAATAAAGGTGACAAAGAATATAGATGCAAAAAAGAACTAAATCTGTACTACTCAAATGCAATAAAGACGTTTTATTATTATTATTATTATTATTATTATTATTATTGTTATTATTATTATTATGTGGAAAGAAATCTTTATTAACAGATTTGAGTTGCAAGCACAGTAAGTAACTCAATTAAACAGGCGCAAGCGATCCGAGGATAGAAGAAAGCAATTTCCAAGGAAGAATATCTTTCCTCCCCTACCTCGAATTAACCCATCGAAGTCTTAACCTTTTCACTATGTCGGAAACACAAACGCGAACAACCCCCGAACAATGGTCATTCATCTTCACAAGGGACAATGCTATCGATAGTACCCGGCTACCTGCGTTGTTGACCACTTTGTCGGTTTAACCACTCGTAAAAATATCCCGGAGGCAGTTGTGGAGGGGTTAAAGAGACATACGTAGGGCTGGAAGGGAGGGGCTTTAAGTTCGGCCTGATACGGTCCTGGCCTTAGTTAAGAGGCTCGCACGGACGGCGGCGCGTACGTCGGATTCCGGTCCCTCGGCACGAGACCCGGTTCACGTTTCCCCGCGGAGCGCTTCTACGTCCGTGACCCGTGGCGAAGCAGGCGCCCGCGATAGTGTTCCCGATCAGTATACCAGCTGACTCGTTCGTCAGTATGTCGGTGCGCGTTTCGTTGCAGCGTTCGTCGCATCTTTGAAAGAGAGGCAGCCACGCTGCTCCGCGGTGCATCTATACACGGGAGAATCGGGCCCCCTGGGTGCCGTCCTTACATCCTATAACGGGTGACGTTGAGGAGTCGCGAGGCCGCGAGTCGAGGACACGCGCGCTACGAGGCGAAATGCGCCGTGCTATGCGTTGGAATGTGCCGTGGCGGTGAGAGCCGTTGTGTTTTGAAAGGACACGCTTACCCACGTGGAACGCGGTGCGCCAGTATTCTTCGTGGCCGACCAGTCGAGCGAACAAGTAAGCAGGCGGCCGACTAAGGGGCTTAAGAGAGACGGAATTCTGTGTGTCTGGTGCGCGGCGCGGGCCGGGAGACGAAAGGGGACATCCGAGCTCGGCGACGTACAGTGCGGAGAGACACGGAGGGAGGGAGAAGGACAGACGGGAAGGAACCGTGCCGAGGGAGACGGAGCGAAAACGGGGCTAGAGGGACAGACAGGCGAGAGGCAAGAGGGTAAAAGATAGAGAATAAAGACGCCGAAGGGACACGGCGGAGTGGACCTATGGTCGGTTTTGAACGGCGTGAACACACGTGGGGGAACGACGCGGGAGATGCTTTTCTTTCCCTCTCCGTCCACCCTTGTTAACGAACTTCCCTTCGAACCCCGATGTACCATGGGCGGGCTCTACTTTGGTGAAATCCCCTGTATCTCGACGATCGATCGTTCCACGACGGGCACGGGCGAAGGTGCCACGGGGAACGTCTGGGAAACGTTCCGGCATCCTGTCGCGCGACCCAAACGCGTAGAACGGTAAACGGTGCCCGCTGGTGCGTGCACGTAGGGGGAACGAACGCGGACGGTGTACAGATTTCGTGGCGTTTCGTATGGCGGCGCGATAATGCGTGCTGGCTCTCGCCACCTCGCGTTTTATCTCGTCTACGCGGGGCCTGCTCCTCTACCGCGGCCGGAAAAGAAACGGGCCGAGGTTGGGTCCGAAGTCCTTCGGCGTAAAAACTCTCCGCTCTGCAGCCCGGCCAACGACGCAATAAACAAACGCCGTGTGGCAGGCAACATGTCTGACGCGATGTTTTTACCCTCTCGCTGCCTCTGGCGCGTGACGTAATCCATTCAAGCGCTTGCTACGCAATACGGGACGCGGGTAATGCTCTCTCTGTCTTTCCCTCTCCGCTTACAGGCTCCCTATCTCCCTCTCTTCCGTTCCCTAGCCCAATTCCCCTGTCATTCTCCTCGCTCCTTCGCCTTGCCTGATCAACCCCATCCACCTCTCCTTCGTCTATCGATAATGGCGACCACGGGGGGAAGAAAAAAAAAAAGAAAACGTCCTGCGTCTCGCCATCCTCGTACTTTGCACAATAATAGTTCCCCCCCTGGTCGGTTTCTCGCCGCTATTGCGCCACCGTCCGCCTTTTGTCCCTAGCACGTGTCTCTGTTTTCCTGCTTTGTTTTCGGGGGTAACATCTTCGCGGCGCGTCGCAGGGGTGAATTGCGCAGGGTGGTTGCTCGATATCGCGCGGAATTTCGCGTCCTATCGCCCTCTTCCGACACCGGGATCCCGCGTCGGTGGAATTTTCGTCTCGCACCTCTGACGGTTCGGTCGCGTTCCCGCCATCGATCGTTTCGGTTAACAGATTCGATAATTGACGAGAAGGGAAGCTTCTACGTTCTAGCCCACGTGACGCGTACAGCCGTCACGTAACGAACGTCAAAGGTAAAGCCGATACGCTACATCGACCATTTCAGTCATACGACTCCCAACGTTCCTCGACATTCTCGAGCGCGCGTATGTAGGTACATCGGCACCTGTGCACAGGTTGAAGTGACGTCGAACGCGCTAAAGAGCCAGGCGCTTTTCCCTGTAGCCCCGACGATTTCGTAGTGACGCGGGTATCAACAACCTGTTTGAAGGTGAAATAAGGGAAAGAAACGCGGCGCGTGATCCGCTGGCGGTCGGGATTAGGTCTCGGCGGCGACTTAACCTTCGGGGGGGGGGGGGGGGGGGGGGAGCAGCTTGTTTTTTCGCCATGCCGACGGAGATACTGCGCGGTTAGAAGCCGTGGCCCCGCGAGTCGTCGCCGCGCACCCAGCGCGCGCCTTTGTCCTAAAGAAATGCCATCGGGTTGCCGCGTTTAACGGAAAAATCGACGGGATTTCGTGCGCCTTCAGATCACAGAAGGCGTCGCAGTCTCGTTCCCTGCGTGCGTGTGTATTGTGAAACCACCACGCAGACCCCCGAAGCCTTGAAAAAGTTCCGGCTAACCGACCGGAGAAAAAGGGGGAATTAGTGTGCTGCGTGTTTTGTAATCGCCGCGGCGTGGTACGACCACGTCGATCGACGTAACGTTGTGCCGTGCGCCTCCCAGGCCCTATCCCCCCTCCCCCCACCCTTTCTTAACGTGCGTTTCGTCTTCATGCTTGTTTCATTTGACGCAGTGATTTTGAACTATCGGCATGCCGAGTAATGCGGGATACGGCAGTGGTGCTACAGTAGTGATTGTGCTATCAACGTGTCATCATCGTGGCTCGAATCCACATCACGGCCAAGAATGCGTGTATCTACGCTACGCGTAAGTATATTTTGCGCGCCGATGTTTCTCGAGCACGTTCCCCAACACCGATTCATCTACGTTCCACGTCTACGTGATTGCGTGCGCGACTCGTCATTCCGCGTGCCCTTCCCTCCCACACCTTGCCGTAGAATTCTTCGGTTCGACAGATGGGCTCGTTGGAGGAACAGTATGCTCGTTTGCAGCGACGTAGAGTAATCACGAACTATCAAGGGGCACCTAACTACTTTCGTGCTCTCTCGCTTGCATCGAAACCAGCAAAGTTTTCAAACGACGATGACGTTCGACGATTATAATTTCGTACGAGGAGTAACGCTAAGTGATACCATTCGATCCTATCATTGGGTTTCATATGGAAGATTTCAGACAAGTTTCTATACCAGCGGTGAACTGGAATTACTAATCGTTTCGTAATCTTATGAAAACTAATCGGCGCATTGGCTGTTGCGTTTGTTTTTGTTGACTTCGCTAGCAGCCTATTGTCTGGTTGGCCACGCGAGCAGATATACGTATCACGTGCTCGGAAGGAAGCGTTCGCCGTAGACTTTATAACCTTTCTTCCACGTATCGCTGTTTTAACAGTGCTTCGTCTATCGGGCGCCGACGCAATTTTTGCACGCGCGGGAGAGGCTCGCGCGCACAGGCGGCCGACTATCTGCACGTGCGTGACAACATTGTGGCACGACGATTCGTCACACGCGCTTATTCCCCTCTCCCCCCTCGCCCGCGCCGAGAAAAGGAGCCCTCCCCCCCTCCCCACGGAAATAGAGATAAAGAGTATCGGCGCGAACCTGCGAACTGCGCGGGAATTAATGAATCATCGAGGTGAATATCGCGCGATTCAATTAACACGGATAATTGTGCGTATCAGCGGTACAAGTCGTTAAATGAAAAGGAGGAGATACAAGCGCGGTGCAGCGAGTACGATCGATACCGCTAAATTAGCGCGGCTTAAATTAATTATTCTTCTAGCACGAGCGAATTGCCGAGGATACGCTTGCAGCGAAGCAAATGTCACGAACGCTCTCGAAACCGTTGTAATAATCGTGCCAATTGCGTACAGTCCGTTGAATCGATGCTGGGAAACCTTAACCTCTTCTGCGAACAAATTCGCGACTCGACGCGGGCGGAGAATTTAATTCCACAGAGGGGAAGTGGTACGGTACCGCTGGCAGGAATTCTCATCGATAATCCCCGTTGGATTCCCGTCCCGTTCGATTGTTCGGAAAATGGCGGATCGGCGACTGGATCGCGGAGACCGTGCGGAGGAATGCGGGAAAATTTCGGCCAGCGAAATCGTAGAAAGGAAAGGGTTACGTAACCGGTAGATAGAACGCGATGACTCGCCTGTTTGGCAAACGTGTGGACGTTCTCGTTCGCGGGCAAGCTTTCCATTCTTTCGGCCTGTAAACACGAAAACCGCGCGCAACTAAACAGTTGGCGGTGGCATCCACTCTCCTTCCACACGCACAATCGACCCTACCGTCGCGAGCTTAGAAGCGATCGCTCGCCGTTTAAAAATACGAACTCGAGACCACCGCAGGAGAGAGAGACGCGAGTCGAGAGCATGGAGAGAACGATAGCGATCGAGGCAACATTCCGGCTCAACGCGAAACGGAAGTACTAAAGGGAATTTAGGAGTGAAGTTCCTAATCCACTTCCGGCACTATTCCAAGCTCCGCTGATCCCGCTCGGTATCGCAAGGTGGCGGGCCCGTAGGGCGCTATTTCGTCTCCGTCGGTAAAACGATCGGGATCTCGGCTGGAGAAAACGCACCGAGGAGTTTGTAATTTCTTTTCTGCTGGATGGAACATGTGTGACAGATTGCCTGGGTGGCATCGTCTCGTTTGAACGCATGGGACAGGGGTAACAGACATCCATTGCGATATGTTATTGTGGTCGCAGCAGGATGCAGTTCCCTTCGGACCCAGCTTAGCTTTATGGGGTGGGTTGCTTGTTCCGTTTGAAAGATTACCGACGGTAGGCAATGTATCCAGGCGAAAATTGCGCGGGAAAAAGTTAAATAGAATTCTAACTGAGTGAACTTAAAATCGAGGTTCTGGAATGCGGATAGTTGCGCGCGCCCGTTTTCCTCGCAGGCCTAGTTAGAAGCTGATAAGGTTTATTGCGGCGCAACCCGTTGGTCGCTGGAAAAGTTGAAATTACGCTAGATATTCGATAGGAAATGTACGAGTCGCGTTCGAGGATGGAAAAACTTCGTTGTGGATTACACTCGCCTCGCTGTGGCCGATCAGAGTCGCTACGGGAGAGCGGCCAACTCGATTCGCATCGCTCTAATTCCTGCGACACGAATTGCCCTGCCATTTCGCTGCGACAATAATCGGAAAAATCCGCAAACGAGAATGTAGGACCGTAGAATTCAACCGGTTAGGGTGAATGTACGTAATATAGCCCGGCAAAAGTTAAATGTCAATTAACTGTTAAATGTTAAAAGTTAAATGACAAAAGTTAATTGTTAGCTGTCAATTGAATAGTAATTGATATTTTTGCATGCAGTTCGTTTCTAATTAAAGAGAAACTATTCATGTTTCATGTAGCACAAGTTAGAATCGTTGAAACCTACAAATTTTTAATCAGGACTCAAAAAACGTAAGACATGCAAAAATCGGGTCCTGAAAAAAGTGCACCGAATATCGCCAATTCAAGATATATTGATTAATTCATGTATATATGAGTTTTTAAAGTCATTTTCACGTGTGGTTTTATTTTTTACTGCTGTATAAATGTATTTTTATCCATCTTTGATTCTACTTTTATTAGAAAAATATAGATTTTTAAAATATTTTATTTTTTTACGTTTCGATGTTCATATTGGAAAAATAAAGTTTATTTCAATTGCTCGGCACATTTCGTAACTCCACCTGTAACAAACATTACATCGAAACCATTGCTCTCCGGTAAGCGGTATTGAGAACACCCATACTGCTAAAGGAAGAACACTATTTTCATTACGGAAAATATTTGAATCGATTTCATTCCTTACATCATTAATTGGGTATTTCTAGTAGATATTCTTGCATTCACGGAATTATTACACTTATCTTCTCTGAATGTGATGTAAAATTGTGACAGTCGAATAAATTTTTAAGATATTCTAAAATCCTTCCCTTTCTGTAATTGTTGATCACATGACGCTGCAATTACAGTATGTCTTCCTATATATATTTAGGTACTAATTCAGTGCATAACCGATCAATTTTAGAGCTTACTTCGCGAGATATAGCGAGTGGCGATATTAGGAACAATGCTGATATTAGGAACAATGCCGATATTAATGGCGTTCTTAATGGTTAAGAGCGAGGTTTGAAATGGCAATTTGATACCACTTACAATTAGTAGGGGAGACCGGGGTAGATTGTAACAAAAAATGTTTCAGAGTTTTTTCTCGAAAGTATTTCCCTCAATTAGGAAATAATTTGCGTGACTTACTACTTACATATGTGGTGAACGCATTGAGCGTAAGTACGTGACAAAATCTTGGACACTTAGACATCTAGCTTGATCTTAAACAATTCTGAACCTTTGTTACAATTTGCCCCAGTCCGGAGTAAATTCTAACACATCTGTTTTACTTATTCAAATACAAATATGGACACAAATAAACATTCCTAAAAAATATAAATGAAAGCACAGATCATTATTAAACATTTGATACACACGAGTTAAGGAATCATTGCTTATTTATCTGATTCCATCAAAATCTTCTTCCGCCCTTTCTTTATTTTTGCCTTCATACTTTTTTTTTCTATTTTTTGGATTCTCAATTGTTCCGTTGTTCGTCTAGAGCATCATTCTCCGGCGTGTCAGCAAATAGCTTGCTTCGTCACCATTTGTAGCGGAGTAAGTATAGTAACATGTTACAATTTACCCCGAGGTCGAGTTTTCGCGTTTTACCTCAGCAAACGAGAAACTAAACATCAAATCACTGAAATGCGTACACATTATAATAAAGCAATGTGCACCAATTCGTTTGCGACAAAGAAGCAAAAATTCAAACGGTTTCTAACGACGGTTAATTGAAATAAAAGTGCTAAGACAACATTTACTTACGTGTTCTAAATACTAAAATTCTGGGCTATTACCACAAAATTAATACACGGCGCTCGTTTGTGTCACTAAAACCGACGGTGCTAATACCGTCAAGCAGCTCTCGCATGCCGTGGGTTACCAAGATTTCTCGTTCAAAAGACTTTACTTATGTTACAATTTACCCCGCGTTAAAACCTGCCCCAGTCTCCCCTACAATTTACCATGTGACTTTATCACGTTGATAGCAGAAACCTGTATCGAAGGAAATCTGATACTGTGCGACATAGATTTCAAACTTTCTTCCAACCATCGCTGCATACACGGGGCGATACATTTGCGCCTCGGAAAGTACATTGGAGTTGAAGCTATTGAAAGTATGTAGTTTCTATAAACATTGTCGAAGGCGCGGGGAACACTTTACAGCTGTTCAAATTTTTGTAGAAGCTGTGTACAGGGTGCTTGAAGGTGTTGGCCCGTGGGAAACGTAGTAGCGTATTCAAGAATTGCGAAGAAACAAAGGGAGAAGATCCGTCGAAGTAACAATGGGCCGAGGGTATTATTAGAATATAGAACGATCTATAATTCCGAAATAAGGCCATGCCCAGGTGCCATGTGCCCACGAGTTCCCTTCGTTGACTTCTGGTCCCCGATCCCGCGCCCGCGTTACTTTCCACGTACCGCAAGGAAACGCCCACTGTGTATTTTCCCAACGCGGCCACTCGGCTCCCGCGTAGCAGTGCACGAATTCCTTGAGAACCTGAATGGAAATGGTATTTACGGGTTGAAAGCTCCGCGGACCACGCGGTGCTTCCTGCCTCTCGAGGTGGAACTGGCTGGGCCAGGTGATGCGACACGAAAAAACTGGCCAGCGATAAACACGTTTTGTTCTTCGGTCGGTTTGCGTAATGCGAGCGCTATGTTACGCGTCAATTAGTCAGGGCAGCGAACAAGAGGTCCACGTTCTATGGAAAGTAAGTGAACGGCCTTCGAATACCCTTGGTACCTTCACCAGCCATTCGGCTCCTCCCGCGAAATTTTCATTCCCTCAAACTTGAACGATCTACCGACGTTATCGCGGGTTTCCGCCGAGGCTACCGAGTTACCAGCCCGCGTACTAACAATGGCTGGGGCTCCTGATCGCCTTACCGTGCCCGAGGCACAGAGAGACGGATGGCCATCTCTATGAAAGCGATACATCGCTCGCAGAAATTAGCGGGTAACGCTTCGTACGAATATGTAAATATTCAGCTACTCGAACGGTGCTGGAGTAGGTAGATTAATTAACCACGCAGTCGAGGGTAAAGATACTCGACAAAAATATCGGGTAGGTTTTCAGCGGTTGGGAGTAGGGCTGGGACTATTCGAATAATTTAATATTCGAATGTTTTACAAGTATTCGAATGCTACGAATAAACTTCGAGTATTTAAGTATTCGAATGTTATTATTCGAATATTGCTATATTCGAATACTATTCGAATACTGCTATATTCGAATACTATTCGAATACTGCTATATTCGAATAGTATGGTGTGAAGTGGGTCGAAATTAGCTTACAAGATTTCACCCTGACAAATGAACCTAAAGAACTTGATTTATAATTCACACCATACTATTCGAATACATCAGTATTTGAATACTTAAATATTCGAATACTATTCGAATACTTGGATATTCGAATAGTATTCGAATACTTGGATATTCGAATAGTATTCGAATACTTGGATATTCGAATACTTGGATATTCGAATAGTATTCGAATACTTGGATATTCGAATTATATTCGCCAAATAATTGAGCAACCGAAGTATTCGAATATTCGAATACCGAAGAATTCGACAAATAGTCCTAGCCCTATTTGGGAGTAGTTTGCCCCGATCGAGCCCTTGTTAACCCTTGCGAGGGATAGTTTTACCCCTAATTTTATAAAATTACTTTCCCGATTCTATTGTCATCTAAAATTCTAAATAATAATAATAAAATTCTGATCCTTTCAAAAAGTAATACTAATAACAAAGAAGCGCATGCAGTTGAATATTTGCGATCTTCTTGATCGTGCGAGAATTAAGATCGCTGGCGGAACCTGGAAATCCTGCGCAAGGAGCGGCATGGGGTTCTCGGCTCCATAAATAGGTCGATGCCTCCGAGGCGTTTTGTCTCTTTTGAGTAGGGGAGAGTGGGGTAATCACGAACGCGGGGTAATCGCGAACGCGATGCTTACGGGGTATTAATAAATAAAAACTGATGTTTCCTGTCCGCTAGCTAATGGTTTAGGCCGTATCCAACGCCGGGCAGAAAGTAATAAATACAGAACGTTCATGCTAGTCAAGATAAATACAATTTATTATTTTCATCATGTTTCAAGTAATATTTTGTCCATTTTCAAGCGCATGCTATTACTGTTGAATTAATTATACAATTGGGATCTTTTTAAGTTGAAATAAAGCACTTCTTTACCAACATTTTGTGACCAAGACGTGGCTTGAATCATGATTCTAACCCCTGAAATAAACCCCTTTTTATTTTTTGATGTCGTGGGGTAATGACGAACATATCTTTAACATATTTTCAGCATGTATAAAACATGATTTTTGAATTTTCATTATAGGCTCAGAAGAAAAAGTCTAAAAAAACAGCCTTTACTATTTTTTTCGATTTTCCGATCAATTGCAATTTTTTTCTAACGCACAAGAAGAGGAGTTTGAAAAATACAGTAGGCATGGGTTGTAGCAATGACGAACAACAAGGGTTTTTCTTTTTCACTATAAAGTTGATTTTTATTATAATTTCTCAAACATTCGTCACAGTACTTTATAGATGAACAGACTAAGTATGTTTGTAAATAAGAAACCAATTCATTTCTCACATAGTTTCCGTTTTATTTGCTTTTCGGCTTAGCTGTTCGCCATTGCCCCACTCTCCCCTACGCATGACGATGGGCCAGCCGTGATCCCCTGGCACACATCAACTCGAAGCGACGCAAAAGCGACGCGTGGGACGTCGGCCGGGGCGGCGCTTCCAGGACGCGTATTCTCGCAGTGGTTCCGGTGGTCGGTGGCTCATTGCCGTTCCCAAAGCCTGAAAATAGATCCGCCGATCGATCCAGCGGGGTGTCGGGTTCCGTTGTCGCGGGGGAGGCTGCTAGGGACGGATCCCCGAAAGCCTCCGCGGGTCGAGCAATTCCTCCAGAATCATTAACTGCCCTCCCATTGTGCGCTGAATGATGATTCCCGCCAGTGTATACTGGTTATGGAGATGCACTCTCGAAATCTTTTGCGCGGGACCCATCACCGGCCGGGCTATTGCTTACCTTACCCCTGCGGCCCGCGCTCGCTCGCCGTGCGAATGCATCGTTTTTAGAGTGGCCCCCGGTATTATTATTATTATTATTATTAGACGTCTTTATTAAAAGGCGAGGTGCGGCCAATGTGCTGTTACTATACCTAACCTTAATGACAATCAAATAAAGAAACAAACATAATACAAAAAAGAAAACAAAACACAGAAACAAAGAAAAAACGTTATAGCCATCTAGAATTTGACTTAAGCGTGGTGCGCGCGTATATAGGACGCAGCGGCTCGCTTGAACAAGGAAACAGAAGGAAGGTAGCGAATCTCGGATGGGAGGGAGTTGTAATAACAAGAGGAGAGATAGGAAAAGGAGGCCTGAAACTTTGGCGTGCGACGAGAGGGAACGGAAATGAGCGACTGGGATCGTGTAGCAGGAGCATCGCCGGAATGAAAGGAAAAATTTGCCTGGCAAGTAACAGTGAAAGTTCGCGAAGCCTGGCGTTAAGCACGGTAACGGTAACTCTGAGTTATCGCTGGCTCCTGATAAGGCAGCTGCGCGAGCTTACGACCGCGGCACTTTGACCGATAAAAGGGACAGCGGAGGGAAAGATTGCACCTATCACGTGGGAGCTGAAGCTCGCTTTAACTCGCGTTGCCATTAGAACAGCGGTGAACGGGGCGCGCGACTAATTGCAAAGTCGAAGCTTTTAACGGGCCGTAAATGTTTACGAGGCGTAGGTGAATTACGGCGGATCGATCAGAGGTGCGTTTAAGGGGCCGGTAGCTCGGTCGTCCGTCGTTAAACCTCGCCGTTCGTCCCGCCTCGGCTCTTCAGGGAATAACAAGCAGGGCACGTGACGCGAGCGCTCGACGCCGGGCTCTGACGCGACGATGCAATTTTTGGCTCGTCAATTCGCCGGAGTTGTTCGGGAGAGGCAGCTACGCGGCGACGGAAATCAGATTTCCCTGTCATCGTTTGTTAAGGCGCGCGCGCCCGCCTTGTTTACGCTGGCGGGGAATATCGTTTACGCTACTCGCCTCTCTGCTTCGAGCTTGCGAAAGCGGCCGTGTCCCCGTTTGCAACATTGCTGCGCTGCTGGGTCTCACCCTCCCCGTGGAATTGGAAAGGAGGACTCGGGAGAATACTCGATAAGAAGACCGGATTCGGTTTGCAAGGGCAACGGTACTTCTCGCGCGGCTTCACATTCTCAGCCCAAACACCGCGAACAGTTAAGCCCGCTTGCGGAGTTGTTAGTCGCGTGATTTCTTCCCGCTTTCTCGCAGACAGCGCCGTATCAAGCGTAACATCGCGACAGGCGGTGATTACGATCGAACTAATTATATCATCACGAAGGCTGACATTTCTGTTGCACGTGGTTAAGCAACCGGCCAGCACGCGTTACGCGGACACGCTGCCGGTGGGTTTTCGTTATTCCCAAGCGAAATGCTGCCCTTGGTACCGCGCGCCAGATACGCGGTAGAATGTTGCCTAGTAATTTCCCAAATAACTATTACAGACGTTTCTACCTTAGGACGGGTTCGCTCGATTCTACTGGATCGAATGTTCGCTACCGAGTGACATTGCTATACAATTAGAAACGCGGAGACGTGGGTGAAGAATGGGGACAGCGTTTTTATTTAGACGTCTATGGCGGAGGACACGTTGCACGTCGTAGAAGCTGCTAGTAGAACTGCTGGAAAGTTTCGGCACGGAGTTGTAACGTCATGTCCATCTAATTATGGTCCGCTGAAACGTTTCGGTGAGTCAGCTGTTGACGCGTTCCTTCAAACGTTTCGTCAGATACGCAGATCGCTGGCTGGCCACTGGCGTTACCCTTGCCCCGCGAGTATTCAGAGCTGTCGAATGCCCAGGAATTCCATGGGTCCGTAAATGAAAAGTAAAGGGAAACACGGGGGATATCGCAAAGCAATTTTGATACATTAAAGCATTAATTTAGACATTAAAAGAATTTTGATCCATCGGTAAAGAAAGAAGGTACAATGAATTTAATTTCCTTACTTACAGGCTCCTTTTTTGATTCGAGAGTTCTGGGATCCCAGTTGCCACCAACAAAATATCCTATACTGAATCGCAAAATCACGATAAATGGAGATTCCCGGTTCTCCCCCTTAACCTTCGAATATTCTTTTTCTGAAAATTACTGCGAGGTACTTGAAATTTGGGGAATGTTCTTGAACGTGTGGATGCTCCATTTCATTGGTGTTTGGAGCTTGAATTTTCGGACTGAAGTACGTACGGATTTTTGAGTATTGTGGTTTTATTTCGCCACGGTTGACATCGATGGAACTCGACAGCAACATTTTAAACCAGCCGGGTGCGTGGAATGGAGTCCACATAAATTAATTCGCTACGTGTGCGGACCCCGATAAATGTGGCAATACAACTTACACACCGTAGCGACGGGATAGAAAGAACGGCTGAATGAATATTTATTACCCTCGATCCTTAGGCAGCACGCACGAAAGCGAGAACTGTTCCACGGAATCTCACGGAAATCGATGTAGCAGTTAAAAGCTACAAAACAAACTATATATGTAGTTTTTTTATCCACTAAACGCAGGTTCCTCTGCAAACTTTCGTCCGGAAATATTTCTGTGACCTCCTGAGTTTCGGCTTCTTCTGATTTCCATAATTGCGCGATTTCCATGAGGACAAAAGAAGAAAACAAGAACGATCAGATCCCCAATTGTCTTCGGCTTTCAGATTCGTCTGTAAAGTCCACGATCACCAGCTTCGATAGATTCCGCGGGAGCAGTTGCCGCGCAGGAGGAGTATAGAATTTTAAAATTGCTATCTGCGAACCGTTGATTAGTGAGGATCGCGGAGAAGCAATGACTGGCGAGTGGAGCGCGTTAGGCTAGGTAGAAAGTAGCAAACCGTTAGCCAGGATGTGTCTGATAACGAACGGCGTATTCTACTTGAGAGCCAAGGTACTTACGCGTTGCGCACAGCCGACTAGACTGGTGAAATACGGTCGCAGCGAATGACACAGATTTTCGTAACAGCGGGCAGACGGTGGGCGCGTGGTGGTGTGTTATCACGATCCATTAATTACCTCGCAACATTGTGAGAGAAATCGATCGACGCCCCGTGGGCTTGCGTCTACCTCGTGGAAGAATCGATCGTGGCCAGGAACTAGAATAAACCTGGAGTCCGTTTCCCACTTTGCATGAAACGTTTTCATAGATTCGTTTGGAGTCCTGTCAGGCGACAGATTAAGAGGCCAGGTTCTTCGAGAAATCTACGTACAGCTCAGAGATAACCGCGATATTTTATCGTTATTAAGTAAATCGTACGCGCGCGCTTTGACATTGCTATTTCTACAGATTTAGATTTGTGCGCCTCCAAGTTCGCGAAGGCGAGATAGAGAGTTCCCGGGGCTTTTCCCGGAGGAAACGAAACTCGAATCCGTTTCGTTGGAGATAAGCGAAGCTGTCCACGTCGCGTGACGTTCACGAATTCTTCGACGTAGTGGGCGATACGAAACGGGGGACCAGGCACGAGCCAATCTGGCCCGCTTATCAGCTTGTTATCATCAGTGCCCCGTCCAGTTATGAATGGGCGGAATTGTGCCAGATTTCCGTTGAAATTAATCGCCTGCACCGACGTCTCTCTGGCCCTTACGCGTCGATCCTCGGCGCTTCTCTTTTCGATCGAATTCTTCCCTCTACCGGCCAAGCTAACTAGCCCCCACTCCGCGGTGGCGCGATATAAAAGTGGCGGGAGTGGCGCCTAAACTGCCCTTCGATTGATTTCCTTGAAACTGTCAGCCGGCGTTGGGTGAATGTAGGATAATGTGACGGTGGATTGGAAATTACTCGAATGAAAGGTTCGTTCCTCCAATTAACCGAGTCCCCTGTTCCCATCGAAATTCGCCAAGTGCCCATTGATTGTCGATTGACGATGGAGAAAATAAAGTGGGCGCGCGCAACGTCGCCCGCTAACAAACCCATCGCGAAGTAATGCACTTCCCCCCCCTCCTCGTTGATCGAGTTCATTTGACGGCGGTCGGCTAAACGCAGGAAATCAAACAGATATCGGTGCGGTTCGACCTCTCGATACGTTTCCCCGCAGCTCGCGACAGCCGGCGGCGCGTTATAATTTCCGGCTCCGCTACTGTCGTCTCGGCGAACGGAGTAAATCCGTTTTTATTACTGGTAGCGGTGTTTTCCTCCTCGGGGACCCGGCCGTTTCATTTTCTTTCACGGCTCGTCACGCGAAATTTATTGGGCGAGCACGAAAGCTGCTCGCCCGAGGATATTAAAACGAGAGGACGTGACGCGGGGGCGAGCCTTACGACTCGACGACGTGATTCGATTCGCCGCTGAAAAACGCGGAGGAAGCGTGCAGCGCTGGGAAGATGGAGCCTTTGGGGGTTGCGAGTGGATAAGTTGCAAACTGGAGTTGTGGTATTTAATAGGAAGTCTGTTCTAAGCAGAAGAATCTTGATTAGAAGAACTAGAGCGAAAAGATGTGGGTATCGTGGATTTCATAGGGTGTATTTTCAACTTAAGGGGTTATGCCTACCTGCAAGGTCTGAAAACGCAAGTATTTTCGGGATTTTTGGGGGGAAAAAGTCAACGGCTTGATGAAGATTACCCGTTTTTTTTTACTATCTTTACATAGTATTATGAACTATTTAAAAAAAGTTTTAGTTAAAATAACTATTGTTATCTAAAACTATCTTGTATGAAATTAATTCTACAGAACGGAAAGACCTAATTTATCAGCAAATATCGAACATTTTTTTCAAAATGCTGTCATTCTGCAAGTTTTTATTGTTAGGGGGCCTCTGTGGTTCTAACCACAACGAGAGACATAATAAAAAAAATAAACCTTAGTTTTTCCATTTTGGATGACTAGAACAATTCTCATACCAACGCCCATCGGAAAAGAATTTTTTTGAAGAAGTTACCGGCTGCATCTATGTATATGTGCGATAAAAAAGTTAAAAAAAAATCTGAGTATTACTTAAAAAATTCCGCAACATGCAAGCAAAACACCAGATACTATAAACTCAGAGTTTTTGTTAAATAAATTCCCGAAGATGACGTTGGAAAACGGATAGTTACGCTAGAGTATCCCCTTAATCGACAAGCCTCCTAACGATCACTGACAAGGAACATCAGTTCTCTGAAAGCCAGTTCCGTCATCTCGCTTCAGCTTTCTTACATTTATTTTAATCAGATATTGCCTGTAATTGTAAGATGTGCAGTGCAGGTCGGTGAGCATGAAAAATCGTCAGGTCTGTAGGAATCCAATGTAAGCGAGAATAAATTCAGGTTTCAGAGCGGATGAAGTGGATTTCTGGCGGGTAACATTCCCCGCGCATGTCGGCGAGTCGAGCCGAAGCTGTTTCACTCGGGCGCGGAGAACTTGTTTCGCGTAACATAATTATACTTGCCACCTAAATATAAATGAACAGTGCGGCGGTTGGAACTAAGTATTTTGCACTGCGCTGCGACGCATAAGGATCCACCGGCGCTTCATCGCATTTAAAGCGGCCCACTTTGGCAGCAGGGCCATTGTCCAGAATGGCAAATTTGCTGGAAAGAGAAAATTAAAATCAATAAAAACCAATAAAAATGTCAAACTTTTTAAAGAAGCGGTAAAAAAGTAGGTGAGTAATACATTTTACTCTATTTTGATACCGTTTTGTTCCAAGGTTACTCATTCCTTTTATAAAGTAATGGCTTTTGTTATTCAACAAAGAAGTAAAGAAATTTCACTCCCTGTCAGAAATTATATTTTAAAGTAGTCATTTATAATTAAGGGGCGGCAAAACTGATTTTTGCTCAGAGCGGCGTAGGAGCCAGATCGGGCCCTGCTTTGCAGTTCTTCTGTTGCCCAATTTCACTCGATGCTCTGTAGCTTCGGCGCTGTCCATTCACGAGCCAGGCGCTCACCTATCCCACGTGCACGCAGCCGACTGCGCGAACCCCAGGTCGTTTCCGCGGGTGTCTTTGACCTTTAATCAGAAGGTTCTCCCCCTTCGAGTTAAGATATCGGAGCCTGGCATGTCCGTCGGTCGGGCAGGAGCCTGATTAATTCGACGAAATGGAAAGATCGCGGTTGATCCATTAGCCCAGTGGTCCAGGTTGCCTTCGGCAACTAACGTCGCTCCTTTGATCACCGGGAACCTCAGTTCCAAAAGAAGAAGCTATCGAAAACAGGAAATACAAGTCAGAGCAAAATCGACTGACCATTCCAGGATGCTTTCGTAGCTCCAGCTAGATCAATACTACTACAATTAAACCAGAGGGATGCTGTCGGAAATGTCAAGCTCTCTTAACAACCGAAATGCTAGATGCCAAAGATAGAACTGTATTGATCCATTGCTAAATGACGCTAGCTGTTGTTAGCTAACAAGAAACGAGAGGGTGGAGGGGAGTGGAAGCATCGTGGGGGTAGTGACGCGAATTGGGTATTTAAAGGGTTTCCAGCGCTTCCTGAGCGCCTATCAAGCCAAAGCATGGCACGTTCTATAAATGGGTCGAGCTGAATTTAATGGGTTAAATGGTCGGTCAGTTGCATGCCTCTGGCGACGACTGCGGTGGTTGCCGGGAGACCTAGGGACCGACACGCTATCAGGCCACGTTTCCCGAATCAGGCCTCTCTAACCACCTGCTGGTTGATTTGATTGCAGGATGCCGGAGCCCAGGATGTCCTTCTCGCCGTGAACGGGGAGGAGTAGCTCTGGAACAGCGTCGCGATGTGATTAGCCATCCCCAGCGCTCCGAGGACACCGCATCTCCAGACAGCGAGAACTAGTCTACACGCGGAGAGGTATCCGGCCAAAGCGTCGGTCGAGTGTTCGGAGGAGCTCCGCTCCCTTTCGCGAGCGATAAAGGGACCGCCGCGGTGATCAATTTCTCAGCAGAGCAAGGAAGGGAGCATGATGGAGGAAGATACATAACGAGGTCGACGAAGGAGAGCCATCGACCGAGAGCAGCTGCAACAGTTGATCGCTCCCAGTCGCCGTTCGTACAAGGTAGAAAGTTGAAGACTTCATGAGCCAGCCGTCCGGCCGAGGCTCATTGAGGACAGCAATCCTTGAATTCCGACCGGGCAGTCGTCGAAGTTGACGGGGCTGCGTGCTCCTCGGTGGATAGGGGAGAGGAGAGGTCGCGATCGATAGATCATCGGGGTAAGGACGGACAAGGGACAGACGTAATTTCGTGGTCACGGAGCGTCTTGGCTCGGTAATCGAGCTACTTTGCTGGCCGAGGTCCGTAATAGAGTCGCAGCCTCGTGCGGACGGCCGCGGCGATCGATCCGGCCGATTAATCGGGAGACGCGTGACGGAGGTGGAAGAACCCCGGAGGGTGGGATAATTTAGGAAGGTTTGACGATAGCCTCGTCAATAGTACAGTGTCGATGAGACAAGGAGATGAGGATGAGGTGGTTGCTGTTGATCGTATCCCTCTGCGTCGCGGCGCGGCTGGCGTGCTGCCAGGACACGAGGTGGTCGAACATGGCGGCCAGCGTCCACCAGGAGACCGTTAAGGGCGAGTACGATGTCGGTCGCGTGGCCAGGAAGGATGACGGTAGGCCTGGGGCAGGATACCAGGCGATCCGCGCCATTCACAACCTCGGAGATCGCGTGCTCCACGATCCAACTGCTTCTTACAGGAGCAACAGGGCGATCGATGATTCCAGGTACACACTTGTTTCTTGTTTATTGCGTCGATGATGCAGCATGTTTGATGCCGTGACCCTCTATCGAAGCTGGATAGTAGTCAGAGTCACAGCTGGATAGCAGGTCCACTCTTGAAGCTGATAACTTTTGATGACACAATTTAACTTCCCAAATTTTTAATATCGACTGTGCTCAAGTCTGAAAAGGATTCTTAGAGCAGAAGGTGACAGTAGAGAAAGGATACACAGAACTGGGACCTTTCTCGAATACTGTCAACGCGCCATATTAAATCCCAAACGCGGACGCACCTGCACCGGAACGTATCCCATTGTTGCAGATCGACGGAGGCCAACGCGAAGACGAACCAACAGCCGGGACAGTCGTCGAACCTTCCGAAGCCTACCTCGAAGACCGAGGCGAAGTCGCGGAAGTACAAGAACGTGACCCTCGGCGACGGGATATGCCAGAGCATCGACATCCGGAACACCGTCGGGTACTTCGCGATGATGAGGGGCTGCCGCGTGATAGAGGGCTTCCTGCAGATCGTCCTCCTGGAGAACGCGTCCGACAAAGAGTTCGAGGACCTGCAGTTCCCCGAGCTGCGAGAGATCACCGGCTACCTGCTCCTCTACCGAGTGCACGGTCTCAAGAGCATCGGCAGGCTGTTCCCAAACCTCGAAGTCATCAGGGGCAACATCCTGCTCGCCGATTACGCGTTCATGCTGTACGAGATGCAGAATCTTCAGGAGGTAAGCGCGGCTGCACACCTCTATTCCCGGGATCCCGTCGAAGGGTATCGATTGGGGAGGGAAAAACCGGAGTACGCTTCCAACGGAGAAAAACAGTTTGCGGAGCAAATATTTTTTCGAGGAGCCTCCGCTGAACACCGGGCAGCCCGAGTCACGTCGCTGCAAGCAACTATTCGACCACGTGTCGTGTTGTTTCTGAAAATAAACGGCCATCCAAGGGTACTCGCAACAGAGGTGGCAAATATTTGCCGTGTCATTTTTCGCGGGGATAGAGAGAGGCTCGGTTTCTTTGCTGGTCGACCGTGATTCGCGAGCTAAGGTTACGCGGTAGAAGCATCGGACGTGCTTTTGGATCCCGTTGATCGATTGTTCGTTGCGAGACGCTGACTTCTCGTGGATCGTTCCCACGACGAGAGGAGGCGAGGAGAACTGGCTGTTTCGGAGGCTTCTCCTCGCTCCAATTCGCTCGGCGTAGCCAGTTGACCCGGCGGGGGTCAAGTGGCGTTAATTAGCCAATCGAATTAAGCAGTCGTTCGACCTCTGGCTGCCGATATTGCGTCTGAATCGTGCCCGCGGAAATTCTCTTTCGCAGATCGGCCTGACCAAGCTGACCGAGATCTCGAGGGGCAGCGTTCGCATCGAAAAGAACCCGTCCCTGTGCTACACCAACACCCTCAACTGGGACCTTATCGTCTCTGCTGGGGAGAACGTTATCAAGGAGAACGGGGAGGACGTCACTTGCCCCGGTACTACTTCCAATTACCCTCCTATCTCTTCAATTCGGTACTTGGATCACGTGTTAGCTCGTTTCGTTCAGAAATATACAAGTGTTAAGCTTCTCTAAAGATCCAAGTGGCTGTTATTCGGAGGTGTTCTGTATCGCGGATACCTAGTCCTCAAAGTCTCCCACCCCATTCAAATATGTAATTGCGAAATTGTGTGACATCCAGGGTGCAACCACTGCCCGGAGGGTCTGTGCTGGTCAGCCCAGCGGTGTCAGATGACGGAGAAGCCGGCGTGTCACGAGCAGTGTCTGGGTGAATGCCTGGGTCCCTCTGACAGCGATTGCTATGTCTGCAAGCATTACAGGCGCGAAGGGAAATGTGTGGAAACGTGTCCCAACCATTTGTGAGTGCTATATATGCAGATATGCGTTTGATCCACCCCGTTCGTTACTTATGCTGCCAATGGGTGCGATCTTGCACGCAGAAACGCCTATCTTGCGAGACGCTGCATCGCCAGAGACGAGTGCTACCAAATGAATCGGCTAAAGAGAGTGTTCTACTTCTTGGAGGAAGGACAATCCTGGCGACCGTTCAATGGGACCTGCGTCACTCACTGCCCCGACGGATTCGAGGATACACGCGACGAGCACAATGTACGAAGCTTTCTAGCCGATTCGCAGGTTGCTCGAAAGGTTCAATCACGGTTAGAACTCGAGCAATCGCCTTCAATCTCTCTCGCATTCGTCACGGACAATTTACAATGTTCCTTTAAAGTAACATGGATTCCCGTGAAATTACAGATGACCACGTGTCGAGCCTGTGAGAATCGCTGCCAGAAGATCAGTCACGGCGGCGTGATACACCACATCTCTGACGCGCAACGATTCCGCGGCGTGACCATCGTGAAAGGCGCCCTGGACTTTCAGATTCGCAACGGGAACCCGAATATAATGAACGAGCTGAGCGACGCGTTCAGCCTGGTCGAGGAAATCACCGAGTACGTGAAGATCACCCACTCGTTCCCGATAACGTCGCTGGGTTTCTTCAAGAAGCTGAAGGTGATCAAGGGGGAGCGATTGGACCAGAACAACGCAAGCCTGACGGTGGTCGACAACCCGAACCTGTCGGGCCTGTTCCCGCCAGAGCGGAACATTAGGATCGAAAAGGGCAGGCTGTTCTTCCACTACAACCCGAAGCTGTGCTTCTCGAAGATCGTGGAGCTTAGCAAGATGGTGAACATCACCAACTTCACCGACATGGAGGTGCAGCCGGAGTCGAACGGCGAGAAAGTGGCGTGCAACATAGTCGGCATAAACATCACGGTGAAGCATCTGGGGTCGGATTACGCGGACCTAGTGTGGGAGTACAGTGACAAGCCGCCGGAGGGCCAACAGCTGCTCAGCTACCTGTTGCACTACGTAGAGACGGAGAACAGGAACATCAGCTACGAGATGAACGCCTGCGGCGGCAACAACACCTGGCAGGTGATCGACGTTGACATACCGAAGAGGAACACGACCGTGTCCAAGCACATCGCTAATCTGAAGCCGTATACCATGTACGGTGTCTACGTGAAGACCTTCATGGCCAAGAGCATGAACTTCTTGTCGAACCGGGTGGGTCAGTCGGAGATCATATTTTTCAGGACAAAGAGCACCGTGCCATCGCCACCGGTCAACGTGATGTCGTTCACCCTCAGCGACACGGAGATCTTGGTGAAATGGGAACACCCGGTGTACCCCAACGGGCCTATAGGCTACTATATGCTCACCAGCACGATGCTGCACGACGAGGAGGGCCTGATCTCCACGCGGGACTACTGCAACGACACGTTGCAGTACGAGCCGGAAGTCGAGGACACATCGCCCCACGTGACCGTCCGGACACCGGTGATCAACATCGGCACGTGCTGTTCCAAGAACGCGGCCACCAGTGTCGTCACGTCGAAAAAGTTCGAGATCTTCTGTCACGAGAACACCAGCATCAGCTACGTGTCGCCCGGCTGGAAGGACCACTGCGTCGACAACAGCTACAACTCCATGGACAAGAAGTTCTACGATCTGGCCACCCACTTGTCCACCAGCCAGCCAGAGAGGCAGCTGTCCAAGACCGATATCAAGAGGTCGTTCGAGGGTTACACGGACGAAAAGACCGTGATCTACAACGTGACTGGCCAGAACAACTCGTACGCGATGAGGAACTTGCGCCACTATTCGCGGTACATCATAACCGTGGCCGCCTGCGGCATAAAGATGGGCGAGGCGCACATGTGCTCGTCGATACAGTACACGAACAGCAGGACGAAGAAACGGGACCACGCGGACGACGTGCGCGGTATCAGAGCCCGCGTCACCAACAATACCATAGTGGAGGTGACCTGGGACATGGTGAAGGATCCCAATGCCCTCACTGTCTCTTACACCATCGAGTACACGAATCTGGACGTGACGAACGCGAAGAAGATCACGGAATGCATACCGTGCACCGGCCGCCGGGAAAGGGCGAGCAGCTATTTGGTGAGGAACCTGAGCCCCGGCAGGTACAGCCTGCGGGTGCGATCGACGTCGCTGGCCGGCGACGGTTGCTTCTCGAAGGCCATCTACTTCACGATAAACGTGAGAAACGGCATACCCGTCACGCTGATATCCTGCCTGATCCTCCTCGTTCTGTCCACGACCATGGTCGTGATATTCTTCTTTCTGAGGAAACAGCACAAGAAGAAGCGACAGGAGCGGCTGATCGCCAGCGTGAACCCCGACTACATGGAGACCAAATACGTGATCGACGACTGGGAGGTGCCCAGGGAGAGCGTCGAGATCCTGGAGGAGCTTGGACTTGGCAACTTCGGCATGGTGTATCGCGGATACTTTGATAAAACGATACCCGTGGCGATCAAGACCATCTCTAGCACTGCCAACCAGCGGGAGAAAAACGAGTTTCTCAACGAGGCCTCGGTGATGAAGAACTTCTCCACCTACCACATCATCAAGCTCCTCGGAGTGGTGTCCATCGACAGCCCCCCGTTCGTCGTCATGGAACTGATGGAGAACGGGGACCTGAAGACGTATCTGCGCGGCATCCGCGACACCCATCTCGTGCCAAACCCCTGCAGGATGCTGAGAATGGCGGCGGAGATCGCGGACGGTATGGCCTATCTCGAGTCTAAGAAGTTCGTTCACCGTGACCTGGCAGCGAGGAACTGCATGGTCGCCAAGGACCTCGTCTGCAAGATCGGCGACTTCGGTATGGCGAGGGACGTCTACGAGACTGACTACTACAAAATCGGCAAGAAGGGACTGCTCCCTATCAGGTGGATGGCACCGGAGAACCTGTCCGACGGCGTGTTCACGTCCGACTCGGACGTCTGGTCGTACGGCGTGGTACTCTACGAGATTCTAACCCTCGCCGAGATGCCCTACCAAGGTTTCTCCAACGAGGAGGTGCTCAGCCACGTGCTGCACAAAGGGACGCTGACGATACCGCGCGGCTGCCCCGAGAACATGCAGAAGATCATGGAGAAGTGCTTTAAATGGCGACCAAACGATCGCCCTACGTTCATGGAGATCGTTACCGAGCTGGAGCCGTTCCTCAGCCAGGACTTCTGCGAGAAATCGTTCTACCACACGACGGAGGGCATAGACAGCCGAAACTCGGGCGTGAAGAAGCCCTACCACCACGCCGCCCCTATCCGATTCCACTGGGGCAACGAGACGGCCAGGTGGGTGAAGGAGTTCGAGGACAACGTGACGCTCCTCGACCAGACGAAGGCGGGCACCAGTAGGGGCCGTATATTCAAGAACGGCTTCCAGCATTTTGGTAACGTAGCAAACATGGAGGACGTACCCTTCGATCGATGAGACTAGAGTCACGCTCTGTAGCTTAATTTTACCCTGGTGTACGATTCACCGAGACCTCCACGCGTCACGAAACCTTTTTTCTAGATACAATGTACAAACGATACTCAGGACAATATTTGCGATAGGCCCAGCGGGCACCACTGACCTAGAGGACGGGCCTCGTCCTCGTCTCTCGGTGCTCGTTGACGAATAGGACCTTGATGGCGACGAGCGACTAAAGAGATTTTTTTTACGGTTTACGAGGACACCGTATACGTACCGAAACCAAAAGCGCCCCGAGCGTGCCCCCGCCAAGGATCGGCTCGGGCGCTGGAACATTTTCCTAAAGCGCAACCAAAAGCTCTTAGTTCCTCAGGCCATACAAGCCTACCAACTGTTTCATTCCTCGAAAGGGTTACTTTTGTATCGTTGTGCTTTCACGCGCGGATATACAATACGCGTCATTTTGTTCCGTTCTCCGTTGCTGAGAGTAACGATTCTTAGAGTCACGGTGGCTTTTATTAACCGGAACAGCCTCGTATCGCGCAAAGAACTGATTAATTATACGAAGCCCGCGTTTTCGTAGAGCCCGTTCGTGTTACGTTTCGCGTACAATGAATTCTTTGTTATTTCATATTCGTTGGATAGCTCGGAGATCCTCCTTCACTTGTATAGTTTCCATTCGTGTTCGGTGCTGATCGCGTTAAATCGTCTTTTATAGGAACGACGAGTTTCGTCGAATCGTTTAGTTAAGCCACGGGGAAAAAGTAGCGTTGGGAATGGGGTTGTCGATTCGCAGAGTTCGCGAAGAGAGGCTTCTTTTTCTTTCCGGCTTGCAAAGATGCGCCTGGAGGGATGGTTTCCAAAGGGCGAAGGGCACAAAAGTAACGAGTAACAATGAGTTCGCTGTGTGAGACGATTTTGCGCAGAGACCAGAGGAAACTTGTCCGAGTCCGCAGGTAGTTTGCTCGTCGATCGCGCTCCACTCGATGCTTTCGAGGAAACGATCGATCGAATTTGCATTGTCGTGCTCCATTGCCAAGTTTCTCAACTCGCCACATCACGGTTTACATATACATATCTACGAGCAACATCGTCGGAACTTTCTCGGGGGACCTACAGTCGCGGCAAAATCAGCTGGTCCGTTCGCGCGATCAGCTGACTTTCTTTCGGTCTGTCGGGGGGTGCCACGAAAATTGCCTTTGTTCCCCGCACTTTTGTAATTGGTCCAGGTTTGCTTAACTTTTATACGACCGATGAACTTCGTCGCGTTGGTTTGGAATTACCGTTTCCCATTCGAGTTACACGTACTTCCGATATCGAGGACACGTGGGAATTGAGGACAGTAGAGTCTTAGAGTCGGGTGTCTCTGTTTGAGGGAATTAGCCGAAATCGTACAACTAATTTCTTTCTTACGTCGAAGATTAATGTTCTACAAAGTTTCAGGGAATTCTGAATCATTTTTCTATGCTACTCAGATGCCACCCGGTGTAACGGTTTTTGGAGCAGCCTGTATACGGAAGAGAACTGAATTCTCAGTGGGTGTGCTTCTCGAAATTCAGCTTAGGAGCAGTTGGTTTTACAATTTCGGCGTATTTTATCGACGAAGGATCACACCTCCATAGTCAGCTGTACACAACAATAACTAATCGATCGCAATGTATCGGGCAGGACCTGACAGTTCCGAGCTCTCGGAAAAGCCAGACAACTTGCGCGTTCAACCATACGAGAATCCACATACCAGAGTTCCTTATTACGCGTATACCGTTCGCACGAGGTGCGCGACCCCCGCGCCCGTCCACGTAAAGCCGCGCTCCCACGGGAGCACTGTCCAACGCGAAAGTATGCTTAAACTAACGACCCCCGGCGAATCAAACGAAAGACGAAACACACTTAACTCTATACTAATAACACGTACCGTTCCACTTTGTGAAAGTAACCGATAGCCACGCTCTCGCATAAAACCAACTCCTTTGCAGCCACATCGAGTTTGTTCCGGAGCGCGGCTTAACACCTCTGCGACGCACGATATTTTCGAATAGCAACAGTGCCGTATGAGACACGTGGGATCGCGGCTTAAAGGTTCCAGCTGGAGCGAAGAGGCAGAGAGAGAGAGAGGGAGAGAGAGAGAGAGAGAGAGAGAGAGAGAGAGAGAGAGAGAGAGAGAGAGCCGCCTAACGATCGCGTAGACGGGTCACGCAGCTCCCTCGTGAGGGCGGTGTATCCTGTACGTAAACTTGCAATAAGCATGCCAACAATCTTCGCAATAATAACTATAAAAGTAAGCTAAGGGGTAAGCAAAGGGGGAATCTAAGAGACAAAAAGAGTATCTCTATTTTATTGTAACGATATTCGGATAAGTATTTTTCTGCGGCGGCCGTATTATTTATTCATGATCGATCGAAGGGGGATTGGGAGCATACAGGGACGCAGGCGGTGTTACAGTTCAAGAGAGGAACATAGAGTTAGGAGCGTTTTATCGACTGGTTCGAGGGTCCAGGGGACTGGATTAACCTACTCCTTCGAGCTCCGGCGATAAAACCCTCGGTCGTATTCGAGGCGTCGTTCGATTCATCGCTCCCTCGCGGACCAACGGGGAAAGTATGTGTATCGGACACGGTCAGGGTCAGTGCCACGACGAATGTTCTAGAGCCTCGCTCTTCCTCGCGAACCTGCAATCACACGCTGTACCGATATCTTCGGAAGCTTTCGATTATCTGGATCGATTGTCCGGGTGAAACGAAAGTGCTGTACATATATACAGATATTTTTAATCCTTGACGTAGGTTTTCTATGTTTATACCGCTCGTAAATTATTCATTTCTCGTATCTTTCGACGTACACTTGCTGTATCTTTTACTAGGGTCACTAAGAAGTTCCTTTATTTTTAGACATATATCGGAGATATATCACTCGGTTCCGTAGAATACTTTATTTATATACTTCTCACGTAAGAGCTATCGAGCGATCGTTTTAGAGGATAATAGTCCACGTAATCGAAAGTCTGATTTTATGGAAAATCGTTTTTCTAGATCGTGTGATTCCACCTAAACTGACGCGGTGGTTAAGGATGCGCTTGAAAGTGTAATAATTAAATTTAATCGCGTATAATTAACGATCAGAGGTATTATGAGATATTATGATGGTTTGGATAGCGAGAGAGAGAGAGAGAGAGAGAGAGAGAGAGAGAGAGAGAGAGAGAGAGAGAGTCGTTTCCATCGCGAGGATGTGTTCGACTCTGCGGTCTAATTACGCGGGAAAGGGGACGGGATCAGGCATTAAACGTTTATTTCTCAGAAAGATTATCGAGCACCGGCAAACAATCGTGATTTCAGAGAATTTCAATTACCGAATCAGTCCTGATCCGTTCAACTTAACTCTCAAGTATTCCGTCTTTATCTTCTGGTCCTCTACTTACGATTCAGCAGCCGGCTGGTTTACTGGAATTTGCGGAACAGTTCAACAATAACCGCTATAAATTTCCGCGCATTCTAGTGCAGATTCGATCGAGGAGAATTAGTTCTGCGAACTTAATCCGATCGTTCTCTGTGATTATTATTGCAAAGCTTTATGTTTGATAGAGTGTATTCATCAATGAGTACTTTCTTCCTGTATCGGGCACGTCTAAGGCTCGGCGATTTCCAGTGAACGAAGCTGCGTGCAAAGGAATCACTTCGGATGTTCATAAGTTCACCATCGCACACGTTGTATATATTCTGTAAATAATGGCGTACGTAATAACGATGGGTACCCAGATAGAACGTTGCCGAGGGAACGTTGGCCTAATATTGCGCGAATATCGATGAAAAATTCGATAACTATACGGACGATAGACCAATAATAAATATAAATGTTTGACTGCACGTTGTCGACTGTAAGGTACACAGGATATCTTGAAACACATTGCACAAGGTTATAGGATACGACACCTCGTGAAAAAATAAATCGAAAATGTGGAATACGGTTTTCTCGTAGGATCCCTCGTTCCCGAGATAATCGAGCGCGAAGTCGTTTGAAATATGCGCGCCGATCTACTGCGCACGCCCAAGTAGATGCGCGCGCGCGCAGCCCGCACGAATTCGAACTCGATTACCCCGAGAACCGCGGCTCGTACGAGAAACCTTCGCCCCGCAGTTTCTGCTCGTTTCTTCGAGAAGAATCGCGTGGCGTCGTCGATATTTCGATATCCTCTGCACCCGTCGCGTTAATCGTTACCATTTATCTACTTAATCGGAGGAGAACGTTTAGCGAACCAATCCTCGTTCAGTGTTCTATATCGACCAATACCTACGATATTAAATCAAAGAGAAAGAGTGGGAGGAAGCTTGGATATTTCGCGAGACGCCGCGTACGCGCGCAGAGAGAGGCAGACTGGAAAGTAGGATATTCTTGAAATCAAAATACTCTAATGGGCATTAAAACGTATAATTCCGCGAGCTTCGAGAGAAAGAACATACGAATATTTTTTACTGTTGCAATAATAGCATGTAAATCGTGTAAATAAATGAGGATTCAGATCCGAGGGCGGCTCCAACCGGGGATAAATAAATACGGGGAGGAATCACGATATTAGGTAACGATGTGATTAAACAAAGCTGGGCTGATTTCGGGCCAGTCGAATGCACTGCTCGCGCTAAACGCCACGTTCTATCTGGGTGATCGATTTTTAGTATTTATTGTTGCCGATTAGTGCCTGAAGGCAGGGGAGAGATCGTTTCGCGCGCGTTTCTCCCGGGGAACATGCTGCGCGTTATTGTTTCCCAGCGGAAACGCGCCTCGGGGGGAGTGTTTTTAATTTAAATATATAAATATATATATATATTTAAACACTACGTCAGTGCCGTAACTAGAAGGCATTTCCTTGTTCGCTAAGTCACAGAAACCTACTTACGTTTCACTTTATAAAACGCCTCGTTAATTTCGAACGAATCAATAGCCTCGTAGTCTCTGTACACGCATACACAGGTGTACTCTCTACTTATTTCGTCGGCGCTAAATAAGTGGTCCAATCGCGATTACACGTTTCTAAATACCACGGGCGCGCGTGTAGCAGCCGCCTCTCGTGCATGTACATGCAGATATCGGTCAGGTTTAACAGGGCGAACGACCAAGCTTAAGTAACCGCTAGACTCTAGAATCTCACCCTGTTTCGTTCCGTAGAGAGGTAAAGAGCGCCGTTAGGATAGCGTAATTTATTGAAAGTCACAGAAATCGTAGCCTGGATCGCTACGACACCATGTACAGCACCTTAGTTGCCTAAGCGATTTAGCCGGTCAGCTAGCTGACAAAAAGCGCCCTATCGAATGCAGCCGCGCTAAAGGAAAGAAAACACCCTCCAATATCAGCTGCTTGATCACGAGTAACATTTATATTTTATAGAATGGAACAAGAGAAATGTCGATGCACGCGATTATTGGTGGGGTCAAATCGCTTTAGTTTCGTCGAGAGGAAGTCTGGAAAAATGGCTAAAGGTGTTCGCTACCCTCGTCGAAGATCACACGTCCTCCCATTACGTTTTCACCTACCCCCTACCCCCTCTCCTCTGCCTCGTTACTCTCTCCTTCATCGATTTTCTTTCACGGTCGTTCCTTCCGAGCCGCCGGTGGTTACGCGTGCTTCGTCAGAGGGAAATTTAACTCGTCACGGGCTACTAATTCCTGTCGATGATCCTGGTCTAGTTACGGTACTACATTAGGGTGCGCGTTCGCGAACGCACAAACGGCAGAATTTCAATGGACTGACACTGAAGACTTAGTTTTATAACGTAGGCGCGTAAATGTCTCCCGTTTCGTTCTGTATTTCTATATTTTACGATTGATCCCTCGCTACATTTACGACGTTCAACCCCGTAATGCTACACAGAGAAGCTCGGGACGCGTAGTGATCGTATTTTGTACGATCGTTGTTACCCCTCCCGCCGCCGAGTGTCGATAAAAAGGGCTCGCGCCCGCGTGATTCGTTAACGATTAACATTGCGTGCGATTACGACTTGTCTTCGGATCGTGTTGCACGGTCAGAGTTACGGGTATTCCACGGTGTTTTCGCCTTAATTGTCCTCTTAATTATTTATGATAGCTAGTTGCGAATAGGATTTAAGTGCCCCCGGATAGAGCCGAATGTTTTCGTTGGTCAACTACGCTCGAGCCACGGCGTGGAGCAGCGTAGAACTAGCTCTCCTACGTTCTATGGAATTATCGATAGATGACAGGGTGAATGTTCGTTTACTCTTGTAGGCGAACCCATGAGATCGAAGTGTACCGCGGCGACGAAACCAAAATCCATACCTTTCCCTGAGAAACGTTATTCCTTAATCAAAAAATCCTGCCATACCGTGTCTTCCAAGACAGAGACTACGAATAGCGACTTAGTTTAGTATTTATCCACGGTCGTACATCGTCGTTTGCCGAGGAACCTGTTACACCTGAATTTCCAGCCACGTTCCTATCAATTAAAAGACGATTTAACGAACATTGAAGCCGCGGAATCAGAATAATCACATTCCGAAGCCGAGCCTGGAGAGAATTTGGTCGATTGCAATGATACATATTTAGGACGTATTGGTACGTCGAAGAAATTCGAAGCTACCGAGCGAAAGGGCGTAGTACTGCGTCGGTGGATCCAGAATTGTCGTTTCAAGATGTCACGCAGCTCAAAACTTACATATCCCAGAAAGACGGAGCACTACGTCGATAAATTCGCGGCTCCAATTTTAGAATCACTCGGGGTAGTACGTCGTTGGCATTGGAGATTTTATACAAGTGCCACATTATAGATGTAAACATGTGGGCAGCTTGTAGGATATTTATATGAAAAGAGAAAAACTTGTAATTAGATTTTAGGAGAAAACGCTCCACGTTTGGGAGGACGTAGCATTACGTCGGCGACCCTAAAAGTGGCTATGAATCGTGTAGAGTTTGCCCGGCAAAATTCTAATGGTATCTGTCGTTCGCGAAATTATTTTCATCGGTGAATGGACAAGCGTGTGTCGCTCGGAAACGGCGATGGAAAATGTGAAGGTTGATTGGTAACGCGGCTCGAAAGCGTCGAATGACGATGTACGACTGTATCAGTAATCCGTAAATAAGTTAAGTTGTCGTTTACCCTGGCGAAAAAGAAAAGCGAACATGTGTGCGAGTGTAGATCGAGAGCGAAGTCTGATTGCATGTTGATCGAGTGTACAGGAATGCCGGTCGATAGACAATGAATGCTGTGTTTCGTCGAATTGTACGGTTGAAGGATGGACGGTGGCGCGTGTGAACGTGTGTTAACATTCTGTAAGATAACGAGTTTTAAGCGACCCTAGGACTTATCGGGATCGGCGGTGGCGGGAAATGCCGGAGGCGAGTTTCAAAATTCGTTTCTCTGCTGTTAAACGTGTGTCTTCTTCGCACACCGGTTCTAATATATGTACTCGATTGGAAATTCAAGGGCCACTAGGACAGGGATAGGTTTTCGTGTCGCGAGACCAAATGATATTGCTTGGAAATGCATCACTTAACAGGTACTATGATATTTTCGACTTCTGTGTTACATACATTCGTATAGCTTTAGGAGTGTTTTCGTTACTACGAAGTGTTTCAATTGATCGAAACTCGCCTGGCCTTCGCCTGAGCTCGCCACACTTAATTACACGGGAACTGTACATACTTACAACAATTGCATTAATTTAGTATTGCCGCTGAGTATTACAACTAGTCACATAAGCCAAAAGTTTGTTACTCTCGCAAAGTTTTCTTTTTTTTCTCAGTTTTGTAATAAAGGAGGATGAGTAAAACCCTTGAAATGCAACTCTACGTTCATCATTCCCCTTCCCTTGTCTTACTTTTAATTGATATTTATATAAAACCATAGGCTAGATATAATATTTTATACCAACGTCCTTCTAAATCCTTTAACGATAACTATCCTTTGCCCGAAGAAACAATTATCCACTGACATCATTTCAAGAAGAAACAAGCTGCAATTGTCGAGTAGCAGAAAGGGGCGATTCAAATTTGCCGCGGAAATTCAAATAGCGCGCCGAACATCGAAGTGTACGGGGGAAGCCCAACGCTACCTTTCTACGCCAATTCTTACCTATTTCCATCTTGATTGTGTGCAAATTACTTTCCAATAGAGAAGTAGAATAGTTCTGTGGCTTTAGGGGTCGTCCTTAAATTACGTAAGGCTTTTCTTGGGGGGAGGGGTCGCGAATTTCTTACGTTTTCTTACAAGGGAGAGGGGGGAGTCAGTTAGGGTCTTACATCATATTTTTTATCCTAATTTTCAATAAATACAAATTCTATTATTGATGTTCCAGAAAAGTGTCTTAGTTTAAATTTCCCGAAACCGAGTTAAATGAATTATATAAACCTTTAAAAGAATTTTAACAACTGAAAAAATTCAGTGCAAAAAATATTACGTAAGAAGGGGGTTGCAATATCAAATCTTGCAAATTCTTATACTGAGGGAGGGAGGGGGTAAGAAATCGCCAAAATTACCCTTACGTAATTTAAGGAGGGCCCCTTAGAGCCGTCTTCAACGTGTCGGTAACATAGGAATCGACACTTAAATGATAAAAAACTATTTCAACTCGCCAAAAATCCTTCTCGTAAACATTATTTCTATGCAAAATGAAGCTGTTTCCAAATTTCTAGCTAATTTGGAGCATGGGGGTTTTCGGAAGTACAGCCAAAGGTTATTGACGCAGACCATAATTTGATTAATACTTACCGACCGTGGGTATCGTCAGCAGTGACCGACTGTAGGGAACTATTACGTGATTTTTGAATGGTGTTCTGGCACGTCTTACCGACAGTAGCAGTTGAGAAAATGCTTTCAATATTTCGAATCTAGATACTAGCTTCTAATGCCAAATGGGCAAAATGTAACTACAAATGGAGATAAAATAAAAAAATGAATCTAGATACACTATTCTACTATATTAATACATTAATAAAAGAATTTTTAAGTAATGAATACCTTTCTTACCATTAGCAATGAAAGACACATGAAGCTTTTCTTTCGCATTATACTTTCCAACAATAATTATTAATTAATATCTACCCCTCTCTCTAATCATTACGAGGAACTTACCAAAAAGTTTATTACCCGTTTAAATGCGATCTAACCAACAGTTTCAGTGCCCAGGAAGGGAAAGTCATGTAATTTGTAGTTGCGCTGACGTAAATACCTCCGAGAAGAGACGATTGTGGGGGAAATGCTAATAGGCGAAGCAAGACTGAGGTCTTTGTAAGACACGTGTCCGAGTCAGTCGAGTCCCAGTAGTTTCCACTTTCTTGTCGCGCGAGAGTGATTTACAAACCGGAAGATTGAAAGTTGATCGATCGTAAATAGAATTAAGGAGAATTTCGATCGAGGCACTTTACTCGGAACGCTACAGTGCCGCGCGTCATGCAACAAAGCCGATTCACCGTACAGCGATTTCCTGTTTATCTCCTTGCTTCTTCTCCATTGTTTTCGATCTGAATCGCTTTTTCTTCCCCGTCATCTCCGTTTCAACACGTAGATACCCTGGTAAGATCTCTATTTTCTCCCTTACTCTTCGACCTTGTACCAAATCGGTTTCTTGGTGAATTCCGGGAGACTTGTTCGCTGCCTTCTCTCGCCGCGAACTCCGATGCTTTACTTAGGAAGCTTGTAAAAGCCCCGAACCTTGATTGATCGAGTAGATCGTTCCGTGGATTGATAACACTAGCTATGATTACGTCTGATTCTTCGCGTTGGGTCAACTATCGGGCACAGTTATAATCGGTGCGTCACGGGCAGATTCAGCACTCTGATAGCGGATTTAAATGACGTCTAAACGACGCGAACGATCATTTTTATTAGCGGCAGATGAAGAGATCATTGTGCGAGCGCAGTTATAGTAATTCTGAACGGAGGAAGATAGGTACGTATTTTGTACATCTGGTATCGTTTCATCGGCGTTTCTAATTGCAATAGGAAAGTAACAGAAATTCGGGTAAACCATGGACGGATGCACGGCAACCTTGATACTCACTATCCTGTTGATGGCCATCGATGGGACCTTCGCTGCAAGAGTCTGTAATGCATCCGTGACTAATGGTACCTTTCTAAAATTCTCACCACAAGTCGCATCTGTCTTAAATTTAACCCCGAAGCCTCCCGCTTGCAGGTCAATCCCGTATCGGTATATTGGTCTCGCCGATAATCTCGGAATCGATGACACACGAGATCGAGGTTTACTGGAGCAACGTGAATTTTGAGCCCAGTGAGAAGATCTTGATCGTGAAACACGATCCGCTTCGATCAAATACGCCAGTTGTAATTTCCACCACGACACCGAATGGACCCAGTGGGAAAGAGAGGACTCGCATAAAGACGAAGTTTCTGCCCAGCTCGCAGCTTTCCGTCGCACCGCGATGCGTGTGTAGGTGGCGAACGAATTTTTCTAATTCGTAGACAATCGTTGGAAAGCGAACTTTTGGTTCTTCGAATTGGGACAAGTGTACTCTGGGTACTAGCGAAACGTCGAGGAGTTATTTCCATTCCTTTTTTCTTTCGAAACTCCACCATGTAGGGTAAGTCCGGGAGAGTTCGACCACCGGGAGAGTCCGGCCAGTGTTGATATTTTAAGACTGACGCAAGATAGGGCACTGTGTGTCATTCACACAAAAGAAATGAAGGCGCTTGTTGTTTATCTCACATTAATCATTGTCACAAATCCATATTAGAATTATAAGATACAGTTAAGACTTTATGCGAGGCTGAAAGTTTTTAGACCAAGTTACAGTGGTGGTGATATTTGAAAAACAGGTAAGTTTATTTACACTCTTCCGATATTGGGGATATAATATGCATATAACTACAGCGTAACACCAACAATACGTATGTATTCGTTTTTAATTTTTTTTGATAAGTTGGTCCATCGCTACCTTGATTACCCGTAGTGGGTGGGCGGTCTAACCCCGACATGCGGGTGAGACCGACCAGTTGCAGTGCCAATGTTTTTCGTTGAAAATCAAAATAAATATCTGAAATTATCGCACACTAGAATTTATATAAACTCTAAATTGCTTGGGCTTTGCTTTAATGTGCATAAAACGACAAAAATGTGAAAAACAACCGTGCTACAATTCTTTTTCCAAAAAGTGGTCGAACTCTCCCGGACTTACAATATAGAGAGTCTCGTTTTAATGTACCAGAAGGCCCATGTCATTCGGTCATTATCATTTCTTCGCAGTCCATATAGCACGGCAGACGCCCGAGGGTGGAATGAAGGAAGTGAACTGCGTGAAGACGCAGCCAACCTGGATGAAGGAGAGGCAACAGATTCTTGGCCCCCTTCGATTCAGCCAAGTCTTTCTCCCAGGCACTCATAATTCCGCATCTTATGCCAGGGAAAACGGCGCGGGGAGTATTTTCTCGGACTTCGCTGTGAATCAGGTGAAAATTAACAACCCCGCGACGTTGACGAGGTTGCCACTGCGCGTGAATTATCGCTAGATTTTATTCTCAGAACGTAGACATCTTCGGGCAGCTGATTCACGGCGTAAGGTATTTGGACATCAGGGCGGGACATTATCCTGACACGAACGAGACTTGGTGGACAAATCACGGGCCATTCTATCGTTCCGTGTCGCTGAAGACCGTGGCGGAACAAGTGAAGAGGTTCCTGAACAACACCGAGGAGATCGTGATAATGGATATTCGAGAATTCCCTGTTGGTAATCCCTTTGGAGTTTTCCTCAGCTCGGAAACGTTCAATGTCCAAGCTGGAACATTTGAGGGCCATTTTTTCTTCGGGGTAATCGGAGCTTGCGTTTATTAGGGTTCAGCGACGTGTCAACCCATCGCAAGCTGGTGTCCTACTTGGAGAATGAATTTCGGGACCATCTATTTTTGAAGGACAATCGTGGATGGCGTGTGACGCTGAACGATGTCTGGTCTTCGGGGAGGAGACTGATAATCGGCTACGAGAACACGAGGATCGTTGGAGAACACGCTAGCGTGTGGCCTTGCGTGCAGCACCAATGGGGCAACGTCAGGACAATCGCGGATTTGTATAAACATCTGGATAGAATCGAAAGCAACGACAGGTAAGAGGCACGCGCTGGGTTTATCTATAGATGAGTCACGTTGCGAGAACTTTGTTCCAGTGACGACAGAGTTAGACCACGGTCGGCGATGGCACAGCTCACGGCGAATTTCATGGATGTGATCTCCAGTCGATTAGGAAACCTTCGGGATATGGCATACAGTGTCAATGCCAATGTCACGAATTGGTACAGCACCCTTTGGCAATACACCGCCAACATCGTGGCCGTAGATTTCGTGAAGGGCACGGGAATAGTCGAGACCGCCATCGAGGCCAACGAGAATCGTCACTTGCACTGTCGACATTAGTTCAGCTATCGAACAGATCTTTTTAAATCTCGCTAACAGAACTTTCAGGGGTAGGGGAAGGCTGCGCCTTCCCTTCCACCTTTCTAAGTTTCCTAAACGTCTATGTACCATTTAGTAGCACCCACCGAATAGTTTGTAATAACACGTGAATAATAAAATCGTCTGAAAGACACTTTAGCCTCGCGGTTACGCAATGGCTCGCGACACCAGCGTGGGAGAGATCGCTTTTGAAATTTTCTGCGCGAGCATTCGTGAACCACTTTTTCCGCGACAATGAGACTTCCGCCGGAAGAGCGAATAATGCTTTAAGCCAAGGTAACCGATGCAATGGAAATCTATCCCGCGTGGTTGCATCGCCAAGCGGAGATCCCCGCGGACAGATCAGTTCGGAATATGTTCTGACTGCTGCCAGTCGAACAGGGAAAAATGTTTCCTCTGTCCGCGTTTTTGTACATTCCTATTTTATCGTGCGTCGTCGAGCAATCGCAGAGCTTGCTGGGCGAAACCTATCCGAGTAATTCCATCGATTGCCAAAACGACAAGCCGTGCACCTTCATCGAGCACTGTCCAGTTATTCTGAAACTGATGAACCAGAATCTCCTCCCTGTTCACAGGTAGGTGTCATTCGTTTCTTGCAATTGCCACAGAATGTTTTATCGGGTTATTCCTTTAATAATCGATAACCAGACTTCGTCAAGCAATCTGTGGCTACGATTCTACGAAACCGAAGGTGTGCTGCGACGTGGGTAGGAATGCCGTGAGTCCAGTCTACACCCAGGAAGATGGAGCCCCTTCTACGAGGTCAAATTCGATTTTGGAGTGTGGGAAAAGCCTTGCTCGAAGCAACAGGAACACTGTAGGAGCCTACCCCTTCGTTGCAAGGGTTGGCTTTAGATGTGGGTCTCTGTTAACTTTAGCTTTTTGTGTATTGTGCCGTTATAAATGATTAGTGGAGTATAGAATAAAATTAGGGGTGGATTTGGCGCCCATAGGCTAACAAGAGTCTGCCACCCTTTCCAAGAAATATCATCAAATATTTTAATTCAAAAGAGTCGAGAGAATTTTGAAGTTAATTCAATATGACAACTTTGATACGAATTATTACTAATGTGCTACACGGAAAGAAATGGAACTGTTTTTAAAGTTGTCTCAAGCCTTTGCGTTTGAATATTTTTCAATTTCTATCGCCGCCGAAAAGGGCCTAGCAGAGTAAGCATATGGAAACGGCCCCAGTACCAATTTTATCATTTGTGTTTGTTAAAATAATGCTCTTTGCATGGAAAACTACTATGAGTAATTTCAGACTTGTAACCCCTCCCGTAAGGGTGATATAGGGACAACAACCCCAAACTTTATGATTTTTTTCCTCGAAAACTACTTAAAATATTTGAATGCGACAAATTGCAAATATTAGGTACTTACTAAATCTACTCAAAGTATCCGATGAAATACTATCACCCTATGCAATTCTACTCCAGGTGCAACAGGGGAAATGAAGTACCCCTGCAACGGAGTAATCCTGAATGAACGAACGATATTGACAACTGCAAGTTGCGCTCTTGCCAAGTCCAACGACTATAAATTGTACGTATAGCACACTCCTTTCTTCCCCAAAGTGAATTTTCACCACGGTTTGTTCTTTAATGATCGAGCAGGCATTCCGTTCTCGTTGGCGAATTTAACGTTGAGACTGATCCCGACTGCAACAGGCAGAAGCTTAATATATCGTACGTTATAAAGCATCCAAATTATCAGGCTGATACTTTTGCGAACAACATAGCGATGCTACGTTTAAGCGAACCGATGCAGTATACAGGTAATTACTTAGTTTCAAGCGTCAGAACTACTTTAAGGGGAGGTTCCAGTCTGGAGCCCCAAAAATAGGAGATCTTTAGGAATTAATTAAAGGAAAACTATTATATATATTTGAATGAGACTGCTTGCATTGTATTAAGGATGTCTTAAATTATGGAAATATATTTTTTGTTTTATAATTAATCATTGCAGACGGCACTCGGGAGTCGTTAAAGTCGAGGAGTCAAAAACTTCATCCAAATCGGTGGAAGCTGTATCTCCAAAAGTTATTATATGATTCGACTGAAACTTTTTTTATTTTGAAGAATATACTTCTGGCTAGGGGGAAACCAGAAAAAATTACAAAAATGACATAATTTTTAGAAAATAACGACACTCGAAGTTTGAAATCACTTTTTCCCTATATTTTTCGTCCTTTCAACGCCTTTAAAATCATAAATTTTTAATTTTTTGTAATTTTTTCTGCTTTCCCCTCTAGCCAGAAGTATATTCTTCAAAATAAAAAAGTTTCAGTCGAATCGGATAATAACTTTTCGAGCTACAGGTTCCACCGATTATCAGAACACTGTTTCGAGAAAAATGCGTTTAAAGTTTTACGTGAGCGCCGAGTGACCAGGTGTTTCTCACCACTCAAATGCCTATAACTTCGGGAATTTTCCGAATTTCAACAAATCCTTTTAAACACGTATTCCTAAAAGTTTGAACATTCGAAGAATGAAATAAAAAAATCAACCTTTATACTGGAACCTCCTTTTAATATCATTTATCGTCCGATTTATTTCGACTTTCTGTTAAAAATATTAGTAACTGCGCAACCAGCGTGTCTTTTGCCAGTGGACAGATATCTAGGCCCAAGCATTAGTTCCATTCTCGTTGGATGGGGAAGACTGTCCACTCAAACTGGTACGAAGAAAAGCAACGCCAAAGCAAACCGAGATTTCTAGTGATAATTCGTTTGTAATTTCGTTTAAGCGAAATCCTGTGAGCAGCAGACTCTGGAGATGAGGACTCTATCGAATCAAGAATGCTCCGGTTACTACACTCAAGGTATGTCCGTTGAATTGTGCGCAATTGGTGACGGAATGCCTTGCACAGGATACAGCGGAAGCCCCCTTTTGTTTGCGCACGGCGACACGTACTTTCTGGTAAGCCATACTATATTTCTCTTCCTATACATTTCATTTACAAAACAACAATAAACATTTGTACACGCTTCTCAGTTAGGCATCTTGTCGTACGGTTCGAACTGTGACTCGGCCACCAACTTCCCGTCAGTCTTTGTCAACGTTCAAAGACACTTACGCTGGATCCAAGGGAACTGTTAATCGTCTATCGGAGGGCTAGCGCTATTTGTGCTTGAAGATGTTTAAGTACTTTCCCCGAGTCATCTCCTTCGCCTCCTCCAAGCCCAATTGATAAGCCATATCGTGTAGCTTTTTCACTTCGGATATTAAGCCGGTCATCGATAAGTTTCCTAATTCTGAAATAAAAGTCGTTCGTCTTTCACGTCGCAGGAAATAAAATGCGAAAAATTCTACCGTCGAGTCGGAGCTTACGATGCAACTGATTTATGTCATCCGGGGTAAGACCAGCGGCCCAAGCGGACGGAGCAGTTTGCGGGGAATTTTGAGCGACGAATTCGTTAACACCTGGAACTTCATTAACCGCTAACATTAAATGATATACTACCACTTTTACCCAAATCGAAGCATTGCGTTCCTTAAAATGTACTCACTTTGCTCCGGCCATAAATCTGGCGACGCGCGATCCAGCTTTTCCAAGCTCATCAGATTCTCTTCCATGTAAATTAAATCTAGAAGCAGGGAAAGCGACGAATAAATATTAACAAGCGTGTATAAAGCTACCAGACGTTTTTCCCGCGTACTTACCTGTTTGATCTTTCGGTTCTTCCGAGGCCATTATGTTCATGGAAATCGTACTCTTTAACTTTCACTTGAATTCGATGGAAACGACTACACGGGACGATGAGCGAAGAAAATGAAAACCTCGACAGCGAGTACACAATCGTATTAACAGACGTTAAACGTAAGAAGCTAGATTTTCGTGACGATCGAACGACGTTTACGAGCCACGCAGTCTCACTTCATCGCTCTCGTTCTGCGCCGCTTGCAGTTTTTTCGTTAATTCTCTCTGTTGCTCAAGGAAATATAGATTCTTTATCCTCTGGCGTTCTTGCCGCTCAACATCGCGAACTACACCTAAATGAAGCTGTTCTCTGGAACGATCACACGAGAATGTACGAGCCTATCGAAGAACCTGCGTACCGCGAACTGCGCATCGTGTAACACGGACCGAACGTTGTATTTCGATTAATCTAGATTCAACATATTATATTATACCTTATATCGAGTAGTATTATACATTCAAAGCTGCGGAGCGTGAAATTTGTTGGCTGGAAGCGTAATATTTGCTCAGTAACTCTAATGCTTTCGTTCCTTACTGTTTATATCGCGGGGCGAGCCAAAAGTTTTTGTAACTCGTTCGAGCGCGAGTGAATCGAGGCGATCGGTCGCTTCTGTTTTGGAATGCTCGATCGAGAGACTTCTGAGAAAAACATACCCGTGCTCCGGGCCTTTCGTTTATATTTTGATATTCCAGTCTTACGTCTGCCCTGTGTCGGTCAATGAACGCTAAGTCCGTGTTACGCGACGCAGGAGCAAAGACGCGGGGCGCTGTTTACTAGCGCCACTCGTACATAACCTCACTTCCAACCGGGGCATTCTTTTAATTACCTGTCGTACTCTTGCTTGTAATAAACGTACGCTATTATACCGAACGACACCACACAACACGTGCCGAACGTGACCTTCGCTGCAAAGGACATTATCCGCGGGAAATGCTGTTTGTTCGAATCGTTCCTCTCTGGCTTCGATACGCGACTAATATCGATACCGTGACGTAACGATTGCTATTGCGATTCTCGAACAGCGCTCTCGTTTCAGTACGAAATTGTCGGTTTTATGAAACGCGGAAAGTGCAAGTGGGGGAGTGAAAAATCTATGCCAATTGAGAGGAAATTACGCAGATCGGTGGTCGAGATTGTGACGAAGGTAAACTTCTGTGCCTGGTCTTTGATATTTTCGATATCGTTATGTTGCTTATCTTTGTTATAGTAGCCTAAATGCGATTCAAATTTCGTATAGCTCTGCAACGTACTTTTGTCGTTAGAGTGGCGTTACTGTCGAATAGGAATTGTCGTTGCTCGTTTATTTCGTATGTACTGTTAAGGAATTGATAGGGCGGGGAGCAATTGCGTTAAGAGGCGTGTGGAGACTGGAAATACTGGGTGCAATGTACGAATACGTTGTTCGAAGAATCATTCTTTACTATATACTGTCCTCCTTAGTTAAACTGTCATATCTAGCATTTTTTCATTTTTCGAGATATGTTGAAATAATTGAAGTTCCACACGTCTTTTATCTTTAAAGTAAGGTTAGAAAACTCTATATGCTGAGTAAAGATTTATGAACAGTCTAAATAATGTGTTTAACCTAACTTCTTTCCAAATGGTTAAAATATCCTACCTAAAACAATTAATTAATTGGTATGTTAATAATACATTACCTACCGGTGTACCTATTACAAAAAATTATATTAGGCTGTTAAGAAATAATGACAACATCTTTTAATTTGAATGAAGGGAAATAAGGACGGTAAAAAGTAAATGATAAGACTCCAGTTTTCTCGGTTGTTTCAAAATGCTAGATAGGACATTTTAACTGAAGAGGGCGGTATAGCTATTAAATGATATTGTATATTTCAAACACGAATTCCACTATTTTTCAAAAGCGTTTCACATTTAATAGAATCCTCTTCACTTCGATTATTATTCCAACAACACAATAGAAAGTGTTCAAAGCTGTATTATTTAAGGGGGAACACCACCGTGTTTAAGAATTTTTTCAGGAATAATTTACAGTTTTCAAAGAAAATTTGTATTGCCTACTTTTAGTACAATGTTTTAAGAGACTATAAAAAATAAATAAATAGAAAAACATGCATAAATGTTAATATATTAATTAATCTTCTAGCTGCAGCAGAAACAGCAGGTTCGAAATCAAATTTCATTTTTTTTTTTATAAACTATATGAGTGCAGTGTCCGTTGCACGTATCGATTTTTTAAACAAATTATTTTTGTAAAAATGGTGCGCTTTAGAAAAAAAGTTTCGAAAATCCGCAAATAAGATAGACAGTTTTTCGAGTGTATTTTAAAAAAATTGGTCTCAATCAAAGAATCTATACGTACAACGGAAACTACACTCATATAGTTTATAAAAAAAGTTAAATTTGATTTATGACCTGCTCCTCCATAGCCACACATTCAATCATCGCGCGTGGGGAGTCTAGAAGATTAATTAATATATTAAGTTTTATGCATGTTTTTCCATTTATTTATTTTTTACAGTCCCTTAAGACATTGTACTAAAGGTAGGTAATAAAAATTTTATACGAAAACTGTAAATTATTCCTGAAAAAAATCTTAAACACGACTTACTTATCCGGCCGCCACAGTGGTGTTCCCCTTTAAGACAATCTTTCATTAAAAATTACAATTCTGTTTCCTTCGTCCTTTAAACCAAGCAAAAAAGAAATCCTTTTCAAGTTTATTCGCAGTACTGACATCTCCAAAATAATAATAATACACGATCTACAATAAGCTAGTAATAAGAACTTGTATATAATAGAAACCAGAAACAATTAGAGTCTATTGAAATCATTACAGGCAACAAAGGCCTCCCACTTTCGATTCATTAGTAACATGGTAGCAAGTAATTCTACTTTCTTGGACCTAATGACAAATCAATTAACTTCCTACAAATCTTGAATATGTAAATACCAAGAATTTCGTAACCTGCCGCTCTCATGAAGGCAGTGCTTGAAAAAGGAGCCATGTAAAGTTCTGCGCTTCTTTTGTTCATCGCTGTACGGGTTCCCTTTCTGAAGAGCTGGCTTCAGGGATGGTAATCCTTCCGTGACCACGCAAGTATCTGAAACGTAATTGGGACCGGAAGGAATCTGATCACAGGGGAGGGTGGGAGTCGACGTTACAGAGAATATAGGGTCCGTTCTTATCTGCGGAATACAGGCGATGGTTTCTCTACCTCTCCGTATTCCACATCTCGTAGGTTGTATCATAAGTTTCGGGGGCAGCGTAGGACACGGTATGATGAATCGTCCGCGTTGCCCTTCGCTGCCCTTCGAGCGGGGCGAGGCAGATTCCCCGCGTCCTTCGGGCTCTCCTAAATTTCACTTGCGTGGGACACTTGACGACGAAGCGTCTGGCGTTGCGGCAAATGTTGCTCGCGAAATTTTCCTTCCACAATAGGATTCAGTGTTAATGTTTCCCCCTCCCCGAAACTTTCACCACAGAAATCTTCGCTCTGGCTCTTAACTCTGTTAAATTTCCCCGAAGCTGGGCAGCACCTCGTTCAGTGCCCTCTTAGAAGCTTGAACGATTCCCAACGCCCCCAAAAATTTCCACGGCGTCGCGAATGCAGCTACGGGAAGCAGAAGTTGAAACGTTAGCAAGTGGAATGGTCTGTGACCAGCGGTGAAGCGTCCGCCCATGGCCCCGCGCACGCCGCGTAGCTCTACGTGGACGGTGAGGATGGGATCGTGAGAGAACGGTTTAGGATGTAATTATCGAATTCCAGCGCATCTGGACAGCTCCCGGCGTCAGTATCCTTAGCGTGAACTTTCCTGAACTTATATAATGCATGCGCAAGGAGAATGGACCACCCATGTAGAGGGGCCCCTCTCGACTCGTCCTCGAGTGCCCTCAGGAGTCGCGCGCGGACCAAGTACTCCATCGGGCGAAGTAGTCGGCTGGACAGCATACCGGGTAGAATATGACACCAGGTACCAGGGACCTGGGCCTTTTTCTATCGCTCGAGAATACCACGCACCGTGTACCGCCGTTAGAACCTGTCGCAACTCGCGGCTTCCCACCGCGAATCCTCGATACCTCTTTTCCCTTCGAAGCTTATTATATCGCTTCAGGTGAACTCTGCGCTGATAGCAGAGGAGCGGGAATTTTAGCAATTCTTTTAGGTTCGTTCGTCTTTGCGGATGGCGCGAAATTGTAGGCTCCTCGTTTCAATGGCAATTGACGAACGGCAATTGAATAACGAAGGGGCGACTCCGTAGAAATAGAAATAGAGGAAGTGCAGTATATTTGGAATACCTGTTTGTTTAAGACGAATAAAAAATTACGGCAGAGGATAGGAAGAAATAAAACTGCATAATATCATAGGTTAATTAATAAACTTTCATATTTCATAGGTCTCAGGAATAATAATAAACCGAAAGTCACTGAAACTTTGGTTTGAATGAAAAACGACAAGAAGTATCGGTATTCCAATGTACCTTCACTTTATAAACTTAAACGAAACACGTAGATAATAAAATTAGTTTATTTTGCGACGCAATCAGGCTAAGAAATCTCGACGAAGGAACAATTTCATGTAAATATAAATTCAGAATCTTAACATTTACTTGCAGTAATCACAGATATAATTTCCTGTGCCATTGTAACAGATGAAACCGACGCGGCGGTAGCCATTACGTGTGAAACAAAAGCATCGCTAAGCTTTGGAATATTCCAAATTACCTTCACCTTCGGTATTCCGAATTAGCAGCATGGCATTGAAACCTAAAATTTCATGTCACACTTCGCATTCTCGAAATCATCGCAGAACTGGCACTGAACCATAGAAGGAACATGCAAACGAGTAAATTAAGCGTTTAACTCTAAAGTTTTGACATATTTTAACCACGATTGGCACGTTTGAATACGCGTTGAAAAAGTTTTGCAGGTTGACGTTTTCTTCCTCTGCGGATTAAGTCGAGAATGCAAAACTGACGGTTCATCCACGAATGTCATTAGCGAACAGGTCATTAGCTCCTATAATCTACGGTGTTAGAAATTAAAAAGCGTTAGCAGTTTATTAGATACTTCGGTATTCCAAATTACCAACAGTATTCCAAATATGCTGCAATTCCTCTACCTGAGCGATATCTGTCTTACGCTCGCGGGACGCATAGCGTGTAGCGATGTGAGGCGGTGTGCAGCGGCAGCCAGCCCCGTAGAAAGCGCAGCGGAATGACGAGTCCCGATGCTGTTCCTTCCTGAAGAGCAGCGGAGCCCGAAGATTTCAGGTCAGCCCGTCTCGAGAGCATAATGCATCACAGTACGGGAAAGAGTTGTGTAAACGAACTTCCGTGAACTTCCGAAAGTAGTCGCCTTTTTCCTCCCCTATCCTCCTTCTGCTGTTGATGTTTTCGCGAAACGCTCCGCTGCACTTTCGCATCTCGAACGCTCCGCCCGATGCAACGTAGCTGTTGCCTCTGCTCGCCCTGGCTATTTCTGTTTTCCAGCTCAGACCGGCCGAGTTCGACGTTCAATCGCGAAGTGGACTAGAGAGCTTGAAAACTTTATTGCGAGGATTCTTTAACCGCGCTCGCTAGATTATTTTTACAAGGGGGCGTCCCGAAAATTCGAAAAATTCTGAAACTTTGTGAATTTCCTCCTGATTACAACGCGATTTTTGTTTGCTTTACAAATTCACTGGAAGGGGGGGAAATTGACCCCTGAAAATCCGATTACTTTCCGATTATCTGTTGTAACTCTTGAACTGTAAAATATTTTTTTTTTTGTAAAATATCTAATTAAAAGAAGTAACTCTAGTATTGAAACTTCTTTCTATCTCTTACAGTTCGCGAGGTGTAACACAAAATCGGAAAATAGCCGAATTTTCAGGGGTTAATTTCACCCCCTCGAGTGAATTTGGGCAGCAATCAGAAATTGCGTTGTAATCAGTAGGAAATCCCCTGCATATTCACAAAGTATCAGAATTTTTGGAATTTTCGGGATCTTCCCTTGTTAGCTTCTATCGCATTTAAAATTTATCATTCGATACTTCCGCAAGATTTATCCGTTTTCTTATCACGGGTTGATCTATAAAGTAATACTGTCCGAAAGAAATACAGCTGTCATACTTACCAGTGCCGATACTCTTCTCCAACTCGGGGCACCCGAATAGTAATCCCGAAATTATTAGTCGAGGCAGTAGTTTATCAGAACGATCGCGCCAGTCACGGTTGCTCGTTGCAGGAACAATGAGGGACAATGATCCCGTTGAAAAGGGCCGTGTCGTTATGACACCGGTGTGTGCACAGGGGCCAGATTCGCTTGTCTCTGTCCCTCGATAAACAAAAATAGTACTGAGAATTCTTGAAAACCGAGGCTGTGTGTGGTCCGTCGGAGGTGTTAATCAGGAGACTTGCTACTGTCTTGCTTCTAACCGGCCCTTCAATTAGTATACACCTCCTACCTTCCCTCCACGTGGTGCCGGGACTCTCGTGGTCCAGCCGAATTCACAATCTCCCCTCTGTTCCAGACGATAGAACGAAGAAAAAGAACCGTTCTCAGAATCCCGTTGACCCTCGGAAATTCGAATCGATCCTCCCTTTGGGAGCCGTGCCCCTCGAACCGCCGCTAAACATGTATGATTTCCTCACACGATTCTGTCACGTCCTCCGTTGATTGCGCTTCACGCGCTAAACAATCTTCCCCGTGCAGAGCGTAGATCAGAGTTGGGTATTAGCTGAATAAGAAATTATTTAAATAACGGATGAAAGAAAAGTTACTTTAACTTTAGATTATTTCACGAATAAAGTTAACTTTCTCATTCGACAATAATCTCTTCAACTTTTATTCGTTATTCGAAATTTTCATTTAAATAAAATTCTTGCCCGTTTCTGGTGTGAACTACTGTGGACGATGCAAGTAGAATTGGCGAATGGAACTCTTCGACGAGCCCACAAAGCATCCATCGTTCGAGATTTTTGCAATACCAAGGGAATATTAGTTTCGTGGGGAATGAAATATTAGAAGAGATTCGAGTATTATACTACCCTCTTTAGTTGAAATGTCCTATCTAGCATTTCGATAAAACCGAGAAAACTGGCGTTTTATCATTTACATTGTACCGTCCTTATTTTCCTTCATTCAAATTAAAACACGTTATTATTTCGTAACAGCCTAATATAATTTTTCTGTAATACGTGTACCGGCAGGTATTGCAGTATTAACGTGCCGATTAATTAATTGTTTTAGATAGGATATTTGAACCATTTGGAAAGAAGTTTGGTTAAATACATTAAACTGTTTATAAATCTTTGAGAAGCACTTAGAGTTTTCTAACTTAATTTAAGGGGTCATGCTCAGTCAGGAGGCCGAAAAAAGGGTGGTCTTTGGAAATTTTGTTACTCAAAAGCTATAACACATTCCTCAAAAAATCTTTTTTCCTTTTAAGGATTGCATCTAGTACCGTGCAGCGTAATTTTTTTATTTAAAAATATTTATCAATAACTAAGTTATTGTCCATCACTCGAAGGTTCTCTCGAATAAAAGGCTTCTGCGGTGACCAAAATATTTAAAAAACCATTCAACCGATTTACTTCAAATTTTACAAGCTTACTATAGGAACAATACACTAGTCTTTGAACGAAGGATTTTTTCATCCGATGCTTAGTTTTCTTTTAATTGACGAAAATCAAGCACGATTTATGATCAAAATTGAAACTTTCACTTTAAACATCCACCATTTTTTCCCAAATCAATGCTTCGAAAAATCCTTCGTTCAAATACTAGATAATATAATATAATTAGTAAATTCTTTTGAATTTTGTATTTTTGATGATCGACTTTCGAGCAGCAGTGCTCACCGCAGAAGCCTTTTTTTTAGAGAACCTTCGAGTGATGGACAATAACTTAGTTATTGATAAATATTTTTGAATAAAAAAATTACGATGCACGGTACTAGATGAGATCCTTAAAAAGAAAAAAGATTTTTTGAGAAATATCTTATAGCTTTCGGGTAAAAAATCTCCAAAGACCATCCTTTTTTCGGCCTCCTGACCGAGAATGACCCCTTAAAAGGTAAAATACGTGTAGAACTTCAAATATCTCAACATATCTCAAGAAATGAAAAAATGTTGGATAACACAGTTTAACTAAGGAGGGCAGTATAGCCCACTACGCAAACATTGACGATTCGCAGGGCCTCCAATGTTCCCCGTCGGTTATTTTTTCCTCGGTATCGAACGGCACTGCATTCTCGCGGCCGCGTTTGCATGAATATTCGATGAGCAATTTAAGCGAACGCCATTGACAATTGCCACTCATTGAACAGGTTGCACGCAGAAATGCCGGCGCGTTGCTCATAAATATTAATTAACGGTCGTCCGCTAGTCGTTCGCGCGTGTGGCCGAAGGTACGGAGCGCAGGCGAGCGCCTCTATCCTTTCGATCTTGACCTTTCCAGCAGAATTCGACCAGCAATCGATTCGAAGATAGCACACTTCCATTCCCACCGCGGAATATTGCAAACTGAGACTTGTTTCTCTGAAGAGCTCGAAACGTAAATCCCCGGGATTGCTACCCCTGTTACGTAACCCCGTGCCAGAATCGCGGGGGGCCGAAAATCGCGCCACTCGATCCCCGTGGATCGCCAAATTACTACCGAAGAACGGTAAAGCTCGATGAGCACGCTGTTCACCCCCGTCCGCCCCCTTCCCCGCGGAAATCCAACAGCCACAAAAGCCTGTCGCGAACTAATATTTGACGGGGGAGGGCGCGCCATTCCAAAGAAATTCCGAGGTGCAAAGCGAATCCAATGCAAACCGTTTGAATGAAGTTGCCTTTTTGTTATACTTTACCACCTGTCGCGTGTGTGCGCACGGGGTGTGGGTCTAGGAGAGGAACGAGCGAAGAGGGTTGCGAGGGCGGCAGCGAGGCGCGGCAGGGCGAAGATGAAAGAGGAACAGAGAAGGAGGACGGAGGGGCAGAGGGGGGGGGGGGCTGCGAGGTGTTAGAGAAAGGGAGAGATAGAGGGAAAGAGAAAGGAAAGCGTTGCGGCAGATAGGAAAAGGCGGGAACGGGAAGGGGGATGAAGGAGAGAATGGGTAGCGGGTTAGAGGGTGAACGGAGGAACATGTGGTTCTATTTGTAAAAACAAAGTTTGCGCGGGACAAACACGGGCAGACAGTGGCGGGCCTAGTCGGCTCTCCAGGTAAAAGCGCAACAAAGACTCGATTGCGTCCCGTTTCACTCGCACCGATTCCTTTTTCCACCGCTTCGAAAGCCGCGCACTTCATCGTTGCACGCGCGACCGCGAACCTCGCGGCGTGTCCGTGGACGATGAGCTGTTGACGATCGACGGTCGCGTCGGCCCTTCTTAATTAACCCTCGAAAGGCGGAGGAGCAGTTGCGACGACACACGCCTCTTAAACGGGGATGCTTCTCCGAGTTGTTGCCGGTGCCGGAAGCGGGTCAAGGGGTGGCTTCGCTCACTCCTTGGAGCGTTCATTTATATCTCTGGATACGTTTAGTGGGGATATATCGGGGGTGGGTGCGTTAGGGCTCGCTGTGCATTGAGTTTGACTTTTTAAGAGCTCCCGAGGAGCACGAGTTACCGTGGTCACATTGACACATTGTTCCAAGAAGCTCGGATCTTTGCACACCCTCGGGAGTTGCCGAGTCGTTGTTGCAACGCCTCTCGATGCCTCGTGGGGGACACGTGCACCGGTGTCTTGGGCGCTGGCGTGAAAACGAGGAAAAGGAGGAGGCACCGTTAGCAGACGGCTGGGACACGGGGGCTGGGGGTGGATGGATGTCGGAGAACGCGAACGTGGAGATGATGGTAGTGGCGGTTGACGGTGGTTGACGGTGGTGGTGTATGCCGCGACAAATATTTACCTGTCAACACAGAGAGGCTCGCACTGCCGTCCCGCTCCACCCCTTCGCCGCAAACGACATGCATATCCAAGCGAACGTTTGATGGCTGGACGAGGGGGAAAGGGACGAAGGGGGGAAGAGACGATGGGGGGAAAAAGAGAGAGGGTGGGTGGCCGAGTGGGTGGTACGTCGGAGGGATACGAACGAATCATAAAGCGACCGATTGAGAGACAAAGCGGAACGAGGGAGGCAATGACACGCGATAAGAATCGAGGACTTGATTTTCACACGATCCTGCGTTCCACCCTTCGGTCGAACACGCGTCCCAAGTCGAATTAAACGGCACGTACCTTTTTCTCTGAATTTAATAAAGACGCTGGACGACCGCATCTGAGAAAAAGTTTTGGGGGAGTTTGAGTTGGGGATGTTTTGTCGAAGGTGGAGAAATTTTTCTCATGATTTTCTTCGTACGGAGCTGAGGGGAGTCGCCGAAGTGGGAGATCATTTATTCCTACTTAAGGGGAGGTTCCGGTCTAAAATCGATTTTTATTTTATTTCATTTTTTGATCGCTCAATCTTTCAGGAATACGTGTTTAAAAGGATTTGTTGAAATTCGAAAAATCCCCGAAGTGATAGGCATTTGAGTAGCGGAAACTGCATGGGAAAATCCAAAAGTTATTACCCGATTCGACTGAAACTTTTTTTAGTTCGAAGATGATACTTCTGGCTAGGGGGAAATCAGAAAAAATTACAAAATAGTGAAAATTTATCATTTTTAAAGGCGTGGAAAGGACAAACAGTATAGGGAAAAAGTGATTTCAAACTTCAAGTGTCGTTATTTTCTCAAAAAAATGTCATTTTTGTATTTTTTCTGATTCCTCCCCCAGTCAGAAGTATATTCTTCAAAATAAAAAAGTTTCAGTCGAATGGGATAATAACTTTTGGAGATACAGGTCCCACCGATTTGGATGAATTTTTTGACCCCTTGACTTTAACGACTCCCCAGTGCCGTCTGAAATGATTAATTATAAAACAAAAAATATATTTCTATAACTTAAGACATATTTAATACAATGCAAAAAGTCCCATTAAATTATATGTAGTAGCTTTTCTTTAATTAATTCCTAAAGATCACCTATTTTTTGGGGCTCCAGACTGGAATCCCCCCTTAAATTTATTAATTAGCGAGCAGGCTTCCCGAAGTTAATGAATTATATTTCATTTGTTTATATTTCACGTAACACAGATCAAAGGAACGTCACAACTTCATTAGTATTATTTCCTTTTTTAAGCGTACCATTTACTGGCCATTTAAATTTGTTCTGGTATCGTATCTTCGAAACGCGATCCCTGGCATTTGCAGATCATACATTGTTATTCGAATAAACAGCAGAATTTGGATTGAATTAGGATGGATTTAATAAACGAAACGTGGATTTAAATGAAAATTCGTAGTAAAATATTCGATCACATTCAAAACGCAATTACATTGTCGGCTGTTTATTGGACGAACTGCGGAGCAATGTTGTAGATTAATTTACACAAGCTGCCGAAAACGCGAGCGTGTTATTTATCGCGTTCCCGCGTAACGGTGCAATAAATTAAAAGGCCGGCCCCCACGCGCGGCTTGTTTGTTGTAATTATCACGGAGAGCGTTCGTTGTTATTTTAATACGTCAGAAGATGAAAAACCTCGCGGCTCGGGCAGTTAAAAATCGAAGCGGTCTCGAAAAGTTCGCTGTTTCCCTCGCGAAACCTGCCACAGTAATAGAAAATTATTCACAGAAATTTCTGCCGGCGAGCAGAATTAAAATACAAGAGAATAACCAACCAGCTGTTCAAAAAGTTTCGCCTAAAGCAAATACTATAAGTACACTTGTTTCCAAAACACCGCCCCGTTCCCCCACTGAAATCCACCTTTAATTAACTATAAATCAGAAGTGCTCACTTGTGCTTGCACAAAATATTTCAAACCATTCGCACACCCGTATCCACGCCACCGCGTCCGTCACAAACCACTCGCCCCTCTTCACCCCTCCCCGAAAATACAAGCAATAATCCATCCTCCCATTTGTCCATTTACCTAATGGATCAACCCCCTCGGGTACCAAATCCGAATCGTTAAACTTCCTCCGCCGTGGCACCAAGGATCCAGCGGGAAGTTACCCCGGGCCCGACTTCGCCGGCCGCGCGTCGCAACTCCCTCGATGCAACCCCCGCGAGTAACGGTTCCGCAGAGGCTGGTGCTGGTATCGCGGCGTCGAGACGCAGCGCCGCCTAATCGAACGGTTTTTCCAGTGAATTTGGAGTTTGTTGCGGACGTGGGTACACAGAAGAGTGGCCGGCAAAGCGGCCTACCCCGCTTGAGATTCGCCCCGGCAAGCGGGACGCTAGCCCCGCCAGAGGGAAGAGGTGCAAGAGAAAGCGATGGCCACCTACGATCATCCCCCCCGTCCCTCGTTCCCTCGCTCATTCACTTACTCACTCTCCTCCCAGTTTCTATTCTCTCCTCTCTGTGTGCTTTTAATTTACCGGGCGGCAGGCAAATGTTTGCGCCACTCCCCCACGATCGTACAACCCCCTCTTCCTCCCTCTGTCCGTCTCACCCTCTCTCGCCGGGCTGTTACTCCTCCGTTTCTGACTCGCCCTCCCACGATCCTCGGCGATCGTTCTGTACACCGTGCAGCCCCTTGCGAGCCTCCCCCGCGCCACCCCTCCCCTGTCGCAGGGTACAGGGTGATCCTAGAAACTGGACCGACTCGTAGCTGATCCCCTTGGAGAGGGAAACGTTGCACTGTTTAGCCAGCTCCGCACTTCTGTGCTTCATACATTCTCCAACTGCAACTGCGCTCGTAATTTCACATGCGATTGAAACTGTCTAAGGTCGAAGCCAAATATATTGGCTGAGTCAACTTCGTGAAGGGTATTCTCCCACCACACGGTTCGCCTGCCTCGGTGCTCCTTTTCTCAACATCTTCTGACTCGTTCCATCTCGCTCTCGCTTTCGCAGAACAAGAGTGAGCCAGGAGTGGTGGGGATGGTGCCGAGCTTCTAACGTGTAGGCCAAACCGAGCTGTCAGCGTAGAAGTACACGCGTCAGAATAGGTCTGCGTTAGCTCCGAAAAAAATCAGGAGTTTTATTGGTCAGCAGATGGATTCTTCCTCGATAGATTCATCTCGTATTGGTCCACGCATAGCTTCGTAACGCACACAACTATTACGCTAAGAACAAATAACAGCCGTACGGCTACGTTCAAGCGGAGCCGAGCAACATTCCCGTTACTCCGCCATACCCTTCGGGGACCGCGCAATTCCAATTGACAAATCCGCGATCGTCAGATGGTGGTGGCTGATTTCTCCTCGATCGCTGCTCGCGAAAACTAATTCACCGGCCAATGTATTTGGCTTCGACCTTAGTTTTCTTTTTAATATTAGTGGCTTCTGTCATACTTGAACGTTTCTACGAGAGGAATATAGTCAGAGGGGGGTAGGACTTTTAAGGTGTTCTGCAATGTTGAAGTGGTAAAGAGTCAGATCCCGACCCAGTGCGCAGAGTCACCCTGTATATTGACCGAGCCTGACCATCGAGCCCCGTGGATGCCGGGGGTGGTCGAGGGTCGATGGTAATCTAGGTAATGCGGCGAGGTCACTTATCGAGGAATCGTCCTGGTAGCGCTTCGAAAAAAGCGCAAAAAGCTTACGTGCAACGTTGGCCGGTCTCTCTGCGCTCGTGTTAGCTATCAGAGGATGCAGTCGAATCGGTGTGCTTTGAAAAGAGCTTTAACTCGCAGCTTGTTTCTCTTCTCTCCCGTTCGGGGCAGGAGGAGGGGTGGGGGGGGGGGGGGGGTGACGATAGGTGTATGTATCGTGGTTCTAGCTGGCCTTTTTCGTATTGGAGAACTTGCTCCTCTTCGGGGTGCTGTTGGTGGTTGCTGAAAGAGATACTGGTCGATCGAGGCCTCTGTGACAGTAACATTTTCAGCACCGCCGACGGCCGATCGATGCGGCCATTTAATGTGTTTGAGGAGTATCGTATAAATGTAGATTCGTAGAAGTTAGGCAAAGTTTTATTGGGGGAAGGGTAGTGGAGGGATAATATTGACAGGGCAGACGTGGAAACGAAATTCAGTCAACACGGGTAATGGCAGAGTAATGCAATCTTGGCAAAAAAGAAAAGAAAAGAACGAGCCACCGTGTGTTGCGTCGGGGTAAGGGCCGCGGAAATCGTAAAATCGATCAAGAGTCAATATTAGACGCGCGAGGTAGCAAAGCTACAGGACTGGTTTATTAATACTGCAAACGATGCAACGTATGTTTATTGATACGACGAGAGAAGTGAAGTGGGGGGTTATTTATGAACTGCTACCGCTGGAGAACAGATACAATAATCAATGTCATCTTATGGAGTCGATAGGGTTCTTAACCAATTCAAGCTCTCGCGAGATTTTATTTTCAAGAAATTTGAACGCGAGGATTTCGAGGCTAGAAGATCTTTTTACCATTTCGTTATTCTATGCTTCCCCAATTTCCTCAGAATCCCATTGCTTTCTGGTGCAAGTAATGCCTAATATTTTCCTCGACGAATCGCCGAGTTCAATTGGGCTAATGACAGTCCACGGCGAGAGTCGAGGGAAATTGAAACAGAGAGGGCTGGTTCGCGTGGAGGTTTCGAGCTGGCGTGTCGCGACTCTCGCGATCCACGGAACGATCGGTGGAGGGGGGGGGGGGGGGGCAGATTTCGGTTAAGGTGCGCGTGCGCGCGTGTGCGAGCTCGCCTCACTTGCGGCTTTTAATAAATGGTATAAAAACGAGATCAAATATTTAACCAGGGAAATATTTGAGCGAGTGCCTATTATTACAGGGTAGTGGCGCGGCATAGATACCCGCGGCCGCAAACCCCCGCCGCTCCGCGCCGTATTCCGTTTATGCCTGGCAAATATACCTAGTAGTTGTTCGTTAGATATGTGCGGAAAAAGGGTACCCGTGTGTGTCGATTCAAAGCGACACCGTCGAGCAACCGAGTCTGCCTCTCCACATTTCGCCTCCCGTTTTCAGCTTCGGCGTTCTTCCCCGCGCCACGCCAAAATGGCCTGGTAAATTATCGCTTCCGCTTGCGAGAGTCGAGCGCTGCGATTCTTTCGAACTAACGAAGCACAGTGATTGCGCAGATATTAATTAACCCGCCTGCCTTAAGCCGTGGCGCAATAGAAGGCACGCGAAAAGGGCGATCGCCCGCGCGAAAAAAAAAAAGAAGAACAGCGTCGCCTGTTCGCCAGTCTAATATTTGAGTTTGGTAAATTCGGCGACGATGGCTCGTCCTCCGGTTCATGGGAAAGTGGAAGGATTCTCGGGGGAGGGCGCGAGCCGAATAAACTGTCCCCGTGCACCGGCCTCTAATTAATGTCCAGGGACCCGAGTGTTTGCGCGTTCGGGGAAAATTCCATGCAAATGATGTGTAACGTAAGGTGGGAGTCGTAATTGCGCGTCACCGGCACGCGGCTTCCTTCTGATAAACGGGGCCACCTACCCTCTCGCCTCGAACCCTCTCGAGCCTCGAGTCGCCACGTGACCGGAAACAGCGCGGCTGGACATCGAAAACGCGTCCGAGCACGTGCACGTAACGACCCGCGACTTTCGAATAATTCACGAAGCTGTTGGAAACGAATAGGTAAGACAGCTTAACCCGATCGAAATCAGCCTGAACCCTTTAAGGATGCGTCGGACCTGCATCTTCAAAATGGTACCAAGTTGATGGAAAGTTGTGAGATTTTTCTTTATAATCTTCCTGATGTGCTCCAAAATTTTTAAACGAATTCACTAAACGGTTGCTGAGTTATAACGATTTTAATTTTCATTGATTTTACACGTAGTAGTAGGGAAAGAAACGACGTTGACAGATAAAACGGCTGGAAAAATGTTGAAGAAACGGTACCAATGTTTTCAATTTTTTTGTACGTTCAGTATATGGATAGATGAAAGTATCTGCTGAGTTTCAATTGTTTTCACTGAACAGCTTTAAAGAAATAAATTGTAACTTGAGAAAATTGTGAATTCAGGGCATTTTCACTGCCAAAAGATTAGCAAATAATGCTTGAAGATGCATTTGTAAAGTGAAAAATATATCAAATTTAATATACTTTTGTCTGATATTGTACGTCCGATACATCCTTAACGTTTAGTAGAGAAGCTACAAGGAATACCTTTGTTTTTAAAGTTTAAGGGGTTAGGACACAGTAACGGGCCAAGAAAGCAGACGATTTTTAGGCGACGATAATAAGAAAAGTAAACAATCGATTAATATAAGATTTTGTGTTTCTGTTCACTATATTATGAACTATGTAAATAGCATATAATATTTATAAAATAGCATTTGTACGCCGTGCAATGTCTCCATTTAAAATATCCTTTTTTTCTGGATGACCAACTGTTGGGCCGGATTCCGGGAAATCGGGTGAACTGTAACAAAAACCCCCAAAATGTCATAAACTATACTATATTTCCTAGGCATTGACGATCCAACATTTCAATTTTTGCGAAAATTGACAAAATGGCCGATGTTTGAAAAAGAATGATCAAATCTCGACAAAAGTGTGTGATCTTTCTGTTTATATTTTGTACAATAATGAAAAAATTTGAAATGTTGGATCGTAAATGCCTAGGAAATATATTATAGTTTATGAAAATTATGGGGTTTCTGATACAGTTCATCCGATTTCCCGGAATCCGGCTCACCAGTTGGACATCCGGAAAAAAGGACATTTTAAATGGAGAAATTGCACGGCGTACAAATAGGGCTGGGACTACTCGAATAATTTAATATTTGAATATTTTACAAGTATTCGAATGCTACGAATATACTTCGAATATTTGAGTATTCGAATGTTATTATTCGAATACATCAGTATTCGAATAGTATGGTATAAAGTGGGTCAAAATTAGCTTACAAGATTTCACCCTGACAAATCACCCTAAAGAACTTGATTCATAATTCACACCATACTATTCGAATACATCAGTATTCGAATACTTAAATATTCGAATAGTATTCGAATACTTGGATATTCGAATACGTGGATATTCGAATAGTATTCGAATACTTGGATATTCGAATACTTGGATATTCGAATACTTGGATATTCGAATACTTGGATATTCGAATTATATTCGCCAAATAATTAAGCAACTGAAGTATTCGAATACCGAAAAATTCGACAAATAGTCCCAGCCCCACGTACAAATGCTATTTTGTAAATATTATACGCTTTTCTTACAGTTTATAATATAGCGAACTACAACACAAAACCTTATATTAATCGATTGTATACTTTTTCTCATTATCATCGTCTAAAAATCGTCTGCTTTCCTGGCCCGTTACTGTGTCCTAACCCCTTGAAAAGAGAATGGAGAAGATAGCGGCGATTACTATCCCTTCCATTGAACAAGCATCGACGCGGCATCATGATAATCGGACGGGATCTCGTACCGCCGCGTTGATACCGAGTGTAATTAACGAGGCAAGAGCCAGGCGCGGTATATCATCCGCTCGCGCAGCCCCGTAAAGCCTTTATTGGGACATAATTTCGCCCAGCACACAAGGCGACAGTTATTACAGGGTGGCGAACGTTTCGGTCGAGGATCTTTAAGTCGGTGTCTCCGTTATCCTTGGGCCCAGGCCCCCTTCCTTCCTCGTCTTTCTGTTGCCGGGCAAACACCGCCTGGTCGCCTCGTCGCTAATAAACCCCGACTTTCCGGGACGTGATTTACACACTAGCGAAGAGAGCACACGTCCACGGCGCAAATAACGCGGCCAGTGCTTTCGCGGCCGCCTCCTCTATCGGATCCACCGAAACGACGAAGCTCGCGATGGTGCCTGGGGACGAGACCTAGGCTGCTGCATTCAAATTGTCAAAGTGAATTTTACAGCAAGGAATACCGTGACCACCACTTTCCCCTCCATCCTGAGCGACCAAATCACCCCCCTCGATTCACTCGCCTTGGTTAATCAGTGTCCGATCCGAATCCAACGAACCAAGATCCAATATCCCTTTCGTTAATTCACCAGTCGAGTTAGCTGCGCGTTCTCGCGATTCCTACGATTAAATATGGATCGCGGGTGGAATTTGGCGCGCTGGCCTCGAACGGTGGAAAAAAAAAACAAAGAAGAGCGTAAAGGGAGCGAGGGAGGGAACGATTAATTTCGGTTTAATTAATCGTAACGGGCGAGCGATGCGCGGATATCCAAGACGCTGCAATTAACTTTGAATCTCCCCACTTACCGCGCGCACTCCCCTCGCGACGAACGTGGAGAACATCCACCCCGAGCGGAGGCTCGGCGCGAGGGGTTCCGTCGGAGGGAAAAAAAGTCGTGGTGGAAACGGGGAAACGACGGAAGATCCGGTCTTTGAACTTCGTCTAGCGGAAGGTGGATGATTGTACGGTGTCTTTGAAGCCGGTTAAACTCGCCCTGGGAAGGGTGAGGCCGAGGGGGGAGGGTGGAGGGACAGGGGGGTGGGCGGGTGGGAAGCGGGTAGTAGAAAGGGCCGCGAGTGAACGAACAGTAAAGCCACCCTTTGAGACGAACTGCCAGGAGATGAATTCGAACGCCGCCTGGGAGAGGGTTTCGGGGGGGGGGGGGGGCACAAACACGGAGATGGTAAAAGTTTATTAATTAGCTGGAATTAAGCGTGGCAAGCCTGTGTTCCCGGGGAACCTGCAGTTCCTCCGTCTCGAAGGAAGCAAACGAACGAACGAAATACAGGAAGATGCAAACTTTTATTCTTATACCATCGCTACAATCGCTACTATCGCTACTGACACCCTGGGGACCTGCGATCGGTCGATTCACCATCCTCGACGTAACGTTTCATTATCCACGAGAAGGTTTAGAGACAGTGGCGGTTAAGTTTTCATTAGCGTTAAATTCCATCTCGTTGGCGCGCCGTAGGTGTTCTATCGCGATTTTTTATTTCCAAGTATGTACATCCGCCCCAGAGGGCGAAGGTTGTACAACTATCTAAGAACTAGGGATGAGAATTCAGTGGCAAGCGAAGAATCAAGAATTACTACAAGCCTGGGGAATCAGCGAAAGAGTTCCAACAGTTTGCCGAGATATTGGCCGAGGTTCTGTGTTCCTATCCTCTCGACTCAACCCTCCCACCCCACCCCTCCAATCAACCCCTTGTCACCCCAAGTGCCGGTGTAATTTGTCCAGCAAAGGTGGGCGAGCTATGAGAATCGTTTGGTCACACGGCGCCCCGCTTATTCATATTTAATTCGCTCGACTCGTCAGTCGTACGTCAAAGGGGGGTAGTAAGTTGCGAGAATCGCTGGGGTTCAACCGACGGCCAACCGTGGCCCATTATAGCCGTGTTTCCGCAGGGCTGCTCCTCATTGTCTGCTCATCATCGTCGATAATTCACGTAAACCGTGCGGCCCCAGCCGTTTTTTCTCGTCCTCGCGTTGCCCCACGTTGACACTTTAACGAGCTCGACACGCAAAGTCGGGCATCATTTCCTTAATCGAATTACTTAACGATGCCCTAATTCCAAGCCAGTATTCCCGCAACTGCTTAACGGCGTTTCGGGGGAAAGCTGCAGCGAGATGATTTACGTTGGTCGAAGTAATTACAGGCTGGTATTCTCGAGCTATTTTACTTTTTCAAGCCGGGGCTCTACATATAGGGATGGAAGCACAGTGGCGTTTAAATAAATATTCTCCCAACTCTCCAGACGTTGCTTATACTCTGCACTCGAAACAGAGATGGGAAATTCATTTATCGATCTTCCATAAATCGATCGGATCCGGCCTCAACTGGAAATCCAAACGTTAAACGACTATTAGGCTCCTTCAGATTTCCTTCACTCTGGAAAATCTCTACAGATGGCGCCAGCGAAGTCTCTTCATGGTCGGAGACTGTTAGCATGATCAATACAAGATTTAAAGTTTAGCAAGTGCAAGCAGTCTCGGCAGATGTATCGTTTCCCTAAGAAAGGTAGAGCTCTACATGGAGCCAGCTAGACAGCTGCTTCCGCAAATATTCCCCCGAAGCCCTACACTTCTACTCTCCGCGAATCATCCTACTCCGTTTCTATCGTTCTCCAACGTCAAGTTTTCGTCCACGACTGATCGGTTATTAAACACGAGCTCGCATATTCCGCGCGCTTAAGCCCCATGGAGCACCCTACGCTGGTGCCGCGGCACAGCAAGCGTCATCTTTCATTTTTCCGCGAAGGACCGGCCCTCGTCATCGTCCCCCCCCCGCCGGTGTTTACGGAATAAATCCGAACGTAGCCCCCGAAAATTAACGCGCAGCCACCCGCCAGCTAATCCATTAACCCGTAAAGGATTAATACGCGGTTGCCAAACACGGGGACCTAGATCGAGCTGGAAAGTTTCGGTGAGCCTATGTTTGGCAGCGGTCGGGAGGCTGCGTTCCGGGACAGTTAAGGTCGGGTTAAATTCATAAAACGTGTACAGGCCCGCGTACAGTGGACTTTTGGGGGATGGAGGGGGTGGGTTCGGCGGGGGTGGGTGGAAGGGGGTCGTGTTTCTTTTGGAACGGGCCACGGAAGGGGTGAATAACGGGGGCTACAGTCTCGTCTTTTCCAAACAAGAATTTGCACTCTCTTCGTTACCATGGCCAGGCGTCTCTGCAAACTGCGCGAACGGTACGGGTAAAGTAACGTGGAGTAACGCAACGTATATACACGGGGTGGGTGTATACACCCTCCCACAGCACCGGAGACTCTCGACCAACCCTGGAAGAGGCCGGGGAGCGCGATAGGGACAGAAGGAGATACAGATAGAGAGGAGGAGAGAGAGAGAGAGAGAGAGAGAGAGAGTGCGAGAGGGGAGGATGACGAGGGGGGGTGGGTGGGATAGAGAGGGACGGAGAGAGAGATTTGCAGGCCCGTGGGTTTGTTTGACTTTACTTGCAGCTGTGTAATTGAATATTATACCAGGCTGCCTCGTTGGAAGGGTTGAAAACTCTTACGAAAAGGGAAGGGCTCGGCCGAGAATCCGAATGGTGGACGAGAGATAGCCCCAGAAAGCTGGAGCCGCGAGGAGGACCAGGGGGGGGGGGGTGGGAGGGATGCTTGATGGAGTGGCTCCATAAGAGGAACCAGAAAATTAACTGAAAATCTCACGAAATCGCAAAGGACCTTTGGCGGTGGTGGGCCGCCAGGAGGGGCAGCGAGGGGGGGGGGTGTTTACCCTTTATTATACTCGCGCATCCTCCGTTCCAACAGACCGCGCTCACCCCCTCGCCCCACATCCGGATGAGAACCGAGCTTCTTTGAGTCCCTCGAGCATTTCCCTGTTCGGGAAAATCTTACTGCAAATTTCTGGCCCACCTCGGGAATTCCAACGACGATTTTTCGACACGTATCCTCTCCGTTGGCAAACTCCATTTGCTGCGTCCATTCGATTCACTCTTCCTTTCTGCCGGTCCTCGATGTTGCTCTGGCTTTTGTCTTTGGTGGCACGATTCCCCGTCCCTGCTCCTGTCACCTGGTCCCCGCGGGGAGTCCTGTCGAGTTCGTTGCGTGGCTCACGTACGCACCCTGCGTTTACAGTCGCGCACCCCGGCTGTCCCTTTTCCTACGGGAAGGTGTCATTCAACCAGCGAAAGGCCCTTTTCGGACGGGAAGCTAGTAAAGCACCTACAACTTGCTTCTTTCTCGTACAGTACGATGACGAGGAGTAAGTCCAGTTCCGAAAATCATCCACGCATGCTTGTGCACCGTGAGTCGCGAGCCATCGTGGCGTGTCGTCTAAAAGGACCCCAAGAAACAAAACAGGGGCGAGTTAGAGGAAACATGGGCAGGTTGAGGGTAGCAGTCAGAGAGGCAGAGAGGCAGGGAGGCAGAGAGAGAGAGAGAGAGAGAGAGAGAGAGAGAGAGAGAGAGAGATGGAACATGCCGCAGGATGGTTGGTATACAGTAGAGCGCGTATAGTCCGCTGGTCGATGGTGCGGCCCGTAACGCCCAGCTACTGCGCAACCAATGCGCGAGTCCACCATGTTTAATGCTGCGAATTCGCTCACCCTCCGAGGTGTACCTCGCCCTCGTCTCTTCAACCCTCTGGCCGGGCATGCCGGTACCGACCCTAACCTCCGTCTGGTCGTCCTCCGCCCTGCCCTTTCGCCCTTCCCTGGCCCTCCTCGTCGGCGTTCCTTTCCTCGCCTGCACCCTCCGATGCGGCCTTCCCTTTCGCCCCCTTCGCCCCTTCCCCGTTCAATTCTCTTCTCCTGACTCCTCTTCACGGCGATCCACTAGCGCGCCACATAACGGACAACAGATACCCATGTACAAGCGGCTGGAAACCGCATCGGCCATCCGCCACCCCTATTTTCTCCCCTGCCTTTCTCCCTCTTTCCTCTGCTTCGTTCCCCGCTGGTCTTCTTCTTCTTCTTCTTCCTCCCTCCCCTTACCGTTTATACCTTGCTCCCGCTCGTGATCGCGAACAGGCGAACGGGGGCTGTTTTAAACGCGTGCCTGACGAGCCTCGATCCTGACGCCCTTCCATTTAAACCGTTCCTGTTCGAGTATGACGAGTGGAGTTTGGTCACACTTTGATCGGGCTACGGTAATTGTCACCGGGCTTCGTTCGTGCATCCGAACAATCACAACTGCTTCTACGGCTACAGAATCTCAAGGCACGGGTCCTTTCGCATCTCCAACGGTACTTAGAGACCTCCAAACCACCCCCCCTCAATCTTCGTGGACGAAGAGTATCCCGCGGAACGTGGCTCGTAATTAGGAAAAGTCGCGGGGGCCCGGTGCGCCTGCAGCGTAGCCGGCGCTTATAACGCTGCATAATGATTACCGATGTATTTAGGGACGGCTAGGTCGGGCTATTGACAGAAGGTACGTTGATGGTACCGCGTTTGTCGGTTCCCCGCGAGGAGGGTGGCAAGGAGGCGGCGAGGGGAGGGTGCTGGTGGCAGCATAGAGAGATAGGGTCGTAGGTACGGGCCGGCGGGGGTGGGCCAGTACGGAGAAGCACTAGTAACGAGTATTTGCAGGCCGGCTCGATGCATAGTTAATGATTTGTCAACCTAACCCGCCCCCCTCCCGACGCCCCGCTGGACCCTGCCGAACCTGACTAGGCCATACATTATAACCAGCCAGATAACGGGTGACCCGTGAACGCACACGACCCCTGGCCACGTCTCTACGCCAACGGAAGTTCACGGTGCACGGCGTCACTTCCGCTTCCAGCCGCGACGCCATCGAACTTTACCGTTCACCGTTTCCTTCTGCGATCCCGTTTAAGGGAATGGCCCCGGGCCTTTAATTCGCGTTTTCTCGGCTCTCTGGCGACCCGTGGCAAGTCTCGTTTAAGCTCACTGTTATAGGGTAAGTCCGGGAGAGTTCGACCACCGGGAGAGTCCGGCCAGTGTTGATATTTTAAGACTGACGCAAGATAGGGCACTGCCTGTCATTCGCACAAAAGAAACGAAGGCGCTTGTTGTTTATCTCGCATTGACCATTGTCACAAATCCATATTTCGATTATAAGCTACAGTTAAGACTTTATGCGAGGCTGAAAGTTTTTAGACCAACCCTAATAGCACAAAATATTGGTTAAATATTTTTTCCAAATATTAAAAAAATATTTTTTTAGCCACACTTTTTAATATGAAAAAATGTTGATTCCAAATATTATATACACATACTGAAAATGTGAAATAAAGGTTTAGAAAATATGAAACATTCGGAAAAAAATGTTTTCTTTCTACCATTCAATAAGTATTTACTTTATATTTGAAAAGGAATGTTTTTTTTTCATAATATAAAATGAATATTTCCCGAACATTCGGAAAAAATGTTTTGTTTCAAACAGTAAATAAATATTTACTTTATATTTGAAAAAAGAATATTTTTTTCATAATATAAAATGAATATTTCCAGCATATTTGGAAAATATATTTTCTTCTTAATGTAGAATAAATATTGTATGTATGTTTAAATATCAAAAAGAGATTGAACCTCTTTTTAATAATGGATGTATAAGCATTCAATATTTTGTGCTACTAGGGAAGTTACGGTGGTGGTGATATTTGAAAAACAGGTAAGTTTATTTACACTCTTCCGATATTGGGGATATAATATGCATGTAACTACAGCGTAACACCAACAATACGTATGTATTCGTTTTTAATTTTTCTTGATAAGTTGGTCCATCGCTACCTTGATTATCCGTAGTGGGTGGGCGGTCTAACCCCGACATGCGGGTGAGATCGACCAGTCGCAGTGCCAATGTTTTTCGTTGAAAATCAAAATAAATATTTGAAATTATCGCACACTATAATTTATATATACTCTAAATTGCTTGGGCTTTGCTGTAATGCGCATAAAACGACAGAAATGTGAAAAACAACGATGCTACAATTTCTTTTTCAAAAAGTGGTCGAACTCTCCCGGACGAACAATATTTGGAATTTTGATATGTTTGGAAATGCGCGGACTTGGATTTCTTTGGATTTGGATTCTTGGGGTGCTAGGGGGTTCTCAGGAGTTTCACGCCCCCGCAGTGAAAATTGGCAGGGGCTGTCGAGTGTAGGCTGTGCCCTTTCCGGAGGCTGTAATTAGGTTTATTAGAAGTGTAAGGGTGTAAACTGGTATAGATGTTTGGATTATCTGTAATGGAGCGAGGAAACAGGGCTGCTGGATATCGCCGAGTGGCTCTTTCCGTTAGGGGTCTGGAGGAAATGATCGAGGAACAGGGGATTAAAGGGCGAAGGAGGAAATTCGCGGAGTTATTAATACCGGCGTAACGAGCTCCAAAATTGATGAGAAATAACGGCGAGATGATGGAAACTCATTTAATGCCCTGTTAAATTTATATTGAAACGAGCGTTTCGGTAAAGTGCAATACACACGCGTATGTACTTTTTAAAAATAAACTTCATCGCCCATCGTTTTGGAATTTTTGATGCGATAAAGTGCAATATAAACAGCGAGTTTAATTATTTCCGTAATATGGATTTTAATTTTCGGACTGCACTGCTTACGTGCCTTGAAATATTTACATTCGCGGTTGTATGTTCATTTCGAATTCACATTAATTTGCAATTTCCGCTGGAGCTCGATAACGGTCCTTTCTTCTCATTTAAATACCAAAGAATTTTATTCAAAAAGACGACAATAATTCTATGCGCCTGAATTATTCAAATTCGGACTATTAGACATTAGATAGGAATTTTCGAGGGTCCGTGGATTTTCGATCGCTTGCTAGGCCTGAAGGACGACGGGTGATAATATTCCACATGTGACCATAAAATGAGTATGGCTAAGGGTAAACTGAACGGCCCTAACAACTGGTTAATGGTCGACCACATTATTGGAAAGGACCTGCGGTTTCTTCTAAGGACCGCGACCACCCTGTGGTATATTAGGAAGGGATTGTGGTTTACGACCATGCTTCGTTCACACGGAACACCATAAAACGTTTTTACGACGCAGCTCCGTGTACTTTCTTCGCAACGAGAACTTTTCTCCCCTTCGCAACAGAAACTTTGAAGTTCCTTCATTTCGCATTCACTGAATTAATCTTCCACTATTATCTGCTACTTTAATAAAAAAAAATTCTCATGCAAAAGTTTCACCCCTCCGCGTGACATTGAAACAAGCCCTAGCACGGCAAAGATGGGCAGAAAATTATTCGAAATAAATATTTCGTGCACAAATTTTTATTTCAAATAATTTTTCGCCCACCTCTGTGACACGGTGTCCACCTCGAAGAATGCAGGTGGTAATCTCGGATGGCGGGATTCCGTTAAGCTGCATCAACAGCTGGAACGTTGGTATGCGTCATTAATTAAATGGAAGAGTCGATGGAGTGGTGCGCAGTGGTTAGAGGCTGTAGACAATCTCCAAATATTTGCCAGGCCAAATATCTTACCTAAACATCCGAGTGACACGGTAGTTTCTAACCATCATCTCCTCGTGTAACTGCTTTCTGAAACGTCAAAGTCACGTAAGATAACGCGCCCGGAATCGTCGCCAATTTCCCAATCGACGAGCACGCTGCCGCCCGGTAAATCGAGCCAGTTATATCGCGCACTCCTCAGAGAATAAGGTAACTCGCGAAATATCCACTGAAAACTACCCCCGTCGGCGACCCCTCGAGGTGGAGGGAAACAGAAACGAGCGAGAAAGTAGCGTAGCGCAGAAACGTTTGCCGGACGCTTTGTCGGGGCCGCGATAAGTGTAAAATACGTTTCGCCAATAAACGTAATTTATCGTAATCGATTAGCCGTCGGGGGCCCTCGTGCCGGCGATAGGAACCCCGTCGCGACGGTGGTATGTTCCATGGTGTTACATAATTGTTTGCCCTCGCAGCATGGGGCGGGCACGCCCCACCTGGCACTTGGTCCCCCCATTCATTGCCACGGCCCGTAAGACCCGTGGTCCCATAACTTCGCCCGTAATTTGTCACGATTAGCAGGAGATTACCAGTGTCGCTGACAGCCTTTCGGCTACCGTTTGCCAGCCTGCTCCTCCCTCGAGGCGCGAAATCTTCTCGAGCTTCCGGCAAGTCCGCTCGATTAAAAAAGGACGGCCATTCACGGGGCTTCGAAGCGTGAAGGTCGAAGCGTGAAGCGCGAGCCCGGAAGTTACGATTTCAGGGCGCATTCGGCAGGTAGCGATCCTGGTGCCTTAACAGCCGCGGCATTCTTCTCTGTACTCTCCTACGCGGGGGCTTCCCCCCTCTGCCGTCCCACCCCTACTGTTTACTTGTTGATTCTGATATCGAGATCGGAAAGGCTACCGGCCGGGGAACGTTTGTCTTCAAATATTGTGATTGGGCTGCTGCTACTTCGCCCTGGATCGCTTCCCCGCGCGTTTTAACTCCGGGGCCGTCAACGAGGCTTCCATTACCAGACACAGATCTAGATCTGTCCTCACTGTTTGCGGCCGCTGGCTAGGAAGAAATCGAGAAAGCGTAGAATCCTTTCTTAACTTGAATTCTAAATCGAGGTACAATCAGAGCTCCATAAATATACACACCGTTCACCCCCCGAATCGCTAATATTCCATCCTCTCACAAAAGGAGCAGCGAGAGAGAGAGAGAGAGAGAGAGAGAGAGAGAGAGAGAGAGACCGCGATCTCGGTGCTTTCATTGAGATATTTCAGCGGGGGTGGTCGATCGGGGCTAATCTCGATGCTGGTGGTAACCAGAATTTTCACATTCCCCGGTGGCACGGGGTAAAAGAAGGCGTCGCGACGCGCCGCGTCGTTTGCCCAGCACACACCGCGATTTGATTCACTCGTCGAGGTCCCCTTGGCTCCTCTTCTCGCCCGTGCGTGTGCCTTCTTACGTGTGCACCTACACCTCCGGTGAGGCGGCCGGGAGGGGCGCGAAAGAGGCGACGAAGTCAGCGGGGGCGAGAAAGAAGGGCGGCGGGCAGGGGCGGGGGGGAATGGCGGGAGGGCTGAAGGAGAGAGAGAGAGAGAGAGAGAGAGTGAAAAAGGGGCCGTGCGTGCGCTGCCATGCGAGAGTGTGCGCGGGCACACGTGCTATCTTTGCCTGTGTGCGCGATGTCAATATTATACGACAAACACACTTAAATAGGCTTAAAATACTAACATCCAGCTCGTTCCGCGCCGCTCTATGAACCCCGTTCCGCGACGTGTGCGACTTTACGAGAGTGTGCTCATAGCCGTATAGTTATGCCGCGCGAACGGGCGACACGTTCGAATCGCGGCTACGCGGAAACCCGACGATTTTCCACCGGCGATCGGCATTTAGAGGCTGGATTCAGTCGTTCAGACTCGGCAGGCAGCGTGAGCTAGCTTGAAGTGGACGTTTAGAGGGAGAGATGGCCACGTAATGCCGCGTGGTATAGATGGTCCCTCTTGCTGCTTCTCGTTACTTCAACCTTCTTCCTCCGAGTATCTGCTCACTTCCTACCCTGCCATCCTTCAAAGCTGCGGCAAGCGCTTATCTATTAGATATTTACTCCTCGCCTCCTTTACTTCACTTCTACTTTATTTTCAGTCTAGTTCTTAGATTTAGCTCTAGGTTTAGTTTAGTTTTGTTTCGTCTCTAGTCTTAGTTTTAGTTTATTCAATTATGCGCTTGGTCTGCTACGCTATTACGAGCTCAGCTTTAGCTGAGCCTCGCCTTTTCACCATTCTGCGTTCTAATTTGGTGAAACAAAGACGAAAGATAAAAATAAAATAAAGATAAATGTAGCTATTAGGATTTTTACTTGCAAAGTATCTGGAGGGATGTCGAAGATCGGGCAGCAGGAATCGCGGTTGGAAGGAGTCAGGCAAAAGGGAAGAATTTGACGCGCGAATCCGTGGGGCGAGCGCCGGATGCGCGCTGGACGCAACATTGAACTTGCAAAGAGCTAACGAGATCAATGTTGAGGTCCCGAACTGGTGGCTGGCTGTTTGCTGATTGGCTTAAATCAACGGTAAGCCGACCCAATCCAATCCATGCTCGGAGGCAGGCGGTCCCTTTCCTTCCCTTTCGCCGGAGGTCGAGAACTTTAGGGGGTTGAGGCCTCCGCACCCTGCTCGATACACGCGAACCTTACGAACTGTCTTCTTAACGACGAAGATATCCTCCGCGACAGGATTAGGAAACGAAGGTTCGCCCGAGTTCCCGCTGCATCGATCGAGAGTTTGCTGGCCGTCCATTTTCCACCTTTCAGTTCAGAGTCGTAGCATCTGTCGCGCTCGATCCGTTTCTCTGAGTTGGATGCGCGAGGACTTTGCAGAAGATAAGAAATTAGGATGTAAACAGGCGGCGAACTAACTCGACAGGCTCGCAATTAGAGATGGATGGTCACGAGGAATATTTTTTAAGTCGTTAGAGGATGCGATTATGTTTAGCAAGGGAGCGTAATCGGCGAAGAAATGAATGCGCGATGCATTCTTCGTTGCCCGACAAAGGGAGGCTGTCAGTCCATCTTGGAGCGGAACTCGTGGGAGACGTTGAATAGGGAAAGGGCTCGAATCCAGGGCAGCAAACGTCCGGTGAAATTCAAGGGGCAACGGACGGGCAGCGAGGAGCCGTGATGGTTAAAGACCGGACAAAAGTCAAAACGTCCAGGGCCCCTGGCATTGTGCCCCGTTGAATCGCCGTGAAATTCATGTTGTGCCTTTTTCGTGAATTCCTTTCACGTTTAGTTGAATGGATCTGCACTGGCTCCTCGCTCTTGCCTGGCCCTCGGTTCGCCCTTTTCCCAGCCTCCGCTTAAACGAGGATCGAATCTGGAAAGTAGCGAGTTTCGATGAAGGGGGCGGAGTGTTGCGTCCGCTGGGCACCGAATCGATGATCGATTGCCAGCAGAGGCCAACCTGTTCGAAACTCTACGCGTAGATTGTGAAGAAATTTAGGAGCCGAACGAAGAAGATATTATTTATTTTATCAGAATAAATCCGATGTGCTCGGAGTTTTATGCTCACCTACATTTACCCTACTTTCTTGGCTGTTTTCTTTTCTGCCAAATGAGTGGCAATTATTTTCAACCCCTTTCTTATTGCGCCTCGCGACCCAAGAGAATATGAATATGAATTTGAGGGAGCGAGCTTGCCTCGGCCAGCTAAGTCAGGCTATAGAGTCTTTCCCAGCCAATTTGTCGGGGTTGTCTGTTCCTCGGGCACCGATGAATGCTGCGACGCCGCCCCGCACGCCCCCAGGAAACGGCATTCAGGGCGCACAACGTCCCTGTCGACCTTTGATTACGTATATAATGTCCCCCGTTTATTGTCAGGGCGTGGAACACGAAGGGACGCGTTCGAGGCCCGATGATGTATGACACCTTCGTCGAGCTCCGCTGCACAGGAAGCTCAGAAATGTTTAAGGAAAACTCGATTAGACGTTCAAAGAGAAGCTGACTTCTCGGAGAGAAAAGCTGCGAAAGAGCCGCGCAACGGCTAATAAAAATAGACGTGTCCGTTTGAAACGCAGAATAGCTGCGAATAGAAAACAGATCACAGCCAGCGTTTAAGATACAGAGGATTTTATCCCCCTCGCAGGAGATTTGCACTGGCGTGCGCGCGTATTTGGTAAATAGGCTGTAACAGAGGGACGAAGCTTTCGCAAATATGTATCAAGTTTTTTTCTCCACTGTCCCATCGCGTTAGGATCGACTGCGTGACGGCCAGGAGAAAAATGTACGCCAAATATTTATCAACGTTTCCGAGCACTTTTACACGCACTTCAGACTCGGAAATAGGGCTGCAATTAAAACGAGAGAAAAAAAACACACACACACACACACACGTGTGCGAACAACCAGGCGGAGATAGCTCCTTGGACCAGCAAGTTTACACAAACTGTTTCCCATCGTTTCGATGAATCGTGAAAAAAATGTCCGGGATTTTTATTAATGGCTCGCGTTTAAACATAAACAAACGACAGCAAACACGCGGGACAACAAAGGATTTCGAGCGCGAGCAAGATTATACCCTGTCAGCGCGAAACTTTCGCGTTACAGCTTTCCACCCCCCCCCCCCCCCTCAGTTTGCCAACATTTTTTTCCAAACCCCCCACTGGCGGATGGAATAACGCCACTCATATTACGTATTTGCCTGCGCATTGTAAACTTTAATGAAATTGCCCGGTGATTCCGTGGCAATCAATCCGCCTATTAATGGACTCTTCGCTGCAAACACGTAGCCCTCGAGCGCGTAGTCAGCATCGAAACTCAGCCCCTTGATTATCCAAGTGCAACTTAAAATCGCAATCCCCGGCGAACGATGTACACCAGGCACGCTACGCTTCGCCGCGAGGCTGCGAACTATTCGAATGGTAAGAAGCTAAAAATCAGCGGCTAGCAGCGGGAAGGGTCTCGCGGAAGAGGAGTAAGACGAGTCAGCTTTGGCGGATTGACGGTTGCGCGCGTGTCAGTCGGTGGAAAAGGCGGGCTGCGTCGCCGCCGCGCGGCTCGAGCTCTGAAACAACATTTTAAGCGGGCAAACATGCATAGAATATGATAACAAAAGGCGTGACCGTAGCGGAACACATGTCCAAACATTAGGCACAATGTCCCCGGCAGTCGGGATTGTGCGAAGCCCCCTCTGTCCCGTCGGCCGGAGAGCGCGCGACCCCGCAACGGTAAAATGTTTGCAATACGTTACACGGCCATTCAGACGGCGAAACGGCCCCGGTGAACTCTGCCTAAATGCCGTGCGATGGCCAAGAAATGGCCCCGAAGAATGACCGGCGACCGTTCGTCGCTGGGCACGGTGTATACGTGTCTTTTCTACCGCGTACAATGACCAACATCGCGCATCCATTCCTGCTCCCTTCGGCGGAGCCTCGCAGTCCCCGGTGCCGACCAACCCTCGAGCACCCAGCCCCCGTGGAATGTTGGCGCTGGCGATTAAGCGTCCTCGAGAACCGGAGGCCCTCGCGTGTTCGGGTCGGCCCGCGGTCCCCGAGCAACCTCGCCTTTACCTGAGATTCTTTACCGCGAGTCGTTCCGTCGCGTCGCGCGTTTTCGTAGGCAGATTAAATGGCCACGCGAGGGACCGATTTTAGCCGTGATCTCTGAAGGTGTTCGGAGGGCTGCTCGCGTTATTTGGTGGTGACGAAGGAGCGAATATGTCGCGGGGGGAGGAACCGTTTGATTCGGAGCGTACGGGCAGGGGAAGAGCTCGCGCTGCTTTCAGCCCGCAGGGAAAACGGTCCGAATGCGAGGCGACGGCTTGGAGCGCGGATTTTTCGAGTTATTAACTCGTGTTCCGTGGGCAAACAGAGGCGAGCCGTAGGTGAGACGCGGAATGCAACCGTCTACTCCCCCGAACAAAGTGTTAAATCTTGGTGTTCGACTTCGAGCCCGGTTTCTCCCCCCTCTGGTGCCGGGCTTTTTCCACGAACCTGTTCCGTCGTCCTTTTCGCTCGCGTCCGAGAGTATCGTCCTCTATGTACGCCGCGCAAACTCGTTTCCCTGCCTTAACCGGCGGATGATCTAACAGCCGGCGATTCGCTCGCGGGAGGGAATCGATAAGCAGCCCTCTCTGTCCAACGATTTTCGCGCGCCGGCCTCAAGTCTTTTCTCCAAGATTATACCGTAGCGAAATGTATTTCCTTCGTGCTCCAGAGGATTAAAGGTCGATCGATACTTGTTTGATTTAGCAAAGGGGGCTCGGTCCAACTTAGTTCTTCCATCTTTCCCGTAGTCATCTGTATTTACGCGTGCAGCTTAGAAGGGATCAGGATTCTGGATGGTCTCGCTGATCAGATTGTTATCGACGTTAGGTATTTTTAAAGAGTCATAAGCTGGGAATAATTGATATTATTTCTCGCCGAACACTCGACGGAAGTGTGCGCTCGATAAATGAACGCGGGGATCCGTGAGCAGGGAGCGTTGCTGATTAAACAGCGCATTATTTATTTTTACCGTGCCCGTTTTAATGTAGGTTAATATTAATGGAACGGTGTATTATTCATCCGAGGCCCCTCTTTTAACGAAGTACGGGTGGAAACGAGTACAAACAAGTTCATTATTTTTCTAATTAACCTGCCGCGGTGGGAACGAGGCCGGGGAATATCTTCGATATGTCATCCCGTTCTGTTAAACGGAATTGAAACCGATTAAATCCACGCGGCGGCAAACATTCCTGCGCGCAGCTTGCAAGTTTTTCGTCGATTTAGTTTAGCTTTAAGTTCTAAGCATGTTTAGTATTAGTACACGTAATATTAAGTAATGTTTAGTTATAATATGGTTAGGCTTACTAACAGTTTTCACTGCAGCCTCGCCTTTACTCGCCTTACTTTTCTTTTTTCTCGTGTACTACATCTTTATTTTCTTTCGCTCTTTTCTGTTTTCGTTTGACGAGTAATAAAGACGAAATTATAATAATATTAATAATTAGATACCCCTTTATATTACACCGGCGATTATCCATCAGCGATCTTTTCTGTTGCTTCGCCCGTTATAATGTCACATAGCCCACTCTACGATTTGGTTAGTTTGTTCTGTTTTCTGTGTTCACTTCTTTAACTCATTGTCCTGATTTCTGCTAAGCCGTGGTGATATTATCTTATTTTATTTTATACTAAACCTAGGTTAGCATGTTCTGTCTTCCTTTCTTACATGAATTTTTTCTGTATTATTTATAACTAGGTTAAGTTACCGTCTCAGGTTAAGTTGAAAAACAGTCTTCGACTGAACTTCGCCTGTTGCTTGTGTCTTGTTTATATTCTTTCGTTGTTATCTTCCGTGTTTGCAGTAAAGACGCTTAATAATAATAATAATAATTAGAAACGGCGCGTAAAATAATTGTCGCGGACGGAAACTGCAAGCCGAAAGTGAAGCAAACCTCTCGTCCCCGACATCCCCCGGTGTATCGGTGTCGTTCTCCAGCAAATTCAAACAGCATTCGATCGTACGTAACGTACGTACAAGTGGAAACACCGATATGCCGGATAGGCGGAGAAAAACGAGCCGGTAGATAGAATAAAGGAGAGGAGCTTTCCTTCTTTTTCTCGTTACTCGGTGTTCCCTTCCTGCTCCTTCGTTACCACGAGACGCCGTCGCTCTCTCGTCCTCTGGTGGATGTTATGTGGGTCGCTCCATCTCATCTCGCTCTCGTGGGCTCCCCCCCCCCCCGTGCCCCACGCCGTCCGTCGCCTTCCTTTTCCCCGTCTCTTCCGTTCCGTTTCGTTCCTGGCTCCGGCTTGCCAGCCCAACTTGCGTCAATATTTGACTCAAACACGTTAAAACAATACCCAGGGCCCCGGAGTAGAGAGTCGTTTCAACGTGCTTCCCAGAATTTTATCTCGCGTCAGAAAACGCCTAACGACTTCCCGCCGCGGAGAATTTCGGCCTCGCGGAGGGAGTTTGCGAAGACCGCGTCGGAAAAGGGGGACGCCGATGAGAGAGCCTTTCCCTCCTGCGCTCCTTTCCTTCTTCTTTCATTTCTTTTCCCCTATGCCCTCGTTCTACCCCCCCCCTTCGCGTCACTCCGCGGCCATCTCTTTAATTTCATATTTATCTTCTCGTTTTATTCCGACCAAGTGGCACGCGCTGGCCCCCACCGGCGCCGATCCTCGCGGCACCCTTGGAACCGATTAGCAGCGAGTTCCTAGATGGTTCATACACGGCTCTATCATTATCCCTAAATTCCTGGCATTGCGGATCAGCTTCGCCACCTGTGAACTTGACTTTTCGAGTCCTCTTGACCACCCACGCGTCGCGCCCACTGTTCTTCATTCCTCTCGCTGCAGGTTTCTGTCGTTCACCTGTCTTCGTCCGCGACGTCTCGATTAACGGATCGGACCCTTCTGTTTCCTTCGCTGAGAAGAAGGATACTGCAGAATGATCCGGCGCCTGCGATGGGAAAATAGAATCCCGGCGCGGTTGTTCCTCCGGCTCTATAACCGTCCAGCCTCTCGGTATCGTGGATCGAAGGGACGCGGAGGAAAGCAGATCGAAGGAAATCCTACGTGCGTAAACCGCTTTGGCTCTCATAAAATCTCATAACCCGGGGGCGACTGCCGCGCGGTCCGTGCTCTCCCTATTGGAAAAAGAAGAGGGACGATATAGAATGGGGGGGAAGCAAGCCTCCGGGAAGGAAGAGGCGAAGAATCCGCTGGTGGCTTGATTCACGATGGGGCGACACCGACGGATAGGGTCCAGCCACCCTGGCGTACTTTCGCCCGTACGATGAATTTTCAATAGAAAAAGCGATAGGGATGGCCGAGGGAGGGCTGGAGCATTTGTTTGTCTTTCGGATCACGCGTTTAACCGGGGACTTATTATGCTGCCACATGTATGCATGCACGTATGCGCGTAACGTGATGTCGCACCACTGCTCCTTCCGCGAGACTTGTTCGCGTTTCGCGTCTAGGTAACGCTTTCAAACACCCGCTACCTTTGGATGGACGATCGAATCGACCTGGGGGACCATCTCCACCCAACTTCCACCCAGTTCCTTTAAGGGTGAAAAGTAAGCCATTTTTAAGAATTTTTTTTCAGATATAATTTACAGTTTTTATTGAAAATTTTTATTACCTACCTTTAGTACGCTGTCTTAAGAGACTATAGAAAAAAAATAAATAGAAAAACATCCATAAATTTGAATATATTAATTAAGCTTCTTGACCCCTCCACGCGAGCTGGTCGAATATGTAACTATGGAACAGCAGGTTCGAAATCTAATTTCATTTTTTTTTTATAAACTATTTGAGTGTACTATTTCTTAAACAAATTATTTTTGTACAAATGGTGCGTTTTAGAAGAAAAGTTTCGAAAATCCGCGAATAAGATGGACAGTTTTTCGAGCGTATTTTAAAAAGTTTGTTTTCAATCAAAAAATCTGTACGCACAACAGAAACTACACTCATATACTTTATAAAAAAAAAATGAAATTTGATTTCGGACCTTCTGTTCCATAGTTATAGATTCGACCAGCTCGCGTGGAGGGGTCTAGAATATTAATTAATATATTCAAATTTATGGATGTTTTTCTATTTATTTTGTTTGTATGACCTCTTAAGACAGCGTACTAAAGGTAGATAATGAAAATTTTCTATGAAAACTGGAAATTCGTCCTGAATAAATTTCTTAAAAATGGCTTACGTTTCCGGCCGTCACAGTGTTATCCCCCCTGAAGGGGGTATATCCGTTTGAACCCTCGCAAAATGTGTACATTTTGTGGATTTTTTACAAGTCAACGGTTTGGTGCAGATTTCCCGTTTTTTTTACTATCTTTACATAGTACCCACCCAGAAGCTAAAAGAAGCCTTTACAAAGTTTAGGATTTTTTGTTCGTATAAATAAAAATATTGTGCTTGAATTTTTTACATAGTTTTAAAGCAATCTTTACTTTGCTAGAAAAAATTTTTTCATGCAAAATTATACAAAATGGCTTTCCGGATCACTGCAAAAAAAAGCTGGCCCATACTCCCGGGAATGCCTGGCTCATCTGAAAAGGAAATACAACAAAGATATATAAACAGGAATATATTCTCTCTAACCTAGCATAGGATTTTATAGATATTTCAATTTTTCGACTTTTTACAAGCATTTCAGTGCAAATTATTATGTAAAAAGTTAAAGTCAATTGTTCAAACTGCTACAATTTCCAAACTAATTCGAATTTTGAGAAAATCCTACGCTAGGTTGGAAAGAATATATTCCTGTTAATACATCTTTGTTGTATTTCCTTCTCAGATGAGCCAGTCATTCCCGGGAGTGTGAGCCAGTTCTTCTTGCAGTGCTCCGGGAAGCCATTTTGATCGCCGCCATTTTGTAGAATTTTCCATAAAAAAAAAATTTCTAGCAGAATAAAGATTGCTTTAAAACTATGTAAAAAATCCAAGCTCAATACTTGTATTTATACGAACAAAAAATCCCAAACTTTTTAGTGGTTTCTGAGTGGGGTCCCCCCTTAATTATCGAAGATCACATGGTCCAAGGATCTGCCCCCTATTTTGCCCATCGATTCGCGAGCAATCGCGACGATATTCGACTGTACAGTAAGTGGTCCACGTGCTTGGGGACTCGCTCGGAATGGCGTGCCTCGAACGAGGACGATCCGAGCCGAAGTAGAGAAGCAAGCGACGCGACGGCAAGGAGCTGTAAAAGAAACGAACGGAGCCGGGATAGGAAGGAGAGACGAAATAACATGGCTCCTCTCGGCTCGTCCTTCAAAAGACTCGGAATATTGTCCTGCAATGCAAACAGTCCCAGACACATTCTGCGTTCCACTTTGCCTGGAGGCGCAGCGCGAAGACGCGCCTCGCTTCGCTTTACCACAGTCGGCCGTGTTTGCCCGCAGGCAAATGTGTTTCCTTAGGCTGTCCGAAATGTTTGGACGAGGCAGCGCGCGGCCGCGCGCGAGTGCCCGTCGATTCCACCGCTATCGGGAGCGGAGCTTTCAATAAAACGGCGAAAAGGGGAGCCAGGCGGGCGAGGTCCTTCCCCACACCGTAGCCGCAGATTCCCTTCGAGTGCCTGTCGAGCTTGTTACCGAAATCACTGGACGTCTAGCGTCTGCCATCGAAATTACTCTGGGAACTCGAGGTGCAGGTATTCGCGCCGATACTGCGCCAACTTCAGATGCGGTACTTGGAAATTAGGACGTACAGCGAGGAGCGAAAGTGAATACGCACTCTTTAAAACAGAATAACTTTTTTAAAATGGGTCTGACTTGAGTTTTTTTTAGATTTTAGAAGGATTAGTTTATGTGCAATTGGACGGAGTAGGGAAGAAAATAGTGAAAGTCGCGTTTTCAATTTTTTCATCTGAGGGTGTAATGAAAATTTAAAAATCCCGTTTGTAGATTTAAGGAAGTTGGATACATGCTGAAAATTTCATCGAAATCGGTTAACGTTGCTCTGAACTACAAACGCTGAAAGACCGTGTAATATGCTGAAGTAAGGGATTTTCAACATTATTCTGCGATCTTGAAGCGTTTGTAGCGCAGAGCAACGTTAACCGATTTCGATGAAATTTTCAGCACGTATCCAACTTCTTTAAATCTACAAACAGGATTCTTAAATTTTCATTACTGGCTCAGATAAAACAGTTGAAACAAGTCTCGTAGTTAACTAACCCTTCTAGCTTCTAAAAAAACTCAAGTCGGTTGGACCCATTTTAAAAAATTTATTCTCTTTTAAATGATAATTATTCACTTTTGCTCCTCACTGTATTCGAAGACTAGGTTGCATATATTCTACTTTCATACACGGAGTGGCCGAAATCAGGGGTTCGTTGATTCCTAACCCAACCTAGTTATTAGAAATCGAAGCTCCCAAAGAGATCTCTATCTCATGTATAAAGATTCCTCATCACCTCTAGTTTCCCCGAAACTGATCCCTAATCGAGGATCCTCGAGTTGCGCAAGGAAACAGGTAGCCCACTCCATTGAGATCCTCGGAGTCCCCAGTCCTTGCCTTCAAACTCTCCCTCCGATTAAATAAATCCCCATCTTTGCTATTTAGTCGTACAGCGATCCCTCAAAAGTAAGAAGCCCGCCGGAACCTCATCTACCACCCCCGGTCCCAACCAGCCGACTAGCCTCTAGGATCGCTGATCTCGAGGCTACTACATCCCGAGTTGCTAATCTCGAGTTAATTACTTCCCAAATTGGCAGCCGGCAAACTGACCCGCGCGTAACTGCCCCCGGGGCACACGTATGCCTGGGCCACGCGAGGATAGCGATCCGCTAGGAAGACGCCCCGCAGCTCTTGGATCCAGCGACTTATATCGAGGTATCCGCCGATCGGGCCGTCCTCTCTGTATTCCGATCAAAGCCCCCCGGGGCGACGGAGTAGACTGGCTGCAGCTCGGATCGGGAATGCTCGCGCACACGCGTCCCTCGCGCCCGTATACCTGCGGGGGACTAGATCAAGCTTGTGTCAGGGCATTGTCGTAGGGACACATGTAGGCTCTAAGTAGGTTGTGTGCGTCGAGTTCGCAAACATGTCTGTAGCGTTGTCAGGCGGGCAGGAAATTACGTTCGCTTTTAGCCTGCTCTCTATATTACACCGCCCCCTGGTCTGCGCACCCGTTCACTGGCGCGCGCGCGCGCGCACACATGCACCGGCACAACTGCCCTTATATCTCGTCATGTATTTCGTGCATGTGCGTGCGGAGCTCGATGGATCTCGGAGGACGAGGCAGCTTTGTACGTGGTACCTACCTGGGCCAGAGATACGTGTGTACACAGGCGTTTGTGTATCCGCGCGGTATGGTACATACCTAGGGCTAACAATAATGCGACTAGTTGCAAATGGGACGGATACCCATACCTGCCGACGTGACAGCGTGTAAGACGCCACCGGATGGATCCAGCGTCGCATCTAAACCATCGCGGCGCATTGCCGGCGCGGATCGTCTCCTCGGTGATCTCAGCGAGTTCTCCGTTTCGAGGGTTACGGGTGAGATCGGGAAGTTGGTAGAGAGATAGGGGGTATCTTGCTGCCACTGATTTTGATGATCTGGCAGTCCCGACTGACCGCAGGTTGCAGAGTATCGGAGTTACTAGATTGTTGCGAAGATAGTTTAGCTTCTTTCTGGTGAACCGTGCTTGGTAATATCTGTTTACACGGACGGAAAATACAGTTGAAATATTTATCGAATAAATCTGTCGGCAGGGGCAAACATCCCAGTTACTCGCGGTGTATAATGAATCGAGCTGGTGTAGGGTAAATCCGGGAGACGCGGTCGGGTCGGAGAGTTGGTAGAGTCGCTATATTTCAGACTCTGTACGTAAAAGTGCGTTAAAGTGCAGGCCAATTTCTTCTCTAGAAGCCAAACAATTGAATGAATTCTCTGTTTTTCTGGATTCACTGACTTTAAAATGTAAATTGGGGTTACATTTAACCTCTTTTGTCAAACAGCGGTTGTACAGAATCGTATTTAAAATATACTTCTAACTTTATTTTTGTTTGGGATAATAAGATAGTAGAGACATTCAGGGACAATGCAGCCGAAGTATTTGGCTATATTAACTCTTCCCCTCAAAGCTAACGAGAAGACCATCTCTCGCTGCAGAAAGGAGAGATGGTCGAGTTATGATTTTTTTATTATTTTTTATTCTTTATTATTATTGTATTATTATTTTCGTTTATTTAGTTTACTTACTCACTTTTGTATTCATTTGCCTTGTTAATCGCCAGTAGGTAGTTCACTTTTTCTTTGATGTGTTCTTTACTTATTTAGCGTAAACAAATTTAATATCAATAAATCTGTAGTTGTATTCACTCATAAATAATTATGCTTTATCCTTTATCAATTTTCCATGGATAATTATGTCAGTGGTCTCTGCCAACGACGAAAACCGTTTCTCTCGGCACCTCGGGAGAGGTGGTCAGATGTCATGACTTCAGTTTTCATCCTGATTTACAGTAAATATTGTCTCAAAGCAAATATCGACCAGTTTTCCTGAATCAGCATAAAATTCTGAACATATAGGTTTGTTCTGATAAAATAAGTGATGCCTATATTAGTTTTAATATCCATTTTATACGAACTTTGCGACACAGTTACCGAGACAGTCGCGAGAGAGATTTGTATCAGGTCTAGTATCAGTGCCCTTCGCTCGCGACGTACTTTCAAAGATCTCTACTATCGAGCATCGGGGGACTGAATTCGATGATTATTAGCTCATTTCACGCGACGGAAAGCCAGGATGTTTGGGCATCCAGGATAAAGGGAAAAACAGAGAGCTCCTTGCCGAAAGTTGAATCGCTCATTGGCCGTAGCGCGGGGTGCCTGTCCAAATACTGAGTCACTGTGACAACAGAGGATCACCGCTGCCATCCTTCTCTACGTGATCACGGTGAACGGGGTCGAAAGCTCAGCTGATTGCTCCGTATCACTCGGGGGATGAACGCTTGTTTATTAATACCTCGAAGATGCAACGGGCCCCTCGCTCCCACGAGCCTTTCCAACCAGCACCCTCGCCAATTTACTCGGAACTTTCGAACTCGCTCTCTTCATCTAAAATCTGAGCGATCCCAAAATATTCAAATTCGAAAAGGAAGGAGGTCCACTCGACAAATAACGCTCTCATCAAAGAAATTCCATTGCACATCTTTGCCGAAGTTCCTGCAAGAATCCGGCAACTTCCCAATTATTAATTAATTATTAACACACTTATAAAGAAGTTATTCAGAGCCTCCGAAGGGGTGAAACGTTACGCAAATCTCGCGCAGCAGCCAGTTTATTTACAGAGCCGAGCGGATTAAGAGAGTTCCACAAATATCCTCTAGGATTTTTTTGAGATTCAGCGCGTCGCGCCCTTCGGCGAAATAACGGCAGCTCGCCGCGTCCCCGTAATCGTTGCATTATAAAAATTATTTCGTAAGGAAGATTCGAATGCATCCCCCGCTCCCTTGAGCACCGAGAGCTTTCCTCCGGGAGGCTCGCAGTCTGCCGCCTACCTCTGTTATCTTTGCGCGAGCCACTCAGACCGCGGGGGAGTAAAAATTAAGACGCATCCTTCGAGGCTAAGGAAAACAATGTCGAGTGTTTGCATCGATCGCGGAACAACCGTTGCCCGAGAGCCCCGCTTCTGCATGGCATTAGTACCTATATTATTGTAAGCTGACGCGCATAATTCTCCGGCTAGCAGGCTCACCCATCCCCGACGAATTTTCGCGCACACCCCTCTCCCTGGGCGGGTCTCGAATTAATTTAATACCGTTACCCTCCCTTCATCGGGTATTTACACGATCCGGTAATTATAAAACTGCGCCGCGCAACCTGTTAATCGCTCGCCGCTGCGAATCGAATATAAATACACTCGCAGTCGCGTGCAATAAAATTTACACTGCTGTTTAAAACATTTCACGACGATATAACGCTGGGATATTCGTTATCGCGTCAGCCTGCCGAGAGGTGTTCCCTCGAGGGTAGTTCCTTCTCGTAGCTATTGTTTCTGGAGTAGCCGCGTGCATGCTTCCACCGTCTCCTGAAAATATCTGAAACTGGACAGTGCTTGCACCCTAGATGCCCGCCCTAAGGTTCCCGAGCGAATTCGTGGAAGGCTCCTAGTTTTTCTCCGGCGACCGCCGAAATGATCGATCACCCCCCGGCGAGCGGGGGTCGCTGCGGCGGCCGCGTGACCGCGAAACTCGCCAACGAAACAAGTCGTTTCACAAAGGGTACACGGGCTGGCGAAGTGTCCCGGGGATGGCCGACTAATATCGGGAAAAGCGATTGCCGCGAGGAACGAGCCGCCGGATCGATAGGTTTGAAAAGGCCGGATTGAATGCCCGATCACTAACTGGCCCATCGACGTCTCGCGGCCGTCCGGGCACGTTTTTCCCCGGCGGATGTAAATGTAGGCAATATCGCAATGTTGGCGCCAATGGTCGACGCTCGAGTGACTGGTGCTGATTGATGTTGCCGTGTTTGGTCAGAGGGTTGTTTCTCCGCTCCGCAGCAGCCCCCAGCGGACCCAATAAGCACCTCACGCATACACGCGTGCCCTGTCTCTACACGCTTCTGCCACCCACCTCCGGGTCCGTCCCCTTGATCCACCTACGCCTAACCTAGCCGAAGGAAGTGGAGCCATTGTTTACACGAGCTGCAGCCCGTCTGTCGCGATACCTCCTCCACCCCTGCCCACTCCTCCCCTCCCCCCGTCTCCCCAGGGAGAAGCTGCCTTTAAACCCACCCCCTACCCTTGCTCGAAGAACGACGTCAATTTATTGTACTCCAATTGCGCCCGCCTTTAAATCGATCCTTGTTCCTTGCGCCCCTGGCTCCGGCTCCGAGAGCCCCTCGCGAATACGTATAAGCATGTACCTCGATCATCTCTACCGTTGGTCGGGTTTCATCGACTCGTAACGATTCGAGTATCCGGCGTCGGATAGTCGAGTGACTTTGTCGTGGTTGATTTTAATCCGTGGATCTGGGAGGCTTCGACTTCACGCTGAGGATACTCGGTCTTCTTTGTAGGGGATGCACCGCGAGTGCTTATAGATTTGTGCCTCGGTTTGCTCGAGAAGCTGTAGCTTCGACCGAGAGTGTGTTATATGTTTGCTCTACATAGTTCTCGATACCACTGTGCGAAAATGTTTGAACAGAGCCTGAAATGTGCTCGGGCACTTCTACCTAGCTAGTTTCTAGCTAGTTCCTCTCGGCGTGACGCGATTCTTGCTGCGTGCAAAAATTATGGGGTACGTCGAACAATTTACCGCGGGGAATTCGCCGTCGTCGCTGTCTCGTGGCCGTTTTACCGCCACTGTTCAAGCACTGCGGGCAGGTGGAAAGCGTATCGTTTGTTTGAAGGATACTCCAGCCTTCCTCCCCGAATTTGCGAGAACGGATTCGCAAGTCCCAGCGATCGTTTCAGCTGGACGAGCAACGGCGCTGAAAAATATGAGTCGAGCGTCGCGTTTCCCGGTCTATTCAATCGCTGCTGCGCTGCCACTTGACCAACCCTATGTGCACACCGTGACCTACCCCTTTTCTTGGTACTCTTTTCCCTCCTACCTGGGAAATCGGAATCGTTGCTGGATCGGGCAGAGGTAATAGAGCGAGAGGAGCAAGAGGGGTTTCTGCTCTCTAATCATCGGCTGCGATTAAACGCGCGAGGTGTCCTTCCATGCCTGTGGAGCTACTTCGTCTTTGGTTACTCTGGAATCTAGAATTTCCAATATGAGCTAGAAGCTTACCGATTTCTGATGTTTTAAAGTCATAAATTGTGAACGAATCGTTTTGAAAGCACTCAAGATTTTCAGCCGGCAACCTCAACGTACCCCAAAGTTACACCCCAACTCCACCACCCCCGTTGAAACGTAAAATGGTCATTGAGAAATATACGGGGTACGAATCGGGAGATCGAGTCGAAATGGCGCCCAGACGGGGATGGCAGCGTTAAAACCGAATCGGGGCGCGTTCGTTCCTCCCTCTGCCGGCCATGCGTCCTGCAAAATGCATTAATTATACGAATGCGGACGTGTCCGCGGCGCAGGAATATTTTAATCTACTTAAAAAGCCATCCGTTTGAAAGTAATTATCGCGATGAAATTAAAATGTCAACGCGGCAGCGGCGGCCGCCGCGTATTCATGTTTGTGTTTTGTGATCGGCCGCGTCCTGTTTACCCGCAAATCTAACTAATCTAAATGGTAATGCGACAGAATTACGACAACCACCCCCTCTCGCTCCTTCTCTCTCTTACACCCTTGTTTTTCCGCCAGCCAGGCTTTTCGTCCAGCGTTCCTCTCCGACCCGTCCGCAACGTCATCGTTGCCCCATTACCAGCGCCCTGTTAATGAATTTCAACCGACGGCACCGGCAATTTCGCCATTTTAAAACGCTCGCCGGGCGCCTCGTCGATCGCTCTGCGATTTCACCGGCTCGCCGAGCTTTTCGGCACTTCGGTCCGGCGAGGTCGATAGCCGATCGGTTAGGAATTGATTTAAGAGTTTTGGGTCTAAAGGGGTGGATGGCTCGGAAATCACACGCATCGAAAGATAATTTAGCATTTCATTCGGGGTATAAGGACGAAGGGTTTCTTTGTCGTTATTAGATCTGCGAGAAGAAATAAGAATACAAGTAACCAAGGGGTGCTAAAGGGGCCGTTGAATCTCGAAGGGGGTTGAAAATTGTAGACTCTACGATACTTTGCTGGTTTAATCTAATTCTGTTTTGCATCTTGGATGCTGGCTAGCAGAGACGAAATGAAGTTACTTTACAGGTGCAACATGGTTCGCCCTCCCACGTGAACCCTGGACGCCTGCACCTTGAAAGAATGCGACGTGCACCAAGAACCGCAGCCAATTTCAATATTTGAGGGGACTCGGTCGACAGGAGCTCCGCAGAATTTGCAGGTAAAAGGGCGGCGATGCCCGTGCTGATTTAACGAGCCCTTTAAGGCACCCTTGGGCAGGACTTTGTTTACGATAGAGACAAACTCTTCTAGACTCACAGGCTAATCTTGCGCGCTCGCGTGCACGGACACTTGGCTATCCAAAACCGCGGGAAAAACGTGAATTTCAATGAGTAGATTCTTCGAAAATTTTAAACGATGTTAATTCTCAATTCATCATCACCTCGCACTGCTAGCTTTCCAAAATATACGTTCAGTATACTGTCCTGCAGTAGTATCGGTCAATAATTATGAAGTCATACTCGTTGGTCGTATTGTATGAGTAATTCCCAGTAGAAAAACCGTTCCCAACGAAGGTACGCGTCGAAAAGCAGTGCCTACGACTCTCCGTAAACCACAGTTGGAAGCTTTATGGTAGCCAGACACCCAAGAAAATTCCATAAACCTCGCTACGCCCAGGAAATAATAACGTTAAGTCTGCAAACAGTAAAACCATCCGCAAAGCTATCTGTACCCACAGACAACCACGAAGAGCTGGCGTGCGCTTAATTTTTAAGGGTGCTCACCCTGTCCTGCATCCGGAAAGTGGTAGCAGCCGATTTTTTCGCTGGAACCGCTCTTTCAATTTCCTCGAAGCCGTCTCGTCAGGCATTAACCGGGTTGTTTCTCCGCGTGGCGCGGCAGGATGCCGACGGAGGTGCCGCGGGTTCTTGGAATGGGGCGAAAGCGCGAGCGTACGGGGGTGGAGCTGCGGGTCCAGCGATCGACCGCGTGAAATCGACCACCTCGTGCACCCGCCATCCCACGGTGCAGCATCCACCATCCAGCATCCAGCGTCCAGCGTCCACGGCCCCCCGCCGCCCTTCCCCTCCTCCCCCCTCCCCCACACACCACCTCGACGTCCGCCATCCACCCTCGTGCTCGTTGTATTATCGTACGACCGCACGGGCTAGCCCCTACATCGTCAACATGTCCGGGACAAGCAGCGCGCGCGCGTTCGTTTTCGTGCACACGCGTGCATTCGCGTGCACACGCACGCGGAGAGGGATCTGTGCGCGTCGAGACGGCCATAAGCGAGTACGTGGTGCGTCGGTGTGTGACGTGATTAAACCGCCCTCCGCGGGAACCCCACCCCTGCCATCCCTTTGCGCCCCGGACAACTGCCAGCGGCCAACATGGCCGCCGCTAATTAGCGCCTAATTATTATTTATTGCATCGGACGCGACCTGCTCCCACCCCGTCCCGCTCCCGCGCACTCTCCCCCTGCCCATTTTCATGCCCTCGGGCGAGAAGCCAATCGGGCTACGTTACCATCCGCATATGCCTGAAATCAATCTGCCCTGTCGCAGCGGCTTCGGCGGCTACTTTTCCCAGCGCGATGCGAACCTGCCGGTCCGACTGCAGGAGGGATGCTCGCGGAACGCGTCGAAGGCACGGGGTAGCATTGGCTTCTCCTTCCGAGGGTAGCTGAGATTCTGTAATCTTGGTAGCTCGGGAGGGTTGATGCGTTGTAACTTTTGAGTGGCCAGTGTACCTCTGAGGAACTTGTTCCTCCGTCATAACATCCCCCTGCTTTTATTCCCTCCCGAGGTTCTTCTTTTCAGAGGCTTCGTGCCTAGGATCTTAAGGATCTAAGCAGCCCGCCGGCTGGACAGGCGTTTCAGTCTCGCGCGATAGGGCAACACTTTGCACGTCGTTTAGAAGCGTCCCGAATACCTCGTTAAGCCTCTTCCACCCCCCCCCCCCCCCCACCGCCCCTGAGCCGAGCGAACAATCTGTCGGGGAGTCGTTGACACATTAAATCGTAAGGAACACAGGCGCTGGGGCACGCAACAGTCGGCGTGATCGATCGACGGGGTTTGTTTGAGGGCCGGATCCATCGGTGCTCCCCGATCAGAATCGTGGGCGTATTAACGAGAGGAAAACGGGAGGATTTCCTTGGTCGCGGGGGTGAAGCTCGGGCGGAGGCCGCGATATCCCGTGGATGGTCGGCGAGGGAAGAAGAAAAAGTAGAGGAAGACGAAGAAGGGGGCGACGAGGAGGGGGAGTCGAGAGTTGAGTTGCGGCTGGATCGGTTGAGTTAAGTCGGGTCAGGTCGAGTCGAGCAGAGGTACCAACAGGGCGGTCGCAAATATTGGTATTTGGCAAAGACTATCCTTGATCCGTGTCTCTCTTTCTCTTTCTCCGCGCTTCCTTGTTATCTCGCCCTCTCTCGCCCCCACCACCACTCGTGCATTCTCTCACTTCCAACCGCCTCTCTCTCTCTCTCTCTCTCTCTCTCTCTCTCTCTCTCTCTCTTTCCCTCGCTGTCTCTTCCTTCACACGCCGCCTCTCTTCGAACATCCCCTCTGTCGATAAGGGGGTGAGGCATTGTCCAGTCCTCGTCATCTAGCCAGCTCAATTGGCTCCACAGATTTTTCTCCCGGGCCCTTTCGAATCGGCTACGATAATTGGGGGTGGTTCCAAACGACGAGCCCCGCGAAGGTGCACGTTTCGATGGACGTCTGCTTACGTATCCATCATGCACTTATTCCACCCACTTGGCAAATTTATCACATCGCTATCTCAGAAACCTTAAACTTCTACCTCTCCTCGCACACTGAGGAAATTGGGCTTAATTATGCAGAAAGCTAGCAACCCTTAAAGTGCCAAAAAATTATTTTTATATAGCAAAAAATGATCGATCAGGTGGAATAACTCTTACATTATACAATCATTAAAACTACAAAAAGAAAGACACTAGGTACAGAAAACTTAGAATAATAATAATTATGCTACTCTCTATTAAAGAACCCATTAAAAAACAGTTTGAAAGAATAATGAGAAATAAAATATACCCAATAGAAATAAAGCTACTTTTCTTTAAATATTAAAATCATCAAACTAAATTTACTCGGTCTCAGATTATCGAGGGTTGGTAGATTTCTGCATAACTAGGTCGAATTTATCCCTCCCTCGTCCCTGCCACAACTGAATCCCCTGTCCAAGTTTTCGTTCATAACCCGACGATCGGCAAACTTACTGGACCCACTGGAGGAAAGGAGAAGCCAGCTGGGTGGGCGACAGACGATCGGAAATCGTGCGTTTATGTCCGCGATCGCGGCCTGTGCAAATGACGCGTTATTCCCAGCGTGAAAGGAAGCCCGGGAGCAGGTTGCGATACTCGTGGCCGGCATTGTGCTGCAAGTGCGCTCGAGAATAATAAATGGGAGTGGCCCCGGAGAGGCTATACCCAGCGACATCGACGAGGGCGATATTTTTGCAGGCGATCGGGCGACAATCGGCTCGTTGCTTCCGAGCCGGCCCGAATTTAACGCGCCACGGAAAAGCTCAACGGCTGGCTTTCCAGCTCGCTCTAATATTTACTCCACGGAACCGTAAAAATGTCAAACTAAACGTTACACGTTAAAAATCTGTCGCTCGGCGAACGGCTGAACGCTAACGCCGATGCTCGGATCGCGAATCTGCGGCCTGCAGGTATCGTCGTCCGCAAATAAACCGTTATTCCCTGGATTTTTTATTTGTTTTTCGTTGAGAAATACGATGACGTTGGATTGATTTAGGGCATCCAATGAAATCGAGTGCGATCGGATGGAAATCGAATGAGATTCAGGGAAAAGGGAAATAAATTGCCTGGAAGCTGTCGAAGGGTTTCTGGATTCCCTGATTATGGAGAATTTTAGTGGATGAGACTCTGTTGGTTCGGGTTGAGGGAGAATTCGGAGACACGTAGAGTATGGGAGAGGTTCGTGTCCCAGGTAACTCTCCCTCGTTTTTGCGTGTTACTTCATTGTCCTTGGATAGCGTTTCAGGAAGTGGTTATCTTGCGCGATTAATATGAGATATTTAAAGGAGATTTCTCACGGCCGCTCGATTCCTCGAACGCAACCGTGGGTCTCCATGGGCGCTGATGTTTGCCAAGGCAGGGACGCTATCGCGTTCTCACACCGGAAAATCTACCAGATAGTCTTCTTCAGTCTCGATCTTAACGTTCCTCGTGAATACTGTCGCGCCCTTCCTCGGACTTAAGCGCTCTTCACACGGCGATTCTTGCTCGAGCAACTCAACTGAATAACTCGGTAACAAACTACACGTACAGTAACTTAAGAATAAACCAAGTCGACTAAGTAGTAGGGTAAACCAACCAGTAATTGACCACATGCTAGTGAATGACCATTAGGCAAAGAAATGTAAATTATAAATTTAAAAATGATCATTTGTTTATAAATGGAGTGTAGTTGCACTTTTAATATCCCCTATTTTTAGTTCCTTCTTAAAATTCGTTAAATTCTTATTAAAAGTATTTAAAAAATGTACGCGGTCATTTACTGGGCTTCTACACACTTCGGCCATTCACCGGTTGGTTTACCCTATCTAATCCTTCGAATCGAACAAACTTCAACAGCAGACTCTTCTCCGATTCTTCTTGATGTAGCAGTGTAAAATCTTCAGCTATCGAGCCCCTTCGAAATCTATGGAATTTAGGCCTACTTCGACTTTTGTCCTCTGTCCTGTAGTGTATGAAATATCTCGCTACCTTTTTCTCTGTCAAACAGTAGATTTCCCTGTGAATGTAGCTTAATGGTTGGTGGAAGGAGCGGAGTTTGGTGTGGCGGGACAGCGATACACCCAGGGTACACAGAGAAAGCGCCACGGTGCAAAGCAAACGCTCGACTACTAAGGCTAATCTGAAAAATGATAACGCCCGTGATAACGGCCGCCCAGATGTCAGACGCTGCGCTCGCCACAAGAAACGCGTTGTTACCGTGTTTCGCGTCGCAACGTAATTCCAAGTGGCCAGGAAACCGTCGCATCGCGTACCTGTTTCCCTGAGCCAGGCAAATCCCGTCGTTCCTCGAACGCCCGTAGAACTCCCCCGCCATCGGCAATGGAAGTTAGTCGAGGCAGATAAAAGGGGCCAGGTGAAGAGGTGGCCGATGGTGAATGCCGATAATCGGCCCGCTGAAATTATTCTATACGCGTGACTGGGGGGGGGGGGGGGGCGAGCGGGCTAAGTGTGCGTTAAGGGTTGCCCAACAAAGAGACTAGCCTCGCGTCGTCTCGTGTCGAACTAATTAGGCGGTTTATTGTTGCGGAGGCTGGTCGTTCTATTGGCGTCAAGCGTGATATATTACTGCACCTTTATGCTCGCCCACTCGAGTTTTAATCGAGCCTCGTTAACGTCCCCGGGGGAAATGCCCGATGACAGATTTCCGAAAAATGGTCATTCGGAGGGCGAAATACGAATAGCTACATAGTTTAATCAGCGGTGCTGGGAAGTATCGTAAGTCCGGGAGAGTTCGACCACTTTTTGGAAAAGAAATTGTAGCCATCGTTGCTTTTCACATTTTGGTCGTTTTATGCAGATTAAAGCAAAGCCCGAGCGATTTAGAGTATATATAAATTATAGTGCGCGATAATTTCAAATATTTATTTTCATTTTCAACGAGAAACATTGGCACTGCGACTGGTCGGTCTCACCCGCGTGTCGGGGTTAGACCGCCCACCCACTACGGGTAATCAAGGTAGCGATGGACCAACTTATCAAGAAAAATTAAAAACGAATACATACGTATTGTTGGTGTTACGCTGTAGTTATATGCGTATTATATCCCCAATATCGGAAGAGTGCAAATAAACTTACCTGTTTTTCAAATATCACCACCACCGTAACTTGGTCTAAAAACTTTCAGCCTCGCATAAAGTTTTAACTGTAGCTTATAATTCAAATATGGATTTGTGACAATGGTCAATGCGAGATAAACGACAAGCGCCTTTATTTATTTTGTGTCAATGACGCACAGTGCCCTATCTTGCGTCAGTTTTAAAATATCAACACTAGCCGGACTCTCCCGGTGGTCGAACTCTCCCGGACTTACCTTATTTGATACCGTAAACTGGGGTGACTTTACCCGCCGGGGTGACATTGTCCACTTTTTTACTCTGACTGAAAAATTACCATATGATTGAATTCGCTATTTTTTTTTTGCGATTGCCCTTGGAGAAATTATTGCTATCGATTACAAAGCACCATGTGTTCTAATTACTTCACGATAAAATAAAATAAAGTCTTTCCGAAAAGTGGGCAATGTCACCCCGGGCTGGCAAAGTCACCCCAGTTTACGGTATCCCTTAGAAAATTTAGGAGACTTAGTATTAGGATTTGGCTCCTAGAAACTTGCCTTCTAAAATTCACGAAACATGAAGATTATAAGTTTCTCGTTCTGTGACTGAAGTAAAGATGAAACGGGAGTGGTAGATCGCGTTCCAATACCCCCTTCAATAATTGAAAAGCCCCGATAAGGCGTCGCTCGCGTACCCCCGTTGTTAGCCAACGAAAACCGTGGTTTCGTGAGAACTGTTGTAACAGGAAACGATTCCTCGGGGTCTCGTGAGGCGACACGTGTCGATGGGCGCGATGGCTGTCTGTTGCAATGAAAAATCGTTTGTATCTCGCAGGAATCGAAAGGTGGAACACCTGCAGCACGCGTCCCATCGAGTGTCGTCGCCGCAGTTTCGTCGATAAACCGAGGAACAATGATTCCTAGCGGAGGAGAGACCTCTAAATGGTGGCTGATTATCCAGACAATAAAGTTCACGGCTCGTTTGAGTGTCGAGTAGACATTCTTTGGTGGGTCTTCTTCCCTTTCCCGCTTCGACGGGTTCACGGTACACTCGCTAATTCGTATATTTCCACGTTTCTTTCTGCCCGGCACAATGGGGCCAGACGTTATTCAAATGCCGCTCGGTTTCTTCGGTTCTTTAGTTTAGAATTTCTCGCCGGTGTCTGGCACAGTTCGATCGTGGCTCATTGTCAGCTGGTCGCCTCTTTAATATTCCAACCGGGATATTCGTAACCGGGGGTCAGCCTCGAGGAAGTCTCGAACTTTCGGATATTTTAGAAATTCTGCCGAACACTCCAGCCGTCCAGAGATTCCTAAATCATCTCCAGGCATATCTGAATCAGCAGTCATCGCCAATATGGTTTTTCTTCACTAGCACCTCCGCCCACATAATGCCCCCATTTTCCAGAAGTCCACTAAAACGTGCTTCCGTGAAAGCAGGGGCTACCCCAGCTCGGTCGCTTCACTCTCGTCGATATCCCCGATTGGCTGCATAACGTGCGATCAGCGTGCAGCTAGATTATCGATAATTGCCGGATTGCTCGCGACGGAACATATGTTGGTCATCCGCAACTTTTCAGGCACACCTTGCCGCCCTTCCTCTATTTCGAGCGCCGACCCTCGCCAGTAGAAGAGCCAGCCTTCGTTGTCGATCTATCGGGCAGTACGCAATTTAGGGACAAAAGGGCAGCCTTGCTGGCAATGCCCACGATACGTTCACTCATTGTTGTTAGCCACCCATACGCTGCCACTTAACAACGCGAAATTCAATCAGATTTCCGTAATGGACTTTTCTTCTGTTTATCGAAAACGGCTTCGCTTAGGTAAGGTGAGTGTCCCAGTTTCTGCTCATTTAAGAGGTTACTCATCATAAAGAAGGCGTAAACATTTGTTTGTGATCAAAATTTGCAGAGTAATTGATTAATTCTTTAATAATAAATCAACCAATTGAAAAGTTATTTATTAAAGATATGTCAAGATGTTTAACTATTAGTAATTTGTAATTAAATACAATGCTCTAAACGTCCGTATTTCTGTTCGCGAAAAATAGCGATGTACATACTTCTACTCACCATTTGTACCAATTTCTGCTCAGATAATATGTTGCCTTTTCACGTTAAAATAAGTTACATATTTTATGAAGAGGTTTTATAACAGAACAGTAAGGCATGAAATAATGATAAACAAAAAATAGAGTGCCTTCGAATAGAAATAGGGGTTACAGCATACATTGAATTGTGGGGTTATGCTACTATAAGTGTGGTGAGTAGAAATGCGGACATGACGACGATTCACTTGACCCTAAACCTACTCACCTATTTTCTACTTAAAAAAATTCAAAATAGTAAAAAGAATCGAAATCCAGAGCACAATACAGTATCTGTTTTTGTTATTAAATAAGAACTTTTACTGGAAAAACTATTTTCTGCCCAATTATCGAATACCAATAGTGACGATGTTCCTTAGCACAACTGGCTAGAATACGATCGAAAAATCATGAGTCTCTAGTTTTTAATGTTTTTTCGTTGCTTATGCTGTACTTGTTTAGCCCAAACCTCGTGCAACACGCGCGTAAATGTTGAAATAATTTAAAATTATTTTGTTGCAACTATAGTGCAAACGTAACGCTAATAATAATAAGAAAAATACGAAATGAGCAGAAATTGGGACATTTACCTTAGCTTGTTAATCAACCACGCATCACATCTTCGAGCATCCACTGCTCAGAAACCCCGCCCACTGCGGAATCATAATTCTATTCGACGTAGACTTGCACGTGGGAACTGTATCGGCCAGGTACACCGCAATCGTTGTATCGATAACAGGTGCTTCGTACCTCGAACGAACCCGGACGATTAGTCGAGACGATTTTCACGGCGTATCCGGCCGAGTCCGGTCTCGCACAACTCTCGAGCGAAGCGTTCGTCGCGATGAAAGCGTAGAAGGCTGGGCCTTTGAAAGCTCCAGGGAACGTAATGGCCGTGCCTAATCGACGAACGGTCAGCGAAAGCTTGCGAGGATTCACAAGGCACGCGGGTGCACCTATTTGGATCATCCGGGCAGAGATTACGCGCTGGAGAATCGGCTGCGTTTGAAGCAGTCTCGCCTAACAGGATCCTGGATCCTCAGGGCGGAAGGTGGATTTCATGGGAAAAGTTTTCCACCTACGTCGCCGCGAATGGTCGTCCACCGTTGCCCTTTAGGGATCCTCCTTTTTCCTTCATTTCAGTGGTATTTCGCAGGTGGAGGACAGTAGAGTAATGAATAAAAAGGACGTGTGGGAAACCAAGAAAAATACCAGTCGAATAACAGAGTCAGTGTATCGGAATGACAAAGGAAAAGGAACGCAGTTATATTAAAAAGCACTCTGGAAAAATACGTGCACGTATAAAACGCAAGTAAACGGTTAGAAAGTGAAACGCCTGGGTTCGCATGATCGTCTGGATCGATTTAGATCTTCTTGACTTTGGAGACAGGCTCGTCAGCGAGGTTCCTTCTGTTAGGTGTCCAGGGTTTCGGCATTTTCGGCTGCACCGCCGGTCTACTCTGCTTCTGCCTTTTATTCCGCGCGGACTTCGATCGTTGCTTCGTTCTCGTCGATCTGGCCGGGGTCTTCTTTCTCCTACTTCGAGAATTTCTCGAGGCAGTCTCGCGACTCGCGGTGCTGGCTTTCGCGCCGTCAGGATCGAATCTGAAATTAGTTAGCTGTTAATCAATCGACTGATATTGATGATGACTTTTTAGGCATCGTCAGATATATTTCCAACCGTCCGCGTGAAAAATTCTACAACAGACTGAAGGAGGACAAGATCCTCACCTGTATTTGTTGTTCTTCTTGGTGAGGATCCCAAAATCCATCCCGCGACGCAGAGCCACGGCCACCTGTCTGCGAAGTCCTTTCCCAGCCGCGATGTCGTGCTTGTTGCTGATCTGCTCGACGATCTCCTTCTCGGAGAACCCTTCCTGCGACCGCTCTGTCCTCAGCAGGTCGTAGACGAGCACCGATTTCCGCACCATCTCGCTGCTTGCTGGCTCTGCTTCATTAACGGGTCGACGAGCCGGAAAATTCGCCGAGACGGAGCATAACGCACGCCAAGATGACACGGTCTCCCAGGCGGCTGGAACTTAGCCACGCTCGTGGTTTATTTAAATATCGGAATACACGCGACTGCGTTCACGCGGCATAGCGGATGTATTTGTTTATAGATCGCCTCCTCTCGCCGTCAATTATAAAATAAAATAAATTGACAGAAAGAAATTGAGGACCTTGCAGTAAGAGTGGCGTAGCCCAATTTTCGACAGTTCTTTAGTTATGACTTGGAATATACGTAAAAAAAAGATTCTACATCGTTTGGTGCACGTTTGATGGAAATCCGATAACAAACGAGCGATTTATCGAAAATTTTAAACCTGTTTTGTGTAATATTTTTCTTTCGAACAGCTGGGGATTTGAAAAATTCGCTAAAAATAGAAACGAAAACTTATCGACTCAATAACTACTACTTACTGTGCGAGAATATATATTTCTCAAGTAGTGTTCTCTTTATAATTCTGACTCAATGCAATAATTTTTTAAACACTTTTTTCTAATTTACTCGAAATCGTTAAGGATGAAGCCGCAAGGTCGTCAATTCCGTGTTTAATCGCAACATCTCCGTTCACTGCTCTCCGAACTAGTTCATCGGCGGCGAGCGAGTGAACAAAAGGAGAGTCCTCTGTTATTTAGAAAAAGTTTCTAGATTCTGCTGGGTAATGAGGAGACTTGTCCAGGTTGCAAGTCGCGGCAAGAAAAACGGCAAATTACTTTACCGTTCTCGCTTGGAGAAACGTCCGGTCCAGCGGATACTTGCTAAGTAAATATCGTGCGCGGTTAGATATCGGGCTGAGCGAGGAAGGACCGGCTCTAAGCGTTGGCAATCGAATGATTAAAGGCGGCTTCGCCTGGTTGCGTCGGATAGGGCGAAATTCCCGACGGAAATCAGAGTCGCTGGCCATCCAGCCGTGTTCCCTCTTTCTAAGCACCGACTACCTCGACTACCTCGTCTCAACTCACCCCTCTCGCGCCCTGTCGCTCCTCCAGCGGGTCTTCGTCCTGGCTGTGCCCTCCTTCGGGAACTATCCTCAAAGCCGCCCAGTCACCCGCTCCTTCGAAACCCCCTAGCAAACATCCAGCCGCTTCCAGGATTGCCACGGAATTCTAGAAACACGTCGAAGACAGCGTTCAGGGTTCGGGGTTCTGTTCTACCGCCGAACGATCAGGTGCGCCCCCAACGGTATCGGCGGTTTTAAAAATCGAACAGCAAATGGCACTCGTCCCGTTTCTTTCTCAACCTCGAAAGACCTGGCTTCGAGTTACCTCCACCTCGAAGAGGCGAAAGTATTCCACAAATATGGCCCATTGTTAATCACCGGTGGAAGTAGGGTGGCCCCTGATCTTTCGCCGAGGGTTTGTCTGCTGGTGGTGGCTCTTGCGCGATAAACCGATACGGAATAGGAGCCGGCCTTCCCTTTTCTTCGGTGTGTGGGACGATGGACCCCGTGGGGCAACGGTTTCCCGGCTTCCTCCGTGCTTTTTCCAATTGTGCCCGCCCCGCGGCGGTGCTCGAAGTCAGGGCAAGTGGATTATTGACGGCACGAAACAATGGCGTAGCTTTGTTCCGCGCACTTCGGACGTAATATGCTCGATGCAGCGTAGGGCCTGTCCGTCCGTCAGTTTTGTGCATCGAGTGGCCCCGGGTAAGCCGAACGAGTGCTCTCCCGAATGCCGAGTCAAGTGGCCAACCGGTACATCTGGCTGTCTGATCGGTGTTTATTAAAAATCATACGAAATCGTATACACCGCGGGCCCCTGTCGCGTACCATTCGACTCGACTAAATCCTTGCAAACCGTTTCGTACCATCCTCTTCCCTTTACCCTATGGTGGACGAAGGATGAAAGAGATGCCACAATTTCGTAGAGAGCAGTTGGGTTTCACACTTGGAGCTTCTTTTAAGAATTCGCCAGTTCGTCTCGCGCGTTTTATGACCACGTCGGTCTTGCTCGCGGAAAAGATCTGATAGTTTGGTTGAGCAGAGGGCTGGCTTTGCTCCCCGGAGGACAGGAGAAGAAGGTTCACGGGGACTATCTTATTGGCCCTTCTTCAAAGAAGCAGCCAGTTGCTCCCTCGAGATGGCACGGGAGGGAGGGGAATGATGGTCGAGTTGAATTAATTCCACGGCTATCCATCGCCCCGGTCCTTCGTTACGCCAGTTACGACGACAGCTCGAAATGTAATCGCTGGTACTCGCTTCTTTCCAATCTCGTGTATTTAGCTGCCTGCTTCTCGCTGATTTGTCGACCGCGTTTCCATTTCCATTCGCTCGTCCTCGAGTAGGGTAAGTCACGGTGAGATGGTCGTACGGAAGAGATGGGCAGTGACAGTATTTTTTAGAACGAAACGCCTGATTGCGCTGCCTCGACGTGGGTAGATAGTGTCAAAGAAAAGTAACGTTCTTAGGTCAAAGTGTTGGGATAGAACGTTTTTAAAGGTTTGTAAATCCACTGTGAAATTTAAGCTAGTGCTTCAAAATGTTCGATCAATATCGTGGTCAGCTTGTTTGTGTTATTTACGCTGAATATTTTTCATTCTCAAGATGTATTTCCGATAGTGCATTGTTTACAGTGTTTTTAACCTTAAAGTAGTCGGGGTTGCGTTTGTTAGTCTAAGCGAAAGGGGAATGGCTGTCTTACCAGGGCTTTAAGGGAAAGATGGTGAATTGTTGAGGAAATTCGGAGAAAATTATTTCGAAACCAAAAGAAACAAGATTGGCTAAGATGTAAGTCATGTGGTTATTGGGCCCATGAAAATGCACAGAGTTCGACACCGTGTGTCATACATGCGAATTAGAAGACTCACAGCAAGAGCCCAAAGAAGTTTTGAGCTTGCAAAAACGAAGGTGGACGAAAATTAGAAAGAATCTGAGATAACCAGTTAAGGACCACAACTTGTTAGCCTGAAATGTACACATGACCATCTTTCCCGGACATTAGGAGAGATATGGGCAATGACACTATTTTTTTCATTTGTAAAATTTGTATATTAAATAATAATTTTTCGTTTATTGATATTAACCGACACGTAGACAAAGGATTGAAGTTATGTTCCACATCATTTTCGTTGCTTTATTTCAAATATGTTGGCTGTGGCAGACTCTAAACGAAACTATGACCATCTCACTCTGACTTACCCTATAGTTGCGCGGATTCTTCGAATCCCTTGAGTGCTAATCTCTGCGTACTTGTTCTTCGTGATGTGAAGATACTTCGGAATCACGGGAAGAGACTGTTTGAATGGGGAACAAGGTTTTACCCCTTCGCAGATGTTTCAATAAACGACTGAAGATCGGTGACTCTTGCTGACGCGCAGAACGACGTGGAAACAAGGAAACCGAGGTCATAGGCACAGGAAGCTGCAGAGATCCCTGACCGATCCCGCTCGACTCCCGTGCCTCTGGGAATAGCAAGGTTTTGCTATGGTGAATTTTGCTATGGAGGCCGTGATCCAACGTGCAAACATCCCTGCGGGCAAGAGCTTCGATTTGGTATCCGCCGGCGGTAACTACCGTGCAACCCTCGAGATTCAAAAGTGGTGCTCACCGTCGACCTGAAATTCCCTGTTATCCCGTGACTTAATGCTCTCCTTTTTGGATAACGCGGTCGCCACTTGTGGCATGGCTGTCGCGTCTGCATACCCCTTCATATCAATCTCAAGTAACATTGAACAGTATTTTCTCAATTACTCTGCACCCTTGGACACCGATCACTTTAAACCTTCTGTGTTTGTCGCCCGAACATCGACGAATAAAGTCAACAAGGGGTGTAGTCAGTTACTAAATCGACGAAAGACTCGGAATTGTAACAGTTCTTCCAATTTACTAGTTTCTAATCTCACAACAAATGGAGCTAGAAGCTACTTAGCTTGTGGAGTCGAGCATGCAAGAGTTATTCCATCTGTTTAAAGCTGAACGATTCCCTCGATTCATCGTTTCTGGATCGAGCAACCAGGCAGGCTTATCCGAAACAAAAATGTCGCTGATAGTACGGCACGCAGACGAATTTCGAATTACCGTTTGAGCACCGCGTGGAAGCTTCTCGAGGGGGTTGGAAGAGCTCAAGGGGTGGGGGTTTGACAGTGGCTGGTGGCTTCCAGGGATTCAATATAATCGCGCAATAAAATTCACTTACAAGCTATAGCCGTCCCTCTTCACCGTTGGCTGGAGCTCGCCTCTTGCTCTTCCCCTGCTGCCACCCCCCCCCCACCCCCCCCTCGATTCGTTTCTCACTCGTCCGTAAAGCGGGGCCTTTATCCCGCTCGAAGCGTTCGGGGGAGCACCGCGGAGTATTATCGTACAGCTTTCGACTGAAGCTCCCTCGACGTCTCTTTTCTTTCTCCTCGTTCCCCTCTACTCCGTCGGGAAAGTTCGCCTCATTTTCTTGCGCGCCCCTTCTTCGCCCTTTCAGCCGGATCCTCCGCGAATCCGTCTCCTCTGCTTTCCTCCTGGCGCCGCTACTCGCGATACCGCGGCCAACGCGTCGGGCCGGCATCGAAATTCAAGCGGGGCACAGCGATCAATCCAGGGACCTCTCATTAAATCATGCACGCGCAATCTCAGCAGCTCGACGGGGACAATGCGCGTATCGAGATGAATGTAAAATAACAGCACCGTTGTTTCCACCCGCCCCTTTGTAATAAGTACACAAAACCGGGCACACGTCCAGAAATTACACCTTTCCTTTCTCGCGGCAAAACACTGGAATGCAAAATGCGTCCGACGTGTTTGATGTTTGTTACTAACCAGGGAAGATCCCGAAGCCGAAAATTAAAAAAATTCTGAGACTTTGTGAATATGTAGGGGATTTAATCCTGATTACAGCGCAATTTTTGTTTGCTGCCCAAATTCACTCTAAAGGGGTGAAATTAACCTCCGAAAATTCAGCTATTTTCGGATTTTATTTTGTAACTCGCAATCTGTAAGAGATAGGAGAAAAGTTTCAAGGCAGAAGTTACTTCTTTTAATTAGGACTATCATTTAGTAACTTACAGTTTTTACAGTTCGCGAGTTATAACACAAAATCGGAAAATAGCCGGAATTTAAGGGGTCCATTTCAGTCCCTTAGAGTGAATTTCGGCAGCAAACAAAAATAGCGTTGTAATCAGGAGGAAATCCCCTACATATTCACAAAGTCTCAGAATTTTTTGAATTTCAGGCTTCGGGATCTTTCCTTGTAAGCTACAGAGAAACCTCGCGACTGCTCGGTCCATTTAGGGTAAATGACCTAATTACTGACACATTAAGCGTTGACGCTGACATTATCTTATAGTTTTCTACTTATAGACTAAAAGTATATGCTGTTCTTGTTATTTATTATTGTTCAATATGTTTACTTGATGAAAGAAATTTGGTGGATCTTAAAACTTCGATTTTTATGTATAAATTCATCAATTTCAAAAATATATTACGGGATCCATTACTGACACCCTTCAAATGTATTTCACTGAATTACCGACACCCCAATTACTGCCAGCTAATCTAATACTGTTTATCTGTCATTTTAAGGTACGTCTTGTCATGTACATGAGCAACTACTGCTACGACAGTAATACCAAAATGCTTGAAACGCTTGTACCAATCACTGTCACCCAATTAATAAGTAAAAAGACTTAATGAATCGTTGAATTCGAATCTTTATTACTTTCTACGATGCTTATATTATTTAAAATATTATATTTTGTTACGTTAATAGCTTAAATATTACAATTACAGCATTTTCTTTGACGCCCCGTTTTCTCTTTCACTAGTAAGAAAGTCATCGTTCCCATTCTCCTAATATCCGCTTAAAATCTTTTATCGTTTCATTCAAATTAACGAAGAAAAAGTGAAGTACTATTTTTTGTATCGTATAAACAACAGTTTGAATCGTATGCTAAATTTTTCTCATGCATCGTTTTATAAGATTTATTCGTTATTTTACGTAAAATAGCTTAGGGTGACAGTAATTGGGTAGGTGGCAGTAATTGTGTCCTTTGCCCTATTCAAAGTTCAAACGCAAGTCAGCATTCAGCGTCCACTTCGAGCGAGCGGATCGCGCGCAGAATCGAACACGCAATTCAGGTTTCGCGCGCGGGGGTCAGGCAGAGATCGACTCCGAGTTGCGATGCGAGATGGATGGGGTTGGTTGGAAAGAACGACGGTAAAAACGGGCCGACAGCTGAGTGTACATAGGAGCCAGCCTTCTTTCTTTTCCATCTTTCTGCCTTTCTTTTTCCCTCTTTCGTGCGTCGTTTCGAATTCTACCCCATCGTGCTCTCCTCTCCTCTCGCAACCGTGAACGCGCGCTGCAGCTCGGGACCTATGCAAACACGGCCTATTCATTCGGCGACGTGCCCGCGTATCGCCGGCGCCGAGCCGCGGCCAGCGGAACGGAGCGGAAAACTACGCGGCTCTCCTATGATTTAACGAATGCTGAACGCCCCGCGCGATCCATCCACGCCCGTTTCCCTATCCTCCTGCGATTATCCCGCGCAACAGCTCACCCTTTGTCCCGCTCCTTCTCCGATTCCCTCTGGCGATCGTTGCTGCTGCTCTCGTCTGACTATGTCGGCGCTCTTTCACTTCGAAGGGGAACCGCGAGCTTCTCCCACTGGCATCGGTGAATACAGGAAAAATTGTAGACCAAAGAACAACGAGCTTGCGTCGCCGAACGAACTTGGCGTCTTAGCACCCGCTTTGCGAATTCTTCTCTCCCGGAATCCGCGCCACTTTCAGGCCCCTGAAATTGTAATTGCTCGAGCGTCAGCGAACCGCCCCGCTGTTTCGCAGCGGATCGTATTATTTCAACACGCAGCAGCGATATCATTTAACTTCTGTTTTTTATATACGGCGCTATTTACGCCCGCCGCAGTGTTTCATTACCGTAACGAGTTAAATGATTCACACAAGCAGCAACGAATTCATTTGCACACAGGCCAGTGCACGAAACAATAAAGTTGATTAAACAAGCTGCGAGTGCTGCTATTAAAGCGGAATTTAGGGAACTTCGGCGAATTACGCGCCGGCGATGCGGCTTTAATTTTCACCGTTCCGACGGACGAATTCGTCGGACTTAATAACGTCGAGTATAGACGTCCGCGGGCTGGACTATTTGTCAGCTCACGCAGTTGCCAGGAGCCTTAGTTTTCTAGGGGCGGTGCATCGCGGGGCAGAATTTTCTCGCGCGAATTGGCAATAATCGATGGGGAGGATCCATCGTCGATCAAAGGCTTGAGCCGAACTGTGTGCCGGTTAAAAAGTTTCGCGCCCGTCCGTCGATCCATTATTCCCCATCACGTAGATCGAACGATCCCCTGGGAAATTCCATTGCTCGCGACGGGGCGCAAAATTCACGGCGGGGCGATTCGAAAAGGTGCGCTCGCATAAAATTCAGGAACGGCCGCGGGATGGATTTATGGTGGCTGGCAGGATCCTCCGCGAGGAGCAGCCTGCGCTAGTCCTGCGAGTAGACGAGCTAAAATGGAAATCCTAGCCGCTGGTTGGCTGTGGCTGGCTCCGCCTTTCATCCTTGCCGTCTCGGTTCTATACGCGCGTTATACATCCTGCCGTTTAAGTATTATACAGATACGTGTACGCTCGCGATGAATCGCGCTACCTTATAATGGGAACCCTCCGTTCTACAGACCGATCCACATCGGCTGGTCCCCAGATTCGCGAGGAGGGAGCTGTTAACTGTTTCTCTGGTCGCTTATATATTTCCTGCTTCACGTGCGATCGCTACGGTGGACCATTTCAGTTGCTCTCGTTGAGCTTTCGAGGGGTAAATTGAAGTTGAATTACGAAGTATGTAACGAGTCGCCAAGTTCAATTTGCTGGAGCTAGGGTGAAGAACCCAATTACTATCACCCTAATCTATTTTACGTAAAATAACGAATAAATCTTATAAAATAATGCATAAAAAAAATTTAGCATACAATTCAAACTGTTGTTTATACGATACAAAAAATAGTACTTCATTTTTTCTTTTTTAATTTGAATAAGATGATAAAAGATTTTAAGCGGATATTAGGAGAATGGAAACGATGACTTTCTTACTAGCGAAAGAGAAAACAGGGCGTCAAAGAAAATGCTGTAATTGTGATATTTAAGCTATTAACGTAACAAAGTATAATATTTTAAATAATATAAGCATCGTAGAAAGTAATAAAGATTCGAATTCAACGGTGCATTAAGTCTTTTTACTTATTAATTGGGTGACAGTGATTGGTACAAGCGTTTCAAGCATTTTGGTATTACTGTCGTAGCAGTAGTTGCTCATGTACATGACAAGACGTACCTTAAAATAACAGATAAACAGTATTAGGTTAGCTGGCAGTAATTGGGGTGTCGGTAATTCAGTGAAATACATTTGAAGGGTGTCAGTAATAGATCCCGTAATATATTTTTGAAATTGATGAATTTATACATAAAAATCGAAGTTTTAGGATCCACCAAATTTCTTTCATCAAGTAAACATATTAAACAATAATAAATAACAAGAACAACATATACTTTTAGTCTATAAGTAGAAAACTATAAGATAATGTCAGCGTCACCGCTTAATGTGTCAGTAATTGGGCCATTTACCCTATTCTGTCCTCTTTAGTTAAACTGTCCTATCTAGCATTTTTTCATTTTTTGAGACATGTTGAGATATTTGAAGTTCCACGCGTCTTTTACCTTTTAACTAAAGTTAGAAAACTCTACGTGCTCCGTAAAGATTTACAAACAGTTTAATGTATTTAACGTAACTTCTTTCCAAATGGTTAAACTATCCTATCTAAAACTATTAATTAATTGGTACGTTAATAATACAATACATACCGGCATACCTATTACAAAAAATTATATTAGGCTGTTACGAAATAATGACAATATGTTTTAATTTGAATGAAAGAAAATAAGTCCTGTATACAAAGAAAATGATAAAACTTCAGTTTTCTCAATTCTTTCAAAATGCTAGATAGGACAATTTAAGTAAAGAGGGCAGTATTATTTCTGGAAGCAGTGAAAAGGTTATTGGGAAGTATCCTTCGTAAGGGTTTACGTGAGACACTCTGTACGGCTGTTATGGGTTCCCGTGGATCTGTATGCGATTCTAACGCGGGGATTACGTGGCCGAGGATCGAAGCAAGTCGCCGCATTTGTCTGCGAAGCTTAATTCGAGTGTCGAGAGTATCTTGAAGTGTATCTTTGCCGGCTCGCAGCTTTAAACGCACCGGGAGCCACGGTATGTGCTCGCCCCTGGTCTTGAATCGAAAGAGGGCTTGATTAAAACGGAGGATTTCGACGGTCCTCCTCTTATCCTGCTTCCTCGCTTTCCAACGCGCCCCTCCCCCTCCCCCACCTCCCTCATCCCTGTGACCCTGGATATCGATCAAAGTTACGCGATGCACCTTTGTTAATTGCGTGAAAATATTTACCGTGAAATGAAGTGGTAATCAGCGGGCATACAATTATCGGGGATGACAGGAGTGTACCTGTTTGGCGAAATGGATACGCGATGACACGCAGTTTGACTGAGTCAAACACGCTTTATTGATTCGCCCAAGTGATATCTGCTTCTTGGCACCGATCAGGAGGCTTCTCTAACGGGTGTGCGATTACGAGCCGGAAATATTGACACAGTTCGATGCTCGACGAGTTAATTACTGTTTGCTTAGTTATTGTCGGCATACTGCCACTTATTCGCTTGCCCGTTGGCTGGTATTTAAGATCAGCCTTGTAAATCTCGCGCCTCGCAGCGGCCTAACGAGGGTAATTCGTTGGGTAACGAGGGTGATATCGGTCGCTGGGAGAAGTAAGCGAAAGATGCGGGAGAGGATTTTCGCCCGATACCACCCTGGACGCTCAACCCCTCCAGCCGGTGGTTTTCCATTTCGTGGGAGCCACTGTTTGGCTGTCGTTTGCCCGTCGTTTTTTGTCCACGCGTGTTCCGTGTCCCGCGACGCCGGAACGATGCGTCTATCATCGTCGCGGCGCTGAATGAAGCGACACAATATTTGAACCGGGGCCACCCCCTCGGCCACCACCACCACCACCGCCGACGCTCCTCCATTGCTGGACAAATATACCTCGGGTCAACATTCGCAATACCGAATACAGCTACGCTCCGTCTGACTGTGTTCGCTGGTGGCGAACAGAGAAAGGGGTTGGAGGGGGGTGGGGGGTGGAAAGGAGAGCTGGTCGACCGCGGTGAACGTATACTCGGGACGTTATTCTTGCCCGACCGGCGACACCTTTCCCGCGACAGATACATCCGTGATTTAGGGGTTGGATGTCGAAGTAGAAGCTTCGATATTCTTCTCCCTCCTTTTCGCGTCGATGCGGCAGCTTTTTCAGAGACACAGATCGTAAACGAAGGGTAATTTTCTCGAGTACAGGGAATTGCATTTGAATGATTAGGCAAAGGTAACGTCACCCCTTGAATAGCTGTCTTTCGATTTACCCCAATAAGAATTTGATATTTGAAGTGTCCGAAGTCGATCCCCGATTAGTCAATTAGATTACCCCGCCGCGATAAATGTCGACTAGTCCGAGCAAACAAGCTTTTTGTCGCATTACCAGACAAGTGTCGTATAAACGAATCGATACGGTAATGACACTCGGATCTATTTGACTAACAACGCGAACCGTCGGCAGAACGTTGACTCAACTCCGTCGTGTTGAGAGAGGCTTAAGCACACCATCGCTATATTGATTTATTTGTAATAAAAGTATATATAGAGTGGTGGTAACCATTAGAATTTAACAGGCAGTTTGGACGTGAATGGTTGTTTGACGAAACAATCGTTCGAGAGGCTAGTTAAACGGGGCTACAAGTAATTGGTTGGGGATGCTGGATAATTAATATTCATTTATTACCGTATCTCCGATTTAGATGAGATGACAACAATTATCTGATTTTCTTCTTCAACGCTGTGCTTCTGGAATAGGGTAAATCCGGGAGACGCGGTCGGGTCGGAGAGTTGGTCGAGTCGCTATATTTCAGTCTGTGTACGTAAAAATGCGTTAAAGTGCAGACCAATTTCTTCTCTAGAACCCAAACAGTTGAATGAATAGCGTCATTTCGCCTCCTTCTTTTGTCAAACAGCGGTTGTACAAAATTGTATTTAAAATATACTTCTAAGTTTATTTTCGTTTAATATTTGGGATAATAAGATAGTAGAGACATTGAGGGACAATACAGCCAAAGGTATTTGGCCATATTAACTCCTCCTCTCAAAGCTAACGAGAAGACCATCTCTCGCTGCAGAAAGGAGAGATGGTCGAGTTACGATTTTTTTATTATTTTTTATTATTATTGTATTATTATTTTCGTTTATTATTTTATTTACTCACTTTTGTATTCATTTGCCTTATTAATCGCCAGTAGGTAGTTCACGGTTTGTTTGATGTGTTCTTTACTTGTTTAGCGTAAACAAATTAAATATCAATGAATCTGTAGTTGTATTTACTCATAAATAATTTTGCTTTATCCTTTGTCAATTTTCCATGGATAATTATGTCAGTGGTCTCTGCCAACGACGAAAACCGTTTCTCCCGGCACCACGGGAGAGATGGTCAGATGTCATGTCTTCAGTTTTCATCCCGATTTACAGTAAATATTGTCTCAAAGCAAATATCGACCAGTTTTTCTGAATCAGCATAAAATTCTGAACATTTAGGTTTGTTCTGATAAAATAAGTGATGTCTATATTAATTTTAATATGCATTTTATATAAGGTCGACCGCGTCACCCGGGTTTACCCTATTCAGAGTGGCTCGAATATCCGAATATCTCGATGCAACCAACAGGGGGTTATCCAGCTCCCCCTTTGCTTTTTTCACGAGACCGTAGGCACCTACAATAACTTCATGCCGTAGCGGGATCGCCGGAGGCATCGAGGAAGCGACATTAAAGAAAATTAAACGTAAGAGCCGTTCCGTCGAGCGACCCAGAAATTAAGTTCCTTCGCCTTTGGCGGCCTCAGTCCGCGGGGATCTAATTATCAGTTTGGGAACTTTCGAAATTAATAAAACTCCCTTGCCCCTCCCTTCGTCGCCGCGCCCTTGCTTGGGTCCCTCTTGTTATATTACTCTTGGAAGTCTCGAAGAAGCCCCGATCCCCTCGGGGCTGGACGGGGTTCGGGGAGAGTCGAAGGGGGTGGAGCCGTGGTGGCGAAGCCTCGAGAGGGTGGCGGGTAGTTCTGTTCGCGGCGGAACGGGTAGGGTGGTGCTTTTCGAATTTACCAGTCTAATGCGACTGAACCTCTACCCTCGAGACTCTCTGGAAAAGTTCCACGGGCCACGGTTGCATCAGACTTCTGGAGTCTTGTCCTATCGTTCGCCGCCCCTCGCCCTCCGTACGATCCACCCCTCAGTTTCCCTCTTCTCCTCCTCGCTTTCTCTGTCCCCCGTGTCAGGATGGATCGTCAGCGACGGTCTTCTAATAATTCCGTGGCCACTTTAACTTTCGCGCTACTGTCGCCCCGCCTGTCACCCTCTAAGGGTTGTTTTCCGGGCGATGGTTGCCGATGAACACCGACAGAGATGCAATTAAACCGCGCGACGCCCACCGACACCATACTGTCCCGAATAAAAGAAGGAAACCTCCAGGTTCGTGGACACTCGAGGCCCGACCGGATGCAGCGTGTCCCGAAAACGCTCGGCGCGATCGAGAGACGAAAGTAACGTTTCTGTAGCGATGACATCGAGGGCCCTCGACCGGCCACGCGGGGGTTTCCTTTTTCACGCGCCAACACGCGCGTCCTCGAGCGGTCCTGCGAGTAATTCGTTGTGTCACGGCAAGCTGCGGTTTTACATCGGAACTCGAGTGGTCCATTGATACACTTCTCGCCCTTCGTCGCTTTGGGCGGCGAGCGCGGTGGCCACGGGGGATGAAAACCGATGGTCGACTCCTCCTTCCCATCTAGAAACCTAGACCTCGCTCGTTTCCCCGTGTTCGAGAGATCGTAGGAAAATATTCGCTGCACCGTCCCGTGTACACACGAATTCCTAAGATCCAGCTTCCTTTTTAGCGACGAATAGGCATCTGGAGGGTCGAGGTTTTCCTATTTACCTGAAACTCCCCCATCCCGAGGCAGGCGAAACCAAAGGGCACAGTAGCAAATGATCGTACCGCGGAATCAGGCGAGAATAAGGGTTTGATAAACAGGGGCCAGCGATTATCGTGCGCCCGCTCGTCCCGACGCCCCCTCCGGTAGATCGGTGTAACGGAGGGGGAGGCGCGGGTCGAAGAAGCCGGGCGACAAATCGTTATTCAAATCCCCGAGCAAATTGCAGGCGAACCGAGCAATATGTAGCGTTTAACCGGCATTATTCGTGACCCTTGATCGCAACGGGGTTACCGATGCCAAGGATCGTCGCTGGAGGGATGGTACTCGGCTATAATCGCCCCGTACCAGCGTGCACAATGCAAGATCCGCGGGGCCGGGGGCGCGCATTTAACCCAGCCCTCCCTCCTTGGCCACCCTCGCCGCTACCATTTCCAGGAGGGGCGCTAAGCCTCCCTGTCGCTCAGGATTACCAGCTCTGATTTGCTCGTCGAATGTATCGCGGCGAGTCTCACTCGGTTCTGCGCCCGGGACGCCGGCAACCCCCCCTGGGGGCCACTTGGACAGAGCTCCAAGATCGAGGCCGCGCAACCCACCCCCCCCCAACCCCCAGAACCTCCCCAAACGGCGGGACAATCGGCCAGATTGTTTTGAGGAAGGGAGACGACGCTTTCATGGGGCTTTTTTTCGGGATACGTTCTGCTTTCGCGGCACGAGGCCCCCGGGGCTGGCTAACCGCATTTTATTAGGGCCACCCCCTCGGTAGCTTCTACGAGATTGCCGTGGATGAGCGAATTATGATGCGTGGACTGGATATCGTGGGATTGTCAGCAAAGTGAAATGTGCTTCGAGGTTCTTAGATATCGAATATTATCGACCAGTTCCATTTTCCAAGGGTTGAAATAGGGGCGAGGGGTTGACGTTCTTCTATTTACCTTTCCAATCAGAGTGGAGAGGGGGAGTCGATGTTGCGTGGTGATTATTAGTTTGAATTTTTCTGTCCGGTGAAAATGTAATTGGTTGAGGTGCGGATCACCGACCCCCGTCTTCGGATCGGTCACCCCCTCGAATTCTCTTTTTGTCGTTTGGGCCACCCTCGGCCGCAGGGATCGTCGAACTTCTCGGTTAATTGTACGTAATTAAACGATCGACGCCTCGGCCGCCGACCAGGAGGGTTTAACTGGGTTAAAGGGTGGCGCTCGCGTTGAAAAAGTCGACGACATTAGCGGGACCGTCGAGCCGGGGATGATTTCCTCGGCGCGACTTCGTGAGTGGGCTCCTAACTCTTTCCGTTCCTTTGTTTTCGAGGAGCCAGCGATAATTCCGCCATGAATTTTAATTCCACGCCGCTCGAAGCGTTCATGAATTTTAATTCGCCTCCTTTCGCTCGCTCCTCAAACCCCCCAGCCACCGCCGTCGCCTTCGGACCCTCCATCTCTTCCGTCTCTCTTCCTTCCGTGGTGCGCTTCAATCGTCGACGGAAAACACGGTGGACGAAGGGGAAAACTGGCGAAGAGAGGACAGAAAGGAAATGGACGTAGTAGAAGGGGCTGGTAAGCAATTGCGCCCGTTGCTATTAATATTTTATCCGCGATTTTCTACAAATTTCAGCTGCACTCTGGTAATAATAAATTTATAAAAGAGCTCGGAAATGGTACCGGTAGCGCGATTCAAACTTGCTGCGTTCCCAAGATAGAACGGGGAGCCTATAAAATCCCATCAGCGTCCCCGTCCACGGAGCGGCTGGTCGAATAAAATAATAAAGTTGTAGCCGCGTAAAAGCATCGCCTCCGTTTCTTCCTGTTCCCGGTCTTTTTGTTTCTAGGCTGGGACACCGTGGTACGATTTTACGCCGGGACGAGGTGGCTCGCCGGGCGAGCTGCTTCTCTACTTGTTAGCACTTAATTAACTACCACCGGCCCGACCAGTCGCCGTCGACCAGACGAGAAATTCCTTCTTTCTCCGATCCATCGGCCATCGGCCGGGGAATTATTACCTCTCTGTCGCCGTTCCCCGCCCGTTCTCTTCTCGCCGAAGGCACAGACGCTTCCATAAGAGCGGCGTACACACGGCGCGCATTAATAAAGCGTGCCTCTCTCGCTTTTCCAGGAATCCTCGTGGAATATTAATGAAATATTAATGTCGCCACCTCCTTTCGTAACCGTGCACCGCGAAAACACGATGACCCAATGGGCAAAGATCGACGGACACGCTCCTAAGGCGCCGAGTCTCTCTACCAGCGCATCTTTTCTTATCCCGGCCTCAGCTCTCCTCTACTCGACGAGGCTTCTTCAAGCGTGCACACGCTTGGCGCGATCAATTTCAATTTTCATTCAAGAACGTTTCAAGCTTTTCATTTTCTGACCTATTGCCCCGATCGAGGGACTCACATTCATCTCCGAGAAACGCCACAGATTTAATTGGTGAGTCTCTCTAGCGCCCGGTGAAATTCCCCTGCGCTGCTTCTCGGTGAGTAACGTATTCATAGAACCAGAGTGTTCGTACAGAGGCTTTGTTCGTCGGAAACCGAGGCGATGCATATTTATGCATCGGAGATCGAATAGCGATGTTTTCGCGCCGCGGCCGCTACAAAATACTGGCAATTTTAACGCGCCACCGTGAATTAGTCACCGCTCGAGAGAAGAAAACTAGAATCGACTGTCCGTCTCGCGAGCGTCGGCTAAACGATCTTCGCCGGTCGCAGCGTAAATAATAAAATCATTCACGCCGGCACAGCACCTGCTAATTGGTCGGGCAGCCGAAAATTTGAATTACAGTTACTGGCGAGGCTGTTCCCTCGCCCTGTCCTCGCCAATGACAAATCGAAGGCAATCGACTAGGCCTTGCTCATCGTCACAGTTAATTTCATTCAGTAGGTGCGCGCGACTCGTCCTCGAAAAAAGAAAAAAAAAAAAAACACTACCTCTCTAGAATCCCAGCTACAGCCATCGATTGCAGCTACATTATTCCTCTATTACTCCATCGCTGTCGCACAATTACCGGATCAATCCTGTCGCGAAGCCGGTAAATAGCGCCGCAGATTATCGCGAAGCATCGTGCGTCTTTATTTGCCGAGTAATCGTGACGTTCCATCCACGAACTTTGCCCGACGAAACGATCAAAGGCTTCCCGCCTGGCCACGCTTCTTTCCACAGAGAACAGAGGATTTCGCGTCCTTGGAGACGCTCGTCTCCGTTAATGCATCAATAGCAGTTACATAAGTGGAGGAGGCGAGATTTCGCCCGTGGGCTTTGAGCGTTGGGTAACGCTCGAATGGTACACGATCGCTGCCGGTGTCCGGGAAAGAAGGGAAAGAGAAGGACGAGCGGCCGGTTCCTGAAAGCCGAGCTTCAATCCGAATGATACCGATCTTGGTCGCCAGGGCGAGGAGCCGAGAATCGAGGGGGCCCCCCGCGAAAACCACGGCCGATTTATTACCGAGCAAATAATTGTACACCGATTATCCGGGAATCCCGCGGTGTGCCGGTATCGAAATGTGTGCCTCTTGTCAGCAGAGGCGCATCACTCTATACACAGCTGTTCGCGGAAATCTCGTACGCGGAGCAATTTCACCTGGACTCGGTGAAAGTTTCAACGGCGAGGCTGCTCGATGGAGATGACGCTGTGGAATACCGTTTGGCGCTCCTCGATTTTGTATGCGGAGGATCGGTGGCGCCGTTTCGTCAGCGAGACAGCTAACGATTGTCCGTTACGCGACGGGGCAAGTGGCTGTACCGAAAACTAGCGGACCAGTGGCGTGATAGAAAGTTCTCATGGGTCCTGAGTTTCATGACTCTCGAGCTGGCAATTTCCACCCCCTGTGGATTTCTATCGAGCTTCAAATGTGGGAAATAAGGGGGTAGATGCTCTTAGCGTAACTGCCCGTTTTTCAACGCCATCTTCGGGAATTTATTTAAGAAAATCTATAAGTTTCTACTATCTCACGTTTTGCTTGCATATTAAGGTGTGCTTGAAGTAATACTCAGAATTTTCTTGAGCTTTTTTGTGGCATACGTACATGGATATAGCCGGTGGCGTAAGCTTCTTCAAAAACATTCTTTTCCGTCGGGCGATGGTGTGGGAATTGTTATAGTCATTCAAATTGGAGAAACTAAGATTTAGTTTCATTAGGGTAAATCCGGGAGACGCGGTCGGGCCGGAGATTTCGTCGAGTCGCTATATTTCCGACTCTGTACGTAAAAATGCGTCAAAGTGCGGATCGATTCCTTCTCTCGAAGCCAAATAGTTGAATGAATAGCGTCATTACGTTTCCTTCTGTGTTTTTCTGGATTTACAGGCTTTAAAATGTCAATTGAGGTTATATTTAACCTTTTTTGTCAAACAGCGGTTGTACAGAATCGTATTTAAAATATACTTCTAACTTTATTTTTGTTTGGGATAATAAGATATTAGAGACATTCAGGGACAATGCAGCCAAAATATTTAGCCACATTAACTCTTCCTGTCAAAGCTAACGAAAAGACCATCTCTCGCTGCAGAAAGGAGAGATGGTCGAGTTATGATTTTTTTATTATTTTCGTTTATTTTTTATTTCTTATTATTATTCTGTTTATTTAGTTTATTTATTCACTTTTGTATTCATCTGCCTTGCTAATCGCCAGGAGGTAGTTCACTTTTCCTTGTATCTGTTCTTTACTTGTTTAGCTTAAACAAATTAAATATCTGTGAATCTCTACTTGTATTCACTCATAAATAATTTTGCTTTCTCCTTTGTTAATTTTCTATGAATAATTATGTGAGTGGTCTCTGCCAACGATGAAAACCATTTCTCCCGGCACCTCGGTAGAGGTGGTCAGATGTCATGACTTCAGATTTCAACCCAATTTACAGTAAATATCGACCAGTTTTTTTTAATCACCATAAAATTCTGAACATATAGGTTTATTCTGATAAAATAAGTGATTTCTATATTAGTTTTAATAACCATTTTATATTAGGTCGACCGCGTCTCCCGGATTTACCCTACTATTATTGCCGCTATTATATCGAGGTAGTTACACTAAACTACCCCCTTAACTTTAGAATTTAGAGGTCAGTTGTCACGTCGAGATCGCTCTTTCAATCTCAACGATTCCGCCTCCCTGCGTCCAGTGGCTCGAGGAACACGGTGCCTCCATCTCAACTAAAGATACCCTCCAGCTTTTCAATCCTCGGCTCTGTGCGAGCCTCCACCGATTTCGGCCCACCGAGAACACGGAGCACCCGTCCGTAATTACCAAGAACGACTACAAACTGGCGTCCATGAATACCGAGCCGGCGATCGCCCCAAGATTTCTGTCCAAACAGTGGAACGACCACGGTTTCCCAAACGCGTCCCGCGCTTTCGCCGGGCGTTTAGATAATTCATTATCGCGCGGATATCGCCGGTCTTGGTGCTAGGGCCACCGGAAACGCGTTCTCCAGAGGGGGTTGGGTGTCACGCGTAACCCGATTTTAGCAAACGCCCGCGAAACGCTTTGTATTAGCCCTGCACATATAGACACGCTCATTCCGCGCGACAGAAGTTTGATGGCAAAATATTTGTCGTTCAAACACCGGCCAGGTCCTGGAAGGTCCCCCCACGTTGCTCCTCGCGTAACGCGCGCGCGATCCCGGCGAATCTCTTCATCGAGCCGCGCGGAATTAAGCGCCGCGTACCCGCGACCTGCCCCAACGTCCAAGCTGTTGCCCCATTCTGTCTGGCATGGCTGTTTCGCGAAGCAACGTTCTCAGAGACACATATGTGGCTAGGCGTGGACTTGGGGGTTGAAAGAAAGGGTTGGCGCGGGTTTTTCGAGACGCCGAAATTGGTTCAGAGTAAGCCAAGCGATTAGAAGTGTCTAGCGTGACTGGCAGGGGGTCGTAATTAAATTACCTAAGGCTTAGGAAGGGGTTCGCGAATTTCTTACGTTTTCTTACAACGGGGAGGTAGTCAGGTAGCGTTTTACGTAATATTTCTTAACCTAATTTTCAAATCAGTGAATAGAAATTCTATTATTAATGTTCCAGAAAAGTAATTTTAGTTTATATTTCCCGAAACCGGGTTAAACGAATTATATAAACCTTTAAAAGAATTTTAATAAGTGAAAAAATTAAATGCAAAAAGTATTACGTAAGGAGGGGGTTGGAATATCAAATCTTACGAATTCTTGTACCGGGGGAGGGAGGGGGTAAGAATTCGCCAAAATTACCCTTGCGTAATTTAAGGACGGCCCCTATTTTGGGGAAAAGTAACTTTAGTAGCTATAAATTTACTTTAAGAAAAGTAACTTTAGCAGCTGTAAATTTCCCGAAACCGAATTAAATGAATTATATGAACCTTCTAGAAGAATTTTACTAACTGAAAAAATGCATTGTAAAAAATATTACGCAACGACGGGGGAGGGAATTCTTTTCCTAGGGGAGGCAGATGGTGGAAAATCGCAAAAATCACCCTTACGTAATTTGCATCGCGACTTGTTTGGTAACTGGATTGCTTTCAATGAAACAGCGTCAGTTTAGAAGGGATTTTGAATTATTGCATCGCGGAGCCAGCGCAGTTCTCCTGTAATTGCATTCGGAATGTATCAGAAGTTTACCAGCGCACGGATTACATCAACGACACAGCGCACGCACACAGACCGATCGTTACCGCGGAACTGTAGCCTTAGCTGCAGCAACGTTTGCACACTCGTCGGCTCGCAGTTTGTTGGGTGCATGCGACTTGTTAAATTGTCACGAACACGTCAGAACGTTAAACACCGTTGTAACAGTTACAGAACCCCCCCATCTGGCCGGGCAAACAGCGCCGTTGTTCCGTCGGCGTTTATTGCCACTGCACGCGTGTTCCCGTCAAAGCAACCGTTCCGACAATGTTCCCAAATCGTCGTTAAGACGCGACGCGTCGAATATTACAGCGTGACAGTAATTACTGCTCCGACAGAACCGATCGCCGAGACTCCCAGCCCCTCTGTTCCCGCGCCGGGCCAGCCGACCCTCGACGATCGTTCTTCAAACGATTCGGACGCGGGGCAAACTCCCGATCACGATCTAGAACACGCGTATCCTCGAAGATACAAGGGGGCAAGAATCGTTCCCCGTGCGACCACGGGTCCCAGAAATCGATTCTCACCTAGCCGCGGTGCCTCGCCCGGAGAAATAGATCGTCTAACCCGGCGCGGAGGTTCAGCGTATTTGCCGTGCGAATTATTTCCACGAGTTAGCGTCGGCCAATGGGGACGACGGCGAGGGCGATCGACGACGCCTCGCGACTCGGTTCCTCGGCTCACGCTAAACGCTCGTAATGAGTGATTATCTTGGTTAGCCTGGTTAACACGTGGTGCCAAGGTAGCGGCGAGTGTGCACCGTTTATTTGCTCTGCGCGACACGTGCCTGGCCGCTGACACCTCGCACTTGCGTAATTCCGTGTACTCGACCGATCTAACGGTTCCTGGGTCTTCATCGGGGCCGGTTGGATCGATCATTTTCTCGCGTAGCCTGCCCGGTTCGAAGGAGGCAGACGCCGGTAGAGATGGACCTGAGGGTGCCACGGGTGCAACCCGAAGGGCCACCGACGCCAGGACCGCGCTGGAACACGCGCGATTCGTCGCATGCAGCCTCGTGTTCGCATATGGCCGCGGAAGGTCGAGTGTGACGTGGTCTCCACTCCCGGCTGCGCAAATATTGATCGAGGTGTCGCCGTGACGAAAAATTCCACCGAACGGGAATACAATGTCCCCAGCGTCGTGGAAGATGGCGCGGGACGGGAGGCTGTGGCCCGAGGTATCTGTTCGTTCCGTCGAGCGCTGGCGAGTTACCGGGACGTGGCACGAACTGGACGCTAGAATAATTAACCGGATTCGATACTTTAAGGGGTGGTATTAGGGACGCCTCAATTTTGTAGATGGATTCAGCTGGCAATCGCGAAGCAGACGCTGGGTCGAGTGGAACTCAGGAGTGGATGTGGAATTTGGCGACACAACCGCGGCAACATAATGAACTCTTAAGTTGGCAAGTCAACCACGTCGGAGTTGTAACCCGCGGCAACGCCGACTATCGATCGTGTACATTACGATTTGCTGCTAAGCAAAGGGCAAACTGCTGGTTCGACGTAATTCAACGTGAACCGTGGAATATTGGAGCAGCAACTTTGTATCGATATTCCCCCGGCGAGGCGTATCGAATTAATAGTTTGAGCGTACGCCGCGAATCGAAGCCTCCGCGAAACAGGCCGAACGATCGCCGCGTTTTCTTCGGCAACTATCGTCAGATTCGTTCGCTAGTAATCTTGCTTAAACAAGTGAAAAGCATCGGTGCTCCCTGGCGCAGGAACACCCAAACTCGAGCTTTGAAGAGAGAGAGAGAGAGACCAGCAGAAGTCGATTAAATGGAACCTCTTAGCCTACATGAAATTCACACAAAGGTGGGTCAATCGATCGATCTCCACTGGTCATGGAAATATCGATAAACAGATAATTGGATCGGGGGGGGGGGGGGGGGGTAATATTCCACGATAGCCCGTAACCCGATACGCTGCCAGTAAAGCGAAAGGGGGCGAGACTTGCACGCCATTTCAATTACTGGGGGAAATTAGAAGCCATTCCATTCTCATTACCCGAAAACCAAAGCAAACCGTCGAAAAGGTTACCTCGATACTGCTTCCCCTCGTAAGCCAAGGCAAGCTTCCTAGGCCGCATTCATTTTATCGCGGCATCTCGGGTATTAAACAATCAAATTAACCAGCAAATCCGCTTTCCAGGAGCTGGCAAGCCGGAGAACAGGTGGCGAGCGCGCTGCATGGGGTAAAGCGCACGTCAAACCACCCCCGTGGTAAACCCCGTGCGCAACACCAGACACCATGGGGCCACAGCTGGGCGCCGTGTATAACTGCTTAGATCCCCCACAAACCCTCCCCCCCCCTCTCCCCCTCCCCCTGGCTGGGCACCACTTCACGCTCCTTCTTCGTCTGGCTCGAAAAAGGACACGCGCCCCGTCGCTGCCGCTCGAGGATTCAGGGGTGAGTTCGTTTGTTCCGATAGTGCTTGGCGGTCTCGAGATCTCCGCGCGGTTATTGGTCACGGGGATAGCTCCGACTACGTGATTTCTAATTAATTTTTCATTCCCCGCCCGCTCTGGCTCCCCATAGATACTGTGGCTTTTGCCGCGGCGGGGTGGATTAGCGGTGGATCGTTTCTAATGATGTATCAAGACATTAGCGACTGGTGCCCGATTAGGGGATGGTAAGGTGTGTAATGCGTTTATTGTTAGTGACTCGATGTCGGATTAAGGGGGAACACCACTGTGACGGCCGGGAAAATAAGACTTTTTAAGAATCTTCTTCTTTTTTCGGGAAGAATTTACAAAAACGAAAACTACACTCGTATAGTTTATGAAGAAAAAAAATTTGATTTGATTTCAGAGTTACACGTACATAGTTCATGCTGTCCATAGTTCCATAGATTATAGTTTATAAATTTATGCATGTTTTTATAATCTCTTTGGATACCGTAAACTGGGGTGAATTTGCCCGTCCGGGGTGACATTGCCCACTTTTCGGAAAGACTTTATTTTATTTTATTGTAAAGTAATTAGAACATATCGTGTTTTGTAATCGATAGCGATAAGTTCTCCAAGGTCTAACGAAAAAAAATTAGCGAATTCAATCATATGGTAATTTTTCAGTCAGAGTAAAAAAGTGGGCAATGTCACCCCGGCGGGCAAAGTCACCCCAGTTTACGGTATTCTACTAATGGTAGTTAATGAAATTTTTATACGAAATCTAAATTATTGCTGAAAAAATTGTTAAAAAGGCTTGTTTTTCCGGCCGCCACAATGATGTTACCACTTAAAACTCTACATTTTCTTCGGTTATAAAGATGAACAAATGACATTAGTATTATCAGTATCTGTACCGTCGAAAGGGGATCGATTGCAATAGGTTCTCATGTCACTTGAGAAATCATGGCAGGCGAAAAAGAACGTGATTTTCGAGAATTTTTTGTGGAAAATCTGATGTATTTTTTATGCAACTATTTGCTTATTTTAAAAGTACATATATTCAGCAACTCTCGATGATTTTGTTTTAGAAAAATATTAAAAATTGAACGAATAGCAGCCACTCTCCCGGAAGCTATTTTTTTAGCGGAGAGCACGACTTCTCCGAGCTGGATCATCTGAAATCGAAAAGTGAAGAAGATTCTGTTAGTATAAGAGTTTATCTGGTACTTCAACGAAGGATTTCTGTTTTCGATGAAAACTCTATTTTCTATTTACGAAAAACGAACAATTCAGGCAGCGAAAAATCATGATTTTGCGTTAAACGGTCGGCTTTTTGTATCAAATCATTTCTTTTAAAATCCTTCGTTTACGCGCCAGATAAACTCATATAATTAACAGAGTATTCTTCGCTTTCTGATTTCAGATGATCCGGCTCGGAGAAATCGCGCAGCGCCTTTCTAAAAACAGCTTCCGCCAGAGTAGCTGTTAATCGTTCATTTTTTAATATTATCCTGTTACAAAATTATCGAGGGTTGCTGAATATATCTAAAATAAAAAAATAATTGAAAAAACATACACCACATTTTTCACAAAAAATTCCCGAAAATCACGTTCTTTTTCGCCTGCCAACTAGGCATGACCCCTTAAGAATGATATTGTTCGTTCGATATCGATATTTTCACTGCGACCAAACAGATCAGAACGATCCACAACATCACTGGCAAGTGCACTTTTCCTCGCCCATAATCATCCCGTAGCCACGCGACAGTAGAGTCCCGCCAAACAGTTTCACAGCGTGCGCAACACTTGTCAGGCCTTAGAGCGATAATTCGCCAAGAATATCGGAACTATAGCAACAATTAGCTACCCAAAACACCCTCTATTTATACACCTCGTCTCGCAGCGTGAAACGACAGCGTGTCGCGCACAGACACGCGAATAACTCCGGCATTTATCGTTGTATACATTGCATATATTTACTCGGGCCTCCAGCCAGCTTTCGCGTAGCCGTTCCTGTTGATTCAAAATATCGTAGCCATTTATCCCGCAATCGTCGGCGAGCGATTAGAAATAATGAAGACCCGGCATAGTGCCCCCGCCTCCCCGGCTGATTTACCCGACATTTGCCCGGGCAAATATTCTTTTAATATTTAAAGATCCTCCCGTATAACCATTTCGCGCAAATACACCGACGTAATGTAAATATGTACAAAATATACATTCGCCGGTGTGTATAAATACGAGGGGCTCTACAGTCTACACACTCTCGGGGTAGGGAAAGTGGGCGCCGGGCAATGGGCCACGGATTCCTCTTACCTATTTCACGGACACCTCGTCCAGATATCCATTTCCCCGAATAAAAACGCGATATCTTCACACTGAGTTACCCAGGGGGGTGGGGGATTTCTTCTCGACGGTAAAATTCAGGTGAAACTGGAAGACAAGCGAACTGGCTATCAAGGAATCCGAGATAGTATCAGATATAGCCGGTAGTTTCTCATCCAAGAGGAAATAATGAATGGTGGGTTGGAGATCGTTGGTTGAGGCGGCGTTAAGCGACAGAAGCCATCGGGATCCGCCGTTGATTGCGGGCTCGCAAATTCGAAGCGAAACCGTTGCGATAACGAATCCCCGACAGGGGTGGGGGATGGTGTCGAGTGGCGCGTGTTAAGCGCATTAGCGCGACATCGTCGATAAATCAGACAATTAGCGGCCATAAGCGCATCGTAAATCGGAATTATCAGAATCGGCTAATGCATTTTGATGCTGCTTGTTTGCTTGGTAACGCGTTGCGGCCGTCCAGCATATATGTTTACCAGTCTTACGATCTCTGGAACGTCACCTGTTTGTTTTGTCAACTAGGAGAGCCCGGCCGCCTCGGCGTGCCCCGGGGCGTTTATAATCAAGTCCAAGTAAAACGCGTGCCTCGGCCGTTTATTTCTCGGGGCGGGGCCCTCGCTGGCCGATTCCGGCGGAAACGAGTGCTCGGAAGGACGGGCGCGATGCTCTATCTGCGCGGATTATTTGGATTCGATCGCGATCGAGGGGAAGACAGTATCGTTAGTGACGGAGGGTCGCGGGGGAGTTGGTTCGTTTGAAAATATACCGCAATGCTGATCGACGCGAGGCTTTTCCGGGTAAATCCGGGAGACGCGGTCGACCTAATATAAAATGGCTATTAAAACTAATATAGAAATTACTTATTTTATCAGGACAAACCTATATGTTCGGAATTTTATGGTGATTCAGGAAAACTGGTCGATATTTGCTTTGAGACAATATTTACTGTAAATCGGGATGAAAACTGAAGTCACGACATCTGACCACCTCTCCCGAGGTGCCGGGAGAAATGGTTTCCGTCGTTGGCAGAGACCACTCACATAATAATTCGTGGAAAATTAACAAAGGATAAAGCAAAATTATTTATGAGTGAATACAAGTAGAGATTCATTGGTATTTAATTTGTTTATGTTAAACAAGTAAAAAACACATGAAAGAAAAAGTCAACTACCTACTGGCGATTAGCAAGGCAAAAGAATACAAGAGCGAATAAATAAACTAAATAAACAAAAATAATAATAAAATAATAATAAGAAATAAAAAATAAACGAAAATAATTAAAAAATCATAACTCGACCATCTCTCCTTTCTGCAGCGAGAGATGGTCTTCTCGTTAGCTTTGAGAGGAATATCTCTACTGTCTTATTATCCCAAACATTAAACGAAAATAAACTTAGAAGTATATTTTAAATACGATTCTGTACAACCGCTGTTTGACAAAAGAGGTTAAATGTAACCTCAATTTACGTTTTAAAGCCTATAAATCCAGAAAAACACAGAAGGAAACGAAACGACGCTATTCATTCAACTGTTTGGCTTCTAGAGAAGGAATCGGTCCGCACTTTAACGCATTTTTACGTACAGAGCCTGAAATATAGCGACTCGACCAACTCTCCGGCCCGACCGCGTCTCCCGGATTTACCCTATGTCACTGTACGTCAGGAGATTCCGCGGCAAGAGAGTGGGGGTGTAATTAGCTAGTCTGCTGGAACGGGGGCTCGGCATTCTCTTTCACAATGAGACTTGCTTCCCGGCGAACGTTCTTCCTCGATCCGGCGAGTGCCCTCGAGGAAACAGTGATCCAACGCTGGATCCCCGAGGCGTTTCTAGAAACCGGGGCAACAGAGTCGATCGCCGACCCTCCGAGTGACGCGCACGAGCAGAGTGCATGGGAAATTATGAGAGTGACGCCGCTCGCGGGGGATGCGCCCGTCGCTCCGGGGAATTGGCAAGCACGGAGACCGTCGATGGACTTAGAAGTATCATCGAGAGCTAGTTTACATCGGCCGATATCGTGCTCGCGATTAACTTCTCCGCTGCTCAAAGGCGATTGCTTTTTAAACAAGTAGACCCCACGATTGCTCGTGGGAAATTCTCTGCCCCGTACCCAATTACGCGTCTGATCAACGTCGAGTGGACTCCTCTCGAGAAATCTGGCTAGCAGCACGTGACAGATTTCAATTTCTCGCACCCCCAAGAGGAATTCATCTTAAACCACTCCGGCGATCGTAATTATTCAAACGACATCGTGTCCCAAGTTTCATTAAATCTTGAAAGCCTCCGATGTTGGTACACCCGCGACAATCCACATCAGTGGCGCAAGCTGTGGGGAGAATAGGGCCCTGGCACCCCCAAAGAAGGATGGAAAAGAAAAATCCAAATTTTTTTCCTTTGAAAAAAAGAAAAGAGAACTGGAGTTTGTTCTTTAAATCAATTTTTATATTCACCTAACGAATTTTATTCAATTTGTATTGGAAACATTTTTATCCCTTCGACTCAGCTCCCCGAAGATTAAATCTCGAGTGCGCCACTGGTCCACGTACGTGTGCGTTAAAGATTTCTAGGATTCGTCTACTTTCGACCATTCGAAAGGAGAAAAGTTCTGCGTGGATTGGAAACTTCCAAGGGGGCAGGCTCTCCCCATTGCTAAAACGGCGAGTTAACCGATCTTCCAGGTTTAAACGACTCAGCCAAACGATCCACTGGTTCGCTCTCACCGACGGCAATCCCCCTGCGAATTCACGTGGTCCACGTGTGCCCACGAGGCGCGCACGATTCGGGACGCCGCTTGGTCCGCCGTCGAGCTGGAGGAAAGGAGACGGACGGGGGTGCAGGTTAGCCCCTGGACCAACGGGGTGGTTCAGGAGGAGCCGCTCCGAATGTTTTGACAGGGGGGGGGGGGGAGGCGGGCGCACGTGGCGCGTAGCTGTTTGTAAAACATCGCCAGCTCCTTTATCGCGGCGATATTAACCGGCAGCCCTGCCACGCGACCTGCCATTGTCCGCATTGTTGCGGCTCGAGAGAGCATCGATACGGCATTGTTCCCGGGGCGAGACACGACGCCGTGATTTTCTTTCCCCGCTCGCGATAATCTAATTGAAATTAATTCCTCTCCGCCCTGGCTGGGAAGAGGAGCCGAGATTCTGTCGGCTGGCAAATCCTGGTACGGCTTGCGAGGATGATACAGCGGCGCGTAGGTTCGGAAAGAATTCTTGGGATACTCCATGCTTTTAATCGAAGAATCCAAACATTGGGTGCTTAGTCTAGGGTAGAGTGGGGCTGAAAATCCCGTTCTTCATATAATCCTATGTAAAATTCGGTAATAACAATCTAGAGATATACGGTGTTGTTTTGGATAAACTACAAGTATTATGCTGTAATCTTACAAAGTTGTTGGTTAATAGTGTTTTTTTTTAGGTTGAGTTATATCACAAAATGTGTGTCAATAAATATCTTCTAATAAGTTTTTAATATCTTCGAACCAGCTTTACGTGTACTATAAAACAAAATAAGTAAAAAACTCTTTTGAAATCAACAAATACTTATTAAACGACTTTTTTGCATACAATATTGAAAGAAATACTACGGCAACCTTTTTTTAACCAAAAGAACGAAAATGCAGGACATAAATTCGGCTTGAGCAAAGAATCGCAGAAAATCTGGACTCAATATAAAGATATAATTCTCTTTTCAGCACTACGGCCTTATTTCTAAAACTTAAATTATATTAATATAAAAAAAAACAGGAAAAAAGTTAGATAATTTATGAATTTTCTAATTGGTTTGCTTCAACAAAGATAACCACTCTTTGTACCATTTTAACATGATTTCTTTAATCAAAAATCATGTTAAAATGGTACAAAGAGTGGTTATCTTTAATCAAAAATAAAAATATAAGTAAGGGACTTTTTGCCCCAATGGTAACTCTACAGCTTCGCCGATATATAGGTTCGAAAATATTATCATTCAAAACTAAACAATGTCACGTACACATTAGTAAAGGAACATACAATATTAAGGGGGAACACCACTGTGACGGCCGGAAAAGTAAGCCATTTTTAAGAATTTTATTCAGGACTAATTTACAGTTTTCATCGCAAACATGTATTACCTACCTTAGTACGCTGTCTTAAGAGATTATACAAAAAAAATAAATTGAGCAACATCCATAAAATTGAATATACTAATTAATCTTCTAGACCCCTCCACTCAAGCTGGTCGAATCTGTAACTATGGAACAGCAGGTCCGAAATCAAATTTCATTTTTTTTATATAAACTACACGAGTGTAGTTTCCGTTGTGCTTACGGATTTTTTTTATTAAAAACAAACTTTTTAAAATACACTCGAAAAACTGTCCATCTTATTCGCGGTTTTTTGAAACGTTTCTTCTAAAGCGCACCATTTTTACAAAAATAATTTGTTCAAGAAATCGGTACGCACACCGGAAACTACGCTCATATAGTTTATAAAAAAAAATGAAATTTGATTTCGGACCTGCTGTTCCATAGTTACAGATTCGACCAGTTCGCGTGGAGGAGTCTAGAAGATTAATTAATACATTCAAAATGGATGTTGCTCTATTAATATTTTTGTATAGTCTCTTAAGACAGCGTACTAAATGTAGATAAAAAAAATTTTCGATGAAAACTGTAAATTATGTCTGAAAAAAATTCTTAAAAATGGCTTACTTTTCCGGCCGTCACAGTGTTGTTCCCCCTTAACGTATCCACCTTATAAAACTGGCAACTCTGCAGTGCTCCCCATTACCCTTGCCATGAACATAGTTATTGTTTACGAATGGAGATTTTGCATTCGGGACCTTTTACCCGCCGGACTTTTAGCCCCACTCCACCCTACTCGCTCTCGAGGTCGAAGAAAGAATTCAACTAAAAGATTATGACCGCTGCATCGTATCGCGTGCAGAAATTCTCGAAATACAGTCCTTCCTCCGTATTTACAGTTCCCTTTGAAAACAACAGCCAGCATCGGGACCCGAGCAAAAAATCCAATCCCGCGAGCAGAGGAAGCTGTTATCGAGTCTTTGTATTTACAGATTAGAAGCTATATTTTCCACGCCCGCAGGGGGGGGGGGAGGGGGGCGGCCGTTTACCCGGCCGGCTTCCTGTGTCGGGATAATATTAACACAGTCGATTTACCGATCGCTGAAAAATCGCGTTCTACGACGCTCCTAATGGAGGGCGACGGGGCGCGCGTATCCCGTTCGGCGCAAACAAAAATTCCGTCCCGGTTATTGGGGTTTCGCAAATCGCGGATCCACCTGCTCCCGGGGCTGCCGATACTGTTTGCCCTGCCTATTGACGAATCTTTGCTGGTGCACGCGCGAGAACATCTTATTCCTGCTTGGGTAAGAGCAACGGGCGAGCGTGCACGGCGTACGAGCGGTACGATACTAAAACGAGACGGTGCAAACACCGGCGATATTATCGGGCGTCCACCGATCCGATCTGGAGACGATAGTGTTGCTCGCCCCGATGGAAACAGATGAAGGCAAACAGTCGGCTTTTTTGCGTCTACCGTTCGCCGGCGCGGAAAGTTCCCCTGCCACTTCCCGGGGAAGAAGTTGGAAGTTGGAGCGCGGCTTGCTTCAGACACTCCGCTCTATTCATGACCCGGCGATCAGCATTCTGGTGGGTTCAATAGGGAGCGGAGGGGGGGGGGGAGAAGGTTCGCACCGTTCGGAGATACGGAGGATTAATGAGTTGTTCGAATGAAATAGAATAGATAAACGTTTAATCGAACGTGGGTCGTTAAACATTGTCGAGGCTGCCTCGTGCCGTTCTAGGGTAATTAATACGAAGCTCGATCAAACGGTGTACTATCGGGCGGAGGGGGAAGGGGAAGGCCGGGGGATGGAGGAGGAAGAGAGGGAGAAAGAGAGAGAGAAAGGGAGACTTATCGTTGACCAGGCGGAAGTTCGTTAATAATTCGGCCCCGCGCGCTTTCCTCGCAGCGAAGTCTTTTTGAAGCCGGGCCCAGACTCGTCGAAGCTCCGCTGGTCTTGGCGAAGAGGGCTGGAGGGCGGGAGGGGGAGGGCTGGTTGCAGCGCATGCCACGGGGGTTGAAGTCTGTTTGCTCATGAAATATGCAGGCATGCGCCCTCCATAACTGCTCGAAAGCACTGAAACTTGCGTGCAGCCGGGCCGGGCCGCGGGATTTTCTGCCCCCTTCTCGAACGTTTACAAGAGCGGCGCGTTTAGGTGGATGGAACACGCGTTCTTATCGAAGGGAATCGACTTACAGGCGGCTGAAGATAGTAGCGCACGCAGTACACCGTTATTTCATTGGGGCCTACAGTGAAACGCAATGGAAGAAGGGAATATTCTCTGCAGAATAGTTCCAGCCGAGTTTCAAAAAACAAAATAAGATGTAGCCTCGGCTCGACCAAGCAGAGATTCGTTTAATCTTCAAAGGCGTGGCCTCGCAAAGGATTAGACGAGCTTCCCGCCGGAAACTACGTACGTATTCAAAAGGGTGTCCTGCTTTGAAATCGCAATGTCCTGCGGAGGTGGTTAAGTGCGAGGCGAGTGCAGAGGGTGGGCAGCTCGCGCGAGGCTGACTTTTTCAGTCCCAGTGTCAACCCTCCCGGTTGTTTCGCCCCGCGACTCGCCTGACTCTCCTTGTACACATTGCCGATCCCGTAACGCGACCCTCTCGAGCGTTTCGACACGCCCGACTCGAACAATCCTGCGCCCATCTTTCGCGGCGTCGCTCGTCCTCCTTAATATTTATCGCTCGGCAAAGCTGAATATTCTCGCGAGCACTCGCATTATCAGAACCAATAATGGCACTTGGCGGAGTCCAAATTTACCATCGGATCCTATCGCCATCCGTGCCCATAAATCCTTGACCCCATTTCCCTTTTCTATTCTTCGCTATCCCAGTTGCGAGGCGCTTCTGCACCCTCGAGCCTGCTGCCGGATCGTCCACCGTGATACGTTCGATTAAGACGCGAATCAGAGCTGGCAGAGCCGGAAGCGCGTAATGGCCTGCAACCTGTCCGGGTATAATAGCGTGCAGCCAGGCACGGTGGCCGAATAAAACGGCTTTTTATACGCGATCCCTATCGCTGGCTCGATTCTCGAGGCGGGTTAATTGCGATAACCCGTGGTTAGGCGGCCACGGGGCGCGAGGGGGTGGCGACATATGCTCTCCGCGGGGTTAAATAATCATCGGTAGCTCGGAGTGCGCGCCTCGACGTGACGAGCTTTCGTGCGGCTCGACGACTCGTAAAAACGCTTGACACGCTACGCCCGCGTAACTCCGTCACGATACAAAACTGTTTTGCCATATGTCTCGCTAGTGCTGCCTGCGATCGAGTTAAAACGCAACGGTGACACGAGCCTCTTGTAAGGGTAAGTCAGGGTGAGATGGTCATACGAAAGAGACGGGCGGTGACAGTATTTTTTAGAAGGAAGAAAGAAGAAAGTGTTATAGACAAGCAATATCCTTAGTTGAAACTGTTAGAATAGAACGTTTTTAAAGGTTTGTAAATCCACTGTGAAATTTAAGCTAGTGCTTCAAAATGTTCGATCAATATTTTGGCCAGCTTGCTTGTGTTATTTATGCTGAATATTTTTCATTCTCAATATGTATTTTCGATGGTGCATTGTTTACAGTGTGTTTAAGCTTAAAGTATTCGAGGTTACGTTTGGTAGTCTAACAAGGGGACCTTCAGATTTGGCAATTTCAGAAAATGTTGATATTTAGTGTACGCGAAGGTCTTCACTCGGATATTAGTTTCTCAAAGCTGTAAGACGCGCTTTTCAGCCAAATTCGAGAAAATCGACTTTGAAAATGTCTGAATTCCCTTGTATACGGGCTGTTGCTCTACCTATGGTCAATATTATAGGGGGTGATTATAAGGTAAATGTCCCCATTAGCGACCGTTTAAGAGTGCGACTGGTTCGAAATATTAATTTTTTTAAAAATATAGGACAATGTTTGAATAAAGTATGGATCATTATATTTTTTTAAGTCTCTAGTTTCTTAATCAAATTGATTTTAGAGTGATATTTGACTATTTATACAATAATTATGGTGAAAGTTATATTGGACCTGATGTCCCCTTTATTGACCAACTTACAATTTATCGATTCTCTGCTACAATAATGAAAGAAAGTGAATATTTTCTCATTATTTTATAATTCTGTATATATTTCCAGTTAATTTGAGTAACTCACTGCATGGATCCATGTATTTTTATTGTAAAATTTGCCAGTTTAATGATATCTGTAGTATAACCTCACTTTGTTAGAGTCTGTAAAATTTACATGTGAATTTACTTAAAAATGAATGTACAGCTGCATAAATAACGTGTGCAACTATAAACGAAATACCTCTAATAATAATTTCTGAACTTTCTGGTTGATATTTTGCTTTCTGTGTTGCAATAAACAATATAAGTGAATAATTGGTCACTAATGGGGACGCGGTCAGTAATGGGGACATTTACCTTACAGGCGAAAATAAAACGAAAATCGAGAGTGACGAAATTGCGGTAAAGCCTTCGTTTTCGAGAAAATCGACTTTGAATTTCACCCAAAATACGCGTGCATCGTAGGTGCGTGCCTCTCAAGCTCAAGGGAACTCAGAATTTTTCAAAGTCGATTTCCTCGAATTTGGCTGAAAAGCGCGTCTTACAGCTTTGAGAAATTAATATCCGAGTGAAAACCTTCGCGTACACTAAGTATCAACATTTTCTGAACTTGCCAAACCTGAAGGTCCCCTTGTAAGCGAAAGGGGAATGGCTATCTTACCAGGGCTTTAAGGGAAAGATGGTGAATCGTTGTCCAGGAGAGCTGGCCATAGCTGTATTTCATGTAATTTCAGATATTTTGCTGAAATTCGGAGAAAATTATTTCGAAACCAAAAAAAAAAAGAAGATTGGCTAAGATGTAAGTCGCGTGGTCATTGGGCCCATGAAAATTGCACAGAGTTTGACACTGTGTGTCGTACATGCGGATTAGAAGACTCGCAGCAAGAGCCCAAAGAAGTTTTGAGCGGGCAAAAACGAAGGTGGACGAAAACTAGAAAGAATCTGAGATAAACAGTTAGAGACCGCAACTTGTTAGCCTGAAAGGTACATATAGCCATCTTTCCCGGACATTAAGGGATATATGGGCAATGACACTTGTTTTCATTTGTAAAATTTGTATATTAAATAATAATTCTTCGTTTATTGATATTAACGGACATGTAGACAAGAGATTGAAGTTTTGTTCTACGTCATTTCAAATAGGTTGGCTGTAGCAGACTCTAAACGAAACTATGACCGTCTCCCCCTGACTTACCCTATGTACCATCAAGTCTGAATCGTCGAAATTAAATCTGTGTTTCAATCATCAAATGGTTAGTTAATTATTACCATGCTCCGTGGATACTGAAAGGAGAGATCGAAGATTGAAAGATAAAATGTCTGAGCGGCTATTTAGAATATTCAGAACAGAACGGAGAGGAATTGAACCGCGTAGTGTTTCACCGAGATCGTTTGTCGGCATCGGGAACGCGCTTGCCTCGCGCGCCGCCATTAGGTACTCCGATGCGGGACAAATCGTTAATTTTGCAGTGTGTTCCGCGATTTGCGCCAGCCGGCCGTTCACTCGCCAAAAGACTCGGTCGAATCGGTACGAGCTGCTCCGTGTTAACTGTAGCAACGGCTTTTTGAAAGATACAGTGCACTTGCTAGGCAAATCACGATACTTCGGCGCTGCTAATAGCGTCGCAAGTCTAAAGTAGAAATCTTCTCCCCTACTATCGTATTTTCCTGATTCCTTCCGATCCAGGCATTGCCCTTCTCCTCGGAATGAAATCCACGCGGAAACTCCCAGCGTCTGAAACCTTTTTCTCCAAACATCCTGTATAATTTAATTGAAACGTTGAATCGACGAATTTCCTCTGCTCTCGTTGGACGCTCTGCTCGAAGAACGCGTGCTTCCTCTTCGAGTTGCCCAAGTCGCGGATGGAAGGCTGAGAGATCCGCGAGATTCGAGGGCCAAGTAATTACTTGTACCTAATTACACGGGCTCGCGATCGATTCCTCGGGCGAGTAATGAATTTTTTACGACGCACCGCCGAAGATGATCCGTCCGATCCTTCATCCTCGGACGACGAGGCCCGTGTCCGATCGACTAAGGCATCAGGCCGAATCGAAACGACTCACGTTCAACCCTCGACACGCCATTCTGACAGAAGAATGCCTATCGCGATCCATAGTTGTGTTCCTCTGCTCTGAAAAAAAAAAGAAATAGATCTAGATCTCTGGCTCGATCCCCGATCGCAAGAGGACTGTATATAAATCGTGATCTATCAAGAAAAGCTAAAGAAGCAGTCTCCCATCAGCTTCAAACATCTGCGAATTCCTTTTCGCAAGCTTGCACTCCCCCCCATCTCGCGCAGAGCAGAATCGACTAATCGCGGGGCTAATGGACATCGATATCCGGAAAAAAACGATGTCCGTGAAAAGAAGCGTGGCCCCCGGAGGGCTCTAATCAGATTCCGTGAACCTGGTAACACCGACGGACTGCTTAATTAATTGTATCAACTGCTGCCGGGCCAACGAGGTGGACATGATTTGACTAACGAGGCAAATTCTTAAATTAACGAAGAAGCCGTCCCTCCCTCCGAACTTCAACCTCGCCCCCTAGGTCTCGCTGCTATCAGACGTTCCTCTTCGTCCGCCGTCGCTGGTCGATCGCTTCTTTTCCTTCGATTATTTCGCGAGAATTCGTTCAGCCGGACTGATTCGCTTCTTAATTTCCCATTATCCCGTGGAGCCTGCCGGGAGCTGAGCTCACAGTAATCTTCGAGATCGCCCGTTCGATTGGTATTATCGTTTTTAATCGTCCTCGGCGTCGAATTCACTTCGGTGCTCGAGGAACGTGGCGGGCCAGTCTCGTTTATCGTTCTCGCTCCAACTGTTCTATTACACAATCGACGCTTTCGTTCTCTAGCGCGATTTCGAAGGAGGTTCCGTCCCGTAAATCGAGAGTGATAAAAGTCGCGGGATCGGATAGCCGCTGGCATTATTCTGGTAACAACGATTCTATTCTTACGAAAGCCGCGCGGAACACAACGATCTATACGCCGGCAACAGAGACGGGAAGAAGAATAAGAAAAAAAGACCGAAGCGTACACTTTATCGGGTATGCAAACAGAGCTGTTTCTAAGCGGCAAAATTATGGCGGACGGCGGGTGTAGCGGTTCTTGAACGGGCCAGAGAGCCTTAAACAGAGTTGTAAATTAATGGCGGCAGAGGAGGGACGCGAGGCACCGCGGTGCCCGCTATTAATCACGAGCAACTTAATTACAGTCACGCGCTGATGCGTCATTGTTCTACCTAACAGTCCTAACATTTCTCGCGCCTATATCTCGATAAAAAAAAGAAGGCACGTGAAATTGCGAGTTTTATACTCGATACTCCGCGGATTATATTCCGTCGGATTATAGGAGGAATATAGGAACTCCACTGTCCACTACTTTTGCAATCTTTCACAGACATTCGTGTAACAATTGGTCCCTAGTTTTCTTAATACATCTTTCGGTGCCATTACGGGGCCATTCTTCATACCATTCCGCATTTATATCGCGTCCTTCGTGGTCTAGTAAAATTTTCATTGATTAATTACTGGCTTTGGCGACTTTCTCCGACAGGATAAATGTCCTGGCCACCTTTCCTTGCAAACTGCAGTCAGAGGAACGATCTACCTTTTAATTTTTATTCGATTAAAAAATTACTTCGTTTCATTCGCAATTCTTATTCGAGATCATTCGAATTGAAATTTATTCGAATTTATTTGTGCCCCTCTCTATCTCTTTCCATTCTTTTTTTTTTCCACCACGAATGCCTGGCACGAATGCTCCTTCCCGACGTGTATCTTATCGCCGGCGGAACGTAGTCCGCCGTTATCAGCCAATGTATTTATGGGGTGGGATATGAACCTGGAGATTGGATAGATATCGCCGGTAAAGGCTGGTACATTTAGTAACGAGTGCACATGCTCGGGCTAGCCTGTGTGGGTGTGCGTGTTTGTACGTGGAATCCAGGGACAGGCGGAATTTTATTACCAGTTTCGCCGCGGCACGGTTAACTTTTACACAGCCGCTTTAACGCCGACTGATTACCGGAGGCGAAAGTCTCCTTCGATGAGACCTCGGATTCTGTGGCTTCGAAGCTGCAGCTGCAGTTGATTCGCAGTATATTTCTGTAAATTATAGAATATATAAATAACCTACAAATACTACACTATTCGTTATCTCTTCCTTGCTCCCTAATTCTAGTTTTAGTTTAATTTTTGTTGTTGTAATTACGGTTCGGCTGCTCACAGTAGTGTACCTCGCCACTTACTTCGATCTGCTTTAATGTATTACCACTTAGTTCTTTTCTTTGTACATTTACTGAGTAATAAAAACGAGTAATAATAATAATAATACAGAGAATGCACGAAGCAGGAAAAATAGAAAACCGGGGTATACTTGAAACAATTAATTGCTGCATTTGGAATCCAATTTGGGGAAGTCAAATATTATTATTAGAGGTATTACAAGCTCGATTTCGCGTTTGCAATGTGCATTGACGATATTCTTCTTTTATTAAGTTCCCTACCAGCAACGTTTATTCCTTTTCCGCGGCAGTCTGTCGAGCGACGACGCCGCTCGACGCTAGCTGGAAATGTGGAACGAAACGCGACGCGACACGTCCGATCTATTTAAACAATCGCTGGCGATGCCTTCGGGATCGAATTCGACGGAATCGCGTGTCGACGACGAGCTGGCCAGGTTTGCACAAGTGTTCGGTGCCTGGTTAATTGGCCCCTCCCCCGCCCCCGTCTTCGAGTGCACGCTAATAAATTTGATTTCGTCAGTGTTCGACGGGAACCGATGCCTTTCAATCTGCCACGACGGCGATCTGAATCGGAAGGGCACCGTCACCTCTCCAGAGGATTTTACTCCTCGTCTGACTCGTCGCGGTCTAATTCTACTTCTTCCATTTGCATAGCTACTTTCCGCTACGACAAGACGGTTACATAAATATATACGAAGCCCGATCTGCCCTTTTTAGTTAAAATGTCCTATCTAGCATTTTGAAACAACCGAGGAAACTGAGGTTTTATCATTAACTTTCTACCATACTTATTTTCCTTCATTCAAATTAAAACATGTTGTCATTATTTTGTAATATCCTAATATAATTTTTTGCAATAGGTGTACCAGCAGGGAATGTTTCATTAACGTGCCAATTAATTAATTGTTTTAGATAAGATATTTTAACCATTTTAAAAGAAATTAGGTTAAATACATTAAACTGTTTATAAATCTTTACGAAGCACGTAGAGTTTTCTAACTTTACTTAAAAGGTAAAAGACGCGAGGAACTTCAAATATTTCAACATGTCGCAAAAAATGAAAAAATGCTAGATAGGACAGTTTAATTAAGGAGGGCAGCGATGTGCCCCTACGCACATTTATAACAATAATAATAATAATAATTCGTCTTTATTTACCACAAATTACATAAATTAAGTGATAAATGGGCGAGTTTCAGCGTACCTGCCGTTTTACAACCTAACCCCGAAACATTAATTATCGGAAATAAAGTTAGCGAAGCAACAGAAAAGCAAGAGAGAGAGACCAAAAGACAAGGGGAGTTACGCATACTGGACAAGAATAAACGAACGGGCAGCACATTTAAAAGCGGGGACAGAGGTCAGAGAAAGAATTTCCAAAGGAAGAGAATTACAGTAATAGGAGGATAAATAGGAGAAAGATGCCGTAAATTTGACCGTCCGATGAACAGGCACAGCCAGATCGGCACCACGCCTAGTAGATGGCGCATAAATAGAGTGCATAGAAGAGTTACTGCATAGAATTTCACTCGAACAGATCGGTGTTTCCGATTTCAAAGCGTTTCTCGCCCATGCCACGATTCCCCGTATCTGTGAAATGTTTTTCAGAAATTCCGGCAAGCTGACCGATCTCTCGCGCGACTGTTTGCACGTCGATAGATCGCGGTGTCGAGTAGCCGCGGTACAATCGTTTGTCGCACTCTCCAGGCACAATCACGCGAAAGAAAAATGTCTTTATTTAAAGGATGACCTTCCGTCTCCAACAAACAACCACGATTAGATAGAGGCCCCTGCATAATCATTCTTTGCTCAAACAGATAGTACGCTGTCCCGTGCATAGGTGCGCTTTACATATCTGTTTCGAGGATAAAATCCAGGGTGGCCCGAAGATAGGCGAGCCTAATTGCAGGCTAAAGGTTCTGGCGCGATAGCGTGCTCGATCGTGAGTGGAGTGAGTCGGTAACCTTACTCATCGCTGAACTTCGATCCCTTCGGCGAGGCCCGATTTTTCTTTTCCTCTCAAAATTCTGTCGATTGTTCGAGCCGTTGACGTTCCCATTAAACCCGGCGAGGCTCGAGGCACTCTTCCGGCCGAATCGTTTGCAGCGTGGCTGATCGATCGGGCAAGAGGAAGACGCGCGATCGACGCCCCGGCGTCGTCGCCGGCGCGCTTGTGTTCGCGCGCGCCCCAGCTTCGATCGGCCAAAATATTTAACCTACGATTAACCGCTCCTCTTGTACACAAAATGATTCAAGAATCAAATACCAAGAGTCAACCGTGGGGTAGACTGAGTACATATTGTACCCGAACGCTATCGCCTGCCGTCCTACGTGGATACGGATACGCCGCTCTCTGTGTATCCTCGTGCGTATAACGACGTTATAATGGTAGAAACACAGACGGAGAGAGGTGCGCGAGGGACGGTTGAGTGCGAGGAAGAAGGTGGAGGCACAGGGAGGACTAGGTGGTAAGTGAACGCGCAGAAAATCACGGAAGTACGTGGAACCGGAGAGTCGAGACTTCGGAGAAGAATCTGGCAGAGGAGGCTGCTGGGATGAAATAAAAAATGCGGGGGGAGGGGGTGTAAAAATGGTACACTTCTTTGATAAGAGAAAGACAACCGATTCAAATACAAAGCTCAAACACACCTCACAATCGATACGTCCCCTTGCATCGTATGTGTGTTCCCACACAATCGAATCCCTGCTTGTCTATTTACATCTGTTTACGATCAATATTAACACAGCAGCTGCTTGATATTACAACGACGTCATTGCCCGTTGGAATTCCAAGCGAAGGAGACCTCCGACCGTGGAGAGGCGCGGAGCGAAAACACCAGCCGCGAGGCTGAGGAACCGATCGGGGATGCTGGGAACAAAATGGAAGCTACAGAGAAGCATCGGAAAAACCGGGGAGAGAGGGAAACGGGGTAACGGTGAAGACACAGGGAAACAGGCGGATTAAAACACGCGGCCAGAAGCGTGAAACAGGGTGAAACAGGCGGGAGGGACGTCGGGAAAGCGAGGAGCGCGGAAAAAGGAGAATCAGACACGAAGCCAATGAACTGCGTTTCCCTTTCTCGCCTGTGTGCGCCACCGCGTTTCCACGTGTGGTGCACGTACACTCCCGCGTACACGAGTCGCTCGTACGTGCACGGGCGGTTGGAGGAAGAGAAGCAGAAGAGAGGGAGGGAAAGAGAGAGAGAGAGAGAGAGAGTGACGGGCAGAGATGCTGCTGACATTGCTTGAACATATTTGAGTTGCTCCGCTCATGACCAAATATTTATTTATTTGCTCGGTAATACACATTTGTATTAACCGCGTAGCACGATTCAAGGTATGTTCATTCAGATTTCTCTGGCAACTTTTGCGCGGCCCGCTGCACGACCAATTAGCGACGCCCCTCCCCTCTGCACCCAAAAACCAACCCCCCTCCCGCGCCGCTGCTATTAATTAATCCTCGCGTGCACGATGTCCAGTGCATCTCCTCGATGCCCCGGTGCTCTTTTCAACCCTTACCTAAGACGCTTTAAAGCCTTTAAATATCGTTCCGGGATAGTTGGTTTATTGTAGACAGCTTGCGTCTATGTCGCCCGTCGATGGACCACTTAATTTTTATTCAAGTCCACGCGAAACCACCCCCAAATCGTTTCGCAAGAACGCAGGTCGTTGGGAAAGCGGCGCCAGCCAATTATCCGCGCGGGTGCTATTTCGCTTCCACGAAAAGTGCGACGGGGGAAGATGAAAAAAGGTGGCCAGATATACGGTTAGATAGGTGGATTACCAAACCGCGGCGTCCGGAATCGAGCACGCACGGTTTGTTTACTTGTCGTTAGCATGAACATACTTTTCGGTGTAACGTGCGGGGGCGACGTCGATCGATAAGCGTTTCCGTTAAATTGCCACGGATTACCGAGAAATTGAAACGTTCGAGAATCCCTGGACACCTTGATCTGCCCCTTCCCAACCCCCTCTGTCCACTCAAAAAAAAAAAAAGGAATAGAAAGGTAGAAGACCAGGCAACGAAAAGATCGATGAAAGAAAGATGCAAACACGGCTCCTACGACCACCGTTCTGTTTCACGATACCGAAGGAAGCTCCAGCATCCCCCGTCGACCGAACTTTATCGTTCCCGCGGCGCTGAAAACGATCGCGTTCAGCCGCGACCATCGCCGACCACCATTATCACAATGTAATGTAGGTCGGGCGCAAACAGACCGCTTTTTTCCATCGATTAATCGGTGAAAACTATTGCCGCGGTATCTCCACGATTACCGGTCCTCGATCGCCGTAAGGTGGCGCGCAGTTTTATCTGAAGGGGGTCGAGGACCCATTATCAGACGTCGTCGGTAACGGCGAGCAAATACGGCAGCGTATCGGCGTATTTTTAATTCCGTCCTCGCCAGGATCCGCGACGCGACACATTCGACGACCTCGAGTCTAGGCGAAAGAAATTCCCTGGTAGCCCTTTCGCGCCAGCGAGGCCGGGAGGAAACGGCAAAAATGAGGATGAGGAAGCGTTGTTCTCGATGGTCGATCGCCGCGTGCAAATCCGCCCTCCCCCTGCACACAAAGGGAGGCGCGGCGATATGTACAAACCAACGGAAGCGTGTTGAACCCAGGAAGCGAGGCGAGAATTTCCGGGGAAACATTCGGAAATCGTCGAACCCGTCTCTCCGCCGTTCCGGAAACTTGATTTCGCCTGGCAACCGCCCCCCACCTCCCCCCGATGCCATCGCTCAGTCGGCGACGGAGGCGTCGAAATTCTAGCAGCCGCCGCGTCCTCCAACCCCCTCCCAACCCCTGTGTCGCCTCGAATTTACGTCCGCCAGTCAATTTTCCGCTCCTCGGCAAATACTTGATGCCTGTTTATAAACGATCGACGCTAGGGGATGGGGGACGCCGGGGTTTGCGAGGGAAGGCGCCAGGAAGAGACACGCGCGAAAAGAACCTGCTGCGTCGCCGTTTGGAACATTCTTTCGCGAGTCTGGTGCGCGGCGAGCGGGGAATCCTTCCTAGAGTCCTGCTCGCGTTAATTTCTCGACGAGCGGTGGGCGAACCCTGGAGCTCGCCAGGGGGTGGGCCCGGAATAGAGATTTAAGGGGGCGAAGGAGAGCGTAAAGGGAATAATAAAGGGGTGAGGGAGGCGTTCTTTAACGAGGTGTTTAAAATGTGTACGAACCGTTGCCGGCGAGTGTTTCTATATACGGTGCAGCCTCGACAAACGTCGTTGCATTATTTCCTGCACTTTACTCGTCCCCCCGTAAGTCGCTCGACGGCGACTTTCCACCCTCTATTGACGCCGGATTGTGTAAGTAAGGGTTGCTCGATTCGCGGCGATCTCCTGACTCCAGAGCATATTTAAAGAGGCCTCGGTTTTATTTGTTGGCTTTAAAAACATCCCCCGTGGAAAGGCGTATTATTTCGCTCCCCCCCCCCCCCCTCGTCCCCCTCCCTCTCGCGCGGCCCGCGCCGTGGCTCTCCGCAGACGCCAGGTATTAGGAAAATATCGGTAGGCGATTGGTGTTTAGCCAACGATTGCACGACCCGCGGGCTTACGGGACGGCGCAATTAATTATCGCGGGGAAAGACGGGGGCTGCGACTGGAGCAAATATTAATACAATCACTCCGCGATCAGCTTATTATTCGATTGCGTACCTCGCTATTCGTTAAACACTCGCGTTTAGTAATTGTTTAACGCTGAAATTCGTGTTGCCTCTGTAAACACTGGGCGGATCTAGACGCTCGGGAAACTGGAAAGTATACATCGCGCTCGCAAATAACAAATAGCCTGCTGGCAGATATATTAAGTGAATTATCCGATCGTGTCGGGCTGCATAATTGTTTAAAATGTCCGACGCCTTGACAGCCCATTGCGAAGTACTCCTACGCGACGGTTGCGTGTGAAACAGAGTCGACCTTCCACGGAACCTCCGCTCAACCGCCCCTTCGATACTCCCCAGCGCCAGGTCCGATCGATCCGCCAGACATATTCGTCGCGGTTAACTATCATTCCCTTCGACCAGCCACCCCCCCGGGGGCCAATCGCCTTCCACTTTCCTCCATCGCGACTTTAAAATGGCGGTGTCGGGCTCGCTTGATTACCGCTTAGGCGAGCAAGGCTGCAGTGGAACGAAGGAGGGCGATAACGATGTCCAGGAAAACGATACGGGGGATGGCGGTCGCCGTAAGGGGTGACGGTAACTACGGGGGTGGGAGGGCCCTCGAGCGGACGGGGTTACGCGAAGAATGTATAAGCGAGGGAGAGAAGGGGCGAGAAATGGAACCACCCACGGAGAGTCCGACAAAGGCCCAGCCACTTGTCCGATCTCCTTGGATCTACGCAAATAGACGCCCACGAACTCGACGTTCTAACGTTCCCCGTTGCTCGTCCACCTTCTTCTCCGCGTCCGCCGGAGCGTATTCCCTCCTCGCCACCGTGTCCCCGTGGCCGACACACACCTGCCTTGGCCTCCTTCCAGCCCGCGTTTCGCGGTGTTTCGCGTCCCCGGGTCTCCCCGCCCCGCGGCCGGGCTAAAAATCAGAATACACCCGCGAAGTCAGCAGGGTATTCGAGGCATCGGCGCATTGATTGCTCTGTTTGCAAAGTACACACGGGCCAATAGGCGAAGTCGAGAACGGAACACGCCGTCGGAACGCAGCGTGCTAATATTGGCGCGGAAATTACGTAAAACAAAGGAAGCGTGCCGGAACTCCGTGTCTCCCGACAAATCGGCCGATCGATCTTGCCGCGCCAGCCGAGGCGCACACGATACACCGATCGATACCGTGCATCCTCGAATCTCCCGGGAATATAGGGCAACCAGAGCTAGTTAAAGTCGTGGATTCACCATCGCGAAGCCTGTCCGGCAAATCCCGCTGTAATAAGTGGAAGCTACTCGGGACCCTCGAGGGGCGTCCGAGAAATGGGTCCGCCGGAGTCTCCCTGGGTAAACCTAATCGATCTCTCTTCTACAACGCGGCCAGCGGGGCCCCGGGCTTCTTCTCAAAGGTGCCGAAAGTACCCTTCATTTCCATTCGTCCGCGAGGGCCACGAAAGCGCTGGCTGGTCGAGAAGCAAGAGACGGGGGGAAGAGAAAACAGAGAGGGCGCGCGCGCGGGCGCGAGGGCGAAAAAACCACGGGCACTTCGGGGAAAAGGAGGACGGGGAAAGCGGTGGACGGAAGTCGGGGGCCCCACTCGGCGGAGCTTCTCTATCGGGGCCCTTTCGACGAAATCCTGAGCGTGCCGCTGTTTGCCGAGCAATGACGGTCAAACATTGGATCGTGCCCGCTTCGCCGTCCCTGGCTAAGGGAACTCAGGTACCTGAGGTACGCATCCGTGCCCGGGGCGTTTACCATTTACCTGAACAACCATCGCGTCTCTCGCCGGGGAAGGCGACGTGGTCCTTTGTGGACCTCTACGCGTCGGTCCCGAGACGTTATCAGTAGACTGTGTGAACTTAACTCACGATCAGACCTAACCTGCCGCACTCCCAAACCCGTGCGTGGACGCGGAAACAGTGGAGTGTGTGTGTCGGACCTGGCGACATACCTTCAGACCCACTTCGTAGGGTGAATTGACCAGTGAACGAACAGCTAAGCGTTTCTTCAGTTTCAAATAACGATAAGAATTAAATAATGTCCTAATTTATTAATGAAATAAGAATTTGTAACAGAATAGGCTTTGAAAATGTCTGAAAAAATTGTTTCTGATTTTATTACTTCACCGGCGTCTGAAATAAATCGTAATAATATAATAAATGCCCAATATACCAGTGAATGAACAAAATACCCAATAAATGAATACTTCGTACCCAGTGAATGAACACAAAGAATAATACTTCACTTTCCGACCAGAAAACGCTACGAAAGAAGAAAGGAAGTTTAGGTGAGGGACCTAACATAAGAATATAAAAATATAATCTGTATATTATAATAATAGGAACCTGACAAATTTATTTATGTCAGAACACAGTTTACACGATATGGACCGTTTATTTTGAAAGTGGTCTAAGTCCATTGTTGAAAAAAAATGAGATATCACGTAATTCATGCTTAATTTACTATACATACCTTAAATGTTCCTTTAATTTTCTCGAAACAAGAGAAAATGGACTTACACCACTTTCAAAATAAACGATCCATATAATGGTTAACTGTCATCGTACGTGTTTTGTTACTAGGTTTCTCGCCGTGAATGCCAGCACCCGAAACCACAAAAGAAAAAAATTAATAAGCGACCGAGACGTTCGTAGATTCAAAGAATATTAGCATCGCCGTTATCTCAATAAATTTTTCTTCATTCTAAATATAAGATCATTGTGCTCAATGAAATAGTATTCTTGTTATACAGGAAAAAAGTCAATCTGTTCATTCACTGGTCGATTCACCCTACTTCTCTCGAATCCAACGCGCGCGTTAAACACCGCTGGCCAGCCAATCCCAAGTGACCCTTTGCGTTCTCAGACTGGAGGATGAGAATTTTGACCGCGAAAGGTGTCCCAATTTTCCTGCAGATATCCTCTGTTCGTATGATTTTGTCTCGCCGCTGTTGCAATTTCTTTAGTTCTCTAGTCGCGGCGGTTTCTAAGGGCCCAGTGTTCCAGCGGACCCTAGGCGTGCACGCGAATCAATGAGCGCATTATTTCTGGCATAGACGGGGACCGAGATGACGGGATGGCGAAGGAGACGGGCGCCAGGTACATGTCGATTTATCGCTGTGCAAACACGCGCTATCGTCACGCGAACTCGGCCTGGTATCGCTTCACCGACTATTTCGCTAGAAATTCTGGGCTGAAATCGCGTCTTCGCCGTTCGCCTTGTTATCGTCGAATTGAGGCGAGGGAACGCGACTCGCCCATTCCTCGCGAGCTTGCGGGAGAAAATGCTGAAGATCGCACGGGAGGGTGCACCGAGGGTGCTAGAATCTGTAGCAACACTATCTTCGAGCGATACAGTACCTGAATTCTCGGCCACGAATCGTAAAGAAAGGAGAAATAAGCGAGGTGTGACTTATTCAAGGCTGTACCACTTGACAGTAAGCTTGACAAATTAAGCGAGAAGAGACAGACCGTTGAAGTGTAGTAAATGCCAATTACTATGGCACTAAAGTGTCCCGTGAAGCTTCACCTTTTTTCTAGGTCACTGACTCCCTTCTTTTTCTCCCATTCCTTCGTCACTTTGTATGACGCAGTCCGCGATTCCTTATCGTCCGTCGCTGGTATCTGTTCTCGGAAACATCGACGAACTCTGCATTCGAAATATTCATGGAATCAAAGGAAACTCGACATGTTATTCTTCTTGGATCCTTCATTTCAATAACAATCGCTTCTCGATTGAATTTCTTCGCTTATGAAAAAGCTGACGGACCCTCGAGTTCAATCATCCCTTGTAATTTTATAGTTGTACACGCGTATAATTCTATTATTCTATCTGAACGCACGTGCACTCCATCTTCACGAGTCGAACTATCGTTTTTAGCACCTATCAGTGTGTTCGCACTGTTAATCCAGCGTGCGAAGTCTGCTGTGCCTCGAGAAGTCGCGAGTGCTAGAAGAATTAAGAGCAACACCCGTCGAGACGCTACTAAACCTGAAATTTATTGCTCGTCTTTTGAATATCGTCTGCCATGATAAGGCTCGTTCCCCGAACAGCCTCGCTTCTTTTTTACAAACGAAAAACACGCAGCTCTGTAGGCCGCACCGACTACGCCTCGCGCAGGGACAGAAAGTTAGTAAGCGGCTAGATGCGAATGGAGAAGTTGCGTTAAAAATACAAGCCACTCAAGATTGGCGATTTAATGGAACTCTGCGGGAATCCTGATGCGCCACAGTTCCGTTACCATCCATTTCGCAATATTTAGACGTCCCCTGCGGAATATAAAGGGCGGTTGGACAGATGCAAAGATTCAAAGCGCGCGTTCGCATATTTCTAGCCGAAGAATGCATAATGCTAAGCTGTCAACAGAGCCTTACCATGCCCGAAGCTCGGTTCATCCTACGAAATACAGTGGCAAACATGTAGCAGAAGGGTCTAGGCTAGAAGCATCCTGATTCCTGCCACGCGACCCTTAATCCACGCTTTGTTTAATTCCTTGGGCATACTTCTATCTTTGGGGAGGTTTTCCCCGAGCACGGCCACCAACAGGAATGAAATAAATGCGGGTCAAGGGACGGCTGACCTAGGTCACCACCCTCTCCAACAATTTATCAAATTTCTTTTTTCAAAGAAGACTTCCAACGTGCCCCAAAATTAAGATCCCATATCGACACCCCTAATTCCACCCCTTTGGCAGGCATATCGCGACGTTCGTTAAACAAAGGCATTATTCATCAGCCGAAATACGTTTGCAAACACAACGGACAGCAGCGGGCGGTTCCGGTTATTCCCGTTTAATGGCCGCGCAGCCTGACTGGACCGGAAGCCACGCCGACACGTCGATAATCGACGATGGAGCGGTTTGAGCCGCGAGGGACCATACTCCTGCACACTTTCGCGGCTAATTACCCTTGCTGTTAATCCTCTTTGCAATTTTGTCATCGATCTATCCTCACTTCGGCACGATAGCAGAATTGTCGAGTTACCATTTAGGGAAACGACCCTGTTGGCTGTCATCTTCCTGCAATTCAACCCGCTGACCACGAATCTCCTGCTTCGGTTAATACGAGTCTAATAATTTGAGGAAAGCAGATTCGTTTGTCGGGATCGAGGGGGCCGTTTAGAGTTCCGTCGCGATCGATCAGCGGCTGCGCGCATATCGATCAGCATCGGCCACGAGACAGCCCCAGAAAAACGGGGGAGGGTGTAAGTGGCGCGGCTCGAAGGGTGCAGGCCGCAACGCGTATAGTTAGCATTTCATGGGGTGTTTTATTGACGGGTGTCGCGCCGCAGGGGTTGCTCTCCGGCGCTCGGCGTTAAACGGTGCGATCTTAAGCCGGATCCCCATTGAACACCCTCGCCGCAGTTGCCCCGAATCTGTCGCAGGGCAGCGAACATTTCTCTGACGCGGCAAACAGGTCTATTAATCGCGGCCTTCCGTTCATTGTCCACGGTTATTGCTCTTTTAACCGTGTGCGCTGCGGGGATGTTCCTCCAACATCCTCACGGAAACACGCGTCGCGTATCAACTCTTTCACTCTCGCAGAACCATGTTCAGTTACACTGGGATCTAAGTAGTTGTAGGGTAAACCAACCAGTAATTGACCGCATACCAGTGAATAAGCATTGGGCAAAGGAATGTCAATTATAAATTTAAAAATATTATATGTTTATAAATGGAGTGTAGTTGCACTTTTAATATACCATATTTTTGGTTACGCGTATTGAGCAAACATTAATAAGTACAATTCTTATTAAAAGTACCTATACTGTCATTTACTGGGCTTCTACACGTTTTGTATTTTATAATCGTTTTTTTTAAATTACGGTAAGAATAAGTAATTATTTTTATAGAAATTTAAATTACGATAAGGATAAATAATTATTTTTATAGAAATTTAAATTACGATTAGAATTAGTAATTATTTTTATAGCAATTTAAATTACGATAAGAATTAGTAGTTATTTTTATAGATATTTAAATTACGATAAGGATAAGTAATTATTTTTATAGAAATTTAAATTACGATAAGAATAAGTAATTATTTTTATAGAAATTTAAATTACGATAAGAATTAGTAATTATTTTTATAGAAATTAAAATTACGTTAAGAATAAGCAATTATTTTTATAGCAATTTAAATTACGATAAGGATAAGTAATTATTTTTATAGAAATTTAAATTACGATAAGAATTAGTAATTATTTTTATAGAAATTTAAATTACGGTAAGAATAAGTAATTATTTTTATAGAAATTAAAATTACGTTAAGAATAAGCAATTATTTTTATAGCAATTTAAATTACGATAAGGATAAGTAATTATTTTTATAGAAATTTAAATTACGATAAGAATTAGTAATTATTTTTATAGAAATTTAAATTACGGTAAGAATAAGTAATTATTTTTATAGCAATTTAAATTACGATAAGAATAAGTAATTATTTTTATAGAAATTTAAATTACGATAAGAATAAGTAATTATTTTTATAGAAATTTAAATTACGATAAGAATAAGCAGTTATTTTCATAGAAATTTAAATTACGATAAGAATAAGCAATTATTTTTATAGAAATTTAAATTACGATAAGAATAAGTAATTATTTTTATAGAAATTTAAATTACGAGAAGAATAAGAATTATTTTCATAGAAATTTCAAGAAAAATAAATTTAAATGCAATTTCAACAGTTGTTTTGTTGTTACACATAAATATACTCGTGTATTAATCTCAATGGTCCATAAATTCAACGATTCGGTCATTCACTGGTCGGTTAACCCTACGATCTGACTACTTAGTCCATGAATTGAAATTCAAATAAGAAACGAAAGTTTCGACTGTCTAAATCGATGCTTGAGAGGTGGCAGCGCTCGTCCCCAGTCGGCAGACGCGGTATCCGTGACGTAACAAAGCTAACAAACACCGTTGCTTTCAGATTCGACGGACGGTCCAGCGAAATCAGCCCTTCGGAGGCAGCAAGACGAAGTTGGGCGCAGTTGTCGGCGGGGTGCATACGGCGCTCGGAGTTGATCGCGGATGAGTCGAGGAAAGAAGGGGTGCAAGGTACGTGTAAAGGGGGATCAGAGGGGATTGGCCGGGGAATTAGCAGGAATATAGCAGCATTTAGTAGAGCGAACGGCACGGAATCCACCGAATCACTGCGAACCACCCCTGCTGTTTGTCGAACGCGCATACACATACGGGACATTTTTCCGCGCGAGCAATGATCTCGTTATTTGTTTCCAGTCCCAAAGGGTGCAAATGTCTCCCTCCCTCCGCTCCCCGTCCTCTGTCGTTCTCTCTTCGATATCCACGACACCGGGGAGGATCGAATTGTCCGGGGCTGCGAAGTTCATTTCGCCCGCTACCATTGTGCCGCAGCGTTTGCGGCCGTTCCGGATGTTTCGGATGTTTCGCGCCCCCTAGTCGTTCCGTCACGGTGAAAAGTGGAGTTAATTCTATCGGCCTTTCTTATACATATTTCCTTGTTGCTTTGTATTGTCGTTTTATGATCAACGCTCCCATAGATCCTGTTAACAGAGGCCCGGATCTTCCAGCCTCGAGGGTGCCGCTGATTACCGAAGCGGGAATTATTTTCATCCTGTACGTGATCCCTGAATGCTACGAAGCTATCGTGCATTCTTCCACGAACCGTGCCAATCGATCGCGTTTGGCTGTTGCTTATCGTGGCCATCGGCGTAATGATTGCTGACCATGGTCATCCCTTAGTTATCCCCGTACAAATCCGTCCGCCATTCGACGAGGCACGTCCTGTCACTCCCGTCGCTGCATCGCCATTTCCAGACGAGCGTTCGGTACACGTATCCCTCATTTTCCGCACGCGCCCCACGATTCCTTTTATTGGCCAGTCTGCGCTAATTTTCGTGGCTAACAGTTCCTAGCTAGCTTCCAAGTTACCGTGGTAAGACATAGGAAAAGAATTACGCGAAATCCTGAACGTTGCTTCCCTCGTTACTGGGCAAGGGTTGAATCGCTCGCGATGGTAGTCCTTGGAGGGGTGGCGGCAAGATTTTTTTGGTTCACGCGGAACGAGGGCTTCGGAAAAGCGCATCAGAACGCATTGGGATCGCGCAAACAACTCGGCCGCGACGTGACGGCCGGTGCGGGGTGTGGATTTACGAGACAATGATCGAGAGATGACCGTGGTCCACTACAATTACGGAAATGGTTACTCGAGGCAATCAGGTTAACTGGCGAATCCCGATCGATCGTCCTTTGCCCCAAGGAACTGCGCAAACAGGCCCTCTCGTCGATGCCCCCGCCCCAAGATCTCGCTAACCCCCGAGGATATTCGAGGATATCCAGGCCGCGATACAGCGACGTTTCTTTCTCACATTCAGCTTCCCTTTATAGTTTTAAATTTAACTTGCATCGATAAAGGGTGAATATATCTATTCGCCAGGGGTTAATCGGCGAATTGCAAAGGGAGGAGTTCAGTGTTGCTTAGCGCGAACAGGTAATAATCTAGTAGAAGCGATTTCCCTCGGAGAATTTTTATCTTTCGACCAGCGATAGAGGGTGAACCGCGTTATCAGACTCCAGCCACGTCCATTCGAGTCTCTCCCTGTTACCAGGCGGAATCTATTATCGCAGAGGTGACCGCCTTGTCAGGGATGCTTGATGGATGAGCGGTGATTAATTATATAATGTCCATGCTCCCCTGTAACAGGTCCTCCGTCGGCTTCTCCCGATAGCAAACACAGCAGACGTTCTCCTCTTTCGTTCTTCGGTTGTCTCCACCCGGGACCAACGTCCAACAACCACGAACCAACCGTTCCACTCCGAATCGACGTATTAATTTTCTAAAGTGGACAGGAGCTATAACGGGCATCGATCCTCTAAGGAAATACTTCTTAATATTGTCAATGGCCACCGTGGAGGGGTTTTTGTTAATTTTGTTCGCGCGTTCACCGTTGTCATTTTCTTATTGTTGGTAAGAAAATTTGAAAGAAAATCCTGAGTTAAAATGGAAAAGTTTTATCTAAACTTTCCTTGATAATGGTCAGTGACCGAAACGTTGGAATTCGATAAAGTGTTCAAAAATTCCAAAACAGCTTTGATTTAATAATATTTTAAAAAAAGAAATCATCTCTTTTAAAATTGAAACGTTCCGGTTGAAAATCGAGGAACCTCAAAGTCCCATTAATTTCGAAGATTGCCCACTCGAAGGACCATTCGGTATCCAGAGTCCATAACCTTCTTTTGGAAAAGTTCGATATTTGCCACTTCTCCCCCCCCCCCCCCGACCCAATAGTAATTAAAGTCGCATCCAGCAATTATCTCTCGCGACATTAACCGACCCATCGACGAATTCGCGAGCCGCGCGAGAACACTCGATTTTACTCCGTTTGGTAATTTATGCGCGCAAAATAAACAGCCCGCCCCTCCTCCTACTCACTGCGAAATTTTGGCCAGTTAAAATAATTCTGACGCGGCAAGTGTCGGCCGATTATTTGGAGCGCGAACGATGGGGCGACGGGGGAATCGAAATCAGCGGGTACGATCGTTAAAAACATCGTTGTTTACATTTAATAACGACGGGCCACGTTCACCCTGGCTTTTAATCGCGCTCGTTATCGGTAATTATTCCTAATCAATACCGAGCGCCCCGTTTTAATTCATCGCTCAGCGTTCGAGCGCGTTCTGAGGCTGGTTTCAACGATTCCCAACGATCCCCTAATTTCTCTCTTCTGGATAAGCATACAGAGCACCGTGCAGAAGTGATTTAAAACCGTGGAATAACATTTCTTTCACACGGTCCTGCGTTACGGTGGAATTGGAGAGCGAAGAAGTTCGTTATTCGAAAACGAAGCTCGAGATGATTATTTCTCTCCACATTTTTATTCATTCTCGAGGACAGAATCGTGGAACAAAAATCTTGCAGCCACCGAAAACGGTTTTAAGTCTGTCGCAGCGGTTGCGCTATTACGGCCCGACCAAATATTACAAATCGGTTCTGCCTCTTTGCCATCGCCGCTGTACAACGGGCGGAGAACGCGAGCAGCTTGCGCAGCCTCGGGAAAAAGCGACCATTTCGCGTGTTTCGGGTCCAATATTTGCCCGAGCCGAACGGTTACAAGCCTGACTCGAGATCAGAGCGGGAAAAGCGGGCCGATTTGCAAAACCAGCCGCAGCGGATTCCGTTTATCAGCGAGAAAATCATCGCGGTGTTCTCATTTAGTGCTGGCAAACGATCATCGCGACGCCTGTTTAGATTTACCAATAACAAACAGCCGAATCGTTCCGAGCGGCGGGCCTGCCTTTCGTTACACGCCGCGTTACAATGCAAAAGCAAACGGTGAACGCTCGGCTGGCCAGACCCTTTGATCGCTTTTCCAGCCAGCTGCTTTCGATCTGTAACAAAAGGATCCGGTTTGAAACAATCGCCGATTGCAGCACTTAATCGCATTTAGGATAATAGCGCGCAATTAAGCGTTTAGGGGCGGCCGCCCACGAGAACGAACATGTGCGGTCGCCTTTGATCCGTCACACCTGATTTCGCCCCTCGACAAATTTTTACTCATCCGGGGGAGGGGCTCTGTTGCTTGACCTGTCGACGGAAACCGGGAGGGGAGAGAAAAAAGTGGATTAAAAGCGATCCGTCGTCGCCTGGCCGTGGAATTATGCACCGACCGAGCAGACGCGTCGGATTGGCCGCGATGAATGCACTAGTTTTGACAGATCTGTTTGCTCACCCTATTATCTGGGGGGGGGGGGGGATGCTGGGGATGGCTGGTCGAAGGACAGGCTTCTCCACGGTTTTATGGAAATTTTTAGTCATCTCGAGTGATCGCAGACTTGGTTACATAATAGTTAGGTGGGGAGAGCGTCGTAAGCTAAACGCTGGTTAGGAAGCGTAGGTTCTGCGCGCTCGGAACGATTGTTCGTAGGTCACAGAGCGTAGCATTTAGCTGCATTCATCTATAATGAAGTACAAAGGGTAAGCCCGACAATAACTGTATCGTAGGGGCGTGACCGTGGGGTGGATTGAGCCCTAGAAGCCTGCAGGGGGTTCACGCGCATCAGAGTTTTATTAGGCTTGTCTTCTGTAGCGGAACTAATTCCCGCTTCTATTAAACATGTCATTATTTAACAAACCTAGTGCTGATTTAAGAACTCGAAGCGGCTTCGCTTGACAGCTCACTAGCCTCTGCTTCAGATGTATTTAGCCGTGGAAATTAATCGAGTCGATGTTAGACGTCCCGGAGCTCGGGCACTAATTAATACAATGCGCCCGGTAATTTCGAACTCCGCCGCCAAGCAGTAACGCGGATCGTTGGAGAAAAGTAATCCGCGAAGCTCGCACGTTTACGCGATGCAAACGAGCCGGCGCCGTTTTAATTCGCACGCGCAATTTAGAAATACCGCGACTCGTCGCCGTGCATGACGATCGCGCGAGCTCCCGGGCACTCGAATTTCAAGAACAAACACGCGCGCTTTCGCGGGAGGGGGAACCGTGAAATCAGGCCGTGAAACCGTACGGAAAAACGAAGCATCAGCGACGAGTTCCGCAGAGCAAACGACCTCGATTCGCGCGTCAAATTCTCCCCTCGACGGGAGTGTCGGAAATTACCACCGCGTTGGGTCATAATTTCACTTCTCGCCCGTTTCGAAATGTCCGTTTCAATCGAAACGAATTAATCCGAGGGACTGGCTTCCTGTAACTTCGTCGAGAGACAACAAAGTGATCGAACAATGGAGAATATAGAGGAATTAAAGAGTGACCAAAAAATGAGGCCTTCTTTTAGCCTCTTTTTGGGCCCACGATTTTGGAACTGAATTTTGTGCCAAATGATAGCTTGTGACGAGACATCAGTCACAATAAATTTTCAAGGTGAGGTGTCAATTAGTTTCTGAGATATTTGGGAGGTGAAAGAAGTGAAAATTCATTAACGCGTCAGCCCATGTCAGTCCGATAATTTAAAAAATTAATTCCAGGGCTTTTGCTGACTGCTAACAACGAATTTGAACGTAGATTTTCAAAATTCACAATGGCCGATTGAATAAGGTGGAAGATATATTAACAAATGCACCCAATACACAGACATTAATATTTCTTGATTTGGATTTTTATTTGTGAATTTTCAAAATCTAAGTTCAAATTCGTTGTTAGCAGTCCGCAAAACTCAAAATGGCCGAATCAATATGGTGGACGATATATTTTAAAAAAACACCCGCTGCACGGATATTTATATTTTATTGTGAATTTCGAAAATCTGAGTTCAAATTCGCTGTTAGCGGTCAGCAAAACCCCTGAAAATAATTTTTCAAATTATCGGACTGACGTAGAAATTCGTACATGAAAGCGTATGGACTGACGCGTTTACGAATTTTCACTTCTTTCACCTCTCATATCTCAGAAACAAATTGTCACCTCAACTTGAAAACTTCTTGTGATTGATGTCTCATTATTAGCTATCATTTGGCACAAAATTCAGTTCCAAAATCATGGGCCCAAAAAGAGGCTATTTCTAGGCTCACCCTTTCCTTTTTATCGATGCAAAACTACTGTACCTCCGCAAATTCCATGGTTTCGATGCCGAAGGTTTTCTGCATGGCCGATCCGTGGTTTCGAGAAATCGCCCTCGCAGGGAGGGAAAACATCCCCCGGAACAGTCGGTTCGCGGAGGCTGCTTCCGCCGTGGAATTCATTTCGACGAGAGGCCCGGGGAACCCGTAACCCCTCTCTCACGGGGTGTTTTAATATTTCATAGGCTGGTGACTCCCGTCTGTCTTCGCGACGTGGATTTCAAGCGGTTTGCGCGCTCCTTCCTGCCGGTGTCGCCGTGGCTACGCGGGAAAATGTAGGAACGCTAGATTCGCGGCAGCCCATCCTCGTCCCGGCTGCGATTCTCGTCTCATTCATGAATTCTGACTGATCAGGAGGCCTGGCTAGATCGGAGGGTGTGTTTGCCGAATGTTCGAAGCATTGGAATAAAATCGACGGCTCCGAACAACCGAGCGGAATCCTTGAAATTGCCTCGCCGCGAATTTCGATCGTCCAGTCTCGTTCGTTCTCCTAGCGAACCCAAGTCGAAATGATTTCAATCGGCAGGTCACCCTTGATTCTCTACCCCCGATACTTTCGTTTGGGACATTCACCCGTTGCTCCCTGGCCTCCATAGATCGCCAGCTTACCGAACAGCTAGTTGAACCTGGAGGATCGTTGGATCCCCATCGATGCTCCTACTCGCACTGATTTGCCTCCCGATTCCGCGCCCGGTCGAGCGCTGCGCGGCCTTCTTTCGACGCCCGCGTCCCCCAACAGGCCGCTTTGGCTTTGGAATACCGAGGTTCCGGAGGATTACCGAGCAGCCGGCTGGTTCGCCTCGGTTCTTTGAAAGCCGGCCGTGTCATCTCGCGGATCGATTTCGATCGGCGGAGTTGCCCGGTTGCCCGGTAGCCCAGTGAACGGCTGCGTAGCCGCGGCTGCTCCTCGAGGGGTTGGCCGGCGATCCGTGGCCCGTCTCCTTCGTTTTCCCCGTGATTTTCAGCGGCCGTTACGGGAGGGGAGGGGGTGCGCGGAGAGGAAGTCGACTGCCCGGCGGCGGCGGTCGAGCGAGGAAAGCGTTGCCATCGCTACGCCTGGGTATCAGCTTGCCTTCTGGTTGGCCCACGAGACTTCGCGGGGTGGCAGAGCACGCTTGGACGAGGTATTGACGCGCCTTCGTCGGACTGAGAGCGACGAGCGCGGCGAGGGTGGAGGCGCGCGGCGGGAGCCAGACGGGGAGGGAAAAGGGCACACGGTGCGGATGGGGGGGGGGAGGGAAGAGAGGGGCACGTGGGTGAAACGAAGAGAGGAGGTATCGGGTGCCGGTGCCTGGAACCAGAGGCACAGAGAGGCAGAGATAGGCACGCAGGGACGGAGGGGCGTGGAGGGGTGGTCGGAGAGAAAGGGTGAAAGTCGTAGGCGGTGGAGGAAGAGCGACGGAGAAGGCAGCGCGGGACAGAGAGCCGCGAGAGGACGAGGGAGAGGAGCCGGGAGTGGGAGAGACAGACGGGAAGGGAGCCAGAACGCAGGCTCGTTCAACATGGCCGACGCGTCCGTACCCCCACGCTGATAAACGTGCTCATATTCACTGATAGCCGCTCCCACACGCGTCAGCAGTCGCGTCTTTCCCTCTCCCCTTCGCCTCGTTTTACACGCTACGCCGACTCCATCTCTCTCCGAGCCTCCTCCTCGACCGTCTCTCCGTCCTCCTCCACTCGTGTCTGTCTCTCGGAGTCTGCTTGTCTGAATCTCCTGAACCTTTCCGTCGCTTCTTCTCTTCTCCCCCTCCCCCCACCCGTTGCCCCACCCCAGCCGCTTTTCTGTGCCATATTCCTCTTCCGTCCATTTGAATCTTCTTGCCAGCCTGCCTCCTCCTCTTCTTCTCCGCCGCTTTTGTCCCCCGCGCCTTTTTCTACGCTATGATTTCTGGTGTCTCGGTTCTTCCGAATTCTCCCGCCGATCCCCATTTTCCGCTGCCCCGTCGAATCCTCCCCGAGATCTCTGCCCGCCTCCGTTTACCTTTATTCTTCTCCCCCGTTCTTCCCTCGATCGTCCAACGTTCTCTCCTTTAAAAAATACCCATCTCGTCGTCCCCCCCCCCCATTCACCTCCGCGCTCACCTGGCGCAACACGTTTTCCAGGAAGGCGACGCGTTTATTTCGATCCTCGAGAGACATTCGACGACGAATCCTCGAGTACACTCGCACGAGCTCCGTCATGGTGGCGTATGGGGAAATTACGGGGGGAGGGGGGGCGTGGAACAGGGAGGGGGACTTACAACGCGCGAGATTACAGGCGTTACGTAACGCCCGATAACCAAATAGAGGAATCGATTCCTCTCCGAGGCTGGTATTTTCCTTGGGAAAGAGTGGAGCGCTCGGTCTTCCGGCGAAAAAACGATTTGCCAAGCGAGAAGCTGTTTCTATAACGGCCTCCAGCCGCGTGACGTTTTATTTCCAGAAAATCAGCTGACGCTCAACCATTTTCCCACGGACTGCTCTAGCCTTCGCGCACTTTCAATCGGCGATACTCCGACAGAGGGATGCGGCGAAGGACTTCGGGTTTCGTCGAAGGGAGCCCAGCTCTGCTTATTGTTCAATCAAGTTACCCCCCCCAAGTTCCACGCGGCACCCCCGGGCACCGAATTCCAATTTCCAGGGGAAATTGACCGTCTGAGACGCCGTCGGATTCGTAACGTGACGCCGATTTTATTAGCGAGACGGTCCCATTAAGACCTGGATTACATTCTAATTAACAAGGTGTTTGTCGTGCGGCCGACCCCTAATCCGTTTACGAAAATTTCAATTCCTCGGCCGCACCTAAGTAAACCGGGCCGAGCTCGGGCTCCGCTCGAGCCTCCGCGAATTCGTTGGACACGTGCACCAGTGCAAACCGCCGACAGACTTTGCCTTTCGTCCAGCCCAGATATATCGGGAATCAGCGGCTTCGAACCATGCACTTAATCCTGCCGGGCCGGAAGAAATTATACGCGTCGCCCGGTTAAAGAGAAACCACGAAGGAGAGTGGTCTGCCTCGGCTCGCCTTTTCCACTGATTTCTACGCGACTTTCGTTTCCACGACTAGAGATTTTGCGACGCTACGCGCAAGATATGCTCCCCATTTCGAGGATACCGAGGTAGGCTTATTCTGATAACGCTCATTCAGTCGAGGGAAAGATACTAGGCGGACGTGGGCTGATAAGTTGATATAGTTAAGTGAATAAATGCAGGTGACAACTGGCTATCAAAACGGTGTAAGTCAAAGGAAGAAAAAAATTGGGGTTTCTCTTGTTTTACGTGACATTGATTTATATTTCAATATTACGAAAGAATCGTGGCAAAATATCCGTCAAGTTTTCGATAGTCATTTGTTCCCTGTAAGTAATTCGTGAGAAAAGAACGAATTACATATTTTTATATTATGTATTAACCTTAGATGTCTGAGGCAAGAAAAGAAAGGAAGAGAGAAAACGCGAAATATGCTTAATTATGCTGAAAATGTGAGAAAGATTAGGAGAAATGGTGGTAAAGAATACATTACCAAAAATTAGAAAGTGGTTAGTGCCAAAGTATTTGAAAGTAATTGCTTCTGTTCGAAGAAATATTTGAATTTATAAGACGTGAAGATCGAAAAACCACGTTTGAACGCATTTGCAGTTTGGGAGACATTCAAAAGTTTAAAAACGCATTTGGGCAGAAGCTACTCAGAAAATTCTACAATGATAGATGAGTTTGACATCGGAAGAACATATAAGTTGTGAAACATTTTCTTCAATAATAGAAAAATATTTTTCTTTAATTTGAAAAATACACGACTTTAATAATCACCAACACGACTGTAAGTTTCTTTCTACTCGTGGGCGAGTAGAATATCCCTGCCACGCACAGACCAGCGATTTCTTCGACGAAATTGCACAAACAGTCGCTAAATCGACGTACAGACTTTTCAATTGTATCGAAAGCGTCGAACGAGGCGTGAACTCCACCCCCGCGTTAACGAGCAAATTTTCTTCTACGATAATTTTTTAAGCAAATGAATTACCAACGAAAAAACCCAAGCCACGCGCTGTCCCTTTTTTTTTCACGCGGGATTTATACAGGCAAATGTTATTCCGTTCCGTTTCACGCGTGACATAATACACGCGGCGCCCCTTTTAATTAACGTTACTACAATTAACCGACGCTCTCGCGGATGGGACAAATATTTGAGGCTAGGTTACTTATCTCTATCCGCCGCTGGCCTCTTCGCCGCAAATTTCCCCGGTATTTGCCCGAAACACATTTCTTTTGTTTGTTTCCCTTAAGCGGATGCAAATGGGGCGTTAACAAAGCGGGGCTTCAAAGGACAAACATCAAGGCAGCATTACACTATCAAGATTTATTCCCCAGATCCTGCCGTTCGGAAAACACACGGCGAAGTTTCTCGGCTCCCCATTGAAAGTTTAACGACGAAACGTTTCTGCGCTCCACGGTAAGAAAAGTTTGCCAGCAGTAACATTAACAACGCAGCTAAACGCGGTGCTTCGTTCTCCCACTAAACGATCAAGCTTCCCTCGCGACGATCCGATCGTACTCAGAATGTGTCGCGTATTTCTAATTACCGACGTCGCTGACAAAAGCGACAACGCCGCGGAATTGCGCGAAAGCAGCGCTCCATAGGCAAAGCTATCCGGCATCGTTAATTTCCGCACAAAGTTAAACAATTCGTACCGTTAACATCTCTCGTTAATGCGTCGGCCGCTCGAGCCCCGGTATTTCCTTTTCCCCCGCTCTCGCGTGTTTACCCTCCTTTCGAATTACCGTCGCCCTTCTCCTCGACTTAATCGCGGAATATTTAATCGACCCCAGATCGATCGCGATGGGCAAAGGGTACGACGTCCCGCCCACCCCTCCTGACTATCGTTCCGTCGGATCGCGTTGCTGTAATTGTTGATGGCTTATAATTAATTCAAGCGACCAGAGTGACACGGGCTGCTCGTTCCACGTTGGTTAACGTCAAACTCCTGTTAACGCGCGTCACCTCGGCCCCGTCGTTTGCTCGTTAGATTATACCCGCGGAAGGCGGCGGGGGTATTTACCCCCTTATTGTCAGATTTCGTCGTGAACGTTCGTACGCGACGGTGTCGTTTGTCTCTGCACCGGAACACATTGATCCGCGGATGGAGTGGATGAAATATCGACTCCAGAGGATGTTGAAGATAATGAGTAGAGAGACCAAGCAGTGTTTCGACAGTTTAAAATTCTAGAAACGACGGAGGCCCGTTTGATCGCGAATTTCGGAATTGTTGTGGCGACTGCGAGTTTCTTTATCTTTATTGCTTGTCACGTGCTCGTGATCGTTCGTAGCGTTGAAGGGGTTGAAGGTGGTAAGGCTCCTTTGTTTTAAATGATTCTGACGCGAGGCGGTAATGAAAGAGCGAATAAGCTGGCGCATTCGCGATCCAGTTATGAAATAAAATTGAAAATTATACGTGGGCTCAGTGCCGGGCGCGATGCGTGAAATGTATCAAAATTGTTTGCAGTTTTTATCTTGTTTGCCGTGCAGCGAATTATATCGTATTTCCGTAAAAGCCATTACACTCCATTAAAATGAAATTCGCTAATCGATCGTACCTTCGCGCGGACTTTTTGTTATTACGCGCTGAAACGTGGCTCTCGACGCGGAACAATATTTTCATTTTTAATGCATCCGCTACCTCCCCGTCCGGGGTAGGAATCATCCCCCTCGGAATTGTTTGAAGTGGAAAAATCTGTCGGTCGTAACTGACTGCGGTTCACCCAGCGAAAAGACGAGCCCTTCTCCAAAAAGTAGATAGAAATAGCGGGGAATTAATTACACTACTTTCTTGGAGCTATTAGCGAAAGAAGATGCTTCGATTTAACATGACTTTCTGCGCTAAGTTTAAATAACAAAAGGCTACGGGAGATTACGCTTCGCGATGCGTGCTAGCAGTAGTCGATATTCGATAGGATTTCTCGCGTAAAACACGTCACGGAAATTACGTCGATACTGGAATTCCACGGAAAAAGGCGACGTGCATTTGCGCAGCGCTCGTTCGCGCGAGAGTCCAGCTGGCGAGAAAAATCGAGATCGGCATGCTGCACTAGAGTCGGCGTTAAACAGATATCCCTTATCTGATATTATTCAATCGTCCGTTGGGCGGCAAGCTTGTCGCGATATCTCCGATGCTTCGCGCTTCGCAAACGAGGAAAAGTTTCTTACGTTCGTTATTCCTTCTTTCTTCGCTATTTAAAGAAATTAACGCACCACGCCAGCCACGTTTCTTAACCCTCCGCGAAGCTGCGTTCGGCGTGCTCCGCGAATTACAGGTAATTAAAAAGAGAGGGCGATAGTTAACGGAAGGTTGGCAGAGAAAGTATGTATGAAATTTCCACGACGCCGGGCGCAGTAGTAGATGGTCGCGCAGTCGCGTCCCTGGTCAGACATCTTGTCACTGATTCCCCGCGAACCTTGACTCCTCGCCTTTGCTGGCGACGCGAAATTCACGCTTGCGCAACCATAAATTAACGAAGCTGCAAATTAGCCTGACTAACACCGCGTGCACATGTACTATGTACGGCCGTGCAAATATCTGCACACAGGCGGCGCAATGCAGCCACGCACTCGCGCCACCCGCGGTGCACAACGGGCATAGAGACACCGAGGGGATGAAACCGCCGTAACGTGCGAGTAATCGAGCTGCGATGTCGCGGAAAATCAATAACGAAATCATTCGGATCGGAGAGGATATCCAGGTTATTAAGGATGAATCGGACGTAGAATATTAGACAAAAATATATGAAATTTGAAACACTTGAATATCCACGTCTTGCGCATAGTAAATCTAGATCTAAGGAACTGGAACGACAGTTGGAATCTTGATTTTTCTCCTAGAAAGTTATTCTTCACTTTACAAATTCATTTGCAGGCATTATTTGCTAAACTTTGGGCAGTGAAAATTCCCCGAATTCACTCATTTTTCTCAAGTTATAATTTATTTCCTTAAAACGGTGCAGTGAAACTAATTGAAACTCGACAGAGATTTTCATCTATCCATGTAGTACACGTAAAAAAGAAAATGAAAACATTGCTACCGTTTCTTCGATATTTTTCCAGCTGTTTTATCTGTCAAGATAGTCTCTTTCCATAAGAGTACGTGTAAAAGCAGTGTAAATTAAAGTCTTTATAACTCGGTAAGCATTTAGTGAATTCGTTTGAAATGTTTACGGGACACGAGGAAGACTAAAGTTACAACAATATCACAAATTTTCATGGTCTTGGTAGAATTTTGAAGATAGGTCCGATCGGTCCTTAAGTATCGCGGCGTTCGGGTACCATTTTGAAGATCATCGGGCAACCATAGCCCCCGACACACGTTGCGTCCCGTTTAATATCCTCGAATTACCAGTGCCGCTTATCGCCGTGTCCCGAAGAGCGCGTCGATGATAAAACCAGCCGATGAAGCGTTAAATTCCATGGCGAAGGGGGTTCCTGCCCTTCGTATCCTCCTTCGCGGCGTTTCCACGTCGAGAGAGAGGCTACGAGAGAGGAGAAGGCCGGTACACGCACGCACACGACCGCTCGCCTCTCCTCTCCGTCGATATCGGCTTCCCCTCCTCCCTCGAGCTCCTCACGACGGCCCTCCAGCCCCCACCACGCGATAACGGCATCGTTCGCCCGTCACCACCCCCCCCCCCACGCTCCCCTCCGCCATCCACCGCCCCCCCCTTCCCCCCGCGCCTCGCTTTTCCCTCGTTCGCGCTTACCGCTCCACGTTTCCACCTCTCTTTTCCGCTTTCGCCACCCCCTCCACCCCCTTTCACTTCACCTTCTCGTTGGACCTTCCCAACTCTTCCTCCCTTTAGCGTTACTTCTTTCGGTCTTCACCGCGCCCCTCCGCCCCTCGCCCGACTTTCTCTGTCTTACCCTCCCCCCTCGTCCATTTTTCCATCCCCTTTTTTCCCCCGTTCTCGGGGATCCCCGCGCCCACCCCTCGTCCAGCTCGACGTTCCCTCACCCCGCTCCTCTTCTCCCTCGGACTTCGCCGTACACTCTTGCCGCTTGTTTTTTCATCTTACCAGGCCTCCCCCTAGCCGCCTCTCTCCGTCGCTCACCGCTGCTATCGTCCCTCTCCGACCACCCTTCGCCTCCCTCCCCGCGCTGCCCCGTCTCCCGATGAGAGGGTATATCGAACGAGTCCGCGTGTGTGCACGGGGGTGTTGGTTGTGCGCGGGTGTCTGCGCGCGCCGCCGCCGCCGCCGCCGCCGCCGCCGCCGCTCGCCTGTGTACAATCAAACATTGTTCATGATTTAGTCAAATATTGGCGAGATACACAGGTTTGTAGTGCCTCTCAATGTATATCTGGCTGTGTATCATGCCGAATAATCCGCGGGAGATTGCGCCTCGATTGTCCACCCGTTAACTAAGACTCGTCGACGCTGGCCCGGGACCACCGGCGCCCGGCGTCTTTCGTTCACGCTCGCTGGCTCCGATCATCGTTTTGGCTGCAACTCACTTTTATCGCCACTCGTCTCTCGAGGAGTGATAACCAGGCTAATGTTCGCGACTTCCCCGTTGGCGTACTGGCCTCGGTTCGATCCGGGCTCCGTCGCGGATCAGACAGTGGTACGACAGTAGATTTGGCGCAACAGCTGCGAGACGTTATAGTAGCGCGATTGTCGTATTATAGCTCGCAGTTTAGCTCGGTGACGTTTGGTTCAGGGGTCAATCCGAGAGCAATAGAAGCTAGATAGGTGTAATAAGAAGTTTTAATGGGTGACGTAAAAGGGGCAGATAAGATAATAAAACCACCACGGCCGTAAATTCGGCTGGCCGTATCTACTAAAGGAGAAAATCAATATGCCGGGGAACACGCGCTGGCTGTAGACTTGTCAGCCGACTACTCTGCTGAAAAGTCTTTGTGTTTCACTATAATAACGAATCTGACACTAGATAGAAAAACCTACGTTTGTTTGATCAAAGTGTTGCAAAGAAGTGGCTAATGATAGTTTCATTTGAAGTGTTCGCGTGAACATTCGAAGGGTCTTCGCGCCAGCTTATATTATAATTCTTATGACGAAGAATGGATCGAGACACCGTGATCGGTAAATCAGAAAATAAAGGAGAAGTAGCCATTCTATTTAGGCTTCCCTTTACCAGACACGCCAGATGATTCCAATGACCGATTCAAAGCCAAGATTTCCGGGTTAATCCGTTATTACGAATCGATCGTATCGCCGGCATTGTCTGTCGAAACGACGAGCTCCCCTGGAATCCGTCGAATTTTTACGAGCGATCGTCGAATCGCCAAGTGAATCCGCAATTAATAAGCGATCGGGAGATTACGATTCGTCGAGATGGTCGATTAACGAGCGTGGCTGCGCTACAGATGCAAGTCAAACATCGCGACGGGAATTTGTTAATGCCGTTATCTCGAGGAAACGCCGGGTTTTCTCGCCTTTTAAACTCCCGACCTGGTGTGTTTGCGCAAAAAGAACTAACATGTCGCAAGCATCCGATGAAACAGCCAGATGACGCGCAACAGTCGCGGAATTTCGAATGCAGTTTAGAGCGACACTCCAAGCCGCGCTATTCAAAAGAATTCTTGAAATGCAGTTTTCTGCGAAACTTCAGAAGGCATCTCAAGAATACGTCGGCTGTGTACTCGGTCCTTCTTTGTTTACAGCGAAGCAACCTCCCCCGAAGCAACTCCGACACGTCCCGAGTCCCAGAAAAAAGTCCCCCGGCTTAGGCTTCTCCGAAAAGACGCGCAGAGATGAGGCTCGCGAATGCCCGCGCGAAATGTCCGTACACACGTAGCGCCGCATTATCTTATTTTCGACCCGACCACTTACGTATCCCAGTGGAATGCTACACACGTGGTCCTCGCTTTTATCGAATACTGGAATCGCTTGATTAGAATGCTTGGAGGGGCCAGGCTTTCCTCTTGGAGCCGAACGCTGCCAAACACCTTTTCAGTGAGAAATCAGAGTACTGGCAGAACCGCGAACCTGTCGACGAGTCTAAAGTAGCTGGGTTCTCTCCTCGGCAGACTTAAGTTGAAGTTTAAACAACCTTGTCCCGTGAAGAATCAATCACAGGATTCCACCGAAGGCACGCTGCTCTGTCCTTCAATAACCAACAGATCCAGAGGGATGAAAGGAGGGTAAGATCGTGGCAGGATGGTGGTATTGCGTGGAGAAGCCAAGAAACAGAGTACTTTCGTAGAAATACGTGGATTTATTGAAACATTTACATCCTCGTTCACTCGCGTCGTCTCTCCCCTGTCCGTATTTAACGCGGGGGAGCCTTCCCCCCCCGCCCTTGCACGGCGCTCGTCGTGCGCCCCGACCGATCGCTTCGAGAACGACGGAGAGCCGTTGCCACCTTCGTCTCGAAACGGCTGAATGGAAAACAAAAAAAAAACGGCGCGACGGCTGCGAAGGTAGAAGCGCGAGAGGGCGATGCAAGGGTGAGTCTGTCGGGGTGGCCGAAGACCGCCGATCGGTCGCGAAGAAGCGTGGAAGTGTCGGGGCACGCAAGGAACGATGAAAGCGTGAAAGATATCGGGCGACGGGATATCGTGACTTCGAGATTTTCCAAATTCCGCCCGGCCCGCGTCCGCCTACTTCCGCCCGCCCAACCCCGCCGATCTCGATCCGAAGATATCGGAACGCTTGCCGTTTCACGGGGGACGGGGGTGGCCGAGGCTCTGGGTCGTCGGCGTGGCCGTTCGCGAAGATGGACAGAGCGACGGTGAGAAATGAGGGAACGGACGTGCGTATGAACAACGTAGAAACTCGGACCCGACGAATTCGCACAATGATCAGTGATCTTACGCGGTGCGCGCATCTCCCTGGTTTCGTTTCACTCTTTCACTCTATCACTCATTCTCTCTCTCTCTTTCTCTCTCTCTCTCTCTCTCTCCCTCTCTTATTCTCGCTCTCTATTTACAGGGCGTCCCTTCGGGAGGGGCGTGTTTCAAAGGCACCCCTTCGAGCGGGGGGTGGTTGGAACGACTTTTCTGGGGTGCCCGGAGGGCTCCAGCTGCTCGGGGGATGCTTTTGAAACGCGCGGTACAATGCTCCCTCTCTCTCTCTCTCTCTCTCTCTCTCTCTCTCTTGCACTCGATCAATCACTCTCTCTCTCTCCCTCTATATATATAATATGTATATACCTAACATAATGTATCGTTAAAGACTCCATTTATTTATATATTTATATTTATATTTATATATATATATATATAGCTCTCTGTAACATATATGTATAATATTGTACATCGTACGCGTTACGTTTGTGCGGCTATCTACACGTATCATACAAAAAAAACACTGGACGTGTCCTGCGCGACGCTTTCAACAAAAATTCTTACACGATTCCTACGGGTGCGCGTGTCTCTCAATGTGTTCCTCCCGAGTGTTTGTACAGAAGTGCGCGTACAGGCGAGCGGGCGCCTCTACGCGGGGAATGGCGGGCCCCGTTTGCAGGCCCGCGGTTCATTTAATTTAGACTTATCTCTCACGTGTTATCACATTTTTCGCTCCCCGCCGACGGCGTCGCGGCTCCGAGCCTAGCCGTCCAACGGGGCCTGCTCTCTCTCTCTCTCTTCTTCGTGTATTCCGATCTCTCCACGGGCTTCGAGGCACCGAGTGGCCTCGGTGGTCTTCTCCACGCGCTGTGGGCGAAATAATCGAGGGGATCCGCGACTCGAACGATGGAGACTGTGCTGCGTTGGCGTTGGACGTTATCAGTGGTTCTGGCCGTGATTGCTGGGCGATTTCGAGTGATCGAGGAAGCGGAAGAGTGCGAGGGAATCGGTGGTGGCGAAGTAGAATCAGAGAGTTAGAGACGGTGGTTCTTTGAAGCTGTCGGGGCTGGCTTTACTCTAAGCGAAGATCAACGTGGGTCACTCAACTGTGGAGTAATACGCTGCAATTTCTTTTCGATGATCAGAGTAAGAGAAGTTGAGGAAACTTCACTCGAAGTTCGCTAAGGTCCCCCAGCGAAATGAATCGAAGTATAAACGCAAATATGCACCTCGAGCTCTCTCGCGCTGGCAACTGTATACACGGTCCAGGAAACGGCAAGTTAGAAAACGGGGAAAATGCGCGTGACGTTGCCCGAGTGTTACCGCGAATCGCTGAGGATTCTGTTTTTATAGCCATAAATTCGCTTCCCAGCTCTTCCTCGCGGAATCATTTTCTCTCCGACGTTCGTCCCGTTCCATTTCGCTTTGAAAGGAGCCTGACTTTCGCGACGTTAACGGCTGACAGGAAGGTGTCGCGCGTATCACCATATGCAGATGATTCGAAATAACTCCGTGAAAAGAGAGTGAACTGTGCAAAAATCCAGAGGTATAGTGTCGAATAGATTTCTAAACGCTTCGAGCGGATAGATTTCTATGAGAAGGAGGGAAGGAGAGACTTAGCGTGTTGCTTGAAATTCGCCGAACGATTTCAACTTATCAGCACAGATCGCTACGCTCGATAATGCCTAATTATCGAATAAACGGGCGTCTCGATGAACACGCTTAACAATAATACCTGTCGATAAGTGGCAAGCAAGAGAGGAAATCAAGAAATCGAGATCAACGACCGGTGAAAGAGGCATGCGTCATAGAAGGAATACAGATAATCCTAAAAAGACTTTTGCTATCGCTTTCTAGTATCAATCTGTGGCTTCGATAAACACTCGCCTATCGATTGTCGACGGTGCTATTTGCCTCCGATGGAACACAATCGTGAGTCAGAAATTGTTGTGGCAATCGGCCGGGGCTGTTGTCCCGCGTGGCTCCCGTTCGACAACAGCGGGGCTGAGAAATCGCGGAGTAGACCTCCTGAAGAGCATTTGAATCTCGATTAAGCAACTGCAACCGATCTGAAGAACGCTGGCTACGGTAACATTTCCGTTCCCTCGCTTCTGGGAGGTGTACTGCGACTTTTACTGGGAAGAATTGTGACATCCACCTTGTCCCAATTTGGAAGCGATTCCTTCCAGCGCCTCTAACATCGACGATCGCCAAGGTCGCCAGGGAAACTTAGATCGAAGAGAATCAACTTTCTCGATCAGGGTCAGTGTTCTCTAAGGAGCATCGCCAAACACTCCACTTCCAACAACACGTAGTCCCGCCATAATTATTCTCGTAATACCGACTATCGACTCGCGTGCTTTCGCGGACTTCGACTTTTAACTGTTAAAGGTGCCTCGAAACTTTTACTGTTACTTCGAAAAAGCTGCTTCTTAGCTCCCTCAATTCAGATTAGAGAGAATCTAGCCTCGACGATCATTTAGAATACGTTCAGCAATTTGGCTTGCAACAGCACGTCAACACAGTCTCCTTGGTGATGAAAGTATGTTTGAATATCGAAGGGAAAAGGGGAGGAAGACCCGTGTCCGTGCTTCGAAGCCCCGAGAAGCTTACCGACACCTTCCCTCTCAACTTCCTCCCGGCGATGAAGGAAATTGCACTCGTATATTGCGGAAGAAACGAAAGGAAACGCAAAAGACTGGCCTCCGAGGTGAATCGCGCGCGGTAAAAACGAAACGAGAACCGCCTCGTGCATCGTTGTCGCGTATCACAGAAAACCGACGCGTTTCGAGGGAACAACCGTCGCGACGGGCCGCGAAACCGGAAGTCACCGCGGAGAACGTCACCTCGAGCAGGGCAGAGGGCCCAAGGCTCTCCTCGCCTCCCTTTCTAAATAATTACCACAGACTGCGATCGTACCTACGCGTAGCCGTGAGTCACGCTCTTCGAGTGGCGCTTGGTTGGACGTCTCGACGGATTTTTCCCGCGCGAATCGAGGCGGCAGAAGAGCTTGAGGCGCGCATCGCGTCGATTACAGTTTTCAAACCAATACGCTGCTCGAAACAGTTGAGGGACGACGTATCTTGGCAATCAAAGAGAACGAATGAGATTTCAAGAATGAAAAAGTGACGCTACTATCCAGTACTCGAATTGAGTAGCCGAGGTGGAGATTCGAGAGTGGTCTCCGACAATTTCGAGCAGCGTACAAAATAGATGCGAGGCTCACGACTACCCCGAGGAGCAGTTGGGCGTTGCTATCGTAGAAACTACCTATTGCCAAAAGAAAATTCGCAGCTGCCCGACTCGTGGCCATTGCTCCGAGTCAGCCTGGTTCCGCGACCCGGCGTCGCGACGCCCCGAACACCCGTACCCCCCCCCACCAATAACGAGAGCCCCCCCGACAAAGTAACCCGACGCTCGCGACCTCGTCCAGACGCGTGGCGCGGCGTCGTCCCCGTACCTCGGAGTCCAGCTTCGCCCCAGCTCGGTCACACCATGTCCTCCTCCATGTCGTCGTCCTCTTCGTCGTCGTCGTAGTCGTCTTCGTGGACGACGGGCCAGCAGGCCTCCGGTTCGTTGTCCTCGCAGCGCCGTCGGCGCCGCTGTTGGCCGGATTGTGGTCGCGGCGGCGGCGGTGGCGGCGGCGGCGCCGACGGCATAGCCGGCGCTGGCTGCACGGAGGTCGACGACGAGGAGGACAAGGAGGACGTGGAGGAGATGGACGACGAGGGTGGATGATGGTGGATCGCGACGGGGGCGAGGTTGGCCGTTGTCGAGGGGATGCTCGTGGCTGCGTTGGCGGCGTATGCCGCGGCAGCAGCGACTCAGGCCAAGGCGTATGGGTGTGTGGCGTGATGTCACAATCCCGGAGCAGCGCTGGTGACGGATGGCGGCGGGGGCACGCTACTGCTGGCCACGCTGGTCGCGTGATGGTAGAGCGGGCTCTGATAGTACTCCTGGTGATGATGGTTGGTCATGTTGTGCATCGGCCCGCCGGTGTTCGAGCCCGGGTGCATGCCGTTGTGGTGGTGGTGGCTCGGCGGCGCCGAGTGCGCGTGAGGATGATGCGATGAGCCGAAGTTCGCGTAGCTCTGGTGGAGCTGCTCGTACATCTTCATCTCTGGCGGCTTGGAGTCCTGGGCGCCTGGCGACGTGCCGGCCGTCGCGCCGGGCAGTAACCGCGTGATGCTGAACGGATGGCTGGCGGCGGTGTACGGTGGCTCCTGCTTCAAGCTGCCGGTCATTCCGTGGTGCAGAGCCGCGGGATCGGAGATCAGGTGAGGGTGAAGGCTCCTGCTGACCATGGCGGTGAGTTCGTCGTGCGCCGCACCCAGATCGGGGCCCAGGAGGCCACCGATGTCCGTCGTGTCGCTCTTTAGGGCGGCGTGGTGCTGGTGCAGGCTTGCGTGATGGTGATGATGCGAGGACACCAGGGAATGAAGGTCCTTGTCGTCCTGCTGCTGAGACCCGTGGTGCAGCGACGACGGGGTCTTCTTCCCTCCGTGAGCCAGGTCATGAGACGTGGGGCTATTGTGCCCTGCGGCGACCGCGGCAGCCGCGACGGCCGCTGCGGCGGCTCCTGTGTGATGCTGCTGATGCTGTTGGTGTTTATTGTTCTGCCTGGTCATCTCCTTCTTCTCGTCTTTGAACCTCTTCTGCCGGCGGAGATAGCAACCGTTCTCGAACATGTTCCCGCTATCGGGATGCAGGGTCCAGAAGGAGCCCTTGCCAGGCTTGTCCGGCGTGCGGGGAACCTTGACGAAGCAGTCGTTGAAGCTGAGGGAATGCCTGATAGAGTTCTGCCAGCGTTGCTGGTTCTGCCGATAGAACGGGAACAGGTCCATGATGAACTGGTAGATCTCCGACAGCGTGAGCATCTTGGTGGGCGCGTTCTGGATGGCCATGGTGATCAGGCTTATGTAGGAGTAGGGTGGCTTCGCGTGCGTGTAACTCCGGCGATAGGACTTGTCGGTTCGAGCGCGCTGGAGGGCGGAATTCGGCGAGTCCGGCTCGGTCAAGGATAAAGGATCCCTGCTGACCCCGGCTCCGCCGACGGGCGTGAGGGGTCCGTAGCCGACGGTGCTCATGCAGGCACCGCCGCCACCCATGGCGCCGCTCGCGTATCCCGGCATGCCACCGCCGCCCATCGAGGCCATCCCCATGGCCGAGCTCATGGAGCTCATGTTGAAGCCGCTGGCGCCCTGGGGGCTGCAGCTAGACCCGACTCCAACGCCCATCGACATCCCCATCGACACGCAGCCCATCGAGTTTATCGAGCTGTACGTCGGCGCCATGCTGCCCATCGTGGACATCGCGGCGCTGGTCATCGCGCCGCCGAGGCCACCAGCGTCGCCGTACAGCTTCGGCGACTGGAGCATTGTCATAGAGCTAACCGCTGCCGGGGTGGCGGGCTGCTGGCTCCTCGTCAAACGGGAATCATGAAAACCGCGGTACCACGGCTGCTGGTAGTGCGACGATCCCTTTATCTTCTCCCCCGTCGTAGGGAATCCTTGGCACAACTCCGTCCCTCTCGAAAGATTCGAGCACTAGAGGGGGACAGAGACCTTCGCACAACCTCGCTCTCACTCCGTACCTGCCACGGTCCCGGCAGTGCACAACGAAACTTCACGGTCCACTTTACGGTCCAAAGCAACACGTTGCTCCCCGGACGGCACAGATCCCGCACTGAAAATCCAAATCTTTTGCGTCACAAGCCTTCCTCGGCTGGAGGGCCACCGATGATCACTCGCCGTCGCTTGCCAAGCGGGCTCGCTCGCTCGGCAGACAGCAACACTCGGTCCGATCAACGATTGATCGTTTGTTCCAACAATACCGGCGCGGTCTACGAAGGCAGAACTGACGGCGGCGACGTGTAGCGAGGTATACGCGACGGTGTTCGCGCGGCCAGCACGGGCTGAGCACACAACAGCGGAGCCAGGTCGGTTGTTTGAGCGGGGCCTGTTTGAGCCGCCTCACCTCCACTCTCCCTCATTCACCCAGTCTGTCTCTCTGTGTGCCGTGTGCTGATGGAGGCCGGTTAGCGAGTGTTCTCCGCTACTCTTCAGCCTGCCGATCTTGTTCAAACACATCCCACTCCGCGGCGCCGGTGCCGCGCCTGTTTTCACCACGCCTGCCAATCCGGGCCTCTCTCACCCCTCCAGCTGCTGCCAACGGCCAATCGGGACGCGTCCGAGGGCTCGTTGCGTGTCCCCTTCGTATCGCGTGAATCGGTGGCGCGATAATGCCAGCGTACGCTCGGCCGTCCGCTTCGGCAACGGAGGACGCAGCGCGCAGCTGCGGGCCGCCGCGTTGCCCGCTTGCGCAATCCCGCGGGACGCCGACGCGACGCCGACGGCAACGACGCCTTGACGACCACGTCCCGACGGCTCCGTCGCCTCGCTCGCTCCTACCATGTCATGTCAACCGTCCGTCCGCCACGCGTTTGACACGTATCGCGCGCGTCACGCGTCGCCCGGCCACCAACACGCTCTGCTTCTCTTCTTCTTCGCCTTCATCTTCATCTTCGTCTTCCACCCTCCGCCTTTCACTTTCGCCCCGTGCCCGTGTCTCTCGCAGCCTCCCCTTGTGCTTCGTCTTCTTCCTCCTCAACGTCTCCCGCCTCCTCCCTTCTGGGATCCAATAATCGCGAATAGACGACTTCCACGACCTTCGTTCGGTTCGAGTTCAGATGGCTGCCCGTCCGTATCGACGCCTCGCGGTTCTTCATCGCGGCCGATCGTCCCCCGTGGTATCAACAACGGCGACGCCGATTTCCGAGGACCCAGGAGGATGGTCCTGGTGCAACCACGCCGACGGAGAGCTTCAGGTTCGTTTTGTTGATTGTGGGAAGGCTTTGCGACCGATGATTCAGGTTTCAGGGGGTTGGGGTGGGCTGTGGGGGGAGTTTGTTTTCTGGGTCGGCTCTCTTTGGTCGCGCTGGATGTCAAATGAAGTGCTGCTTGTAGTTCTTGAGGAGACAGGCAGGTCTGACTGTACTTCAATCGCGTGGAGGCTTCTAACACCAAATGGAGTAACGCGTGCAATCGCGTGGCACATTTATTGACAGAAACTTCGCTGGTACTAATCATTTATCGTGCCACTGAACTCGAGTGTTAACTAGTGCTCTGTACAGCAGCGAATTTTGTGCCTTTCGAAACTGAGAATAGTCCTATTTCGCTAGAAACACGTGGAGGGGTCTCAACCGAGAGCTAAAGCTGACAGTGTGATCTTTAATTCAAATATTACTAGTCAAACGAATCGCTCAGATGTAGAACGCGATAATACCTAGGTAAATTTAGCAAATTTTGATTAATAAAGTCAATCCAAATACGAGATTCCACCCCACTGTCTATTTCGCGACTAGACAATTTGAACAGCCCAGTTAATATTTCATTATGACAAACAAATAGTTGCAAATCATTCGTAACGTTTAACCGTAATAATTATGAATGGACTCGCGGAAATTCGCTAATATTTACAGTGAATTTGAGGCCTGCAGTTCTCCACTTGCTAATCGAATCATTTTCCGAAGTGCTAGACCAAGTTTCTCCATAAAAATAAGAGCAGATGATTCTTCATTTCTCTTCGCCCACGAACGCGAGGATACACGCCAGCAATTTTTCTAAAGACATTATATCGCGCAGCTCTTTGAATCCTCGATAACTTCCCTTTCGAGCCACGCTGCGCGATTAAACTTGCCCGATTAATTCGCACTTTTCGTTCGATTTCGAGCTTCACGGTGGATTAATCGTTTATCGCGTGGAATAATTAACCGTCGATGGCCCCATGAATATTAAACGCGCGTAATCAAAAGAGATCGGATTTTCGGCAGAGGGATAATTCGGTTAACTCGACTCGATTTCGTCACGCGATTCCCGTCGCTCCGAACCTCGTCAGCCCATCAGTTTCTCGCCGCTCCTTCTCGAGGCTCCTTCGTCTGGCGAAGTCGAACCAGAAACTTATAAGAAATCGAAGACTCGGTAGCCGAAAGACTGATTGATCGCACATCGCCTGGCTCCGTTCCGTCGCTTCTAAGTTTCCCATTCGACGAATTCCTCTCTTCTTCCACGAAACTCCGCTTTGCCAGCTCGAAGAGCGAAGAGCCGAAAATGTTATCAGTTTCCTTTTATCGTGGGTGCACGCGGCCGAACCTGGGCAACATAAATCCGACGTATTTACATTTTCCTTCGCGTATCTCACACGTTCTAAATATTCTTTATCAACGAGGATACCCGCGACAGGCTGCTCTGTTATTAGGTCTGCTTAAATACGAACCTTGTAATCCTTTTCGTACCGAAATGAGGATCAAGGTGCCACCGAATGACACAGAAATGGCAACGCTTCTGTTTCGAAGTATCGCAGAATGGTTGCGAGCTTTTGTCGCTGACGAATTCTTCGGGCAAGCAGAATTTCGAAGGGAATACGGGAAAATAAGGGGGACCGAGGAAGAAGGGTGTGAAGTACGTGTCTGACGAGCCGCGACGACTGTGAAATTAGTGATTCGCGGCTACCCTGCCTAGTTATTTTCCAACGATGTGCAAAGTGCGGTCTAATGTGGCAAATTGCTTGCTCGAACCTCCGGTGACTTTGAATTACCAAGGGAACGAAAGAGGAGAGGAAACGGGCGCGAAGAAACGCGGGGGAAAAGGAACCGTCGCGGGAGGCTCGATGTGTCTCGATTTGTTTAAACATTTAACGGGATCCGCGGGTCGTTAAATCGCTGCGATGACCTAATTCATCGCGACGCGACAGCAACTTTCTCCTTTTTCTTTTAATTTCCACAAACGCTGATCGTCGAAGCGACGGCACGCGAAAGACGGGGGTTGTGAAAAGGGAAAACGTGGTATCAGTGGGCTTGCAGTGAGAATTTCCTCGTCAGTTCTTAAAGCTTCTGCTCGGAATTTTCAATTGAACAAAATAAACACTAGGAGTGTATGTAAAAATTCATTTCACCGGCTGTTCTCTGATTAAAATTTTAAATTCTCCGCTTTACTGGCGTGAATGTTACAGGATAAATTAAGTAATAGAAACGTTGGGTGCCGTGTTTCCAGCGACGACACAGTTTCGCCGGACAAACCCCCGCGGACGCGGTTCGCGATAAACAACCGAGCGCGAGCGTGTATTAATAATTTTATGGGGATGCAACGGGATGGGCTGTTGTTTAACGATGAATTAAATATCGCGTCTAGTTCCTGATTAATCGTTCAATAGTTTCGCATGAATTATCAGCGAACGTTTGCGGACGAGTGCTCGCGAGGTGTTTGCTTAAAATTGTGGGATGATCCTCTCGTTAAACAGATAATGAAATGGAGCAGCGAAAGAAATTTATGGGGATACCGAGGTATCGAACAATCCCCTGTCTTGTACGTCAAATAACCCTTTAAATCCCCCTGCGTGAAAACAGGAATTCTATGGAAATACATTCGAGCTCCAAGTGCGCGAAACGTAACTCCGATTCAGAACTACCCTTGTTTAGATTTCCACCAAAAAAAAAGAAAACGTTGCTCTCGTTGAAACCGAACTGCTCGATTTAAGAACGCAAATTGCACGCTTCCATTTCGAATTCTCTTTTCAATTCCCAGCCCAGCCCATCCAGCCCCGTGGAAAAGACACCAATTTCGTTCGAACCAACCCCCCCGTGCGGGGATCCACACGTTCCATCCTCATTACAGCAACGCAAATACACAAAACAGGCTGGCGCGAAATTGCGGAGCCAAATGTTTCGACTTTCTCGCTAGCCAAGGGGGTGGAGAAAAAAAGTGTCGGAGGGGGTTGGGCGCGCAACGGTGGGCGAAGCAATTAAAATCACGGTCCCCTGAAAAATCGCTCGCCCCAGCCAGACTTTTCCTTTCGCCGGAGATTATCATTATCGCACGTCCGCCCGCGAAAGTGCATTTTTAACCTCATTGAGCCGCTCGCGGGTAATACGCTCGGCAAACACGCTCGCGAAACGCTTCTGCTGTTGGATTAAGTGTCGAGTAATCTCGGTAACCTCGCGACACGTCGAAAATTGGCGGAGCCGATTCGCGGATCGCTCGGCGTCCTTTAATTAAACCCAGCTTCGAAATTATTTTAAAAAGTCCGAACGGCCGGGTCGAAAGCCACGTTCGTCCGAGCGGCGGTGTTTGTCGGCGGTTAACATTTAAGGGTGGACCGACAGCGTTATTTCAGCAAACCGCTGCCTCCCTTTGCTATTTGACAAATCGCGATCGCTCTCTCGATTGGAGAAAACTGCTGCTCCTTTTTCCCGAATATTTTCCTGTTTTCGCGATTTCAAATGCTCGTCTCTTGCACTCCCTCCGCGCACCCTTTTTATTCTACTGGACACCTCGAGACGGAGATCAAATATTCAGGTGAAACACTGAAAATCGTGTTTGCCGTCGGCCAATAGCTGCGAAACGGTGTACCCTCGCCGCGTGTAACGCGTTGAAATTCTCATTTACGACGGAAAAATTGTTCCCTCTGGAATCGATGCACACGGTCGTTATCGTAATATACCTCTTATCGGTTGCATTGGCGCCGAATTGTACGGGGCCTCTGGCAACACGGTCGGGCACTTTATCGATTGGATAACCGTCGCCCATTGTGTTTTGTTCACTCGCCAGCGATTAAAAGCCCTTCCCGGTCTGACAAATGCCGAGGAGGTTCGGCTCTCTTTGCTTTCATAATACTTCTCGTACTTTATTACTTTAAATTAACAAACGGATACAGAAATAGAAAGAAGAGTGTGAAAATTCAGGGGTGGCCAAGGGGTGTGTTGTCTCGTCCGCGAAAATCCGAGACCGTGAACGGCAGTTTCGCGTATCGGTTCCGTCAGCGACCAGCAGATCTCGGTTTACAGTCACTTCAGCGCCGCTTATTATCCGCGGCGACCATAAGAGTGGACTCCAACCCCGACGAGGGCATCGTTTGTTTTCGTTCTTGCGGTTACTCGGCCCTAAACACCGCCGGATTATCTCTACGGGGCACGTCGGCCCACCGCCATTGTTTCTTTCCTCATTGCCTGCCCCTAAACACAAGCTATGGGATTTCCTTTCGCTTTTTATTGCCATTCACCCCCCCCTGCCTCCGACAACCATCGCAGACACTCAACATCCCCTTTTATCGCGGAGGGACCCGGGGCCTAAGTGCGTTGCATCTTTCTCGTGGGATGGTCGCGGTTGCTTTCGATCTCTCGATCGGTAGTACAACGAGAAACGCGTAACGACGCGAGGGTGGGAAGGGAAGAATTCAGAGAAAGAAATGTCCACCACTAACAGAGCCGCGTGACAAAGTGCAGCGGGCTGCTGTCCATGGAAGAGCTAAACAGAGCCTGGAAGAATGGCGGGAAGGACGGGGGGGAAAAAAGAGTGGGGATTGGAAAAGGGGTGAAATATCGCGAGCGGGAGGTCGCGAGGGGCCGACGAATCGAAAGCACACAGCTCTCTCTTTCTCTGCCGATGATTCAAGCGTTTAGAGTCGGCTAATACTTTACTCGAGAGATTCGTAAACACACACATAGAGGCGTTCACGAACGGGCGGCGTTACAACGTTAGATCCGAGCACCCACCTGTACGTCGGGTCTTTATCGAGCCACCAATTGTTTGCGGAATGAAAATATTGTCCCTGTAAACAAGTGGCTACATTGTGCCAAGCGCGGCGGCGCTCTTGCGCTCGCGCGCTCGCGCCAACCTCCCGGAGCTCGCGGCGTTCTTCGGTTACAACAAATCATTCTCCCTCTCCTCCGTCTCCCCCGGGCGGCCGGTTGGTAGCACAAGTGCGCAATCGAGCACGGTGTTTGTTTCGATTGGTAACGATCCTTAATCTACGATTAAATAACGATTTGCTATTTGACCTAGATTACGGGTATCGCGGTCGCGATCGATTCTCACCTGCTTTGGCCGAATCTCCGCGCTCCTCTTCTTAAACGAGCGCCTTTGCATTCCCTCCCCCCTGCACCCCCTCGTATTTTTTTTTCTCCAGCGCCTAATTACTCGAGGAGGAAATTTATCGACGCGGAGCGAAGATCGATGGCGATCGTTCTCGACTTTCCGAGCGAGCCGCGGTGGGCGAAGTGGTGCGCCAGTGCCGTGGGATTCGTGAATCGGGTGATTTATGCGGCGGCACGGTGGACGTTGACGTGGCGATCGGCTGTTTAAGCGCGTTTCCCATCGCGAGTGCGACGCTTTCGCCAGTCCGCTCGCGTACCCGAGCTATTCAGCTATTCGGGCCAGTGTTTTTCGGACGTGCCCCGACCGCGGATGCACCTGATTTCGCGGCCACTCACGGAAACATTGACTTCTCCGCGGCGGCGGTGGTTTGTTGTTCGTAAAGCCTTGAAACAACAAACCCCTTGGCACCGAGGGACCAAGCCTCGCGCCGTAATCGTGTGACAGGTATTCTAGGCCAGCCCCGCGTCTCAGCCCCCCTTTGGCCAGATCCATGTATTTTCCTAAGCCGGCCCGACACTTGGCGCGGATTTTCGGTGACGAGGCGACGAGGGGGATGTTGAAATTCGCCTAGGACACGTTCGACAGCTTGAATATTTATTTCGAAGAGGGCTGGGAATTGGTGAGCTTGATATTTTTATTGGCGGGCGCGGGGAATCAGAGAACCGTAGATGTTTCATGTAGAATTTCGAGAACGAGGGATTGCTTGTCTCCGGAATTAATATTCCTTGTGCTTTCGATGCGATAGGAAATTAGGGTAAAAACTCCTGGTCTTTAGCGATGTCGAGAGAGAAGCACGGCCAGCTCTTCGAGCGTTGGTTGTCCCGTTCTGCGGCCCGTGCGCCGACCAGTTATCAATGGCGTTAATAGGAGAGACAGGAGTGGACCACCCACGTGGGCCAGGTAGCTATCCTTCAGACCCTGCGGAGCTCCGCGTCCTTCCTTCCACCCGCCTGTCTACCCTCGTGTCACCTCCATCGTCTCCTTATAAAAATGACAGCACAGTTTTATCGAGTCGCAGCCTCTCGACTCGCGCCTCTTTCACTGCTTTAAACGTATTCGAACGCCGACGAAAGAATACTGGTTTTTAGGCGCGCGGGGATGTTAGAGCGACCAGGGGAATTTGTTACAAAAGGAACATTCTTAAGGAAATAGCGGCAGTTTCTTTATTCCGAATCGGTGTCGCGTAATGTAAAGTAGTGGAATTACTGGAACACGGGTTTCAAGCTTCTTCCTCGAACCACCCGTTCAGCAATCTTGCGAAAATAAAGGGGATACCTGAAGAACAGAGGACAACAGTCCCGCAAAAAGAATCTTATTTATCACTGCGCCCGGTTGACCGGCAAGTCCAACAATGAGGCGACCCTCGAAACCAGGGCAGTCGAAAGCAAAGAGTTCGACAGTCGTGGCAGGCATGGTGTCTAAGTCCGTGCAAATCTCGCCCCTTTGACTTCGTAAATCGCTGTCACAACATTTGCGCGAGAGAAGAGCAAGCTCTGTGCGCGTGAACCGCATCGGGCACCAACATAATCGGGGCAAAACCAATTTTCCCGCAACGGGGAAACCCCAGATCCGTGAACTCTTCCACGTTTTCCAGCCAGCTGACTTCTCTGATCTGCTTCGGCGCTCTCGTCTCCCAGCTTATTCTTAAACTCCCTTTTCTACCCAGGGGTTTAACAACACGTTGCCTAGCTGGCGCCCTGAAATCGAGCAAAAGACGTAGCAAATAGTTAGGTACTAATCGTTCCAATTTCTACACTTCCCGTTCTCTTAAATCGCGCAGCAGTTACGATCGCGAATCGCTCGTTCCCTCTCTCCACTCCCCGAGGAAATTACACGGGGTGAAGAGGGAGTTAGGGGGTGGCATAAGTGGATGCAGGGCCGAAATTGAGTCGCTTAAAAAACGATACACCGCGTGTGCTTTATCGTGGTGGACGCGGAGCAGACGGAGCCCCCGAAGGAGTCACGTGCTGTGCGTGCCTCGCCGACCTTTTCCCAGATTTCCAGCCCCCGAATCCGAGTGCCCGTCGACCTATCTCCTGGACGCGGAGAGCCCTGCCACCCCCCCCCCCCCTCAATTCGGCCGAGGCAAAAATAATAGACTCGTCGCACGTTCTGAAGGACCTCTGGCCCCGGCAGCTTAAATCTCGCGGATTTGCTCGCGGGAAACTTGGGAAGCTTGGGGAAACTCGTCGCCCAGACGACTGAGAATCACCGATTCAGGCTGAATCTCTCGATTCCAAGGTGTTTAAAAATATTATACTAGCTTGCAAATTGCGTCTGGTTTACTTAGGATTAGAATACGTGTAATACTTTGCTCTCGAAACTATTATCTCCACGATTCAGGTTGATTTTATATACCCGGGCGTTTGTTTTAACAAACTCTTGCAACGTTTCTTCAGGCACGATTTTATCTACCGACCTTATCTCGCCTGTTGTCGAATGGTTTCGAAACGCAGCAGAATATCGCGCCGGTTTTCCGCTTCTTCTCCTATGCATTAGCATAAATTAAGGTTCCTCTGGAGCAGCTCGGGACGTCTCGGGACCCCTGGGAATGCGGAACAGCTGCCGAAATAAACAGTGGTAAGCACGAGCAAAGCCACTCGAATCGTTGGCTTGCATCGGTTTGTTTGCCGCCGCGGCAAATCGGCAAATATTTGCAAGTAATAATCGAGGCGCTCGCAGGATCAATAAAGTTACAATCGCCCAGCGACGACGTGTCGCTGCTTCCAAGTCGTTTGTACAAACTTTTTAGCTGGCAAACCGTGCGTTTGATAACGCGTGCGTACACAAGGCTTGCGCAATTTGTTGCCCCCCGTTTTCTGGTAGGCGCCCGATAAATAATATCGGGTAAATAATTACGAGCACTCCGAAGTGACTTTAACCGGAAGATACTTAATCAAATTAGAAGAAATGAACGCTCGAGCAATGGAAGAAATTTTCTTTGTTAAGAAATAATAGCCTGCCATGGCAGAGAAACCACGCGCTACTCCAAAACGTTAACCCCTGAATCATCGCGAACTGGTAGTGAGAGAAACAAACGTGAAACGTGGCTCGTTACCCGACGCGCCCCGGGCCCTCGGGTACAAAGGAGGGCCGTAAATCGTAAGTGACTCAAAAGACCAAAGGTCCAACGTTAGCGAGACCTGCCGCGAGATTCGGCCGCGTCCTTTACGATCTTATTTATTTACTCGAGCTCGATGGCTGATTAGTCAGTGAAAAATTAGAAACGGGAGATCCTCGCGTCAGCAAGCAGTGCTATCTTGTTTAGTGTCGAAGTACCATGCGCCAGGCGATTGTCATTAGTCATGGAACGGGAACTTTCCTCCCCTGGCTTCGTCATCGTTTTCCCGGGGAGAAAGTTAGGTCACATAGAATCGTCGGTTCTGTTTTCTTCGTTCATCTCAGCCGTCGATTATGTGGAAATCAGTGGAGGACAGTAATGTTAGTGCGCTGTATGTCGAATAATCTTTAGTTATTTATTTATTTAACGGGGAGTAACCTTCAATTACAAGGTAGCATGTAGCTAAGTAACTAAGAGGCAGTCTATAATAATTAAAAGAAAAGAAGAATATACAGAGTCATTTCATATTTAATATTTAATATTTTATACTAAATAGAATAAAAAAGAAAAATAATAGTAAGGCTATGATATGCTACGTACTAGCTTAAAGGGAGAAGACCCTTTAAATCGACCGAAAAACCGAAAAAGAAATTGCATAAATCGCTTTTAAAACATTTCAAAACTTATTTAAGATATTCTTGAATCTCTATTTCTTTCGTATTTATCAGAATCTTACTCTGATAAAAATTTGTTTTACTTGTCATAATGTTGAATAAAGTACCGTTAAAGTTCCGAAATGGTTACCGCATTGCCATCTCCGCAGAAATTCCTAAAAATTTGTAAAAGAAATAAGCCATTTATAGGGACTTCTCCCCTCAATAATAAATTGCGCCTTGAATCGTTAGGCGGCCCATTAAAACGGTGTATTAGAAATTTACCCTTAGCATCCTCGACTTTCACAAACCTACCCACTTTCTTTCATCCTCGTTGCTTCCATAGGGCGTCCGTTGGATGAAAATGGCGGCGATTCGAACGATCACAAAGTAAATGTAATAAGCAAGGGGCAGGAATGTAATTAACTTGATCGCGCAATGGGAACTTTTTGTTGCAGAGGCGAGCAGTAGAAGATACCCGATATTCCCCAGCCAGCCAGAAAGGACGTATCTCTGCACACGTATGAAAGCAGCACGCGAGGAATCGATTGTACAAACAGGACCGGTGTGCACCCTCAGCCCCTGTGTCTGCGCGGATCTTTCGTTAAATTTCCGTTTCATCGTGTCCGTGCAAACGTTCCGACGGGGGCAAAAGTTTTTAAGCAGGCCATCGGGCCGATCGAGAAAGAAAAAAAACCCGTAACCGACGTTCAGTGGCTGTGGACACGTTTCCATTTAATTGGCGAGGAGTGGCTTCGAGCGAAGTAGAAGGTGACTTCAATTACTACTTTCCCTTCTCTATTTTCCCCATAGCGTTATTATCATCCGTGGATGGAAGACACTTGGGAAGAGAATCGCGCAGCTTCGCGTTTACCCCTTTCCATTTCCCTTTCTTCCGGCTGTTCGTGGTGCCATCGTCGCCCATTAGACTCGCAATTTTAACCGCCCCGCCGAGGAATCGGTCCGAAAAATCAAATACCTCGCCCTCCTGAACAAAGAATCCGAGGAACGGCGATCGACGGCCCGAGACGTCCCCTGCCGCCCCTGGGAATGATAAAAGGCGCCGAATCGCGCGGTTATCGCGAGGCAAGCCTCTATCGTTCCCAGCGAGCGTGCTCCATTTTATAACGCGGCAACGCGTAGGAAATCGCGTCGGCGGCGCTGGATCGATGAACACGTTGAAAGTGATGGCAGGTGGTGGATGAAGCGCGGCCGATCAAACGCCTCGAATTGGCAGCGATTTCTCGACCGTCCGCCGCCCCCTCCTCGCTACCTACGCTCCAGTCAATTTTAATAATATCAGCCCCTCGTTCGCGCGGCTCCGTGCGCGATGACTCGCACGATTTTCCGACGGGCCTTTCAATTATCCGCACTCCCACGCGGCTGCCCCCGCGAAATATCGATCCCCTGGGCAACGGTACGCTGTAACCTCGCCGGCCACCGGAAGTGGGACGGACGAGGAGTTACATACGCTACGAACCCGCCGCGATCGCGATCGCGCCAGGGATTCCAGCTTTCAATTGGAATATAACAATACTTCTGAACACTACCCTCTTCGCCCTTCGCGATTATCTACAGCCGCGCGAGAACCTCCGTCACTTTAGCTCCTAGCGCCCAGGCGTTACGAAGACACTGGTCTACCTCGGTGATAATTAAAACACTTAAGGATGAACTGCACAAATAACGCATCAAAGTAACAATCCAAGTAACGTGAAAAATAAGTGAAAATCTTTGAAAAAATTGGAGGGATTCATTTCTCCGCAATAGTAAAGGCCCCGCGAAATTTTAGAAAAATCGATTCGGCAGTCTTTAAATTATTTCACTTTTAATTTAACACGTATTCTTGGAGGCAAACGAAATATTGAGAACTATAACTACAAGATTAAGAGTATTGAGAGTATTGTAAATAGGAAGCACAGAGCTAAATTGTCACAAGGATTCCGGGCATTTGATTGATATCTTGGAAATTCATTGAGTTTTGGCTAAGATCATCGTTGAAATTCATCCTCGAGGCCCCATTAGGTGTCGCGCGTCTGATCCACCGCCACCCTGCGAGGGGGTTAATACGAGCCCAGCGCCCAGCAATCCGAGAACGTCGCCGCGGCAATAAAGCTAACGACGGCCGAGCAACAATTTCTCAGATGATCCTCGTGCCTCCTTATTGTCATCCTCCCTCCACTCTCTTCACCCTCCTCCTTTGTCCGCGCGTGCATTATCGATCAAGACCTCGGCAGGGTTGTTTGCCCGGCGCGACTGTCACCGTAAACTCCCGTCCCGAATTACGTGGATCGCGACACATGGCCGTCTCCGATTCTCCACGTTAGTCGCCCCGGCCGGTATTACAGATAATCGCGGTATTACGAGAATCGGGACACCGGCGGAAGATAGGTCTCGCAAGGGGCGCGCAATAAAACCGCGGTAAGTACCTGGCGCGGCAGGTAAAAGGTGGGGCGGGGGGGGGGGGGGGGAGGAGTGGTCCCGGCTTAATACTTTTCCCGCGGGGGTGGCGACAGGAGGGTGATGGAAAAGCGGCGACGTGCGAACGGGGACTTGGAATCCCGTCGTAAAACGATAATCGATTTACGATGGCGGCGCTTTGCACCTCTCAGCGGCCGGGCCTCGAAGAACGCCACGGGGCAACGGGGGTAAAGGAAAGGCGCAAAACGGCAGATTCCCTCGGATTCCGACAATAAACCAACCTCGCTGTGACGCAACCGCGTCCAGCGGCCACAATAAACACCCCCGGACCGTTTTTACGGCTATGTCCAGCTGGAACTTATCCGGCAGATTTCGGCCACTGCCTGGGAACCGTGACCCCTCGCTACTCCGCAATACTTATTCATACGTGTCTGTAACGCTGTGATCACTGCCGTTTTGTTCCCTAGGCGATTATTTAGGAGCATTCGGGGATGATTTTTAGATATCTGTTTAGAGGAAATTTTGCTCTCGACCTCGTGGATTTTTTAGATTTTGTAAGTTCAAGCGATGGGATGGCTGCATCTCTGCAAAAAATCGTCGCAATAAATATTTAAGAAACGCATTTTAACGCCTGAAGTTTCTAAGTTACCGAATCAAGGACTCGATTTTTTTTTTCGTCAATTATGATACTGTTTTATCGAGATAAAGCGTAGGAATCAAAGTTTCAGAAATTCTTGCCCAGTTTGAACGTTTGCACGGGCCAAAAAATTTGTTTCCGATAAATCCAACGAAGAGGTCTTATAGAGCAAACATTTCTCTTTAATTTCGTTTTTCTGATTTTGTTGTATGACTTTTATTGGCCGAGTTCATCGCGATCAAAGCAAAAAAGGTAGTTTTCACTTCGAACACCTATAACTTGCGAACTCATGATCGTAGAGAAATGTTCATGAATGTTTTGGAAAGCTAAAAGAATTCCCTTTCAGAACCTTTAGTAGCCAATTTAGGATTTTTCTTTTAATCGTATTAAATCCACTTTAAAATGATCCCAAAAATTGGCGAAAGTATTTTGAGTATAATAATTCGGCCACCCTCTGTAGATACTCGCATCTATTGAAATATAGTCTGGCTGAAATACTATGTAACGTGCAGCACTTACCGCTTCTTACTCGAATATTCTTTGGGAAGGGACGCTGGTGTCAGAAAATTACCATTTTGCTGCTAAATTCACCGACAGGGACTTTTTCCTTAAGGAGTACGGGAATGGATGTTGATCGGCACATCTTCCTCCCCTTTGTCGTAGTTCTCCCAGCCACTCGAGTTCCCGTGGCTACGGTTCTGCATGAAACAGCCTGTATTCCCCGCTGCTTGCTTCCAGCCAGGATCGAGACAATGTTTTCCTATCATCGCCGCCGCCAACGCTACCCGTGTATCGGGCCCTTTTACTGTTCCAGACGATCTTCGTGGGAGGCTGCGCAGCGAAGACAAACATCCATACACAAGAATAACATCTTTCGCGTTCCGCTAATCACAACACTTGGAGCGCCCTGTACACAGGCGAGAGGCGACGGTAGGAAAATATTGGTCCTGGCGGTTGGAATCGCTGGAGAAACCGGAGGAGACCGTGTCCAGGGCTTTAATGAAGTGGCTCGGCCAGAAAATTACAGTCCCTTTGATTAAATTTGTCGATCCTCGAGCTTCCCTTTAATCTCGCCGGGCAAATTACTTATCGCGAAATTTCAATAGGAATCCAGGGAAATTAGAAGATAACGAAAACATGGTTGTAGATAAATAACTAGCAGTCCAGTTTTATCCATATGTTCCGTTTTATTAAAATCTCAAGAGTATACACAAATTATTCCTTAAAACTATTATTCGTTAAAACTAGCCGTGTACAAAGTATGTCGCTACCCGCTACATTTCCTCATCCACCATTATACACGCGTGACGCGTGAATTTCACGAGAAACGTCGGCAACTATTGTGTACGGCGTTTACGCAAAGTTTGCCCTCCGTTAATGCTACGCCCGAAACTTAAGCCATACGTGGTAAAATGTTCGCGGTACGAAGGACACTTTTTCAGGGTGAGGTTCCTACCGATTATTGCGTTTCGTTGACACGATAGAGAAGATACGGCGAGAAACCTGAGCGTTCGGCACGATTTTAATGGCACTTCGAGATTAAACAGCTGACAAGATATGCACGGTGCGTTAGAATGTCTCTAGGCGTCGATCGGATACGGATTAATGGTAATTCAACCTCGAGTTACGTTGAATCGAGTGATTGTAAGTACCGCGTTAAGTATACACGAGCTATCATTACCCTACAACGTTTATTTTGTTAGTTTATTATCCCATTAATAATACAAACCTCTGTGACCCACAGCGGGAAAACTTTTAATTAACATTCCCTGTAAATTTGCGCTCGCATTTCTCTTTATATTATCGTACGTTATTAAGTGTCGCAGAAGGATATAGAAATGAAACGTGATAAGGAGTTAATTGGCGCCCGTCACGGACACCGATAAGTATGATTTTTGGTGAACAGTTTCGTTCCCTCTATTTACAATAATTCGTCGCCGATGTATTCGTGAGAATTGTTCATCTTTCACTTACGAAACGGATCGGTCGCGTGAACCGTGTCGATAATAAGCTACTCGATCGCGCGTTTCTTCCCTCGATGCGGTTCGTCAGAACCACCGCGAAATTAACGTGGGATTGTTAGAATCTGACAGTACGACGACGACGAAATCGCTTCCCGCGGCAGCCGTCGATTGCCGCAAATCGAACGAAAAATCTCTCGGTGATTGTTGATATTTGGATAAAAAGCCGGTTGTTTAATTATGAGAATTTGAATGATGTCGAGCGTGTATTCTCGCGATTCGGATGGAACCTCGCTCGTTAATTCTTGCAAACGGGAACGTCAATTAGCGCAATGTGTACAGTAAATCTCTCGCGGAAAAACATCGCGTTAACGCGTTAATATTCCCTTCGACGTGATTCATTTTTCATTGATCCCCGTGCAAATATTAATCGCTAAATATTACCGTGCGCGAATTAATTGCGATCACTTTGTCAATCAACGCTCCGCACGACGGAAGTAATCGATTATATTCCCTTCTGTTTACGTGCTTTGCGTATCATTTATTCATTTATCATTATTAAATACGCGCGGGTTATTGCGGATCGATTAATCGGACGGCGCTGGCTCGCCCTGAAACGCCTCGAAGACGATGCTTCGCACGAGTTGTCGCCGGTATATTCTGATTAAACTCGAAAAACTTCCTATGAAAATAGAAGACGCCTGCCATCGTAGCGAATCTAAGCGATCTTGCGTAGTCTTCGAAGCCTTAAACAAAGTGGACCGCGTCCCCCTTTCGTTTTAAGACTCGCCTAAGGATATTCAATTACGGATGCGTAGAATATTTACAACTTCGTGTCTGAGAGATGCAATTCTCATTTCCCAGGTGATGATCGCGCTGCTCAAAATAATTAGGGGATCGCGTGTATAATTAAAATGCGTCAGAAATGGAGGAATCAAGAAAGGGTACGTCCGCGGTAATTTTTTGAAAGCCCGCTCGAGCAATGAAGTGATTAGAAAGGATCCGCTAATTATTTTGACCGCAGCAAGGATAAACGAACCTGCTCGTCGTCACGAGCAAAACTCTTCTACTCTCCCGTACATATAGGATATAAAAAATAGAAAGTAAATTTCACGAAATATTCTCGAACGCTTGGGGACAAAAGTAATGTCACTTTTACGTTTTCTTTTTATTAAAATACTGGCTTCGCGAGCGTGTTTTAATACTACGGATCGTTCCACGGCCTTAAATTATAATGTGTAGAATACACAATCTTCTTTTTGTCAGTGGAGAGTAATTAGACAACGTGGAGCTGATGTTCGGTCTATAACTATTAATTTCTGTCTACGCAAGAACCGACGTTTACCCTACTACGTTAACAGAAATTATACTGCAAAAGCGACAGTCTTTTCGCAGCGACAGCAATGTTATTCTAAACATTCGTGCGCTATTACTCGAAACACGAGCAACAATTCTACACGCGGCAAAAAGATCGATCGCCGCTGTTAAAAAGGAAACGTATTCCCTATGTACAACTTGTGTCAGTTTTACCTATTTTCTTCATAAAAAAATATATCTTCCCGCTATTAAGAACTACGGATCATTTTAGGGGGAATTTTTCGAAGATCTCGAGGAGCCTGCGCGAAAAGCGGTAACACAGATTTCGAGGTCGATGCACGTTTGCGAACGATGAGGTCTGAAGAAGTAAATTGTACTCTCTTGGAATTCCGTCGCGGTGAATTACACATTCTCCCTTAATATTCCGAGAAGAGGTATCGTGAAAGTGATTGATAGAACTATAGATGTATCCTAAGGCATTAATACTAAAGCGTCTGTAACACGATGAAGTCATACTGCGAATTGTACGTGACAGTTGATGTTGCGACCGCACTTCGTTCCTATACTGTCACAAGGGTCCATTCCTAAATTACGTAAGGGTAATTTGGAGGATTTCTTACCCCTTCCCGCTTCCAGTATAAGAATTCGTGAGATTTTACATTCTAGTGCGACGAAACAGTGTTTTTTGGGCTACTCGAATTGAAAATTAAGAAAATATTACGAAAGACGCTGCCTGACTGCCTCTCCCCCCTTGTAAGAAAACGTTAGAAATTCGCGACCCCCCAAAAGAAGCCTTGCGTAATTTAAGGACGACCCCTAAGAGCTGAAACTCCACGGTAGTCTCAGAGAATCCTTAACGGTACTTGGCGCCGTCAGCTTCTTCCAACGAGGCAATTAAACTTCTCGAAACTAGCTTCTTCCTCGCAGAATGATACCCAGTTCGCGGCGGAATCGAGAGGGGGTGATTGTTCGTTAAAAAAAACGAATGGAAATTGTCAAGTAAGATGAAACGTCCCCTTTGGATCGCGCCGTGAATCATGGAACGCCCTACACTAAAAGTGGCCGGTGACGGTGCGATAAATTGCCGCACGATCAATTAACTATAAAGCTGCCCGCTAGCCCGAGGCTGCAGATAAACATAAAAGCGTTTGAAAGAGGAAATTTTGCAACGCGTATACCCTGTAGAACGTTGGTTCAGGCGAGACGGAGGCAACGTCGACCCAATTCCATCAAGTTCGTCACTGGGTCAGGCACTGAGGTCGCTAATTTTAAATAAGCTAGAAGAACACGCGAACTAATCGATTAATCACTTGCTGCCTTTTCCAACGCTAGGAGTAGTGCGAAATATAAATCTGCACACGTAACCAAATCCCCTTGATTCGAGAATATCTATTCTGCAGACCAGTCATGAGCAACCCGCGGCCCGCAATTGTTTCAATCGTTAATCTACGTCCGAAATAACAAATTCACCCCATAAATTAAAATTCTTTGATTAGTATATTTATTTATTATTTCAGCGCGCGTGGAGTAGTATGCTTCCACTATGGGCCAAAGTTGCTCGTCACTGCTGCAGACCCACTAACGCTTATCAATTAAAAGGAATTGCTTCTAGTTACCTTTCATTGCTACGCACGTACGAAGAAAGCTCCTTCGTTACACAGGAGAAACCGTTAAGCTCAAAGCAACCCCTAATAGCAACACGAGAATTCATTCAACGAACCTGGACAGCCACGGCCGCGTAGCAAGAACCTTGAGGAACTATTTCTTCCAAAAAATAGGGACGAATTGACGATCACAGGCAAGGTTGCAATCGAGCTCCAAGCATAATTCAAAAGAATATAACTGCCATTAATCCTGTAACCCTGTTGATTAATTAAGATTTAAGGGTTGAAAGCGCGAGCGCCCCTTGACGCGAACTTTCACCAATAATCGTTCTCTCATTCACAATGGAAACTCCTTAACCCTCGAGCAGTGCTGGATTAACCAGCAAGCAAACTAAGCACGCGCTTTTCTGAATTTTAAAATGCAACTTTTCTTAAAAACACTTTTAAACAAATTATCGGAAATGCCCAAGAAATCGTACATTGCGTTGAAGTGATCACCCTGTATAAGGGTGCCTCTGAATCTTTCAAATATTTAGGCATCTAAACTCTTAATCCGGCACTGTCCTCAATTCATACCACGATTTTCCCAAACGATTCAATTCCAATTGAATCCCTCCTCGCGCCCTCAATTCCGCGCGAAATGTAACTACGAAGACCTTCAGCAACGATTCTTTTTCACCCCAAAGAGAACCAATCAAAAAAGCAAAACGGTTCTTCATTAAGAAAACGCCTCGCTGTATTCTTCCACGAAAAAGGAGACACCTGAGTCCAAAGAGTCCGCCACTGTTCCCCATCAACAGTGGCCCGTTAAGTTAATCTCCTCAGAGAGCAAGAAAAGTGATCCACCGACACAATAATGCTGCCCGAGCTGGCCACAGGAACGCCAGCAAATTACCATTCTCCATCCTCGCGAAAGAAATCGGAGGCTCGTCTACCATTGCTTGTTTGGAACCGGCGAGTGGCTAGGCTAAAGGTCGGTGACGGGTCCGGAGAGTTTGATACCGTTCTCCATGAAACGATCGAGGACCCACTCCCTGAAAATCGCCCGGTTGTCCCCGTCCACGTCACCGTCGTCCTCTTCGTCCTCTTGCTGCTTCTCCGCCTCGTCCTGCTCGCCCTCCGACGAGGAGGATCCGCCCCGTCTCGCCCTCGCCAGGCTAGGACCGTCCAGCCCTGGATCCCCGTCCGTGGCACCGATCATCTTATTACGCTGAACGCCCAGCCGCTTCTCCATTCTGACAAATCACGGGTTTTTTTGTTTGTTTGTTTGAACGTTACATGCGCGCCGTAAGGCCGTCCCAGACCGACTGGCACGGCCCACACATATCTCTGTAATACTGAAGCGGCAAAAGCAACGGGTACCAGCTGAAAGCCATGCTGCCAGCTAGAAGAACAGAAAGAACAGCCCGTGTCTCGGTTTCCCCTGACCCAACAGCGGACTTGTTGCGGGTGGTTGGAGGGATGATGGAGGGGCTGGAGATTGCCGTGGACGGGTGTACGAGGTTCGTTCGAACGAGAGCTTTGCCCGATAGATCGCCGAGAACGTGGTAAAGACGCGCGGCTCCAAACCGTTTCCGTTCTTCTGCTTTTCCTCCGCGACGATCGAGATCGGACCTCTGAGCTCGCCGCGGCAGGCCCGTGCGAACGGCGTGTTGCTTTACGTTTCTACGCGGCTCTAGGGGATTCAACGAGTGCGTTCGACGATGGAGATTTTAGAAGGGTGAGAATACCAGTCTGAAGCGTTAAATTAATGTAATTTCTGATCGTTTGCTGAATTGCTGGGTGCACATGATTATTTCTGGCCGATTTCCATCGTCGAGTTTATGTGTACACATCGACGCTCTGTTTAAAACAAACGAGGATTTCTTTATAACATTAAGCTACACCGAGGTACAATGATCGTTCTTTTGCTTTCAAATCCTTTTCATCCTCGACGATCTACAAGAGAAATATTTCTAAAAAAAAAATTGGTTAAAAGTAGATTCTCCAACGCGTTGGTTAAAACACAAGATAGATTCATAGAGTTAGAAACACTCAGCGTATGGTGGAACTTTTAAACTGGCGTTTAGCGATTAAAATACTTAATAAAAAAATGAACAATGCTAGTCAGTCGTGGCGATGGTTTTGTTCTTACGGCTACGAGAAGCGTATCTTCTACATAAAAATAGTAGAAACGTCCTAAGTTTATTAAAGAAAAGACTATTCTTTAAAAATACTGTGTAAAATGCGTTATAAAAATGCTCGCGTCGATTATCAGTCCTCCTACAGCTCTCAGTGTCACTTGATCCTATCCTAAAAATCTACACGACGCAGGTTCCATCGCGAAGCAACCGCGATTGAGAAATATTTGCTAAAAGAGAAATAAAATCGGCGCGAGTGGAATGTGCGCGAAAAGTCGAGCCAGTTGAAAAGTCCAACGACTCGGAACTCGAGGAGCATAAACTCTAAGTTAAACGAACAACTTAATACAAAAGGGAGAAACACGGAAACTGAACGCATGCTACACAAGCTGCGAAGCCATGCCAACAATAAACGAGGATACAGTCCACTCTACTCAATTACGCACACACGCGCGCGCGAATCATACTACAGTCGCGACAGAATCAATGTCATATCGTTCAGCATATAGTTTAACGACCCTCGCAGGGCGCATTTGCCGTCCACGGTGTATACAGCGAGGCTTAAAGTCTCTAACGACTGTTCGATTCTGTTGCGACCCGAGAAACATGTAATTACAACTACGGAACGGAAAGGCAAGCTGTAAGTGCCAAAGAGTTGTCAATAAATATGCTAGCGATTACTCGGCAGAGGCTGGAGAGTCATTAATATTGGACAAAGCTAGTCCCCTCTGATAATAAATTCATCTTTCGGCGCGTACAGCTTCTCCCGTCTCCGCTCTAAGACTATTAAAATGTACAGAGACTGTAAGTAGAAGAAGAGTCGAGGAGAATTGATCAGAAAATCCCAAGCCATAGTGGATTAATTTACATAGACTCTCGAAGGGAGATTCCCTCAAAAGCGCAAACTCTTCTGCTACTTTCCGCGCGAACAGAAGCGACTGAGGGGCAGAGTAGCAGCTGCTGAACGGACGGTCCAAGGGTTGGTTGACACTGGCGGCTCGGCTACGAGTTAAGATTCTAGCGTCCTCCCGTTTGAGGGAAAGATTCGAGACGTTGATTAAGGCGCGCGTGGTTAGCCAAGCCGGCAGGGTGAAGCAAAGCCCCCCGTTGGGACCGAGCGTGCGAGGAGCCGAAACGACAAGAAGAGGGTCGCGAAAGTGTACTCGAGGATTAAACAACGATAGACCTACGTGCTATTCGACATGTACATAGTAGTAGCCTCTAGCAAGCCCTTGAAGCCCCCATTGCGATACGGCGACGAGTGGTTTGCGTATTGTACGGGGCCCCGCGCGTACGTGGCCTAAATGTAGGCGGTGGTGTAGGTGGCGCGTGAAGGTGCTGTCAGGACTCTGGAGGTGAGGATTCCCGTCGAGCAGAGATCTTTCGGCACGAAGGAGCCACCACCGACTACGGCCACTTCCGGGATCTCGGTGATGGCTCGGCTCGCACCATCGTCACCGAGACGATCCTCGTCCACGCTCACCGTTCTCTGGCCGTTTCTCGCCGCGGCGTCGTCGGACAACGGCTTGTCCGCCTCGCTGAACGATCGTTTCGTCACCACGTTACCCTTCTTCTTCCTGGACCGCCTTGAGCCAGCCTTCTGGCCGCGCTGGGCATCCTCCTCTTTCTTATTCGCCTCGTACCTCGAGCCCTTCGCTCTCCTCTCCGAGACGCTAGACGATATCGTCTCAGTTTCAACGGCCACGCTGCTCTGAGTAGAGTCCACCTTGTCCTCGCCCTGCCCGCTGACTCTCTCCTCTTCGCCTCCCGTCTTCTCCGGCTTGGTGGCCCTCTGCTCGACGTCCCCGGCGTATCCACCGTCCACGGTCTCGTCCTCCCGCTCCTCCTTCTTGCTCACCCTCTCGAACGGGTTTTCCGAGGAGGTGAGGCTGGAGGTCTCCTCCAGGGTGGCGTCCTCGCGCTCCAGATCGCTGGTGGCAACCAGGGCTGGCTGCGTGCTGGACACCGGGCCCCGGTTGTCGTCCGTGCTCCAAGAGTCCGCCGGGGACGCGGTGCTACAGTCGGCGGTTCTGTAGAGGCTGGACTTCTCGCCGGCGAACTGCTGCGCCAGCTCGGCGGTTCGGGCGCGCAGTGCCGAGCTGAAGCTCTGAGGGGCCGAGGGGGTTGGCGAGGAGGCTGGGATCAGGCTACACGTGTCTGAGAGAGCGGTACGCACGGGGGTGCTGGTTACGTAGGCCGTTTCGAAAGCGACGGGCGTGACCGACCTTGCGTTTACGCACTTTGCCACGTGATTCTCGGCCAGGGTCTTCGAAGCCCGCGCCTCCTGGAGCTCCCGTCGCAGGGCCAGCGCCTCCTCCTCGAAGGCTGCGATCTCGCGGCCCTCGTTGCTAAGTGCCAATACAAGTCCACCGTTTACAGTTTATACAATGCCAGCCTAGCCGCCGTTTATCGGGGGCAGGAGAGACCGCGCGTGTTCTCCCGCTCGTGGTTGCGTGTGCGTTAGGACGGTTTCGGGGGTTAGAGGGATGATTCTTAGGGGCACCGACAGACAGAACGAAGAGATCTCTCCGAGTCGGAGGCTCTCGAGCTTGGTTAAACCTTGAACAGGCGTGGGAGGTGAAGTGTTGCAGAGAAGTGTAGACGGTACGAAAGCTTTTCACGGAGTCCTTGCCTAGATCCAGTGGCCCGCGGATCGGCCGATGCGGAGGAACGCAGGCGAATCAAAGCTTCGTACCACCTGTGCGAGTTGGTTAAATGGTGAACTCGGACGGGGAGTAAAAAAGTAGGCGGTACGGAGGTTTTTGGAGAGCCTTTGGTTTGATGTAGCGTGATACAGATGGTGGATTAGTTAATAGCTTGTGTATCGATTGACGATGAAGTTGCAGGCCGGGTATGTGTGTCTGTGAAGCATCTTTCTCAGAGGGTGCAAGTTAGAAAGTGAGGCCAGCAGAGAAGTAGACCGCAGGAACATTTTCTGCCGAGTCTTCGTTTTTCTCGGGGATAGTAGAGGCTCTGAATTAAATGATTTTGAAGATACAAGCGTGTTACAGCTTCTTAGAGCCTTTCTGGGTGAGATGAAGTTAGAAGATCGGGAGGTGTATGAGAAAGAAGGAGGAGTTAGAGAATGCGGTAATTAATTTTGAATATCTATGTGGGGAGGATGAATCGAGTTGTGTCGCGTTGCCTAAAATTATGGAGACTGTGCAAAGCGGGTGTTAAAAGTAGGGGAACAGAGGGGAAGAAGTAGAAGAGTCGTTAGAAAGAATTACTGCAAGACATGGCTAATTAATGATATTAACATATTTGTACAATCTCCGTTGTTGCTTGAAGAATTCGATAAAAATTTCGTGATAAAAGAGCATATTAATGTTTTAGTGCAGAAATATTGTATGTCCACTTTGTGTGAAATTTGAGTTTTTACATGCAACAAATAGTACTTCGCTGTTTCCTTATGCTGTATAAAAATTACATTTATATCAATTTCATAAATTTGTCAAAAATAATATTTGTCTTCATCAATTTTATGTAATATTGCATGTGTGAACACCTGTTTTTCTCGAAAACACTAAAGTTGGACACAGAATATTCGATGCACTATAAAAATACGCAACCCTTGTACAAAATACGAGAATTTTACGTTTCGATCGAAACCGAAGGAAAATAAATATTTAAAAAGAAGTCTACTTAAACCCCACACGTGTTCCACGAAAATCGACAATGTTTGAAAATAATTCGTGACGATACAGCCCCACGTGAGAATTCTACCGTGCTCAGTGCTAAAACGTGTACTCGTACCGAATCGCGCGTGAGACAACAACCAAACCGTGTATCTAATCGATCAAAGGAAAGAATTGCCCCGAGCACGAAAGTTTATCTTACGATATCAACTATAGACCAGCCAAAACCAAACTGTAAATGGTTACTCACTTTGCGCTCAGCTTCAGCATCGCCACCTCCTCCTCCAGCTTCGCAATGCGCCTGTCGCTTGTTTGCTTCTCCTCCAACAAGTTCGAGACTTGATTCTAAAACAGAGGCATTCATCTCTGAATACTTGATTCCTCGCGCGATTCGTTGCTCGTCTCTACTCAAATCTTCGGCAGCTACGATACAGAAACATTCTCCTCGATGCGAGCCAGAGTCTGAGGGCCTCCTCTCGCCTCAAGGAAACGACGATAAAGGTAGCAGATAAGGGAGACAATAATACCCAGGCGGAGATAAGATGCCGCGACTTGTTTCGAAAGAAATCAAACAATTTACATAGCAGCGTGCAATTTCTTTCCATCAGATAACGAAAGAGCACAATATCAGTGGTCTGTCTTTCATCGCGAGACTTCGTAGAGTACCGCATTATCATTTCAAAAAACAGTTAAGATATTCAAGCCTCTAATAAAATAGAACTCATTACTCTTCGTTCCGATATATCATATGAAACCTGGGGTGACCATGCGCCACGCGCAGTACAATTCTAAACAGCAACAGCGAACCCAGAGGGGAGCCAAGGGGCCCTGGCACTCCCCAAAGAAAAAGGAAAAAGGAGATTAATGTAACCACTACTGAAGTAATTCAACAGCTTTGTAAAAAGAAAGGGAAGCTGAGTTTCGTTCTCCAAATAAACTTTGTATAATCACCTAATGAATATCATTGAATTTGTATGAAAAATATTTATTATCCCCCCAAGGTTAAATCCTGAGTGCGTAAATGTTCACTCATTCACCGCCAATTCTATAATCGCTGTTCACCGCGACTCCAACTAAAGAGCGCGCGACAGACACGAATTTCTCTCGTCGCGACGAGGAGTATCGAGTAGCATCCCCGCCGGGCGCCGTCGACGACGAGGGGCACAATTTACATGCACGAAAGTGGAAGGTCCCGGAGGTTCAATTACGAGATTGGCAACGCGTCGGAGGCAAGCATGGCGCGGACGGCCATCGCTTCCACTGATGAGGCTAATGGATGGTTGAAACCCGAGAAGACCCGGTGAAAGAGGGAAAGGAGGAAGGGAGGGTAGGAGGCCAAGGGAGAGGCCGTGACAGCCGCTAAGTGCCTCATCCTTCACCCCTCCTCGTCCCTCGCCCGCCCGATTCTACCTCCCCGTTCGTCGGAGCACTCTTTCGCCCCCGTAGGTGCCGCCCTTACGTGAAACCTAATCATTTCTGCCCAACGTCAAGGATATTTCGTATTACGTCTACATTAGGTTCTCCGGTGTCAGGCCGGCTCTATCAAGCATCGAGTCGTGCCTCTGACCTCCCCCTTTTCGAGTAGTCCGACGCCCCCAATCATGGGACGCATGCGGTTTCGGTCGTCGATTTGGGGAATTGACCGGGTAATTGACCTGTTTAGCCAGCAGATCCTTTTCGCTCCGGGCTAGAAGTGTTCCTTAAAGGGTAGCGGTGAACGAAGTTCAAGTTTCAGTCAAATATTGTTGTTAAGTGGAGGATAAGGGTGCAACAAAGTCCAGAAACCTGGAGGCTGATCGATGGAAATTCGCGTGCAGGCGATAATCGAGGGAGAGAAATTGAAAAAAAAAGGAGAAGACGAGAGAGGGGACCCGAAGATCACCTGGCCGTCCTAATCAAACAAAACGTACGAATGCTACGCAAACAATATGTCCATGACCGCGGAGTGGAAACGCCGAAAACCTCTGCGCACCGTTGTACCCCAAGTCGAGAGAGGCCTCCTAGCTCTATACCCGTTTTGTTTTCCATTCCCACGTTTTCTGTCTTCCGAGTCGAACATTATATTCTTCCTGAATACCTCCCGCTTCGTGGGTGAAACGAACTGTAAGAATCAGTTTGCTAGCAATATATCGAACCGCGTGAAACTGAAATGGCTATACAGTCGAAGTTCCTTACGTTGCGTTAAAATGGACGAAATTATGGGACGATAAGTAATCGTGAGTCAGTGGGGTCGGACAAACAGTATGAATCACTCGCCCGAATTTGGGTTTCATCGAGCATGCTTCGAATCTGTTTTTTTCTTTTCAAGGTGAATCAGCGCAATAGCTGATCCTGTACCCGTGGATGGAAATTAAAGAGAATTTTTATTATTAAAGAAAATTAATACGCACGTTTAAGGCGTCCACTTCTAGCGACTTCTGGTTCAACTTTTCATCCAGCATGGACTTGACCTTTGTAACCAATCCTTCCTCGCACATCTTGTTAGCCTGCCGGATTTCTCGAATCAGGTCTGAAACGATTGAAAGATTTTATAATCCTTCGGGGAACCTACCACTTAAACACAGATCCGTGGAGTTGCAACAGAAATACAGATCTAAAGCCGACTCTTAGATTATAACAATAAATCAATATAACGAGTTTTGTAAATATTTACCTGATAACATTCCTGGTTGATAATCTGAAGAGGTGCTGTATTTACACTGCGCCAACTTTCCCTTCATGCTATTCAATTCGGACTTCGTCTCGTTCAGCTCTTTAAACAATTGACTATTGCTTTTCTTCAATTCCGTCATCTGCAAGCAATACACGCCTCCATGATACATTCAGTTACCATTTAAATGCAAGATCCAAGCGCGGAACAGCCACGAACCTGCTCGATAAGGGACAGTACAAGTTTATTGCTACGCCCGATCGTCGTGATGGAACTTCCGCTGTCCCCACTGTCAGACTCTTCGCTCTGCGCGTGAGCCGGTGATTCCGCGGAGCCGAGGCCAGGATCCGAGTACCTCCGATGCTCCGAATTCAGTTCGTCCCCGTTGACTTCGATGTTCCTGTTCGCCGTAGGCGGCAGACTCGTGTAGTCTCCGTTTTGATAGTTAACGGGTATAGGGCACTCGAGCCCGTTCTCCTGTAGACTGGTATACCCGTTCGCTACAGAATTCACGCCCAGATTCATCGGATGATTCTGGTCGTAATGTCGCCTCGGTCTACCGTGCACGGGCCTGACACCGGAGAATGGTACCGGCTGGTACAATCTGTACATGGTCGGCAACGAAACAGGCTCCATGGCGTACGTCATAGGCATCTGCGCGTAGCCGCACATGCTCGGGTCGGACGCCGCTGTGAAGAGGCGCTGTCCGTTGCTCTGAATGTTCTGTTGCACGTTCGACTGCCACATTACATGCTGATAGTCCATGTCAGGCACCACGTTGCTGTTTCTATTGCTTTGCACGCTGTTCGCCCAAGGGCCAGCCACGCTGCTCCTTTTACTCGATCGTTTCTTGCTCTTTTTAGGGTGACTAGAGGCATCCTCGCGACACCCCGACCTCGACGCGTCCAACCTAACAACGATTCTTTGACGTTGAATAGAGTAGCGGTCACAGACGATCCGCGTAAACCACCTTACCTTTTATCCATCCTCGCGCACGACCTGCACGGTGTCAGAGGTTAGTCGGGAATCGACTCCCCCCAGTAATAATAAATACGGACGGTAAACAGTTGGCCCGCTAGCTCATTAAGTATCGGTGGTTATCAATTCGCGGCTGATTGGTTGTACGGAACTGCTACCATGTCCGCAACGCACAGTGCGTGTTCGATGACACCTCGCTTCCTACTTTACGATCTTTAAAAGCATAATGAGTCAACTCGCCCGAGTGTACGCTACGATTACTGCCACATTGGAGAATCGTCGCACTCGGTATACGCGTCCTATTCGTAAAGGGAACTGTGAACTTGATCCGCGGACATATTTCACTTGATATTAAGTGATCATCTCGCATCCTTCTCGAGTTTAATTCCTCGCGCTACTACGTAGTCACGAATTCTGGTAATGAAATTAAAAAAAATGTCCACGGGGAAGGAAGCGATCTACCCAAGTACCGCGAGGTACCATTGAGTACGCTAAGGTTTGTGCGCACAGTTTCTCTATATTTTGTTATCGGAGACGCGAATGATTTTTAACGAACGTTACGAGCAGATCTGTCGAAAGGATACTTTCTGATTTCCGAATTCCACTTTCTTTTCGTAGCGAGGCTCTTCGCTCCCAAGCTTTCATTCAAATATCACTTGTGTCATTAAAAGGAGGCTCGCGCATGCGCCTTCTTATTACTTCCAAGCCTCCAAGTGACGTGGCCTCAATGACGGCACGAGTCGTGCTGGTACGGTGAAATCGTGTTGTTTGTAATTCCTTTTGCAATGGAAATGCTGTAGCCATGAAAGTTTTATAGTGATTGTTAGCTCGAATCGTTTCGGTCGCGCAATCGGGAGCTCGCGATAATCGAGCGTTAGCTCGCTTAGGTATGTTTAACCTAGAACACCCAGTCATGCCTTAACACTTGTCACATATTTCAAAACTGTACGCAGAACGCGAATTAACTATCGCCCAGATTTACTTACTACATAAGTTTCGTTGATTGCAGCAACATGACCACGTACGAGGATTTCATTCAGCAGAACGAGGACCGCGACGGTGTACGTTTCACTTGGAACGTCTGGCCTTCCTCTCGGGTGGATGCTACGAGACTAGTTGTGCCATTAGGGACCCTGTATCAGCCGATTAAAGAAAGGCCAGACCTGCCGCCGATTCAGTACGATCCAGTCCTTTGCACGAGGTCAACTTGCCGGGCAATTTTGAATCCATTATGTCAGGTGGACTACCGTGCTAAACTATGGGTGTGCAATCTCTGCTTCCAGAGGAATCCCGTAAGCATAAAGGGATTATTCCCACAGCAGAGTTAAATACGATTCTTCCGCCTCCTAGAAACATGTAATTCGTTGCTTAATATTTTTAGTTCCCTCCGCAATATGCTGCTATTTCGGAGCAGCATCAGCCAGCTGAACTCATACCGATGTATTCAACAATCGAATACACTATAATGGTAAGCATCTATAATACGAAATGATTGTTTGTAGATATGTTGGATATTTATTAATTACTCGCATTTAGAGAGCGCAGTGTTTGCCTCCGATATTCTTATTGGTCGTGGATACGTGCATGGACGACGAGGAATTGGGTTCTCTTAAAGATTCGTTACAAATGTCGCTGTCCTTACTTCCGCCCAATGCTTTCATTGGCCTGATCACATTTGGAAGAATGGTTCAGGTTCACGAACTTGGTTGCGAAGGATGCAGCAAGAGTTACGTTTTCCGTGGTACCAAGGACTTGCAGCCGAAGCAAGTTCAGGACATGCTAGGTACGTTTTACATTTACTTGAGAGGTTGTGGTGTAATAGACGATTTTTTTTTATTTCATTTTTCGAATGTTCAACCTTTTAGGAATATGTGTTTAAGAGGATTTGTTGAAATTTGTAAAATTCCCGAAGTTATAGGCATTTGAGTAGTGGCGAATGCATGGGCGCTCGCGTAAAACTTTAAACGCGTTTTTCTCGAAATAGTGTTCTCAAAAGGATAAGACCTGTATCTCGAAAAGTTATTATCCGATTCTACTGAAACTATTTTATTTGGAAGAATATACTTCTGGGTAGAGGGGAACCCAGAAAAAATTAAGTTGAAAGGACGAAAAATATAGGGAAAAAGTGATTTCAAAGTTTGAGTGTCGTTATTTTCTAAAAAAATATCATTTTTGTATTTTTTTCTGGTTTCCCCCCTAGCCAGAAGTATATTCTTCAAAATAAAAAAAGTTTCAGTCGAATCGGATAATAACTTTTGGAGATACAGACCCCACCGATTTGGATGAATTTCTTGACGCTTTGACTTTAACGACTCCCCAGTGCCGTCTGCAATGATTAATTATAAAACAAAAAATATATTTCTATAATTTAAGACAGCCTTAATACAATGCAAAAAGTCCCATTAAATTATATATAGTAGTTTTCCTTTAATTAAATCCTAAAGATCACCTATTTTTTGGGGCTCTAGACCGGAATCTCCGCTTAATGAAATGGCAAAGAATATACAGCACTTTGGTTTGTTACAGGCATCGGCCGACCAATACCGGGGCAGAATCCAAATCAACAGAGAGGACCGGGTGGTCAACCACTACCGCCAGCGAATCGCTTTTTGCAGCCTGTACATAAATGTGATATGAGTTTAACGGACATTCTGGGAGAGTTGCAACGCGATCCGTGGCCCGTGGGCCCAGGGAAACGCCCGTTGAGATCCACTGGCGTTGCATTGGCTGTTGCTACTGGTCTTTTAGAAGCCAGTTACGCTAATACAGGAGCTAGGCACGTATCGAGTGTTCCTTCTCGAGAATTCGTTCTCGAGAAATTTTATAATTGCCTATTTCTTATTTTTCGAGAAACTTAAGTCTAGGAAATCGCGAACGTATAAACACATCTACAATTTATAATAAATCTTATTAGTAACATTAAAACTTATATGAATGACAATAGAAAATCTCAGTAGAGAAGATTCGATATTATTGACTGGTGAAGATGCTCTTAAATTCCTATTTAACAGTTTAGAAAAATGGTATGCCTACTGAAATAAGTAATGAGTTTCTTGTAGCTATTAAAGAAGAAATATCGAAAAGAAGAGACAAAACTATTGTATCCTTTATACAATTTTTGCATAGGTAATCCAGAATCTTTTCAAAAAATTCAAAAAACGCGTTTTTTTCATTTAATGTCCATATTTATCAGAAAAAAGAAAAGAAATAGATTAAAAACTATTTTAAAACAAGAAAGTAATGTTTCGCATTGCACAAATTTTGTATTAAATAAATAAATTTATGAATTATATTTAATATCTGTTTTTTCATGTATACAAGTTTTGTGCAAATTAGACAGGAAATTAACGATCAGTTAAAGTTCTCTTGTGTTTGTGATAAATAAACATTGTCAACATTATTCCAAAAATATAAATTTTGTAATTTTCTCTTCAATTTCTCGAGACTTCTCAAAAAGTATGATCTGATTTCCGATTTCTGGAGAAAGAAAAAATATCGAGAAATTAGGAACACTGCACGTATCGTGTTTCATATTTTGGAAGCGTCTAACGTAAACGAATATATGCTTCTAGGATAATGCTGTTCATTGGTGGACCCTGCTCTCAAGGCCCCGGTCAGGTTGTAACGGACGATTTGAGGCAGCCCATCAGATCGCACCACGATATCCACAAAGACAATGCCAAGCATATGAAAAAGGCAACTAAACACTACGAGGGCCTCGCGGCACGGGCCGCGACCAACGGGCACATAATAGATATCTACATTTGCGCCCTCGATCAAACCGGCCTGCTGGAAATGAGGCAGTGCTGCAACTCAACTGGCGGCCACATGGTCATGGGGGACTCCTTCAACTCCTCTTTATTTAAACAAACGTTCCAACGCGTGTTCGCTAAGGACAGCAAGGGGGACTTGAAGATGGCGTTTAACGCGACGTTGGACATCAAGACGTCGCGAGAGATCAAAGTCTCCGGAGCGATCGGTCCTTGCGTTTCCCTAGGAGTGAAAGGAGCCAGCGTCGGAGAGCAAGAGGTGGGATTCGGCGGCACGTGCCAGTGGAAATTCTGCTCGCTGACTCCGTCCACCACGACCGCGCTGTTCTTCGAAGTCGTGAACCAACACACCGCGCCGATCCCGCAGGGCGGACGGGGCTGCATTCAATTTATCACACAGTATCAGCACAGCAGCGGCCAACGAAGGATCAGAGTTACCACGATCGCTAGAAAGTAAATGAACGTTATATCGAACGTTGCGGATATTATTTGCAGAGCTCAGTACATTTCTATTCGCAGTTGGGCAGACGCGACGACATCGATTCATCATATAAGCGCCGGCTTCGACCAGGAAGCGGCTGCCGTCCTCATGTCACGCCTAGCCGTCTTCAGGGCGGAAAGCGACGACAGTCCAGACGTATTGAGATGGGTTGATCGAATGCTTATTAGACTAGTCGGTGTCTCACTAAATCCTCTGACCTGTATCTATCGATGGGGCGATCCTCACTACTCGAAACGTTTCCTTTACAGTGCCAGAAGTTTGGGGAGTACTCTAAAGACGACCCGAACAGCTTCAGGCTCGCGGAAAACTTCTCTTTGTATCCTCAGTTCATGTATCACTTACGTAGATCTCAATTCTTACAAGTGTTCAACAATTCCCCGGATGAAACCAGCTTTTACAGGTAGGCTCTGCTTCAACGTCGTATGCTTCAAGGAGCCGGGGAAGCTAATTAATCGGAACTGCTCGATTTAATGTTACAGACACATGCTCATGCGGGAAGACTTAACGAATTCTTTGATAATGGTGCAACCGATCTTGTACAGTTACGGATTCAGCGGCCCCCCGGAGCCAGTTCTGCTAGACACTTCGTCCATTCAACCCGATAGAATCTTGTTGATGGACACTTTCTTCCAAATACTTATATTCCACGGAGAAGTAATTTCCTTACTGTTCTTGTTAACGCAACGCGATAAAAGATTTGGTCACGACATAGCGGTTGATCGGTTCGCAGACAATTGCTCAGTGGCGTCAGTTGAAATACCAGGATCTGCCCGAATACGAGAACTTCCGGCAATTATTGGCGGCGCCTGTCGACGATGCAGCCGAAATATTGGCAGGAAGATTCCCCGCGCCTAGGTATATCGATACCGAACAGGGCGGTTCGCAAGCGAGATTTTTGCTGAGCAAAGTGAATCCCAGTCAGACTCATAATAATATGTACGCCTACGGAGCGGTAAGTAAATTTCTCATCGACGAAATACATATGATATATATATTTAGTATCAGACTACTTTGTCTGCTGGTGATTTTTTGACGACACAGCCGTCAGAATACATAGGTCAATCATATGTAACTAATATTTTTTTATGTCACCGTGATCCTGCAACCAGGGGATGCCGATACCCAGTGGGGTGTGTTTTTCATTCATTTGATAATTGTATCTTCTTTCGTATTCGTTTCGATTTGCTTTGGTAATGGAACTACGGGGGCAAGAATCTAAAAAATTTTTATCTACCACAACATTGCACCAAAGTATTTACTTCTTTATCGCAACATCTTTTAACAATGGTGTCGAAGGATCTAACAGGCATTCACCGTTATCCTAGAATTTTACAGCAATTTTTCGGTTTTGGGATATTTCACTCTATCTTACGGTTAATAGAATTCTCGTGCTAATATTAAACAAGCATAGTACTCACTACACACCTTAACATTCTGTACGATATTATATTCTCACAATTCACTGGTGGTTGGCGTCGAGGCATATTTCTCCTCTCGGAACAAACATTTATAAACTGTAAATAATTTATTTTATTCCACTGGTTCGGGGACGAGGTTTAGCAGCTTACTTTTCGTTTCACGTTCCAACCGTTGTCGATCGTAGACGGTAATCAGTATTTTCTTTAATATAGGAGAGCGGGGCCCCTGTTTTGACCGACGACGTGAGTCTACAAGTATTTATGGAGCATTTGAAGAAACTGGCCGTGTCGTCTACGGCTTAAAATTTCAGCACAGGGACACCGTTACCCTCTCATATTTTGTATGAAAAATTTATAAGTACCGAGGGCTTGATGATGAGGCACGCAGTTGCAGTTTAAGTAATAAGGACAACGTAGGCATAGTAAAAGTTTATATATATACAGAAGTTATTAGACGGTTACAGCGGAGATACATAATTGTACGTCGTAATTCCTGAACAACTATTTCCATTTTCGAAGCCGAGATATAACTTGTATACAAATAAAGTACATAGTATTAATGTAATGGATGTTTTAGATGTCCTGTATTGTTCTTTTTTTTTTTGTTACGAATATGTCATCAATAGTACTTATAACTTATTTTTCAGTGGAACTTCTTGTCATAAATAAATCTGGTCTGTATTCTTTTTTTCTCGGAAGTTCATTTGACTATCTGTTTAGACATTTGTAAACGGTATGTTGCCCAAACCTGTAATAGTTATGGAATTTATACACCATAAATCGTAAGAATGAGAAAAAAAGAGTATAAATTTTATATTAATTAAAATTTGTATATCTGTTTTCATTGGAATTGCAAATCTATCCGTGCGTCAGTGAATACTGAGCGCCGTTAAATTCTCTTTCTACGTAGATTAGATAAGGTTGTATATTTTACATTCTCTATTATTAATCGTTATAAATCTTAATACATCTTTCAAATGCATCGGAAAATTGTACATTATCTTATAAGAAACAAAGAAGTAAATTAACTAAGAAATCGTATAGACATCTTTTGCTCCACATCTGTCCGATCTAATGCTTTACAAAACTCTTCGAACGATATTACTCCGTCGCCATTCTCGTCAGCCTCTACTATGGTTCGTTCCGCGATGCTAGTTAACTGTTCCTCGCTAAAATCAATACGGACCGGTCATTCAATTTTGTAATCATTATTCCGTATCGCTGAATCAAAGTGAAACAACTGTTTTACCTTATATTCGCCCCGACCATCATGTGCAAAATAGCTAAGAGCTCGTCTTTAGATATCAAATCGTCGTTATCCAAATCGTACATTTTGAAAGCAACTAAAAATAACAATGCGTTTACAACGATCGACCCCAGGATCCGTCAGCTTCGCAGGTCCATCGTTATACTTACATCTCAGTTTCTCTTGCCTGGAGTTTAATCTATTCGGACAATTTTTCTTAATAGGCCTAAAGTGAGCTAGCACCTGCATGAATTGCAGAAAATTTACTCGGTCGTTACCGCTCTCCTCGAAGAAAGCATTGACGATTCTATCGCCGAGAGGATTTATCGCCAATTCTGGAATTCTGAGGAAATCCTCTCGGCTAAGCGTGCCACAGTCTCCACGATCGAGACTGGTGAAGCGACTATACAAACGTTCGATTTGATTCGGAGTAACTGTAATCATATTAAAGAATAGCTCATACTAAGCATCGCTACAGCGAACTATAAAATAAATGATCGGAAGTAATGAAATCATTTCTACGTTGGCAAATTAAGGGCTATATTGAAATTATTAATGCGTTTCTAAAGCAAGCGAGATTTCAAGGTAACGCAGCTGGTTAGTGGATAAATCTTACATCCAGTGGCTTCTTGGATCTGCGCTATTTCCTCTTCGCGCAAAAGAAGACTGGATCTGTTACCCATGTTTCGTTTTCGGAGAATCAAAACGTTTCGCAAAATCTCAATTCTGCATACGATACTTTTCACGCAGCATGCGAGTTTCAATTCATATTTACTACTGTGGGTCAAAGTACACACAATAACACAATCGAAATAAGGTTGCCTGACAGCTGACAGGTTTCTGCAACAGTCGAAGTTAACTGATAAGGCTGATAAGATGGAAATCTTAGGGCTTGTACACAGCGTATCGCGATATTAGGTGCAAGACCGTTTAACCACGTTTAACCAATGAAAATGTAACAATGTAATATTCATAATATCCCCATTTCACTGTCCCTATAATTGGCTTTCTGCATCCACTAATTCCACTTTGAAATTCAACTACATACTTTGAAATGCTATACAGTTATATTTCATTGTAATTTTGCATGCTCCTGTTCATCGACCAAATTAGAGTCATGATTACGAATGGAAGTTGGACCGAATCAATATTCAAATTCCTTTATTTCCCAATTTATTTACATTCCGAGGTCCTGGGACCCTACTAAAGGATTTGCTAGTTATTATGTAAACACAATTGCTTATTTATTGCTTAAAGCCTTTTGAAAATTTTCTCAGGTCACGGAACAGAAGTTGCGTAGCATAATTTTCTGATCGGAATGTGTGCGCCGATATAGACGAAATCTATTTCCATATAATTTAAACTAATATTTAAACGCATTTTAAACAATAAATGAGAATTACTGAGATTCACTGTAGTAGCGTAATGAACTACAACAGCTGTTTATTTAAGTTAGAATAATTCCCAATGCAAACAAATAAAGAAATAAACAAATCTCTGTTCTGTAGGCTTATTGTTCTCTGTGTGTACTACTAAAAAATGATAGTCTTTCAAATGCAACACTAAACCCAAATCGCCCGCGTCCACGACCATGGGTTTTTACCGTTTTTTTAATAAAATGAATATCATAAATTATATGTTCCTGTTTTCAAGTCGTAATTTATAATTAAAAGCCTATATTTTCTGATAATAGCCCTTTCACAGATTTCTCTTCCATATTTGAGGAGATTTTTCGTAACTTTTGAAACGGAAACCACGGGCGATTTGGGCGTAAGTGGAATTCGCCCTAAATATGCTGATAACTTTGGCAGATTTATCACACAATCTGTTCACGACAAGAACTAACTTTCATAAAGGACACAAGGGGACAAAAAACACAATTAGTTTAATGTAAAAATATATTTCTAATCAATTACGATTATTCGTGGACAACGGGTAAAAGAATAACGATATGTACGGCGATATACAGCGCAACCTCGTAACATAAATAATATTTTTCAGTATTACAATAGTTCTTTTACTGTACATATTTATGCTTCACTATGATACAGTCGAAAGGAACGACAGAAACTGTTACAACATTAATTAGTAACACCTATCCACAGAATTAAGTCCTTAGAAGTATATTATGTCGCGATGTATTATTCCTAATCAGGTCTCTAGGACATTTAAATATTACAGTCTTCATCTACAATATCTACATCCACAGACTTTAGATCCCTTTGTTTCAACTTAACGTACTCCCCTCCTATAGCGATATTCGAATCTAGTGAAATCGCGTTCGCGAATTCTTGGCCCGATAAGTATACATTGCTTTCGATCAACGGCGCTTCTACAAAATCATTTTCATGCGGCGTTTTGCTAAACCTCTCGTTCGATTTGCCCTCCAAGTTCTGGTCCAGATTTCCGTCCAGCTTGGAACATTTCTCGCCTTCATCCTCCACCAAAGCAGTGTTAATCAGATAGTCAGTATCCTTCTCAGAAATACTATTTGTAACTTTCTTATCGGTGTCATTCTCATTTGCAATTTCCCGTTTCTCGCGTTCATGGTTCTCCAAAATGTCCCTGCGTATCACTTGAATATTTTTCTCGGCTTTATCCTCAGATAAAACAGATGCATTTTCTGTTTTAGTCTGATTTTGCATTTTCAACGCGATGGGCAAATATTCATACTGTGTTTTTTTATCTTCAGACTTCAAGCTTGTCTTTTCTTGTAAATTAAAATTGGCATCGTTTGAACTATTATTCTGTTTAAATGTGATTTCGCTATTTTTGATACTCTCTACTAATTCATTAACAGACTCCCGCTGCACACGTTTCGTCAAAGCGTTTAAAATAGGACCTTTCGGTAATTCCTTGGAATTGCTCAGTCCTACCTTTGCTTCTTCAATTCTCTCCTCGTTAATTTCTTTATTACTCAATGCTTCGTTATCTGCATCCTTGGCAGGAAGAGAGTTTTCTTTTCGAGTGTCCGTTTGAACCTCTTTGTTATTTTCATTTTTAGAATCTGGAAGCTTCGCTGTTAAATTATCGACCTTGCTTTCCTCTTTAAACTGAGCATCCGATCTTGTCCCGTCAGATTTTTTATCTGAATCTATCTTATTGTTTTCCTTTAATTTATTCGAAGATTCCTTTCTATCGTTACTATTTACGTTTGTGAGATTATCTTTTGCTTCTGGGAGCAATTCTTCATTAAAAGTTTTCAATTTCTTCTCAGTTTCCTTAAGCTTTTGCGTGTCTTCTATTATTCTCTGCTTCTCCCTTGCGATTTCCTGCTTCTGTTCCTTGATATCTTTCAATATCTCCTTTTGCTCCTGCATCATTCTTAATTGCTCTAGTTTGTGCTTCTCCAAAGTCTTTCTAAGTTTCTCGTGCCTTTCCGCGGCTACCATGTTGGCAGCCTCTGCGTCGGCAGCCAGCTCTATTTCCTCTTTTTTAATTGCATCAGAATTTATATTATCAATCTTCTGCATGTCTACAAAATTCTCCTTTAACTCTACAGCATTGATCTTGCCCTCTACTTTCGTGGTGGCCGATTCCACTGCATTCGCGCTATCGCTCTTCATCGTAGTCTTTGATGGTTTATGAAATTCTTCGTCCATCGTCTTCTTCTCCGCCGCATTTCTCATTACTGGAGCAAACGTGATCGCTGCGCTTTCAGCAGGCTTTTGCGTTTCCACTGCTGGCTTCTTTGTAACAACTATGCGTTCCACTGGAATTGGAGGCTCCTGCCGTACATCGTTCTCCTTTAAGTTCAGCGACCTTTCAGGAATATTCAACTCTGGCAGCCGATCTGTATTTTTTAACAATTATTCCTCTCGTTACTATTACACAGAATTATTATTGTACATAGATATATTCAATACCTTTAATGTCAGGAAGAATCTCAGGGTTATTAGGAATATTTACTATCGCGCCAATGTCAGCCTTGTTCAAATTTATCGGTAAATTATTAATTTGATTAACAGGTTTGTTTGTTATCGCTAATGCTTTCGAAGTAGTGGATTCTTCCAGGGCGTACAGATTCGCATATGTGCTCAGAATCATGATGCATATGCCAGTAAATAAAATTACCTAAATGCACACCGATAAGAACACGTTAGCTGCGAAGAAATAAGGGATAATACAGTTCGCGGATTTCCTTGTTATTCTTACTTGTGCCAGTAATCTCTCGTTGGTATGTTTGCTGCTGATAGATATGAAAAATATTGCCGGGAATATTAAACATATCATTACTCCGATTGTAGATCCCACTAAACCGAGGACAAATTCTATATTCGGTATTAGAATACCAGTAATTAACGAGACAGCGACGATCGCGAATGTGAGACACCTAAATCTTGCTTCTGGCAAATAATTCATGGATGGTTCGTGAGTGTATATCTGCAAGGAATTAAACACGTCTATATATGTATGCATAAGTACAGGAGAATGGAAATTATTCTACTGTTAATGTATATTCAACTGCTTCTATACAAACCCTGCGAAATAAAAGGGAGTTTAAACTTGCACGACAAGGAAAAATGACTAGAGGGAAACTAAATGCAATGGAGAACACAAATCCCATTTTTATCATTTCGGATGACAAGCTGGGTTCAAAGCTCATTAGTATGTTGCCTACAAATTTAACAAATAAATTAGTAACACTCCGAAAAAGAATATTCTCTTGAGATTACATACATACCTGTGAAAGGCTGAGTGCAAAATGCAACGTAGCCGAAGAATCCAACGCACAGATACACTATGGTGCATATATTCAAAGCGCCCCGGACAACTTCGTTCATCTTTTCCAACGATACGTTCGGGATGGTTTCGTATATTTCGAACAACTGGGTTTGGCAAAATAAAGCCATCGAGAAGATGGGTATGCATTGAAGTATACCGGACGGTCTCCAGTAATAAACATGCTCGTACCAATCTCCGGCGAAGATGTGCTGCACAGACTCCGTCACTATCTATCGGCAAAGAAGCGAACGTAAGTAACGTAAATTATATTTCCAACGATTTGCGATTATTAAAATGAATCGTTCACCTTCAATACAAGACAGAGGTAAAATATAATGGTCGCGGTGCAAAGGCTGGACAAGCTGTCGATATTTCGAAGTAATCCTAATGGTAGAACTATGAAGACGCTGGTCGTTACGAGCAAACTAGTCCTGATATCTTCCGGGTTCTTATTTATAACTTTCCCCACAATCTGCGGCCCTAAATCACCCATGACGACGAAGAAAGCGATGCAGGTCCCCACGAGGAAGCCAATAATGAACAGTTCTACCAAGAATTTCCCCATATGGCCGAACACGTGGAAAGCCAGGAGCTCGAAGTTTCGCCTCCTCGACATTACGGCCGACTTGACGAGAAAATGACAAGCGAGTCGGGACAGGATGCAACTCACTAGTAGAACTAAAGTAGCCAGCACGACGCCGCATTGCTTGAAACAGAACGGCATCGCGAGGACGCTTACTCCGATAATGCTGTTCGCCAGGGTCATAACGTGCGACAATTGAGAAATCATTTTCGTGCTGCCTCTCTAAACCCATGTAGCGTTAATCTTGTTTCTGGAATATTTAGGGCCTTCTGCGCCTGTCGACGGTCGAGCTTCCCTTTCCTGAATAAATCTCCTCGACAAAGTAGATAGCAATATTATGCTATTTAATGAAAACCTTGGAACTTTGTAACATACATAATATAATAATCATTCACGCATTGCTTCCATATCCTAGAATATAAACTCTCTTGACTGCGAGGTTAGAATCGTTATCCTATCAACCACTGTCATACGCCCGGCGTTATTACGTGTGAAATCAGCGCATGTCGTTATCATATTGGATTTATCAAAGTCGTGATTCGGGCGTCACGGTTTTGATGGGACGCACTGCGTGTAACAGAAGTCGAGAGAAACCCAGCCTGCGCTCTGATCGGCCTTTCAAGCCTGCCACCATTTTGCCTCGGACAAAAGACACGCTCCGTTAAGCCCCGATTAAGTAAATTCGACAATCCACGCGGTAGCTTTCTTTATTTTTTATTATAAATATTTAAAAACATTCGTGTTATTCATGTCTGGACATAAATATATATATATAATATATATATAATATATATATATTTAAATGTATATCGTACTTGATCTATCTCGAAACCGACTTAGATATACGCAATAGTTATATCGAATTTGTCTTTGTGTCGTGTGGTGGATGATTAATTACAAGTAGTGGTACGTACTTAATTAGAACTAGATAAATCGACGTTCGTTTCTCGTTCGATCGATTATCTGCCATCATGTAGCTAGTCGAATTTAACATCTGCTTTTTTGAATTATTCTTGAGGCGCAAAGATTGTAATTTTATGTACACAAAAATCGTTCATTTATTCTTACTCTCGTACGAGTGCCTAAAGTAATTACGATCAGAGGGTAACATTTTATGGATGCATCGTGCGGGACGCTTTCTTCTTCCTGTTCCCTTCTCGATTAGTTCTCTTGACTTCTTTTTTTTGTCGCTTTTTGTTTTTCTTTTTGTACCGAACGAGAGTACCTGCTATTGGCAACCGCGGTGCACATACATAAATCGACCAAGTCACATACATATAATTTTGAACTCTTAAATTTGCCGTTACTTAATTTACGATTAAGATTCTACACCTATGCTTTGAATCCAATATGTTCATTGACCGTCCTAATTTCCCCGTACTATTCTTCCATCGCTGATCATTAAATTTCTTCCATATAAAATAATATACTTTACATATCAAAAAGAATATCGGTATTGTTATCATACAGTATTATTGCATATGTAGGACTTCGTTTAAATCTGATTACGATGTTATGTACAAGAATAGGAAGCAACGAAAAAATTTATCAACCCATAAATACTTGCCCGTTGTACAATTGCGTTCTCGTTCGAATATAAATCATGCTTGTTAAACGGTTCGATAAAGATCGCGCTACGAGTAAACGGATACGAACAGAAAGGGCTTCGAGTGTCCAAAACGTTACTGTCGTTAAATTTCTGCATGATTTGTTGGAACGTGCTAACTGGAGAAACTGGGTATCTTGAAAAGTTGTCAGTATCTTATGATCTGGAAGGGAGCATCGAAAGGGAGTTATAAAATTTGATAGTTCTCGATCTCTGCGAATGTTTCTAGGGAGTCTGCATTGTCTAATTAAGTAATTAAGGGACTAAACTTAGCTAGGTTTGCTTGACATAAACTGCTACAAGGATCTCCACCGGATCATAAAATTCTACTGAGTGTTCAAGATACCATTTGCCCATAACGTGGTTCCAAAACTATACCAAGAACCGGCCACTCGGTGAATTATCAATTTTTAAGAACATTGGGAAACGTCTGTAAATTCAATGGGACAAGCATTAAAATTGTAGAGCGCTGAAGTCAATTACACGCTCATACGTGTACATGATAACAATGTCGCTTGCCACGAATTCAATCGATATATGTATATATATCAAACATTTCTATCAAAGAAGTACAAAGCTTCCGAATAGAAGGGTAAAAAAAAAAAGAAAGAAAGCATAATGATGATTTTAGAATCGTATATCGAGTTCGAGGCAGCGGACATCGCGTGTTCCTTCACTTATGTTACCTACACTTATCTATACTTGATTTAAATAAGGACTTTTCACCAATTTCTTTAAACGACCAATGACAACCGTTTATCAGGGATTCGCCCCGCCATCCTTCTTCGACTCCTCATTTGTGACATTCGCTTTCTCGTCCTTTTCATTCTCTGCGGAGCATTACTGTTTGTTACACAAAAACACTATGGAGGGATAAAACTATGCTCGCGTACAGGGAAATTTAATATACACACCTTTTGGTTCTGATTTTATGTCTTCCTCCTTTTTGAGATCACCTTCTATTCCCTCTTGTCCCTTCTCGATACGAGGTCGTTTTCTAGAACCCTTTCAGAAAAGAAGAGAGAATCGTTATTTAAATAGAAACATATTCAACGTAGACATTATTAAATACAGCTGTCCGGGGAAATGAGAGCATAAATTGTTGTCGTTTATGTTTGCTAAAGTAACGAGCGTTACCTTATACGACCTGTTGTCTCTTCGCCCTCCTTCTCCCTCATCCTCGCTGTCGCTATACTCATTTTCATGCTGTATCCTTTTGTCCAAATCTCGTTGCGGCAATCTTTCATCCGGATTCACTTTCTCTTCAGCCTCTGAATCTTCGATAACTGCACCGTCCTCGGGAATCGGTTGAACTTGCACGCCCGGCGCGTGGGGCAACATTCGTAGATTCTCGAATAATCTGGTTCTATGGAAAATTAACGTTTTAACTGAAACTACTTTTTCAATATATTATGACAATTTCGTTTGCCTTAAAAATCTTAATAGTATTCTTAATTCTTATAATAATAATTATAATTATTTCTTCGTTAATCGAAGACGTGGAGTATATTTTTGCACGAATGTTAGAATATTCTTTACAGGATAGATACAATTTTCTGGAACACAGAGATACGTACTTAATCTTCTCAAGATATTCCGGAGTATTTTGATTCGCCATGTTCGAAGGACTGATATGCAACTTGAAATCGGGTCCGAAGTATTCGAAGTAGTCGTTATAAGGTAACTCGTTTGCAATTTCCGAGCCAAGAGCTACTGATGTTTCGTACGTCCAACATCTGGATACATTTCTGATTGTATATCCACCGCCGCCGACCATTAAGAAGGGAAGATTATATTTCTTTACAAACTCGACGCATTTACCGTGGCCTCTTACTGTTAAGTTGAAGCAACCTAATCGATCTCCTGCGAACAGTATTTGCCAAGTTAAAATCAACCTTTCGACCTTTAAAAGTGTACAGTATAAAGCTGTACCTGTTAAGGAATCAGCACCGCATTGTAAAACCACCGCAGAGGGCTGGAAGGTTTCCATCACTTTCGAAATAATAGGTACAAATATTGACTCGTAACTTTCATCGTCCATACCATCCCTTAGCGGTATGTTGACCGCGTAATACTTTCCCTGTACAAAATAGTCGAGTTAGTCTTCTATTCTACAAGAGCAGAAAGTCGTTCCAGTACCGCCAGAAAATCCTTTACCTTCCCTGCGCCGATGTCGCGAAGATCGCCGGTACCAGGAAAGTACTCGCCGTACTTGTGGAAAGAAACTGTCATTACTCTATCGGTGGTATAAAAAGCTTCTTCGACACCGTCGCCGTGATGGACGTCAATATCGATATATAAAACTCTCTGATGATACTTGAGTAGCTCTAATATTCCCAGCACAATGTCATTTACGTAACAGAAACCAGACGCTTCGCTCTTCTTGGCATGATGTAAACCGCCGCCCCAATTTATACAAATTTCTGAGGCTTGCTTGTTAAGCTTCACAGCGGCCGCTACAGAGCCACCAGCCGACAATTGACAAAATTCATATAAACCGTCGAAAACGGGACAATCTTCTCCTACATTAACTACAAAAGAAAAGGAGAATTTTATTAAGCTTCCAAATTGCGACGCGTAATTATACTTCTGTTTCACAAGTCGTAAGAGCTTACATCGTTGCATTTGTTTGTTATACTCCGACATATTATCAGGCCTGATAGACCTTAAAAACCTAATATATTCGTCGCTATGGAATTTTGTCATTTCATCTGCAGTAGCTTTATGAGGTCGCTAGACAGGAGGAACAAGAAATCAATTACACGCATTAACGGATTAGAAAGAGGAAGGATATCATGGGATTAAAGATTCTTACATATATCTCCATTTTTCTATAAAGACCATAATTGAGGAGTAAATTATGTGTCATCCTTATACGATGTGGTTTCATGGGATGCCCTTGTCCATAGTAATAGTTTCCAATATCGCCTAAACCAGAATATTTTTTTCAAATGCTTTATGATGCTACGAGAGTTTACAAAGGAATGAAAATCTGTACTGTGAGTCTCCAGCAATTTTAAAAAACTTAAACCCTATGTCTCCAAATGCTTGCTAACGGTACGGTCAGCCGAAGTGTACTTGAGAGTCTCTCGCGTAAACGATGAAAAAACAGTGTTATCTATCATATAACCGATTGGAAGCCAATTGTTTCTAAGAGGCTCGCAAAGGGTTGAAGGAAAACCCGTAAAACTGTGTGTCTGTGCTTGTATTAATCGGAAATCTAGCGCGATTGCTTGGTATTTCGTCATAACCTACAATCAATTAGTTTCCCCCGGACAATTGACACTCCTAAGTAAAAATTGCGGTGCTACTAAATGAGATCGCGTATCTTGACGACACAGGCAACACGCCTAGTGTATAATCGAAAGAGAAATAATATTTATAATTCATGTTGCGCTGTTGCAAAGACGGCTCGTTAGATTTCGTGGATTTAATAGGAATTCATATACCGTAGCGCGTTGTGGTTCCATAAGCGCGGGAATAATCCGACTAAAAACATGCGTATTGTAAAATAATAGAGGAATGTTGAGAAGCATTGGACGAATGGCAATTGCCTAAGTAAATAGGGAGATAAAGCCGACGCTCTTTCTTCGTCCGAGTACGGTGGCACGGAGCTACACTTGAGAGTCTCTCGCCTTAACGCGGCAAAAACCGTACAAGAAGCTCGAAGCAACGCGACGAAATCGCAGCATTGTGAACGAAACGCGAGTATTTCGCGTGGGTTTGGAATGGACGGAGCTTGGTAGCGCGGAAACGCATCGAAATTCGTAGCCCGAGGGGAAATAAATGTGTTGCACGGGGTACAAGCGCGGACGGCACAAATACAGTTTGACAATCCCCCCCGTGCGTGTATGATGTTTTCGCGGGATCGCGAGTCGCCAGGAATTTTTCGAATTTTCTCACTCACTGTCATAGTAGTAGCAGACGCGCTTCTTGCTGTGAGGTATCGTCGACATTTCGCACCGAATACTTTCTGCTAAATTGTAAAATAACTGATATGAATCAAACGCGGACCGCGGAGTGTCGCGGCACCCACCGACAGGACACAGCGTCACTAGATCTCTTCTTTACGCGTGCGCACTGTCCCGTAGCCAAGCTTTCGAATCTATCGGACAGATGCCGCTACGCTCGAAACGCGACCTTAACCATAAAATGAATAATGTTGAGAACACGCATGGCGCTGCTAAAATTAACCCAGAAATATTGAAATCTACTTGAATCTACTTAGTCCGGGGTAATGCGATCTCATATATAAAACCGAATAAAACCAGTAAACTGATCACGAGAAGCGACGAGGATGTATTAAACGTTAATATTTTTTTTTTACATCTTGCACGGTGCAATGCTTCGCGAATGTACAGAATTTTTCATTTCGAAGTGCAGATGTCAAGTCCGTGTATTTATGCATAAACATGTATGCATGCCACGCGCCGAGCAAATCATGCGCATGCATACATATAAAGAACTACAAGTATACGAGGCTGCTGAACATGTTGCGAAAAATGTAACAATGACATTGAGATTAACGATCATCGAATATACTCAAAAAAGCAAATTAATGTAAAGTCTGGGTTGAATGCAATTTCCCTCTAACTTATTACTCGTTCAACGATTAGATTATATAAGCAAGATTAATGGGAAAGTTATAACACCGAAGTTTTCAGTATGTACATGAATATGTACACGTAAATGTGCATACACGTATTAAAGAGACTTTAATATATATATTAAGAGTGGCGAATAATGTACTACAAGTTTTAATATATATATTAAAAGATTTAATATGCGTGTACACAAATAAATCTTTTATTTCAAAGCATTTTACACAACGCTGCTCTACAGTTGTCCAGGTTGCCGCATTAAATCGTGAGATGTACGAGCTGCCCTAGAATTTTTACAACTCACTCGTACTGTAATTCTCGCCTTGCGTCGAGGAACGTAACACGCAATGCCGTTCGGTCTACCTTTACATGATCGGTAACGGTTAGATCGGTAAGGTGTTACGCGCATACGGAACCATCGCGACAGTCGCCATTTAAGAAAAAGGAAATATAAAAAAAGAACTACAAACTCGCATCGTTCGGAACGAAACTCACATTCGTGTATATAAAAAACAGAAAGACACGCGTCGACTCGTGTTAATGCAATAGCATCCACCTTTTTTTTTCTGTTGGCAGTATAATTTTCCGCGCGCCAAATTAATAATTAGCCCTGTGTATTTTCGGGAATCCTTTTAAAAGTCCAACAACGTTACAGCTAAACGAACACGTGCGATAATTGTATACCAAGCGGTGTAAATAGGAGTTTCACCGTTCCTTAAAACGAGCACGGGGAGCACGACGGCGTAATAAACGCCTTTTGCGATAGTGGCATGATTGTTTCGTGACTCCCCTGCATGCTCCGTGTTAAGGCTCGAGAGTAGGTCACGATCTTAGAATGCAAAAGATCCACGCGAAACGTGTACGGATAGAATATAATACGTATAAAAAACTGACACGGGCTATCGTGCGAAACGCATGGAGGGGGGCTTCGCGTGAAATAAATGCAATGTATCATAAACTAAATTCACCTAAATGGAAATGAATCGAAGTGAAATGTCGGTAAAGCTGCCTGGAGCAGGGACGAAAGGCCGCCGTCGCCGCTTACGAGCCAGCCCCGTTTTCAAAAAGAAGGAAAACGGATCTCGCGTGCACCGTGAAAACCCTTCGATAAACATTTTCCGACCAGCATCAATCGCATTCTGCACATACTTATCGATTAAACTACAGATCTACGGGGATTCCTCTGATTACGAAATCAAAGTCCGTTACTCAATACGGGTCGAATCGAGTCGTTGGCTCTTAAAAACAGAAATTCGTCCGCGGTCGTTGCGCGCACAGCAGAATAGTGTTCAGCGAGAAATAATTTAAATATTCAAGTACGAATCGTACAGGTTCTCTTACGCGCGAACCTTAAAAAAAGAAAGAAATAAAAACAAGGCTGCAACGACCAGGGAATTTTCACACGATGATCGAAAATTTGGAATTCTCGTAATCGTACTCCGTCCGTTTGGCGAAACTTTCGGAGCATAATATATCGGCACCCCGTAAGTTCGATCCTAAACATCGTTACACGTTTAAGCGTCTATCTCTTAGCGTCGTAATTCTCGAACAACATGGGGAGTATATGTATGTATCTGGCTTACCATTCGTAGAATGTAGCTTCGGTTAGGGATCTCAGAGAGAAGGAAGCGGGCGAGAAAGTCTCTCGTGATTTCTGGGACTCGATCAACCAGAAAAATATATCGGATCTGCCTCGGTCAATGCATATGTGTACACACGCTCGCACACTCGCAATCACACAACATTTACAGATATCCCGCTCGAAGACAACGTTCGAATCCCACGAGCTAGTAACAACTTCTCTAGCTGTTCTCGTTGCCGCTCGGTGCACCGCGGTGGATCGTGGCAATCCTCCGCTGTCGCGATTCTCGCTATAGCTTATCGCGTGTACGTCTGTTCCATCGGTTCATAAAGCGTCGGTGGCGCGAGGCTTTCACAGCGAGAAAAATTTAAGGAAGGTCTGCGGAGGGATCGGGACGTGAAGGGAGGCTTGGTCGACGTCCGCCAGCTTCTCTTGGAACGCTGGATCCTGATCCGCGATGCAGGGATGTCCCAACGACCGCCAGAACAGGCAACGGCAGCTGCGGCACAACTGGATCATCTCCGCGTACTCTTCCCGCAATCCGAACGACCTAAACACGTTCCCATCGAATGAAATTCGCCTAGTTTCTCGCGAGCACGCAACAGTACGGAGCCGATACCTTCGTGCAATGGTGAATATAGACTTCCAGTCTTTCCCAGGATTATTTTGCCTGGTAGTGGTGATTTGCTGGGGCGTGAAGTGGTATTGGGCAAGCTCGCGCCAGATTCTCTGTTCCTGAGCGAGGACAGCGAGGTGCTCGCAGGCTTCCGAGGAAGCCTCGATATCTCGCGGGTCGCTCAGCCGTAGGAGCACCTCCCGGCGACACTCGAGAGGCAGGTCCGACCACTGTGGCTGCTGCTCCTCATCCGGCTAGACAGATCACAATTCATTTTGTTAACGATGGCGCTGCTGCAAAACCGTTATTCCAATTAATACTGGTTAACTACAGCGAGCAACGAAAATATTCGGCCGCTTTTTGAAATCCCATACCGTCTTTAAAATTGATCCAAACGACTTGAGGTTTTTTGAGAAGCTAGAAGGATTAGGCTGCTAAGTGACGTGACTCGTCGTTTTGAACAAAATTGCAATTGGTCGGAATAGCGAAAAAAATCGTAAAGGTCGTTTTTCCAACTTTTTTATCTGAGCCTGTAATGAAAATTTAAAAATCCCGTTTGTAGATTTAAGTAAGTTGTATGCATGCCTAAAATTTCATCAAAATCGGTTAACGTTGCTCCGAGTTCTAAAAGCTTAAGGGGGTCGTTTCATTTCTGATTTCGGGAATTTCGCGATTTTCGACCTTATTCTGCGATCTTTGAGCGTTTATAGCTCAGAGCAACGTTAACCGATTTCGATGAAATTTTAGGCATGCATACAACTTACTTAAATTTACAAAGCGGGATTTTTAAATTTTCATTACAGGCCTAGATAAAAAAAAGTTGTAAAAACGACCGTTACTATTTTTCTCGCTATTCCGCCCAATTGCAATTTTGTTCAAAACGACAAAACACGTCACTCAGCAAACTATTTCATCTAGTTTCTCAAAAAACCTTGTGTCGATTGGACCAATTCTAAAAAAGTTATGCGATTTTAAAAACTATAGTTGTATAAACATTCTCCAAAGGTATTCGCGGTTCACACCTGAGTAATAGTGATGGACGAGGCGATTTGTAGGATTCTCTCCAAAGCCGCTTTGTGCTTTTCCCATAGGATTACGGAGCCCAATGGTCTGCCGCCCCAACAGCAGCCCGCGCTGAAGGCTCTCACTCTCTCAATCAGACGTCGGAGCCTTCCAGTTTGTTGCTGGGATAACGACACTGTGGAGCATTGCCATTGAATTTTAAGAAGAAAAAAAAGAGATTCGGCTGTAATTTACCTTCCAAGGCGACCTCCTCCAGCATATTGAAGAGCACGCGCTGGGCACACCCGCTGAGCCCTCCCATTCTGTGGCTGACCAGAAGGTCCAGCAGCCGCACGATGTAATTGAATCGACGGCAATCGTGCACCGCGGATAAAAAGTCGAGCCTCTTGAGCGCGTCGCTCAGCCCGTTGAAGCCCGCGATCTGCGAACAGAAAAAAGGACGCGCGCGCCGCTAGTCTTCTTTATCGCCCTTTCTATTTAATCGTTGAGTTTTCGAACCTATAAATAGTGGCCGTAGAGGAGTCGAGGCGTTTGCCGGCCGTTACGTTCCCTTTTTATTTCCTTTCCCCCCTCTGTATATACCTTTCTCCTGTTCTTTTCTCTTAATCCATACGCGACAAACGCACGAGTGCTTCTTAGCGAACAAATCCCGCGTCCCTCCCCTTACGCGAGGCTGGTTTAAATATAAGCAGGGGTGCAAGGAGTCACTCACCTCGCGCGTGCACTTGAGCGTGATGTGGCAATGCGGCTGGACGACGTTTTCTAAAATTACACAGCAAGATTAGTGGAGAAATCCAAACGATCAGGGCTTCGTCTCGCCCTATCAGACGCGAAGTATTAAAATTCAAAAAAAAAAAAAGAAAAATTATTCGTTACATTTACGGTTCTTGAAATTCACCTCTACCATCCGTACCCTGGTAAATCGAGGATCAAAATCGGGGCAAATCGGGGGCACTCACCCTTCTTTTTGTCTTTCTCCTTCTTGTCGAGCGCATCTTTGTCCCCGCTGCAAGAAAAAAATACACAATCAGTCTCGGGAGAATTTCACTACAGTCTGTCTAGCCTTCTGTCCGTTTCGTATTTTCGAGCTCTGCGAAGCGTTAAGGTCGACGAATCGACGCTATGGTCGCCCAACAAAGACCTTGGGCGCTAACGCGCTTACGAGACTCGGGGAGAGAAACCTCGCACCAATAATCCGCGATATTACGTAACTAACGGTGATGCGCGTTGTGGAACGGGCGACATATCCCGTGCATTAGCGAAGCTTCATTCTACCTCTGTGTCTCAGGACGCGTGGAATTACGCTGGTGAGGGTAATTCGTCGGTTGAGTCCGTGGGGGATGTAAAGGGTTGCTCGCCAAGCAGCGCGGTATCGTCGAATCGAATTTATCAGGACTAGGAGATACAGAAGGAGATTTGCGAAATTGGTGCAGGTCACGGTAGCTGGGTCATGACCCACTTTTGCGCAGGGTCGCCTGTGCGATGGGTTACACCGATGCTCTCCTCGCTTTCGGAAATTCGACCTCCGCTTCTCTAACCATAGGTAACTTGTCCTTGTTCCGACAGAACGGGCACTAATTTGCCGAACAATTGCTGTTCTGCAAATGGATCGCGCGTTGTACAACCAAGAGGATCATATTCGGTGGTTTCATTTTGTAGGGGGCTGTTTTTAATGACTAATTGAGCTTGTTCCGATTATAGCGGGTCTATTAAACGAAAGCTTTCGAATGTTTATACTACGACGTAGAGAGGTGTCTAATAAATTTATAGCTACTTGTTATTGCTGTACGTAACAAAGAAGTTCAAAGCTGCCTGCTGGTAATGCGTTTCGCGTAGATCTTGGGAGCGAAGCTGCACGCTACTATCCGGAAGCCAAGGCCAACGGACACGTAATCGCTGTACCAGACAAATTGTGTATCGTTAACAGTCGGAATTACCGAGCTGCGCCCTGCAAAGCGTTCCTAAAATTGCTCCGCTTGAGTGCGACGCGGCAGTAGTTATAGAATCGTAGCAATACATTACGTGGAACTTCAGTAACGCAAGATTCCCCCAAAATAAATAAAACAGAGCTCACTGAATTATCCTGTGACAAATAAAATAACTCTATACACCTATTCAGGTACGCAAAAATATTCTAAGAATCGCGCTTCAATCTCTTTAAGAAGAAAGGATCAAAGATGAATACATACAGTTATATATTCGCATCTACAATTTAGCTTTTATATTGCGGCGTTCCTCTCTTCGTAATTAAGATTTCGAATGAGAAAATGAATTATATGTATAAATTATAAATAGAAAAAGTGTGACGGGCGACGAGAAACGCGTTTTCTAGCGATATATCCAAAGGAGAGAAAGGGTGGCGTTTCTTTCGCGAAGCGCGCGAAAGCGTGGCGACTATGCAGCCCCGACGGGCTCGTCCATCTGTCTACGGTGTATATACATTGGCGCGAGCTTTCACGGTCTCGCGACGCCGGTGCTTAAATCGCACACGAGGGCGTGCGTGTGTGTTCCCGTACCTGTCGTCCGCACAGCCGCGAAACCAAAAGGGAGAATCGCACAAAGCGAGTGCGCTCGCGTCAACACGCACGCACACCCTGTACGTACGCAACGATTAATTGAGAAACACAACGGTGTTCGCCATCGCGGAAAACAAAGAGGAGCGGGGGTTGGAGGGGAGAAGTAACGAACAGCACATACGCGTAACAACCACATAACGGTTGAAATGAAATCGCCTATTGGTCCTCGATGCATCTTCGAACAGACTCGCGAAGTCGCGATGTGGATGCGAGGATTCGGTAAAACGGGAGAACGATTTTTGCGATGAAGAAGTTTCGCTGAAAAAGTCCGGAGAACTCGCGGAGAAAGAAAACCGACGGTCTATTTTTGGAACCGTGTTGGGCATTGCCATAAACTAAGTGGAGAACTTTAAAGACAACTTCTTCTCTCCCCGTAAAATTACATAAATATCCCCCGAGTTTATTGTTTCCCCGAGCTCCTACGCAACAGCGAGATGATTTTCCGGATAAAAGTTAACTCACGGCCGCTGAATCGATACACTGGACGTGTGCAACGCGTAAATCGAGAGTGACGCGTATTAAACGGAACTGGAACGTAAAACGTTATTTATTCGCGCTCCGACATCGCCAAATGCGTTTGACAGTATCCTTCTACGAAGCGAGCGAGTCGACTCCATCGGTGGCTACGAAGCACGCGCGAGGTCTGACAATTGGCACCATCCAGAGGTTCCCGAGGGAACTCGTAATTCAAAGCCTGAGCCCTATCCTGAACGATGGACGGTCCTCGAGGCGAATCTCTTTCGTCGCAATTCATTCGGCGGGATGACAGGCGGAACGACTGTCAGGATGCACTCGCGGTGGCTTGGGATTGTAAACAAATCGGGACCTGTCGCCCGATCGATGTAACAGCTGTGAGGCGAACAGATTACCCGGAAACGACTGTGCGGTCATCAACGTCCGCTCTGAATTTGAAAACAAAAAACGCGAGTCGGGGGGGAACGCGAGATATGTCGACGGACGGGTATATGGTACTCACCGTAGTAGGAGGGAAAGCGTTTTGTTGTTGGCGCACTCGAGGATTTTCTTCTTTTCCCAGCCCTCGACGGTCTTTACCCATTCCTCGCCGGGGCTACGCCAGTCCTTCGATATGAACGGCATCTCGTTCGCGAGAAAGACGACGCGAGACCCACCGCGCTCGCGCACACAGATCGCAAACCCTTCTGGCGACGAAAATTACCGCGCAACGCACCTCACTGTTTCACGGACGCCCAATGTTTGGTCGCGGGACGGCTCGCTCGCTCGGCTCGTTCAGATTGCTTCGCGACTGCGATCGACCGCGCATGGCTTTGTTTCACTGACGTCACCGGTGGTATCAGCTGTGCGACTGACCGAGCAGCGAGCTTGCGAGACACTGGCTGCCATCTTGCTGGCTCGGGGTGGGGCGTGCGCGGAGACTATCCTCAACTGGGCGCGATATTCAAACGATACTACGTAGCACGCGCTACCTGTACTGCAAAGCTCCGCATTCCACTTTTTATTTATTACGCTTATTATTATTATTATATATCAGAATATGCGTGCATAATATGCTCCCCTTCGCAGTTGAAACACGTTTCGCTGCTAGAAAGAGTTCAGCAGAAATTCCTTAGGTTTGCCGCTTATAAACTGCGACGTCCAATGTCACGCGATAATCACAATTATGACCAAATTCTTGCGTCTCTGAACTTATCTACTTGTTTCTTAATCAAAATTGTCAATGGTTGCATCAACTGTCCTTCACTTTTGCGGAATATCTCCCTCTATGCACCATCCAGAAACTTAAGGACATCCTTTTACTGTTCAAGCACCAAATCTAAGTTTGGTGCTCGCGATCCTGTAAATCGGATCGTCAGCGTTGCCAATTGATACTCATACCACATTGATTTTTTCGGTGGATCCATGCAAACTTTCAAGAGCAATCTGCGCAGAATTGTCATTGATTAAGTAAGGCGCATTGCTTAATTTAAGCTAGATGCTCCGTTGTTGTTTTTCGTTTCTTCCTTGTATCCCACTGTATTCTTTATTGTACAAATTGGGCTTGCCCCGTAATAAATAAATAAATTATTTCAATTCATCGATTACCTTCTTTCCGAACTACGAGAAATAGAAGCTATATACACGTAATCGATTTATTTCCAGCAAGTACAATGTAAAAAAGATATATACCATTGAACGGGAATAACGTTCGTGTTACATTTATATCGTTTAACGACTCCCCTGTCACGTGTTAAGCATAGAAGCAAGCCCGCGCTCTAAGTCTTTTACTTCTGGTACTTCCGGCGCCGCTGCACCTTCTTCCTTCTCTTCGCTCTCCGAATCGCTCGGAGGGAAATCTGACACAGCTAACGAATAAGAAACGTTGTAAATGCTACTAGCGTAAAGACGGCGTAAAACGTAATGTATCAATCTACCTTGTCTGTTTAATTTCTCCTGTTTAGCATCGGCAAGGTACTTTTCCTGCGCAGCTATAATTTCCTCCGCGCTAGTACAAAGCGAATACTTTTCTAGCAACTCGTCGTTCAGTTCCAGAAAAGAATGGCCCCAAGAGAACTTACCGAGGTAAAACTTCGCATCCTCGGGGAAGCCTGTTATAATCAACGTGGCCGCTATAGCCTCTACGCAGCTCAACTGACACGGCTTGCCGTAATTTATCGGATTAGCGGCAACCAGGAAAGGTAAAAGGCGAGGATTGGGAGACCTCATTTTACTGAACGGAGTGTCGTCCAAGCGAGCCCAACTGCAGTCCACCACAGCGCAGCCGTGCTGCTGTACTATATCACGATCCGCTGGGCTGACGCACTGCGGAAGAATGTGTTTGCTACAAAAAATACCTACGACAGACCTACGTTATCCTTTATTCGTCCTCCGTGTACCTTTTTACCAACCGGAGTAAGAACTAACCCGGGGAATCGATTGCCTAACCCCAGCACTTTCACTAACCCATGCCTAACGAGCTTTCTACCGGAGCATTTTTTAGGATCGCACTGATGGAGATCCCACATGGCAACTGGGAACGGGGCATGGTAACCTTCCTCTTTCTCTGGAAATTCAACGAACAAATTACATCTTCCTAACTGCGACGAAATGTTAAATCCTAACCTGATTCCTCATCCTCACTGTCGGACCTGTCCCGGTCTTGACGATACTTTTCTTCTTTTCTGACACGCCGATGTCTCTTCATTTCTCTGTTTCTCCCTCGGTGTAATAATATTTCAAAATTTCCGAATGTTTCGTAGTACAATACGCTTATATAAACGTACCTGTACCAGTTAAGAATGAAAACGATAGGTATATACCTACATATCCAAAAGATTAGTCGGTCAGATACCAGTGATTCTTACGCGGCAATTTTGTCGCGTGAGAAACATACGCAGAACACGCGACAGCAACCGAAAGATTATATACGTATGTAATTTGAAGGCTGCACTTGTCAGCAGAGTACAGTTCAAACTCTGCTGATAACTATTATATATACACGCGCGTATATATAGGTATGATATATCTGCGTTTCATGTAAATACTGGCGACAATTTTTAATTATCGTTACATGCTTTTTCATTGGAAACATCCGCGTATCCTTGAATCGACGGGATCGTCGCCTGTTCGATTTTTTTTATAAATGCATCTGTCTGGAGAGATTTCTACGAAATTATTGAATAGCGAACACCGGGATCTATCGAGTTCGGTTGAACGGAAAGTATAACGAGTAGAGATACGATGGTAATTGAAATATGCTCATTTGCACTTTGCGATAGTGGCACTGCATCGAACGGCCCTGAAGTATTCCTACAGTGTGGGTAACAAGTGGCTGTTCTGTTCTCAATCGCTCCGCGGAACACAAATCGTTCAAGGAACGATGCTTGTTTAAACATGCGTTTAAAGACGCTTTGACTCGAATGGGAACGTTTTATTCGCTCTATTATTTCGCTTGAGCTCAAGGTAGGTGCAAACCCATTGCATTCCGTGTGGTTTAACTCGATCGCGTTTTGAATACACATCGATGGAACTTAGAATTTCGTAATCGCGCATAAAAACAATAACTCATTAATGCGTATAAGTAGACGTCTTTCGATTGTAATTGAACTTCAACGATGTTATCTTGTTCATGCTCCCCAGGAGGATATGGATACAGGTATTTTTCAGAGGAAGATCGATCAGTATTTTATTAACATTCTCCCGTATATGCACGATATACATGTAAACATCGCACAGTAGCATTAAGAATTATAAAATTATTCGGACTTTGTTCGCGGTCGTTCAAAAACTGTTTTAAAACTTGCGATTCGCGTCGCTATAGTTTGCAAAAGCAGTTCTTTCATCGAGCAGTGTTATCTTTATAAATTCTTTGATATTCATTAACTTTGCTAGATAACGTGGGCAAGGAAACCATTATAAAAGTAACGGATTGGCTGCGCGGGATTTGGGAGATGAGACGTCGAACTGGCCCGGTTCAACAATGGGTCGATTCGATACCTTCGCCCATAAAATCGAATCTATTAATAACTAGCGAACAGCAAGGAACGTCAGCCGGTATAGTTGTTACTCCAGTAACACCGACAGAGCCTACGGACATTCCATATCCTATGGGAACAAAACTTCCAACTATGACTGTTTCAGCGCCTATCAAAGTTCCTAATGTACCAACAATTAACACACCCGACCTACCTAGGTACCGCGTAAACGATAAATACGAATGGGGAGGTCTAAGGTAATAGCTGCCCTTTGCTTTGCGGCATAAGTACACGAATACTTTTACTTCCAGCTCGTTACCCCATAAATTGGTACGTGATCCGAGTTTGCAGTCCGACAGCAGTCATTGCAGTAGCGTAGAAAGTTTGTTAGAGTTAAGAAAAGCGGATCCAGAAGCAATTCTGCTCGGACTTGGATTCGGTGGCTGCCCAGGCAGCCCGCAGGAAAATGGTTCTCTCTCTCGAATACCAAAAAGATTTTTACAACCGTCGAAACTGAAGGGGATCGCCATTAACGACTTTATGAAGCACCAACAAGAAACTAACGAGTCCATCGACTCTGTATCACTGGGATATAGAGGATTAACAGGTAAGAATTTGAGGGATATTACAAACGAGGAACATGTAATGGGGTATTTAATCACAAGCTGCGGTTTAAAAGTTGCGGTAAACGAATGGAGGGAAGTTTGTAGATAAATCGCTTTAAATTGGAAGCAGATTTATGTTACACGAATGATAATTTTATAGGAAGCGATGGCACATTATCTGTGTCTAGACTTATTCCGCATCGCAGACATTCTGGACCAATTAATTTTGTAAGTCTTATACGACAGTTAGGTCTTTCGGTAATATATTATTTAAATCGCAAAGTACGGTGTTTAAGTTGATTATTTTGCTTCCTATATTTCAGTATTTATGCTACTCAATTGTTTTGCAAGTTTGTATTGTGATAACTAGCAAGAGACTGTAATGCGCATGAAACACTTGTTATATTACCATGGAGTTGCTTTAGATAAAGTCTCGGGATTATTTCTTATTAAGTGGTAAATGCTTGTAATATTTGAGATTACGTTGAGCAATAAAACTTGAACGTTAATAATGAATATAAAATCGTATTGTGTAATTTGCATACTGTGCACTGTTTAGAAATTATTATTGCGTGTTTCGATGTTATTGTGATTATTATCGTATAATGCGTAGCGGAATGAAATTTTAAAGCGTGAAATTACATTTCTTATCTCTCTTTAATTCGAAAGGCTCACCGTACGTAGCACCCTCGGAAATTGTGCAGAAAATTATGAAACGTTTACGGGAACACGAAAGTCACGACCAGGATGCTTACTCGATGTACAATTCTTACGAGCAGTACAGCCCGATACAGTGTAACGGGACATTTTCTGTACTATCGCCTGACAGTAGGCAGTTTTTGGAAAGGCCGCGATCAAAAAGTCCCGATATGCGAAATAAACGTATGATTATTGGTAAGAATTGATTATATCTTCGTGTCTGCAAGTATCTTTTAAGATCTCTCTATGAGAATGTAACTGTTCCAGGACAAAAGTCGTTTGCATTCGGGCACGATGGTGACCTGATCGAAATCAACCCTTCCGATGCGAAAAGATCATGCGAAAACAATCTTAACAGCGACGCTGTTGTCGCAGAAAGTTCAGAGGTACTCGGAAACTTGGAAGCCGCCGATATCGATCTTCAAAAAATATCTCATGAAGTAGCTATTCAGAAAACCGAGAAAATAATACCAAAGGAATTATTATTTGACGACTGTATAGAACATTCCGACACCGATGTCGATTCATGGATGAAAACACGCGAAGAGCCTTCGAACGTTGGAAATACAAGCCTAAACGAAACGATCGATTATAACGAAGATATTCTTTTAAATATGTCTTCGCAAAATTTATCCGATACTCGGAGAGCCAGCGATGGATTTTGCAAGGTAAAACCTGGAGAGAATTTATCGACACTGCATGAGCGAAGGCACAGCGACAGCTTCGTGCACGCTTTCGGGGATGATAGCTGCGAGTCTGTAATATCCCAAAAGAGAAGAACCTTGAAGCGGCAAACTAGGATAAGCGATATAGATGCGATAAGTTATCACGACTTGAAAACGTGTGGCTCGTATAAGGCAGGGGGTACTTCCGAACCTAGAGCGAGCATTCGAACAAAGTCGCTTCAAAGGATGGTGGAGGATCTGCCATCCAGAAGTGAGAACGAAAGTTGTGGTGCGGAATGTTCGAATACGTTTCCCAATGCAGCGGATGATTGTATTCAGTCTGTAGATAGTATTTTACTTAACGAAAGGCAACAGGAGGACTGTACGTGCTCTATTGAGAAGAATCGGTCTTTAGAACGCGTGAGCATGGGCGAAGAGGAGACTGCCACTTGTCGCTGTTGCCCTGGTACTACGAAATATTGGGAGAAAATGGAGAAAATGATTAAAAAGAATAAGAATCTGGAAAGTATGGTGGTAAGAAACAGAAGGGAAATGGCAGAAATTCGAGAGATGCTGAATAGCGTATTGTCAGTGCGATTGGAGCCTGGTTTTTAACATGTAGGAAGAAATATCGTTTTAAAAGGACAATTCATGACGAATTACATTATAAAACACTTCGGTCTATACACCGTAATATTAGGCACAGGAAATTCTTCGAACTTATTCCATTTAGCTACTCGAAAGATCGAATATTCATTTCATTATTTACTTATTTATAATGCTCTGTAATGCACTGCGAAGCACTATATACGCGATAAAGAACGTAGTACACGGGATTACCTCAGCAAGTGATAAGTACCATAAAAACTATCAATGCCAATGTTTTCTACGCGAGAGCACATCTTTATTTATAACGGCTGCACAGTTTTTTTTTGTTCATGCTTTCAGTTATAAATGAAGATGCTAATATTTTGTTATGATTTCAAATTTTATTATTAATTAAGGATGAAATACCAATGTTCAATATACGGTTACATTCACAAATGATGTATATTGTTTTCATTGTCACATGTAATTACAATGTCTCTCGTTACGTTTGAAAATTATTGCTATTATGTTATTACATTTGTTAATTTTAATAGATACCCTTTATTTGCTTAGCGTTGAAACTTTCATCTTAATTTTATGTTTACGTCTGAATAGTTATGTTATTCTCCATCTTATATGTATAGCTCGTGATATACTGTTAACGGTAATTGAAGATACAGTGAAAAGAATTCGAAAGCGATCTAGTCCCATAATTTCACTGTTTTGTTTTTAATTGAAGCAACGAATATAATTCAAATATTCTGAATCATCGAAATAAGTGATGATTACTGAACATTGGTACCTATGTGCAATATAAACTACCTTCTCACACTTTATACTACTATTGTTCGGGACGCGCATGTCTGCCACATTTTCTATAGCAACCGCGATTGGTAACTCGGTCGAGCGAACATTTATAATTTCCATTATGGCCAAGAACATTTTTAAACACTTGGCGAACAATTATATTTGTAGCGAGAACATCAATCCTATAATGTAACGCGTGCGGGATCTGTGCGAACATCGAGTCTATTTCTAATGATATATTAAACGTGTAATAAATTGTTCACATCGACCTACGAGGATATAAGTATCTCTATGCCTACGAACTGCATAAAACTGATTATAGGGACAGTTTTCTGTCACGCGTCTTGTTTTACTTAATATTATACATGTATAAAAATTTTTTTAATTTCATATACTGCACAATTTTAAGACTCTCCGGTCCACCGACAATCAAATATCAAATGGAACAAAAATTTTTTTAGCGAATAATGAGAGCTATGAAATTCTCTCGACACGTGTACATTAAGCAAACTACTTCTTGAAATATATATATATATATAGAGATGACTTATATATTCGAAAATGAAAGCAGACTTCGGGAAAAGACAAAGATCACTACTGCGTCTTAGATCTATATTTATTAAGAGGCGGAACAGAAAGAAAAACGTTCTTATTTGTAATGTTCCATCATGTTTCCCATTTGGATGTTTGTACTATGTTGCGTATCTGTCTTTAGAACACGTTAGCATGATCGATAACGAAAGAGATATATCAACTGTGTTAACTACCGCTTATACATAGCTCTAATTTTCTAAGCTCATTCTTCGTTTTTCTAATGCTCAAATATGTATATACTCGGGTTATTACAATTACTACGTTATTTCTTTTTTAGTACGAACTGAAGATACAATTTTATTCGAACGTTTTGCTAACATTAATTATATTCCAGCACATACCGTTTTTAATTGGGCTACGCGTAACTGCGAAAGTTATATTTAGGTACTAATCAAAACATCTTGAGTACAAATCTAAAAATTCTGAAATGTTACTTGACGTTCCCGAGAGAGGAATTGCGAAATTATTTTGTCGTATATTTTTTTAAAATATATCGCGTAAACTCCTGAAACTTAAAGTGAAAACGTATATTCCTTATTATATGCCTACATTCCGATAAGTGTGATGTACATAGATTATACAAACAGGGTAGGAGCTTTGTAGATGATACGATGAAATGTACAAGCATATAGGAATACTGAATAAATATTTAACACAATTTTTACTGTTTCTTTCTTTCTTTATGTATGTGAACCATAATTTTTTTTATCCATGAAACTAGGTTCAACATGACATACCACTGAACATGATTCATGACAATACAATTCAATTTCATTATTCACACTGTTGACATTAATATAAACCCATGATACATAATATTTATAGCCACGAAAAATTTTTGTTGCCGAGAATAGGAACAGCACGATTTACCAAAGGAATTTACACGACGATAGGAACACAAGATTAAACGGTAACTGACATTACGATTTCTTTTCTATATCCTAATATTTGCCTTCTGGTGACTAAACGTAATGGAGGATCTAGTTAATGAAACTGCTTTTACCATAGTTATAATTATTCCAAGTACAACAGACAGCCGAGTGAATTTCGAACTCAAGACTGCGCCCAAAGCTTTTAGACCGGTAGTCTATTATTCGGAGGGGCGGAGAACGACAACGGTGATATTTTACACATTAAATGCAAGACAGATTAAAAAAATCCGGACTTCTGTCAAAATTATAAAACACAAAACGTGAGTATATATTGTATTATATGTTTAAAGGATCGAATAAAGACGCAGGCTTGTAGGTAGCTTTATCATTAATTGAAACACACTTACGCGTTTGGCAGAACTATCAATTACACGTAAAGCTACCATTCGCAACAAACTGAGATTCATGGTCCACTGAATCTTACATTTCTTTTTTTTCCCATTTTTTAACACGAATCCGCTAGAATATCATTTTGTAAACTGCATTCATTGTGTCTGCATATGTCTGCATAGTGTTGTTGTGTACATGTGAATGTAAATGTATTCTTTCTTAGCATACCTTAAAATGTACATAAACAATAAGATCAACCGCGACCTTATATTTAGTCTTCTTTTTCGTCTCTGAAACGTAAAAGACGAATTACGTCACGATTACCACAGAACTACCTGCGATGAAAGAAACTGGGTAAGTCGAAGATACATACTTTACAACTTCCTGTTGTTGCTGATCCAGGCGAAGCTCAACAATTGTCTCTGTTCTACTTTGCACTTTGAAAGTGACTTGTGCAGCCAAGTACTTGTCTTTGTTATTTACCGACCACCCAGAATACTGAAAATATAAGAATTTATTAAAAACGTGCAGGGGCGTAAGAAATGCCTTTTAAGACGGACGTATCGAGGCTTACCGTCGACGTGCTTTTGTATAATGTCTTTCCGTCTTCTTTGAAAGGTAAAAATTTTTGAAGCAGTGCTTTCCCATCTATCCTCCACAGTGTTGGATCCGTGCTTCCTCCAATGTCAGCTTTTGCAACGACGAATGCGCCGGACTACGAGAAGCAACGCGAACAGCGCGGTATTTTGTATTATTGAATCGCGCAGTTAGAATTACAAGCTGACGCGTCTCGGGATGAAACTCACAGTGAAATCTTTCGGCGTTTCTCCGGAAGATTCATTAAAGCTGTTATCATCGGAGTCCTCCTCTTCCTCGTCCTCCTCTTTCTTTGATCGTCTTTTCCTTTTGGGTTTCTTTCCTGTGTCGGAATCAGATTCCTCGTCCTCTTCGTCGTCCTCCTCTTCGTCCTCCTCCTCCTCTTCGTCCTCCTCCTCTTCTGAATGTTGACGTTTCTTAGCTGCCTCTCTTTGTGGCCTCTTCTTAACACCACCCTGAGTAGCGTTAGTATTAACATCGTAATACTTAGTGATTTCTCTCTCGCTACAGTAATTATCAGCGAAGAGGAAACGCGTAATATAATGTATTCGGCTTGACAAAATCGAGGGTCGCTGATAATAAGCGTGAGAATGAAAAAGTGTTTTCTTTGCTCGATGATTACTCGTTTTGCAATCTACTTTCGCTAATCCCAGAGGTTCAAAATACAACGCTCGCGCGTATGTTTTTATGGTACTTGAAATTGATAAAGATACATAAAGCTGCTCGAGAATATCAACCAGATGCATATACATGCGCATTTATAATTTGTGTTTGTGTTTATCACGAGCATGATTTCCAGGAGCAAAAACCGTTTATGCATCGAATAATGCTCGCGTGGCCAATTGCAATATCGATTTAAATATATAACTGTGAAATCGATATTCACCGTGAGAGAAATTCAAGACTACGAAATACGTGAGTAAAAAATGAAATGCCCGATCGGAGTACAGTTATACTGTTTTGAAAAATTCATAGACTGGCGCCATCGACCGGCCGGCAACGACGACTCGTGGCGGACCGAATGCTGTCCCCCGGAATAACCATTTTTCTCGCGAGAAATACGTTTCGATATGAAATTTCCCAGCGATTCGAATAACCGCCGGACGGCGGGGCAGAAAATTTTCTTAAAATATTCCACCAACGATAACAGTTTCGGAGATTCACGATGCATCGGGTAGCGTGCATGTCACGGCTTCGAGCAGCTAACACAACTGATTCGTGTTTTTCCGTTATCTACTCGACGAGATTGATTAAACACCATCCATTTCTGACAATAGCCGCGGGGCAGCAGATAAACGGGAAAGTACAAACATTTCGACGAACAACGGCCGATCTCTCGTCGGAAATCGTCGAGATCTCTTAGCCTGCGCTACGGGAAAAATGTATGGAATCCTGATAAGAACGATTCCGATTGACAGATCTTTCGCCACGAATAATGGTGCGCAAACGTTTCCGCGGGCGAAGGAGCCCCGCTGAGTAGCGTGAGAATAAAGGTGGGAGATCACGGTTAATCGGGAAATGCGAGGGCATATTTTCGAGATAAGAGCGAAGTGGAAAGCATCGGTAGCGTGGGCTTACTTCGGCTCCGGCCTCGGGAGTCCACTCTTCTTCGGATGCTCCTTCCATTTCTTCTGGATCGTCTGCGGAATATTCGTCTTCGTCTGACACGTCCTTGGTCTTCTTCATATTGCTTTTACGCGAAATGTTTGCAAACTTTCCCAGAGGGGCTCACAGGCGGACAGAAAAAAACTCACGGGACCGCGGCACGAACTGACCGACTATGTGCGCGACTACCGCAAACAATATGGCGGTATATGGCGGTTGGAATCGAGCTACGCGCATACGTTTCTGCGCAGCCCGGAAGCGACGCGTGCCTCGCGACTTCCCGCATGCCCGCGGGACCGCGGGACGCACGGTTTTTCAAACGAAACTGCTCGATATCGTTAATTCCCTCAGAACGATGTAACAAATAAAACTATACAAAACTAGCGATTGTTCACTCAATTCCCTCCAAGCTTACGCGCAGATTCTTGTCAGATCGCTATGATAACGAAATAATATCATAAAACACGAGAGCGGAACATTGCACAAAGTATATCTTTGTTTTAGCTAGATATATACGCGGGTTTTTTAGAAGAATTTAAATTATTCCGTAGAGAGTTCATTCCATTAAGACTGTTAAGTATTAATTTACCGCGTAGTGTATTACTATGAATAGAATCGAGTTCTTTCACTCACGTGTATTTCGAATCTCTTCGATAATATCAAATAACAAAGATATTACGTTTGGAGGTGATTAAAAAATGATTAGAGAAGATTTCTATTCCGCTGCGCCCGAAACGTTCGATGCCTCGCAACTACGTATTACAAATGAATTGTATTGTAATTTGTAGGTGGGCAGGTTTGCGGAAACAAGGAGCTTAGTATCCGTTCGACGGGAACACGGGCCTCGTCGATCAATTTTTCTTCGATTCTCGTGGATTATGCGAAATTTTTTAGTTTTAAAACGTTTTCGCGATGCCGGGTCGATACGGGAGCTGGCGCATGCGTTAGCATCCCGTAAATCCAGACGCTCCCTTCAGTATTTACCGTGCGGAGAAACTGCTCGCAGAAGCAACAGAGCCGGCCGCTCAACGGAGGGAATAATGTTTGAGCTTTACGGGATGAATAAGGATGGCATGGTTTATCGGTCGCCGCCACCGCGGAGAAAAGAAGTCGACATATTGGAGGTAACCCAGCCAGCTTCACTAATTCATTCTATCTACGATAATCACAGTCTCAATTTTTCTTGCCGCTTCTACTCCCGTCCATTATCTCTACGCCTATGGCAACAACTTGCCGAGCGAATTCTACTGTATCGAACAAGAGGGGAAAAAATACCGAAAGTATCGGTCTCCGAGGGAACGTAGTTTTAATAATTCGAACTATAATCTCATTGAAATTACGTGGTCCCGGAGCGACGGCGACTTTCTTCACTCCTCTTCTCGTTTCTCATGTATACACGGGGAGCCAATAGTAGGAGGGGTCGAAAGAGCCGGTTAAAATTAATCTGCCGGAGACTGTACTTAGCAACATGTTCGCAGACCTGCCTGCAGCTCTCATCGCCGGAGCTAATGAGAAAATTGCCTAATGGCGATGCGATACACCACACGAAGGACATGGGTGTCTCCACTTCCTTGGACAAGGACAAAGATCCGCCGAGGGAAAGCGGTAGGTCCCCAAAGTATTAACGATCTACCTGAAAACCTACACGCCACCGTGACTTCCTTGAAAGCGAATCAGCTCGAGATTAGCCGCGGTTTCGATCTCGTTCGCGGGCCGACGATCACCTCTCGATCGCTTATCAAACCCCCGAGGCGATCAGAGTAATGATCCACGAACGGAGCTGCGATTCCCTTTTCCGTTTGCAAAAGCTTTGAAACACGAGATCGGAAATACCACCACACACACACACACACACACACACACACACCAGGAAACAGTCTGGGATTGCGTATTGAATTGGCTTCTGCGTGCGATGCAGGGCAAAGTATGCTGAGAAGGTGGATAGTGATGGCGGGTTTCTTTTTCCTCGGATGTGCCTTGGTCGCCGGCGTAGGATTACCTTTAGCGTTAGAGCTGCGAAGCTCGCACCTGCTCCAAGCTAGGCTTCGGGTAGTGCGACGAATGCTATCCGAGATTCCTCTTATCGATGGGTAACCGGACGTCTCCGTACATAAGAAACATATTTTATCAATCCGGCGCCGGCGGAGCTCTGCCGTCATTTACCAAGCGCCCACGTTCCAGGCACAACGATTTCGCTTGGAACCTGCGCAAGCATCGTGGAAGCACCAAGTTGCAGGACTTCTCGTTCGACGAGAACCTGTCTCGGAACGCCAGCTGGGGCTCGCAGTGGCAGACGGACTTGGTGAGGCTGCGCGAGGGTATCGTTGGCGGGCAATTCTGGTCGGTCTACGTGCCATGCGAGGCGCAGTTCCTGGACGCGGTTCAGCTCACCCTGGAGCAGATCGACGTGGTGCGCAGACTCGTGTCGAGGTACCCGAAGAGGATCAGGCTGGTGACCAGCAGCAAGGAGCTGGAGAAGGCGCACAAGGATGGGGTGATCGGTAGCTTGGTAGGGATCGAGGGCGGCCACAGCATCGGCACGTCCATGGCGGTGCTCAGAAGCTTCCATCGACTCGGGGCACGGTACATGACTTTGACGCACAAGTGCAACACCCCGTGGTAAGGCCGATAGTTACAAGGGAACATCAGGAAACAGGGAATTCGACAAATTTGGAAACCTTGTGACAATGTGGGGAATTTCAACCGGATCAGAACGGAATTTTTGTTTGCTGCCCAAATTCACTCCAAGGGGCTGTAATTGCCCTAGTAGCATTTGTTGTTGGCATGCAGTTGGGCCACGCACATAATATTAGTTCGCAAACAGTTAGATTTGGCACTTTTTTTCAGGTTGGGCCAACAACAGATGGCCACGATAGGCTTTCTTACTGTTGCCGAATTATTTATATTCTTTTCAAAAAACGTCTTAAAGGGTCATGCTCAGTCAGGAGGCCGAAAAAAGAGTGGTCTTTGGAAATTTTTTACTCGAAAGCTATAAAACATTTCTGAAAAAATCTTTTTTCATTTTAAGGATTGCATCTAGTACCGTGCATCGTAATTTTTTTATTCAAAAATATTTATCAATAACTAAGTTATTGTCCATCACTCGAAGGTTCTCTCAAAAAAAGGCTTCTTTTATTTGAGAGAACCTTCGAGTGATGGACAATAACTTAGTTATTGATAAATATTTTTAAATAAAAAAATTACGATGCAATCGATGTCTTGAAACTTTTCTTCTATCTCTTACAGGTCTTGAGTAAATTATCGGAAATTAGCCGAATTTTCAGGGGTTAATTTCACCCCCTTCGAGTGAATTTGGGCAGGAAACAAAAATTGCGTGGCAATCAGGAGGAAATTCCCTACATATTCGCAAGGTTTCAGAATTTTTTGAACTTCCGGTTTCGGGATCTTCCCTTGTTAGACCTAAAAGAAAAGGTAGCGATGAGTCGTACCGATCTCATTGTTCCCAGGGCGGACTCGTGCTCGGTGGAGGACCCGAATTCGGACGCCTCGCTGGACTTCCACAGCGACGGGCTGTCCGCGTTCGGGAAATCGGTGGTGAAAGAGCTGAATCGATTGGGGATGCTCGTGGATCTCTCTCACGTATCGATAAGGACCATGAGGGACGCCCTGGCGGTGACCAAAGCTCCCGTGATATTCTCTCACAGCGCGGCTAGAGCTCTCTGCAACTCGTCCAGCAACGTTCCAGACGACGTGCTCCGTAACCTGGTGAGAGAAGAAAGCCAACCGTACAGGCTTCTACTCTGATTGATCCCCCCCCCCCCGCCCCCCGAGTTACTGCTTTCCCCGTTATTCTATCGATTACAACGGAGGACAGATCGCGATTACTTTCGTTTCTGGTGGCGCGAAGATCGCGAAATGCGAGCGACTTAGGACTGACCTAGATTAAGATTGACCCTGCTCTAGAACTGAACCGACAATTCTATGAATTGAATTGAATTGGCCGGGAAATCGTATTGGATCCTTTACCCCCTTTCGCTCCGAGCACTTACTTAGGCGGATGCTGGTTGCCACCTACAGGGGCTATCAGATCACGTAGCGAAGTTTCTTGGCAGTTATGAGGCAGATTTAATTATTATTATTGAAAATAAACGGGCATTGCCCAATGCAAAAGATAGTTACAACGACGTGATAGGGTTTTCCTGGCATAATAGTCTGCATAGCTTCCCCCTAAAAGAGGAAGTACTACCGGATAAGAAGTGAATATAGTCTATGCAGGAGACGCGATTCATTGGGTCAAGTGACCCATACTTTGATTTGAACTTTGATTACGAAAGCTGGCCTTTTTCTGACGCATCTGGTAGGAGCATACACTAGCGGACAAAAAAGTTACCACTCTTTAGATTTGTTCTAGGGTAAACCAACCAGTAATTGACCGCATACTAGTGAATGACCATTAGATAAAGAAATGTCAATTATAAATTTAAAAATATTATACGTTTGTAAATGGAAAGTGGTTGCACTTTTAATATCCCATATTTTTAGTTACGCGTATTAAGCAAACATTAATAAGTACAATTCTTATTAAAAGTATTAAAAAGGTCATTTACTGGACTTTTACACTCTTTGCATTTTATAATCATTTTTTTTTAAATTACGATAAGAATAAGTAATTATTTTTATAGAAATTTCAAGAAAAATAAATTTAAATGCAATTTCACCAGTTGTTTTGTTGCTATACTTAAATATATTCAAGTATTAATCTCAAAGGACCATAAATTCAACAATTCGGTCATTCACTGGTTGGTTTACCCTATTTTTGTTTTTTTTTAGCATACATTTGGGACTGTGGTATATTTAATACGCATAGTCTGAAGGAGAATTTGAAGCTGTATAAAACTCAGTTAAAGTTGAATTTATTCAACTGACAAACAAAAGTGTTATATGACATTGAACGGGCTAACACATTTTTGGGGCCGACAAAAAAGTTACCACGTTTAGTAACTTTGTACGTTGTCCTAAAAGCAAAAGGTGCCCCCATAAAATATTCAATTTTTTTTTATTAATGTTCGAAAGTGGAAACTTTTTGCCGGCTTTAAAAATGTCTCGTCTTGTTTAATGTTATATAGGGTTTTTATTGTTTAGTTAAATAAATTAAATACTATATTTGAGATAACGACCGCACTTGTAGAATTAACAACAAAGTGGTAACAGCGCACTGGTTCGGTTAAATAAATTAAACTCCAACTGGGTTTTATACAGCTTTTAATTCCCCACCAGAATATGTATATTAGACACATACTGCAGTTTCAACTTGATATTAAAAAGTAATAGACGCGGGGTGGTTAAAAAAAGTGGTAACTTCTTTGTCCGCTACTGTATATGTAGATCAACGAGTTCCAGTAGCTCAGAACAATTAATTTCGCTATTAATGATCTTAACACTAGGTTTACGGCACCCGTCAGTTCGACGGATTTCAAAGTTCGAAAAATAATAGCGAAGAAGAAAAAACGGTCGCGGTAATTGTAACAAATTTATAAATTACTTGTTAACACTTCTGGGATAATTTCTGGTGAAAGACTTTTTACTTATTAGCAATTTATTTAGACGATTTTAGGAAATGTCCGTAAACCTAGTGTTAAATAGAAAGGACATGTCCAGTTACAGTTCTGCGCGCAGTAATTACGCAAAGAGCGGGCTAATATTTTCCTTCAGCCGATCTTCCGTTTCCGATCGCAAGCTCTTACACCCTCGCACCCCGAGCAGCACTGCAACGCTGGGCGATAGCCGATATCGCGCCCGGCGTACCGTTCACGTAAGTACGAATCGGCCGACTTTCGTTTCTCTTTTTGCAGTCCGTGAACGGCGGTCTGGTTATGGTCAGCTTCGACAGCGCGCATTTAAGCTGCGGCGATAAAGCTTCCATGTACGACGTCATAGGTATGCGCGCGCGCGCGCGTTATGAAATCTCTCTGGTTCTCGAAACCCGTGGAAAGAGAGGAAACGCGGATGGCCGCGGGCACAATCCTGTATGCTTGTCTCTCTTTGCAGCTCATATCAATCATATACGACGAGTAGCTGGTGTGAACTACGTGGGCCTTGGGGCTGGCTACGATGGCATACTAAGGTTGGTGCGATGCTATTCGTCGTTATTAATCCAACCAGAAATCTTCTCTATCCATTCCATCCCCTTCGAAGTAATTCCTTCCGATTTCCCTATCGATTCTTTACACAGTGCGATGCTTTCGTCGTTATTAATCCAACCAGAAATCTTCTCTATCCATTCCATCCCCTTCGAAGTAATTCCTTCCAATTTCCCTATCGATTCTTTACACAGTGCGATGCTTTCGTCGTTATTAATCCAACCAGAAATCTTCTCCATCCATTCCATCGCCTTCGAAGTAATTCCTTCCAATTTCCCTATCGATTACTTTACACAGTGAACCGACTTTCCTCGCTCCTGCTACATAGAAACTATTTGCGCACTCGCGTGAATCATCCTCGCCGGCTTCCATCATCGATACGCCGCTCGCGTCGCAATTAAGAAACGATTATCTCGCTTTTATTGCGAGTGTGGGAGGATCGACGATATAACGAGGGAATATAAGTGTATCTATGGGGGCGATTGAATATTCCACATCGCCGTTCGTTCGCGCTTCAATCTCTTATCGGCCTCGCTAACGACACCGGGTCTAGTTCCAATCTCGTTTTACAGCCCGCCGGTCGAGCTACCGGACGTTTCCGGTTATCCCCTGCTGCTGGCAGAGCTGACGAGGGACCGAAGATGGTCCGCCTCGGATATCAAGAAACTGGTCGGCGGGAATCTGCTTAGGGTGTTCAAAGAGGCGGAGAGCCACGCGGTGGCGGTGTCCCACCAGTCGCCGTCGGAGGAGCTGATCCCTCAGGAGCTGATCGAGGACACGGCCTACTGCAGATACCAAGACACGTAAAATCGACGCCCCGTAACGTCGAAGATACTCGCTTCGATACACGCAATCACGATCAAGCCGCGTTGCATCCTACCGTTTCATCTTTGTACCTGGACTAGTCGGTTTTACATTTTTAATAAAAGTAGGGCTCTCTGTACCGCCGTCACTCCCTGCCTCCCTCGACTCGATCAAGCCGATTCCTCAAGTTTCTCAGGGATATTTGCGTACGTCAGCGGCGGCGGCAAGGTGCGCGATTACTTTCGCGATCAAAATAGATCCCGCCCGCTCCGGCGATCTACCTTGCCGCGCTGGTCGTGACCGCGCCGAATGTATGTCGGGGCAATTACTTCATTTCGTATCTATAACCGCGGCTAACGAGCGCTGGCGAACTCGAGCCGATTGCCAGTATTTGTATTAAGGGGGGGGCCTACCTAGAAATTTAAAAAAAATCGATTTTTATACTTTCCTTCGAGTGCAACATCTCGAAAATATTCCCTGAAAGTGTCGAGTCATTCCGACCAGAATTGACAAAGTTATACGCGCGTAATTAGGTAGGTGTTCCTCGGTGTAGCGCTCAGAAGCAAAACTTTAAACGCGTTTTCCTCGAAATCATGTTTTCAAAGTCGGTGACACACATAACTCGAAAATTAATTAATAGATTAGCTCGAAGCTTTGCACGCTTATTTAGGGTTAAAAATCTAAGCGCTATCGGGAGCCTCTTCTTTTTCTCGGCCTAGATTCATTTTTAAAGTCGAGAAACGAGCGATTTTTTGCTAAATATCGATGCTTCAACTTTGCACAGCCGCTATTCTGTCTCAAAATAATTCCTCCAAAATCGAGCCCGATAGCGCCTAGATAATTTGATATGTTATCTAAAAAATTTTCAATTTTTGATGATCTTGCATCGAGCTACGGTTGTCACCCCAAAGCGCCTAAAAAAAGAGGAAGTCTCGGGCATTTTGCCTACAACTCACAAACCTTTCAATACTTTTTACCACAAAAATATTGAAATATCCGTAAGATGTACTCTTTCCAAAAGGCTAATGTTTAATAATAAAGGTTTATCGGTTTTTCTAGAAAAAATTCTCAAAGAAGCACGTTGTTTCCATCGTTCTAGGTAGGCCTCCCCTCTTAATGCAGCGTTTCCTGGATTTCCTGGACCCTTTAGAGAGATTTCATCGAAGGGAACGGCAAATTATCGTTTGGAATCTCGAGTTAACGTTGTAAAATGAATTTTTATTCTTCTTACAATTAGAATTTCTATTTCCCGGCGACTATTGCCTCACGTATCGAGAACGTTGTTATACGACTCGCGATGATCGATATTACGAAACAGAAGAGGAAGACATCGCGAAGGTTACACTTAAGAGGCGCGATTCAGGCTGTCCGGTTACGATTGGAATAATTTTGGACGTTCAGAGGTAGAATAATAGGGTTCCTTATGCAATTCTTAATGACATTCCGAAAAAACGCGATTACAGGAAGCGGATAATTAAATTTAAAAGCGACCAAGGGTCACGCAAGGACTTATCATACGTGACCTTGTTTCCGCGTGCTTCTTTCAGAAGCAGCTCTTTATCTTCCGATCATTTTTGTTATAAAACCAGCTACTGTAACACTTCTACAGAAGCTTGTATTCATAGCGATACACGGAGTACCGCGAAAGAGTTTAAAGATAGTTTAACGAGGTCATACACGAGATATAAGGCGTTGATAGCAAACAGCTGAGTAGACTCACACCTTATCAAGCTCCTTGTACAACTAGATCATACACTGTTCTACATTTTTCTAAGGGAAGGGGAAGATCTGACCCCTGCAACTAGCATAACGCTATTTGCTCGCTTGCTTTCGCGTTGTCATCGTTGCAAACGATGCAAAATCCTTAATCAAAACATATAATTCCGTCGGATCATCGTAACAGAACAGTTTCAATCACTTGCGACGAACAGCTATTCTCTCTTAAAAGCAACAACCAGAGAGACCACCCCCTTTAAGGGGGCAGACCACTGTAACGTTCCGAAATGTAAGGGTGTGTTCGGGAATTTATTTCAACCAAACAACGCAAGTAAATCAATTTATTGCTTAGTATAGTTAATAGTGTACACATCGAAGGGTAAGAAAAAAATTTTTTCATTCAAATTCACAAATCCGTTTCCTGTATACTCTTCGTCAAAATGTGCGCTGCGGCAAAATCGTGCTTGTCGCGTTGACAGTGCCCAGACCGTATGCTTAATCCGAATTCAAAAAGTCAAAGAAATATTTAGAAACTAGAAGCCTACCTCTATTACGCGACGATCAAAAAAAGTCAAAATCGCAAAAAATTACAAAACGGCGGACCACTGAAAGAAAATCATGTTTTCGGGGGACAAAATTGGGGAAACGTTGATAAAAAAAAAAAAGAAACAGGTCGTTAATTGAAAAAAAAAAACTGATCGTCACGTAATAGCGTCGGGTTTTCCGTACAATAAATGCCCTTGCTCATGTCAATTGGACGTTTAGTTTTCTCTGTAGACTGTCAACGCGTTTGAGAAATGTCATTCTGAGGAAAACGCGTTCAAAGTGCCGCTCGGCTCAGTCGCGCGCTTTGACACCGCTTCACGGAAAATGCTACATCTCCGTGAAGTTTGCGAATTTCTTCATAACATTTGGAGAGAGCATTCTTGAAACGTACGTCTCTCAGAAAGTGTAAAACAGAAAAAATCGACTTTTCCGATTTTTTACAGTGCTCTGCCCCCCTAATAAACAAAGAATGCAACGTTCCCAAGTTTCCCATCAGCCGCGTCTTCCTCTCCGTGCCGAAAGCGCATCGGTATAAGTGAATACGGGGGAAACCCCCAGAGCTCGCGTTATCTCGTTCGCACACTGAGCAGAAAGATCGGAAAGAAAGCTTTTTATAGCCGTAAAGATCAAGGGGTGCTAGGACGCGCGCGCCGCGGCGATAAATCTCGCGCGATCCTGGATCGCCGCGTGCCAACAAACGCGATCTACATCCAGCCGATAAATGAGCTGGCACGAATGACAATGGACACCTCGAGATAGCATCAGCGTCGGGCCGCGAAGATGCAGCTTCCTCGGGCGGAAGTCGAGCGACGATTACACGATCCACGCTGGATCCCTCGGCTTTTCGAATCGCTGGTGACCGAGGATGAACGAGCATCGGCGATATCCGACGATCGCTAGGCGGGCCAGGAACGTAACACGGTCGTCGGATACCCTCGCTAAAATCGCGCGCGAATAAGTTATTTTAAACGCACGAGCAGCGCAAGTTTCGAACTGCTCCTCGTAATTAGTTCTTCTTAATTATCCACCGACAGCCTTACCCTTTTCTGCCGTCGGTGCATCCTTGGCCGAGTGGCCCGCGTTTTGCCTGGACACCGGGCGAGATGACCCGTTCCTGGACGGCGGTATCGTGGCGCGCAAGTGGTAGGGGATTTGAAGATTACGCTGGCTGGTTCGCGAGCCGAAAGATCAGTTTGGTTTACTATAGGTCCCGTGGCGCATCCTTCCTCGGCACACGGACGCGCGAATGCTAAATAAAAATCGCGAGCCGTTCACAGGGAAAACGAGGAGGAACCGGCGAACGCCCGCGCGCGATCACGGCACCGAGTCGCTGAACCGACGGAAACTGTGATCGATCGAATTCTGAAACCTCCACTTCAACCACTATCGCGCACAGAATGAGCTTCTAGGTGACATTCGGGGGGGACCAAGGAACAGGTGAGTCTAACTTCCGGCGCTGGTATTAGAAGTTATTAGATTATTGGCTCGGATCTGTCGAGGTCTGAAGAAGGTAAAATGCGAAGCTGGACGGAATTTCTGCGATCGACCGTCGCTGTTATGTTAAGGGAACTTTATATTCAATGGTAATCCAGATCGTATCCGATTCCTTTTAAACGAAGGGGAAAGAAGCACGGGGGGAAGTTCTGACGATAGACTCGCGTCTAGAACCGCGGGCACGTGTTTCTCGCGGATGCTTGGAGCTAGCCGAGTATTCTCGTTTACGTCGGGGAGCGTTTACGCGGCAGGATGAAACGTCGGTTCCCGCCGAAAGCGAGAGATGCCTGTAAAAATAGCCGCGGCTAATTCCGGGCCGCGTGGAACGTTACACTTTTCGACACGTGGCCGCCGTACGCACGTTTGCATTCACGTTTTTCTTACTCCGCCTCTCGCGAGACGGGAATATTGCTTGCACGTAGTTTTACGTATCCTCGTCCAGCCTTCGATACCAATTTACCTTCTGGCAGGCTACCAACGGCAGACGCACGGGCGATCCGCGCGGATTTATGACTGCCATTGACCGAGAGGCCGTTCGGAACTGCGAAAAGATCAAACGCCCCGCGGTACGCGTTACTCCGCGCGAACCGGGCCAAAGTGTTTCTTAAATGTGTAGTTCGAGGAATGAATTGGCTTGCCAGCGGCCACGAGGATCGCTTTTCTCCTCTCGGGGCAGCTTTTGTATCTAATTCAGACTCCAGTGAATGTGCGAAGAGCCTAGAGTAGAATTTATTTTTCATCGATTCCCTATTTCAAGATCGGCGAACTTGCTGCTCGTTATCGAGGGCAGCTGGTTGAAAGAGATCGAACAATGGTATCCTGTGTGCATCTGGAGAGCAAACAATCGAGGAACGAAACGGAACGATAAATCCGTGACGCTCCGGCTAATTTCGCTCTCGATGGGAAGCAAGTGTCCGTTACGAAGCGAAGAATAAAAAAGAAAGGGTAATGATTCGCGAGGTTGATAGGCAACGATCGACGGCGCGCGTCCGATGGATCGTGAAATTCGTGATTTCTCCAACCTAGATCGTTTCAGCCAAATCGAGCTGAAATTGCTTTCCTTCGTCCACCGATCGGTTTCGGTACTCGAGTATGGAAACGAATAATTACATCCACCCCTGAGTTTGTTATTAACTGCGCCTATGGAACACAAGGTTAAAATTGAGGACCTTGCGGCAAGGGTGCAACTCCATTTTTGACAGTTTTTAAGTTATGAATATATGTAAAAAAAATTCTACTTCGTTTGGTGCACGGTTGATGCAAATCCGATAACAAAGGAGCGACTTATTGCAAGTAAATAAAGGTAGAAATATTAATATTTTGTCAATTTGATCAATATTAATATCTCATATTAATTAATTTTAATATTAATATTTTAGTATTTAATATTTTTTCGCCAAAAATAGAAATAGAAACTTACCAACTTAATAACTACTGCTTATTGTGTGAAAAAAATACATTTTTCAATTAGCGTTCTCTTTCTAATGTGAAGTCAAAGCAATAATTTTCTAAAAAGTTTTTTCTAATTTACTCCAAATTGGTAAAGCTGCAGCTGCACCCCTCTTGCCGCAAGGTCCACAATTCTCCCCTGAGTCCGCGTTTGTGAAGTTCGATTCGAAATGCCTCTGAGCGCAGAGACAATGAAATCTTTCGCGATCGTCCAAGAAGAAAGAAGCAGCGATAAAGGGTATCAGTATTGTTCGGTTAGATTTAAGATGCTAAGCAGTCGCTCGTCAATTTGCAATCAATGCGTCACGGCTGCATGGATTATCGAGACGAGCTTGCCAATGGTCCTTTGTTTCAGGCGGAGGAGCGGGCGACGGATACGCAGAGGGAAGAAAAACCGAGAGGAAGATGAGATACAAGGTGAGGCGAAAAGGTGACGCTTCTTTTAGATATTCCCTCCATCAGCGACTATGAATTATCATCGTGGCCTTGCCGGATCTCGATGAGCAGGAATATCATCAGGATCGCTGTTGTCTCGCGTCCCCGATATTCTTGCTGGATCGAGTCGTCGAGCTTTCATCCTCTCTTCTTTTGTCTCGCCAGCACCGATTTGCATGAAACACAGAGTCGGCGCGGACGGTGCAACGCCTTCGTTTGTTCTCCACATATTCTTTCAACGATCGTGATCGAGATTTTCATATGCCGTGGACGGGGGTGGGTGCAAGTTCTAAATATCTCGATGCTTGGAAATATAACTCACGTCCAGCCTATAGAATCGCCGACTGCCAACCTTTCAGGGGTGTTGCATCTCTTCAGTGGCGCACTCGGGATTTAATCTTAGGGGAGCCCGAGTCGAAGGATTAAAAATATTTTTTAATATAAATTCAATAAAACTCATTAGGCGATTATAAAAGTTGACTTGAAGAATAAATTCCAGTTTTCTTTTCTTTTTACAAAGCTTCTTCTTTGGGGGTGCCAGGGCCCCTACCCTTCTGGCTGCGCCATTGCACATCCCTTAGATTCAAAATTCAGCGTGCTCCCATAAGCTCCAAAGCGTATTCCATTGCATCTCGATCAAGCCCCTGCATTACTTTGACGAGTCCCACTCGTGGTGAAGATTTTCGACCAAGCATGATAATCACGAGTCTGACTCGTGGCATTAAATTGGGCCAAACATGAACGTCCTGTTCACGAACGCGAAAGATTCCTGTTTACAAAGCATTCGATTATGTCGCCCGAAACCAGTTTGGCCGGGATTTTCTCCTGCTAATTGGTAGGGCAAGGGGTTAACTCGCGATACGCTGGGCCCCATCGCTATTTCAGCCAGATATGCCGCGGATGCGCTTTTCCCTCGGCTTCAATTTTAATTAACGAACGAGGAAAACAAGGTACGTTTCCCGCTTAAGAAGAACGAACAAGAAATAGAGGCTGCTCGAAGGATAATCAAGCTAATTGATTCAAACTGACCGTGACGACGTACCGTGAATAGAAACGACGATCACGTTCACGGTCAATATCGATTCATTCCTTTCCAGGCTGGGCCCACCGCGAGTATTTATATCCTTTCTCGAAGGAGACCGTGCCCTCGCGTGCACTATCACCGTCATCGTCGGTGGATTACTTCGAGGATACTTTCGTTGTATAACAACGATCGCAACGCGTGTACAGTACCTACGCTACATACGCGCTGCTTTATTGCATAATCGCTGTACGCGCGTGTGTGACGAAGATCAATGCCGAAGAAGTTCGTTAGAGGGAAGTGGAGCGTGGATGAAGTAGAATAGAGCTGTTTCGCAGCTTCGAGTTGCTCCGAGGAATTGGAATTCGCGGTAAGAGCAGCAGTGCTCGACGATTGTTTCGTAGGTACCACTCGGGAAAGCTCCTTTCCCGGAAGTAGTCAAGAGCAACGGTCATGGTCGCGGTTCACGGACACTTGGCGATAGAACCGCAGCGTAGAAACTTGCTGTTAAGCACTTAGAAGGTGATGACCCGAACGGGGGCGCCTTTTTCATGGAACCGAGCTCTGACTCGTCAGCTGGCTCGTCTCTTCATCATGAATGCCCCTCCTGTCTCGAGCTCCTCGATAACTCTTCCGCGAGTTAGCGTGGCCACTCGGTCGCTAGTGAATTTCAATTGCCTCCGAATCATTGTTCTCCGATTCGGGCGACGAACTCGATAGGATATTCCCCTCGTCGATACCTCGCAGAGGAATAGACGAATCTGGGCTCCCATCCAGAGGCATTGACTCCCTCGATTGTCATTCAGATCACGATCCATCGGGATCTATCATCTTATCACCTGCCGCGTGGATCGGCTATTGCTCCTTCGGGAGAATAGATCTTCGAGGCAGCTTCAAGATTCACTGATTCCGTATGTAGCTGCATAGAATATTGAGATTAGGATTTATAGCGGCCCTTTCGATACCCATAATGGGAGGAGGATGGCCGTTTCGCGGTGGCAGGATATTGGCCACGGAGAGAATAATACCGCGGTAATTCCGTCGATTCTGGGGCAAGGTGAGACCGCCGATCGTGTAACGAGTGTAACCACACCGAAATGGGCGATGCTCCGCGCCGACTTCAATTAGACGGACTGATTACATTTGCCTGCGATCTGAAAGACCTCGCGGTGCTTGCTGAGCCTTTGCGTCCGCCACCGTAAACTGTGCATTTCAACATTCTGCTGATTGCGATAATTACACGGCTGCAATTATCCTTGAATTATCCGCTCCTGCAGCGCTTCCACAATTGAGCATCTCGTTTCCGTTTTCAACAGGTAAACGACCCGGAGGACCATGAAAGAGGCACGATAGGGGAGACGAAAGGAGACTCGATCCTGTCATGGTAATTGGCAACTAAGTAGTCCCATATATTTTTATACACTAAAAGGGCACAGGGTGTCTATTAACCCTTTCGCTGCTAAGACTTCGGAGTGTACGGTATTACAGAAAAATCGCTGATCCGTAGGATCTTTTACTAAATCTTGTTCCCTGGATATCCATTGGTCCTAAAGGTCCACAGCATCCAGAGGGTTAAAAGCGAGACGATGTCCTGCTGAACATTGCTCGGTGTCCTAGTTTTTCCTCGACGCAAGTGGCGACACATCCAATCGAATCCTTTTCAATTGATTCGAACAGGCAGTACGTGCGAAGGGACGAAAAGGGGTCTTACGGGAGCAAGACGAAGCTGGTGATAATCGTCGGTCTGTTGGTCGTGACGGTGGTTGCGCTGGCCGTCACTTTGGCCTTACAGCTGGCCGTTTTCCGCAAAGGGGAGTACAAAGAGATGTGCCAGAGCGAGAAGTGCGTGAAGACAGGTACCAGTAGACCCAAGGTCTTCCTTCTTTCTTCTCCGTCAGCCTTCCGGCGCAATTACACACCATGGGAATGCCCATCCTCGGCTTCAAATCCGTTTACATAACGATAGCGACGATCGTCATTTAGAAACGCGTTAATTACGCGTCTAGCCGCTACTAATAATAATTTGTTTACCGTGCCAGCCGCCAGGATAATCGAGGCGATGAACAGGTCCGTAGATCCTTGCGAAGATTTCTACAACTTCGCCTGCGGCGGCTGGATTTCGAAGAATCCTATACCGCAGAGCCAAACTTCCTGGGACCAACTTAGCTTGCTGCGGGAACAGCTGCTGAAGAACATGAGGATCCTGCTGGAAGAGCCGGACAAGGAGGATGACTTCAGGCCAGTCCAGCAGGCCAGATCTTTGTACAGAACTTGCATGGACACAGGTGCGAGGATCTATAATTGCATTAGATATTTCGTTATGGTACCGCGATTTGACTGTCGATTGCGCTTTCAGAGGACGTTGAAGCTCTAGGACTGAACCCCATACACGAAACTTTAGCCAGGCTCGGTATGCCAAAGGATCCACCCTTAAGGAACAGAGCGTGGCCCATGGATCTCTCAGAAATCGCTGGCACAGGCCAGAGGCTTCTGGGCCTGGATCTGTTCTTCAACTTTTACATCAGCGAGGACATTTGGGACACGACGCGGAACAGGATGATGGTGAATCTACCGGCGATTTATCACCGCGGTTCCCTCGATTTCAGGGTAGTGACACATCGTCGCTTGCTTTCAGATAGAGCAAGTGTCCCCGGGATTCAGCGAGCGCTACCTGCTCGATCCTCAGCGCTTCCAATCGGAGCTGAACGAGTACAAGAAGTACATAAAGTCTATGGTCGAGATGGCTGGGGCGGGGAATAAGAGCGAGAGTTTCGCGAACGAGATTCTGGATTTCAGCACGCGGATCGCAAAAGTAGGTGACTGTCTGTGCCGCGGATCGTTGGAAGGCTACTGTGAATTTATTCAATCTACTCGTTTATGCAGATTATGGCGACGCCGGAGGAAAGACGCAGCGTAAATCATCTATTCCATGATGTAACTATCGATGAGCTGCAACAACTCACGGACTTGCACGTGCAACAGGTGAATACAGTGGAATAGTGTGAGAGGATTAGTTTAAGCCTGTGCCAGACGTTTAATTGAATCACGGTGCTTTTAATCCGTTTCAGTGGAACTGGACGAGGTATGTGGAAGCCCTGTTCGCGGATACGAACGTGACGATAAACACAGGCCTCGATCGCGCGATCGTTATAGATCTACGCTACTTGCAGAAGCTACCTGAACTGCTAGCGATCACATCACCTGCTACCATAGGTATTACTCGGGATTACCCTCTGTTCCAGCGTTCAGAAATAAATGAACTGAAGGGGATCACTGACGGTCACAATGTTTCAGCACGGTTCGTGTGGTGGAGCGTTTATTCGTCGGTGGCCCCGCTGACTTTGCAACGATTCCGCGACCTGCGCTTCCAGTTCTCGCAAAAGGTTTTCGGCCTGAAGGAGAAGACGCCGAGGTGGAAGGCCTGCACTAGCAATGTGAACGCTAACTTCGGCATGGCTCTCACTTACATCTACGCACAGAAGTACTTCAACGATCAAGCTCGAGAGAAGGTTGGTAAATCCCGTATTTAGGATCCTTAGTGATTCTATGGATTCTTCACGGAAAGTCATTGGATTCGAACACACAATCGCAGGCCTTAGAAATGCTGATGGACATCAAAGCAACCTTCGACGAGATGGTCGCCGAATTAGACTGGATGGACATGGGCACCAGGGCTCGGGCGCACAAGAAGCTGCAAGCGATGAGACCTTTCGTCGGGATTCCAGAGTGGATTACGAATTCCGAGAAGCTTGATAAATTCTACGAAGGGGTGAGTTACCTGACTCCACTCTCCCACGAAGGTTCTCCAAATATTGTAGGATCACGGAAAAAGGGAAGCCACCTCAACGGGACGCGAACCCGCGATCTCTAGATTCGTAGCGCGCTGGCCAGCCGCCTTAACCACCTCGGCTACCGCCGACTCCCCGATCTTAGGTCTTCCGTGCCCTCTCTTATGCTTGGGGGTTCCTGATCCCACAATATTGAACGTGGAATAATGCCAGATCGATTTAAAATAGGTAGAGGTCCTCCCAGGAAGATTATTCGACACGTTTGTGAACTTGACGAACCTGGGGATCAAGAAGAGTTTGAGTAGCCTGCGCGAGAAGCCTAATAAAAATCGATGGATATCAACGGGCACTACGGTGAACGCATTTTACAGCGCAGTACTAAATTCAGTCAGTAAGTATTCCACGCTGATATTCAATCACAATTCCCTCTGTGTCAATCGCTATTTTATACGCTTGACTTACAGCTTTCCCAGCCGGCATTTTACACCCACCGTTTTATGGAAATGGCCTAGAGTACGTGCCAAGTACAATTATAATGTTATTTACTCTTGAGATCATTTTTCTTGAGATGTTTAACGCGAACGTTTGTAATAGGTCCATCAACTACGGAGCTATGGGCGCGATTATGGGTCACGAGCTCACTCACGGCTTCGACGATCAAGGTATCCTTATCGATATTCAGCGAACGGACAGCAGAAATTGCAAAGCATTGGTAAATCGAATGATTAATCTATACAATTTCTCCCTTAAGGTCGCAGATACGATGAGAACGGGAACCTCAGACAATGGTGGAGTAACGAGACGTTGCAGCACTACCACAAGAAAGTCGAGTGTATAATCAAACAGTACAGCAACTATCACTTGCCCGAGCTGGGCAATAATTTCACGGTGGGTGTTGCCCTTGTGACGAAGGAGCCACAAAAATTGTGCCAAGGCGGGCGCTTGTAATTGGTCAAATTAATCGTCTGCACGTTGCTATTTAGGTAAACGGCATTAATACGCAGGGAGAGAACATAGCCGATAATGGCGGTATTCGGGAGGCTTACAGGGCGTATCGAAGGCTGACGACTAGGAATGGTGACCAGCAAGCTTTGCCTGGCCTTGCTAGGTACACGCAAGAGCAGCTGTTCTTCGTTGGTTTCGCGCAAGTAAGTGTACTCGGGCGTAGGGGCGGGTTTCGAACCAAATTTCTGAATTCTCGGAACTTTGTAAGGCTTCCCGAAACTTGAAGCGCTGATCCCGTTTTGTAAGTGGAGTTTCTTGCTTCAAGAACTGAAATCGACAAAATTTTATTCACTATAGTTAAACAAAAGTATAACGATATGCGAACGATTCTCTATTCATTAATTTTATACTTTTTCTTATTTGCCTTTCGAGAGTCTCGAATCACGAAAAAAGTGGAAACTTTCGAATTCTCGAAAGTGGAAACTTTCTTGGGTTTCGACGCCTCGAGAAACCCACCCCTACTTTTAAGCATAAACTGCGTTTGCTCTCGCTACTAAACAAATACCAATTGAACTACTCATGATCTCATTTCCAATTCACTGTTTATTCGTATCGTTACTGAATTATAAAAACAAAACACCTATGTTTTCTTGGTACCAGCTTAAACGACACAACACGAGACTAACGCGTATTCACAGAAGCTGTACGTTCTGAAATATACAATTGTGTTGCTTGTACAGGTCTGGTGCGGCAATTGCACGAACGGAGCGTTGAAATCTAAGCTGATAGAAGGGGTCCACGCGCCGAATCACTTCAGAGTCATTGGAACCCTCTCGAACAACGCCGATTTCGCGAAGACGTGGAACTGTCCGGTGGGAAGTCCCATGAACCCGCCACACAAGTGTATATTGTGGTAAATTCACGGGAGCACCGTCGCGCGAGCCAGCGCCACTCATTTTTCTACCGTACGCACAAAAGACTTAACGAACGTTAGTTTGTCCACGAATGTCGTCCTTATACACGACGCACCGTTTATGGTAAAGTTACATTGAACGTGAAAAGATTGCGAACAGACTGATTCTGTAGGAACTAGCGTGTAACTTAATATATTCGTAGATCATACTCCCAATTAGTATATACGATCTGTAAATATTATGCAGAATGTGAATATAATTTTATAAACTGACATGGTGTTGTAATTATCGAATACCTGCCTCCCCCCTCACTGTTTCTTCTTCTTTTTCTTTAAAATCCCACCAGTCTCATCCGCTACCGCTCTCTTCTTTTTCTTCTTCGAGGGAACGTCATCGCCATCGTTCAGCTGCCTCAACTTCTTCCTCCTTTTATTCCCCGTGGCATTGCCCGTTTCTGAAAACTGGTCGCTGGATTTTTTAACCCTCTTGAAGGGAAGATTCTCGGTCTCTTCTGAAGACGTGGATTTCTCTTTCCTTTTCTTACTCAAACCATCGCTGTTGTCTTCTACGTTCCACAGTTTCTGCTTCTTCTTGGGAATAATCTCGATTACCTCGTCGTCTCCCCTTTTCGAGATCGATTTGTTTTTCTTCCTTCTCGGAGTATCTGGGGGATCCGCGTCCCCTATGTTCCGTTTCTTTCTCGACTTCTTGCCCTTCGAGTCCGTCCGGGAATCTTGGACTGGCGTCACCTCCCAATCGCCCTCCTTCTCGACGATAACCTCTTGCCGTAATCTGAATCTCTTCCTCTTCAACACTTCTTCCTCCTCCTCCGACTTAACTTCTTTATCGTCAACCAGACTCTTGCACGGCATTGCGAGAGACAGGCAAGTGATCCTGGCGCCACAATTCACACGCTGCAGCATGTCCAATTTATATTTACCGTATCTCCAGAGCTTGATCTCGCCGGAACTGGATGCAGTGACCAGTAAGTCGCCCTTGAAAGCCATACATTTCACCCTGATGTCGTGCGCCACAGCTTCCACCGTGGTCACTGACTTCTCCAGGTCGTACAACTTAATCTGACCGTTCTCCAGGCCAACGGCGATCAAATCGTCTCTGAGAAACTCCACGCAGATTATCTTCGAGTCCAATGTGATTTCACTGTCGATCCCCGCTAATTCTACGGAGTACACGTCTATTCTCTGATTCACGGCCAGCAGGTACTTCTCGCCGTTCGGGCTCCACTTGAGAACGGTAACGTTGGCAGCGTCCAATTTCAATCTCGGCGCCAGGTTCGTCGCGTACGCTTGCCTGCCTTTGACTAAATTCCATGTTCGAAGGATACCATCCGCTCCCGTAGACAGTGCTATTTTCCCAGTCGGATGAATGGCCAGAGTGTTAACCGCCAACCCTTTGTGCGGCTTCTGCCAATGTTTCTCCATCTGCCAATTACCGCACCTAATCGCAGCTATAGTTCCATCGTCGCTGCACGTGAAGAGATGGGACGCGGCTGGAGTAAACGCGACACAATTCACTGTACCTGTATAAAAGCATAAGAAGCAACGTGTCAGAACAATTTCCACGTGTGTTACGAAAAGTAGCACATTTCATTCGTCTTACAAAGTGTAGCACGTTTCAATCGATCACGAGAAGAGGCACGTTTCGAACGCTGCAGCGAAACGTAGCACGTTTCATTCGTTTTCCGAAGAGTAGAATATTTGAGTATCCAAACAGTTCATAGACCGGTATTCATAGGCGCTACTTATTCTCTAGCAAATGCTTAAGCATTCGGCATCCTTTACTAGCTACTAGGTTGGTAGAGGATGCTGCATGCTTGAGCACTTGCTTAAGAATAAGTAGCGACTATGAATATCAGCCATAGTCGACGTTGATCTTCTGTGGCTGCAAGTTGCCTGTATTGTCGTCTGTTGCTCATTTAGTATGAAAGAAAGTGACTAGTTTACAATGCCTAATAGCGAAGATGATGATTGTAAGTACAGCAGTACTTAGTAAATTGATAAAACTTGAAAATTTCTTTACTTCTTTTTTAAGGGGACTAGGCAGTCGTTTTTCGTAAGAAAGACTCTGTCCTTTATTTATTTGTAAAAAAATGAAAGCAAATCCAGATGTATCCTTTTACCCAATGTTTATGACTATCATACAGATTGAAAAATAATTGGTATGAAATTTATATGTGCTTTAAAAATGCAGCTGCAGACTGGTAAACGTTTTAACGTTTTCTGTGGTTTTGCCTTAACATCGATCTTAAAATGTAACGTAATCCAATTTCAAAGGTGTGATTCTTATTTGCTGGATTCATAGTTTACAGTGGAACCTATAAAAACAAGAATTAAATTGAAATCATGCTATTGGTGGCTGAAAAACGGCGATTTCTCCGAGAAAAATTCGTTCCTGTTTGTGCGCTACTAAAGACCAGTGACTTTTTAATTTTTTTATACAAAATCTACAATTTTTATGAACTGTATCAGAGGTTCCACGTGGAATGGCACCTGTTTTACACATCCTATAATTTTTTCAAGTCGATCTGAACCTCCATTCGTTCGCAATCAGAAAAAAACCAAGAGAAAAAAAGATTTGAGAAAAACTCGCTTAAAGTTTCTGGGCAACGGCGACGCTATAGGTTGCCACTTGACGTTTTTAGCTGCCAAATCTACAATTCTGCGAATTTTACAATAAACCAAGCAGCATTTTATTCAGAAAAAAATAGTATTTATGGAAAATGCAATAAAAAAATCGATTTTCAGACTGCCTAGTCCCCTTAAACGAATTGTGGCTAAATGAATGAAACAATTACTGATTCTAAGTGATGGAACAGTTGTAATATGCCTCCTCGTCCAGCTCTTTTAGAAAAACGTTTCTTTCCCTTAAGAAACCTTTATCTTTTTATTTTTGCAGTAGAATCCTAAGCAATCTACGAAACATCATATTGTTCGCAGTTAAAGACAAACCGTGCTATTTTTCACAGCAAATCACCGAAACGTGCTGCCTTTCGTCGTGAAGGAGCGTAACATGCTATTCTTCGTGGCAATGAATAAAAACATACTACTTTTCGAGAACAAAATCGAAACATTCTGTTCGTCGTGGTCGGAATGAGCGGAGTGCTAGTCTTCGTAAGACAAATGAAATATGCTACTTTTCGTAACGCAGATCGATTTATATAATACACCTCAGAGGTGCTCAGGTACGTTTACGCTTACTGTTATGGTGCATTAATCTGCCAGATTCTATCCTATACCGCATGTCGTACAGATAGACGGAGTCGTCGGCTCCTCCGGAAGCTAAATAGTGTCTGTTACTCGCAACGCCACGCACGCTGCTGATGTGACTGCGTGTCGCAAAGGTCCTTTCCATTTTGTATTCCTGTAAATTGATCGATCAGTCGTGCAATAAACACCGCGTCTATCGCGAGAGGCGCGAGTCGCAGAATGACAATAAGGAAACTCTTCACTTACGTTGACTACATTGTTTACTTTGTAACCGAGCATGTACTGCTCGTACGTTCCCACGATTATTTCAAACGGATCCGACATGTTCAAGTCTGAGCACACCATTCTGCGGCAATTGTTTAGTTCACTCACGGAACGAATATTCTTAACGCGCGCTTATAAGAACAGATTTGAGTGGTCAAACATTAGGGTTACCGGCAACGAGACGCAATAAACGCATGCACGCGCGGCTCACGATGCTTCTAGAATATCTGAATTCTTCGCGAGTATAGATGTCATTCTACGACTGGAGAATTAATGACGCAGAAAGGAGTAATTGTATAGAATGGGGACGGTATCGAAATTTGAATCCTCCTCCAGCGACACCTGCAGACTCGTTACAGAAACATGGCGCGGGAATTTTAATTTTCAAAGTTACGTAGATTGCAGATAATGGGATTTATTATCGAAATAATCTTCTACTATTTAAGCGCGTTGTATGTATTTACAAAACTGTGTATAGTCAGCTGTTTATCGAATAATTCAGTCGATGTAATTAGACTAATAACTCGTGCAAACCATAGAAGTAAAAATAGACAACTCAGCAACAGATTATATAATTTTTTTTCAGTTTATGCATAACTCTCCGCTAACTCCTGATATCAAATCATCCAACTTATCAATAATAGTCCCCTGTTTGTTACAGTCGCGTAAAGAGATAGCGATTATGTACTCGAATGTGTGTGTAATATGATAAAAGGATGAAGCTCAAGTGATCTGATATATGCCAGCGTTGAAAGGCTTGTGGAAAATTTCATTTGCCATTTAGCGGGCAACGTTCCAAGTGAATTGGTAGCGAAAAATATAGGCAATACGTTGCATAGAAATTGTATAAAAAATGGCAATTATAATTACGGATATCGTTGTAAGGGACATAAGATTCCCGACGTCTCTTTTAGCAGATGGAAGCGATGCTATGGTACGTAAATTTTCTAGTATATTTTTTAAACACGTGTACTACTTCGTTTCGAAAATTAATTGTGAAATTACTTTCATTACAGCACACCGATCCAGATTACTCTTGTGCTTATGTGACAATAAAGACTAACAAAGGTGTAGAAGGATATGGACTAACGTTCACTTTAGGCAGAGGAACAGAAATTGGTACGCGAATTTGTATATAAAAACCTATAATCATCGGTATAGAATAAATTTTTTCAACTCCATTTCAGTCGTTCAAGCATGTAGATCAATGTCTTACTTAGTGAAAGGACAAAACGCCAGCGAGATTTTCGCAAACTTTGGCTTGTTCTGGAGGAAATTGACCAGTGAATCACAACTGAGATGGGTAACAGATATACACACAGAATCCTTAAGAAATAATACGTATATACATGTTCTTAAACTCCAAGTTTCCACTAATTATCTACTGCTTAACAGATTGGACCGGAGAAAGGTGTGACTCATCTTGCCACAGCAGCCATAATAAATGCACTGTGGGATCTGTGGGCTCGAATAGAGAATAAACCTGTGTGGAAGCTCCTGACTGACTTAACTCCTGAGCAATTAGTTTCCACGATCGATTTCAGATACATGTAAGTCACTAAGCAGGCGAAGTGCAACTTCAAAACAAGCCGTTTCAACGAATACACGCTTCTCTCATACAGCACCGACGTTATCACAAAAGAAGAGGCGATAGAAATGCTGAAAGGCAACGAGAAGGGAAAGAAACATCGCGAAGAAATGTTAGAAAAGAATGGATACCCTGCGTACACGACGCAAGTGGGTTGGCTCGGCTACAGCGACGAAAAAGTCAAGAGTCTCTGCAAGAAGTTTTTAGATCTCGGGTTCACGTCTTTCAAGGCCAAGGTCGGTCAGGATTTAAACGACGATATCAAGAGATGCCAATTGATACGCGATATGATAGGATACGAGAATAAACTGATGGTGGATGCGAATCAAATCTGGGACGTGAACGAGTCTATAGAGTGGATGAAACAACTGATGAAGTTCAAGCCCACTTGGATCGAGGAACCAACGTCGCCGGACGACGTCTTGGGCCACGCCAAGATCGCCAATGCATTAAGGCCACACGGCATTGGCGTTGCTACTGGCGAAATGTGCGCTAATCGCGTGATGTTTAAGCAACTGCTACAAGCAAAAGCGATTGATTATTGTCAAATCGATTCGGCCAGGATAGGGGGGATCAATGAAATATTATCTGTTTACCTCATGGCGAAGAAGATGGGAGGTAAGCTTGGAAACGGGAGCTTTTACAGAAATTAGGCAGCGCGTTGTAATTTCTTTTATACTAGTTCCAGTATGCCCGCACGCTGGAGGAGTTGGTTTATGCGAAATGGTTCAACATCTCCAAATGTGGGACTTCATCTGCTTGAGCGCGACTACCGAAGATCGCGTGATAGAGTACGTGGACCAGCAACACGAGCATTTCGAGGACCCTGTGCGCGTTCAGAGAGCTCGTTACATGCCACCCACGTCCCCAGGGTATTCGGTTAAATTTAAGGACCACTGCATTACGAACTATTCGTATCCAGATGGTGAGCAATGGAAGAATATGTACAAAGAAGGAATCTTCCAAAGACCATCTCACTGATGTAAATACAGATATATAATGTACAGAGTTATATTAAACGTACAATTTTTATATTAACATAAATGTATATAAAAAAATTTAGAAACTGCAGCACATAGGGTAATTAATTATAAAAATATTAGCAACTATGTGTTACTTAATACAAAATGAACATTTACCTGTCGCGTAGTAGATATCACAATTACTTGTGCTGTTTAAACGAACCGTAACCAGCTGGCATTCCCTAAGTAGATTCTAGTCTTAGCGACGAATCGCAGCATTAACTGCGCGACTGGAGGTAGGATCTCACATACTCCGTCTGCGAAAGGTAATAATTGACATTAGCGTCATAAATTTAAACGAACGAATGCTATGCGCATCGAAGCGTATTCCCGCACGTACACTGACAAACCAAAAGGAGTCAGGTCTGAACATGAATCTTTGCCACATATTTATCTCGGTCGTTGGAGAAATAACGTGCAAATGCAAATGATGCACTGTATTAAACGGTGGCCAATGGAATCCTGTAAGCGTGCAGCCAGCGTCGAGTCCTTGCATTTCTGTTATCCTTTCCACGCTAGAGGTCATCTTATCGTCTGAAATTATCGTTGTTCTTAAGCTACCAAAGCTTCGATAACTAGCACAACTATTATCAGTTAGACTTACAAATCTCAGCATCCTCTTGTTTAAGCTCTTTGGCATTGCGTATATGCCTCTTCGGCAATATTAAATAATGGTGTGTCGAAGCTGGATTAATGTCTTTTATGCAAGTTACATATTCGTCCTGCGAAGAAAACGAATCTGTTAGTTCGAAGCTTGACAGTCGCGTGTTTGGAATATCGATTCCCCTGCGAGTAGCCATTATATATTTGAAACTATAATCTACGCGCCGACATCGAACTTGATGATACGTTCCGGCATTCCTGTTAACGTATGACGGATGAGGTTAATTGATGTCGTACCTCGTAAATCTTTTCGCTGGGTGCTTTACCATCTATAATTTTACAGAAAATACAGGACTCCACGCGTGTCGCCATGTAGATTGTATATACAGCTGTAGAGAATAGAAAAGTTACGCAGTTTCTTTGGTACGTGCCACTTTGTACTTGGGAATTTTGTTTAATTCTAGCTCGAACCACAGTGAAACATATATGAACTGTCGCGTTTATATACATACGTTCATATCAGAAAATTCAGCCGAGTTAACAAGAGTACAGAATGATAGAGAAGGTAGATGATAGCCGCAGAGAGAAAGAGGATATAAGAGGGTACAAAGAGCGTCGCATGCAACCTTATATTATCGATTCAGAGTGGAATGCGATCGTAATCCTACTAGCGATTAGAATTCAAACTGAATACGATGAAAGCTGATTTTTACTTAGCAAGGAAATGCGAAAAACTTGTGATCCAGTTTTCCCTATCTTTTCAATTATGCAACAAGTCTGTAATTAATTAGTTGCTTATTTTAATAACTTATTTTGCCCATTTTAATAAAAAATATCCATTCACTGGTACGTCTTCATTTACTGGTACATTGACCCAAGATAGAATTCAGTAGAGAGATGTCCCCATTACTGTGCTTGCTTTGACGCCGACTTGCTCACGAATGAATTAATTACCGACTTCTCTTACTTTAATTTTGTTTGATGAAAATTTATATTGGTTTTTGGAAGTTCTTTTTTTATTGAGGCATTTTTTCCGGGTTAAAAATATTGATTTTTCATATTTTGTTAATTTAAATAGAAATACATGCTTTTGTCCCGATTACTGTGCCCAGTGGTCAGTAATAGGGACATCTACCCAACTGAATTCTGTTCCGAATAGGAACAGAAATTCAGCTGAATTACAAGGAACACAAGATAATAGTGGAGGTGGCATGGTCCAGCTGTGCGAGAGGGAAAGCTAACGTGTGCGACGAAGATAGAGATAACTTTCGTGCCACTAACTCTGGTTATGTGTCCCTGATACAGAAACAGGAGAGTATAACCAAAGTTAGTGGCACGCCATCTATTTCCATCTTTGTCACACGCGCATGCTCTCTCTTTCTCTCGCACAGCTCCACCGTGCCACCTCCAGTAACTTTATGTATTCCTATTAACTCGGGCGAATTTCCTGGCCCAAATGGACCAAATTACCGACGCGTTGGGATCTAATTTACCGACGCGTTGTCCGATACATGGAATGCGATGCAGCGATTACCGCTTCGAAGAACATAATATAATTCATAAAAGGCATAACTGAGGTTTCCTAAGTATCTCTATTTTCGGAGGCAACTCGTGAAGTGCATAAATTAAAACGTTTATATCCGAACACGTGTTTAATAAACGTATCGCGGGTCTAGTATTCCAAATTGCAAATAAATGAAGACATGTAGCAAATTTTCACTCCCTTAATTATAACTATCTATCCTCCTCAGTTATCGCTAATAATTTATAACTACTAACTTATTCTGTTATATGTTAATTCTGAATATAACGAATTGAAACTAATCGATAAGATCGAGCGATTTGAAAAAGCTGAAGCTCGCTCCCCCCCCCCCCGTTTACTTAAAATTTGGTTTTAATGACACTTACCGTGAATGTTTATCAAGCTTACGAGCGGGGAACAGTAATTTGTGCGCGCGTTAAATAACCATACCCGTTTCTTTCAATTGCATTACTTTTTAATTTAAAATATATAAACTGTACATATATTTATAAGTGGTATATATCCATATGTTTTTATATAATAGTCGTGAGCATGATAAATTAATAGTAGATCTAACGTATTTTTACATGTGGCAGTTGAGTCGAACGAGAAAGAACTTGTGTTTTTAGAAATCCATAAAATCCACAGAAACCCAGCACTTTCCTCCGTTTTCCAAACGGCCCTCGCTTATTTCCCTCTCTCCCTCCCCTATTTCTCTATATTTACCATATCCTATTCAGTCCTTTCTAAAAACACAAAGAAATGCAACATCTATACAATCTAATTAAAGTACGCAAGATTTCGATATTTCGCCCATCGTGAAAATCAAAAGTGGGCGATGAAAGAGACGATCCGGAGTTGCGCGAAAACGAGCTTTCACAATGCTAACGTTTGAGGATCATTCAATAAATAAAGCACCGTTTGGACTCGCATTCAGTCCAACATTCGAATTCATTTTGAACTCGATTCCATATTGCAACATAACGATTTCAACGCACAGTAAAACACCGATCATTCTCTTTCGCTGATCGTCCGCATATCATTGCTCGAACATTTCTTTAAAACGGCTCTCTTTCGCCCTGAGGAGATCTGTATAGAAACTTTGTGAAAGGAAAATGAGTACAGTAAATCCTCGTTATAAGCCCGTTTCTACCATACGTTGTACGCCCGGCGAATATCCCCACCATTTTTTCGAATCCTTCGGTCGGGAATGAGAGAACGAGAGTCGACGGCAAGTTCGTGTCAAATGTTTCGTTCTCTCTAGCTCGCTCTTCGGTTTTCCCATTTGCGACATTAGCCGCACGGAATAGTGTCCGCATCGCGTCGTACGCCCGCCGGCAGACCCGTTCGCCGGGTTTAATACAAGGATTTACTGTATTGCTTCATCCACGCGAAATTAGGAAAAGTTCGTGTCGATCGAATACAAGTATTCGCGACTGCGAAGATGATTTTTCACAATAAAATGGCCCTCGAGCACATACCTTATCCCTTCCTTCGTTTCACACGCTACGATCTTATTGAACGTCGCTTTTCGCGTTGAAATTTTGCAAGCGTACGCGCGCAATGTACGTGTTTCGCGTGCGTACGCGTGTGTGGTTTCCCCTCTTATCTAAAAACGTCCACGAATGCGTAAGATCTTTATTTAGACAGGAGAAGCATCCTACCCGCGCCATCTCGAGGATAACACTAATCTGAATCACGAATATATAATAAAAAGAAAGTATTGCCTCGAGAAGAACGATCAACTGAGAAGAGAGAACAAAAGAACAAGTATGGACGTAAGGCGAATTAAGTTACGAATCGATCGGCTTTCGCGTCAGTTTAAATTAACAGGATGTCCGTCTCGCGGGATATCTGATATCCTCGCTGAAAATCCCCTCGGATCTGGGGCAATGGGCGACTTACATGCTAAAGTAGTTGTTTTACGGGGATCCTCCCGACTGTACAAGTGTTCTTTATAAATAATTCTTATAAATTATACATAATTAGTCTACGTTCCCGTCTCGACGTAAAAATCATACAATGTACACAATGTTTCGCACTTGCGGTAGTTCCACCTTTAATACTGCGAGTTCTTCCTCCCCGGCCTCCCCCCTCTGGCCATAGTATCCCTGTTTCCCGCCCCGACTTTGCACAGATGCGCTGGAAAATATTCGCCAATCGTCCAGCGACGAGTTTGGTCGGTGGCGTTTCCGCGACGTTCACCGCACAGAGGGAAAAAAGAAAATCGATCGAACTGTAGCGGCGAGCCTGATGGATCATTAAGTTAACTTATCACTCTAATAGAGGGGTAAGTTTCAGCTGCCTTGGTAAGGCATTTGATCGGGAACGGCGGTAGAATGGTTCTGGCTGGGGCTCTGATGGAAATGCGGATTGCTTCCGTCTTGGGATATGTCGCCGACGGCGGGTTCCTCGTACTTCCCCCTCTTGAAACGGCCGTACAAAGAGGAGTAGGGTAGATTGTAGTGAATAGCCGCTTGATTGATGCTCATGTGCCCTAATCTGAAACACGCAAACGAACGGGACGCGTTCCCGATAGATCCACACAAATTAATCCGGTGCACGAGCCTCGACCCGGCTGCTCTTTTCGCGGAAACAGAATACCCTCGGATAATATTTCTCATAAGACAAGAACTGCCGAGGACGTTCAACACTGCCAGAGCAGTGAACTGAGAGTTCGTTCGTTCGCCAAGAAGCATGCGAAGAGGGAAAGAGTTTACCTGACGGCTTCGAGGGCCTCGGTCATGGCGTCCTCGCTCCAAGGCGTGGGGTTACTTCTGCTCAGCTCGATGCCTTCCCTCTTACATCTACCGTACAACGTCCCCGTGGGTATGCCGAACTCCGTGGAGGCTCTCTGCACGGACGTCTGGCCGGACCTGATCGCTTCCAGAGCACGGTCCAGGTCAGCGGGCGACCAGGTGGTAGGACTGGCGTTGAAAGGCGCGGCTAGTCTGATCCCTTCCCTCCTGGCGATTTTGTACAACGTGCTGGATGGTATGCCGAACGCCTTCGAGGCCTTGTTCGCGGAGATGGTGCCGGTCCGAAGAGCCTCGAGGGCGTTGTTCAGGCTCTCGTCGCTCCACGACTTGGTCGGCCCGTCTTTCTTCGGGGTGTCTATCCCCAGCCGGTGCGCCCTCTGCCACAGGGTCGTCGATGGTATGCCGAAGGTCGCTGTAACGATCGCCGCGAATATTTAATGAGCACAGGGAACCAAGTGAACTCGCGATACTACGGGTCTACGATCGTCGCGGACTAGTCGAAGGGTTTTCAATTACCAGAGGCTTTCGTCAGGCTCATGTCGTGGTTCCTCAAGGCTTCAAGCGCCGCGTCCATGTCCTCCTGGGTCCACGATTTCGAGCCGTGGTGGTGGGAGCTGGACTGGCCGGAATGGCCCCTGGAGTTGTTCTCGCCTGAGTCCGAGTGAACGGAACTTCCAGACGGCATCAGGCCGAGCAGCTCCGGCGTGATCATCATCATGTTGTCGCTGTCGGCCGCGTTCTTCGAGCTGACGCTCGCGCGATCCGACATGTGGCTGTCGATGTCGATCGTGTCCGACGAGTCCATCGTGTGCAACGTTTCGAACTTTATCTTCACGCTGTCGCAGTTCTGAATCTCTGCAAGCAGATACGCACGTACAACGGCAATCCATCCGACCCCCGATTTCGATTGATCGGCTACGGCGAAGCTCGCGGAATCCACTGAGAATCGCTGGCTGGACGTTCGAAACGCGAGCCACTCGATCGTCCACTGTCTACCTGGACCGTCGCGAAAGGAACGTCGAGGAGCCGAGGCTCCAGTGCGTGCACTAAATGAGGTTGCGTGGGCTGTTACGAACGGAGCAACGCAAATCTAATCGCGACCAGTTAAGCCCGATTAGACCAATTATTCTGATTCCCTGCCTGTCTAATGACCGGCTACACTTTTATTCCTCCCACCCTTGACGATCCGTCGTCGGTCGCGCGGCATTAACTGGCAACTGTGATAATCACGTGGGAGAGTTTTTTTCAGATGCAACTGAAATCGACGAGGAGAGTTCCGGGATACGTAACTCTCAGATTTTAACGAGCGATCTCTCAGCGACGATTTTTCTCTGTAGGATCGGTAATCGAAGCACATGAATTTTTATAAGAACCACACCTGTGGAGTGATGATCCGGATCTCTGAGATGGGTGATCGTGGTGCCAACCAAGGTTGCGCTCGGTGGCGTCGGCTGTGTCTCTGGGGGCAGATCGACCTCTCCAGGATCAGGATGGTGGCCGTAGTGGCCGAGCCCTGTGTGACAGAACATGTCGCCTTTTTATTTCGAGTGAAAAGTGTCTGTCCTGCCGTACGCCGGAGCGATAAACCGCCCCACACCTGCGAGTACCTTGCACTCTTGTCGGGTATCGACGCTCGAAATAGGACATGTATTTTGAAAGTGATACACGCGCATCTTGAATTAACGTTCAGTGCTTCGTGGGAGAATCGTGGGCGTTATTAGAAACCCCAAGATATTTCTACCGTATCCCCTCTGTTAAGGGGTTAGAACACGGTAACGGGCCAAGAAAGCAGACGATTTTTAGGCGACGATAATGAGAAAAGTAAACAATCGATTAATATAAGGTTTTATGTTTTAGTTCACTATATTATGAACTATAAGAAAAGCATATAATATTTATAAAATAGCATTTGTACGCCGTGCAATGTCTCCATTTAAAATGTCCTTTTCTTCCGGATGACCAACTGGTGGGCCGGAAAATTGGAATGGGATTCCGGGAAATCGGATGAACTGTAACAAAAACCCCAAAAATTTCATAAATTATAATATATTTCCTAGGCATTGGCGGTCCAACATTTCAATTTTTGCGAAAATTGACAAAATTGCCGGTGTTTGAAAAATAATGATCAAATTTCGATAAAAGTGTGTGTGATCTTTCTGTTTATATTTTATACAATAATAGAAAAATTTGAAAGGTTGGATCGTCAATGCCTAGGAAATATATTATAATTTATGACATTTTGGGCGTTTTTGATACAATTCATCCGATTTCCCGGAATCCGTCCCACCAGTTAGCCATCCGAAAAAAGACATTTTAAATGGAGACATTGCACGGCGTACAAATGCTAATTTGTAAATATTATACGCTCTTCTTATAGTTCATAATATAGTGAACTAAAACACAAAACCATATATTAATCGATTGTTTACTTTTCTTATTAACGTCGTCTAAAAATCGTCTGCTTTCTTGGCCCGTTACTGTGTCCTAACCCCTTAAGGGATTACACACAGTCAGGCGACCGAAAAGAGGCGAATATTTGTGAATTTTTTTCGAAACAGCGGAAGCGTATATTTTTACAGAACTTTTTGCACTTCAAAGAGCAATATTTAAAGAAGATTTGGTAATTTTTTGGTAGAAAAATAATTACGTTTATAATAAAGTAACAAGCGACATCCAAGAAGCCTTTCTCAAAATTTGGTTTTGCGGTGTGCACTGTTATTCGGAACCAGATTATCGAAAATCAAAAAACAAAAAAGAATTCTCGATTAACGGAGGGAATTTTCGAAATATTAATCTAAAACAACAGGGCGGATATTCAAAGTTGAAGTCGTGACTTTTTCGCGTGATTTCTGCACGAAAAAAATCAGGATTTCAACTTGAAATAGCCGCCAGTTTGTTCTGAATGAATATTTCGAAAATTCCCTCCGTTAATCCGAGGATACATTAATTTACTTACGAAACCTCTTTCGTTTTTTAAGTTTAGATAATCTGGTCCCGAACGGCAGTGCTCACCGCAAAACCAAATTTTTTTAAAAGGCTTCTTAGATGTCGCTTGTTACTTTATTATAAACGTAAATATTTTTCTACCAAAAAATTACTAAATCTTCTTCAAATGTTGCTCTTTGAAATGCAAAAAGTTCTATAAAAATATATGCTTCCCCTTTTTAAAAAAAAAATTCACAAACATTCGCCTGTTTTCAGCCGGCTGACTAGGCACAACCCTTTAAAAGAATTGCAGCTGCACCCTTCGTTACGGTGGATGCGCAAGGGTCGAGGTGTGAGGCGTGATTCTCGATCACTCTGCTTACCGTTGTTATTGTTGTTCGTCCCGTTACCGTTGTTGTTGTTATTGTTGTTGTTGCGCTGGCAAGTTTCCAAGACTACTGCTGCCGTTGTTCCCTCCGCGCAATCTTCATCTTCGGCCTGCCAGTCCCTGTGGTTCTGCGGGAATATCCGGTACGAATTTAGCGACGGCCATGAGGAGATCGCCGGGGACGGCTGTCACGTTCGCACGCATTTTCCCTCCGTGCCCCCGTTTCCTCCTGGCTTTCCTCTCGCGCACCACCGGCGTTACTCACCTCTTTGTTCTCCCGATTGTAGTTCTCGTTCGACTCCTCCTCTTTGTACCTGTCGTAGTGCCTGGAGTCGGTGGCGCGAGGCTCGAACGTGGTTCTGGCCCTCTTGTACCTCGGATGGTGACGCTTTAGCTTGGTGAAGTTTATCCTAGGAGTGCCTGGTTCCCGTGACGGCGAGCTCAGGCTCACCGAGGGTGGGCCGTCTCTGCTTTCCGGCACCTCGCAGAGACCTTTGATCTTCAGCTGATCGGCCGTCTTCAACAGTGACTGCAACAAGCCAGTTAACAAACGCCACGTGTTAACGCTCCCCGGTTTCTAAACTGTTTCGTGCCTCGAACACGATATCGCCGAGCTTAAGAGATAGGAGGCTCGCGAAAGTCACGAGAGGATGAAGACAATAAAGGATCTAGAGACTCGTAGATTTTGGGTGTACACCAAGAAATAGTAGATGGAACATTAACTGCCACGGAAGTAACTCTAGACCTTTTCATCAATTCACCAACTCTCCCCGCGACTAACCAGAATTCCAGCGCGCAGTGGAACCCGAAGGATCGTCGCCGCGTAGCCGGAAGTCGCGCCGATACGTCCCGGAATCGCGGTGCTGCGTGAGGATCGTGGAAGGTGGACGCGGAATAGCCCATTCCGATAAACCGCTTTCCCGGAAGCGGAATAAAGAAGAAGGGCCGAGGACAGGCGGGCGGATTTGCATATTTCTGGTAAAAGCTCGTCATCCATGCGGCCTGCCGCCCCGACGGATACAGTTTCACGTTGCAGTCGCCGTCTGGCCGCGGGCTCGTTCTAAAATCAGTTTCACGATCCAGTTTCGGCGCGCGGCGATTCATCGGCAGGGTGCGTCGACCCGCTAAAGTCGAGCGGGGTCGTCCCTGCGAACGCGTCCAGCCCGCCTCCTCGTTCGCTGTGATCTTAACCTTGACGAGCGGACGGCCGAAGGAAACTGGCGCAGACAAGAAGGGAAGACGAGGAAGGAGGAGAGGCGAGGAAGCGAAAGCGGGACGGATGGCCCAGAGCGGAGCGTAGCGGAAGAAGCGCGGCGGAACAAGGGTCGAAAGGAAGCGGAGGAGTGGAACAAGGGCGGTTTCCGCGTGGCGGAACGGTTGTCGAAGCTCCGCGCTGCCTGTGCTTCCGGCGACGGGCGGCGACGATGAAGCAACAACCCCGGACGGTAGGAGCACGAAGGCGCGGGCAACGGCGCGGTTCATCGTTCCCCAGCTTATAAGCCGGCCATCAAATTAGCTTCGAGTTGGGCGCCGGATGGGGTGCGACGACTGCAACCCCCGCGCGAGTAGCGGCCGATGCTTCGGAGTACCGCATCTACGCAGCCCGCCCCCGTTTAATGACGATCAGCAATCGATGCGAGTTAACGCGGAGAAACAACACCGCGGGAGTCTAAATGCAAACGGGGCATAGGGACGCGCGTGGAGTGTGTAGAGGAAGGAAGGGAGCGGGGTAGTAGAATAATTGGGAAAGAATGGAAAGGAAAACAAGGAGGCGAAAGGGGGATTGGTGGAGGAAGGATGGACGGGATAGATAGAGGGACAGAAGAGACGAGGAAGAAGGCTCGCGTTGAAGTTGAGGCTCTCTGTTCTTTAATCAAGCCAGGGGTGGTGCGATTAGACAGGGTCGGCGAGGGGACAGGCGGCTAGAGAGCGGTGCCGGCGGTGGCGGTGGCTAGGAGGGGGCGGCGAGGAGGCAGAGGAAGAGTTAGGCGATGGAAGCAGAGGGTTCCAGGTGGGGGTTTAGGCAGGCTGCGCCGGGGGTGTCGGTGGCGGCTGGAAAGCGGAGCGTGGGTGGAAAACTGGGTGGCGGTGGGTAGGACTAGGTTCGCAGCGGTATGGCTGGAGGAGAAGAAGAGAATTGCAACGAGAGAGAGAGGGAGTGAGAGAGAGAGAGAGAGAGAGAGAGAGAGAGGGGGGAAGGGGGCAAAAACGTCCGCAGGAAGAATGGGGAGGCCTCCGACGCGGCTGTCGCGGCCCCAGGGCCGTATCGACCACCCCCAACCCCCGATTCTCTCCTCGGCACTCGCGACGGCACCGACACCGGTGACTTCCAACCGTTTCCACGCACGCATCCTCTCTCTCTCTCTCTCTCTCTTCCTCCTTCCCTCTCCCTCTCTTTCGCCTTCCATCCCTCTTTCACACGCCTCCCCTAGCTCCCCCTCCCCAACCCTCCGGGTTGCGGGCGGATACGTATAACCTCGTTGAAATGTCCGCGAATCTTCGAACTCGACAATCCGTGAGTTTCGTAGTATTGATTGCAGCAGGGTGATCGAACTTCCATGTCGGACGTGCATGCCGCTGCGACACGACGATGCCGTCACCCTTCTAACGGCTAGTAATTAAGATTGCCCGGGGTGGGGGTAAGGTTGAGCAGCCCACGACCGCCTCGCGCTTTCCGAAATCTTCGCGGGGATGGGTGGGGGCGTCGTGCCCCTAGGTAAACGCGGGGAGTTCGAGAAGCCGGCTGTAGGAGCGGTCACTGTGCAAAATCCTCCAGCCGCTACAGCCGCTTTCCCGTAATTCCTTGGCCCGCGCGTGCATCCCTCCCCCGTTGAACCGACGCGAGAGACTTTACGACCGACGATCGCGACGCCGTGCATTACGAGAGATCCCCGGGGGAGTTAGCGGACCACGCTCCGTCTATCGTCCCTTGGCGTGTTTCCGAGCTGATCCGAGGCGAACGGGGTGCCACTGAGTGCATCGGTTCCGCTGGAATCGAGCGTTGCCCTCCGCGGCGCGAAGATTCGATGGCGGGCTGTCGTTCGATGCCGGCCGAGCCAGGGCCGCCGGGGGTGGCGTTTGCGGGTCGCTTTTAAACGGTCTGTCGCGGTTCAATTAAATAAATAAAGAGATGGCGAAGATCGTCCGCGGGGGCGGGGGGTAGGGGGAGGGGGTTCAGAGGTTTAACGACGACGGCGGGCACTTGGAGAACCACGGTCGCTAGGCGATGCTGCCGGCAGGCTGGGCAGAGCCGCGCGGGTGTTGGTGCAGGGGTTAGGGAACGGGCGGGTAGTCGGTTGGTTCGGCGGTGGATGCATAGGGGTGGTGCCATCGGTTCGGAGGCAAGAGGGAAAGCCACCGGCAGAATCCAACCTCACCAATCAATACTTAGGGTTCAAGGGCATCGCCAGACCAATTATCCCAGACTAATTGACGCGAGACGGGAGGGGAAAAAGAAAAATTCCAACCCCCCTAGCCTCTTCCGATCTGTGCCCGTCCTCGGCGACGAGACTTCCGCCGGTTACACCCCCCCCCCCCACTCTCTCCCGCGGAACCGGGGTGTCTTCGGGAGTCAACGACCGTTGCCAGCTCCTCGGGGACAGGGGACTACTTTCCGTTGCTGATCTTTGAATCTAATCTACTTCGCCGGGTACTAGAGTATTAGACGAGTCGACCTTGAGGAAGCCGAGCCCGAGGATAAGACGGGGAACGACGCACGCCGGGGCGGGACAAATACAACCGCCGAAGCCAAGGGAAAAGGGAACGAGAGAGGCATCCGAGAGGGGAGGGGTGAATCGTGGACAGAGATCTTCACTCGTCGATGCAGAACGCGACACGGGGGAGGGGAAGGGAGGGGCGGAGTTCTTTGAGCAGGAAGAAGGAATAACGGGTGCGGTAGAACGAGAAGTCCAACAGGTGTAAATCCGCAAAAAGATCGACCGTGGAAACGTTTCGCCGAGAACAGGAAGGACGCGAGCAGGGTGGCCGGGGGGTTGGTCTCCGTAAGACCGTACCAGGAGACGGTGTAAGGTACATTATACAGACATACCGGGGGCAGGAAGAGATCCCCCGGCATAGGTAGAATAGCGGAAGAAAGAGAGGAAGAGAGAGAGAGAGAGAGTGAGAGATAGGGGAGGGGGGGGAGTATAGAGATGGGGTGGGAGGGATGGGGAAAGGGAGAGAGATAGATGTGAAAGAGAGAAACGAGGAGGGAAACCGAGTGGAGAACGCAACGGGGGAATCCCCGAAGATGGTCGTAGGGTCGACTCCACTATTACGAATACGGCGCCATAACGGAATTGATAATGTAACGGGCGTCACGAGCATAACCTTCCTCTCTTCTTCTCCACGCTACATAACCTCCTTTCTGAATGGAAGCGCGGACACCACGTGCTCTCCTCGAGCGAGTGCAAGAACACGCGAGTGCGAGAATGCGAGGACGCGATCCCTCGGGGATGCGACTACTCCACTTACGTTTCACCTTAAAATACTGGTGTTCGGGGGCTGGTTTTTTTTTTAAGCGAGCAGTGATTGCACCAGCGATCTTTCAACCCGGCAGCCTTTCTTTGCCGCGGATCGATCGCCATCGATCGAGGCCGGCTGAGATACCGGAGTGCGCTGGTTTTAATAAAATTAGGTACGTCTACCGGCCTCTGTCACTTCCAGTATGGAGCGGCCGTTAATTTCGAGCGTAACTGCGGTTCGGTACCTGCGCCGAACCCTTTGCCGAACGTACACTTCCACTGACAATTAACGGAAGCTTTACGACTATCCAGCGGCGCGATCTAAATCGGCGAGATAAGAGGCGCGTGAAGCGAGTGTTTACGAACGTGAAGCGAAGTAGCCTGATAATGTGGACGGTGCAGCTTTCGCGGATGTTCCGAAGGATTCTCGCGCACATGCCGCCGCATCTCGGTCATTCTTCTCTAAAAAGGGACGGCCTCTGACTCGATCGTAACCGGGCGCAGGCCGATGGTTTCCAGAGGGAAGCCAGTGCGATTTTCACTTTGCAACGGAGAGAAGATTGATTCGCCTGTTGGCTACGTTAAATGAAAGCGTGACGTACCGACTATTGGCCAGTGATTATGGGCACGTACGCCGAATTGGAGAGGTGCATCGGGAGGGAACGCACGACCGCAGGGTGAACGTCGGTGACGAGTGTTGGACGAATCGCCGCGAGTCCGATTATCCGTGCACAACGCGTCGCACACGTTCCACGCGCTCGATGGACGGTTCGCGGGGCGTTAAATCCATGGATCCGTATCGAGGTGGATCAGACCGAACGGCGAAGAGACCGGGCGATCACTTGGCGGCGTGTGTCGGGGCCGTTGCGTTTGTGCGCGCGATCCGGCAGGGAGACACTTTTGCACGCGCACCGCGAGGCTCAGACGTTTGGAATTCACGGGGCTAATTCGTTGGCGGATATCTCGGCGCGCGGCGACTCGATTGGCGATCGGTCGGGAGAAAGAGAGGCGGCGGTAGGATCCGCAGGAAACGTTCTGGCGCACAAAAATATCCCGATAGGCGACGGCTCACGTGCACGAGACGCCGTCGCCCGTCGTCCGAGACGGTTCCCCGCCGGTCGGCTGGGTCGCGTCGCGCTGTCCACGTGAAAGTTTCGCCCCTTTCTCTCTCTGTCTCTCTCTCTCTCTCTCCTTTTCTCGGGAGGATTCCGTAGGAGGCAGGGTCCATGGTACGGCGGGGTCGGAATAACGCGACGCGACGCGCTCTCCCCGCGAACAAGACACTCTGATCCGGGCCGCGAAGGAAGTTGTATCGTTTATCACTCACCTGGCTGCGATAGTCCGTGGGCGAACGGTCCCTCGTCGAGCGAGCGGAGGCGCACGAGGAGGAAGGGAAAAGGAAACGAAGGTAAGAGGGAAGGAAACGGGAAGGGCGCGCGGAGGTGGCAGGGCTAAGGGACGAACGCGAGGACGAGCGTTGCGAGGGGAGGAGGACGGGGGTGTCGGCGGAGTGGCAGGAAGCAGGCGAAGACGAAGGTGAAGGTGAAGACGGATAAGACGAGGAGGAAGGGCAAGGAGAAGAGGAAGCAGACAGGCAGGAAGAGGCACGGGAAGAATAGGAAGAGGAGGAGGAGGAGGAGGAGGAAGTGGAAGAGGCGACGAAGAGGAAGGAGAAGGAAGCGGAAGAGGAGGAGGAAGAGGAGGAGGAAGTGGTGGAGGAGGAGAAGGAGGAGGAGGAGGAGACGGAGGAAGTGAAAGAAGCAGTAGGAGGAAGAGGAGGAGGAGGAGAAGAAGAGGAGGCACAGAAGAAGAAGTCACGACGGGAAAACGAGCCGGTGCCGGTGCCGCCGCCGCCGTTAGTAGAGACGACGTCGTGAAAAAGCCAGACGAAACCGTGTACGAGGAGGTTACGACCACGTAGAACGAGAGGATAATTCCTGGCAGGGCCCGATCTCCTACGCGGCGAAGCCCAACGAAAGTGAAATGGCATTCGGCGCTCCGTGCTGAGGGCGCACGGCATTCGGAGGAGCGAGGAGATGAAGAGGACGCGGCGGAGAGCAGGAGGAGGTGGAGGAGGAGGATGAGGTGGAGGAGGAGGAGGAGGTAGAGCCAGAGCCACAGCCACAGCCAGAAGAGGAGGAGGAAGAGGAGAAAGAGGGAGGTGGAGGAGGAGACGGCGGAGGACGCCGCGAAATTCGCCGACGCGACCAACAAGGACGGATTTAGGCCGCGCTCGAGCGCGTACGACGAGGAGGCTAGACTAGCGGGGGATGCGTGCTCGCCGGTGGACAGAGACCGATTGAGCGTTCGCGTGGAGCGAGCGAGCGAGCCAGCACACCTGACCAGTCCTAGGCAGCGGGGCAAGGGGTTGAAAACCGGCGGGTGGCAGGACTGTCGGCGACGGGAAGCGGCGAAGGGGGGCGGGGCGGGCAGGAGAGTCCGTTTGGTGGAGGGGCGACGAGGAGGGAGCAAGGGAAAGAGAGAGAGAGAGAGCGAGGGAGAGGAAGCGAGAGTCGCACAGCCACGATGCACGGCGAAACGGGGGTGGGAACGGCGATCGAGGGACGCGGGTGGCAGGGAGGCGTCAGGGGATAGGAGGGGGCGGAGGGGGCGCGCAAAAGTCTGCGGTGCTCGAGAGAAACGCGCGTCGGGGATAGAGAGGGCTTGCGTCTGTTGCGGGAGGGCGACGAGGACGGGAGGGCTAGCGCGCGCGGTTCCCGCGGGAGCAAGCAAGACTTCCCGGTGACCGGACGAGGACCGAGCCGAGCCGAGCGGAGAGCACGGAAGCGAGCGAGACGGTGCGTCCACGAGACGGAGAACGGTGTTCGGCGACAGACTGACGAAGACGGATGCAAGGTTCGCGAGAGAACGAGAAAGGACGGCAAGGCGAGATCCAACCGCGGTCGCCAGACAGAGATAGCGTTATGTACTCGCGTGAACACGCCGGTCGAGAACTCCTCGTGCGCATATATACGTGCGTGTATATATACGTACGTGTATATGCACGTACGTGTATATGCACGTGCGCGTGCATATAGATGCGTGCACACGCGAGAGAGAGAGAGAGAGAGAGAGAGAGAGAGAGAAGACTGTTGCAGTGGTGTATGTCTAAAGTTAGGACCCTGGGTCCCTGGACGTCGCGGACAAACTGCAAGGGAATTTATTCTTTCGTCGTTCGCGAACGAGTATCTGATTTTGGGGCGTCGGTAGAATCTTCTCGCGTAAAATCATCGATGATTAGATTCTTTGCTTTTTACTGGGAAACTTGGAGAATTCCAGGCGGAGTCTGGGCCTCCTCGTCCCCGCGAACCTTCTTTATACCATTTCTTGGGACAGTGGGAAATATCGTGCGAAGGAACGAACGATAGGAACGTTTCGTTACGATACGAGTTGAAAATCTTATGAATTATAAAAAAGACGTACCCCCTTTCCTTCTACTTGGTTCTTTAAAAGGGACATTAAATAGGAAAGGCATACAAAAGGGTAACATTACCTTGGGACCAGCTTCTGTCTAAACCTAACGCTCGTAAAGCGGATCGAATGAAATGAATGAGCTAGCAGTGGCGGCATCCTTGAAAGTTACGTTACATTGAACCCCAAAGATGGAGCAGCACGGTTAATACAATAGCACTGCATGAAAGTTACGCGGAGCCAACGGCACTTGAACAATCGCGAGCTGAAGAAACGTGGAACGCGCCGAGAAGATCGAATTACCCCCGTTTCCCGTGGCCGTTAACGGGCCCCTGAGGAGGACCCCGGAGGGTCCGCGTCCACGGAGCCGGCCCTGCCGACTCGAGTCGAGTCGACGGCGACGCGACCCGACTCGATTCCATTCGACTCGACTCGACTCGCGAGCGGCTGTGAACGAGCGAGCGATCTAGACACGCCGCGCCGCACCGCGCCGCGCCGCGGCGAGGGAAGAGGGCACGGTCGGTTTCGGGAGAGCGAGCACCGCCAAGGAGGACAGAGAGGCGTCGAAAGCGCGCGAGCCGGAGCGGGAGGGAAGGACGGTTGGAACGAGAGAAGCGGTGGACGGTGGAGAAGGAAGGCTCGAGTCGCGAATTGCAGAGCTTGCGCGGCGGACAAAGAGAATCTGCGGCTCCAGTCGTCTCTCTACGCACACAGCCGTGCCCACGCCGCCGCACACACGGCCCCCCGGGTGCATCCTTGTGCACGCATGTGCACGCCACTGCAGAAATCGCGGGTACAGTCGACGGAGGAAGCGCGAAATCTCTTGTTCCTCCGCGTTCGACTTTCCCGCTATCCTTCCCCTCTTTGCCACTTTTATCTCGTCACGGTCCCTTTCCTTCTGCTTCGCGCCTCTATCGAGGGGAATAAAGAGACCGGGAACGGAGTCGCACGACCCGAACAACGCTCGTCACATTGGTACGGACACCGAGAGAAGGAGCGAGCGGAGAGAAGTGAAATTCTCAGTCGTGCATGCAGAAACTGAACTTGGCCCGAGTACAGTCGCGAAATACCATTCCGCGAGTTCGCGCGCAGAGGTATTGGGAGGGAAGGAGATTTCTTTCGTTTGCGACGCCTATGCCAGGCGCCCACGAGAATCAAAGCTGTACGAATAACCTTCGAAATATGTAGATCATAACTTCGGTTCGTTAATTGACTATCGTACACCGCGATTCCGCCCGCCCTGCGTTCACTTATAAATGGTTATCGGCAACGAACGATTAACGGCCGTTTAATTATTGTTTAGGAAGCCGGTAGGCAGCAATATTGATTCGATCTTTAGTTAAAACGTACAACTAAACTGTCTGGGCAGTGGTCACGACCACTTGTATCGATTATCTCTCGCCTGGCGTGTACACGGCCAATACGAGCATTGTGGTAGAGATTCGGAAATTAAATCGCGTTGCTGTAAATCGACTATCGTCTCGACGTACCGTTCATTCTTTACCGCCCGTTCCTCCCGCGCCTGCTTTCGCTCGCATTCTACAATTCGTTCCCCCCCAGCCTCGCTGTGGACGACGAAATTTCGTGAAATTACAAGAGCCGCTGCCGTAAGACCGATAATTCGTCTCGTCGTTCATTTTTAAACTTGTCACGCGGCCGCGACGCTCGAACTACTCGAAGAAAGGAGATATCGATCGAGAACGAGGTCAGTAGAGAACACTATCCTTGTCCCTACGCTACTCGGATGCTCCTTGCGCGATCACCGGGCGCGCAATTGACAAAGGATAGTCGTAAAAGACATTTACTCCAAGCATCCTCGGAGGCACGTTGCCCTATCAATCACAGGACTTTCCAATCCGTTAATTGGATTGGAAAATGAACATCGGATCACGGAGTCAGCGCGGCGCTTTTGTTTCGACTAGATCGAGAAGTCGTCGCTCGATCGTGGACGCAGACCTCAGGGCCATTGCCATCTAACGACACGCACAGAAATGACCGTGAATATACGGCATGCCGGCGCATATAGCCAGGCCTGATGCACATGAGCGATATGCGTTTTCTTCGTACGCCGTCGTCTTAACTCCCGTGTCAAGGACAACGAGTCGAAGGACCACGCGTGTCAGACCCTATCTATAGGCTTTTCTCCGAAAATGTACCGTAAAACGCTTCTCGGATATTGAACGCCAGCGTCGAAAGCCTCTCGCCGATCCGCCGCCCGTTTCGACACGTTATTCTTCGTGTTGTGTGCTTCGGCACTGTTGCCCGGTCAAATTACAAACCGCGACGATTTCGACCGTGCGCCCCGCTCGGATAACAGGAGGCCCGAAGCAGGGCATCGGTCGAAAAGAAATCGTTCCACGAAGTTCGACAACGGTTCCCGATCCTGAATTACGTACGAGACGAGCACGCTGCCAGCCAGAGATACGAAACTCCGAGCGAGAAGAGAGCACCAATCAGGGGCGTGAGCATCGTTGCGTGCCAACACGTTTTGCTTCACGGAACGGGGCAAAAGGGAGGTAAAAAATGGCCAGAGTAACGAAACTCGAGGCATCGTTCGCGAGCGATTCTCTCGGGCATACGTTTTCGCGCGTAACCGGCCTGAAAGACGACCACGGGGGCACGAGCGAGCATTCCACGTAGTTTCACAGAGTAATAAGAATGGCTGTAAAGTAGGAATCTGGGGTATAAAATGTACGGATTAGGCGGAGTAGAATTCGCATCGCAAACAATCGTCCGGTCCGCTTTCAAAGCAATTAAGTCGGGCTTACAAATTGCTCGTGTATACTGGGATAGCCAAGGTGATAATGGTTGAGTGCCACTGCGCCGGTACGCGTGGTAGTAGTAGCTTGATTGCTGGACAATGGAATCTAACGAGACGGGGTTGAAGACTGTCTTATTGATCTCGCGAAAGTGAAAAGCGTAAAACGCATAATAACGGTGTACGGCCGTTGATAATTCGGGTGAAACACGCGCGCGTCTGACGCTGGATTCTTATCGTATCAGACGCAGCCGCGAGTACAATCACTGGCGATGTGTTCGGCACACGAGTGAAGGTTGATCGGTAATTGTATCGGTCACTGCCTGCGGACGCATTTAGATTGCTTGGAAAGTAGTGGGGAGGAGTTCGTGGCTTTCGACATATTAATTCTGTCGGACAGAGCAACTGAAATTTCATCTAATAAGGGAACATATTCCATACCTTTCCTTGCGTCGCACAGGGCGTCCTAAGGAACATGATTCTCTTGATACACTTTGGTGACTATTGACGAAACTATCATGGGACTTTCGTCGAGCCGTGCTTCGCGCGATGAAAAGAAACGCCCGCGGAAGGGAAAGCGGAGATGTGAAACACGTGTGTGGAAGTTCCCTGGTGGCAAGTGAGCCGTGATTTCTGGCAAGTACCGGAGTCGATGGAGAGCGAGCGAGGAGGAATAGAAAGAAGAAAGGCAGGATCGCGCGAATAGACGATCGAAACGCGATCCACGGCTGACTCGAGCGCGCGGGCAGCTGTGGCGCCATCTGCAACCGCAACCCGTTACTGGCTATACGCCATGGTAAAACAGAGCGGGAGGAACGTCGGTCGGTAAACTAGGTATCCGAATGTTGGTACCATGCGAGGCTGGTCGAAACGGAAGAAGGAAGTTAACTTCCGACGGATGTGCAGGGGCGAAAAGGAAGTGGACGCGCATACCCCCGACAGAATTCGTCTCTGCTGTCGGTAAGAGCGCGCGCGAGAAGCTTGTTTCATGTAAACGCGCGATCGAACGCGGGGTAGTGCGCAACGAAGAGAAAGTCCGGATCGTCTCGTCGCTTCTATCCTGCCTATCCGTTTCACTTCGCGAATGCATTTTAATCAAAAGCGGCGTTCGATGATACAGGAAATCGTGACGCGATCGCGGTATTGCTTCACCCGTTCAACGAGTACGAAACGGTACCCCGAGTTCTTTATGCCACGGTTCACGCGACCGAACTTATACCCTGGGGACCTCGAACATTTCGCGGCTTAAACGATATTTTATCCTTTATCCGCTCCCTCGCGATCTCCGACGCTTTTCCACGGGAGCTTTGTACGTTCGATCTCATTAAACAGAGTTATACAGTTAGCAAGACCGCGCCATATGCGGTTGACGGCATACGGCGCAGTGGGGATTAAAAATTCTGTTTGAGGGATATCGGCGCTAGGTATCCGGCTATACTTCGTCGCTAAGTTCCGAGACTCACCTGAAGTTCCGCTTGCGATACGTCGATCTCTCCCCTGTAGACGAACTCTATGATGAACTTGAGGTCATTGAAGCACACGTCTTGTGGCATGATGATCGTCGGGTGCTTGCAGGGATTCGACAACAGCAGCTTTTGAAAATACGAGCTGCAAGCTGACAGCACCACCTGCGCAAAAGGAAACGGTCTACTGAGCAAAGCGGCACTTAGGGGAGAGTCGTGCAGTACCGGCCAAAGCTAGTTCTCGCTTCTTCGACCAGATATTAGCACTTTATTTGAATTAACCAATGAATATCACAATTCTCTATAATCCATTTCGGGGCCATATTGTTTACTCCATTGCTCTCGATGTTCTGAGGCATCAAACGTATACGCTGATATTCAGTGGGTTAAAAGTTATTTTTTATAGCTTGTCTTTTCTTTCTCGTGTAAGTAAATGATTTTGTCCTATTATGTATACTATCTCAAGTCTATTAAGTTTAATAAAACGTCCTAGTTTTGCAATATTTTTTGTACATAATATACCTCGATCTAAAATGTTTCCCCGTGTTTGTCGTACAGTACCGACCATCCAACTGTCGCGCAGTACCGATCAACAGACTCTAGTCAAACAGTAGAGACCAAATTTTTCTTATTAATAAGTTCAATCTGTTAGAAACTCAGATTAATTTATAAGATGTTCATTTAACCCTCCTTCTACCTTTTCCCGCAGGAAAGTAAAGTAAATAAGGATAGGTATGATAACCTAGCAAACAGGAAGCTAGGATTTAGTGAAGAAGTTATCCAGTGTGTTATTTGCAAGCAGAGTTGGGCATTAACTAAATAAAAAATTATTGTAAATAAGGATCAAATAAAAGTTACTTTAACTTTAGATTATTCGACGAATAAAGTTAATTCTTTTATTCGATGAGAATTTATTCGCCGAACAAAGTTAATTTTTTTATTAAACGAATAAAGTTAATTTTTTTATTCGTTATTAGAAATTTTATTTGAATCAAAATGTTGCCCATCTCTGTTTGCAAGGTATCATTTGACAAAGATTGGGTGCAGTGTACCGAATGTGACGGTTGGGCACACGTCGAATTCACAGATCAGGAAAATATTAATTATTTTACTTGCGAGTTTGTACAAATAAAATTTGAAGAAATCTTGTATTGTACTAATTAAATGTCTTTTTAGGAAAATTGTTAATATTAATTTAATAATTGGTCGGTACTGGACGACAATTTTTCGTTTCCTAGAAATTACAACTTTTCTACTTTTGCGACTTATCAATTCTTATTATTAAACTTCACAAAAATAATTTCCCTTCTTTCACTAAGTTCTAACTATACTACAAACACATTTTCGAATTTCTGATTATATTCTACCCCAAGATATAACAAAAAAAACTTAGAGCGACCGGTACTGCCACGACTCTCCCCTACATCGATCGATGTGAATCGCGAAACGACGTTGTTTACGAAATAAGCGAGGGCTGTTAATCCGTTAACGGAGCTGGCACCTCGCGAAACATCGATAATCACGAAAAGATGAAGCGTATCGTTACTGCGTTTAATCACATTCGAATACATAAGGGGGCCGTTTCTAGCGGAGGAACGACCCAGTTAACGGATCAAACGATCGATCGCTGCCTGAACCTGTTCGTCGATACGTCTCTCGAAGAAGTCTATCGAAGACGATCCGACGCTACATTAGCCTATAAAGAATTTATCCGTGAAAGTGTCGAGGTGGAAGCTTGCTCGTTACGTCTCGCCAGGCCGTTCTCCAAGATAACGGAGCAGCGAAGAATGTGAAAATCCACGAGAATTATCAGGCCAGCCAGTCCTATCGTTTCGAGCGAGCTACGTAGGCCGCGATCGCGCTATCTTTTATCGATCGGCTCACCTTGTGCGCCTTCAGGGAAGCTTCGTTGCATGCCAGGGTGACGTCCACGAATGCTTCCGTCTGCAGAAGCTGATGGAACACGGACGTCATGTTCGACTGGTAGTTGTTCCAGCGCAGGCAGTAGTGCTGCCCGGCCATGCCGCCGCTGCAACAGAAACAACACCGCGGAACGTGTCCATTCAGTCCGATCCTTGGCTCTTTCCCTAGATTCGTCGACGAGTCATCGACGTCCTCGCACACACACACACGAACACGCGCGCGCGCGCGCACACACACACGCCTAGGCCACCCTACGCACCCACAGCCCCACACACACGCCCCGAGACACCGTTTTCTTCGGGTGCCCTTCTCTACTTCGAGATCGATCCGCAAAGCGGGACAGTACCTGTAGTGCACGCCCCAATAACGACCTGTCTCCATGAAATATTCGTTTTCTTTTCCAGGGCGGCTACGAGGGGGTAGCTGAAGACGTATTTCAAGCGGCCAGGGAGCCGAAGAGAGTTATACCTCGAGGAGGAGAGGAAGAGCTCGAAGGCGGAGGACGGATAGGAGGGAAGATGGAAATCGGTTTAGTGCCTAGCTAGCTTTCCAAGGGACCACAGGCAAGCGTACGAGGCAGAGTGCGGGTAGAAGAAGAGAGGGCTAATTGCTGGCGGAGGCAGTCTCCTTTCTTCCTGAAAGGAATCCTCTCTGCGATCTCGATCGCGCGACACTCTCGCGGCTCGGTCAAAGTCGATAATGGTACCGATGACGGGCGAGCGCGAGACACAAGGCTTCCCGATCAAGAAACGAAGGAAGGAAGAGCCGCGGGCCGTACGCGCGTTATTCGTGACCGGAAGCGGTAGAACTGTTGCCGGGAACGCGCAGGCCGAGACGAAACGATACGCGTGCAAGATCGGAGCGGATTGACAGCACACAAGAAGCAACGAATAAAGTTCGGGCGTTGGTCTGTCCTCGTAACATTCACCTGTTCCGTGGACCGTGCTTTATCTGCCTCTATCTATGTGACTCTTTATACGGGCATTCCGCGTTATCTATCCGTAGGAACACGGACTTTTATCAGTTGCTTAGACGCGCGCGCCGATAACGCGAAAACTTTAAGCTGCCCCCGCCTCGTCCCGCCGCGCTTCGTTCCTCGCCTCTTCTCTCTGTTCATCTTCGCTCGCCGATTTCTTCTATGTGCCCCGGACTCGGCGCTCGCACGACCGTTTACCCTTCGCGAGCCGTGCGTGCACGATCGAAGCAGCTAAAGAGACGGTCCCCGCGCGACGCGTGTACGCGACGTCGGGCGGCGTGTTATGGTCGTAAGATGCCGCGATGTAACGACGAAGAACGATCGAGTCGTGCAATCGGCCACGAGCCGATCGATCGACGGACGCGTCCAACGCTACCGCCGACGTTCCAGGCTTTCCGTAGGGCCTTGGGTAGAATTAAAAACCACGGCTTGCGATATTGAACTGCGGGGGAAGGAGCGACTGCGCTGAATACTTATGTTTTCATTCGTCATCAATTATCTTTGAATTGCCGTGGCCTAGCTATCCTTGTCCGTCACCGGGCGAAGCTTTTAACGGCTCTCTTTTATCTCACGTGCCTCTCAAGAATCCCGCGGCGACTTTTATCGAACGCCTCTACGTGTAATTTAAACTATTCATTTGCGATTCGGTTGCGTCACTTCGCTGTCCTTTTGTTACAGTCAGATTTAGAAGCGGCGGACTCTTTCCCCCGAACCCTGCCGTTTACCCGTTTAATCTGCTACTGACCTGACTTCTCTGGATCCCCAACGACCCACGGGGCTTAGAACATAGCGAACGTCGGCGCCCGACGGCCGAGCACACCGTTGAGTCGCGGTGTCCGCGCATTATCGCGAATTGCTTCGTCCGAAGGCTCGCGTGTTCGCGCGGTGGTCGCGAGGTAAGCGAGCGGCACCTGGTGCGCCTATACCTGTCGATCTTTACCTGCTTGTTCGTTAACCGCGCCTGCACGCGCGCGCGCGCTTGCGTACGCCGATCTCGGGTTCCCGTGGCTGGTCGAGCAACGATACGATATACGCGCTGGAGGTACGAACGATATCTGGAAATTGGGTTAGCCGGTGCGACACTTGGAGACGAGCTGATAATGAGCGATAACGGGCGGGGAATGGCGGCGAATCGACGACAGCCGATCGATCGGTCCTCCTCGCGCTATCCTCATCGGGCGAATCGCGAACGGCGACGTCGCCTGAGCGAGGAGCCTCGCGAAAACGCGGGCGATTCGTTCCACTTGGAGATAGAAGATAGCGAGAGCGCGGAGCTTCGATCGGACTTCTCGGTTTCACGAACGTGGAAAACGTGAGCAATCGAGAGGTGTACGACTTGTTTACAAGATCCAGTTGCAGATATCTTCGGAGATTAGTGAACAGTTGGAAGATTCGAGAGGTGGCGGACGTGAGCTCGCGCTCGGATACATTCGGGCGATGGTTCGTGACGCGCGGAGGAAAAACCGGATGCGTAAGAGGATTCGAGGAAAACGAAGTCGAACCGGCTGATCGAGGCCTGTTGGTTGCGAAACGCAGTGCTATCGATACGCGACAGGCGCCTCGGATCGTGGGGATCGATACAGTTCTATCGGGGCCCGATCGAATCGATCGATACGCTTTCTCGACGATCGATCTTTCGCGCGCGCGCACACCGATCTCGGCGGTTTTGCGACCGCGGTTTCTCTCCGGTTCTGCAGACGTCCTTTAACCATTTTCCCGTTACTTTCACCGATACCGACGAGCGAAGCGATCGCCGGGCCGATCGCATACGCCGCGCAAGGAATTTTAGGAACTCACGTGGGGACGCGATCGCTGCGGCCGAATGTGAATCCGGGTACCGTGATCTTTCGTTCGGTAGGACGCGAGAGAAGTGGAGGATCGAGTTGAGGGAGGAACGACGGGGAAGTAGAAGTTGTTTTCAGGAATGATTAACGAGAAGCTGAAGAAATAAAATTGTCTACTGGAATATTCAATTTCAAATCCACTACGTTTCTATATAGATCCATCCAATACACTTGCAATCTTTAATTCTTTATCACCCGAGTTGTAATTCAGGACACCTCAATCCTTTCAGCTGGGATGGTTGGAGAGACTCGAGTTCCAGAGACGTTAAAAAGACCGAAACCATTGAAGTGATTTTTATAAAGAGAGACTACTTCGGCTATAAACCCCGGTGTATTTTCAAGCTTGTCGATCTCTATTAATTTAACTCCCAGATCGCGACTCGACGAACATTTTCACTTACGTGTTGGAGGTCCGCAGTGGTGGAATTAAGAGACGAAGCGACACGTCGCGGGCGTGGAGTGTTGAGGAACGATCGGGTTCAGTGTTCACCGTTGGCTGAAATCGGCGAGGAATATCGGCGTATCTCGCGGCGCGCTCTCATCCCTCGCGCGCTCCGTTCGCGCTTTCTTTCGCGGCCTCGAAGAAGGACACTGCGTTGGTCTCTCCCTTTCAGAGAATCCTCCCTTCCCCCATCTTCCCTTCCACGATTCATCTCAATTTTTCTTCGAGCTTTTTGTGTCCAATTTCACCTCGCCTCCCTCGGATCTCCCATCTCCACCTTCTTTTTCCCCGTCTGTCTGTCCCTCTGCCATTCGTGGAGTAGACGAGCGCGCGCTCTCCCCCCCCCCCGCCCCTCCTTCGCCCTTCCATGCCCCTCGCTCTTCTCTTCTACCCCCGTAGCCATCGTCGTCGTCGTCGTCGTCGTCGCTTCGTCGTCGCCGCTCTGTGTGTGCGCGCGGCCCACCGTGCATGTACAGATATACGTGTGTGCCTCTCGTGCCGTCTCCTTCTTTTCTTTTCTCTAGCCCTCCTTGTCTCCGGGTCGTTTCATCGTTTCTTTCTCGACCCTCCGACGGTCTCTCGTTCCCTCTTCCTCCGCGCGTTGGCTCCATTTACTCGTTCCCTCGTTCCCTCCCCAACGGCGAAGACGCTATTTTCTCGTGGCCCCCTTTTCTTCCACGGTCTCCGCCACCCTTCTCTCTTTTTCTCCTCTCTCCGAGGGTCTCATCCTCCTCTTTCCTTTCCTCTCTGCTCTCCTATCTACTCTCCTCTCGACATCGCCGAGCCGTTTCTCTCGCTCGATGGGAAAGAGCCGGTGCTGCTGCTACCTCTGTTGCTACCCTCTCCCTCTCTCACACACACTCTCTCTCTCTCTCTCTCTCTCATTCTTCCTCCTCTCATTCCTCTCCCTATACTCCACGCGATGTTTCCTTCTCCTCTGCTGCTCGCCGGTGCGCGTTTTACGTTTTTCCAACGTTATCGACGTTCCTCCTCGGCTCTTCCCGGACTTTTTCCTTTCGCCGCGCCGTCCTCGAGACGACCAACCAGCTCTTTCTCCGGGAAAACGTAAGCGGAAACGACTTCTCTTCGCCCGCCCTCCCCCGGCCGCTATCCTGCTCCGCTCACCCTCGCCATCAAGCTCCTCCATCCAGGACACCGCGTTTCCAGGGAACGCTCTCCGAGATCTTCCAGAACGGTTGCCTACGCTTCGCCTCCATTTTCCCTTCCCCCGTACCTTCCGCGTGCGAGCGGAACGGGGAACGTTCGGATTAATAAAATTTCCATCGCTACCGGCGAGCCAGGCAGCGTCAACCTTCCTCCGTCTACGCTGCGACCTTTCCATTCGCGCGCGATCGTGATTCCAGGATTCTACGAGGCGACTCGACCGTCGAACCCTTTGTTGTTCGGGGCAGAGATAGTCGGAGGGTTGAATATCCGCATCGTGGATGTCTATCTCGCCGGAGAAGTGACTTCGGAAGGCTCCTACCCGGCGAAAATCGAACCTGTCCGTCCGCGATTTCGGAACCGATCGTCCTGCCGTTGCCTTCTATTCCCGAGCCGATCCACGGAATTAAGGTTGTATTAATTTTAAGGCCGGCAAGCTTTTACCGCGTCCGCTCTTCGGCTTCGGTGCACGTAACGCGATTGACGCTCGGCACTCGCATCCCGGATCGATTGCTTCGCAATGTTTCATCGGGCAGCGGTGCGTCTATTTTTACCCCGAATGAGAGAACAAGACCGAGTTGCATTAAGCAAGGTGCGACTCGGGAGGGGCGGGTGAGTACAGAGAAGGGGGCATAATGCGGCGCGATGTTCCTCCACACTGGCATCGATAAAAGCAGCGATTCTTCAGACTCGACGAGGCTCTTTCATCGATTCTTCTCGCGCCTGGATACCCTGTTCACGGTTCACGTTCCGGACGTTCCCCATGCCGGCTAATAATCGAAAGGAATCGACACAGATGCCGCGACCCCGAGGCAGGCCCGATGGCACAGAAACGCGCCAAGCCGCCGTCTCCTGTCCGCGCGGATCCTGAAGAATATCGATTCATAAAGGAGCCGCGTCCTCCACCCGCGCGCGAAAGTCTCGTACGCCGCGGAGATCGGAGCCCCTAGGACCCGCCGGGACGTTGCGCGTTCCGTATTCTTCATCCATGGTTGATGGAACGACGCTACGCCCTTCGTCGGGGGGGGGGGGGTGCGGGACGTGAGCGTAGGCACGACGGAGGAGCATTAAGGGGAGTAGGAACGGGAGGGTACGGCGTACGAAGATGAAGAACAACGAGCGGTGGTCAACGAGTCGGAGCAGTCCTAATTTCCGTCCCGTCTGTACCGTAAGGCATAACAGTACCGCATTCCGAATGCCCTTCGTTTCTTCGTTTCTCTCCGTTCACCTTTCCGAGAGAACCGGGCTCTCTCAGCCTCTCACCTGTTCCCCTTCGCCCTACCACTTCGGAGGAGCGGCACCGAGTATATACCTACGCGTCTGGCCCGGCTGCGTTTTCTTCCTGCCACCTTTACCTCCCGCCATTTCCCTGCCGAGCGGGCTACGCGTTCTCGAAGGGAAGGAAAGGAGAGGCGAAGGAACACAGCGGCAGCCGACTGCTCGCGGCCACGTAGGTAGGGGACCCGGAAACGGCAATTTCACTGGAACCGGAGGGAGAGCCGAGGAGCCGACACGTGGAGACGCAAGAAAGGAGAAAGGAGAAAGGAAAGAGATACGGTCTATATCGGAATAAGCAGCCGCTTTCGATGGATCCCGATCGCCGATGCCTCCGAGGTGCCTCTCGCGGAAAGCTCTGCGTTAGAGGGAGCGCGATCAATGAACTCGAGAGCCACGGAGAAGGCGATTAGAGTGAAACGACGAGATTAGGGTGGACTATCAATAAAATCACCTGTGCCTATACGATCGATCTCGAATTTTCTAAGATTCGGGTATCGAGTTGCTAGTGGCGGGAAGATTCCGCAGGTACACGGCCATGTTGGATGAAAATCCCCCTTGGCGTGGATGGCGAGCGTCGCCCTCCAGCACTATTCAAAGAAATTGTTGGACAGGAAGGGTTTCAGCAAACCTGTCGCGCGTCTCGTCCATCGTCTACGCGCTGTACTACTCTCGCCGCTGTTCTTATGGCGCTAGGATATAAGCGAGGGTTGGAAACTACCCCCCGAGATCCACGTGATCAGGGCTGCGTCCCTTCGGAGGGTGCAGCGTAAGAGGGTGACGTGGACTTGCCCAAGGTCGCACGTGGCCTGCCCGAAGGGATCCTTTTCTCTCTGGCTTCGAGGGTGCACGATTTTTCTCTCCCCCGCTCTGATACGCGATCGTCGGAGTTCCCTCGCTCGTCATTGAAAAACGAGAAAAGAAGCAAAGCTTGCCGGCGCTCCGCGAGGAGCGGTCGCGCGATGACGACGGTTATCGCGGGGATCTCGAGCCTCGAATCGTTACACCGTCATTTTCTCTTAATAGTCCGCGACGGTTCCGTCTGGCCGGCAAAAGGAGTCGACCGCTCCGAGTTTCGAGGAAGGAGAAAGGAGCAACGTGGAACGGCGCAGGAGTAGATTCGGCCGAACGGAAGCAACGAAGAAGAGAAGGGAGCCGGAGAAAGGGTGAAGGGAGAGAGGTGGAGAGAGGTGGAGAGAGAGAGAGAGAGAGAGAGAGAGAGAGAGAGAGAGAGAGAGAGAGAGAGAGAGAGAGGAGGGGGCGAACAGCGGATAAGAGGAGTCTCTTTGTGTGCCCGTGTACAACGGAGGGATGAAAGCGGAGGATGAAAAAGCCGGGGGACAGATGGCCCTTTCAGACAATGAGAAACTCCGGAGATAAGGGGAACGCGAGCGAGAATCTAAGGGGGAGAAAGAGAAAGAGCAGCGGGGAAAAGGTTGGCGAAAGAAAGAAGAGGAGGCAAAACTGCTTTTTTGAGACGGCGACGGAGAGAGGGATATAATGAACGATGGGGCCAAGAGAGAAAGGGGGACCGCGCGGGTGACGAGGGGGAGGGGCGAGGGAAAGAGAGAAAAACGAAGAAAGAGAGGGAAAGGAGAAGGAGGAAAGACGGAAAACGGGTGAGTCAGAGGCGGGATGGACTCTGCGGACAATCTTTGAACGCGATTAACGATCCAGCCACACGTTATCGTGCAAATGCGTTCATGCCACGCGCTCCTATTGTTTCCAGAGCAATCGTACCATTCCGAAGCGGCGTAGGTTTTTATGTGGGAAACGAAAGTAGTTGGGGTGAAAATTATTTCGTAGTTGGAATTTGGAGGAACGATATGGATAGGGCAGAAATATAGGGTAAATCCGGGAGACGCGGTCGGGCCGGAGAGTTGGTCGAGCCGCTATATCTCAGACTCTGTACGTTAAATGCGTTAAAGTGCAGACCAATCCCTTCTCTAGAAGCCAAACAGTTGAATGAATAGCGTCGTTTCGCTTCCTTCTGTGTTTCTCTGGATTTATAGGCTTCAAAAGGTAAATTGAGGTTACATTTAACCTCTTTTTAACAGACTTCAAAAAGGAGGAGGTTACAGATTCCACCAGTATGTACGTTTTTTTTAATGTTTGTTCCCTCGTAACTCCTCAGCATATGGACCGATTTGGATGATCATTGTTTTATTCGAAAGGGGGCGATGGTGCCATCCTACGCTAAATCAACATTGGCCCTATAGTTTTCCAGTTCTGGTTAATAATAAAGGCTATTGTCACCTAATTATTATTGTTTTATGTACATACGCGCATATCTCCTCAGCATATACTGTGTAAATATATATAACACTAAAAAGGTAAAAATAAGAAATTTTAAAAAAAAACAATTAAAACTGACCTCAAAAAAATAAAATTGAACTAAAAAGTAAAAAATAAATTTTTCTCCCTTCTTTAATCTGCGACTTCCATATTTTTTAAGTCGGTGCCTCGTCATTTGCACTGTGTAAATCTGGCGCCGACTTAAAAAATATGGGAGTCGTAGATTAAATAAGCGAAAAAAATTATTTTTTACTTTTTAGTGCAATTTTATTTTTTTGAGGTCGGTTTTAATTTAACTTTTAAATATTTTTATTTTTTGTCAAACAGCGGTTGTACAAAATTGTATTTAAAATGTACTTCTAAGTTTATTTTCGTTTAATGTTTGGGATAATAAGATAGTAGAGATATCGAGGGACAATGCAGCCAAAGTATTGGTCATATTATTATCTCTTCCTCTCAAAGCTAACGAGAAGACCATCTCTCGCTGCAGAAAGGAGAGATGGTCGAGTTATGATTTTTTTATTATTTTCGTTTATTTTTTATTTTTTGTTATTATTTTATTATTATTTTTGTTTATTTAGTTTATTTATTCACTTTTGTATTCATTTGCCTTGCTAATCGCCAGTAAGTAGTTCACTTTTTCTTTGATGCGTTCCTTACTTGTTTAGCGTAAACCGATTAAATATCAATGAATCTCTAGTTTTATTCACTTATAAATAATTTTGCTTTATCCTTTGTTAATTTTCCATGAATAATCATGCGAGTGGTCCCTGCCAACGACGAAAACCATTTCTCCCGGCACCTCGGGAGAGGTGGTCAGATGTCATGACTTCAGTTTTCAACCCGATTTACAGTAAATATTGTCTTAAAGCAAATATCGAGCAGTTTCTCTGAATCGGCATAAAATTCTGAACATATAGGCTTGTTCTGATAAAATAAATAATTTCTATATTAGTTTTAATAGCCATTTTATATTAGGTCGACCGCGTCTCCCGGACTTACCCTACGAAGTCGATCGATGCAAAGTAGATGGTACAAATAAACAGTAGCTTCGGAGGCAATTATACGCAGCTTGACCACTTTCTTGTCGATCACCGGCTAGCTACCTTTCTCCTTTTACTCTCAGGATCGCGTCGCCCTTAAAAATCCGTACACTTTTCCGCGGTTACCGTTCGAAACGAAAACGCGAGGCGGCTACAGGCTGCCGCGGATTGGGAACTATGGAAATTGTAATAGATCCGAATATAGAAAGCTTTTACGTAAGTAAACTACGAGAGGGACAAAAGCGTGAACAAAAAAAAAATCGACCAATAAAACTCTCTCCCCCTTTCCCACTCTTTCGTCCGTCTCCCTCCCTGGCCCTCTTCCCGCGCTCTCTTTCCGAGCGTTTCTAAAGGAACAGGATGTGAGCGGAGCGGGACGAGGAACGAGGGAAAAGAGTAGGGAGAGAAAGGCGAGAGGGTTGCCAGCGGAAAAGAGCGGCTCGAGGGAGCACGAGGGGACGGAAGGCGAAGCAGGAGGCTACGACGGCGACGGCGACAGGGACGACGGCGATGATGACGACGACGACGACGACGAACGAGCGAGGCGGAGGAGGCGGCAGAGGAGAAGGAAGAGGCGGCGGAGGCGGCGATGGCTGGCGGTTGAGGAAGGGGAGCAACGGCAAGGAGAGGAGAAGGAAACGGTGGGCAGAGGCAGATCGAAACGCGAGGAGGAAAGAAGAGAGGTTAGGGTGGTAGGATGCTTTTACTGGAAGCCAGAGGGTAAAGGAGAGGAGCAGGACGAGGCTGAATCCAGCCGGCAAGAGGTTACTCCGCGATCCCCTTCTACCGTGCTTTCCTCCTTCTTCGCGGCGAGCGAAAGATACCGAAGAAGACGGCGAAGACGAAGTAGGGGGAAGTAGTAGTAGGTGGAAGGAGATCGTGGAAGAGAACGGAGAGAACGGGGGCCCCGAGTTTCTTCTGTGTGAGTCAGCCGCGCCGTAGGACGTGCGAGATGGAAGATGGAAACCGAAAAGAGTGGCCGAGCCGCGGAGGAAAAAAGAGATAGACGGGCGAGAAATAGAGAAAAAGGGAGGGACGGTGAATTCTGCGGTGGAAGAGCGAGGCAGAAACGAGGACAAAGAGAAAATGACAAAGGCGAGAGGGGCGTTCGATTCGATTGGAAAGGCAGGCAGAGGAGGCCTCTTTCCTTTTACCAGCGTTTTCTCCGTATTATGCTCCGTACTTTCCGTTGTTCCTATGCGCTCGCGTTTCGAGCTATAGGCGCGCACGTACACACGTACGCGCGATCGTGCCCGCGCGGATGCGCACACAGGCGGTCTTATATGTGGGCAGTATAGCCTATCTAAAGAAATATACATTCACTCGTGTTCTCTTTCTTTTCTGCCTTCCTTTGCGTCCATTACCTTTCATTCCCTGCCTCTGTCTCCGTTCTTAATGCTCGCACGAAGACTTTTCCCATTCCTCTCCCTCCTATCGCACTCTTCCTCTCTCCCCCCCCCCCTCTCTCTCTCTCTCTCTTCTCTGCCATCTCAATTACTATACGAGGTTTCACGTTATGTGCCTGTACGCTTTTGCGGCGAGGGGGCAGCTTTATACGTGGGTGAACGGGAAAATGTCTTTTGAAACCTTTCTAGGTCGCTCTCGATCGCCCCACTGTTACTCATGTACACGCGATTCCGCTCGCGGCTCTCGAGAAAATCGCCGAACCCGTCCCGCAGTTTTTCTTTCAGCGGCGACGGCCAAGATAGGATTACACGGGAAACGCTCCCGTTCCCTATCAGTCTTCCTTTTGTCGTCGGTAACGCGGCCTCGAGGTATCAATCAAAATCCTGCCACGATACGCGGGGACACATCTCAGCGGTTTGATCCTATCAGCTTCCAACCTTCTCCATCCCCCTTCATTCTAACGAGCCTCATCCGACTATCAGACTTATCAGAAATCCTCGAGTCGTCGGGTTAGAATCGGAAGCTGTCCACGGATCGTGAGATTCTTTTTAAAAAAAAAAAAAATACACGAGATGAATGTTATCGATGGCAAGGTGTGATTCAAACGTTCATTTTTATCTGTCTAGCAGCCGGTCGTCCTCCGGAACTCGATCCTTGAATCGTCCTAAGAAAAAAATAGGAAGAGAAAACGGCAGATAGAGAGAGAGAGAGAAAGAGAGAGGAGGGGAGATACGAAGCGGGAAGGGATAGAGAAGAGAGACGGGAGGAGAGAGGGAGAGAACTAGGAGAGGAGAGAAAAAGCCGCTGCAGTTCCCTCTTCTCGATGGTTACGAACGCGAGGCAAGGCCGAGAGAAGGAACAGTAAAATTGTGGAGAATGTGTACGCGGCATCAGGGTGGCCTAGATTCAGCCAAGACCTGCTTTCTAGGCAGCATTTCTCTTTATCATCGCCACCGCGAGCACAATGTACAGGTAAAACCGTTCGCTGCTCCGCGATCGCTGGAGAAAATCTTAGATTTCTGTGTGCCACCGCTATGTCCTTTAATTATTCCGTCAACGTCTCCACTCTAATATTTAATAAAGTATATAAGAGCCTGCGTCGCCAATTTCTAGCACCGGCAGTGTCCTCAAGATTTCTTTCTATTTATTCCAGGCTTTCGCCCCCACCCCCACCCTAGCTCCCTTTCCTTTGCGGCCTTGTGCCACGTAAGATTATCAAGACATTCTTCGAATCATTTTAGAGTAATACTAAGGATAATACAATGTGCCGAGCGTTCGCTGCCGTCAAATGTAAACGGCGATGGAACTCATGCGGAGAAACAAGTGTTCTAATAATCCAATATCGCGAACTAATCATTTTCTAAGCCCGACAGTTCTTCTTCGCGTACTATAGAATTAATAAACGACTAGCGATGCATTTTCAATTAAATTTCTACCCGCGCGACTCTGTATTACCTTTTCGAAACAATCTGTAGTTTCCATATAACCTTGTACAAATATATCACCTGGAGAGGATTTGAATTTGCCGCGCGTGCACGTTGATAGATGACCAGTCACCGGTCCATCGACGCATATTCCGTATATTGTTGAAAGAAAAACAAATCTGTAGCGATAATATTAATTCCCAATGACTCTTACAAAACACGTAACCGAATGGTATGCGAATCGTTTGATTTGCGTAATTCGCTGACGAAAACGGGGTTTGTGTACGTAGTCCGTATAGTACGCGGCACAACATGAAACAAGCGTTTCCTGCGCATACGTAATCGTCGATTATTGGACAGTTATCGTGCACGTGACCTACGGTAATCGACGACAGCGTATCGAACGTGCACGCGGCGCGTTCCAAATCCTCATGGAGACGAAACCACGAGGCGCATGGAGGGACATGCTTAATTCGTCGCCCCGCCGTACGACAGGTCGTTAAACGTCGTAGATCATTGTCACGCATACCTACACACGCGGTCGAGGCTGACCAGCTGTGCCGTGATACACGCTTAAAAGTCAAAACAATACGCGCGCGCGCGAGCGCGGGCGCACGCTCGCGCCAAAATGCGTGCACGTAATGGAAAATGTCACACGGAAAGAAACAGATAGAAGGGATTCCACCTGAATCTGGGTGTATCGTCATCGATGACGTTCAGAGACGCGTAAAATCGTTGCCAGTGGCAGTCTATAGGGGTTTTATATCGAAACGAGTGAATGCCAAACGCCTGTCAAAGAGGAGGCGATAATAAGTAGCGGCGAACTGTGGAAGCGTATACACCTTTCTGTTTGCCGTCGAACAAAAGAGCACTTAAGAATCGCGAGAGCTGCCATACGCGTTGGTGACGAGGCGATGCGAGAATAAACAGCGGTAGCATAGGAAAAAACCGTGGTTGCACTTACCTTACCATGACAACCGGGACGCACGAACGAAATCAGCGGCGGTGCGAAAGTTTCCACGATTCTTGGCAACTCCGTGCCAAGGTCCGCGGGAAGACACTCACTTTTGCTGTTGGGGTTATGACACACGGTGTGTAGAGGAGCACGCACGGTCTACGATTGTCTGCTCCACGGGGCGATACTCGCGAGGAATCCGCACGTATTCGCGCGATGACACCGCGGGGCAATTGTCAGTGGTCGCGAAAGGCACGTAGAGCGTGGACGACTGGCAGCTGTCACTCTCTCGGTTTGCCCGTGAAAACGTCGCGGCACGAAGTGGCGTAGCGAATCACGGAGAGAGACGGAGGACGAGAAGCAGGAGGTGGAGAAAGAGAGAGACATAAATGCACACTAGGGGGCACCGTGATGGCGGCGGACGGCCCGTGTTCCGTTGCGGACGGTGGCGCAAAGCGATTAAGCGATTTTGTTGTGGACCCCGATTCTTCCCTTCGTCGGGGCTCTCTCTTCCCGGCTTTCCACTTCTCCCGCGCCGCCTTTCGCCTCTCCCTCCGCTACGGCTGCGCTACGCCGGTAAACGCGCCCCTCAACGGAAACTCTCCTCCTTCCCCACCATCGCGTACAAGCGACCACCCCCTACCACCGTGGATCGCTGGTGAAGATAGACCGGCAAAAATCAGGATTGTATCAACTTTGACGCTCACGGCTTGCCAACTTCAAACCGATGAAATTGTCTAACCTCAAATATCACGCACCTCGTCGAATGACAATGCGCATTACATGCCATAACCTTGCACGGAATCGTGTGCCGTTGTAGCTTTGAATGTTACGCGGCGGAATGCGCGAATGCCGCGCGTTGACATTCTGGGGATCGGGCGATCCAGCGATCCGGAGCGCGAGTTATCGCCATGGGCAAAGAGTTTGAAGATTAAGTATTTACTGTTGTTTTACCGAATATCCTTTTGACGTTTACGTGTTTACGAATGTCTCGCGAAAATAGTCACTAGGTCCCGCAAGTGTTTCGACGATCCTGCATTGGTCGACTCTTCTCTTCGCCCCACCGTTCGTGCCTCGATGTGCGCAGAAGACCGCTTTCAATCTTCTGCGCCGCGTCTCCCCACAACGGCCACCGCCGCTTCCGTGCATCCCGGTTATCCCTTCGCAGAGCGGGTCGATCGTTAACGCGTAGTGTTACGGCCATTGTGTAGAGAGAACCCACGGCGCCCGGGTAGTGCACGCTGAGGACGGAGGCGCGTAGTTTTTCCTCCTGTGATATTTAGACTGTGCCAATATAGGTGAGTACCTTACATCTATTTATCAATACTTGGTGGTTTGGGATTAGTTTCCTGTTCGGATGGTTGCTTCGGTGTCGCGGAAAGTTCGTGGAAAATCAGGTCGCCTCGCTATGCCAACAATCATTCGGGTTTTCACCATTAACCCGCGATCTCCTGACTTAGTTTCGGTTAAACGTGTCCGAAATATCGCGGGAAGAATGTTTTCTGTGAGATTCGAGTGAAATATCCTGTGATACGGGCAAAATAGTTTGCATTTTCCGAGCTTTTTCGGACAGTTTTCGCCATTTTGCCTTGGACGAGTCTGCAGAGTCCGCCATTACGTACGCGTGCCAGGTTGCGGTCCAGGGCCGGCTAATGACGTCGAAGACACCTCGTCTCCTTTCGTTATTAATTACTTCAGTTTTATTGCGTATACAGAGTCTTGCGAGTTCATTTCGATCGAAATAATTTCTTTCTCTACAGTATGTTTCGTACACAAAGAAAGTAGAATTCATCCTGAATTTCCTTCAGCAACATGATATTTGCTACATTTCGCTACCGTTAAACTGTTTCATAAAATAGCCGCATGGTATGATAGTAGTCTATTGGTGATTAATTTACAATTTCATCGCGGGATCGTCAGTGCGCGTGTCTTCAAGTATCGTCTACTTACAATTAGTCTATTATAATGAACTACAGTGGTATTTCTGTCAATATGAAAAATTCGAGATGTAATAAGCTTCGATCAATATTAAATAGGTTGCCGCATATTATCAAGTGAAAAATAGAGAAATACGTGTTAATATCTGTTAGCGTCCTCTAGTTGCAATTTCCCCTCGCGGCGAGATTATAGCTTTTGGGAGTTAGAGCGCATGCTCGCCAGTTTCCTTCGTTTTTTCTTCTCTGATGCCCTCTTCCGGGGAAGCCTGCGCTCTCTGACGGTCGGCGTACAGGCCAAGCTAGCAGGCGTTGCGCTACGCCATTGTTGAAAAGGGCAGCGCTCGAGGCGCACGCCGAGCTTGGACGCTTACGCAGTTTTTTCACTTTTCATCGATCCCGTTGCTGTGATATTAGATTGTTTTGTACCCCTAATTAGGTGAGTGTTTCTAACACGTAGATCAATTTAATCTTAAGAGTCGCGGCTACCCTATATCCTGGCAAGAAAATTCCGGAAAATCTTAAGGTGGGGTGACATGGCGCGGGCGGATCCTCTCTATATACTTTCGAGGAAACACCATCTTGGCTTCGTTAACGATAGACCGGGTCCCCCGGTGAAGCGAGCGTATTGTGATTCTCGTGTATCGTTGTCCAGGCGGCGCTTCAACCGGGGAAATCACGAAAAGTTGCGGAAAATTTCTCGATCGTTATACTTTTCCTCGCGAGCTTTTCTTCTATCGCCATTTTGTTCGGGCGCGACCTCGCGGACAGCCATATTGCGATCCACGTCTCCTCACCTCTCTCTATCTCTTTCGCTCTCACGGTTTCCGGGGGCGGTGCGAGGAAAGTGCATCGTTCCTTTTCACCGGTCGTCGTCGGCGTAGATGCGATCGGGAAAATTATCTGTCGTGAACTTGTTTTTGTTTTGCACACGCTGCCCGGCGCCATCTGACGTAACGTTCGACACAAGATAACAATATAAATAGATTACGCAATCGCGCGTAAGCAGTGAAATCTTCTCGCTTTATTTTCCATTAATCTTTAACGCTCGGATACTCGCATTATCAGTCCACCCTCCCCCTCCCCCTGCACCCCATGGCTGGGGAACTTACGCGTTGCGCGCATGTGAAGCGGGTAATCGATTTTCCGTTTTATTGCGCGACAGTGATGTAAACTTCGGTGACGTAAACCTGTCTTACACCTCCCCTCCCTTCGTTCCGTGAACTTTACTGTGGCTTTTTGAATAGGTAAAGTTCTTTTTACGCGTTACGATGTTATTGACCGGTAGTCGGGATACAGGCGCTCATCGATCGCGGAACATCTGTCGAAGCCCCGTATTCGTATAATTCGAGATTTAAATGATATAGAAAGCCAGCTCGTGGTTTGAGAGATCCTTTGGAATATTAAAGTTGGAAGCGAAGTAGTATCGATTCGGGAGCGCGCGGGGGGAACCGGTTCGTTGCCCTAAATTTTCCGGTATTTCGGTATTATTGTCCGGGCACCGGAGGATCCAGCAGACGCCCCTGGAATTCAGGGGCCTCGAGGCTAGTGCGCAAGTTAAGCGCGCAGCTCGGGCGCAGCTGCGCATGCGTGATGCTTGCGCGTCCTCCTGCATCATCCCCACCAGATCGTCCATTACCGTTATGAGGACACGCACAAAGGAAAAGGCCAGAAGACCGATTCGACCGACGCGCTTGCATCGTACGGCCATTTTGGAAGCTTCGGTGCTTCCTTGCGGAGCTTTCGCCGCGGTGTCGCATATTGATCGTGGCGAACGGGGCCGATTAAATTTTTCGTGTTCTACCGTGTGCCCGCGAGTCGTCCGGGTCCGATGTTCGCGTTAATCGGCCGCAAGAAAGTTAGATAGCATTAGGCGGGACACACGGGTCGATATTGAACGACAGCAAGTGTGGACTCCTCGTACCCTGGGTCTGCTTATCGGCACCGGCCTCTTTTCTCTTCTCCAGAAACGAGGGAACGAAGTAAAAAACATGGAAGACGACCAGCAGTTCTGCCTCAGGTGGAATAATCATCAGAGCACATTAATCCAAAACTTCGACACGCTTCTCGAAAGCGGGACGCTGGTCGACTGCACCCTGGCTGCGGAGGGACAATACTTAAAGGCCCATAAGGTTGTTCTCTCCGCGTGCAGTCCCTATTTCGAGGTGAGTACATTTCTCTTTCCATAATAAACCACTTACTCCTCCCAATTGGCTGTTTAACTTTGTATATATATATATATCTTGTTAGTACTATATGTAACTTGTTTGGCTTCAATTAAGAATTACGCGTCGAGAGATCGTATTCATATTCCGTGCTCTAATTTGCTCTTTTATATGAAATTCGTGCGCAATTTGTACGATTGCAAGCCAGAAGGCAGGGAAATTGAAAATTAGTAAAAACGAGCTAATCTTGCCCATAGATTTCTGTCATAACTGTCTGTTTCCATTGGCTAAGCATAGTTAGGGCCCGTAGCGAGAACACTTGAATTGAAACTGTAGGCAAGGGGGAACCTGAAATTGAAACAAGATGGCTGCCCTTGTTGAACGTTGCCTGGGCTGAAGCCTGAGAGGCAGGGGGGAATGAAAGCCCAAACCCCCCCCTGGTTCCTCGTGATCAATACAGAGAAAGCAAGATGGCTGATTTCCAGGGCACTTGCCCTGGGATTTTGCCCTGATAGATGGGTGGGGGTGTATGAAGAGAGGCAGTGCCCCATCACTTTATACTTGGATCGTGGAATGAATTAAATTTCAACTCTTTAAATTATCTCGTGCTACAGACTTGGGCTTAGCTCAATGGGAATTCCACTTGATCAACGACTCGCTTTCAAAATTTATTTTACTTTTACTCGCGATATCAGCTTCCACTTCGATTACTACTGCTCGTTCGCAATTTAAATTTTTTACACTGCGATTAAAGAAAATTCAATGGTAGATTTTTAATGGAAATCCATCTTTGGACTCTGGTATATGATGTCTATTAATTTAAAAATTCGATAGCTTCGACTTAAGAAACTAAGTTGATCGCACGTTGCTTCTAAGCTTTATGTGCGCGTATTTTGATTATAGGGCCTCCTCAGCGAACACTATGACAAACATCCGGTCTTCATACTCAAAGATGTTAAGTTTAAAGAGTTAAAAGCAATGATGGACTACATGTACAGGGGGGAAGTAAATATCTCCCAAGACCAATTGGCAGCGCTTCTTAAAGCTGCCGAGTCTCTACAAATTAAGGGTCTCTCGGAGAGTAAAACGGGTGGTAGCAGTAAGACGGACTCCAAGCAACAGAAGGTCGTTCCACAGCCGACGGCCCCGTCGTTAGACATTCCACACTCGTCTTCCGGTCTCACCATTGAGAAAAACAAAGTTCCTAGGCAGGGTATGGCACAAGGGTCCGTAGGGGACTTGCCGGAAGACTCGGCTAGTCCCCAAGTATCAAAGGGTCTCTCCTCGAGGTGAGTACAGTCGAGAAAACACCGTTAACGTTCAATTGAATTAACATGAACTCTTGAACGGTTCCGTATCGTTCCCTGAATCGAGAGTGCATTTAGTTCACCGCTCGGGGTCGTTTCTGTTACAGAGAGGGCTCCCAAAGTCCGACTTCGAGGAAAAGAAGAAGGTTTAGAAGAAGGAGCGTGGGCGAAGACAATTCGCTTGAGAACCACGAGGCCTCGAATTCGAGTGACATGCCCCAACAAATGGGCGTTCCCGCACTTGGAATCGCACCCGTGGCGGACGAGAAAGTACACGCGGACCCCACAGACTCGCTCGGCAGGTCAGCTTTAATGACACAGCTGACGAAACCCGCGGACGAGATGTTACAGGTAAATGTCGCAGGCCGATATCGGTTCGTCAGCGTGACCTTCTTCTTAATTACCAACGTATAATGGAGACTATCGCCCTGATGCTCGGTTTCTTTCGCGCGTTGGTATATCAAACCTCGTACTACATCCTACTATACGATCCTCTTATAGAATCTGATCTTATAGTGCGGAAACGGTGCGATACACGGCACCCCAAACACTTCTCTTCCGGTCTATCGATATTTTATATAATTCAATGTTAGTTCAGAGGGCTCCGCGTATAAAACTGTTTCTTTTCCGTGCAGCTACCACTCGAAAAGCCTGAGCCAAATGATAATCTGATTGAGCCAAAGTCTGAGTATCTAGAAGACCCGGAGGAGAGCGTCGAAGACCTGACGCTCGATGACGATATGAATGATCTTAGCGAGATGGATCAGGACAACAACAGAGCCGGGCCATCCCACGACCCCTCCCAACATCCTGGTAAGTCAGGCTTCCCTCTCAATGTTCCTTCTCTTTTTATTTGCCTCGCGATGTAGTGGAATACAGGGTATATTCGCGGATCCTACGCAAATATGCGAGTTGATTTAAAATTGTTCGGTGAGAGTACTCTGTGCAGACCTAAATAAAATCGTACGACCTACATACGTAGATACGTATGACAGTATGCAAGAAACTTCGATCCAAAGTTCATTTTGGATCGAAGCAGAGCTTTCTATTCTAACGCGTTCCCGATGAAAGTTGGAGGGAGATCGCGGTTTATTAGGCTCGAATCAGAAAAAACACGTTGATCGTAGGAGAGATGGGACTCGATTCAGCTTAATCTCGCGAACGTTCCCCCGTGTTTGTTTGTTTGTCAACAAGGGGACCACGTGAAGTGGTACGCATCGATCTTTGGCGAGATTTCGTAGGTAGATGGAGAATCGAAAAACATCTGCCTCCGTCTACGGTTGCTAGCCGCGACACCCAGTTATTTACTAGATAGTTAATAATAGACATCCTGCTCTGTTTACTGGCGCGTTCTTTCTAACTTCGCAGTTTTTAATCTTCGTCCGAACTGGTACAGCAAATAGTGTCTCGCAATTACCTCTATTTGCCGTTCTAACTTTAACGAAGTATAAATTTCCAAAGAAATCTGAAGTCGCGAGAACTCGATTCGTCCGGAAACTAAACAGGATGGTTATTGTTATAAATCTTGAGAACTATTGCGTGTCTAGACGAACGATCGAGAATTCAGGTGACATAGTTACCGGTTCCCTATCGACGTACGAAATACTCGTTCACCATTTAGCATTCCAATCCATTGAAATCTGTAGTCCGCGGATACATCACGATCATATCAAACTCGAAGCATACACTTTGCCACTAAATGTAAAACCACAAATTCACAAAACGTGCAAGCTACTAATTAAGCAAAACGCATTCCGCACCACACAATACCGCCCCACTCATCTACAGAAAATCAAAGGGAATTCACTCGACCAAGTAGACACCCACACTGTGACAATTTAACAGATCTGTAACGCGAAACAGTCCGCGGACGCCGAGCTTCTGTATCAGAGTCAAGGCCGAACCATGTCTCCGACACGTGCACGACACTTTTCAGGCTGCGATGAGTCGCGCGTCTGGGAGGCATGGTTCCACGCCGAGGCGGTCAAAAATTGTTCTCTCGTTACTACTTCATTGTGGCCCCCCTGTAAGTGTTAAAAAAAAAAACCGGATCGTGCAATGATCGGCCGACACTAGAGCTTGGGTTTCCTCGTTGCAGGTGGGGGGGCGGGAGCGCGGTCGTCTCGGTCTCGGGAGAGTGTAGGCGGTGGTGGTGGTGCCCTTTGGGCGTCCCATTTCCTCGAATGTAAAAAAGGGCCGAACACGAGGCGGCCACGTCCGGACGTTGACGTAGGCGCGTTGCTTAAATCGCTGGCGAACAAGCAGGGCCGAAAGTATAGCTTAGACTCGGTTAAAATGTCCCTGGAGGCGATATTGCAGCAGGGCGTTAGCACCACTCAGGCGTCCGAGATGTACGGGATTAATCGATCCACCCTGCAGTTCTATTTGAAAAAGTTGAACGTCGTCAGGAGGAGATGGAGGCAGCAACCTAGTAACCCGATCCAGCCTAGGCAGTCTTAGTCCTGCTGTGTTGCGCTAAGCCATTTAACAAAAGAAAGAACAAGTACCATGTAGCTTTCACGTAACGATTGTTGTTCGGTGTGTTCGTGGATCTCTTTCGGCTGGCGAGACATGCCCCCACTAATCGATTTTAGAGAGGAAAACGAGACTCGTTCGGCTGTTCCGTTCGTTGCCACGCGACCCTTCTTTTTTTTCTCTTGCTTTTTGCTCTTTTTAAACTCGGTTCTCTCGTGCCCGGAACGGGGAACGTGCTTCTACCGGTGATACGTTATAGCGATATAATACAGTGACCTCTGTTTCTGTTTTCGTTTCTTTTATATGCGCGTTTTGTGCCAGCCTCCGGCTATTTCGGCACGAAGCATTGTTACACGCCTGTCCTGGTTTCCCTGGAGGAGCGATGGAATTTTTGTTACGTGTAGATCACTCGTTGAATTAATGTACGTCGATGTCGAGGTACCTCGAGTTACACGGTGCTCCGAGAAACGCGGGTCTTTTTCGAAAAAAGATTCAGTTTATCCACTTCTATCGTTCCACGAAGTGTGTTTCAGTATACTACGTATACATCTTACGCGTGGCCCTTTGAACCCTTTGTATCGGCGGTTCAATCAGTCTAACAATCGGTCCTCGTTGCCATTTGGCATTAAAAGCTCCATTGATTGTATCATATAAAAGTTTAATATCGTTGACACAGTCTTGCCAGCTATTTTCGAGAATTTGTTACAGAAAATAATGAAGTATCAGCTCCCTGCGGTACATTATTCACGGAATTCTCATTCTTAGTTCTTTTAACCAGAGCTCTTAAAGGTTAATCGGTGTGTTAGGGTTCAAAGGGTTAAAGCCTTACCTTCGTTTTTACACAACGCTCGAGAATAAAAGGCTTCTCGGAAGAGCGTGCCGATAATATCTTAAGTAAATATTTAAACAATATATACAGGGTGGGGCTATCTAAGAGAATACACCCGAACATCCTCTGTTAGTTTCGATCGAACGGAGACAAAGGAGCAGAAAAGTCGTACAGTTCGAGGAGCCGCGACACAGATCGAATTTCTTCCTAGCAACGACTCGCCTCTTCGGAGCGTACGACTTCTCGTTTCCAGCGGCACCGTCGATTCTCCGAAAGCAACAAAGCTTTGCCACTGCGCGTGTAGCCTTCTCAGATGGTCCTGCGTTATCGATCTCTTGTTCATTGTTTAATGTATTCCGGACTAGCCGTTAACGTTTGTATCAAACGCGAGTCACACGATCAGTGGTGTACAAAGTGTCAGACTGTGAAATAGCTTGGAAACTATCAGTATTATCTCTTCGTTCTAAGTGTTAAAATAGGGATCGATCGATGAAACTGATTCGAGTCGTGGACGGAGAGAGGGAATGGTGCTTGGACGTGCGCCCGCGCGCGTGCACCGCGACACGGCGGAGCGTGCGTCGCATCGATTAGGATATTAAGGATATATTTCGTGTTAATTGCCAAACTGTCGACGAGCCAGGCGAGTCGAAGAATATTATGGTACCTTATACTAAACCGCGGCTAATACCGCGCGCGCGTCAGGTTGTACACCCCCGTCTCTCCTTTCGCCTGTAAAACGACGCGCGCAATTGAATTTTCTTATCGTGATTGTACCCTGTATTTCACTACCTCGGACTATCCAAACGATCTGAAGGTATTTCTGTTCCCGTTTTAGCCAGAATTGCGAATAAAGAGTACCCTTCATTCCTAGCACTCACCGTCTACGAATTCTCTACAATCTTTTCTCGCCTCTTTCACTTCTCCTTTAACCCTTTGGGTGCCTGTGCAACGCTCGCCGCGCCGCGTGCCTCGGACGCAGCCCGCTAGCGTTCCCGCGAGTAATTGCTCTTCTGTAATCGACGATTTCGTTGACGGGCGTGGAAACACCACCGAAAGGGTTAACATATATCGACCGCGTTAATTGCTGCTCGATAGACAGGGTGTCCCCTGAGATCTCTCTAGTTTCCCAGGCCCCCGCGGACACTCTGTGTACGAGTAAAACGGCCCCCCGAGTGATGGCGCGTGTGTTACGAGTACGGTTGTTTTCTTGTCCAAACAGCAGGTATAGGTGCGTGGCACGTTACCGGCGATCGAAGTAACGCGGGGGGTGTCGTGGGCTCGGTGGCGGGAGCCCCTGGAACGACGGACGAGGTGTTCCTTGCAGCCCAGGAGGCCGCCCAGGCCCATCGCGACTCGCAAGGTAGGCTCACCCACACCATTCTTCACGAAACCCCGGTCGCCGTAACAATGGGCACTCAACACTGGCGCAAATGTCTCTCGATATCGCTAACCCCTTGCCACGATATACCTCGGCGTCCTCGAGTGTTATCATCGCCGAGTCGAGCGAGGAACGATCCAAGGAACCGAGCCTCGCGGAAAGCCCCGGGCGCACTCTACGAATGTGTGTTAACTAGAGAACGATGGAAAATGGGAATCGGTTCGCGATAAACGGCTTTGGAAATTATACACATTCCTAGAATTCTACCCCTCGCGGTTCCTGTAGACAGAGTCCCACGGTGCCAGGCCGTTGCCGGGGGGGTGTGCCCATTGCGCAGGTGTGGCGGGGCTTTATTTTTTCTTTTCTTTCGCTGTTCGAATAACGTGGTTCAACCCCAGATGCCGGTACCGTTCAAGAGTAGCACGGTCTCTGAAAGAGCTTTCTGACACTCTGTTTTAAGGAACAAAAAGAGGCAGGGCATGTAGCTTTTCCCGTTGATTCTCAATCAAGTTTCTTCTTGTTGACACCTTTTGTCTTTATCTGTTTATTTTGTCTTTCCGACGCGATACCGCGGCGCAGGGCCGACGACAGAGGGGGACCCGCCACGATTTTCTTCTCTTTCTCTCTCTCTTTCTCTTTCTCTCCTTCTCTCCCTGACTCTCTCTTGCACGCATCGGCCGTTCGGCGATCCGCGACATTCCCTTCCCTTGTTCCGTGGCTGGTCTCTTTATCGTTGGCCTCGCGACGTGATATCGCGACCTCTCTCTCCTCTGCAAGGAAAAAGTCGACCGAGCGGAGAGAAAAGTCGCTCCGCCGCGACCACCGAAGGAAACACGACACCCGATGGTGTATCGCATCTTTTCTCCACGCTAGACTCGTGTCACGAAAGAAAAGCGCAGCGGTAGGCACTCGTACCCCCTCCGATACGTAACGATCCGTGTCTTTATCGCGGTACCTTCGCGTTTGCAAATTTAAAAAAGGATTCGAACAAATTAGTAAGACAGATGGAGAGAGAGAGAGAGAGAGAGCGTGAGCCACGAAGTACATTCACAGTGATAGGAATGTAGCAGGAAAAAACGGTAGTTGAACTTAGGAGAATTTACCTAAACGATCTTAGCGAGCTGTCGTTGGTCTCTCGCGGCGATTTGGCGCGCTCACTTCGATTCAATCCGCGCAGAACGTATCCATCGAGTATACGCAGGAATACAATCGCGAACTCGGGACGTTTCGGATCCTCGCGGCGTGAAACAACCCGTGATCTCTGCTAATTACGATCGATTGGTGCGTAGATAGGTTCCGTCTGGTCTCTCGAGGGTGTTCTCTGCCTTTGGAAAATCGAACTCTCATCGCAGGCTAACCCTTTGCACTGCGCGTAAGCTCGAACTTCCCGCGGGTCTTCATCGCGAGGTAAAAATTTCGCGTCCTTTCTATCCGCAAGCCCGTATCGCGCGAGATTCGTACGGCGCACTGAACCAGACGAAAACTAGCCAACGTTCGATGTTAGGTGCCAGGCTATCCGCGAACTGGAAGAGCAGCATCGTCTTCACAAATATCGTTAGACGGTAAGATAAGTAACCAAGTGCAAAGGGCGGAATTTTCGCGTACAGTTAGGCGAGCGTCGGCAGGGCCCAGCAGAGAAATCTGAAAGCAAAGAAGCTTAGGCCGCTCGCAGACGGTATTACGGCGGCGAGTATCGCGCGATCGCGCGCTGTTGCTATGAGAAATTCAAGCCGAAGTAACGCGAGAGCTTGGGAAAAGGATATAACGGGGCGTGAGTCGAGACGGTCGAGAGCTGCCCTAGTTTTTCCTTCCTCCTCGAAACGGTCGTTCTTTCGAGAAATCGGATCGTAACGGAACCACCTCGGAATAGGTGAATAGCCATCGCAGCGCGAATCGATTCAATGCAGGCAAGATAAATGAAATTCTGCCAACAGGAGTGACTTTGATAAAAGAGCTTTAGAATTCGCGTAGAAATGCGCCCGAGCACCAAATACGCAACTCGCGTCTGGCGCGTTTCACTCGTATCTCGACACACTTGCGAAGCATCGCGGAAGCGGCAAAAATATTAGACTTTCCAAACTAGATTATTTTCGTCGTGGTGCGAGACCAAAGGTTATCAGAAGCCGCCAACGTGTCCCGTGCAAGCTATACAGGCGATTCTCGTATGCGAATCGCGCGCGAACGGTTCCCACGGATACGCGTCGGCCTTGATCTCAAATAGGGCTCGGGCACAGAAGCATAATTGCCACGACAGAGAGACTCGTTAGCGGGGAAAAGGAAGGTGAACGACTTGGAACGTTACTGGACGGCGCAGGAATATTCGAGACGGTATTGTACGCTGAATCGCGTTATCTAGCGATAGCCGGCGAAGTCGGGCAAAATAATGCTCGGAGGGTTTTAGGCGTGGCGCGATGATTTCAGGAATGGATGAATCCTCTCGCGAGCGTTTAAGGCGGCGGAGTGCGATTTCGAAGTCGTCGACCTAGATTCACGATTACCCGTACGTCCACGACCATTGAACCTTATCGATCAGTTACGTAACGACACAACTCCGGCGATCCTAACGCGGTAACCAGACACACGCGTTCCTATTAACGTGTCACCGTTTATGTGGGCGTTTCACCGAGTCCACCGACAGTCTATACAAATTTCGAAGTTTATCCTGGCAACGAGAGCCGACGAGCAACGGCGCGAAACAGGCGCGTTAGCGGGGTTAGGAGGCGAGAGAGAGAGAGAAGTGCTGCGCAGCTGTCGGTTTCCCGAGCCGTTGCATCTGCCAGCGACAGCTGTGCCAGCAGATGCGAGCCGTGCCGGCTCGCGCAGATGCGCCGTGTACATCCTGCATCCTTCAAACCCGGATCGAAAAAAGCACATAGACTCGCGCGCTTAGAGTTAACTGGAATAGCCCCTCGATTGAACGTAGAAAGCGAAGTAGAATTGGAAGAAGGAAAGAGGCGCCCGTAGAGAGACCCAGAAATTTCGGCAGACAGTTTGGCGATTAGTAGGAGGGGGTTTTCCCCGCGATCTTTCCCCCCCCCCCCTGAATTTCTTTTTGCCTGAAAGGAGAGAGGTTTAGGGTGGACGATCGCCTAGAAAGGTTGATCCAACGCGGGATGCAAGGTAATATCGGAGAGAGAGGAGCGATCTCTCTGTCAATGCTAGGCTTAACGCGTCTCGCAAATCGCCAATGATTTTCGCCACGTTCCCCAGCGTCTCTTCTCCATCGGAGACGGTTCTGCGGATGGTCCCATGTTGGCCACTGTTTTTCACGCGCGATGGAAAGGCGCACGGTCCGAGTGCCAGAATGAAAGATCCTACAAGCGCTCGCATTGATGGGGAAGGTCGTTGTTTTCACCGTCAGAGACTTGTTACCTTGAATCGATTGTTCGGAGCGGAGTTTTATTACAAAGTCGCGCTACGAGTCTTTGAGCTTGCAACACGTTCCGCGTCTAGCGAGGACTCCGTCGGTGTTTCCCTGAATAAGGGGACTTTCCCGTTTGCGCGCGCTTCAAAGTTGTTCTACTTAGGGAAGCTAAATTCCAGAGGGCCCTCCTGTCGTGTTCAAGTCCCACGCGGGCGCACTGGCCATCGTATCGAGATCTCTATCGCGTTGAATTTAGTAGCGACGGTTGTTTTTAAACGGTTCGGATAAATAGATCGCGCAGCGAAGAGAGAAGCACCAAGAGGATGATCAGAATCGTAATTTGTCTCTCGCAGATAGATGGGGCAGAAACTTCCTTCACAAGATCAAAAAGAAAGAGGGCCCGGTATGGGCAGTGAGCCGTTATTGCAACAAATGCTACTACGACAATGTGAAAATACTCGGTACCAGCTTCGCGATAAATGGCACCGCGAAAGTGGCCACGTTTTGCGACGATTGTCCCGGCAAACCTTACCTATGCAAGTGCTGCTTCTACGAGCAGCATGGCCATTTCTAACGGAGGCCCGATTTATTCTATTCATCTCGCGATCGCGGCATTCGATTTCAACGTTACACCTGGCGTCCCCTTGCTTCTCTAGGTTCATTTCGCGGAATGCTATGTATTAAAATCGACGATTCGACGGCGGGGGAAAATGCGCAAACGGGAAGCTCGATAGAAATCCGCGCGGAACGGCAACGTGTTCTAGGGAATCGACTCGACGTTTCTAGCAACGGGATAGACAAATTGATAGCACCGCAGTCGTTCGATTTGACGGAAGCCTTCAGTTGAACGCTCTCTCGTTGACAGTACACACGTTTTCTCCGTTTGGTCCCGTTCTCTCGATGAAGTTTTCCTTCACTTTTCACGATTTCTCTTTGCCGGTTGCCGCGCAACACGCGCGCACCTAACATCAGCGAAGAAGAGAATTAATAGAACCGGCGTTGCGCCACGTTATTTGCAGCGCGTAGAGAGTTCCTCTAAATGTCGTTGTGGAAACAAACATATATATATATATATATATGTATATAACATATACATATGTATATACATATACACATTATCCGGTGGTAAATGACAGAGGCGGTGGCCAGCTCGTGATTGCTCGAAGGCTACCCCCGACAGCTTCATGATTCGGATGAACGCGTTCGAAGCACCCGTTCTTCGAGCAGACTCGACATACAGCGATCGCCTCTGTCGACGAGCCGGAGGGCAACCCTCGTATCCTAAACGAAGAAAAAGAAGGAAATCACCCACTGTAGTCGTGTACGTGTTTTGTTTGTCGATCGACAAGTAATTGGGCAGAAATTCAATTCGAAACGTCACTTTCAAAATCCAATTGCTCTCGCCCTTCGACGCAGAACCAACCGAAGCTCAATTTCTCTAATCACGCCATCGATTCGAAATACAAAGTATCGCACGCGCTGTTTCCATGCCGCGTCACTTCTCGAAAAGTTCCCCGAAACTTTTCGAGAACCCTCGTGCTGCTCGCTGTTGGCATTTTATTATTTTTCCCCCGGACCTGTTTCTTCTTGTGTCCGGGAATTAAAACGGTTGGTCCTGCGGCTAAGTCTAGCGCGAAATCCTCGTGGAAGCGTGTCGTTCCCAGCAACAGGGAAATTTCTAAAGTATCTGGGGAAGTAACTACTTACTGGAACGTTTCACGCGGACACGACGATGGGCCGCAGTCGGGCGGTTAGCCACGTTCTTGGAATTTTTTAAATTGGAGAATGCTATGAAACGCCTGGACGAGGTTGTGACAAAGAAAGCACGTTTCCATTGGTAGTAGCAGGCGTGACGCGCGTTTCCACCGGTGGCTAGACACCTTCGACGGTTGCGTTTCCACATCCGTCCGGCGGGCGCGCGTGTCACGCCTGTCGCGGAAAGCCTCATTTTTTCCACGCGTACCAAACAAACAGTATACATATATACGATGTGTGATATTTATATATACATATATATATATATATATATATATATTACCAACATATATATACTTTTTCTTTGTCCATCCGTGTATGCGTACACTCGATAGTTCTTAATCCATTTGCGTTGTGCCATTTTTTGCGTAATATTCGTCTTGCATGCCACGCTTCCTTCGGTAGTGTAATTTTTATATACGACTCTACCTTTTTTATATATATATATTTTTTTTTTAATTAAATAACTCTGCGGAGGTGAGCGAGCGCGGCGCGTTCTCGTGTTGAATGGGGGAAAGGAAAGGAGAGATGAAAAGAATACCCGCGGAGAGAGCCGCGCGCACCATGTTCTTCCTTGTCCCTGTGTTCTCTGCCTTGCGTAAATCCGATACGTGTTGTGTCTCTTTCAGGGTTGTAGTGCGTGATATACGTAACAAATTGTACACACGTATATAGACATTTTTTGGGTGGTGGTGGTGCTCGATCGACACACTCATTATTTATATACTATCTCTTCTCCTACGGACATGTAATAATACGAGGCGTACGCGCTTGCACACGTTCCCAAATACCATTTATTATTTTTTTTTTTTTAAAGACTAACCCATGTGTACATAACTCGCTTCTTTGTTCGTAACGCATATAAACATCAAATATTCGATTAACCCGATATATATTTATTTATATATATATACATGTGTGTGTACATACATGCATATATATATATATATAAAATACACTGTTTCACGTGTGTGTATGTATGTACATTTATACGCCCGTATAGGTGACGTACACGCTAGTGTATCGATATACGCGTATAAACATACGTATATCAATGAAGTTACATGAACCTGTGTATCTGTGTGTTCGTGTGTGTTCACGTGATTTATGCATACATACACTTGTATGTGCGTAAACACGCGTCTATATACGTACACACACACACTGCTGGTATGCACGTATATAAGAGTGCGCACACGCTCCTCAATACGCATTGTGTTTTTTCAAACCCGATAATGTACTGTCATATATTATCGTCTATATAATTTATTTACATTGCGTACGAAGACCATACCACTTATATATACAGTTATCTCGTCGATGATTACTGCTGATGGTATTGTACCTTTCTCGCCATTCGATTTTCACGTTCTTCTGTACCATGCCATGTGAATATTTTCATCCTGTCACGCTGTTTCTTTCTCTCTGTCGTTCTTACCTCCCAAGTGTTTAGGCCACGATCGTGGGAAGAGACACAGAAGAGAGAAGAGATATACCAAGCCGATGACTAAGCCCAAGGAAGCTTCCTTCGGTGAGTCGCGGTCGAGCGATATCTCGACCGGGACGCGCGCGCCTCCGGTGAGCTTTTTCAATCTGAGCTCGGCGCGAGAAGAGAGAAGAGCAACCGAGCAGTGCGCCCTTTGCGCACTGATTGGTACCGCGGGACATTTTCTGCGCACTTCCGTTGGCGCCCTGCGCCACGAACGCGCATCGTTTCTCAAACTCCCGCGACAGTACAGAACTTTTTTTCTTTCTTTTTATGTTCCCGCCGTGATTTCTCGCGTTTTCTTGTCGATCCTCGGGGATTCTGGAAGCTTTTGTGGTGAACGGCGAATTTTGTCGAAGCGAATCGACGCTGTTTCGTGCGATTCGCCAGCGACCAGCCGTTCACCACGCTCCTCTCTGTGCCTGGGCGAATTTCGAAGATCGAAGAGACGTCGAGGAAGCTGGCAGACTGTTTGGTAAGGCAATACTGGAAGCTGGTGGTAAGGAAAAGGGGATAAATGGTAAAAGTAGTATGAATGGTAAAAATGGTAAGGAAAGGTAAAAAGGGGTACGAAGGTAACATTGAAAAGGTACTGTTGACTCTGTCACATGTATCGTGCCGTATTCCGCGATGTTCCGTAATTATTGCGCATCAATTGCATCATTAACCTTATGCATTGATACGTACTTGATCTGGATGCATAATATTGCGATCGTGATGTATAATAAGATGAATTACGCCGGCGATATTGCAAACGAAGTGGCTGTATGTATTCCCCCTATTCAATTGGAAGTCTGATTTTGGGTAAGAGAATTGGATTATTTCTCTTGAATCGCGGGCTGACCCTTCGTTTTGCAATTCGACGAACTTTCTGTGTCTTTTGAGCGTGTAGATGTCAAATGATTGAGAAGTGAGTGAAATTTTTTGAGAGAATGTGTACGATCGCAAAGGTTTATTGTTGTGACGAATTTCTATGGGATTTGCAGTTTTGAATATTCTTTTTCAGCAATGTAAGGACATATATGTGCTTTGGTATTTTCTAAAGAATATTTCGTCGCGGTTTCGTTTACATTCGGTGGAGTTCGGGGACGTAATTTAGGGAAACGAAGATTGAAGTATTTAGTGCTCTCGAGTCTTCATACTTCGATGGCCAAATTTTCCGTGAAATTCGCGCATTCGTGCTTCGTTAAACTGTCGATACTCGCGAACAAAACTTCGCGTGGATCTTGGGGTTTTGCAGTTTTTGCATACACCTTGGATCAGCAATTTGCGATGTTTTGTTACCTTTGTATCGATAGTCGGCTACCAGTGACAATTCTCGGACGCGCGATGCCAGAAGAAGAGATTGGCGAAGAAAGAAGATGGACAGAAGATGCTAGCCGTTCATTTGTTTTTGTTTCTGAAAAGCTTTCAATTTGAAGAGCTTTTTAGAAACAAAAACAAAAACTACTGCCTCCTTTAAGAAGCTTGGATTTTTTGGAGCTTCTGTATTTTCTTTAGCTTCTTTAGACTATTGCATTCAAAATCGTTTAATTGGAAACGCGTTATTCGTAATTAATTGTTTAGATATTGTATTTCGATTGATCGTCACGGTTTTAGTCGCTGAAAGATATCGAATTTGGTATCTTTCTATCGCGAATCAGTGTGGGAGAGGAATGACGTTCGAAGTTCACAATTTGTAGAACTTGGAACAGTGATTTGAGTCGAAGAGAGAAGATGGGGACGTCATCGTGGGATTCCAGTAACTTGGTAACAGTAATGGTGGAATGGTAAAGTATGGGTAAACCTTTCTTCGATTTTAGAGTAATTCCTAGTTTAAGTTATATTTATTGGTCTTCAAATGTTCCCCACATATGATAAAATGTTTTTTTTTTACCCATTTACAATTATGTCTTCTGATGTGATTTCCATGGTCTGTGTGTTTGAAAAGTTTCCAGGTTGTTTCTTGCAAATTGTATGCCTCATTGCATACAGCAGGCACATGATTATATTTAAAATTGTTGTTCGTTAAGGTTTGTTTGATTTATTGCTATGATCGATGTGTCGTCAGTGCCATTTATGGGCTTGCTGTTATGGTTTGCTCCAATCACTGACGAGATTGTTATTTGTAAAACAGGAAAATATTTTTGCTAATTAATTGTCTTTTATTTCCAGGAATTTTTACCATTCTTGTATTATTTCATGCTTTTACAGAGACAGTTCTTGAGCTCGACATCTTTTCGTGCTACGAGAACTGTTTAATATACATTTGCCATATGTTTTCGATAATCAATCAAAGTGAATTTCTAACGCGATATTGTGATTCTTTATCGCGCTGTTTATATTTTTGAATCATCGTTATTTTGGAATCAAACGTTCGCTCGTTGCGACAACGTGAAATTCCCTTTTATTATACTTTCATACATTTGGAAGAAAAAAAAGAGTACTCGGTCGTTGTTCTCGAATACTCGTTTCGAGAAGTCGTGTGTTCTGTGCCGAGCGAAGAAGCATGGTGTGCGTGCAGTGTCCTCGTTAACGAGTTAAACGAGGTTTATAATAGGTAAAAGGTATAATAGTGTAAGTATTTAATCTTGCGTGTTGTATCGGCACGCGAGATGCCCTTCCAATATTCCTACAATTAAAATAGCAATTACTTTCGTAAAAATGATTGTTTCTATACGGTGAAAGTCTGCTGCTACTGAAGCAATTATTCCTTCAGATTCTCTTAACCGTGCATTGCATATCGTAGAGCCGGAACAATCATCTTTGCTTCAATATTACGTATAATTGTATTGCAATATTTCTCTTGGTACATTTCGTGAATTTGCATTTTTGTTTCCCTACGATATAACACCCGAAGGTTTTACATTGTTGCTTGGACATTACATGCGTCGTTTTTAAGTCCCATTTCCCCTGAAATTTTAGGTAATTTGTTTCATGGTCCCCCTTCTGATTCGTCCTTTTGAATTGTTTTTGTTTGGGTTTTCGTTTCTCGATGATAGATCCCTGTTATCTTCCACGCACCACACGCTCCTTGACACACGTCAGAGCCGTGTGATCTCGCGGTTGCACCGTCCTTCTCGCTAATGGACGATCGTAAACGGAATCTCACGACGACACCTGCGATATCTAGCTTTACCCTTCGGCCATCTTCTTGCTCGCCACATTTCAGCGCAACTTGTGGGATTCAACGACGACGGAATTCGTTCGATCTTTGCGAGTGGTCTCGGAAATGTGCGGATGAGTCTCTGTATGAAAGGCTGTTAGACGGTTTCGAGGAAAGTTAGACAAGTAGGAGAAACTCGGAAACTTTGTCTTCTAAATAAAAATTACAAGCTCGATGTTCGCACAATCTTGTATCTTCCATAATCTAAGGCGCTGGACGATGGAAGACTAAAAGATTGCGCCCTCTTATCGACCGTGATTCTTTGGGAGAAGAAGTGGGGCAATTGTAGGAAAATTCATTGCAATTTTGAGAATCAGAAAATCGATGGAAATTCAAGCTAGAATATACGACGACGATCGTGTTTGAACTTAGTCACACTCTGTGGCGATAACTTGTCCGTGATAGCGATACTTTTGCTTACGAATCAGTACACAGTAGTATAAACCGTGTCTTGCCAGACCAATAGTCATCGGATTCTGTCTTGTGCTTCACGATATTGCATCTTGGGCTCGAAAGCAATCTCACCTAGAACTATTCAATGAACGAACCTCTGAAAGCCATTGAATAATTTCCACGTGACATTCATACTGAACTTGAATCTTCAATCCGTCCATGAGATCTCGTTGCGGGTATCGCAGAGATCTCATCGCCACTTTGAATATCGATCCTTCACGATCCCTTCTCTCAATATCGTAAACCACAAACTCATGGAATCCAATGACCAGCTTCTAATCCTTCTTTAATCGCGCCAACGATCGTCTTCGGCGCTAGGAACACAGTAAAGAAGCTCTTTCAGAGATGGGAACGCGTAGACTGTTTGCGATTGATAAGACGACCTCGTTTCAACCGCTCCGTGGACTGCAGATTACGAATACCATCGCCAATCGATCACTCGGATCGCAGACGTTCAACGACGACTTAATAACGAGCACACGGAACCAATCCCAACCCCACCGAATCCTCGGCAACCGTTGTTTCTGTGGCAATGTTTGCTGCGCAGCGATCATTACCATAGCGGCAGCAAATTGCAATTCTACCTTCCGATTCACGCACCTTAGACAGACACCAGTGAACCAACAGGCGAACAGAGACAGGGGAGACATTAGTTTCCAGCCAGACGGAGTAAAGAGGCTACGGGGGCGAATGGGGGGGAGTGTTAGGTACTCAGGGATTCGTACGAGTGTGTGATTGCGGTGAGGGCCCAAAAACGGGTGTTTCAGAATCGATTCTCGGCTATTGTTGCTCTCGATGCGGCCGGCGGTATTCCGTCCAGTACTCCTTGGACAGGCACCGGAAGTATGAGTGCGGGGTAGAGAAGCAGTTCGTCTGCAGGACATGCTGCCGGCGTTTCACTCGGCTGGACATCATGAGGGTGCACCAGAAGCGGACGGGCCACCATCTGGCGCCCTACTCCCGAGGACGGTACACCAGGTCGTAGCAACAGCGGCGGCAGCAGCGCACCGTGGCGGGGTGCCAGGACTCTTAAGAGAGGCTTTAAGTACCAGGGGGGAGGATCGATCGATCAATTCTCTGCTCGCGGTGTCGCACTTTTCTTCGCGTAAACCGATGACCCCGAAGCCCAGCCGGCGAAAATCGCGTCGCGATGCCAAGTATGTCGCGCGTGTCCCGTTTCCAAGTATCTGCCACATTCGCGTAATTTCCCTATTTGATAGTAGTTTATATGAAACCAACAATGTGCGATATTGAACTTCAATCACTTGACCATCTTGCGAGCCATTGGGGAGGTGTTTTGTTCGCGGGTTCAAGAGAATGGAAAGAACGCGTATTCGTTTTTGTTTATACTGGTAAAGTAGATCCTCGAAGCTCTCTGCGCGGACGGTGGATGTAGAAAGTTAGAAAGTAGGCACCGATGAGAGCGTCTTTCGGCACCTTTCATTTTCCTCCGCGGTTATTGATTTTTTTTTAAGTTACTTTTGTTCTGCGCGCCTATGATGCGCGATATTGGGGAGAAGATCGTCCTGGGGGATTCTACGTTGGTCAAGTGACTGTGCGACATCTTGGCTCGCGACGTTAAGCGCAGGTGCGAATTCTGGTCGTTTTTTTTTATCAGTTCGGGTGTTAATTAACTGTCGTATTGCTTCCTCGCGATCGGAGCTTCAATTTAAAACGATATCTTCGTGATTTCTGACCCGTTCTGAATTACGTAGCAGTCGGTTAATAAGTAATTTCCCCCTTCGGTTTCTGTAGACGAGCATTGTAAGAGGATCCAAATTCAAAATTGTACGCGAAGTCTACTCTCGAACTCAATCGGCGCTATGATTATTGTACAAAGTAATCTCTGCGGGAAAGGTTACGTTGAAAAAGAAAAGAAACATTGTTAAAATAAATGATCGTTCATTGGAAAAAAAAAACTGAGACTCAGTCGTGTGTTGCAGCAATGCTTTTCATTTTGTCTTCTCTGCTGGAGAGCACCGGGGATATATTTCTATCGGTTCGCGGGCGAACGAACATTTGAAAGGTTTCCTTCGTCCTCGGTTAATTGAATACTTAAGTCTGTGCTGGGATTTCAAATGCAGCTGCCCGCGAGCCGTGATCGTGAACTCTATGCGTGCTCGGATCGAAAAGGTAGATCGTTGCATCTTCCTTTTCGTCGGCCTCGACAGGGGTAGAATCTCTCGTGTCACGATAATTGAACGAAACTCGTGCCTATGCGTTACGTATTCGCGCAGAATTTTCCTAATTGCGAGGAAAACTGTTCCGCTTGCTTCTCAAGTACATCAACGCGGAGAATTCATTTCGGCGCCTCGAATTCTTCCTGCTCGAACTTGTCGCCTAAATTAGGAGTAGTTTCGCATCCATCGATCGCACGGTTCCAGCTGTCGGCCAATGGGAGATGGAGCACCAGAAGATACGTAATAAACTATTTTTCAATTGAAAACCTTACTGTCTCTAGTCATTTTCTCATGTCCTTCCTACGTCCTGCTTTTCAGGAACCACAACTCCGTAAACCACGATCGTGGAGGCTTCGGTCGTCATTATGGTCTCTCTCTCTCTTTTTTTGTAAATACAGAGTAGTTTCAGAGTTTGTTGAAAGTAATCGAAACGAAAAGTCGAGATAGTCAATTTTCTTCGGTTTCCTTGCAAGTAGAGATTCCATTTAGGGTGTAATTTCCTTGGCTATCGTAATTTTGCAGAACTTCCATTAATTTCGCGGTTTTAGCGCGTGGTTCGCAGATTCGGTTATGGTCACAATCGCGATAGAGTGATTTAGATTCAATTCGTAGTGGATAGTCGTACGCTGTCGTGTCAAAATTTAAGAACAATCGATGTTGGGGCGATTTAATGGGCTCGCGCGATCGTCAAGTGTCTTCGCAAAAGGAAAAAGCTTGCAAGTAGCTTTTTGAACGTCGATGAACACCTCGGCAGCGAAGGATCTCTGGACCAGCATCACTTGGAACCCCGATCGAGTAACTTCCAAGTCATATTCGCTCAGCCACGCCCATCGAAGCCGCAAATCTGTTTTGAATTTTATTTCTTACCCTTCTTTTCTGTTCAGACTGCAAAAGGTGGGTTTAGCTTGTACAATTCTTTTCTTTTAGAGCGGCAGAGATTCGTGGCACGGAAGTGGATGCGTCGATCGCTCCCCGATCCCTCTCGTTTCTTCGTTTACCAGTCAAAAGTCGCAAGAACGATCGGGTGTAATATTCGTCTCGTACAAAAAATTCGTTGTTATTCGCCGTATATCCTGTTTGAAAATGGCTTCGGCTATACATTTCATCCCCTTGCAAATTTTAACTTAGAGGCGATGAATTCGATGTACCTTGAACGCAGTTCTTTCTTTATTTCTGACGATGTTCCTTTGACGATCGTCTAACAGATAATAGCGTTGAAAATCGTGTTTTATAACTTGTCGAATTAAACTTAATTTCTCTTCCACTCCGTGCAACAAGCTTTGAACACTTGTCTACTAATTCTGATGCGAAACCTCTGTTTTTTTTCTTTTGGCAAACAGTGCAAAGCTTTTTGTATAGAGAGCTTCTATTAAACTTGATCGATTGAAGAGAATATTCTTGACAGACGATACCGCATGCCGTCACGCGATGACGATCACATGCCCAGCCATACGATGGTGTAATGCATGCCGGCCTTTTATGGTTTGCCACGATCTCAAGCTTCACAATCATTCATGTAATGCGGAGTAATCTTCGATCGAAATAAAAAGACAATCCGACGAAAACACCAGTCCCTTGACCGAATCATTCTCACTCTCGCGTGACTCGTTCCACATACTTTATAATTCGTGTGCCAACTATGGACGTGTACGCTGATGTGTGTGTGTGTGTGTGTGTGTGTGTGTGCGTGTGTGCGCGTGCGTGTGGGGGGTCTGAAGAACAATACAAGGAGGCATTTTTTCACGTTGGGGTTGAATTAACGAGAGGATAAGCTATGCGCATCACGGTTGTAAAAATGGAACACTAATAAAAATCGATTCATCTTGGAGCAGCATGTAAATAACAACGGCTCAGAGTAAAGAAGACTGCGCCGAGTATGCCGCTAAAGACACTTCGGAGAACTGAGCAGATTCTCTGCAGTTCCCCTTCGTCACAGTATTCTTCAGTCTGTTAACTTTCGTGTACGATGACGCGTCCGTACAATTATCCCTGGAATTAAACCTTAGAATTAAACCTAATTCAACACCGACCAAGTGCGTCTTCCTTTATTCTTTCGTGCACTGCAAAAACAGACGCTGCATCCCCGTGAATTCTATTTCAATGTCAAGTTAAGAATGTCAAGAAAAATAATAATAAAAACGAAAAGAACGGAAAGCTACATGGCGCGCAGTCTTCTTTCGGAGCGAGCTTAAGCCTTGACCGTCTATCGTCCACATGCTTGGCTCGAGCTTCACTTTCTCCGTCGTCGTCGAGAGACGCGAGCGGGAGGACCGTGTAAAAGATAGAGCCCCGCTTCGAATTACCATTGTGCTCGTGTACTGTGCATATCACGTTGAGAGGGGGAGAGAAAGGGATCTGACGAGAGAGAGAGAATGGGCAAGCGAAGGGGTGAAAAGGGGGTAGAGGGATCGCGAGGGGGTGGAATTGGAATGCGAAGAAGAGAGAAACTGTTGGCGAGAATATCGTTGAAGAGGCGCGCGCGTGAGAGAGAGAGAGAAAGAGCTTGGGTTGTTTCGATCGTCCCAGTGAAATGGGGGAAACGAGAGAAAGGCCCGTTGTTGTAAAAACGCCTCCATGTATGCTTACAGCGAGCCCCATGATGGAGGGTGTCTCTGCCAGCGAGCTGAGATTTCGGTGCGTCATGTGCGGGCGCGGATATAGGTCACGGTCCTCTCTCACCCGACACTCCAGGTACGAGTGCGGAGGCCTCGGCTCCAGGTACACTTTCACGTGCACCCTCTGTGGGAAGTACTTCTGCCGGCCGGATCATCTAAAGCAGCACATCCTCAATATTCACGGTGGATCGGTCGCTAAATAGCTTACCTCCGTTTCGCCGCTTAGCATTCTCGAACTCCGATGCCGCCCGACCATCCCGCTCACGAAGGTTCCTTCTTACCTTTTCTTTTTATCTTTGTAACACCTCGACGCCTGAGCGGGTGTAACGGGGGGCCGCGCGAGTTCCAACCCCCTTCAATTTAGTCGCGGGGACCTACGGATCTCTACTCGAACGAAGGGGTCGTTTTTAGCTAAATGGTGGGTTTCCGAGTGGCCTGGGTATCCCGAATAAGATTTGGTATGCGATGGGAAGGTATCGGGCAAAGCTGCACCCACTGACGAGGGGATATTCTGTAGAGATTCACGCGTAAGCAACATCCATCGTTGATCCATCGTCAAGTTCCTCGCGAATCTATGCGAACCGCAGACCCCAGGTTTCCTTCTCGCGCGTAGTGTACAGCGTTTTTATGAATTACCGTGGAATTTTATTGTTTTAGTTGGAATAACATAGTTGTCTCTGGCGAAAGCGTAGCTGGGAAAGGCGTGAACACGTGTCAAGTTTGAGCAGTGGGTTTAGTCTTCCTCGTCACTTTTTAATTTATTACGCGTACCGTAGCGCGTCAGGGGATTTTTCCACGTAACTTTAGAAGCTGGTACGGAGAATTAAACGCGCCTTTTACGCGATAAGATTATTGTCCTCTCGTCCCTGCCAGTCGTAACCCAAAGGAATACCAAAGGGAGTCTTTTATAATAGGATTTTAAATCGTACGTACAAACGCGTCAATTGTTTCTAACATTTGCCCCTACGATGTATTAACTATTGCGAGTGGAATCTTTGTCGAACGGGTTGAGTCGCAGTTACCATTTGCACCCTGCGCGGAGGGGCCCGTAATTCGTGTGATACTTTCCAAAAAGAAAATTGGGAGAAATCTATAATAATACGATCGATGTATGTATAGGAAAGGTGCCAAAGCGATATATGTGTTTTCTTCCATTTTATGTACGATTTCGCGAGTTCTACGAACGCCAACGAATCTCGTCTTTGTATATTGGCAATTGCAATGTTCAGGGTGTTCTAAAGATCACTGAGTAGTTCGATGAAATTTGGGCGACCATTCGTATAAATCACAAGTGACATTCTCGATACCATAGTCTTTCACTTCCACCTTCCTCGCGTTTTTTTCACAAACCGATACCGAGGAACTTTCCCGAAATTTTCCCATTTCACAGAAAAAAAACACAGTGACTTTCGAACAGCCTCTGTATCGAGCCGCGTGTTGTTACGGCAACGTAAACGTTCCTAGCTAAGATTCGTTTAAGCTGCATTTAAGTAAACACGGTGTATGTTACTCGTCGGAACCAACTATTCTCGATCGTACGGAGACGGTGACGTTGCTCGGTCTCTAATAATTAGGAACCAGCCGTGTGCCACCGACGTGCGCGCGCCAACTGCCAAATGATTTGATCACGAATGCCAAAAAATGATAGATTCCTATTTTTTTTATAGCTTATCAGTGCAATATAACGTATTTGTAAGTTATTCTACGCGATTGCGCGTGGTAGGTGTGATTGAGCGCGAGCGCGCACGATCTATCTTCGAAGCGCGTCAAGTATGCCAAACGAGAGATTCTCGCCGGGAGGTGAGTGGGATTGTTGCTTAACGACGGTCCGCGTTTACATGGTATGCCAAAAAGAAATTTAGATAAACCAGTTCCCTTCCGGAGAATTCTCTCTTCCCCGAATACGTGACGCGCTTCATTGTACATACCTACTTCTAGGTGCGCGCGCGCGCTAGTGCAGAACTATACGGGCTCGGGAAGAGGAGCAAGATGATGATTTTAAAGATAGTACTACTAGGGTTAGGCGCCCAACAGATCGATGGCACGAGTCGTTTGTTGAATCTTATTTTTCCAGTCGCGGTGCGGATGCGTGCGAACAAAAGATATATTTGTATGTAGAGGAATGGTGGATTTGGAATATAGATTTATACCACGAGGAGACTAAGGATATACATATATCGTGTATATATCGTTATCGTCGAGCAACGGGCGTGTAAGTAGTTGCTCGGCAGAGTCTACAGATTTTTATGGAATGTAAATAAAAAGGATGCGAAAAGAATGCCTCCCCTCTGAGTCTGTCCTTTTATTCTGCTCTCTAATTGTTGATCAGGTACAGAGGATTTCACGAGAGTTAATTGCATGAACGTTTCCCTGGGTAAAGGAAAAGGAAAATGAAAGCTAGCGGTGGTAGATTGCAACGACTGGGGGGTTGATGGATTGTTTCTGGCGTCCAGGTAAGAGCGAGACTTTTGTGGTATGAGTAATTACTCTTTAACGGTGTCGATTTGAAAAGGAATGATCGAGGTTGGTAGGCACGTGGTGCACCCTTGAACTTCTCGAGTCTATCTTCAGCTACTATGGTGTCCATCGCGCGGGAGGCCGGATGTGGTGCAGGGGTAACTATAGTTCGACCAATCTTGGGGATGATCTACGCCGTTTCCTTTCCTTTCGTTGTAGAATTATCGTGTGTAGCTAGATAAAGCAGAGGGGCTGTGATGCTCTGCGTTATCGAGGGTCTTATTAAATAGAACTTCTGCTAACCCAGCAATTTCACATTCGCAGTTATGGGCCGTCTCTTTCCACGTAACACTAACGATGGACTTTATAATAAAAGAAGATACACCTGCGATTGCACGTTGAATATCCACACCCTTTCAATAATACTCAGCCCACGCGTGAGCAAAGTAACTTCCAGAACACCTCTAAATTCGTCTGTCCTCCGAAACGGAACCACCTCCACGCATTCCCCTCTCCACACCCCAGATACTTTGCGAAATAGTATTACCAGCTTCGCCTACCTCCAAACTGCAACGACTTTAATTCTACCAAAGACGGCTTGATCAGCAAATTGTACACGATCTTCGTAGTCACGCGAGCACTTTAACCCTTCTTTTTCTTCTTCTTCTTCCTGAGCTCGAGAAAAGAAGAGCAAATATTGGTCACGCTCCTTAATTTACAAACCTGTCCCTCGCACCCTCCGAACCGCGCCCAAACGGCCAGTGAAATTTCGTAGACCATTGCGAATGGTACGAACGGTCAGCCGAAGTCTGTACATCAGGTGTTGCTTGTGTGTTACAGTCCCATTCCCAGACAACAGGATCGACGAGTACCGATGCAGCTTCTGCAACTGCCCGTACTCGTCCCAGAGCCACCTGAAACGTCACATCACCAAGGGCTGCTTCATGGACCCGACGTTCCGGGTGGAGGACAGGCACATGATGAACATGATGAAGTCGAGGAACTACGTTTGCCCCAACTGTTCGCAGGGGTACAAGAACAAGCGAACGTTGGACACCCATTTGCGCACTGCCTGCGGCCGGGAGCCGAAGTTCCGGTGCCCTTACTGCGGCCTGAGGAGCAAGCACCCGCCCAACATATACACGCACATCAGGCGAAGGCACCAGGGCCAGGATCTATTCCTGATCGTCGACCAGGAGCAATGCTGAGCGATCTTTTAAAAACTCTGTAAAAAAAGAAGAAAGAAAACCTAGTTCGCGACGTTTTATACAATTTACAATCGTTACCGCGTGAGACAGTTCTGAGGAATGAATTGTGTCGAATGAATGTTCCATCCTCAAATCGTCTGCAAGTCTTCGATATAGTAAACACAGCGGTATACCTTTTATGCGAATGTTTAGAATAAATTTCTGGTAATTTAACAAAACACGTATCGTTCCTTCCTTCTCCCTGTAGGTATGTTCATCCATTACGTTGGTAGATATGCTCGAAGAGGAACTTCGAGAGTAATGAGCGGAGTAGTGACTCTCTTAGCGTGGTAGTTGATGGGGGTAGAAACGTATATACATATCTGTGCAGTTAATTAGTGGGGATTTCCTTCAGTAGATTTGTAAGTGTCCCTTCGAAGCGATAGGAAGGGAGTGTTAAGTCGGGAATCCACCGGGAAGCTAAGCTATGCTATGTGGTGCTATGCTATGCCATGCTACGCTTTAAAAAAATTTGTTTCATTACATTCTTATGGAACCGTTCCCACCAAAAGCTGCGTTGAAACATAGCATCGCATAGCATTTTTGGTGGAAACGGGTTCCATAAGAATGTATTGAAAGAAATTTTTTTAAAACGTAGCATGGCATAGCATAGCACCGCATAGCATAGCTCAGCTTCCCGATGGATTCCCGGCTTCAATCGTTCGTAGGTAGTTAATACATGTTTATTTTAGCCCGTAGTGTTTTAACAGGACTCTCTAGCCTGCCACGATGACCAAGGAATTTCAGATGGTAGACCGCCAGTGGCATATAGTCGAATGGTTTTCTTCGATTCTGTTTCAGCGTGGGCGATAAACGATGTGTGGTTCACCATAGATTCAGGCTTGTCGAACTGCAACGAGCATACGTCGACGCTGAAGCAACAGAGGGTCAAAACGGCCGACACGAAGAAGCTTTACAGTTGCGATAAGTGCTCGAAATCGTTTCAACGGCTGACGACATTAAGGTCGCACAAGACGAACGATTGCCTGAGAAACTACTACTGCCCGAAGTGCAATAATTGTTTTCAGTATCGGGCGAGCTATTGTCGCCATAAGAAAAATTGCATGATGGAATGAAACAAGTGCGTCATAACTGCACAAGGCCTTTTGTCTGGAATTATAAAGGTCCTGTGTTTAAATTTGTTCATCCTGGATGTGGCGAAGTCACTAGTTCCTATCCAGGGTGATCACCTTCGGAGTTGCTAAGCATGCGCAACCGTCTCCCGTTATTTTCTCGCGAAGAAACGAGACCACCAGTGTGCACGTGTCTGGGCGCGTCGTACAAAATTCTTCGAATTTCAAATCATGTAAGAGAGAGTTTTATACGACACGATGCATTTTCGTTTCCGTTTCGCGGGTTCGTGGCTACGCAGGGTGATGCATATGATATTCCGAGGGCCTCCTTTCTTTTGAGAAATTGCTGGGGATCGCGAGGGGATTGAGTTCTTTCTTTTTCGTGTGACCGAGAGCAGTGGAGCTTGCGTAGTTGTAAGTATAACACTTATTGGTGAACGAAAGTACTTGGTTACCATTAATTTCTCAGAAAATAGCTTCTAATACCTTATGCACACCACTCTGCCTGTTCTTCTAACACATCACTGTTTTAACAAATGTTTCACGGCACTTCGCAACATTTTAACACCGCGTGATGTTCCCACGTTAAGCTTGAAATTTTTTATGTATACTATTTATCAAATCTACGACACAGAGCCTAGAACCACGAATTGTTGGTAAACTTATTTTCGTTTCTTTATTTTCTTTTCGGTAAGTCGCAACTTTGTAATCGTTGCTGAACGGTTTTGCATGATCACAAGCAGAGTGATCGATTCGCGACGATGGTCAGTCGTAGGTTTTAGTTAAGTGGTTGGCACGGGTTTAACGAACTCGGTTCGTCCATCATTAAGCAATCATTACGATATTTTTTGCAATTTTTATTTCTGTTTACAACCAGCGAGTAGTCTATATATAATTTTTTTATTTTTACTAGATCTGCGTTTCATTTGAGTGCACGATTCAATATTACAATATTGCTACGCTTGTGCGCAAGAGTTGGAATCTCTTTAACTCCATCATCTCGTTCCTTTATTTCATGTTTAAGCGAGATTCAACGTTACTCCCAACGATATTTCTAACAAAATGTTTCATTGTGTTTCATTATTTTATACACACATAAGGAGAGATGAAAGATTGTTACCAAGCCTTTTATGTACCATCCATTCGCAACAAATAGTAGCATCCTCGAGTGCTTCCATATTCTTGTTACGAGAAACAGTTGTCACCAAAGAACGAATAAAAGGGAGCTAAGTTTATCCCAGCATCTTCACGATCTCACCTCCAATACCCTTCCACTTCTAACCTAGTATTTCCACCTCTAAAAGTGTGTCGAGGGAAGCAGACAGCGTAAGGTTAACAGGATTGTTGGCCCCTCTGATAGACGCTTTGATGATGTTACAGAGAGCGAGCTGCATCGCGTTCCAGGGCAAGCTGCGTCCGAGTGCCAGGACGCGACCCGTTGCCACAGTTGCAGCTACTGCGGCAAAAGCTTTACCGCGGCGAGCTTTTTGCAGGCCCATGTGACCTACCGTTGCTACTGGAACCCCCAGTCCCAGTTGTACAGAACTGGGAAGCCCGGTCGTTTCGCGTGCAGCATTTGCGGGGCGAGCTACTCGCGACAGAACACCCTCATGTGGCACGTCAGGCACGAGTGCGGCAAGGTGCAGAGGTGCACGCACTGCGGCAAGACCTTCCTGCATCGAACCAGCCTGTACAAGCACAGGAACCATTACTGCCCGTTTCGTCACATCGTCGACAAGCTGGCCAAGTCGGACACCAAAGATCTGACGGCGTTGGAGATCGACACCTCCATGAAGAATCAGCTGGTGCTGGACCCTCTGGACTTCTGATGGCAATCATCTCCGTTCTATACATTGATCCTTGTATATACTTGCCTGTATAATACGAGATCTTGATACACGATGGCCTTAACCGACAATAATATAACTCTGCGTGCAGTATGCTACTTTTCATATTGGGAGGGTTGCTCCAGGAGCAATGTTTCGTTGTCGTTTCTTCGGTCTAGGGGGGGGGGGGGGCTGTGTAAAGCCGTTTCTACGGTGTGATTACTCGTCGTAACGCGTTATAGAGTTTCTACTGAATAAATGTAGGCTTTGGACGAGTGGCTTGGTCTTTGGTAGCTTGGTTGATGTTAGGTAATTAGTGTCCGAGCTGGAATTAGGTGTTCAGAAAGGGAACTTGGCATATTTCTTTCGTGGATAAAGAAGCATATAAGCGGAAATTAATAGGTATTATTCTTGGATTAAATTATTCGACTTCACAGCTTACAAGTAAAAGGGTACGCTTGCTTCGGTATAATAGCTTGAATTACAAGTGCTTTTGGAGAAGCATCGCTGTTTAAGTAACCCCCAGAAAGCGCGGGAAAGCGCTTTCCATTTCGAACAAAGAAAAAGAAACTTAAGCCTCATCACATCCGTATATATGTATAACAACGTCAATTACTTTAACCAATTAACCACAGGGAATAGTGATTCTGTTTACATAGCACTTGGTAGTAGAATCTACATGGTTCCATCACTGACACGTGTGGCACTGATATGTCTTAACACTATTCACCCCTAAATTCTCACCTCCTCGCCCCTAAGTGGTAAACGATACATCCAATGCAATTTATCTTATCACCAACACGGTGAGCAATAACGGCAATAACGTCACATGCAACCATGCAGCTACTACCACCAATTGCGGCACAGGGGGAAATTGACACCCACATCCATCCTCCCCTCCCCCGAATGGGGATGCTGCTGATAATGGGTTGGCACGAGGAATGTTGATCGATAATCCCCCCCCTTGAACAATTGGTGCCCTGTTTAATTCGATGTTGTTGACCGGTGTTTCAGGGTCTCTGAAAGAGTATCTGGACCCCGAGCTGTTGAAACGGAAGTACGTGTGCGAGTATTGTCGCAAGCCGTTCACACACTCGCGGTTCCTGAGCAAGCACCGTAATAATTATTGCTACTTTAACCCATGCTCGGAGTTTTACAAGACGAAGGCGTCGCGGCCGTACGTCTGCATCCTTTGCGGGGCCAGTTACAGTAAACAGTCGTCGCTCAAGTCGCACATCCGCTTCGACTGCGGGAAAACGCAGGAGTGCGACTGCTGCGGCAAGACCTTCTTGCACAGCAGCAGCCTGCGCAAGCACAGGGTGCATTGTCTGATCGAGAACGAATAAAAAAAATAACGTCTCGTCGACATCTGAACCGCGTTGATTCTACGGTTTCATTGAATTCCTTTTTTTTCATTTCTAATCGTTCGTCAATTAAATGTCACGTTCCATTGATTTCTTTTAAGCCTTGCTCGTGTATATCGCAAGGGATTGTCCCTGGAAATTAGACCAGAGGACACTCGTAATTTTGAACGATCACAATGCGTGGATCGTGCGAATCAGTGATTAAAAACAGATTGTACTCGCCGCGAGTTTGTTGTCTCGTCTACTCGCCTGAATGTAAAGATAATAAAGAGCTATTGGACGCACATTCTCCCCGTTCTTATTCCCGCAACACGTCCGTCCGTGGTCCTCCTTGAATTTCCATTGTACCGTCAAGGTGTATCTGACTGATCGGCGGTGATCGGTCGCGTTTAAGAGCGACCTTATTGCACGCAGGTACTTTTCTGTTATTTTCCACCCGAGGTCCCCGCCCGAAGCACACACTACCTGCGGCGAATCACACGGGGGTAGCGTTAATTGACGAGTGGTTAATAATGTTGCAGAGCGACTCGCGGAAACAATCCGAGGGGGCGATTCGAAGCGAAAGTACAATTGCAAATACTGTGGCAAAGGTTTCATCCTGAGCGGCCACTTGAAGAGCCATCAGAAGACCTTCTGCTATTGGAACCCTAGATCTACCTGCCACCAGCTGCAAAAGAGCAGGCCGTATTCCTGCGGCCAGTGCGGCGCCTGTTACGCGAAACAGTCCCACCTGCTTTTCCACGTCAGGCACGATTGCGGAAGGACGCAGAAGTGCGCCGACTGCGGCAAGACCTTCCTACACAGCAGCAGCTTGCACAAGCACCGGCAACGAGCTCCGTGCGGCTTCCAATCGCGCGTAAACAAACTGGAAACTCCGTGAAAACAAAAACGCGCGAACGCTGAAAGAAAAGATTCTCTATAATCCCTTAACCCTTAGAATCTCGATTAACGAGTACGGAATGTTATAAGGCACGCGAAATGTTAGATGAATATCGAAGAAAATAGAGAGATGTAAGAAGATACAGAGTCTTGGCCTTGATTTACCTTCGCAATTGTTTCTCCTGTGCCGTTTACTCTTTGGTTTAATTGGCCGCTCGGATTGGGGTGTGCTGATGTGCTGATTGGTCTTTTCAGATCCGATCTGCGCTGGAAGAACGGCGCACCGTCGAAGAAGGTGGCGTCAGAAAGAATCCTCTCGAAATGGGCCGCGGGGTGTAGCTGTGATGTGTCATTCGGCGCTGTATGGCGTCGAAGAAGATCGATTTGCGGGTCCACAAGGACGTAGAGGAATATTGTATCGTGCCCTACTGGGACTTCCCTGTACACGAATCTGCTCGTAAGGCACTTGTTGCACTCTTGGCAGCGCCGGTTACCCATTCAGGGGAATAAACAGCTTCTTACCACCCCCTGCTCCGAGTCCCCGCGATTTCCGCTTACTGCGAATGAACGGTCGTCGATCCGTCGATGATCCTAGCTTCCATGAAACTGCTGTATAAAATGCTCCAGGTCAGAATAAACGAATTACAATCGCCAGCGATTGGAATGATCGCGAACACCTGTTTCTTTCTACCGCCTGCGTTTCCACGATTCTAACGACTACAATGGGTTCTCTCCTTCCGTTCACGGCTCGTATCGTTTACTTGTCTGTCTTCTACTAACCACTCCAACCCCAAAGCGATTATATTTATTCCCCCGGTTTTGTTACAGTAGTAGCGAGGAAGCGTGTGAGCAGTTCCAACCACCAGACTTCGATCATGCTTGCGTTGACGAACGCACGTCGCACGGTGGACACCCGCGTCGGCGGCCAGAGTGTCACACAGTCCAGCACGCAGAGCGTCAGCGGCTGTTCGACCATCAGCGAGTGGATGGACGTGGCGGACATCAGCAAATACAAGTCTCATTATATCTGCCAGTACTGCAACAAGGAGTTCTCCAGGCCCACCAACGTGGCCAGGCACATAAAGTTCAACTGTCTGCAGAATTCGGAGGCCAGGTGCAACAGAAACCTCGAGCAGAAACGGTTCGTGTGCCAAAAATGCGGGTGCCGATTCAAAGCCCAAAAGAGTCTCACCTTCCACGAGAGACATGAGTGCCAGCAGTTCGTCGTCTGCCAATTCTGCAACCGTAAGTTCGCCGGCTGCAACGTTTCAAAGAGGCATATCACAAAGTGCAAGTGGAAGTTATCAAACAAGAGGCTCACTGATGCGAAACCCTCCGAAAACGACGGGAACCGCTCTACTGATATATTCTCGACCACCAGCGACGATGGCAGCGATTAATCTGTCGCGCCCGCTTTCTCATCTCTTTCTATACTTATGTTACATGTACGATAACACTTAAGTGCCAGTCGCCAAGGAGTTAGTGGCTTGCGTCATTTCCTTTAAAAGTTGTACTTTCTTTTATTATTTACCAACGAATATTACTCCCGTCGCGTTTTCGGGACGATTACTGAGCCATTCTCGCGTGATATCGCGCGAATTGAACCTTCCTTTCTCTCATATCACGTGAAACGTGTCTTTTTTTATTTTTCTACTGTTTTTAGGTCGTTTCCTTTTTTATTACGCCTGTTCGATGCGTTAAGTTTGAGTTCCGTTGCGCCGCGATTGGCATTGTTCGGCGAGACGCATAGTTTCTTGTTCTACGTGTCGAAATATACTCTTTTTTGAACGCAATCGTTTTGTTTTATCACCCACAGAATCCAAGCTTCCGTTAGTGTCCGCGATGTTTGAGGGAATTCTTGGCGTTCGAGGGAATCGTTTGATCTATACCGAGAGTCGCGATTCAAGGGGGAGTGGAAAGTTTAACACTTGTACATTTACGATGGATCCACAGATACCAGTTCGCTTCTTTGCACGATGATATTACCTGATCTTTGAGTCGAATTCAGTTGTATACCAGCTCCAAAAAGGTGCAGTGCGTAAATTACAAAGCTCCGCTTCTAAACATCAGGATATACATCGGGGAGCATCGTCCTGCGTCGATCCCCAATCCGGTAATTGCCAACCGAAATTCAATTAGCCCCTCAAGGCCACTGAAACCATCAAGCTACCCCTGTTGCTCCATTTCACTGGCCTGGAGTTGCCGATTGACTTAGCGCTCCTTCAAACCACAGTCTTAACAACCAAAGCCCTACAAAGACCAACAGCGAAATAAAGGTACTGGAGTACAGGAGGCTCTGCCACGACCACAGCTCTATGAACCCAAGTAGACCACCGAAATCCAAGCCGCGCGTTTAGCCAATACCTACCCAAGCATGGACGAAACTGTATCGCTATCCGAATGCCGATGAATTCTATCGCTGCGCCAGGTTCCGCCGACACTAACTACCCCCGAACATTCGATTCTTTTTCTAGATCCGATGTACGCTCGAATCCACCCGTCCTACATTCGTTCCGACATGATAGCAGCCGGCTCGTTGCCGCCGGAGGCTTACTTGGCGAGACGGGACTCCATCAAGGACCCCAAGGACGAGTCGTACCTGTACATAGAGCCGGGCTGCCGTCAGGAGCCACTGCCCTCCGTGTCCAGACCGCACTGGCCGGACAGCCTAGTCGCCCAGAACTCCCTGCCTAGGAAAAAGTTTTATTGCCCCCGCTGCAACAGCGGCTACACCAGGCTGTCCGACATGAAGACCCACTGTCACTTCCAGTGCGGCAAGGAGCCCCGCTACCAGTGCCCCTACTGCACGAAGAAGGCGAAATTCTCCTCGAACATGTACGTCCACGTGCGCCGTATGCACAAGGACGAGAAGCTCCAGATCATCGACCTGTACAAGCAGCTCTCTAGAGTTCGCTATTAAACGATCAGAGCCCTCCCTTCGTCTGTGAACAAAGGGGAGCTATTCACGTCTATCTACCGCGGAACCGTGGTGTCTTCCGCTCGGAAGTCGGTGATGCAAAGACGAAGACTTTCGTGGACGATACATATCTTAAGTTTCCGTAAGAGTCTCGCTGTATATTCCCGCGAAATATCGCTAGTGTCCCCCAACGGAGTCCATGGTTTTCTATGAGCGCGAAGTTTAGCAGGGCAGTCGTTCGTAGATGAGTGAGCTTTCATAGCGTCCGGAGAGTGTTCCGTTTCACTGTATCCACCGAGAGTAGCATGCCCGTTCGACAGAGACACTCGTGCCGGAATCCGCCCGTTAAAGGTCCAAACACGCATATCCGTTCCGTGTCAGTTCCGTTCCGGCGTGCCAGTGGTAAGAAAAAAGGGGCGTAGAGGGTCTCTTCTTCTTACCACTGGCACGCCGGAACGGAACTGACACGGAACGGATATGTGCGTTTGGACCTTAAGGGCCATCGCCGTGGAAGCGTAACTGAGAATTGTTTTGCGATCGTCGATGAGGCAGCTCGATTTACCTAGCTAGACACGTTTGTTATCTATAAGTGCCCCGAATAAAGGCTTCCCGAAACTGCTCGCCGCATCCATACGAAAAACAAGTATCTCACAGTTATTTGCGTTTCCTCGTTTTTTTCTTCTTCTTCTGTTTCGCTTTCGTTGGCATGATCGTCACCACGAGTCCAGCAAGCATCTCTCCCTACCCCCTCCGGTGCGAAGGGCCCCCCTCTGACCGGTAGGTACGGTGACGGAGCGTTGTATGTTACACGAATGAACCCTGGTATCGTAGAGCAGACAGAACCTACCTCTCGCGAAGCATCCACCGTGTCCTGGGTTCCTTTAATTTAGAAAGAAAGTCCTACCCGCCCCGCCACTGTACTGACCGGCGATACGATTTTTCCAGGTTTCAGACGGTTCACCGCGTCGAGGCTGTTCCTTACCGCGGGCCAGCGGAGCAGGCTTTTCAGGACGTTCGTGCCGAATAACACCAAGTATCCTTGCAGCAATTGCACCAGTGTTTTCAGGCAGAAACGGAGCCTGCACACTCACCTGAGATACGAGTGCGGCCAGCCGCCCCGGTTCAAATGCCCTTATTGCGACCTGATCTCCAAGAAGACGTCAAACGTACAGAAGCACATTCGGCGGAAGCACGAGGGCAGCGTGGTCTACGTGCAGGACATTTATCGCTTACCGAACCTGGCCCTTTAAGCCACCCGATGTGAACATACCCCGTGAATAGGATTTAATCACGCCTCCCCTCTGTGCCCAGTGTAATAAAGTTGTACGTAAAGTTCCCTGAAATGTCGAGTGCTCCCTGAATGCGACACGTTGTTGGAGGGTTCCTCTAGTGTCGCTGTAGCGTTCAGTTTGTTTGTCATTTTTGATTTCTCGTGAATTTCGAGGCACCAGGTGCGTATCATTGGCGCTCGATGAGAGTAAGGGAGATTCCACTGACGAGACACCTTTCGTTTTCAGGTTTCACTTGGCTAGAGGATGCAAGCGCAACCACGTCAAAGGATGGCTCAAGAATTCCTGTCGTTTTCGAAAATGCACTCGATATCCATCTCAATGTATTTCGTTGAAGTATGCGTGAATAAAGGGTGTCCCTTTCGAAACGAACTGGTTCATTTCATCCTTTCGTGTATGCTTTCAACGCTAGGCTTGTCTTAACACGTTGACCTGTAATATGGTTCGTGTATCATCGACGACATCGAATTCCCTTGGACACATGTCACGCGTACTCTTAGCTGCATTTACTTCGCTTAATTACCACGCATTTAAAAGCAAGAGGAGCTAACTTGCTCACCCGCTGCTTTCTTACGGATCTGTAGCGACCGGCAATCAAACAGACTTGAAGACGAAACCACCCGTGCGAGCAAGACTTTGTAGAACCATAGAATCGAATAAAGACGATTACTGAAGATCTAATATTCCTTAACAAAACCATATCTCTTTTACTTTTAGACACACAGTTTCCCACCTCTTATAGAATCAACACAACAAAGTATTCTTATCGAGATGTAAAACACGATGGTAACCGAAGTGATCATAGTATTAAAAATTACTTCATTCCACAGCCCCTGTCGATATGTTTCGTAGAGTCTCTAGGGTGGTGCAGTCAATGTGTTAAATTCACTGGAACTCAATCCCGAGACCCCCAGGATAACCGAGATTTATGCTTCGAGTTTCGAGATCGTATCTTCTTCAGCATCCAGTTGTCATAGGATGTACGAGTGCAGACCGCCACGATGTCCGTACTGTCAATATCGTTCCAAAAAAGTATTGGAGATCTTCAAACACATCCGAAAAAAGCATCCTGCCAAAAGGGTGCGGTGTATAAAAAAAGAAGTCATTCTTCCTTTCGGTACTCATTTGTACTCGCGCGAGCGCCGTCAGTCTTCAGTGGATAACCCTGTACAGTACCTATATACCTCTCTTTAAAAAGAACATTAATAGCTATCTGCGAGTAATCCTCCTATACTGTTGCGATCTAGGTAACAAAATCTGTAACGCATTTTCCCATTAAGCGGTAACGGTTCCCAATGATGATAGGCAAAAAATGGCAGGATAACTTGGAAGGTGATTTTGGCTGTACTACGGTATGACCCAACCACCGTAATGAACCGAAATTTTTAGGGGTTGGGCGGCAGGGTGGTAGAACCTCTAATATAAAATTTTAGATTCGGGTACTTGCTAGTTTCTGAGATATTAATAAAAACATTCGGCATGATACATTGGAATCTGCCTATACAGGCGTTACCAACACAATCATCTTCTTGTCGCCGTCTACTGTTTCGACAGTCCCACAGCCCACGGTATTAGTATTGGTTGGGGCTAGGTTAGTGCATGGTACCGAACCGATGCGAGTTTGGGAATACTAAAAATGAGACTGCAGTTACAAGCATCGCACGATGAGGTCAATATCGCTATTGTATCGTCGGTTCTGAAACAGTTGACAGTGACGAGAAAATGATTGCATTAGAAACGTCTGTATAGGCAGATTTCAATGTATTATACCGGAAGTTTTTCATTAATATCTCAGAAACTACATAGCAAATACCCGTAGGTAAAATTTTAAAATAGGGGTCCTCCTCCCCTCCCCCCAACTTCTCGAAATTTCCGTTCATTATGATGGTTGGGTCATACCGTGGTATATCCGTGATTTTGAAGAAATTTGTGAATTACAGTCGCCAGCGATCAGGAAGATCGCGAAAACCTGATTCTTTCTAGCGCCTGCGCTTTCACGATTCTAACGACTATAATGAGTTCTCGCGAAGCGATTATGTTTATTCCCTCGGTTCTGTTACAGCAGCAGCGTGGAAGCGTGTGGAGAGCTCCAGCTGCCTGACTGTGATCCGGAGTCGGAAGAGGGACAAAAGCCCCACGGTGGAAATCCGCGTTGGCGGCCAGGAGGCGACACCTATACTTGTCTGAATGCGTCTGCCAGTTCTGCAGCTGGGAGTCCTACAGGCCCACCAACTTGGCCAGGCACATAAACTACAACTGTCTGCAGAATCCAAACGCCAAGTGCTACGACAGCTACCAGCTTCAATCGTTCGTGTGCAATATATGCGGGCGTCGATTCAAAGCCCAAAAGAATCTCACCTACCACGAGAGACACGAGTGCCAGAAGTTCGTCGCCTGTCCGTTATGCAACCGGAAGTTACTCGGCGCCAGGCTTCCAAGGAGGCATATCGAAGCGTGGCAGAAGAAGATGGAGGACGCACGAAGGGAGAAGCCCACTGATATAATACTCCCCGTGAAATACGAGGACCTCCACGATGAGCTGATCTTGTGCATCAGCGACGACAACAGCGATTAACCTGTCGCGCCCGCCTCTTCATCTGTTTCTGTTCTTTTAATTATGTTACATGCACGATGACACTTAAGTGCCATTCGCAAAGAAGTTAATGCCTTGCGTCATTTCTTTCGATATTTGCAATTTAGTTTTTTACTCGCTACATTTTTTTCTCACGTGATATCGCGTGAATCGAACTTTCCTTTTTTTTTTTCATATCACGTAAAACGAGTCTTTTTTATTTTCAAGCCGTTTTTAATTCGTTTCCTTTATTATTACGCCTGTTTGATGCGTTAATTTTGAGTTCTGACGCAACCCGATTGGGTATCGTTCGGCAGCCCGAATGGGGTCGTGTTCTACGTGTGGAAATATACTATTTGCGGCCAGCCGCCCTGGTTCGAGTACCGTTACTGCGAGTATCTGTGGAAGAAAAGGGGCAAGACCCGCACCGACACGCGCTCCAACCACCGTGGAAATTACATCTTCCTGATCGATCTGAAAACGGGTCGATGCATGTAGGCGCTCCTTCGATCAACCGTCGATCTCCGACGCTTACATACCAGAGTCTCGTACGAATTGCCGCCAAACAGTATTGTACCATACGTAGAAAATGGCACCCCTCGTTCATGGGAGTTTCTACGCTGCGTACTTATGTATCTGATAATAAAATCGAAAGTGAAATACTCGACTCTTCCGCCACGAGAATACCAAAGTCCTGCATCCGAGAGGGGGGATGATCCGCCTGGTAACGATCTGTACACGTTTGTAGACGATTAACACCGTCCTGTGGTCGTCCTTCGGGGAACTTATTAATCAGCTATTGGATAGACGGATCGCGTGCCGTTGCTCCAGCGCTGCCTCTGACAAGCTGCAACTATTTATCTTGCAGATCTGCAGCATCTGGGCGGCGTCGAGATACCGACGTGCAACGCCACCCCGAGAGCCACGGATTTCCAAGAGCGGAACACGGACAGGTTCCCGTGCCCCAAGTGCACTAGGACGTACAAGCGGAAGTACCATCTCCAAGTGCACCTCAAGTACGAGTGCGGCCAGCCAGCGAGATACCAATGTCCCTATTGTGATCATCGTTACAAGAGAAGATCGCACGTTTACAGGCACGTGCGTGTCAAGCATTATGGCGAAATGGTGGGGTGCGTCGATCTGAAAAGTGGAACGAGGAAATAGCTTTTACGTTGCTTCTGGTACTATCACGATACATCCGAATATACCTATTATACTTCTCTTTGAAGAGAACACTAACAGTCCCCTACGATTAATTCTCCCATACTGTTACGATAATAGGCCAAAAATGGCAGGATAACTTTGGTGGTGATTTTAATCCTTCAACGACCACCTCACTAGCTGGTACGGGCCCTAAGTTTACCACTGGTTGCTCGTCTCCCTATCTGGTACGGACCTTCAAGCCGTATTTCTTATACCGCCCGGGAAGACAGTGGAGGTTTTCGCTCCGAGGGCCCGGGTTTCCACGGTCAGCTTTTCGATTCAGGTCGGTCGTTGAGGGATTGAAGAAATTTCTGAACTTCATTAAACATGTAACATATGGATCTTATGATATGTATAAAGAAGAATAATTTTTTTTTTCTTCAGAATTTTTGAATAAACAATAGCGGCACATTAGCCGCACAGCCGATACGCATTTTCCATTTGACTCATTCCGTGGTAGAGTTTTTCACGTCCACAGTGTTAGATCTGGAACAAATGGATAAACAGTTTTGTAATCTACACACTAAATACTATATGTAGAAGTACCCACGATTTTTGTAAAATAAGAAACAACTCTTTTTGCAATTAACATTTCTATAAGAAATTTTGTAGTAAAAAAGGAATTGTTTTCAAATGATAGCCATTTCTTCAAAAATCAATATTTTTTCGAGATCTTGGGTTCTTGTCTAATATTTAGTGTGGAGATTACAAAACTTTGTGTCCTTTTCTTCTAGGTCTAACGGTGTGGACTTGAAAAATTCCACCGAGGAATGAATCAAATGGGAAATAGGCATCGGTTGTGCGGCTACTTTTTTTATTCAAAATATCTGAAAAAGGAAATGCATTTTGTTCTTCTTCATACATAAGAGTCGTATGTTATATTTTTAATAAAGTTCATAAATTTCTTTAAAATCACCTCCAAAGTTATCTTACCATTTTTGGCCTATCGCCGTGGCGTTACTCCTTAACCTCCTACCTTATCCTTTTTGATAAGAAGAAAGAAAACCCCCTCCGTGGCTCGAGGCTGATCAACGCGCTTCCCTACAGTCATTCCGTCTCTTTCTGTTCTTTTACTTGCAGACCATCTCTTTCCCTTCGAATACCTAAAGGGCGAACGGGACACGTCCGAGTCCTGCAGTGCGCCCGATTCCCCTGTCCGACCCGTGCCAGCGTCTTCAATCGAAAGAGCAACTTGCCGCAGTACCTGAAATATGACTGTGCGGTCAATCGATCAGGTTCAAGTGCCCTTACAGCGAGTATCCGTCGAAGAAAACGTTGCAACATCCGTACCCACGTGCTCTCCATCCACCATGGAAGAAGCATCTTCGTGATCGATCTGAACGCGAACGACGCGTAGGAGCCCCTCAAACCAAGCATCGATCTCTCCGACGTCCCATTACAAAAATCTCCCACGAATCGACGCGAAATAGTATTGTACGAGACGTGGAAAATGGTCCTGATTCATGGGAGTTTGTATGCTGCGTAATTATGTATCTGATAATAAAGTCGAAAGTGAAACACTCGACTCTTCCCCCGTGAGAATACTAAAGTCCTACATCCGAGTGGGGGGGGGGGGGGGGGATCCGCCTTGTAACGATCCGTACACGTTTGTAGACGATTAACACCGTCCTGTGGCCGTTCTTCGGGGATAGACGGAACGCGTGTCGTTGCTCCAGCGCCGCCTCTGACGAGCTGCAACCGTTTATCTTGCAGATCTGCAGCATCTGGGTAGCTTCAAGATACCGACGTGCAACGCCACTTCGAAAACCACGGATTGCCATGAGGGGAAGAAGCATTGGTTCCAGTGCCCCAAGTGCCGTATCAGCATGTACAAGCGGAAGGACAATCTCCAAGTGCACCTCAAGTACGAGTGCGGCCAACCAGCGAGATACCAATGCCCCTACTGTGATCATTGTTACAAGAGAAAACCGCACGTTTACAGGCACGTGCGAGACAAGCATTATGGCGAAATGGTGGGGTGCGTCGATCTGAAAGGTGGAAAGAAGAAATAGCTCTTACGTTGCTTCGGGTACTATCACGATACATCCAAATATGCCTATAGGGGAGAGTAGGGTAAAATGGGACGCTTAACTTTGGAGACTGATAACATAAAATCGGAAGGAAAAAGAGACACGGGACTTCAACGGGAGTCTTAAGTGGACCTTAGACTATACAGATGGAATCAGACGGGACGTGAATCGGCGAGCTTGCTCGGCTCGTCCAGGTTCGTCGATTCGGTTTGGCGAGCTCGACTCGGCGATCCATGACCGACCGCACGGCACGTGGGTTCGGTGATTCACGCGCTAAGATCGCCGATTCATGTGCCGCCTGATTCCACCTTAAGAAAATCAAAGACTTTATTAAGAGAAATATTTAGCCACAAAGGAAAATGAGATTTACCGGAGGTATTGAAATCTTTATCGCGCTCAAGTGGCAGGGTAAAGCGGAACACCCACTTGAACACCATGTAAACGTACAAAATCTTTATGTTTATGATTTAAAAAGTATTCATTTATGTAAAAAAAAAACTGTAAATATATATTTTAGGTACAACTATTACAGATAAAATATAACAAAAATATATATTATACACATAAGAAAAAATATTTGACCACATAATATAAAAATTACTGAAAATATTCAAATATACAGGGATTTTTATATGAATAATGAATATCAACACGTGCATGGAGAGGGTTTTAGTATTTAGTGCATTTTAAATAAAAATCGTTACTTCTGTACAAAATCTGTTTGTATATTTTTGTTATTATTTACTTTTTAGTGTCTAACAATAAGTTTTGATTTGTGGTTATATGCTGATTTCGAAACTACAACAGAATATCGGAACTTCGGTACCGGAAATTTTCTCAACACTGTTAATCGAAAAGTAACGTGTGTACGGGTCTATGGTCAGTCACCAAATGCTGTGAGAATTGTTTGGTCCGATGTCACGGATTCTCTTATCAAAGAGAAACATCGATGTTCCGTTTTACCCATCCGTTTCGCTTTATCCTACTCTCTCCTGTACTTCTCTTTGAAAAGAACACTAACAGTCCTCTGCGAGTAATTCTCCCATACTGTTGCGAGCAACGTAACAAAATCTGCAACGCATTTTCCCATTAAGCGGTAACACCATGACGACCGGCCAAACACGCGAACGCCTGTTTCTTTCTACCACTTGCCTTTCCATACGATTCTAACGACTATAATGAGTTCTCTGCTTCCGTCCACGCCTCGTATCGTTTACTTGTCTGTTTTCTTCTAACCACTCCAGATTTTCGTTCATTCCCTTGGGTCTGTTATAGCAGTTGTGAGGAAGCGTTTGAGCATTTCCAGCCGCCAGACCTGTATAACGTCGAGGAAGAAGAACAGAGGCGCGGCGGTACGAACCACCTCGCACAGCATCAACCGCTTATCGACCAACAGCGAGCTGGTGGACACCGACAAGTCTCGTATCTGCCAGTTCTGCAACAAGGTGTTCCAACAGATCGCGCTCTGTGCCAAGCACATCAAGCACGACTGTCTGTGGAATGTAAAATCCACGTACAATACCAAGGTCAGGTTTCGCAACCAAGTGTGCAACGATTGCGGGCGCCGATTCAAACTCAGAAGCAGACTCACCTACCACGAGAGACATGAGTGCCAGAAGTTCGTCATCTGTCCGTTATGCAACCAGAAGTTAGTCGGCGACAAGGATCGAAAGGGGCATATCGCACGGTGCAAGGAGAAGAAGCCCACTGATGTGGAACTCTCCGTGAAAGACGAGGACCTCCACGATGAGCTGATCTTGCCCACCAGCGACAACAGCGATTAACCTGTCGCGCCCGCCTTTTCATTTGTTTCTATTTTTTTATATATACTTATGTTACAAGTACGATAACACTTAAGTGCCATTCGCCGAGGAGTTAGTGCCTCGCGTCATTTCTTTTGATAGTTGTACATTCTTTTATTTTTTTACCGCCGAGTACTACCCTCGTTACGTTTTCAGTACGATAAATGAGCCATTCTCGCGCGATATTGCGCGAATCGAACTTTCCCTTTTTTCGATATAACGTAAAACGAGTCTTTTTTTATTTGTATACCGCTTTTCATTCGTTTCCTTTTTTATTACGCCTGTTCGATGCTTTAAGGGGGTCTTGTTCTACGTGTGGAAATATACAATTTTTTTTATCACAATCGTTTTGTTTTATCACTCACAAAATCACATTCGCCGGAAGCAGGCCCCATAAACCACCCGATGTGAACAAATCCCTTGAATAGGATTTAGTCACGCCTCCCCTCTGTGCCGTGTGTAATACAATCATTCGTTAATTACATTAAATGCCGGGAGTCCCCCGAATGTGCCGTCGTTGGAGGGTTTCTCAAGTATCGCTGCAGCGTTCAGTTGGTTCCGTTGGTTTGTCCTTTTGATTTTTCGTGGATTTCGAGGCATCAGGTTGTGTATCATTGGTGCTCGATGGGATACTGACTGACAAGATTCCGCTGACAAGACACCTTTCGCTTACAGGCTTCTCCTGGCTAGAGAAAGGAAGTGCAACGAAAAGCCCTGACGTAGCTTGCGGCTGACCAACGCATTTCCCCACACTCATTCCGCCTCTTTCTTTTCTTTTGTTTGCAGACCAACTGTTTCCCTTCGAATACCGAACGGGCCCGCAGTGCGTCCGATTCCCTTGTCCGAACTGCGCCAGCGTCTTCAATCGGAAGGACAACCTGCACCAACACCTGAGGCACGAGTGCGGCCAACCGCCCAGGTTCAAGTGCCCTTACTGCGATTATCGGTCGAAGAAAACGTCCAACACCCGCAGCCACATGCGCTCCCACCACCGTGGAAGACACATCATCGTGTTCGATCTGAAAACGTGTCGATACATGTAGGAACTTCTCCAATCAACCATCGATCTCTGACGCTTACATAACAAAATCTCGCACGAATCGACGGGGAAACAGTATTGTACGATACGTGGAAAATAGTCCCCTGATTCATGGGAGTTTGTACCCTGCGTAATTATGTACCTGGTAATAAAATCGAAAGTGAAACGCTCGATCCTTCCGCCATGAGAGTACCAAAGTCCTACATCCGAGAGGGGAGAGGGGGGGGGGGATCCGCCTCGTAACGATCCGTACTCGCTCGTAGACGATTAACACCGTCCTCTAGCCGTTCTTCGGGGCACTTATTAATCAGCTATCGATATACGGAACGCGTGCCGTTGCTCCAGCGCCGACTCTGACGAGCTGCAACCATTTATCTTGCAGATCTGCAGCATCTGGGCGGCTTCAAGATACCGACGTGCAACGCCACCCCGAGAACCACGGATTCCCAAGAGCGGAACAAGGACAGGTTCCCCTGCCCCAAGTGCACCAGCACCTTCAACCGGAAGAACAATCTCTATTCGCACCTCAAGTTCGAATGCGGTCAGCTGCCGCGGTTCGGCTGTCCCTATTGCGATTACGCGTCCAAGAAATCCTCCAACATCCGCGCTCACGTGCGCAGAAAGCACTACGGATACAAAGTCAGCGTGATCGACGTGTCGCGCAATTCGTTCGCCGCATCCATGGAAGATCTCAGCACCGCGAAGATCGCGCCGGCCTTTTAACTAGAACAACCATCGCATCCCCACCGCCCCATCGTTCTCTCCCTTACCTCTATTGCTCCCAGCCGTAGCGTTCCGAATCGTTTGGATCCTCAGATCGTCACGCGAGTTCGTTCATTCCACTTCCCTTTCGTTGGCCGTTCGATCGGTAATCGCGGGACAGCGTGACTGCACGCGGCGACGATCGATCCTTTCGTTGATGAATAAAGCGACTAGCTGTCACTGCACACGAGCACCGAGGTTCGTTTCTTATTTCACTCACTCCTCCGCACGGAAGATCCCAAGCCGTGCCGTGACCCGCGGCCCTGGACGATCGACAGCCCGAAGAAGGTTTGACAACCAGCCACCATAATCTTATTCCTCTCTAGAGCCTAGCCACTCCGTCCACCCGTCGTGGACACGCTGCAAGAACTCTGACAGGGGTGCCCGTTCTTCTTCTTTGTGTTACAGGCTTGGATTACTGCGTGTTCGCCGGGATGCCGTCGCAGAACTTCGTTCTACGCCGTTACGGGCCGGCCCCGAGCCTTCCTCTGCCCGACACGCCCGGCATGCTGGTCCGGAAGTTCCCCTGCGTCAACTGCACCAGCGTGTTCAGTCGCAAGGGCGGGCTTACCTACCATCAGAAGTTCGAGTGCGGTCAGAAACCGCGGTTCAATTGTCCTTACTGCACTTATCGCGCCAGGCACATCTCGAACGCGCGTAGACACGTGAGGAAGTGCCATCCCGGGAGGGAGGTCTACACCGTCGATCTCTGCCAGTTGCAGCAGCACGCCGCTTGAAATCACGCCGCCGGAAGATCGCGGGGCCTCCACTGCCGAAGATGGACGCCTCGCCGAGCGACCCTGAAGACGTTGGCGACGAGAGATGTCGCCGCAGCAAGAATTCCCGTCGCCGGAAGAACGGTAGAGACACCCGACTGGGGAGAAGTGTTCGAATCGTACGCCGCAGGACTAGTTTGGTTCTTAAATAGAGCGATCGTTCAGTGGCTGTATGTTCGTTCAAGTATGCACTGGGTGGAAGAAATATAATGGGATCGTGAGGGGTCTTTGGGGACGAAGATAGAAGTATAATTGAGTGTGGAGGCTGTGAACTTACAGTATTTCCTCCCTGAGGGCCCGCTGGTTGGGACTGGCCTTGAGCTGTCGTAAACTGAGCCGTAATTCCGAGCGATCGTTTCTCGCTTCAGTCTGGCCGCAGGGGGGAGCGAGATGGAACGTTTCGCGTGCGTGACGGGCGTGCGCGTCAGACTCGAGCCTTTAAGGTGCGTTTTGACGTGACACTAAAGTCATGACAGTCGCTGTCGTGACACTGTATTACAGCGTGAATCAAATGTTACAACATAGTGACATCTACGTATAAACCGTGAGGATGTTGTAACATTTGATTCACGCTGTCAGTGCCGCGACAGCGAATGCCATGACATTAGTGTCATTTCAAAACGCACCTTTAGAAGAAAACGGTTCTACGTCGCACGCATCGTCACTGCTCGACGCATGCGCGCCACGGCCAGTTAGCCAGTCACGCTACGAGCCTTTTTTTGCGTTCTAGGCGAGCTTGTCAAATTGCGCCGTTTATTATAATACATTTATTTAAGATTATTGATGACCTTACTCTGAATTTTTATTCGTAGTTTAAAGCAGTTGCAGTATAGTTTGTAGTATTTCAGTTAAAAGTTTATTTTCAACAATGACAACAATTTTGCGCTCCTTGTCAACCTTATCCTGTAGACCAGCGCTGCACAAGGAGCTGTTTTCGGCGCCTAGCGGCGAGCAACCCACCTGTCCGATTGCTAAGGTTAGAATCGGTGAGGAGAACTGCAGTAGTGTATGTGCGTGCTCGTAGGCTCGTAGCATAAGTATATATGGCTAGGTTCAAGTCATACCAAATGCACATACACTACTGCAGTTCTCCTCACCGATTGCTCGCCGCCAGGCGCCGAAAACAGCTCCTTGTGCAGCGCTGCTCTAGCCAGTTGCTTAACCTGTTAACTGCGGAATTTAGTTTTAAAAATCCCTCGCAGAGTGCGGAGACAATGACGAGTATACGCGTCAACCGCACCGCAATAGAGATTTGGATTGTCGTGTATACACGTCCAACGCAGTTAACTGGTTAATTTTTCAGAGCAAAGCCATAAATAATCTGAAATAAATGTATTATAGTAAAGGGCGCGATTTGACAAGTTCGCCTAGGTCGCGAAAACGACTTGAGCCGGGCTTGCGTCAAGCTTTCGTGGATGCCATTTTTTTCGTCTTTACGATGAATATGCTCACGATCATCACGCACGCAAAGGACGGAGTGTCCGGCGTCCGAAAGACAGAGCGAGACGAAATATCAACGCGTCCTCTGTCTCGTACCGTCCTCACTCGCTTTCATTGCCTCTCACTCGCTCTCGTTCCATCTCGCCCTCGCCTTCGCCAGACAAGAGTGAGACAGAAGTGGTGGGGATAGCGAAAAGTCCTCATCGTATCCGCCAAACAGGGTTCTCAGCGAGGAAGTACTGTATGCTTCTTCGTAGGGCCAGCGCGAGGCGGGTTCAACGCGTTTCCCGGAACTCGGCCTCGCGCTGTGAAAGGCCCCGCGGTCCACGAGAAGCTAATCGTAAATTTTGCGGTGCCCCATGCAGAGATATTTATTATTATAAATTTTTTTTAAAAGGCGCCGCGGTCCACGAGAAGCTAATCGTAAATTGTGCGGGGCCCCGTGCATAGATATTTATTATTATAAAATTTATTTAAAACGCCCAGCAGAAGGAGATCATTTGCTCCTAATGAAGCTCAGGGGTATTATTCAATACTGCAGTGGTAGGCAGGTGGAATTTGCAAGAATTTGGAATCTCTGTGACCCTGGAATAAGTGACGAGATCACCATATTTCTCCCACGCAGTCCATCTATTGAAAACCACTGTGAAATTGCACATTGAGGGCTGCGATTGGAGCAATCTTCCCCTATGTTCGGCACATGATCCGTACCTTGACGCAGACTCTTACCTACCGCGCACCCTTTTCTCGCACGATGGATGAACATCTTCGGCGTTGAACGCGATTTTCTCTCATTTCAGGGGTGCTGAGTTCCTTCGCTCGATTCCTGTACTTCGTCGACAGAAGCTGCGGTGGGAGTGACGCTTCAGCGACGATTCGTGGACGTGCAACGTTTCGCGCACCCTCTCGAACACTGCCCGAGAGACAAGAAGCCTCCCCGATTTCCTACGTTTACATTACCAAGCGACAAGCTCGCTAATTACCCCTACGATTACGATGGACTCTCACGCGATGCGTTCGCACAGGTCGCGATGAGGTTCGTTGCCCTGCGTGGTTCAGCGAGCGGCCGTCGCACGCCATCGCCGATATAGCATTGTATCGAATCGTTTCACTCGTAGCACCCGTTAAAAGTTACCGCGTCAGGGCATCCCCGGATCGCGCAGATCGCACGGACCCGTGTACTCTGTAGTCGCGAGCAAGATATCAACCAGATGTGTTTCTTTCGTAAAAAATATACAAAGTTAAACCCATTCGCTGTGTGGAATTGCTGTTATTCACGGTGAGAAAGCACGCTCGCTCCCCCTCCCCTCTCCCAGGCATCCGTAGATCGGAGTTGATCGGTGAGCGGAGAACGAAATGCTCTAAAGGCATGCTGCTTACGACTTAATCTATAAAATAATGAAACACCAAGCGCCGAGAGAAGATCCACGACGAAATTCTCGTCTCGTTTCTGTTTCAGACTATTCCTCCCTCCTGCCAGAGTTCCCGTGTCCCCCGACCATCGCTAAGGGGCGCAGGAGCTATCAGAAAGCTGGCGCGGTGGGCGCGCCCAGCGAGAAGCAGAGGTTCCCTTGCCCGACCTGCCCCAGCGTCTTCAGCCACAAGAACAATCTCTACTATCACTCCAAGTTCGAGTGCGGCCAGTTGCCCCGTTTCTGCTGCCCCTACTGCCCCCATAGAACCAGGCACGTCTCCAACGTGCGCGCCCACGTGCGCAGGCGCCATCCCGGTAACAACGTCTACGCGATCGACGTCTGCAAAGTGCTCGACACCAGTTAAACGCCGGGGACCTCAAGTCCCCCTCGTGCTGCTCGCGTTTATAGAAGTCCCGGAGGGTGGTTGATCGAGCGTCCCGGAGCACCTCGCGTTTATAGGGAACTTCGGACCTGCATCATTGGATTCGGTGGATGATCTCCATGGTGCGGTCGCAGGACGTTGCGATGAATCAGTGTACTATCAAGTGCTGGATGCTCAATAAGCTAATCGAATGTATTCTTATAATATATTTGCGTAAACTTAGGAATGACTCATCATTCGTCATACAACGTAGGGTAGATTTCTGAAGGACTTGAGACAAAGCGTCACTCGGCTGTCATTCACCACTCTAGTCTGACCAAAGTTTCCGTACACCAATTCCCCTGGAAGATCATCTACGATGAACTACGAGCACTCTGCTCTAATTTCTTGACCGGATTACAGAGATTCCGTAACGCATGCCAATGCGAGATACTGCCACGCCGAGCTGGGGGGGGATACCGAATGTCGAGAGAAGTTAACGTTTAAGACGATTCCAAGGACATTTTCAGTTCCACTCCTTCTGTATTTTGATAAGAAACGTGTATCGACCGTCGACGTACGAGAATTATAAGCGAACGTCTACTTGTAACCTGAGATCTCGCAATAAATACGCAGAATAGTCTCAAGGAACCGGCAATATTCTACAGATTATCCGTTTAATGCCATGTGCCGCGTCCTTTTATAAAATAACCCTTTGTCTAGGTAGACAATAATCCACAGCTTCCTCGAGTAAACTTATGCTTTTAGATCCGCGGTGTTCCCGCGGCAAAGAGCTTCCCGATTTCGATCCCCGAGACCCCCCCCCTCCTCCCCCCCGTCCCGGCGAATCTTGTTCACGTTCGTTCCAAACGGCTCGGCCGCTCGGCGTTTGGATCCGGAACGTTAAGCTGGAAAGCCCGGGCAGGTGCCCGAGAGATAATTAACCGTAAGAACGTGTGAATTTTCCAGAGAAGCTACCGAATCGTGTGGACGGCTGGTACCGGGCAGACACTCGCGTGGCTCATCCCCGGGAAGCTCATCGCAAGCACATCTGCCCCCAGTGCGGCAGGTCCTTCAACTGGCGCTACAATCTTCAGCATCATCTAAAGTACGCCTGCGGCCAGTTGCCGCGATTCAATTGCCCGTATTGCCCTTACAGGACCAAGCACACGTCCAACGTCCGGGCCCACGTGCGCAGGAAACATCCCGACAGGCAGGTCTACGTCATCGATCTCATGAGCGCGCAACAGTGAACGCCATTCATGTATCTGACCCGCCGGCGATAGCTGCTACCGATCCTTCAATAAAAAGATAAACGTTGCTCCTCGAGCGTGTCCATTCGAAACCTACCGAGTGCATGCTCTTCCCTTGACTCGTTGCTATCCTTGCGACGGATATAATCAAACATGGAATCGTCGTTGGTCTGAATACATAGCGACGCGACCACTAAACGAAAGGTGTGTTCCTCGTGTGGATCTTCCACGATTGAAGCATCGAGTCTTTGTAGTTTTCCAGAGACCAACCGTTTTTGTTCCTCTGGGGACAAGCGAGCCCTTGCGCTTTCTGATCGAGCGTTATTTTTGTAGCCAAAGGCGTAATCTTCTGCTGGATCGTTCGTGACTATTTAAGTTACTTCGTAGATCCCTGTCTCAACGTGGATATACGGGAGCTTTCGACTACTAGTGCTCAGACCAGCTCGAAAGACCAAATCGTTTGTTTTTTTTTTCAGAGTGGGAGCGCATAGCGGGTCACCTGAAGCCGAAGAGGACTCACAGTTTGCTGCCGCCGCCGAGGAGAAGGCGTTCCGAGAACGGGGGTGGATTCCCCTGCGGGAACTGTGAAAGCGTGTTCAACAGGAAGGACAATCTTCATCACCATGCCAAGTTCGAGTGCGGCCAGTTGCCCAACTTCAACTGCCCTTACTGCGGCTTCAGGACGAAGCATCCGTCGAACGTGCGCGCCCACGTGCGCAGGATGCACCCGGGCAACTATGTCTACGTCGTGAACATCAGCAAGATGGATATTCAGTCGTCCACCTAATCACTTTACCCTCTGATCTCGATTAAAATCGTCGAGACGATCAGAGACCATCGTTCACACTGTTCGTTCAAACTTCTGTAATTAGTCCGCAGTACATTTTTTTAGAGTTGTTACATTTTAAAGGCACACGATGATATTTTCGATTTCTACGTAGCAGAAGAAAAAGACATTTGCTATTATTTCGCAAATATATTCGTATCTATGTGACTCACCCTTCTCCCTCGGCGATACACGTTTCCCTGCCTTCTTTCCTCGTGAGATGTCAATGTCTGTCTCTGGCTGGGCTGCCTAGCACATCCAAGATTAGTCTCTGTGTGTTTCTTTTATGATAGTCGCCCGTCCCCGTGTCAATATCCGTGTTCCGTCGCGATGAACAAGGCGTGTGAACGAAATAGTAGCCCGCAGGATCGCGAAGCTGCGGCAGCGCGTCGGCAAGCATCGTTGGTAGTCATTTCTCGTTCACGTTTCTGTTCGCAGGTGTGCATCACCAGCAGATAATGCATCCGTGTTACCCGCAGGGGCACCGTTACGCCTACGACGCCCCTCGAAACGAGCAGAGCAGGAGTTACCCTTGCCACAAGTGCGGCAACGTGTTCACGCGTAAGAACAATCTGTACAATCACCTCAAGTTCCAGTGCGGACAGTTGCCCAGGTTCAATTGCCCTTATTGCTCGTACCGCACCAGGCACTCGTCGAACGTCAGGTCCCACGTGCGCAGGATGCACCTCGGACAGAGGGTGTACGTCCTCGACGTCCGCGGCAAGCAAGAGCCGCAAGCACAGTGGACGTCGTAGGCGGTGATCGAGAAGATTGGCCGCGAAAGGTGGACGATAATTCGCGGCGAACTTGCGCCCGTGTCGGCACGTTGCCTGACACCTGTGATAGCGAAAGAAAGGCGACGGGTATTCGAGGTATCGCGGCTAAGGGGCGTTGAGAATTTATAAAGAATACAGTGGACTCTGGGATTCTTGGATTCTTGTATTCTAGGGTCTAAGATCCCAGAGTCGTGGCAATTGTCGTAGGATCCCAGAATCCTACGACTTCGACACTTCACGTAGCCTGTAACACGAGGCACACTTTAGTATTCAAACTTTCTTCAATAAACAGCGAGTTTTCCTACCCCGGCGTTGATGTGTCTCGAACCACGTAGATCCCAGCAGCCTCCGGACCTAAACCTCCCATCTCCACGTTCTCCCCCCGCTGCCAATGCGCCCGACCACTCCTTGGATGTTTGTTCGTTGGACCTTGTTAATCAGTTGGACAGTTGGACTCGATGTGCCCGAGAACACCCGCGTCGAAATGTAGACCCGCCAATCAGCCAAGACCCGTTTCGTTCCAGATACGGCCTCGTTCACCGTGTTCGGGATCAACGTCGGTCTAGGAGGCGGCCAGGTCCAAACGATCGGCAAGCTACGGCCCCGAACGCCGCACCTCAATACCTATTGGAAGAAGAAGTTCCCCTGTCCGAACTGTGCCTGCGCCTACAGCCAGAAGTACTCGTTGAACCGACACCTCACCTACGAGTGCGGCCAGGAGCCGCGGTTCAAGTGCCCGCACTGCGAGTACCGGTGCAAGAAGTCGGCCAACGTCTACGAGCATATTCGCAGAAGACACAAGAACTGCCAGGTGTACGCCATCGACATCCTGAAGATGGCCCACAAGAAGGTTACTTAAGACCACCGAGTCACCTCTGTGTCGTCCTTACGTGTCCACCTTCTGTGTAAAACGCTGGAGAGTTCGTGACGCGAAGTGTTCACGCTAGTAGCGTTCGTCAGAATGAAGGGAAAAGTGTTGGTATTTGAACACCTTGGAGTGTCCATTGTTGCCGATTTGTGATTTTTGTTTTATTCTCTGTTAAAGGGGAATAGGCGAGCGGTGGCCATTTCTACCAATGCTTTTCTATTTATTTTTATCGCTACTGTATCCGTGCACTATGCGAATCTGTGGCTACTCTTTATACTAAATACGGTGTCCACTTCCAGCGGTCGCAACTTAGATTAGACTCAACCGATCGATGTATGCTTCTCTTTCTAGGTGTTCTTCAAACGATTCTGCAAACCCCTCGTGCAAGTTTCCTTATGAAAACCAGGCATTACAGTGAACAATTTTACTGCCATGTAGTGTACATTTCACAGGTTTTCAGTTCTCGGTCGCGACGTGCCCTTCGCGAATTGTACTCGCCCTTCAAAGACTGTGAATAAAGAAGACGCATTTACCACGCCCGTTTATCTTATTCCAAGCATCTCCAGGCTCACATTCTGCCCCGAGTTCCTGTTTCTCCTCTCTGTGTTTGCGATTCCTCCAGTTTCCAGTGCCACGGGGCAGCGAGTGGAACGATTAAACGGAGAGCTTTCAATGTTTTTCTATGACATCCATAGAGTTGTTACTCTTCTCTTGCAGGTGCAGCCACACCGCGCTTTCAATTTCCCAGAGACCTTGGATTTCCTTGGTTGTTTGACCAGAAGGTTTTCCTTCTTTTCCAGGAATCTAGCCCACCTTGGCGAATCTCTCGATCATTTCCACCAAAAAGCATCGACGCTCCGACAACGCTGACAGCTTCGCCCGTAGCTACTTCTGTAAGTGATTCACGAATAAAGAAAAGTCCAAAGGGTCTGTTGCTTTCGTTCGGGTGTGTTCGTCAGGCGAACTCTTCAGAAAGAATCCGCAAGAGTAGCCAACGGTTGCAATTACGCTTTCAGGTACGCTCCTCGATCCGGGCTGGATTTGGCGAGCTCGAATCGCTGAGAATTATAGGAGCGTTGCCTGTTCCGTTGGTTCGGTCGCGCCACGTGGTTACAGGAAGCTGGAGCACGCTATTAACCCCAGGCAATCTGTTTCTCTCGTTCACAGGTGCATACGTTCACCTGACGCACTTGCCACGACAGTACGAGATCATGGACGTTCACCATCCCTGCCCAACGTGCAATCGCACCTTCAAGAGGAAGAACAGCCTCAACAGGCACCTGCTCTATTCCTGCGGCCAGAATCCACGGTTCAAGTGCCCTTACTGCTGGTACCGCTGCAAGCTTCGCAGTAACGTCTACAGGCACGTCCGCACCGCTCACAAGAAGCGCGAGGTTTTGGCCATGGACGTCGTTAGGCAATGTGTGAACAGACCCAACTGAACCCTCATCATCCCATTCACGAACACAGAGGACTACCCTGCCAGCTGCGCAAGCTCCCAGGCAGCTTTTAAATCGGCGAACACGGTCAAACACACTTTGCGTACTTTTCCAGAAGAAGGGAACCACTGTTACTAAAATACTCTGAGTCCTGCGAAGCTCAGAAGTCTTGGAAATAAAGGCACATGCAACACTTTGCTGCAGGAACTCGCGTCTATATGTATCCTGGTTCTTCATTTCATTTATCGAACAAATGCGCAATAAATGGTGCCCCAAAGTCCTCACCCCACGATCGTTCTTCTTGCAAGCGTACGCACACTGACTCGAGACCTCTTCCCGAGACTCGGGTTGTGATACATCTATCATTCGTTGATCCGTTTAGTCGAGACGCTGCCCGGGGTACCTGCGATCACTAACCAATTCATGGATACCTACGTGTATGTTCTAACTTGAATTCCGTCGTGAGTCGTGGCTATAGGCACCCTCGATTCATCGAGATAATATCGAGCCACGAATTCTGCTTTCAGATTACCACCGTCTCATGACCGAGCGCTGTAGGAAGCGACGGAAACGGTTCACCGGGCAACAGTACAAGAAGTTCCCCTGCCCGAACTGCCCCAGCGTTTTCGTGTGGAAGTGTACCCTGAAGAGGCACCTGCGGAACGAGTGCGGCATGGAGCCGCGGTTCAAGTGCCCCTACTGCTACTACCGCGGAAAGTGGAAGTCCAACATACTCAGGCACATCAACAGGATGCACAAGGACTGCACCGTCTTCGTGATCGACACTTAGAGCCGGCCTCCAAGAATAATAACATTTTAACGAGCGAAAGCTTCCTCTTCTTCCACGAACGGAAAGCTCCCGCATACCCGCGTGGGCAAGATGCATTCGCATCTGGAGAACCACGTGCCTGAATGAACTCCTGAAACGTTTAATTAATAAACCTTCTCTGCATTTTTATGCCTGACGGAAACTGTAGTGTCTGTGCCGACTGAGATTTGACTGGTCGGCTTCTTGCGTACTGAATCCACCTATCCCATTGATAGATCGCTGTTGGAGGCACCCGCACCCATTCCTTTCTATTTAAACCGCGAGTTTGGACGGTCGTTTGTGCGCCAGGGGTTGATACGTAGGATAAGGGAGCTGTGTCTGTCAGGCGGATGTACCGATGCCAATAAAATGCAATTTTTAGAAGCCTTCTAACCTTCCCCTTAACGGAAATCTGAACCCCTGCGTTCATTTGGTAGCGAGGAGAGCGAAGCAGCGTGGAACCAAGCGATTTTCATCGTCACGAGAAAATCTCGTCTCTTCGTTTGTTGCAGGTAGCCAGCGGAAGTGGTATTACGCTAACAATTACCCTAGGCGCAGAAATCCGCAACGGTTCAGGACACTGAAACCGGGGATGTACGTCTGCCCGAATCCGAATTGCGCGAGGCCCTTCAATTGGAAGGGGAACCTGAACAGACACCTGAAATACGATTGCGGCCACGAGCCGCGGTTCAAGTGCCCCTACTGTCCGTATCGTTGCAAGGTGAAGGGGGACGTGAAGAAGCACATCGCCAGGAAGCACCAGGGCTTGGCGATCTACGTCCTCGAGCTGCTCACCAATTGATCTTGGATATTCTAATTGATTTACCTGCTACTAGCAACCTCGACACATGTACTTCATTGCGAATAAAACACACTTTTCCCTATTTCTCGAGAGTAAATCCAGCCGCCATTTACTGCCGAGTCGATCGGGATCGAGCAGCACCTTCGGACGAGGCTCTTCGTTCACTGGGAGAAACACTGCTCAGCCTCTTTCGAATCATCTCTGCGTGTTTGTCCCGGGAGACCAGTCTTACCCAAGCGTCTCGTTGTCGGGGCTTACGTTTCTCTGTTTCAAGGAGGCAGATCCGCGAGTCTCGCGAGTTTCGCTTTCGTATAACAGTGGCTAACGGACATGCGACGTTAGAGAAGCGCGCCTCGCTCCCGCCGCGCCGGTATCAGGATCTTTTACCGGTTCCCTTTGATTGCAGGTGCCGGTGGGCTGTTCTGGTTGGTCGAGACACCGTCCTCGGGGGAATGTACGCGGCAGTCGAAATTCGCGTGTCCTAATAGGGGCTGCGGTCGGACTTTCAACTTGAAGGGAAGTCTCACCAGGCATCTGCGATACGAGTGTGGCCGTTCCCCCCAGTTTAAATGTCCCTACTGCGATTACATTGGCAAATTGAAAAGCAACGTGGGCAAGCATCTCAGGCGCAAGCACAAGAACAGACGCGCCTATATCGTCAGTCTGTTCCAGCAGCCTTCCCTCCCCTTTCGTTAGAGGTACCTACCCTCCTGGAATGTATAACCGATCCGTGCGTCGCGCCCGCCGCAATAAACATTGAGAATTCCACCGAGTCTACCCCGAAGAATATCCCCCGCTCTGTCCCCCCGCGCTTTAGTTAGGAGAAGTTGGCGAATGACTGGCGGTTTAAATCGCGGTGGGCAGCCCCCGGTACGACTGATCGCGAACGGCACGTTGTTTTTCAGGGTGCAAAGAGTGGAGCAGCCACCGGCGGACCAACTGGTTCACGAAGCCCAGCAAGTTCGCCTGCCCGAACCCGAACTGCCGCAGCGTGTTCGCGTGGAAGAGGAACCTGACCAGCCACCTGCGCTACCAGTGCGGCCAGCAGCCGAGATTCAAGTGCCCTTACTGCGACTACGTGTGCAAGGTGAAGGCGGACGTGCGTAAGCACATCAAGACCAAACACCAGAACCACGACGTCTACGTGATCGATATGTTCCGGTCGTGGGAGGTTCTTCGGTGAGCGAAGAGCGGGGCCAAGTGGCGTCCGAGCCTCTGGTCGTCGACGATGGTGGCCGTCGTTGCCCCCCAGCCTCCGTGTGCCACTGTAATTTCATTAGCGACGTTCAAGCGCACTGTCGGTCACGCTGGCTTTGCGAGTCTAGTCGGCCCATTGTAAATCTATACCCCGTAACAAGGCAGAGAATGTACCAGTAACGACCCCCCCCCCCCACCTTCAAACCCCACCAACCCTCCCACTCAACCAAACACGCGACTCGAGCTTCGCATGTAGCCGCACTTGTTGTTTGCTCTCTGGGCTTCGGGGGTATCGCATCCACGCGGGCTATTAACGTAGGCACTAACAACGACCCGCGATCGAACACCTCCCGGGAATCTAGAGGCGAAATTAACCGCATCCGGCCTGCATTGAGAGCGATGATCGGTCGGCAAGAGTAGAGAGACCGACGAGTCCCCGCGTTTCGCGAGGCAGGGACGGAGAGGAGCCAGTGATCCGACGCTCCGTTTCTCGTTTGGCTTAACGTCGACTTTTTCCCCTTCTAGGTTCCTGTAGGCCGGCCTCGGTTAGCAAGGACAAGAAGTTCCCATGCCCGAACTGCCCGAGCGGGTTCGGCCAGAAGCCGAGTCTCACGAGGCACTTGAAGTACGAGTGCAGGCAGGAGCCGCGTTTTCAGTGTCCCTACTGCCTGCAAAGAAGTAAAAAGACGTCGGACATATACGCCCACGTGAGACGGAAGCACACGGCGTGCAGAGTGTTCGCCATCGATATCCATGGCATGCCCGGCGAGAACACGTCGACGGTGTTCAAAGTGGAGAATTGGTTCTGATCCGCTCCCCTGCGTCGATATAGATTCTGTGAGACCCCTCCCTCTCGTTCCCCCATCCGCATACCCCGCTCGACTTTTGTACATTATCGCGAGATATTAGCCAGTATTACCCGGCGTCGACGATGTCGCCCTGATCGCGCCGCGCATCGATACGTTCCGAGGGATGTTGGGGGCCACCGGTGTTGGAAATGTTGCGCCGTGATATCCCGCGGAGCCTGTGTGTATAGCGACGAGGTGTACGAATCAATAAACGTAATTTGCATTTATCCCCGCACGCTGATTTCGCAGAACTCCATTGTACCGTATGACTACTCCTCTATTTCTCGAGCTATCGCCCCGGCTAGGAGGCCCTGAAACAGAGCTAGTTAAGGACGATTAACCGTAGCACCAGCGTGTGACGTTTACGTAAAGAAAACACGACCGTTCCGATCTGTTCCAGGATACTACAACGAGTGGTACAACTACTGCCCGTGGAGCACGAAACCGTATCAGTGTTTGAACTGTCCGCACAATTACTCGACGAAAGTGCACCTGAAACGTCACATAGTCAGCGCATGCAACGGGAAGGAGCCACGCTACAAGTGCCCCTATTGTCCCTATAAGTCCCGATACCCGTCGGACACGTACAAGCACGTGAAACGCCTTCACGAGTGCCACACCGTGTACGCGATCGACGTGGAGAACCGGAGAACCTACTTTCCGAAAGATACCCCGACGCAGGACAACAAACCAATTCTCTGAGACCATTGACCCGGGCTATCTGTACGAACGGCTGGGCTTGCAACGAGTAAAGTGTACCTTAGAACCAAAAAAAAAAACAGAAGTGGCGGACGTCGCGTTTCTTCAATCCTCTCACTCTCCCGTGCCCGTGGCGTCCGAGGAGAGTGATGGTCGTGGCGTTTGTGCATGAGTTTACGCGTTTGGATTCACGCGAGCCCACCGGCCTATCCAAGCGCATAGATTCATCCGTGGAAGTCGAGACCATTGCTCTCTCGTATCCCATACAGTTTCACCGTTGCTGCTTTCCTTACAGGCGTCTCACTACAGATGGAACGAAAGCAATTGGTTGATCAAGCTCCCCCAGCGCCACTACCCACTCCCCTACCCTGATATTCGATAACACCTACCCTCAATTCGAAATATCTAATTCAAAGTGTACAACTACTCAGTCACCGGCCAATTCAATTCGTTCCAACTGTTCTGCTCCCAACATCGATCACTTTTGCTTGATTCGATCCTAATTGAACAGGGTAATAAAGCTTGCCATTGGAGGCACTCGGGTTGCACCCCGTTCTGGTGGAAGAATGTCCCAACGTTTCCACAAGATCGTATCTAACTTCGTCAGATGTTTGAGCACGAATGCTGAGGAAAGTTGGTAGCACCTTCCACGAGGACTTGGCCCGCGGCTGGTAGCCCTAGCTCCTCCTAGGTGACTTCGTTGAGCACCGAAGACCAAGCCTGCTCCGCGAGGACTGTCGCCAGTACCCGTAGTTGCACGAATCTCTGTCGCCGTCGATCTTTGTGTCTAGCCGCCGTTTCCGTGGACCGTGCGCAAGTATCCCGTTGCGTTTTCTGTTGCAGTTTGCCGTGGCTTCGGCGTGTGGCGTAACAGGTCGAAGAGGTTCTGCTGCCCGAACTGCCCGAGCGGATTCACGAGGGAAACGAACCTGCGCAGGCACGTGCGCTACGGTTGCGGCCAGGGGCCGAGGTTCAAGTGCCCGTACTGCGACATGTACTCGAAGGAGATCTCGAACGTGTACAGGCACATCAGGACTAAGCACCGAGGCATGCGCGTCTTCCTCACCGACGTCACCACTAACCGACAATTCTACGCGCGAAAGAATTAACCGAATCACGCACGATTACGGGTGTAACTCCCACGATAACTGCCAGGGACTGACAGCCCAGTGAACACGCGCGAATAGACGAGTAGCAAGTTCGCAAGGGGCAGAGGTGAAGCTACTCCTCTCCCGATACTCGATACTCGTGCCTCCTCTGTAGCCACGTCGAGTCTCGCTGGCCTTGGAAAACTGTTCAGCTGTACGCAGAAGATGTGTAATAAAGCTCGCTTATTCGAGGCATCGAAGCACCTTCTCCACTCCCAACACCAACTCGCGGAACCAAATTTCACCCCGGTTGTTCTACGCGTCGCTCCTCCGTGCAACCGCAGCCGGCGCACTCGCTTGCTCGCTCGTCTCGCCCGGCGTTAACTGACTAAACGCTTTTCGAGAAAACTACCCCCCCGTCACGATGCTATTCTTCTGATTGCAGGTGCAATGTATTTCTCTCCGTCGATGGGCTTCCCGTTTCCCATGCCCGCGGCACAAGTGGCGCAACAGTGTCACCTTCCGCCGGATGCGCAACACGGAAAGGACAATAACGACAGGTCAGTTGCTAATTCACGCGACCACGGAAGCTTCGTTGCTGCCACTAGTGTGAACGAACGTTAATCACTTCTCGGTCACATCTTCCAACCTCGTTCACTTTGCAATGCTGCTCGTTTAGTACGATCTTCTGGAGACACCCCTGTTCCACGCGTCGACTCGCGCCTTTTCGCAGGCATTGTGAGGCGTATTTCGGACGCGTGGCAGGGTAGCACTGTGCAGAAATACACGTTTGCATTGCAGGATGGAGGTGAAGTATCGCACCTTCCGCTTGAACGTGGACTCTGTTCGCGGGGCCATTACCACCGCTGCGCCTAGACGTCTGATCGAGAGACATTTCCCAGAGAGAATACCGCCGACGGAGAAAAGGGCGAACCCCACGAGACAGTGCGCTCGATGCTGCAGGAAGACATCCGAGAACGGGAAACGTGTTCGTAAAGAGACAAGATACTATTGTCCTCAATGCAACATTGGACTCTGCGTCACCCCTTGCTTCCGCGCTTACCACACGGTCACTTAAATTGCCTGAGGATTTGCACGGGGGCATGATGCACTGAGAATAAGTGCAAAGACAGACACCCTTTTCTATTACATTACACCCTCCACGTTATATTACACCCTCGTAGAGGGTGATTTATTGTGGAAAGGGAAGTCGATGGTGTAAGGATTCGTTTTCGAGAAGGTTAACTTTGGAAGTTTTTAAGGCACGCGTTTATTAAGATGAAACTTTAATATAGTTGGTACGGCAGTAGAAATGGTCAAGCACTGGGACGGCGTCGACTTGCAAGGGAAGATCCCGAACGATTAAAATTTAAAACAAATCTGAAACTTTGTGAATATGTAGAGGATTTCCTCATGATTATAATGCAATTTTAGTTTGCTGCCAAAATTCACTCTCCGGGGGTGAAATTAACTCCTGAAAATTCGGCTATTTTCGGATTTTATTTTGTAGCTCGCAATCAGTAAGAGATAGAAAAAAAGTTTCAAGGCAAAAGTTACTTCTTTTCATTAGGACTATCATTTGGTAACTTACAGTTCTTACAGTTCGTGAGTTATAACACAAAATCGAAAAATAGCCGGAATCTAAGGGGTCCATTTCACCCCCTTAGAGTGAATTCGAGTAGCAAGCAATAATTGCATTGTAATCAGGAGGAAATCCGCTACATATTCGCAAAGTCGCAGAATTTTTTGAATTTCCGGCTTCGGGATCTGTCCTTGTTGGTCATAGATTAATCGACTGTACACGTGTCTGATTCGTCAGATTGAATATCTCGAGAACGAAACCTTTTACGAAGATTGATATTCTGAGTTTTTGATTTATTCCTTCCCGGGGATCCACCCCTTTCCGATAATACTATGTTCCCCGTGGTACACTGTATGAAAGCAAACGAATCGTACGATTCCCATCGCGCGTGGAAGAATTAACCGAGAAGTGATTAACAGCGATTTGACAGTGCGCTCGTTTAACAAGGGCACGATGTATCAGGTTCACTTGCCCGAAATGCGGGAGGAGCTACCAGCACCTGCACCACATGCTGCGCCACTACAAGTTCGAGTGTGGCAGCCCACCGAGGTTCCAGTGCCCTTACTGTCAGATGAGGAGCAAGCAGTCGAACAACGTTTACAAGCACATACGCGTGAAGCACCCTGGCTCGAAGCTCGAAGTCGTTGTTCTTCAATACGAGCAGTACGATCGCCTGTGAATCCCGCGACGAACGATCCTTTACTTATTTTACGAATTATCCCTTCACTTTTGCTTTAAAGATTTTTGGAAATAAAAGACGATTATTCGTCAAGAGGAATGAGTGTTTGCGTTCTGAGACCTCTTAGCCCCGTATCCTTTCATTCCACTTCATACGACTCGACATTAATGGGTAAACGTCCATGTCCACTGTTGGGGATATCATGCTTTCAGGCCTTTAGATGTAGCAGCGCCTTTTCGAATACGTGTTCCGATGTTCTAGTTGAAATTGCAGCTATATAACTTCGTGGGAGACCTGATGGTGCACCGATACTTGGGTGTGTTCCTCCTTGTAAGGAGGAAAAGTGAAGGTCCTCTTGGTGTTTTCCCGATACCACTGCGGGGGCCATTATTTCATCCCTACGTGCAAAATTCCTTTGCAACTTTATCAATCAATCAACTGGCTAATTAAAAGCACAGGCACTCTAAAGTAACTGACACCGATATTGGTGAATCATCAGACTCCAAACGACCACTAGTTGCAATCCGGGCATTCAGATGTCTCTTATCAATGGAACCCTCGCCTGTCTTCGAGCCGACTCACTAACTTATCGAATCATTTTCCAGATAGAATGTCGGTGAAGATCAATCGGATATCGACGTGGGAACGATCAACATCGATCGTGGACTCTTGTCTACGTCTCACTGCGCCCATTCTCGCAATGTCCTTTCTCGCGTGAACGAACCACTCCAGCAACTTCACGTCCCCGTACACAGCTTGAGGATGCCTGCAACCGCTTTATTTGTTTGTCTTTAACCGAACGGCAGCCACGGTGCTCCGCGTGTGTCAGCCTGCAAGCAGTATCTCCGAGTCTCGGACACAGATACCCATCTCGCCAAGCGATTCTCCTTACGAACTCGATTCGAGCCTGCCTAACCACAGAACATCGCATAAGCACACCGTCACTATAATTCTCGCAACGGGGGTTGCGACACCCCGGTCGCAAAACTGGCCCCGCACATTTCAACCCTCTAAGTTCATTGTCCTCCGGCAATACGTTCTTTAACCACCATCTGGAAGTCGATCGTTAGAAACTTCCGCCACTCGATGATCCCATTCGGGAGAGCATCGCTGTGCCAACTGACCCGAGCTCTTAAGCTTTGCAGCTTAACGAAATGTCTAGCCCCCGAAGTGATAGCTGCCGCGCCGATCCGTTCGAGCTAACCCCAGTCTTCCGTTTCTTTTACAGCGTTGCTACAAATGTTGCCGTTGCCCTGGCTCGAGGACAATCAGCCGGAGAGGAGCTCGTGGAAGTGCAAGGCGCGGTTCCCCTGCCCGCGGTGTCGGAAGTCGTACACGACGAAGAGCGCCGTCACGTCCCACTTCAAGTACGACTGCGGCAAGCCACCGCGCTTCGAGTGCCCCTACTGCGGCAAGCTGAGCAAGAAGAAGTTCAACATCCAGGACCACATTAGGCACAAGCATCCCTCCAAGCCAGTCATCTGCAACACCCTCTTCTGAGGGCCGGCCCGTCGAAGCGCATCCAATTCGTCGCCGAAGCGCGCTCAGGCGTTCCGTGAATCACCAGCGATCACGGGGCCTTGGATCGCGTACGAACGCTACTCAATTGCGAGCCTCGATGTGTTTCGATGAGGATGGACGCAAGTATCGAAGGGAACAGCTCGCGGACGTAGCGCGCAGCTTTCTCGGGACAGTTGCCTGTGATAGCGCGTCAGTGTTGTCGGAGAAAGCGGGTGTTAGGCGGGAGGCACGTTAACACGGTCGGGTACCGTTTTCTATAATAGTTTCGTAGATTGAGGTAGGCGTGGTATTCGCGAGTGATGGTTGCGGTTAGGGTGGATCATATTTACTCCTGACGAAAAATAAATTTCAGATTTTTCGCGCGGACAACCCCTGGAATTGTGCCATTGGAAGAAAAAATAAGGTGTGCAAAATTTGAAATCGATTGGAAAACGGAAAACCGGGCCGAATCGAATTTGAAAATATCTGATTTTTGTAACTCGTTTTTCTCCATTGTAGTATATCGTTAATATACATGTTTATATGTGGTTGAATTTGTCTTTTTACATTCTGCAACAATAATGAAATAAAATATAAGACCACTTAAAAAAAATTCATGACCTTGAAATCTCAAAAATTAAAGTTTTAAAAAAGACTTTTTCCGTTTGCATTATATTTACCTTGTTGAACAGTACAATTTTCGTCTAATTTTTTTTCATATAATTATAAATAACAGGTCAAAGGGAAAATGACACCCGAAATACACCAATTTTTGCAGATACCTTTCAATTTATTTTAAAAACTAGTGGTAAAGAAGAAAATCTGACTACTCCACACGACGCAACAGATATTTTTCCTTCGGAAAACATCAACAAAAGTGGTAAGTCACGTTTCGGTTTCAATTAAAATTCCTTAAAATTTTGAAATCGTTATTTATAAATATATGAAAAAATTTCTTATATGAAAGTCGTATTGCTTGACAAGGTAAAAATAGTGTCAACGAAAAAAGTATTTTTGTACGTCAATTTTTGAGATTTCAAGGTCGTGATTTTTTCTTAAATGATCTTATACTTTGATTCTATATTGTTACACAGCGAAAATAGATAAACGTGTATATTAACGATATACAGCAATGGAGAAAAACGAGTTACAAAAATAAAACATATCTCAAATTCGACGCGGCACGGTTTCCCGGTATTCGATCGACTTCAAATTTTGCACTGAGTATTTTCTCATCCAGTGGCACAATGTCCCGAAAAAATTTGAAACTCGAAAAATAAGGTCCACCCTAATGGTGGTGTTGGGACATCGGTTGGGTTAGTTGAATGAATATCTCTTCGAAGGATATTAACGAATCGTGTTAAAGTTAATGTCGTTTGAGTAGCTGAGGGAGTTTACTGTGTAGTAGACGAGTGTTGAGTGGTCGACAGGGTGCGTAGTAGATACCGTACGTTCGCGTACAGTGGCTCAGGAGTTCGTTCCTGGGGGAGTAGAAGTTTGAGAATTAGTAATGGAATCTGAAGAGCACAGCTTCGATACTCCTCTAAATCTGTGCCAACAGACTCGTGAGTTGCTGTACCTGCGCTCGACTTTTTTTTACGAGATCTTGCCAAAGAACCAAGTATATACGCCGAAAGATATGTCACGCGAGTTCCCCTGGTAATCTCCCAATGGACGAAGCTGTTACGAACTCCACGATCCCGTTAATAGGAAAAGAAAGTTTTGCAACAAGTGCAATTCAAGCACCGCCATGGTCCATGCGATGTATCGTTTGTCAATGGGTTAGGTTCACGTCGTGACCAGCAATAAAGTAATTCTGGATGCTCTCGTGGCCCACGAACGCAAGAGACTCGCTTACTATCTTCTTCCTGCATGAATTACACACACTCCTTTCCCACCACTCCACCTAATTTCACGCCACCCGCCCCACGCTTGTCGAGGCGATGCTGTCCGAGAATCGGCTGGCAATCACTGGTACCCTGACTCTGACACGATGTTTTGTAGGTGGCAGGCTCGGTGATCACTTGAGAAAGTTCGCGAAGGGACGGGACGTGCTGTACAACGCGGGTACAGGGAAATTTCACTGTCCTAAGTGTAACAACGGCTACGGAAGGCGGGACACGATGTTGGGTCACTTTAGGTACGAGTGCGGCAAGGCGCCTAGGTACAAGTGTCCTTACTGCGAGCTCTGCAGCAAGAAGACGTCCAACGTTTACCAGCACATCAGGTGCATGCACCCCAGCGAGTCGGTTACTGTCGTTAAGCTCTATTGAACGCGGACAATCTGTATCCGGGGAATATCTAATCTCCACGGAGACGACATAGACTCTCATAGCTTGTGTTCACGCGTGTGTGACGACTGGTGTTGGACCACCGTTAACAGACTCCCTGTGTCCGAGTGCATTTGTGTCGTGGATATAGGAACGCAGTCTTGAGTGACTCCCAATATTCACTTCCGTTGACGCTTTGAATATTGTGGTGCACTTGTTGCTGTGGTTGAATGTGTTCGAGAAGTAAGCGGGGGATGGAGATGGTTCCTCTATTTCAATGCATCTGTCCTCGTTACGTACAGACTAAGACTTTTGTCGTGTTTCGTTATAAGAGAGACTCGAGTAAAGCAGCAGTGAAAGCGCGAAGAAGAGCAGAGACTGCGATGTACATAGCGACAGTTTTGATGGTTGTGCAGAAAATAAAGGTAACCAAGATCCAACTCCTCGTTCGTGTCACTCAATCCCAACCTCCCGTTTTTCAGCAGCAACGATCACAGCCCTCGAACGGGTTTGGCGTCCATCCAAGTGCAGTAGGCACTCGTTATAAGCCCGACGGCGGGCGTACGGCGCGTTGTGGACACTGTGGCGCGAGTGAGAAAACCAAAGTTCTCGGGTCTCTCATTCTCGTCCTAAGGATTCCAAGAAATGTTGGGGATAGTCGCCGGGCGTGGAACACATGGTAGAAACGGGCTTATAACGAGTGCGTACTGTAATAGGATCGCGCGAGTGGTGCAGGATATTAACGAATCCTCCGACCTGTTTCGTTTCAGATGTTGCAGAGGCTCGGACAGCGAAGAGGTTCGTCTGTAAGGTGTGCGGCAGGGGTTTCAGTTACAAGCAGTCCTGGAAGAGGCACCTTCGCTACGAGTGCGTGGGCGTGAAGCCTCGATACGCATGCCCCTACTGCGGGACACGGAGCAAATACACGGCCACGATCTATAGGCACGTGAGGAAGATTCACCTTGGCTTCGAAGTCAAAACGAATGTTCTCTACTGAACGCGGCATCCGTTGCCGGGCCCTCGTGGCCGCGATCCTCGGGATTCTCGCGACAGTACGAGCGACAGCGAAGGGAATCGCGAGACATGTAGCCTAGTACAGCGATCCAGCTCGATCACGCTTTGCCGCTGGCTTAATCAGTTACTTTGACTTGCAATTCGCTGGTAGCCGTACGCAAGGCTGTATTAACTCGAGACCACGATCTTGGTTGCAGAGTTTCGGCCGCGTGCACGTCGGGAGGAGTCAGAGGAAGCGCAAGTTTCGCAGGGGGTCGCAGCGGGGAAGATGTCCTTGGCTAAACGGAGGCACGAGTGCCCGAAGTGCGACAAGTCCTTCTCGCAGAGTTACTCCATGTACCGTCACTATCGCTACGAGTGCGACACGCTGCCCCGCTATCAGTGCCCTTACTGCGGCCACACCAGCAAGTGGACGCACTCGATCTACAAACACATCAGGAAGATCCATCCAGGCCGGGAGGTCGGCCTGAACAAGCTCTACTGAGGCCACTCGCTTGCAGCACGGGACTCGCCCAGACCCCCGCCAATGTATACCTGTCAATAAAACGCCAATTCCTTCCGCCGAAGCACCGCGTGAATCATCCCCCTATGTGTCGTTAACGATCGATCCTCGCGGAGATCCCCCCCCCCCCAATGGTTCGCTCCGCGGTTGTGCTCCGCGCTCGATCGAGTCCATAGAATCATCAGCGGCGTCCCCGGGTCCCGTTCGAGCTCCTCAAAAATTTATAAGTCACGAAAGATTATCGTGTTCCCCCATCTCGATTAAATAGCGCCGCGACACCTGTCCGCGAACCCACTCGACCCTACGGAGAAGATCCATCCTGCCTTCGCTTCTTCTATCTCTCCGCCTCAATCTCTTACCCTCTCTCTCTCTCTCTTTCTCTCTCTCTCTCTCACTCTCTCTCTTTCTCTCTAACGATAGATCTTGGTCTCTTTTTCTGCTTGCAGAGTTTAGACCGATTGTCCTGGGGAAGTTCCACGGTGTTGTGCGAAATTCTCGGCACATGCTGAAGCTACAGACGTCCCTGAACCGGCGCGGCTTTCCGTGCCCGAGGTGCGCCCGCACCTTTCACACCTCCGGCGGCATGAGCCGCCACTACCGGCTCGAGTGCGTCGATCTTCCCCGTTTCAAGTGTCCCCACTGCGATATGCGCAGCAAGTACACTCAGGCGGTATACAGGCACATTCGTGCCAAGCACAGGAACATGGAGCTGAGGTTCGTCAAGCTTTATTGAACGGGCCCCAGCACCGGATAGCGACGAGAGGCGTACCAGCGCCGCGTTCCCCTTTCCGGTTCTCTTTATACCGATCTGCCGGATAATCCCTCATTCCCCTCTCTCGAGACCGGCGATCCCGCAGCGCTCGCCAAGGTTCGACGAGCATTTGTATCATAGTTCCGTACCGGAGTAATTTATTGCGTTTAGAGGATGTACCGCGGGAATTGCAGAGCGATTGCAATCGACTTCGTGACGAAGATTATACAGAATTATACAGATGATTATACAGAAGCGACGGGGAACCCCTCGTGCGTTTGTACATTGTACCAGCGTCCCTAGTCGACCATTATCTTCCGTGCAATAAAGTCGTTTAATAATAATTTTAATGATAATAATTCTCGAGCGCGTTACGCATCGGGAAAGGGTTGGGCTTGTACCGGTCGATCGATAATTCTTCCCAACGTATCGTGGCGATCTATCGGTTTACGATCGATCTGCTTGGAAGGAGCCTGGCACGACGAAGCCTGAATAGAATCGACGCGTATCGATCGTAGTGAATGTAATGGAATAGAGAACGATACGAGCGACGAAACGGAGTATGGCAAGCTCCAAGTGCTGGTAGAATATATGTTAAGCGTTGGATGCAGCCAGAGATGGTGAATATAGTCAGCCTGAAAGCGATATTGTTAATATTATTATTCGTACCATAAGATCGGGACTTCGGACGCTGAGGCATTTGTGAGAAATCCGAGCTTTGTTCCGCGTCGAACGACGCAGCATCTGAAATGGTAGTTTGCGATAGAAAGGGGGCGGCTCGGCTTGGGGTTGATTCGAGCTTCGAGCAGGCGCCGTGAGTTTTATGGTACCGCGGATTCAGCGTTATCCTATTCGAAGGAAGCCATTAAAATCGGAAACTATAAGAAAGAACGATTTGAATTTTTATTCCAACCGTTCGACACACTCTAACACTCCCCTGCACCGTCATACCGAATCGATTGCACCGCGTAATTCAGTGTCGATCTCCCGTACAGACATCAGCAAGGGCAATGGCTCTATTCCTCGCCAGACGCCGAGGGATTTTGTTAACTCAGCAATATATGAATCGTGTGCGATCCGAATCACGTTTACAGGAAAAGAAAGAAAGAAACTGAAACTCCCATACCGAACCCTTGTATCCGGGTGGTTTTCACTGACCAAGCTGTTTCAATTTTCAGGGCGCGATGGCAACGAGTCCAATCCTAAAATCTTACTTTGCCAGGAGCTTATTACATTGAAGAAGCGCATGCAGATATATTACAGGCCCTCTTGCAGCACCGACCCTTTGTTTGTACGAATATTATACAAACTCGAATCGATCGTAGTCGTTTGTCGTTAATTACACCTCAGAGACTCTGTTGCAAGCACGCTGTCGCGTGTTCGCTAGTGGTGCGAGTCAACGAATAGCCCGACGCGTTTGGTTTCTTATTAAGAGGCCAGAGAAATTGACTCTACCCTCGACACTACGAATATCCACATTGTACAGTGTAGATAGCCGACCTAAAGATTTCGACGATGAAGCATTCTGCTTCGAAGATTCGCGGTAATAAAGAATTCTCGTTGCTTCTTGTTCACGCGATCCTAGTGAACATCGAGCAAACGAGGTTGAAATTTATTGACTTCTCTGATACGGAGAAAGTACGGAGAGGCGTGAAATTTTGGAACGGAACTGGCGACTGCCGGCGAGACCGTTGAATTCTGATATCGAATCCGTGATTGCAGGTGGGCAGCTGGCAAACGGGGGTGGTTGGTTCCGGTGTCCACGCTGCGCCCAGAGTTTCCCGTCCAACGATTGCATGATGCGCCACTACGAGAGCCATCTCGAGCCTCGGGAAACTCGGTACTCGTGCACGTACTGCGATTACGGGTCCAAGTACAGCTCGAACGTCTACAAGCATGTGCGGAGGATCCACAAGCAGATGCCGTTCTTCAAGCCCCAACGAGTGTTCAGATGGCCTGGTCTAATCTAGGAACCTTAATCGCATAGACGAGGAGCAACAAGTTCTGGACACCGTTGCAATCCACCGGGGAGTCGTATCTCGGTGAATCTTCTAGAAGATCCTCTTAACCGTCCCGAAGACATCGTCGAGCACTCCGTGTCTCGCGCACTTCCATTGCTTTCCCGTTTACCAAAGGGTGCACCGCTGCGTCGCTTTACCGGCGCCAAGCAATCAAAAAGCAGCGTATCTCGTTCACGATCCCAACCTGTAACCGCACGTTCCACTCCTGCGCAGCAACGACAGACTTGTAACTAACACACGAACCATGTCGACGATGGGGAACAATAAAGCTCGTTCGCATGAGTTCGCCACTGAAAACTTGTCCTGTCATTGAGCACAAAGTTCACGGCCCCGTCCGCGAGTACGAGTGCGTCCCTTTTCGACGCGAGGAGAGTACCGTCATAGCGTAGCCATTGTTCCTGGGGTTCACGGTGTCACCCTCCTTTAAGATCGCATCCAAATCCCCCGTTGCAAGTGGTCCCTGGGGCGATGTCGCGCGAGCGGGCCATCGTGAACGTTCTCACTGACGCGTGGCGTGATCTGCTTGATTTTTCCAGAACTGCCGACCGGACCGCGGCTCGGGCCCAAGTCGGAGCTGGTTCACGTTCAGAGGTATTTTTGCCCGAAGTGCTGCAGCTCGTTCAGCAAGAAGGCGAACATGCTGACGCATTTCAGGTACGAGTGCGGCAAGGAGCCGCGGTTTCAGTGCCCCTACTGCGGCAAGCGGGACAGGAAGTCCTCCAACACCTACAGGCATATCAGGACGTACCACAAGGGTAACAGGATCCAGGCGTACAAGCTCTACTGAGCCAGGAATCTACTTGGCCCGGAAGAACCAACGGGACACCGAAACGCCGGAGTGAAATCAGGACGTCGATCCCATTCAATGACTCTCGTTTTCGAAAGCGCGACAACGCAGACACGAGAATCGTCGTGCGATCCTCATGGTTGTGCCCCTTCGAGCAAGTCGAAAGTGTGAGCAGTTGTGTACAAGATAACGAAAATAGACGTGTTCCTCGGTCCTATCAGGGCAATTTTCATTGCACCCCCGCTTTCTCTTCGCCATTCCACCCCCCCCCCCCCCTCTACTATTATTCCAGCCGTTTCGTTGCTCTGTTGCTCTTCTCTCGTTTCCGCTCAGCTCCACTCGCCCGACCATCCGTCCCGCTAATCGTGACCTACGTCTTTCCTGTTCGTAGGCCGAGCCCTGACGTCCTACGACACCGGCCTGCTGGAGATCCTCAGGGCGAACATGGAGTACGGGGCGGGGCGGGAGGACGGGAAGCAGGAAGAGGGACCGTTCTGGCACACCGGCAGGATGTCCTACCACTGTCCCCGGTGTAACGCCGGCTACACGTACAAGAAGACCCTGAAGACCCACATGAAGTACGACTGCGGCAAAGAGCCGAGATTCAAGTGTCCTTATTGCAACAAGAGGGACAAGTGCTCGTCGAACATTTACAAGCACGTGAGGATGCGGCACGACGGGATGCCCGTCATCGTGCACAGGAACTAGGATCCATCGTCTTCTTCGCGTGTCTTTTTCGTGGACGTTAGACAGTGTTCATCGTCGCGCCACTTCGTTCGGGTTTCCAACGCACGAGACTCTGAGCTGCTGGTTGGAATCTTCGCTGAACGAACGCGCGAAATCGAGGGTCCCTTCGCATCTCGAATTGTTTCAAGTTGAAACCCTATCCAGGGAATAGTCCTGCGAGGAATGTGGACGGACTCTTGCGACCCAAGATGTATATACGGTGCTGCAGCGTCGCACACAAGTATTCCGTTCCCCCAACGTAATTGGTCGTGGCACCATTCGAAATTGTACAGTCGACCCCCCCCCTTCGTACCGTTGCCGATGAAATTCTACGAGGATGTTGGGTGAATAAAGTGGAGCTGCGACGATCTAGACCCGTAATATGCGTAATTCAGTATTCTCCTAGACTTATGAGTTCCTACGAGTAGACACCGGATAGTTCTCGTGCGAGCCGCGCACGCCCGGAATTGTAATATATCGAGTGCGTTAAGGGCGACAGGCCGCGAGACGAATGTAACGAGAGTACCTCAATAAAGTCGTGAAACGTTCGACTCGAGAAGCGCCACTGTGGCGAGGTCGACCACATGGAAACGCTTTCCATTTGTCTCACCAATCAAAACCAGCTTCTTACGTCGTCAGATCTCCGTTGCTCGACCGTCACCGTGACGATTTACATTTTAAGCCGCGAAGCATGGCCGTTAGACGAGGTCCCGTGGCGAGCTGCACCAACGGCGCGCATTGCACAAAACGAACGACAATCTCGGAGACATCGCGGACACACAGTATCGTTACACTGCATCTGCTCCAGCGACGTAGCATTTATAGTCGGGGCAAAATCAACTGGCCGCTCGAGGCCACTCCACGAGCCTACCCAAATCTTTCCGCTTCTCATCCTCAGCTCCTGAAGCTTGCAACTCCTTCAAAGAGAAAAGGTATAGCACTGTAGGCGAGTGAGAGTCTACTGCGATTTAGAGCGCGCAGAGTGGCCTCGAGCGGCCAATCGAATCTGTTCCGACTGCGCTTAGACCTATCGCGATCGTTAGATCGTTCCGCGGCCGAGAGTCACGGGCGTTGCCGTAGATCCGGTCGTGACTAGGTGCGATCTGTTCGGCGCCAGGGCTAACTGGTCCCGATTGCTTTCAGATATACGGATATTGGGATGGCCGAGCGCCAGGACACCGGCCACGGTCTCGAGTTACATCTGTCCCAAGTGCAACGCAGGATTCCGGAGGATGTGGGACCTGATCAGGCACAAATGCGGCCAGATACCTAGATACGCGTGTCCCTATTGCCATAAGAAGGACAACTCATCCTCGAACGTTTACAGGCACATTAGACGGTGGCACCCGAAGATGCCTGTCGGCGTGAACAAAATGTTCTGAGCCTGTCCGTTGGTCCCGCTTAAACAACAGTATTAATACACTTAGAATCGTTTGGATGTCGGAGTAGCTGTCTCGGTTCGCTGATCCCTTAGGATCTCTCGCTCCGAAAGACTACGAAGAGCGCGCGCTCGATTAGCTCGGAAGCACTCGGAAGCAGAGGGAGGATCAAACGAACACCGCTGCGATCGTACTGTGTGTATAGAATAAAGGATGAAACTGTGCCGTTGCATCCGATCCTGGTTCCAGTTATTTCACCCCCTGCGACCGAGATTTAGCCACTTTCCCTTTGGCGTACCTGAATTGTTCTCGCGGCTGGAAGGGATATAGTGAGGATACTCGAGGTTCGTAACGCAAGTCCTCGTTACATCTCGGTATACCGACACCTTTCGCCCGAACCACAGCGACCATTTTCATTCTCTGCTTCTTTCACGCTCCCATTCCGCTCCTTCCGCCCACTATCTCGAAGATCTCGTGACGCGCACGGTATTCCTTCGACCTCCCCCCCAGCCTGCGTCTCGCTAAATATCGCCTTTGCGTTTTTCTCGTTTCCAGGGTGGACCAAGTCCTGCAGGAAGCCGAGCCTCAAGTGTCCCCAGTGCGGCAAGACGTTCTCAAGCCGCAGAGACCTGATCTTCCACACGAGGCACGCGTGCGATCAGAAACTCCGGATTCGCGGTTACATATGCTCGAACGGCGGCCTGGACTGCGGCCAGTGCGGGAAAACGTTCAAAAGGCGGAAGGATCTGAATTACCACGTCCGCCACTTGTGCGGCATACGCGGGATACAGTGCCCCTATTGCAGCAAGTGTTACACGTACACGTCCAACGTCAAGTACCACATAAGTCGCTACCACCAGGGGAAGGAGGTTTACTACAATAAGCTGTTCTAAAGAGTCGCGTTGCCCCGCCGGGTGGAGTCGCCTTTCAGTATCTTAACCGCGAATGAAACGATTCCCCCGCGCAAGCGTGCTTCGAATAGCTTCCCGAGATTTCTCGAAGTTTATTGGGAGCGCGAGGTCGCGTCGAGGAGTCTCTTGTCGTTCTATTCTAGCGGGGTTGTCAGGTAAATCACCCCATGAAGCTGGCGTTTCTGATCGCCACGTGACTCTCTGCAAGAACGTTCGATCTCTAGTCTTGAATATATATTCACTTTCGAAGGGCGACATGGATTCTCACGCAGGAATCTCAATTCGTGATCCATGTCGCTCCGTCCACTAGTCAATCTTCCCCTCTCAATCGGGGAATTAAAAATATAGCCCCTGAAACGGACGTGGCCACTGATGGGGATGTTTACCTTACCCCCGCGACCGTCTCTGTGTCTCTCGTCATTAATTATCGGGCAGGAAACGATCGTTCCTAGATCCCACTTCATTGAACGGTGCAATGTATCCAATGTAAGAAACTTAAACGATTAAACGTTCGCTGAGTTATCAGTTCCCATGATTTTCTTCGCCTCCTGCGTGTTCACCAGTAATCTAGCGCGTAGATCAACACACTCCGTCTCTCCCAATGGAACGTTTCCTATAACCACTAGAGAAGAGAGAGAGAGAGAGAGAGAGAGAGCAAAAAAGAGAACGATATCTTCCGTGTGTGTGCGTGTGTGTGCTTGGACGACAGCAACGTTTCCAAAGATTGCACGGTTTTCAGCGCAGTGACTCTGGCGCGTCGATTAACCGCGCCATGTGTTGATTTTTCCAGGTGACTATCAGGGCTGCAAGTGGATCAGCATGGACCACTTGGCCGACTACTCGCCGGAGGCGAAGAGCCTGATGAGCGGTTACCGGTGTTACCCGAACGAGCGTAAACGGTTCGAGTGCGTGAACTGCCGATGCCGTTTCACCCAGAAGACCACCATGACCAGGCATCTCCGTTACTTTTGCGGTCGGGGCCACCGTTATCAGTGCCCGTACTGCGACATGAAGGCCTCGTGCTCCTCGAACATTTACAGACACGTGAGGTCGCGGCACATCGGGTACAAGGCGCACGCCATCAAGCTCTTCTCCACGATGAATACTCGTCCCGCCATGTGAAACGGGAGCCCTGGACATTTCTACGATCGAAACGGACCCCTGATCGTCCATAGATGTAGGTGAAACGAAACCAACACCGACGATTAGTTACGTAAGACCGTGTAACACTCTCCATTCGTTCTCCGCGTCACGCGGTTCTGCGATATCAACAGAAAACGAAGAAAATATATGTGTCTTTCTGTACCCCCAGCCTCTTGTCGCATTGTTACACCTCCGTGCAGCGTCCCAACGCCCCAGCTTCGCTTGATATCGTCGGCTCGACGAGGTCTCTCGTTCTCCCTGGCGAGAGATCCTCGCCGAGTCTCCCCGTTCTTTCGTTGACGTAGCAAAAAACGATATACAGACACGTACTCCCTCCCACCCCCCTCAGTTTTTTTCTTTTCTATGTCACGAAGACCCGGGACGATGCACGTGCGCACAATACCCCTCCCGGAACAAGAAAAACGGTCAGAGCTTCCGAAATGCCTAACAGCCGGTGCTCCCTGCGGCTAACACGTTCCTTCGATCTTTCAGGTATGTGCCAGTACGTTCCCAGGAACCGGCGGAAGGTGTACTCGGTGAACAAGAGTCATTATTGCCCGCGGTGCAACCGTGGCTTCACCCTAAAGAAAAACATGACTCGACACCTGCGCCACGAGTGCGGCATGGCGCCCAAGTACCAGTGCCCTTACTGCGACAAGCCATCCAAGTTCACCCAGAACATATACGCCCACATCAGGAAGTACCACCCCGGCCAGCCGCTGTGCTTCAGACGGCTCTACTGAACCCCGTAGGGTCCAGCCCCGGGTCCCCTTTTATCGACGCCCCTCGCTCCCGGCTCGGAGTCGCGCCTCCCCGTTCGATGTGTGAAAGAAAGTTAATAAAGTCCTCTGAGCCCCAATCATCCAAGTCTCTTCATTTCCGAGCGCTAGGCGGAGCTGGACGATCGGTTCAAGGGAAGCAACGGGATTCCCTTTTACAGGGTTAGAAGTTGGTGGCACCGTTCTCGCTTTACTAACCACGTTGGTCGTCTTGATTTCAGGTGCTGACGAAGGCCAGCTGCCTTGGAAGAGCAACAACGTCCTCATCGCCGACGGCAGCGGTTGGTCAAGGGGATAGATCCGCACCAGGGTTCACAGCGAATTCGATGGAACTCCCAGCGCTCCTTAGCGGCCAGCTGTCTTCTACTCCCTCCCACTGTCTGTAACCCTGAGAAAGAATAAAGACCAAAACGACTCGATCAATCCTCGCGTGGGTACTCGGTACAAAGTGGAATTTCTGTGACACAGCCCAGGGAGAGAGCTCGAGAGGTCGATCTCGCAAGATTTCCAATGCCCCTCGCGGTCTTCCTCTGGGCTGGTACCATTTAACGATGATTCCTATGATTTCGAGGCTTTTCTTAGTACAGCAGGTAACTTCTGTCACAGCACGAGAAAGAGAGGCACTCTATGAACTTGCTCTTATATGTGTCGAGCCGTCCGTTCCGCTGAATTTCACTCACCCAGATAACCTAACGTGTACTTTACAGTGATGTTCAACCTGACCGCCCTTCCGTACTTGGCGACCCTCGGCCCAGATCGGAGACGAAGGCGCTACAACGCCACTGGCTTGCTGCCTGGTGTGAACACAGCGTCCAGGGGCAGCTTCGATTGCCCCAATTGCCAGAAGACGTACAAATGGTACCGCGGGCTTCACAGGCACTTGAAGTACGAGTGCGGTAAGGCGCCGCGGTTCAAGTGCCCGCACTGCATGTACACGGGCAAGCACAGGTCCCACGTGTACTCGCACATCAAGAGCAATCACAGGAACCGGCCGGTTTACGCCCTGGACACCCAACAGGTCTGAGCCCGCCTGGCCGTCTTGGGAATCTCTGTGGCAAGGACTTTGCACGATCGGGTCCGATCTTTTCGTGAGTTATACGAGGCTCTCGGGGCCCCGGCCCGCTGCTCACCGAGGCTTCCAGGTGGCAGCTGTGCTCCTCTGGGGGAGGAATCCCGCGATTCCCTGAGGAATCACGGTTCCATCGGTGGTTTACTCGGGGTTACGGCGAGTCCTCGGACTTCTGATGAGAATGCTTGCAATGTTGGTCGGAGCACTGTGCCAGAAGGCAGCCAGCTCGCAGCTGGAAGCTTCTAAGCAGCAACGTATTTCCGTGGGAAATCTTAGTGTCGAGATTACGCTTCGAATTGTAAATGAAGGGTAAAACGGAGTGCGCGATGAAGATGGAGATCGAGGGTTTCTCGTCGCCGTGCGCGAGAAACTGGGGGGGGGGGGGGGATGATTCGGTTCCCGTTTTAAGAGCGGTCTGTGCTGTAACGTTACTTCGATGTTATACAATTTTTATCGATAGCGACTATTGGTGTAGAAAATAAACGTCCTTTAGCGATAGAAACGGCTCTGTTTTTACTCCTCCGGCGTTTCTTCTTCGCGGCCGATAGCCGAGAGTGGACCAGCCCGTCGGACTTTTATTTCAGCTTTGCATTTCTGTTTCATTGTTGGGCAAGTCTTACGCGAGGCTGCAAGCTTAAGGGAATTCCCTTTGGTACTCGCAGCGACGATCGATTGGGGGACTTCGCGACGAACAGCTTCGTGTAAGGGAGAGTGGGGTAAACACGAAACGCGATGTTACGGCGTTTTAATAAATAAAACCGATGTTTCCTCTCCACTAGCTAATAGTTTAGATCGTATTCCACGCCGGGCAGAAAGTAATACATACAGAACGCTCATGCTATTCAAAATAAACACAATTCATTATTTTCATCATGTTTCAAGTAATATTTTGTCCATTTCAATATTCAAGTAATATTTTGTCCATTTTTCAATTGCATGAAATTACTGTTGAATTAATGATACAATTGATTTTTTTTTATGTTGAAATACAGCACTTTTTACCAACATTTTGTGACCAAGGTGTTGCTTCAATCATGATTCTAACCTCTGAAATAAATTCTTTTTTATTTTTTTATGTCGTGGGGCATCAACGAACAACTCGGATGGGGTAATCTCGAACCTTCGAGATTAGCAACGTTAACCGATTTTGATGAAATTTTCAGCATGTACAAAACTTACTTAAATCTACAAAAGGGATTTTTGAATTTTCATTAAAGGCTCAGAAAAAAAAGTTTAAAAAACGTCCTTTACTTTTTTTTTCGATATTCCGACCAATTGCAATTTTTTTCTAGCGCACAATAAGAGGAATTTGAAAAATACATTAGGTACAGGTTGTAGCAACATTTTTTATGGGTTGACCATTGAAGTCGCGCTTTCTGTACGATATTTAGCACTCTGTTCGTGATTACCCCACGGAAGTCGAGTAATCACGAACACCAAGGGTTTTGCTTTTTCCCCTATAAAGTTGATTTTTATTATAATTTTTCAAAAATTCCTCACAGTACTTTATAGATGAATAGTTTAAGTATGTTTGTGAATAATAAACAAATTCATTTCTCATACAGTTTTCGTTGTGTTTGCTTTTTTGCTTAGGTGTTCGCAATTACCCCACTCTCCCTTACATACATACACGCGAAAGGGGCCAAGTGTCACAGAACTTTAGCTGTATGGGGCGTAAAAGCAATGTTCATGGAATTCATGTGCGCAGATCTGTCTGTGAAAACCATGCACATTTCCTCTGAATGACATGCTTGGTGACATTAATCTACCTAATGTCCTTTGTGATTCATCTCTCATCTTTTGAATGCTAATGTCGTTCCTCATACAAAAAGTAGCTTCTTTCCCCTGGTTACTCCCTAAAGTGGATGTGTTGTATGACGATCGTTGGTGTGTCTAAAAAAAAAAAAAAAGGGAAATGTTTGTGTTTCTTTTTAAAAAATAATTCTCGTACAAGTCCCACGAATTCCACCAATCCTCTGGGTATCTGTTTCCAAGAGCCCCGATTTAACCTTCTTCCGCAGGTAGTAAAGCAGTGTCTAAGATGCGCGAGGGTCCCCAACGACCCGGTTACCCTGAATCACGCCGCAACACCGTATGCCAGTGCCACGAATCTCTCGTCCGCCCGAGTGATCCTCCGACTAACTGCCTCGAAATTCTTCCTATTCCGCAGATTCGTCTCCGAGGATGTACCATTGCACGAACTGTAACCGCAGCTACAAGCGGCTGGGCAACTTGAGGCGGCACACCAGGTACGAGTGCGGCGGGTTCGTGAGGCGGTTCCAGTGCCCCTACTGCAAGTATCGCTACCGCCAAAGGACCCACGTGTGGACCCACATACGGACCGTTCACAGCGGTTACGCGCTCCGTTGCGTGGACACCGCGACGGGCAGGACCCTAGCTTACAACGGACGGTTGTAGCGTCTCTGTTCGCCTTGCACCCCGTTTAAAATGTAAAACGCTGCGAGCAACAAGACCGTTCGGTAACTAATCTTCAGTACCATCCACGATTCGTGTAGCTATCGGTACGTTCGCCTAGGGACCTCTCCCAAGCTAGGTCTTCTCGCTTCCCCAAAACTATGATACCTCATCGAGCCTGAGAAGATTACCGAACCGTAGGGCCCTCGACGAGTACGCCCAGCGACCATCGCTGCCCAATGTCTCCGATCCACGAGTCGAGATCGTGCTACTCTCTTATTAACCGTCTATCCCTCGCTATCTCTGTTTCAGGCTCCGCGAAGGAGGTGACCAGGATAGAGCGGTTCCACGGCCGTTCCGGCCGCGAGTTCATGATCATCAAGCGGAACGGGATGTACGAGTGCCCCAGCTGCCACAATCTCTACAAATGGAAGAAATCGATGCTGTCGCATCTGCGTAATCAGTGCAGGCAGCCGCCCCGCTTCGAGTGTCCCCACTGCGCGATGAAGAACTACCAGAAGGCGCACATGACACGTCATCTGCGCGTCCACCATCCCCAGCTCGCGCAGATGTTCTGGGACAGAAAGCTGAACGGCTTCTGCCACCTCTAACTCCCCGCGATCCACGACCATATTGATTGTTGCTCGCAATAAAGCTCCCTGACGAAACAGAAAGCCACGAACGATCGATACCCCTCCCTCATCCACCATTCTCTCTGCGCGCCCTGTATAAGGCAGATCTTAATGTGCTTTAACTGTTCGTTCGATGTTTTTCAGCGGAGATCGACGAGCCGCGGGTAGTCCAACCGGTGACGTGCTCGAGGAGCGGATAAGTAGAACCATGCATCTCCATGTCTTTTGATCTGTTCTGTCCCGAGAAATGTCACCGAGCAGCAAAACGAGCGAACGGCTGTTTTGTGACGTTTTTTCGTAGCACGAGAGACGGGAACGCGGCGTTTTGTCGTGATTGTAATCCCTAGTTGCGTGACTGCGCGTCCGGAGGGGCGAGGAGACGTCCAGACTGTCATACCATCGAACGCAGCAACGAGGGAACATCCGCTAACTCACACTTTACCCTACGTCGCGCTTGTAATCGATCGTTTAGAACTCCCGCCGCTAGAATCTAGCACAATGGTAATTCGCTGCGTTCGGTGGAACGTTGGCTTCGGGGAGCGTAGATCCTCCCCTCTCTGCCCCGGTCCTCGAGCACGGTGTTTCAGCGTGCACGTCTGCGTGTTTCAGGATTCCATATCCTGCCGCTTCCGTTCGGGCAGAGCGTGATCGGCAAGAATCGATCAGGTGCGATGGGGAAGCGTAGTTTGGAAGCTAACAGAAGCTCGAAGCGGCGCAGCTTGAAGATGAACGCCTGCGACAAGAAGAAACCGTTTCAGTGTCAGAAGTGCGGCCGAGGGTTCACACTGAAAAGGAACAAGGACCGGCACGTCAACTACGAGTGCGGGCACGAGCCGAGGTTTCAGTGCCCGTACTGCGGCCTGCGCAGCAAGCAAACCTCCCCCGTCTACGCCCACATCAGGAAGAAGCATCCTGAAGAGGAGGTGTTCATCTTCGACATGAAGGTCTGAGCTGGGACGGTCGAGCCGCGGCTAAAGTAATCATAGATGTTGCTTATCGACTACGCTCGCTTTCTGTGGGGGACAGTGTGTACCATCTCCAGTACGCCGCACGCGCTCATCCTTGGAAGATCCACCGTGCAACCACCGCGAATCTTCGAGGACTCTTTTAGTCTTAAGATTATACTTCATTCACACTCGAGAGTCTCTAAAAAAAAAAAAAAATACTTATATACATACGAAACCTTGTAAAGGTGCGAGAAAAAAACGCGAGCTCAGAAAAAGAAAATGAATGAAACACCTTCTCCAACATGACCGATTTAATCGTAGTTTAAATGTCTCTTCTCGTACATGCGAATTCTAGCCAACGCACACACGTTTTTAACCATGTAAGTGAATCATTCCACTGCGCTCTTCCGCACGCGCACGGTCTCCCAGGCGCCACGGATGAATCTCGTCGCCCGAGGGCTGCACCCACAACGATCTCGTTCTCTGTAGATTTATCGTTATTCCGTAGATTAAGTGGCAAACCCTCCCGCGCACACGCTAGAGTAAAAGAACACAGTTCCGCAATAGTAGCGCGTCTTTCCGAGTCACATTTCTGTATTATTGTTTCGGGGAGTAAGGTCGAAACTGGTTCGACGTTTTCGTCTAGAAGATCGCACCGCAATCTCTCAAGGTATTCTGTTTCTTTGTTGTTTTAAACGCTCGACGATCCCGAAGCATGACCACCGACACCCCACATCTACCACTCGACCCATCCCTAGAGAGAATCTCGGTGCTGGCCACCGCATTCTCGGCTCCCGGTCCTCGAATCCTACCCCCGACCTTTTTCGGTCCCGCTCCCTCCGATCAGCCGGTCCAGTGCTATTCGCCGACTAACGGGCCGATGTTGAAGTTTCAGGTTTCTACGCCGCGACGCCGCAGCTGGATCTAAACTTCGTTTTACAATCTTGCAAGGCGTACGACGGCGAGGGGAACAATAGCGAGGCTGGCCAGGAGGAGTCAGGCAGCGCGGCGGTGCCGAGGCCCCTGTCCAATTACTACGCCCAGGCCAGGGTGAGGAACACGTACGCGAAGGGCTCGTTCGCCGACTGCTTCAGGAAGCCGTTCGGCTGTCCGAAGTGCGGACGTTGCTTCACCGTCAAGGGCAACATGACCAGGCACCTAAAGTACGAGTGCGGCCAGGCGCCCAGGTTCCAGTGCCCTTACTGCGAGTTCCGTAGCAAACAAACGTCCAACGTCATGTCCCACATCAGGACCAGGCACACCGGCCAGAGGGTCTACGTGGTGCACCTCAAGTACGAGAACTGAACTAGCGACGGGCGCGTCAGGCGTCTCCCTTTCGCCAGGGGGCGCCGAGCGACGGGACGTTCGCTGGATGGGACGGGGCTGAGAGATTCAGGGGACCGTGGATCTCCGCGACGCCTGTTTCAGGCAACGCGACTTGTCAGCTCTATGAATCGTTTTTTCATAGATGTCTGAGAGAATCACGCAGTCCGGCGTGGTTGACAATTTACTTGCTCATGGCGGGAGCAACGACGACTAAGCTTTGCGGATGCAAGGTGACAGGAGAATAGAATTTAAGGGAAAAACTTCGTGCGCTTAGGATCGGATACTACTCGGCGGTGATTGTGAATAAAATCTGTTACACCGTTGAAAACCTCTCCTCTCCCTTGGGGTGTTCTAGAGCACTGTGCGTGGATGGCTGTTCTGTTAGCTGGGAAGCATTTAACTGATCGATGATCATCGTCTCCTACGCCTCAAGCCCGTCGCCATCGGAGGAACGTTCCCGTGGCTTCCCCTCGCTGGAAACGTTAGTTAGATATCGTCGGGATTAATCTCGGCAAGTTCTTCTTAAACATTCCGAACGGACGATAAGGTGTGAAAAAGCCGGCGGGAAGCTTGTGCATGGATAAATGGAGGACGTTCAAGACAATCTATCGTTACCAGCGAAACGATTCTCTCTGCCTTCGAGAGATTGGATAACTATGTCCCTTCCAAGATCTCTGTTGTCGGCGGACTCCTGGGAGCTCATGTGGCGCGCGACCGGAAACGGAACCGAGCCACCCGCAAGCCCCCGAGCCGCGAGGAGAGTTTTCGCTCGGCCAAACGAATGCTGCATACTTGTCAATGAACGAGATAGTTCGCGCGAGGGGAACTCGCCGAAACCACATGAGACTCTAAGGGTCTGGCTCGGTTAGAAAAAAATCATTTATATGTATATATATACACACACAATACATATATATATATATATATTTTTCCGTTGTTAAGAGGTTTTTAAGATATTTTATAAAATTAGGGATCACGATGATGATTTCACGAGGCAACCTTATGGAATGGGACAATGCTCAAGCGTGTATCTAAATTCTTAGATATCGAATGCGAATCGTCGATTCAATTAGCCAATTATCCGTTGTAAACGATTTTTCAGTGCTTTCTAGGAAAGAGTAATTCCGTTGTCTGGCGATAATGCCACGTTTTAAGTACAAGTGCATTTAAAAGAAAAAAAAAACAAGTGAAAAGTTCCATGATACATTTATGTATGGTCGATGAGGTGGTACTGTGAGGAAGGGGTCTTTCCGGCTCCTAGGCGTCCTAGACCGAGTTGTATGTTTTCTAACGAAAGGTAATGATAATATATAGTACTAAATAACGTCGCCCCTCGATGTTCGTCGTAATAAAACGAACTTGCACTTCCGTTCCTTGGAAACGAACGAGAACCAGCTACGGATACGTGGGCGGGTAATTGCGCGCGAGGCGAATGCGTGGTTGTTACATACTTTAATGTTGGGTAATATTATTGGTCCGATGCGTTATTGTGCGTTGCGAGGGCGAGGCAATGGGGAACGTGCCGGGGTGTAGGAAAAGAGGGACGATCGCGTCTTCCAGAGAATCAAAGGTGGCTGGATCGGTGGAGATTCCTTTCAGGTACCTGCGATATTTATCTTGGCTTTGCAATGCAACGTGAACGTATTTCTACGTATTCTTTACAAAAGGAGAAGAAGTTATGAAGAGATAAGCATAAATCACAAACGTGCCATTTCGCCACAAATGTTCGTCAAAGCTTCAGCCGATTATCTTAAGTATAATTGCTTTTTAGGTACTTTTCTCTCGTTCAAGCACGTAGTCACCTATTTGTGGCACTCGTAGCACCCAGCAAGGAGGCACAAAGTGCGAGGAAGTATTCCTCCCTGAAAAGCAACTCTATTCTATCTAATCGGCAGAAGTGACGATCTTTTGCAAGGGAATGGTACATGTGCAGTTTCTCCTTAAGATTCTCTCCTCTCGGTCACTAGAATGCATAGAAGCTACCAAGAAGATCCACCCTGAATTTCAACACCAAGATAAATCTCACAGCACTCCCTCGAACAAACCTCCACCCCTTCAAGTTCGCAGATTCATCTCTAACCGCAGCGATCGTTTCTTCTCCAACATCCCCCGTACGTTCGAAAGGTACGTTTTCTGTATCATCAAGACTGAAGCGAAGGCCGAATTATAAAAAGGCTGATACGGTGCAGGGTGAGACGGTCGGGACGAGCGTTACGCGTTTTCTTTCCCTTTTTCCCCCCTTTCTTAAATGCATATTTCGTTGATCGAAGTTATGGGGCCGAAGTTGTTCGAGCCGAGAAGAGATTGGCCTCGCCTGCGATTGGCTCAATCTCCTAGACAGGAAACGTACTTACTAAAGTGTTCAGCGGCTGAGTACAGCGTACGAATCGGTTTCGATCCCCCCCCCCCCCCGCGGCCGTCCCTGAAACCAAAGTGCGCGTCGTTCTTCGCGCCGCGGCGAACATGTTCCCTTTCCGTTCCGTTTCCGTTCGTTCTACGATTATTGCACCTAGGCGTGTTCGACGTTAGTGGCCGACTGTTTTCGTTGCTGTGATATAATTAAACGATGTTGCGTAGCGATGTAAGCGTGTTTAACCCGCGGCCACGCGATTTAGGGATGCCCGTCGCGCGGACGGGCGAGATGTTGTTCCCCCTCTATTGTCACTTGGAGCACGGCTGAATGTCCGCGAATAACAATTTGATGTCTAAACAGTTACTATTCACCCCCACTTTCCACGATGTTTTATTGATCGTAATGTCGTCGCTGTGGAATTGTAAGATACAAAATAAATCGATGTTCAAATACCCCACCTACTTCATCTACGGTTTTGATCACACGCACCCCTGGTAGGGCGAGACTGGCTTATCTCTACACGTTTGTATCTATCTTCATGCTCTATCGTTCTCTTCTATCCCTCTCTGAGCCACGCGAGCCCGGGCTTCGCCACAGGGCCACTTTCATTTTCACTAACCAGCCCCGACGGACGACTAGTGTCCCGCCGGCTATTTATTTTCTGTGTACATACAAGCACCCCGCGTGTGTTCCCCTCTCCTTGGGTGGTTTTGCTTTGTCCAACCAGCAACTGTCCTCTCCTCCTCCGTTCGGCCGACGTGTTCGACATTGTCACTAACAGTAAACAGTTGCTACCCAACGAAAGCCTTTGAACGGAGGTTCACAGAATGCCGTTTTGTTTTCAGATCTGCTCGCGGCGGGCGCGCCGCTGAACTGCGCGGACCAAAAGAACCTGTTCACGTTCTACTCGCGGCACCCGTTGCGAACCGCGGTCAACAAGATCCTCCACTACTGTCCGAAGTGCATGCACGGGTTCACCCTGAAGAGCAACCGAAACCGGCACCTCAAGTACGAGTGCGGTCACGAGCCAAGGTTCATGTGCCCGTACTGCAAGATGAAGAGCAAGCAGACGTCTCAGATCTACTCGCACATCAGGAAGAAGCACGCCGACAACAGAGTATACGTGATCGACGTGCTGTCCACCGAGCCGCCGGTGTTCACCGGGAACGTGGTGCGCTTTTAACCCCGGCCAGGCCTCGCGCTCTACCCTTAACCGATTCTTCGAGTATTACGCTGTACCAGGGCGAATCAATAAAAGCTATTTTCCACAGCGCGTCGTGTTTTTCATGGACGCCGCACGTCTATTCTAGATACCATGAGTCTCTGGGAGTGATAGAAATATCGGTCATACCGAGTGTCTATCGCCAGCGCGATTAGCCGCGAGTATCGCGGTAGATTTCCGGAGGCAACCGAGCCAGGCGGTGTGCTAGTACACAGAGAATCCTCGCGGCTCCTGCTCGCGATTTAAAATCGCCAGCGATCCTCCACCGTTTCCTCCTCCGACGCGGCTCGTTGGATGAACCGAGAGGCGTATCGTCTGCGCCGATCTCGAGGCACACGAGCCGTGCGCCCGCCACTTCGCAGCCACATCTCCTCTCCCTCTAACCGTGTTGTTCGTTTGATTTCAGTGGACCGCTCGTTCCGGCTGCTGTACGGGTGTTACGGGGCGGACGCGTACCGGGAGTTGGGCAAGTCCGAGGTGTCGCCGGACTACGTCTACGGACCCGTACGGCTCAGGGGTAGCAAGCGAAAGAACTACGTGTGCCCGAAGTGCGGGAACGGTTACACCGTGGTGAAAAGTCTGAAGCGTCATCTTCGGTACGAGTGCGGCGTCGCGCCCCGTTTCAAATGCCCCTACTGCGGCACGCGGAGCAAGCAGAGGGCCCACGTGAACGAGCACATACGTAGAAAGCACTCCGGCCAACGGATCTACATAATCGATTCGCCCTGATGACAGCCCCGGTCTGCTGGCCCGCCTGATAGCGGAGCACCGGGCCTGCCGGGCGCCCATTTCTCTCCCCCTTAAATTCCATCGGAGGCGACACCGAACGGCGGATGGTGGCCTGGGATCCGTTGCTAATTCGATGGACACGTCGGTGTTGAATCAATTCCAGAAGGACAAACGGCCTTTTCCTTTTTATTCCCTGTCACGTGTCTCTTCGTCGGTCCATGGTGTATCGCTGTATATGAGTGTGGAACGACGCTGGTCGCAGCGACGGTTCGTTTATCAATTGTACATGTGAGATGGAATAAAGCATTGTTACGATGCTATCGAAGAGTAATCCTTCGCGGGGACGTTCTTGATCGGCCGCGCGGCGTTCGACCTTCTACGTTTTTCTTTTGCTCGCGGCGATTAGTCCTGCAACTTCTCTTCCTCTTTGTTTTGTTCTGCGTTTCCAGTGCTCCTTGGCATCCGGCTGGAGAAACCCGCGCCGATAGAGTCGCGATAAAACGTTCGTTCAACCCCCCGACCTGGGACGTTCGTCTTTGCTCTACGTTTTTATTTGCTTCTTTACCAGAGACCATTGGCAGCGTCAGCTTTCGGCCACGAGGGACCAGGTGACGGGCAAATAACTCGCGGTAACCCTTCGCAACGAAAACTATCCCTGCCCCTAACCCCTGCCCCCCCCCCCCGACACCCCAGCCCCCCTCGCCGTTGCGATATAATTCTCGTTCCCTCATCTCTCGGCCGCGGGACGGACGTGAAGAGGACCCGGACTAATTCGCCGTTTCTTTTATTCTTGTCTTGTAGATGTGAAGAGGATCAAGCTCGAGACGGACCTGGAGAGCCTGTGCTCGGTGGTGACGGAAGACTCGAAGGACTTCGATTACGAGGAAGACAAGCCGCTGAGCGCCAGGAGGCGAAGATCCGGCAGCCTGAGGGACATCGAGAGGCACACGTGCTCCAGGTGCTCGAAGAGTTACATACACGCGTGGCACTTGAAGAGGCACACCAAGTTCGAGTGCGGGCAAGAGCCCAAGGTCCAGTGCCCCTACTGTGCGGCGCGTATGAAGCAACGGGGCCACGTGTACAGACACATCCGACAGTGCCATCGCGGTCAGAACGTGTACGTGATCGACCTGAACTGAGGATCTGTCCAAGCTTCTGGAGGATCGATCTTCCCCGATTCACAAACCGGGCGTCGTAAGTTCCTGTTCCGCGAAGGGTTAACCGGGCGTGTCCGCAGGATACTCGTGTCCGCGGTTGCACGGCTCCTTCGTTAGCTTCGGAACACTGAAACCGAGGGTGCTACGTTGGTGCAGGCTGCGGAAATGACAACGATCTGGGATTGCACGGGCCAGCTCTGCGCAGATCGGTGGAAATTTAGGGGTAGTCCCTTTGAGATTCCGGAGCAAAAGTTCCTCTCCAACCCCGCGTATTTTACTGGACAAAATGTTGAAAGCGTCTACGCGTCTAGCAGAATACACGGAAATAAAGAATCAGCTTCGAATTTCGAGGGAGCAGGTATTCCGAATAAATCTCCATCGATTTCTGAACGCACATTCGTCCCTGGAAATCTGGATTATTCTCCTTTCTTACGCGCTGCACGCCTGTTTTACGTCGAGACGAAGAGATGATTGAATCCCGCGCACCCGAACGCCGTATTACGTGTCATTTATCATTTGCAACGTGTCGTCGTTAAGTTATATTGGATAGGGCCAGCTGCCACGCGGAATAAGTGAAAAGTGTCTTTATTTTCCATGAAATTAATCAAGAGGAAGTATTTTATGTCGACGTAGCGAGATTCTAGTGTTGCTCCTTGAGAAAAGGGACACAGCAACCGCCGAATATTTTGCTTAAAATGTTTTTATTAGTCCACTCTGTTACCATGATTTTATTGTACGCGTAGCGTGGGTGAGCAGTTATCAGACAGAATAAACTACGAAAGAACTATGAATCCTCTCTGTAAGTAACAACACCATCACCCCGCTCCCATTTGTCGCGCGAAGCTTCACTATCCTCCAAATGGCATCGATGTATCTACTTGGAACGTTCTGCTGACTATTGTGCGGGAGTATTTAGAGAGAATGACCCCCTCCCCTCTCCGTTTGTTGTGTTATTGTGATACACAGGCAGACGTCGGTCTTCCATCGAGGTGGGGCAATGATCTAATGGACACGTTCGATTTCAGGTACGCGCGATAATGCGCTGATTAACGTCTGGGCGGATGCGTCGCGACGGCGCCCCGGGATCCATGGACCAACGCGGAACCTCCGCCCGAGGATATGCGATCCTGCGTTCGCCACCAATTTCTGTCCGAAATGTTTCGCGAAGTTCGATCAGTTGCGCGACCTACGCGCGCACATGATACGAGTGTGCGGGTTCGAGTCGAGGAAGATGTGCCCTTACTGCGATATCATGGCGACCAGCATCGAAGAGATCCACCGTCACATCGGCAATCGTCACCCGAACCTTCGCCGTGCGGTGCTCGAGGTGTACAACGTGGAGAGAAATTGATCCTCGATCGCGAACACCTTGCTTGCACCTTGAACACCTTGAACGGTGAAACATAGAAAGAAAAGAAAAAAAAAGAAACAAAGAAACGAAGACGACACTGAGAAACATATTTTCCAAGGCTTGCTATCATTCTTACACCTTGTTTATGTAACTTAATAAATACTCTTTTATTGGTAACCGAGAAACGTTGTTGCTTCAGGATTCACTCGGCCGCCAGCATCGACCGTGGCTATCTTAGCGAGAGGGAGCGGAGTAAAGTTGAACTTTCGTTTCGATGTTGATATAGTACGGTGTAGTATTAAAAACCCGAACCCTGACACGCGTTTCCAATCGTAGTTGGGCCTCTGGTCTCGACAGAACGCCCCCCTAAAAAAAAAAAAAACAAAATATACACGAAGAGTAGCACAGTTTATGCCTGGCAACTAACGTCCCACGTTTTCTTCTTGCTGTGCCTTGCAGAGTTGCCACCGATACCGTGCATGCCTATGCCGAAGAGCTACCAGAGGGACTGTAACTACCCGATGATGCCTCTGATCAAGGACCTGGCCAGCTTCTGGATGGCGAAGCGCGTCGATTTCCCCTATCGATGCGAGACCTGTGGCAAGGGGTACCAGCACCGCGCCACTTTGGTCAGACACACCAGGCACGAGTGCGGCAAGGAGCCGCAGTTCAAGTGCCCGTACTGTGCCCACAGGACCAAGCAACGCGGCAACCTTTATCAGCACATTCGAACCAACCACCCTGGCAAAAACGTATTCTCGAGTACCGTTTAGAAAGGTCGACGCGGCGCGTTGCACGTGGGAGGAACATAGTGAGATACCTGAGCGCGCCAAGCGCACTTCGCGCTGTACAGAAGAGGTGGATAAAGAGCCGCGAGGAACCGGAGACCTCTTTGCGATTCTGTGCGCCGGGTAAGAGTCGAGCCTGGAGTTATTACGTTGCTTAGCTCCACGCTCGACTCCTACTCGACGCGCAGAATCGCAAAGAGGTCTCCGGCACCGGGCGGCTCTTTGTGCACCTCTGCTTTCGGTGCGAAGCTGTATTCCTCGAGGTATCTTTGGGGTCGCCAAGTGTGTTCTGCAGCGTTCACAGAGCCACCGGATCTGGGTTAAGGGGTTATGCCTAGTCAGGCGGCTGAAAAGAGGCGAATGTTTGTGAATTTTTTTTTAAAAAACGGAAGCATATCTTTTTACAGAACTTCTTGCACTTAAAAGAGCAACGTTTAAAGAACATTTGGTAATTTTTTCGTAGAAAAATATTCACGTTTACAATAAAGTAATAATCGACATCCAAAAAGTTCCTTTTTAAAAATTTGGTTTTGCGGTGAGCATTGCCATTCGGAACCAGATTGTCCAAAATCTAAAAGCAAAAAAGATTTCGTTAGGATATTAATGTATCCTCTGATTAACGAAGGGAATTTCCTAAATATTAATTTACAACAAAACGGCGGCTATTTAAAGCTGAAATCCCGATAATTGCGTGCAAAAATCACGCGAGAAAATCAGGATTTTAGCTTTAAATAGCCGCCGTTTTGTTATAAATTAATATTTAGGAAATTCCCTTCGTTCATCAGAGGATACATTAATATCCTGACGAAATCTGTTTTGTTTCTAGATTTTAGACAATCTGGTTCTAAATGGCAGTGCTCACCGCAAAACCAAATTTTTAAAGAGGCTTCTTGGCTGTCGATTCGTACTTTATTGTAAACGTAAATATTTTTCTACGAAAAAATTACCAAATGTTCTTTAAACGTTGCTCTTTTAAGTGTAAAAAGTTCTGTAAATATATATGCTTCCGTTTTTTTTTTTCAAAAAATATTCACAAACATTCGCCACTTTTCGGCCGCCTGACTAGGCATAACCCCTTAAGTCTAAACGTGACCAGATTCACGTCACTGTATTCCTTCCATTCGCCCCAAACTCGCCTTCGATGGATTCCGATCTTCTCGAGCTTTCACAACGTGGACATAATTTCTCGATTGGCTTTGCTCGCCGATGGCGTGCACGTGTGCGTTCTGTTTCCCTTCGACGACGGGTGTGTTCGATCGGAAAGGGATACTTTCTAGGTACCAGAAGATGTGGAACGTTTCGCCAGCCGAACGTTCAACGTACCCATTTAAGTTTTGAGTTTCGATAGTTTCCGAGAACGTGCGAGTCGATAGATGAAACGCCGTCGCGTAGGCAGAGATAAGTTTTTAGAAGCTCTACGTCGAACGTAACCGTGAATGAGATTCTGTGACGCGATAGAGTAGGCGCGAGTACAATGCGTTCGATGCAGCTTGATAATCTTCGTCCTGTTTGTTACGATTAGTATTGTTTGAGAATAAAGTCGAACGATCACCCCTCTCCCAGCGATCACATTATAACATCGTATAAAAGTCGCGAGCCTGTAGGCGTGTGCCAAGTTTAATGACAAATAAAAAGCAACGTTTGTAAAGCACTTAGACACTTTGTTCCCGAACAGAAAGAAGCGTAACAATCGTTCTTGATCCTTCGAGTATTAAAGCAATTAGAAGAAACGCGCAATCACCATCCAGAAGAGCGACGCCGTTGCGAACGGTGAATAGGTAAATGGATCTAGCATGCAACAGGTTAATTATCCTCTGTATTCGTCGCTTGTCACCCTGTCCAGTCACAGATAGCCTAAAACCGAGCTTTTTAACCGTCGCTGGTGGCCAGTGGGCCGCTCGGAACACGGGGATCGAACCTATCCACACGCAAGCCACCCTCTAACGAGAGAATGTTATTTTTCCTCTGCTTCCAGACCAACCCTGGCCTAGCCACAATTACTACGGCAGAACGGTGAGCCAGCACAAGACACCCTTTTCCTCCAACAGCTCGAGCTTCAGGGTGCCCCAGAGGTCGCCCAGCTGCTTGGACAAGAGGCCCGGTTGCTTTCGGTGCCCGAGGTGCAACAAAGGCTACCGCTGGCTCAGGAACATGAAGAACCACCTGAAGATCGAGTGCGGCAAGGACCCGAAGGAGTGCTGCCCCTACTGCCCCCACAGGACCAAATACAAGAGCAGCCTGCAGAAGCACATTCTACGGATTCACTTCGGATGATAGACAGTCCCGCTCTCCCCTCCATTTCGTCGAGCGTCGTTAGTTATCAGCTCGTTGCACGTGCAAGTCCCTAATACGCGTTTGCCTCGCGGTCGCTAGGTACACGCGACGATTTCCAGCTCTTTTAGAGGGATCTAGCAAAGTTTCGATGGCTGGTGTGTACGCATTTATGTATATAGACACGCGGGGTCGAATGTTTGCCATGTAATTAATAAATTATTGGTCGAACGAGAGAACGTCACGTTGGTGTCACTCGAGGATGTAGAGGGGCGTAAACGTAGGTTTCACGCGTCGCTAATGATGGATAAGGCTAGAAAGAGAGCTACCATCGTCATCTGTCTCGTGACAGTGAAGCGTGACTTTCGGTGGCAATGTAAGCTGACTAACATTTCTGTTTCAGGTAACAGGCACATTTGCCAGCGGTGTGCTCCAGTGTTCACCTGACCGACGAGTCTGAGGCTCCGCCAGAGAACGGCACGTGCAATACCGTCGAAATTCTGCAGCCGCGTCTGCGATTGACATGTCTTCAAGGGAAACGTGAAGAGGCACTTGTACTCTAAGCACCGAATAAACACGTACCAGTGCTTGTCTCGTTCTTCATCAGACGTTCCACAGATCCTGCCCCCTCCTTCCCAATATGCACCGGGCATTATTGAATTGTCAGCGGAACGAACATTGTGCAATAAAGTGCATTCCCGCGACTCCGATCCCCTGAGCCTTCATTAGATCGTCTGCTCGTAAACTGTTCGTTTCCCAGTGTTTCTCTTCCAGGCATCGTCACCGGGACCCTCGAGGACTGTCCAGAGACTTGTAAGTACGTGCACGAGAAAGTACAGGTGTGTTAGCGTCGTTGTTTTCCTGGCTGGTCGAGATCGAGAAGGTGCCCTTTTCGAGTAAGTCGGTGGCCGTGGGACGCTCGATAAATGGCGAGCGTCTCGAGATTTCTCTACTTCTCATCCACGCTTGGTACTCGAAGAGCGCAACGTCGCGCCACGGTGGGGCTGACGAGCCCCCTCGTTCTAACGTCAACGCATGCACGCTTCGGTGTCTAGAAGCTACCCCCTGCGAGCTCCACGTTTTTGTTTCCCTCCTGCAACCCTGTTTCGTCCCACCGCGATCGCCACGTCGATCCCTCGTCGAGGTGGCCGCCCTCCGCTCCCCCCTGCCCCCCATAGATCGTTTTAACCGAGATCTCTTTCCAGATGCCCCCCTATTCCCGATCATGAAGACGCGCCTGCACGTTTGCCCGCGTTGCGGGCAAATGTACTCCTGGGCCTCGAATCTGCGCAAGCATCTGAAGATGGGCTGCGGAATGATGACGTTCGAGACCCACTTCTCCTGCCAATATTGCCCTTACAGATCGAGGATCGAGGCGTCGTTCCTCAAGCACCTGCTCTCGGTCCACAACATCAAGTAGATCCGGAGACCCGCCGAGCAGACCTCGTCCAAGGACCCGTCTCCTCCGCCTGTGGGCCCACAGCTAGCCCGATAACGCGCGGCCCCATCGATCCCGGTGGCCGGGATTATTTTGTACGCGAGGCCGGAGAATCTAACGGGTCTCTGGTTCCGCATCGAGGACGGCAAGCATCGAGGCTAAAGTCTAACGTTTCACGTGCATCGGTGCGGGACGGTCGGTTGAACGCCCAGACGAACGAATCGATGTTCAACTAGTGTCGGCGTCTCGTGGACGTTCGGTTGTAATCGGTATCGGTACCTGTGACTGGTCGCTTGCCACGCGGCAGCGGAGGAGGGACACTTTCGGTGCAGCAGTCCGCGTAACGACTGATCCGTGGTCGGTGCTTAGGTTCGATGGATCGTGAATGATCAACGCGGTAACGAGATTAAGGAAGCAATTGTACTTATACTTTATGTGAACTGAATCTAGTCTACAGGCTGTTGTCCCTTTTGATATTTCAATTCGTGGCGTTGGAGCTGTTTTGTGGCGTGGACGCTGTCTTTTGTATTTTTAGGGAAAGGAACGTCCTCGACGACGGATGTTGCGCGTCGCGGATTAGCCATTAAATGACACACCGTGGCGCGTCGAGTCCTCTTACTTTAATTACCCGCGACTGTTTCGCGAGAATCTTTTAACGAGGCGCATGGGGACGGCTCGGTCGCGCTCCGCGCCGTTTAAGGGTTAAACGCAGAAATGCCCCCCACGGAACTAACGGTAGTACAGTAAACTCTAGCACACCGGTTTCCTACCCCGTTTGATATCGAAGTGGTTGTAGTATGGATAAGCATGCAGTCTCTTCCCCCTAAATAGACATTGTTTGCGGCTATTGTAAATATCACGCGTTGAAATCGTAATGCTGTAAGTAGGACATTGTACGCCTAATTTTTCTCACCCCCTGGCGATCATCGAGCAAGGGCGAACGGAGGCACGAGGGTGACGTTTGCTCTCGCTCGAACACGCGTCGCATATCGATGAAACAGGAAGGTTTGAAAGCCAATCGTTGGCCATAAAATGGTACTCTACATTCACCCTCTGCAATCCCGTGTCACTCTCACTTCGTACTTCAGTTTCGTTGTATTTTCTCCTAGATGGTAACAAACGACGTGGAAATTACAAGAATACAAAGGAAACGGGAATTGTTTAAATTCGGAGGGGGTGAAGGTTTTCGATTGGCTTTCGTAATCGTTCGGCCTCCCGCATATTCTGCGGTTCAGGATCCATGGGATCGTTGTCAACGCGACGAAGGGTTAAACTTCACAGAATTTACACACAGATAAGCCAAGTAGTGATTGTACGGCTCGTTTCATCCCCATTCTCCCCGTGTACTTACCGTACGTGACGCGAGAACAGACGAATTGTACTTTGTCGTTAATGTTAGGAAGAATTTCAATGTACGAGTCACTTGTCTACGCATGCATGACTATCTGATCTAGTCTATCTTATCCAACCGGTTCGATAGATCCGTAGATCTATAGGTCGAGCGAGTTGTAACCGCGCAGCGGTTAAGTGTCCCCTGTGTAACGATGTCTCGACAGTCGATTGCTTTTTGAATAAAATACCTGTGTACATACCCAAAGCTTCTGCTCAGATTCCTCGAGGAACGTCCGACTTCTCTTTCACTTTTAATTCCCCTTTCGGTTCTGTTCACAGCTCGACCCTCGAGGTGTATCCGTTGAGAAGGGAAAGAGTCTGCCGAAGCGTGTTCCGATCGAACAGGAATCGCTTTACTTCACCGCTGTAGCACACTTCCGCATTCCCAATAATTCGAATCACGACTCTTACTTTCGCACAAGCCTGAATCACTCTCACTGTTCGAGAGACACAGAGCGCGTGCCCACGAGTTTGCTTTGAGGAATCGAAAAGCTAGGTCCTGAAATCGTCGACGACACGTTCGACGAGCTTCTCGTGCCAAGAAATGTTGCGAAAACCTCCTCGCGAGGAAGCTTAGTCGATCTGAACGGTGCCGATCTTCTGTTTCAGATCTCTTAAGTTTCTACGAGGCCAAAGAGGGTGGGATCTACGAGCGACTGAGGTCGGTAGACGCGTTTCACGGCGACGCGACAGCGGGCAGGTACGCCGTGAAAGATGAAGACGTCAAGCCCTACGGGAATCCCTTTGCTGCCGAACAGACTTTCAAGGACGAAGAGGAGGAAGGGTCAGAGGGCATGGAGAATTCGGGCGCCTTCAAAGACAACTCGCACGAAGAGGCCGAGGACAGGATGGAGTACAAGTATTCCTGCGCGAGGTGCTCGAAGAGCTACAAGAGGAAGGGGAACCTGATCGAGCACCAGAAGATATTCTGCGGCAAAGACAAACAGCAGTGCTGCCCTTACTGCGTGTTTCGTACGTACAAGAAGTCAAACTTGAAGAAGCACATCACTCGGATGCATTGCTACGACACCTTCAATCCCTGCGACCCCCCGAGCAACGTTTAAACCGTCAGAACCCATGAACCTTGTAAAAAAAAAAAATAATTAAGTGAACCCAATCTCCACTCTATCGCGCAGCCCCACGTTCAGACTCTAAATCCACACGACGAGTTCTCGCAATCAGTGCAAGCTCGTAGCGGGACGATTTGTAAATATTTTTAGAGAGAAATAAACGTGATATCTTCTGTTTCTCTAGCAAGTCGGATGCCAGGCTGTATCCTTCCCTACTTCGAGCTAGATACCTCGATTCCTCGTTTCTCGCTGAACGATCGGTTACATAGGTCAGCGTGTAAATCGTCCTGTATAAATAAACTGTGCTGTCCCAGTTCGTGCCACGCCTGAAGGAACCCTGGTTACAAGCCCCCCTTGCACGATCCTCGGCAATGTTAAAGCCAGCAGACCTTGCCCAGCCTCGAGCACGAGCAATGACGAGTTTGGACGTTGTGTTTCAGGTGAGCCGATCCTCTGGGACGATTATCAGGTATTTGATCCCTCCGCGGTCGTCGAAACGGCCGACTTCAGGCCGGAGAGGTACGGCGGCAGTTATTTCGCCGGGCGGAAGCCCTCGAGAACGTTCAGGGCGAAAGTGATGGACCCAGTGGGCGGTAGATACAGGTGCTCCAAATGTTCCAAGTCGTATCGATGGAAGCACCACTTGGTGGAGCACGTGAAAGCGTTCTGCGGTCAAAAGAAGGACGCTTGTTGCCCTTACTGTAGCTACAGGAGCAGTCGCAAGTGGAACCTCAAGTCCCACATGAAGAGGATCCACGCGGACGTTTAAATCCTCGCTGTTTCCGTCGCCCTTTACATGAAACTCGCCAGCCACTGGCCAACTTACAATAAAGTATTCCGTTGCTCTCGAGTACACCTTATTGGTTCCATTAGCCCCTGGGTCGAGCTGCGAACTTTCTGCGTAACGATGCAGTTCTCTTCCTTATTGCTGTGTCCAGTCGGCTTCTGTGCTACGATACAGAACAGGTACGTTCGATGAGGGTATAGGAGGCTCTGTTCTAGGTCGTTTCATCGCGCGACAGTCCAGGTGCGCGCGATTAAGCGTTCCAGAGAAGGTGTTTACAGGTATACTTCAGACTTTGCACGATCCACTTCAATTTTTCTTGATTCTTCTTGTCAAATGCACGCGTTTCGTGCGGATTTTGATAATCAACTCGAGTAGGGTAAATTCAGGAGAGACGCCACGCTTGTAATACCTTCCGATTGGAAATGGGAACTATATGTATTGTTTTTAACTATAGTTTTTATATCGCCACCAGTTCGGCTAGGGAAACAAGTTAGTCGCTGCACGTGTCGTGTCTTTGAATCATTAAAACAGCAACTGTATGAAAAATTACGTTAAAATTTTATGTAAGTGAGACGTTGATGCTTATTACAAAGTAAGTAGCTATTTCACTGTTTAATGCGGTTTCTTATTAATTAGTAAACATAGTATGGGGTCGTCCTTAAATTACGTAAGGCTTTCTGGGGGGGGGGGGGGGGGGACCGCGAATTTCTTACGTTTTCTTACAAGGGCAGGGAGAGTTAGGTAGCGTCTTACATAATATTTTTTAAAACTCATTTTCGATAAATACAAATTCTATTATTAATGTTCCAGAAAAGTAATTTTAGTTTATATTTCCCGAAGCCGAGTTAAATGAATTATATAAACCTTTAAAAGAATTTTAATAAGTGAAAAAATTAAATTCTTATACTGGGGGATGGAGGGGGTAAGAATTCGCCAAAATTACCCATACGTAATTTAAGGACGGCACCTATTTCGGGGATTATATATTTCTAGTTTGTTTTCCGGGCATGTGGCATCTCTCCCACAAAATAAGAAGAGACGCCACGTACAGTGAAAGGTGTTTTGATTTACTTATAATGATCGATTTTTTTTCTTTTAGAGTGCGGAGGAAATATATCCGTCAACATAGTGTTGCAAGAGGACAGTGGGCCGAGGAAAAGCTAAAGCCGGCTATAGAAAAAGTACAGAAATTGTGAAACATCAAAGCATGAGTCTCCTGTGGGAGAGAAAATATAAGAGACAAAAAACAAAATTAGCGCAATTGGCATCTTACCCCATAGGTGTGGCATCTCTCCTGCAAGATGTGGGAGCGACGCCACTTTGCCAACCTGTCACCTTTTTTTAAATTTTGTCCATTTTGCATGAGACGAGTTTAGAATTGTTTTGGTTTTTCATAGTATACGAGTGTTATTGTAATAATGAATAAATCTTTTTAATTAGCACGAGACTAAATTTGTTATTGGCTCTCAACCAAAAAGGGTGGCGTCTCTCCTGAATTTCATTTAAGTTGAAGGATAACAGGAATTGAATGTTCTTCGACCACCCGATCGTCTTAGTCGGTTTCGGTGCGCTCCTCCTTCGCGATGGAGATTCAGGGTCTCATTACAGTTCTCATTAATTGCTGTTGCAGGCCAGTATTATCACGCCGTGAGGACATGTATCCGAAGAAGATATGGGAGATCAGAGCTGGAGCGCGTGAGAGCAGCAATCGAGTACGCGGCTAATCACGGAGTGTCGTTGAGGAAAGCGGCGCAAATCTTCGCCATCCCGAAGTCCGTTCTCCAGCGTTACAGCAAATATGGCATCCCCATTCTGCCGGAAAGATTTTAGGGGAACATCCACAATTCCCGAACAAGCATTCGTACTATTTTTACGACAATTTCTCTGTGATGTTACTTAAAAATTCGACCCACAGCCTCGCACCCTTCCCCGAGCGTCTGATTTGTAAATAAAATGTGAGCCCTTTATTGGAGATCAGCTGTGTACTGGACCCTTAAATACATCGAACGTTGTCCCATCATTTTATGAAACGGAGATGCTTCTTACGATATTTAAATAATGGAACGTCATTAGGAACTCTCCCGAAGGAGTACCAGAGCAGGCATGGAGAATCGAGGAGGAAGAGAAGCCTACTTAAAAATCAAGGATTTAGAAGACTGAAATAATATTCTTTCTTTTCTTGAATCTCGCAGCTAACTCAATTTACAGAAGGAAAGAAAACTACCAAATTATAATATTTCTGTCCAAAGAACGATTTCATAGAACTTGCATGGTACCAACTGTCCACGGCCTCTCCACTCCCATCCCCAATCGAACTCCCACGAGTCTCTCGCCATTGAATCGCGATGCTACTTTAAACCCGCGTTTCAAGCGAGCTCGTCAAGTGCACAGCCCGAAATTAGCCCTTTTGCGCTATGCACTTGGTCCTTTAGAGCAGTCGATCCGCTGCAGCGAATTCGAAAGAAAGCTCGTGTGAATGTTCGCCCCGGCTACGGGAGACTTAAAACCGCCCGAAGTGTCCCGATTTGTCTGCCGATCGTCTCTAATCTCGATCTCTTCTGCCTTTCGTGTTTTCCAGAGGCGAGGTCGGTGGGCTTCCTCAACTGTCAGAGGGTCACCTACCCTTGCAAGAACTGCGGCAAGGTCTACAATTACTATTCCAGCCTGGCGAGGCACTTGAAGCACGAGTGCGGCGTCGAGCCCAAGTTCCATTGCCCTCTCTGCCCTTACAGGACCAAGCACAAGTCCAGCTTGAACACTCACCTGAACGGCAGGCACATGAAGCTCCTGAGCGAGTTCTACGCGGTGCCCAACGGGAACAAGCTGTCCTCGTCCATGGACAGTGGGAACTAATCCAGCTCGCAGCCCAGCGAGCGATTCTTCTGGATGTAAGGGTTGGCGGGAACGCTGAAACGGTCCAGCCACTACTCGTCGAACACGTTTACCGGCAAAGGAGGCTCTTTCCTCCCCGATGGCAGCATTAAGGAAGATACAAATGTGCAACACACGCGTCACGCTTCGTTCGACGTACCAGCACATATATTTTTACAACAATCGGCTAGAACGTGCGCTGCGGATGATGCATCGATAGATATCCAGTTTGTGTCGCAAAGTGCAGTGACGTTGGAAGCTTGTCTTTGTATGCCTGTCGGAGAAATAGCCGCGTAGCGTGTCCATAAGCGGAGGGGTTCGTGGTGTCGAAGAAGGGTGAGAACAGGGAGGTAATTTTAAACAGTATCCCTTAGTGTCTGTGCAGAGTGGGCGACGGGAAGTGTTTGAAAGCTATTTTCTCGGAAACTACTGGGGGGGGGGGGGGGGGAATGCACTGGTGTCTGGGAGAGCTTTGAGATCTTTCAGAGCTCTTGGGACGTGACTGAATCATTTCCAAGCGATGGTTCTGGCAATCACTCTGTTATTTTAAATACAATACGGTAAATTCGGGAGACGCGGCCGGGCCGGAGAGTTGGTCGAAACAGTTGATTCGTGGTATGCTCGACGCCGAAAATTTTTTGTTTATGAGCCCGTACACGCTCCGATCGCTCCGATCGGTGTAGTCGGCGTCGGTCACAGAACAAAAAACACGCCGATCGGTGTAGTCGGCAGTCAACGTGTTAACACACTTTTACATATACACAGATGTAGAGTCTGGATATAACCATTCGACCAACTCTCCCGGATTTACCCAATCACGTAGACTTCTGCGAAACAAGATGGGAGAGCACATGTCGAAGCAAATACACTTCGAGTTAGCCCTGGGTAGCTTTGTCGTGGTTTCTAGTAGTCTCGGTTAAAAAGTAGCTTCTCACACTTCGGGCAGCTCGCTCTGCAGAATCTCAGTATTATATTCTAGACCCAAAGTCCACGATCCCCATAGTGACTATATTTTCTTGAAACTGGAAGAGGCGACATCACGGATCTCTTCCATCGTATACCTCCATGTGTATTATTGTTAAATACCTGCTAAGTATCTGTAAGACAGGAGCTAATACTCGAGGTGAGTAGATTGTCCACGACGATATACACCCGTAGATCTAGCAAATGCTAAGAGACCCCGACGTTGGCGAAGCAGAACGAAGTAGAACGTAGGCTTACCGAACGATCGAGGTATTAAAGTGCAGGGCGTCGTCCCCGATCCTTCGTTTCTCGATCATTCCTCAGAAATATTAAGAACGTTACCTGAGCCCCGTATTAACAGCCGCGTACGTTTGCAACCAAAGTATTAACATAGAATAGCAGAACCACGAATAGTAAGCGGGAGTGAGCCCGGGAGTCTTCCACCAGATCAAACGAACCCCTCACCAACGAATTTATACAGGAGCCTCACAGCCAATCGGATCTGTGCCCACGATTTCCGTTCACTTCCATGATCGACAATAAACCATCACCCGATGCCAGTAAATCAAATTCGTGCGCCACAATATCGCCGAGCTCGTCTCATCGGTAGAATTTTGTTCAGTCGCGCGCGTATCATTATACTATCCTGTTTAATAAAATAAACGATGATACTTGGAACATTCCCTCGAGAACTTCTCCCCTGGTGACGGGAAGGCATTTATCTGCGATCTCTTTTAATCCATTCCCTTCTACTTAAGCCACTTTAAAGATCAACGACGAGAAGCTTCTAACCCCGGTCTGTCACGCGATCGCACACGAGGTAACACGGGCTAACTTTTATCTTGCAGGTGTGTTATCGGTGATCTTTGCCGATACGGCAACGTTAACCATCTGACCCCCACGCTTTACGATTTCAGAATGGCGACTGGTCCAGTTGGAGGTGTACGATCCATCGATGAGCGAGCAGGCGCCCGAAGACTGGCAGGCAGCTGCGCCTACCGCGAAAGGCTTCCGGTGCCCTCGTTGCGGTAGATGCTACAAAGTCAAGAGGTCGCTGAGACGCCACATTATGGTCGAGTGTGGGCTCCCACCACAGCACAAGTGCCCGTACTGCCAGCATCGCTGCAAGTATAGGAGCAGCTTAATAAAACACATGATAACCCTCCATCCGAATCTTCCCTGTTCATCATAGGTTGACGACGGTCGTTCGTCAACGCTCGTCAACTGGTATCCAAGATACACGTTGCCGGATAGTTACCGAGATGATCGAAGAGGATGGAAACTGTCCTCGCGTGGACACCAGACGTGAGTTACAAGGGTTTCCCGTCTGAGAGGGCACACAGCGCTCGACGAAGCTCGCCGCGTTGTCCAACGATCCGCTGATGTACAGTTTTTATCGGAAATACAATTTACCTGATACCCCAAGTAGTCCCCGGCAATTGGCGATTGTTCTTTCAACTGCGATGCTGCACATCGAACGCGTTCTCGTTTCTCGCGGAATCCCCCGATACGCAGCCCGTACCATGTGAACGTGTACAACTATGTGGTCTGCATGTAGGAACGATGTGTCTGGTTTGTTTCACGTTTCGGACAGATTAAAAGGGCTCCTGTTTCCCCGCTTGATCGTCCCTCCCCTTGCAAGCACGACTCTCCCTGTACCCTTTGGTCTGCTTCAGGCGAGGCATTTAATGGCCCGCGACCGGTATCTGGGCCACGTTCGCTCGACGACGGTGGTAATAGAAAAGAATCACGTGCCTCCAAGATACCAGTCGCGAGGGCATGAAAGAGCTTTGGCCTGAAAAGACTCCGAAGGAGTACGATTACTTTCGAGGTCCGACGAATGACGACCAGAGGTACGACGATCACGATCTCCAGCCCAATCGCTATTAACCGGATCGTTCTCCTGGTTGCAGATTACGCGAAAATGAGGTACTACATGAGCCGCGTGACCAAGGACCGACGAAGATCCCGGGGCCAGGGACGTTTCGCCTGCGACAACTGCGAGCGGCGTTACCACCAGATGAAGAACCTGAGGAGGCACGTGATAAACGAGTGCGGTAAACAGCCGATGCACCAGTGCGCCTTCTGCCCTTACAGAGCGACGTACAGGTCGTACCTGCAGGTGCACATGATGAAGCACGCCAGGCAAGGGTTCACGCCGCGATCGGCGACCATCAGGCAGCACAGGAACCCTTGAACGAGCCGTCCGTGGATCACGATCTCGTTCAGGGCGTGTCGCGGGATCTAGGCGAATCGAAGCATAGAGGGATTATCCATAGATAGACGTTGCCTCGAGCGAAAGATCGCGCGATAGAAGTAGAAGGACCGATTGTAAAACGGCACCCGATCTCTCGATAATTTTCAAATCCGATCTCCCCCCCTCCCCCCCCCCTCTGATCCTGTTCGCCGGCTCTATCCATGATTTTCTAGCTTCAGCTTCTAAGTGTAGGCTACGAGAACACGCAGGTAAAAGAGACAGGGAACGTTGGCGATGTACACGTGAGCGTCCATCGTCGTTTCTTTTTCTCCCCCGGCTTCCGCGAGTTAGATCGACGGAAGTGAGGCGGATCTAATAAAAGTCTGTCATGTTCCACAATCGAATGCAGCTGTCTGTGTTTCACCTGTGTAACTCCCATCTGGAAACCGTTCCCCCCTCTCGTTCTTCTCATCCGACGTTCTTTCTGTCAGAACCGAGATCGTTTGATCCAGCAAGGGGACGTGTCCGACCTTGTGATCCGGGAAGTGTGCTCCGCCACGAGAGCGCAGCTAACGCTGGGTATCTGTGTCTGTTTCAGGGGAGTCCCAGTACCCAGCTACCTCGGCGTTGAAGCACACGTGCGCCACCTGCGGCAAGACCTACAAGCACAAGCACCATCTGAAGAGGCACCACGATTTCGAGTGCGGGATCGATCCAAAGTTCAAGTGCGCGTTCTGCCCGCACCGGACCAGGTACAAGGACAGCCTGATGAAGCACATAATGGCCAGGCACCAGCACCTTCTCGATCAGAACTCTCAGTACGGGCCGCAGCAGTTGCTGGACGTCCATAGCGAGATCCAGAGCACCATGTTCGTCTCCTATCACGATTTCTCGCAGAACTTGTAAAGTGCACTCGATCGCGGCACTGTCCGCCCCGTGTATCGCGATGCCGCGTCTAACGTGGACGCTTTTCAACGTCGAACAGATGTTCCGTTCGTTGAACCGGCCCGAGCAGGGCCGATGGTCGAACCATCGGCCAGTGTGTCGAACCTAGTCGGCGTCTATCACGCTGATTTGTAGGCCGATGTGCGCAGGAGCATGTTCACGATAAATAAAGATTCTATGTATTTTACATTGGTCAAAAGTTCCCACTGAATTTTCATGTTCTCCAGGTTGACGAGTGAATTCGCGACACGATCGCGTGGATTTGCGTGCAAGGCCTATCGTTGACCGGGTCACTAAAGCTCTTTTCTTCCGTTTGTTCGTTTGCAGGCTTGGGCTACAGCTCGTCGAACTGGACGGTGCCGACGTTGCCGTCGACTTCGAAGGTAGTCAGCTACACCAGGCACCTGAGGTCCATGTCGCTGAAGGACCAGCAGGGCAAGATACACCGCTGGGGCCCCAGGAAGTACCTCTGCACCGATTGCAACCGAAATTTCGCGCTGATGGCCTCGCTGACCCGCCACAGGGTCTTCGAGTGCGACAAACGGTCGCAGCTGGCGGAGAAGACCGCCCAGGAGGTGCAGACGGAGAGGAGAAGGAAGAAGAAGTACGGTTGCCCCGATTGCAATCGCGTCTACGCGGTTTTCACGTCGCTCTGGAGGCACAGGAACTACGAGTGCGGCGTCGAGCCCAAGTTCACGTGCCCAATCTGCAAGTCCCGCTTCACGCAGAAGAGCAACCTCGACCGACACATTAGAACCAAGCATTAACCTTCTGCGTTGCTGGCACAACCGCCTCGTTGCTGCTGGGTGCTTCGAGATAACTGGCTGGGAAGTAGCCTTTGATTTACTGATTTCTGAAAGTTACAGGGAAACCGCAGCAATCTCGTAAAATCGATAGTTCAAGGGCTACTTCGAGAAGCATTTATTTCGAACACCCTACGCGTGGGAATAAAAATTACACTCTTCTGCTCAGCTTCCACGTTCGGTAAGTTCCGTCGTTCGATCGCGGACGCTAAATAATCTTTCGAAGACCGCGAGAGAAACAATCGTAGACCAGCGAATATTTCGAGAAACCATAGTAATATATGTTTGTATGTGTGTCGCATGAAACGCGCGCGCGCGCGCGCGCGCGTGTGTGTGTGGTCATACCCAGTGTTTTCAATAAGTTGCTTCAGTATTACTTTGAAGATTACGAGGCTGAATTGAAAGTAACGTTCTGAACGTTTTACCCGAGTGATCGCTAATTTTTATCGTTGATAATTACAGATTTACCAAGTGTATTGTTTAATTTAATCGAACCATGTAATACCTTATTCGTTAATGGTAGTTGGAATAAAGCGTTGAAGGGAGAGTTACCTGTCTATAGCTGTGCGAGTCGAATAAACTTTATGTAAATCCCAATCGATGCGCTTCGAGGCCAATAAACTGTGCGAGTTTAATTCCATGCCGCTGCTTGTATTCACGAATAAACGATGCGACCAACACCTTTCAACAGGGACCGGCACGGGCGCCGTGAACAAAGTTACCTTTAAAGTGAAACTGACCGACCCAGACCCAGCTCCACGTATCTGAAAGCAACTCGGTCATTCTTCTAACCTGATCATCCTGTTTATTTCTAGGATTCAGAAGGAGCCACGTGATGAGGTGCACCGTCGCTAGGAGGAGTAACGTAAGAGACTCGACAGAGACGCCCGTCATGTGTCCCCAATGCGGACGGACGTACAAGATGAAGAGAAACCTGACGACCCACATGAAGTTCGAGTGCGGCGGGCAGAGGAACTTCACCTGTCACGTCTGCCCGGCAAAGTACACGCAGAATGTCGGGCTACGTCGACACCTTTTGCAGAGGCACAACATTTATCTGCCGCCAAAGTTCTCCAATCCCAAGCGAATATTCGCGTAAAGAGTTCGGTCCCGAACAAAAGTATCGCGCTCTAGATGATCGCCTCAAATAAACGTCTAGCTCCTTGACGAGGACTACTTATACCAAACTCGCGCGACACCGACCCGCGGCATTTGTAAAAGTGTCTCCGACGTTCCTCCCTCTGTTCGTCGATATTCTCTTCTCCCCTTCGACGTATTTTCTTAGAGAAAACGAAAAGACCGGTGCTCCCACGAGCACTGAGGAAACGAAACGAGGCCAAAGTGGACGGTGCGGCGACCAAGGGCCTGGTCGGCTTTGTACAGTATGTAAGATTGTTATTTGCATGATGAACGCTGAATAAAACGGGTACACGATTCCTCCCGCCTACTTTCATTGTCCAGAATCGAGCCGATCGCGACAGTAATTGGTAGTTAAACTGTCCCACGGTGATTGTTATGTTTTGGATGCCGCCAACGGTCAGCAAGATACTTCATGTTCTCGTTTTCGCTGTTTTGCAGAGCCGGGAATCCCACCGATGTGCGAGAAGTGCAGCCAGGGGGGATTGAAAACGTTCACCTGCCACCAGTGCGGCAGGTCGTACCTAATTAGGTACAATCTGGTGAAACATTTGCGATTCGAGTGCGGCGGGCAGAAGCATTTCGCCTGTAGTTTGTGCCCGGCGAGGTACACGCAGAACGGCAAGCTCCGGCAACATATGCTGAACACGCACGACATCTTCGTGCCGCCGCGGAAAACGTGGACGAGATTTAGAGTTGCTTACTCTAGCAACTAGTCTGCTTACGAAGCGACTCGATCACAGGATCATTCGAATCGCACCGCATGCATCGCTCGTGCCTGCGAGTTCTTGGGGGCTGGTGGAGGGATATTTTAAGGTTTTGCCCCTGAGTCCGTACAAACGATAGGAATCGACATCGACTCTATTTTTCTGTTATCGTTGATCGAACGGCTTATCCGAGCTACTATATTCATGTAACATTTGTCTGATTAAACGATACGTTGGCAGTAAACCTATTTGAGTACACGAATGCTTGTTAGAACGCGTTCTATGGTCTACCGTTGCGCGTTTAGCGGGCAATTCTCGCGGCAGTGTCGAAGGGGATGAAGAGTGGAGCTCGACGGTACGTTCAACGGAGCTTTGGTAGAGGAATATTAAAATAAAGGTGTTTTCTTATTAAAAACGGAACGTCTGCTTCTTTTCTTTGTGAATCTTCACCCTCGCTTCACCTTTGGTATAATCTTCCTAAAATGTTCCCGAATTGTTCTGACCATGGCATGATTGTTCTTTTTCAGGTTACTACGAGAGCTACGATACATATGAAGAGGCACCCAGGAAGAAAGCTAGACCGCAGGCTAGACCCCTGGACGGCACTGAAGAGCCCGCGTTTCAGTGCTGGAACTGCGAGAGAAAATATTCGAGGAAGCACAACCTAGTGAAGCACGCGCGCTACGAGTGCGGTGGCCAGCGAAGATTCACCTGCCCCCTCTGCCAGAAGAAGTACACGCAGAACGTCAGTCTGCAAAGACACCTTATCCGTTTTCATAACATAGTGGCGCCGTTCGGGAAGTGATGGAAGGAAGAAGAGAGGACCCCTGCGATCATCTTGCAAACGATCGGGAGAACTTTGTCTTCGTAGCCCCCTCCCCCCCCACACTTCCTTTCTCGTAGAGTCTAATAAACGTCTATTCGCAGTTCACTGCTATTGTTGCTTCTATCTTTGTGTACATGTAACGTACGACACCTGTACTATAAGTAGCGTTTTAGAACGGACTTTTAGTTTGAAATTTCAGCCACCACGGAAGAACGCTGAATCCTCGCTGTGAATGGAAGTCACTGCTTGTTGGTTAGTTCACTTAATTGACGATATTAGTTACTTATAAGTGTTTAACGTTACGCGGTGATTCGAATCGTTACCGTGCTCCACGACACAAGTCCCAATTCACCTGAACCATCGACCCCCAGTTTCTCAGACCGTCAATGAACCTGCTCACCCTCCCGAAGAAACCGAAACCTTAACACGATCGCGTGGATCGGATTAGACACCTGCATATCCACATTCGAGATCAGAACAATTCCTCGACATACACCTCGCCATTTCGACCCTGCCCGATGAGCCACGTTATTCTGACAACCCCGTTTCTGTTTTCGTTCGACAGGTCTGGCGAGGTCTCGGTTCACCTGCCAGCAGTGCGGTCGCGGCTACACGATGCTGTGCAACCTGAGGAGGCACATGAAGTGGGAGTGCGGCGGAAAACGTCAGTTTCCTTGTTACTACTGCAGCTACAGTTTCACCCAGAAGACCAGTTTGCAGCGTCACCTCACGGCGATCCATAAGATCGACGTAGTGAACGGGATGGAGCCGAATCTTATGTACACGGGCTCGAGCCCTTGAATCCCGTCCACGCGCGACAGTGGAGACTGTAGTCCAAACTAACTTGTAAAATCCGTCGCGAACGACGGTGTCACCTTTAATCCCTGTGCAGGCCACCGTCTCGCTTAGCTTCTGTCCCCGCATAGGTAACGCGAGCGAGACGCGTACCGCTTAGGTGGAGTCAAAAAGGGGGATCGGAGAGAAATGAATCCCTGGGGAAATGTTTGATTGCCAGCTATCCAAATCGAACTTGCTCGTGGCCGGCGATCAAAAGCGAAAAGTGTCTTTCGAGCGAGAGTGTCAACTTTTATCTGGATCTAGCTAGAAATACGCAGATCTATTCGATTCTAAACGCACCTTTAGACGCGATACCTTGGACAGAACTATTTGAGAGTGAACGGGGTGCGGCGAGCTCAAAGGAGGTATTTACACCGCCGGTTCCTCCACTTCTCTCTTCAGGCTCGCGTTACCTATACTCCTTGTAATTGTCTACCGCTTCTATAGTCCACATCCTCACCAGTTCCCAACAATTCGATCACGCTCGTTTCTCAATCTCCTGTTAGACTGATTTCAAGAGGTCTCTGCTCGCGGCGGGGATATCGATGCGGAAAGAGCGAATGAGAGTTCCGCAAGAATCGATATCGGAGGTTGCCCGGTGATGCAGGGGATGTACCCCTGCAGCGTGGTAGCCGCGCGGGGAACGCTGGAATAGAATGGATATCCTGATTAACGCGACTATTGGTGTTGATGTTCTTTTAGGTCTGGTCGAGATGCGCTATCGTCGTTCCCTGCGCCGTAAATCGAGACACGCGAAGTATCTGAGGGACGAGGACCTGCCGCTCAAGTGCCTCCATTGCGGCAGAGGGTACAAGATCCGGTCGAGTCTCTCAAAGCACCTCAAGTACGAGTGCGGTGGCCGCAGGAACTTCGCCTGCGACTTCTGCGATTGTAGCTACACGCAGAACGTGAACCTGCGACGCCACCTCATGCAGGTGCACAACATCTATCGTCCGCCGAAGATGCCGCGCGTGAAAATCCTCTGATCACCTTCGGCTCGAAGATCGCCAACACCCTGTTCGTCGCTCAAGATCAGGTCACCCGAAGATCGGTGCAGCAGGGCGATGGAAGAGACTGGCCACCCTGGATCCCGGCTTCTCGCATCACTCGAAGATCCAGCTCGCGAAGATACATTACCGAAGATTAGCTAAAAGCACACGGACTTTTTCGATCGTTGCTCGATCATTCGCGGAGATTGCGTAGATATCTGTTGACAAGTGTGTAACACCGTTGTAAATGCTTCTCGGCCGAGCGCGTTCGGCTTAATCTTTCCTTCGATTTGAATCGTTCGATTGTACTGTCCTAACTAATCGGCTCTTAGAGCGTCAGTACTAGTTAGAGGTTTGAAGAAATCTTGGACTGTGCCACCCCAGTGTCTAGCGAATCAGTAATAAATATGAGAAATAAAGTTTTACGTTGATGAGTTACAACGATACAGCGGAGCTTGACAATCGTCGCATACCTCTCACGTCTTCCACTCGAAGGTCAATTATCACGCGAGCACCATATACATACGCACAGGCACAGAGACCGCCGCGGTGAACGCGCAGATATTTTTATACGCTTCATAATTTTTCATTTTTATACGTAACCACCGCTCCGAGCTCGCGTATCTTTTTTTCCCCTATACTTTTTCTAAATACTCACAAAATAATCGCCGTCTGTGCTCGACGTAATCTCATGTCGAAGATACTCATCGTGCATATATTTTCTACGTTGTAAGTACGTATACCATAATTACTTCCGGATCGATCTCTTCGCACAAAAGTCGTTTCAGATCCCGTCGCGACGTGGGATGGGTTCCTCACCTTTTCGTTCGACCCACCCCCGCAATTTAAAGAAAACATTCCAAAGCCAGCGAATCTCGTTTATGTTTCTCTTATCTTTTCGTTACACTTTATCCTTTCACTGATTTCTTTAGTAGAACTCTTCTTTTTTTTTTTTTAAATCCCCGATTCCTTATTGGGCTGACTTTCCACGGCTTGTAGAGCCCCCTGATTAAAGACTATCTCCCCCTAAAGCCAACACGCACCCTCCCACCCTAACGTATGAAATTTCTCTGTTTTTTGTTTGCAGAGAGCAAGCCCGACTTCAGGATGTACCTGAAGGCGTACCTGCCGCTGGTCACGGACCTCTCCAACAGCGCGACGCCGCCGTTTAACCCGGGGTTAGGCTGCTCGGGGGATCCTCGGCTGCTGTTTCAGGGCTCGTCCGCCTGGCTCCCGGAAACGGACAAGCCGTACATGTGCTCGAGCTGCGGTAAGGGCTACACCCACATCTTCACCCTGAACCGCCACCGTCGCACCGTGTGCGGCAAGATCAGGAACACCAGCGGCAAATGGAAGTGCCCGCGCTGCAGCAGGTCGTACGTGACCGAGGGCAATCTCGTCCGTCACGTGAGGTTCGAGTGCGGCGTCAGGCGGAAGTTCTGCTGCATCTTCTGCAACCGGAAGTTCACCCAGCGCTGCAGCCTGATCCGACACCTGAGGAACTTCCACAACGAGAGCTTCGAGAGCAGCGCGAGCTCCGTCCCCGGGGATTATCTGCCGATCAACCCTTGCCAAGCGGACGTCAAGAGCTCCGTGGATTCCAAGTACGACGACGCTGGAAGTTAGAATGGGGGAGCGGGGGCGGGGGAACAGAGACTCTAAAACGATCGTTACATTAAAGGGTGCATCGCGTGGAAAGGAGGGTAAAGGTGGGAGGGAGGAAGTAAAGGTGGCTCGCGTGTTTCGGCGAGTGATTTATTTTGATTCGACTGAGATCCATGGGGCGCGATATTTTCGTATTTCTTGGCTGGAACGGGGGTGGTTTCGTCAAGGGAAACGGTTCCTCGAGGCGTCGGTGTTCTTTTAAGGTAGTCCTAAGATGGGGGTTAGAGTTTCAAGTGTCACTTAATGTTCTAAGAATTCTCATCCGTGTTACGTAGAGCCGTAGTTCGTAAGGAAGATTTTTAACAGAGATAACCGCATTATCCCATACTACTGGTGTTGGCGTCTGGAATTGTTGTTTGTGGTACGACTGGTGGGGGTAGTGCAGCACTGGGTACCATTTTCGGGCACTTGCTACGATCCGACGGAGGAGAACAAGTATGACCGGAACTTTCTCTATTTTGCAGGAACATTTCGAAAGCGCTGGTTCTTTAATTAAAGAATGAAAGATAGCTGGAATAATTTGCAGGGCACCGTGAGCTGTTATTGTTACGGTAGTACGAATGGGTACGTAATCGGTGATTGCTAAAAGTATCGTCACCAACGGCACCAAGGATATTATAAAAGCAGCTCCAGGCAGCTTGGTGTTTTAATCGAAAAGAAAGTGTCAGCAAAGTTTTTGTGATTTTTTTTTATTTTATTCGTTGCTCAGAACAGGTAAAGTTCCGCTTTTATATTATGGCAAGTGTCTAGAAATCCCTGTACACCTTGCACAAGGAACGTGAAAATGAACGTGGGGACTCAATGTTCGATAAATTTCGGGGGGACGAGGAATAAAGACTTCGCAGAAGACTTGTCCGTTGCGACGCAAGTACTAAATGATTCGCGGATCGAAGTGGTACCGCTTGTCAACGGCCAGCGATGTGAATAGTCTTTTAAATCGATAAGCTTTTGACTATCAGGAAACAAGAATACACACACACACACACACACACACACACACACACACACACACACACACACACACACACACACACACACTTAATACTTAATACTTGTAAGATAAGGTTGCGAATGACGCTGGAAGCTTGTCGGAGGATTTTATCGCGTTGAGGAGCGAAGGGTCGCGTGCCCTTTTTTCTTAAAAAGTGTCTTATTATAGTTAGATCTGAACATACACATCGACAAGACGGGAAACTACGCTTTGTTGTTCGTTTTCGAAGCGAAGGCTGATTAATTCGATAGCAAGTTGGAGTTGGATATTTTTTTAGTTACGTCTCTCTGCGCGGTACCGCATATAAAGAGCGCTTTGAGTGATTATCTCGGGGCGAACGCGCTTCGGGTAGAAACGGAGTGCCGCCTATTACGCTTGGTACAGTTTCGATGGTGCTGAACGTTTCAAGTTATCCTCATTTCTTCATCTTTGATCGTTTCTCTTTTTAAGTGAATTAATCTTTTAAGACTGCAATACTAAAGGAATTATATAGGATTATATATAATTGCAAATGGTGCACTTAAGGATTTTAACGATTGCCTGTATATATAATATACAGGCGTATTATGTATAGCGTGGTTTGAAAAGATGTCGGGATATATTAGAAAGGAGCGTCGACTCGACGGGTTTTATCGCTGCAGTCAAACATCGCGACGGCAATTTTCCTCGTTAAACTTTTGCGACTGGCACTTGTTGTTTGGGCTGTGAGAATCATTCGCCTCTCATTTTATTTGTTCGTTCTATCGTTTTATTCTCTCTCGTAGATCACGTCCCGAGTCGAATATTGTTGTTGACGAAGTCGAACGGAAACTCGAACGCGACGACCGGTTTCCCGTGGACACGCGTCTCTGTCGAGCCTTCCGTTCACCTTGGCTCGCGATACCGTCAAACAAATTTACCAACTATAAGAGAAAAACTTTGTTGCTCTGTAAGGTGTTACTTAAAAAGAAGAAAACAATAAATACACACACACAAGGTTTAAGTATCTCGTGCGACGCTTTCTCTGGACACTCAAATACCGAATCGCCGAGGATATCGTCGAAGGCTACGTGCTCCTTGATCATCCTCCCAGAAAAAAGCACTCCCTATTACAGAATCATTTTTCTTTATTCTCCCTTTCCAACATTCTTTCAGATGTTTCAGCGCCTGGCCCAGTTTCAGCGCCTGATCGATGTTACGCAGCCAGATAACAGCTTAGAACTGTTTCCGATAACGCTCGTTTATCCTTTTCAATTCGTCAGCAGATCTTGCCGATCACTCACGCCACGTTCCTAATCATTGTTACAGGGAAAAGGCGCAAACGGATGATGTTTTGCGACCAGCTTCCGCGAGACGTCGTGCTCCGGTGCAAGGAGGAGCTTCGCTGTTTGAAGTGCAACAGGAGATACAGCATCTGGGGGAACTTGCGGAGGCATATGAATTATTACTGTCAGATGGAACCGCTCTATTCTTGCCCCCATTGCACTCACAGGGCCAGGTTACGCTCCAAGCTCAAGTATCACATGGCGCGCAAACACTCAGCCGTCGCGAAAATCAAGAAGATCCATCTGACCCCTCGGCGCCCCAGTATCCGTTGCCCGACGGACTTTGACGACCTGTAAATCTCGATCGTCGATCATCTTCAAGATCACGCTGCCGCGAGTCGACCAAATTCTTGTGTACCTTTTTCCGTAAGCTGTAGTTAGTATTGGTTTACTATGATTTGTAATAAAAGTATCATTCGCAAGACGTGTACAATATTATTCGGTAATTGAAAGCGGAGCTTGTCCACCAAATAGCTTAGACTAATCGACGTGTATCAGCGATCAGGGTGGCAAACGAACGACAGGGTCCCACGTTTCCTTTCTTACTAACGTACCGCTGTAATTTCTTGTTGCAGGTTGCCTAGTTAGAGGCCAGTGGCGTCGCGTGCATGGCCTGCGGGAATGTGTACATTACGCTGGAGCGATACTACACAGGCGAAAATTTAAATTTGAATTTTCAGTTGGCCTGGGTGCGGGATAGTTGTCTTTTGATTAACCAAACACAACTGTAAAAAGATTTTGGAAAAATATTCATGTCTGCAGGTTCCTTTCCCTCCTAAAAATGTAAAAAATAAGATTCACATTGTGAATTTTTACAACGTTTAGAGTAATTGGCCTCGGTTTTTCCGCCAAGCGCAGCTCGACACGCTTTCGAGAGTCGTCTCTACTCGTCACTTTCGGGTAACCGAAGGTGTTAATAAAAAGATGGAAAAAATAAATACATACACAAACACGGTTTAAGTACCTCGTGTGACGCTTTCCTTCGATACACAGATATCGAATCGCCGAGGAAATCGTCGAAGGTTAAGTGTTCCTTGATTATGCTCCGAGAAAAAAATATATAAGAAAAAAAATTATGTTAAATGATTTTTATCAAAAATGCACTAAAAAGTAAATTAAAATGCACTGAAAACTAAGAAATAAGTACAAGAAAAGAATTTTTTTTAGTTTTTAGTGCATTTTAATTTAGTTTTTAGTCACTTTTAATTTAGTTTTTAGTGCATTTTTAATAGAATCGTTTAACATACAAATTTATTTTTTATATATTTTTTTTATTTTCTAGATTTTAGTGTTTGTGGATTTACATTTCACAGCTCATAGTGCTAAAGTCACTAAAAAATAATTCTTTTGTTGTCCTACAATTTCGATGGTGATATACTACGAACGCCTACAAACTTGTAGCTTTACTATTCGGACATAGGTGACGGATTATTTCTCGATAAATTGTATATTTTCGGTAATCGCGATGCGACTGGCGTCCCGAGCGGAGCGGCTTTTTTGTCGTTTTCGTAAAGAAAGCGAGTGGCTGATTTCAATTCGTTTCGATTTGTGTTTATGGGTTACATTTATGGATGACTGGGTAATTTTTTCACCCCATCGTGTTTAATTTTTTTTGTTTTTAAATATTGTATCGTCATCCAAACTACGCACGCCTGTAAAGTTTCAAGACAATTGGATAGTTGGAAGTGGGTTTCATTTGAGTTTGTCAGACTTGACATTATTTAACGTTCGACATCATATTTGACGTTTAAAAACACTCCCACTAACAGAATCCTTTTTCTCGTCTGCCTTTCCCACGTTCTTCCAGCAGTTTCAGCGCCTGGCCCAGTTTCAGCGGCTGATCGATGTTACCCAACCAGATAACAATTTGTTTGTCTCCCGTTAATTCGTCAGCAGATCTTGCCGATAATTCACGCCACGTTCCTAATCACTGTTACAGACAGAAGACGCAAACGGATGTTGTTTTGCGACCAGCTGCCGCGAGATGTCGTGCTCCGGTGCAAGGAGGAGCTTAGCTGTTTGAAGTGTATGAGGAGATACAGCCACTGGGGGAACTTGCGGATTCACATGAATTATTACTGTCAGATGGAACCGCTCTATTCTTGCCCCTATTGCACTCACAAAGTCAGGACGGGAACCTCGCTCAAGTATCACATGGCGCGCGAGCACTCATCCATCGTGGCGTCCGAGGAGATCTATCTAAACCCTCGACGCCCCAGACGACACTCCAAACGGGGCCCAAGTATCCTTTACTCGAAGAACTTTCACGACCTGTAAATCTCGATCGTCGATCCTCTTCCAGACCACGCTGTCGCGGGTGGACCAAATTCTATGTGTGTGTGTTTTTTTTTTAGTAAACTGTAGTTATTATTGGCATACTATAATTTGTAATAAATGTATCATTCCTAAGACGCGTGCAATGTTATTCGGTAATTGAAAGCGAAGCTTGTCCTCCAAGTAGCTTAGATTAATCTACGTGGTAATCCCGTGAAAAAAAAGAGGGTGTATCGTGGGAGGAAACATGGATGACAGGTATCAGCGATCAGGGTGGCAAACGAACGACAGGGTTTGAATAGTAATTTGTGGAGCTACTCAAAGCTTTCGAGTACTTGGGCTCGGTTTTTCATCTAAGCGAACCTCCACACGCTTACGAGAGTCGTCCCTACTCGTCACTTTCGGGTAAACGAAGGTGTTAACTTAAAAAGAAGAAAACAATAAATACACACACGCGCGCGGTTTAAGTGTCTCGTGTGACGCATTTCCTCGACACTCAGGTACCGAATCGCCGAGGAAATCGTCGAAGACTACGTACTCCTTCATTAACCTTTCCCCCCCCCCCCCAAATACTCACTCTTACAGAATCCTTTTTCTTTGTTCTGACTTTCCAACGTTCTTTCAGCAGTTTCAGCGCTCGGCCCAGTTTCGGCGGCTGATCGATGTTGCCAGGTTGGGTTATCTGGTTAGATAACAGTTTGTCTGTCTCCTTTTAATTCGTCAGCAGATCTTGCCGGTCATTCACGCCACGATTCTAATCAATGTTGCAGGCAAGAGACCCAGACGGATGATGTTTTGCGACCAGCTGCCGGGAGACGTCGTGTTCCGTTGTAAGCAGGAGCTTTTCTGTTTGAAGTGCATGCGGAGATACAGCGACTGGGGGAACTTGCGGATGCACATGAATTATTACTGTCAGATGGAACCGCTCTATCCTTGCCCCTATTGTACTCATAAAGGCAGGACACCCACGAAGCTAAAGTATCACATTGCGCGCGAGCACGCAGCGGTCGCAACGTTCGAGGAGATCCGTTTCGGCCCTCGACGCCCTAAAAAGCGGCCGAGTATCCTTTGCCCGCCGGACTATGACGACCTGTAAATCTCGATCGTCGATCCTCTTCCAGACCACGCTGCCGCGGGTGGACCAGATTCTCGTGTGTTTATTTTCTTCTTCGGTAAACTGTATTTATTATCGGCACACTATGATTTGTAATAAACGTATCATTCATAAACGTTGCCGCATTTCGCTGTGGCCACCGATGCTCCGCGCACTTCCATCCCAGTGCTTCGCATCGGGCAATAAAGATGGAACCACGAACCCCAGATCATTCATCATCGACTCCGCAGAACGCCGGTGACCCGTTTCCCCATGCTTCATCCATCGTCGCTCGCCATTCATACCTCGTTGCGATCGGACATCGTTAAGCCGCTGGCATTCACTTTGAACGCAACCGTTCCGTTGCATCGACTGGTCACGAAGCCAGCTGAACGTCGCAGCCTTCTAACCTGCACGCTTTTGATTTTTAGGGGGCTCGTCGAGTCAGCCGCGGGACGAGTCGCTCGATCAGTCTGGCAAGCCAATGTTTGTCTGCCCGAGATGTGGCAAAGGTTACACCTGGAAGGCGAGTCTCCACCGCCACCTGAGCACCGGCTGCGGCCTGCCACCTATGTTCTGCTGCAAGCTCTGCGACTACAGGACCAGCAGAAAGGACATTCTGTTCAGACACACGAGACACGTGCACTCGCGTGCCCCGGCTCAGCACATCCTCCAGCAACTCCTCTGAGCACTAAGAACTTGTCTCGCGACGTTCTAGCGTCGAAATACATTTCGACCAACGCCCCCAGGCATACCTGCACCATGTCCCCGCGCGGTAACATCGGCGCGTCCGTCTTTTGTAAAGACAAGCCGCAACATTTCAGGACATCGGTCGCGCGCGAATCCAATTCGTGCCGCATCGTATCGACGCGCAAAGCAAACACGAGAAAACGTCGCGAGGCGCGAGGGGCACAGAGAACTCTGTCCCCCGGTCTGTTCCCCACCCATTGTTCTCCACTGTTCTCGGTCAGTAAAACACACGTTACTCGATCCCAATAGTCGTTCGTTACAATGCCAGCGCGGTTACGCACCGGCGAAGCACGCGTAGGTTGAAGCAGAACAGGCGACATCGTCGAACCTCCGCGAGCACCTCTTCATCGCTGTCCTTTCGCTCTGTTTCAGGCGCCTGGAACGTTCCGGGCTACGCGGACGGTTACAGCCCCGTGGACGGTCTGCCGCTTCACCCGGACCTCGAGAAGTTCAAGATCTCCGAGGCGGCCCAGTCCATGTCCGCCTACCAGATCATCCACAAACGGCACATGTGTGGCTTCTGCAAGAAGGTGTTCCCGCTGAAGAACCTGCTGAGGAGGCACGTGCAGTTCGGCTGCAAGATGAACCCGAGGAACGCACAGTTCGCCTGCTCCCTCTGCCCGTACAAGAGCACCTACAAGGCGAACATGGAGAGGCACGTGAGGAACGTCCACGAGACCGGGGTGCTCAAGTTCCGCTGCGATCTCTGCAACTTCCGCAGCAACTACTCCTTCTGCGTGCGCAGGCACATGAAGACGTTCCATCGCGCGCCGGACACTAGCGTGCCGAAAGAGTAGGCCGACTCTTAACGGAACTCTGCCCAGAGGCACGGGAGTGCCTGGGATTGTAGCTTGATGAACCGTCGCGACGGCCACCCGCGCGAGGGGCCGGTGTATCTCTTCCTCTAAACCCCTTTCGAGAAGTTTAGTGCATAGGTCGGGAGGGAAGCAAGCGACTCGCGACAGAGGGTCGTACGAGTGTCGTAGACTTATTCGTGAGATCGTTAGGGATCATTCGGTGAAAGGGCCATTGCGTGCACGTGTATATATCTTCCGTAAGGCTGTTCGTGACCCAATGACGAACTCAGTAGTGTACTCTGGACACGTTTACCCCTTCCGATGGTATTATTTTTGCTAGGCTATTGCTTAGATCAGTGCGCCGTTGGTACCGTAATCGACGCGTTGGGACATTCCACGATCCTTCCCCAGTTAACGTTCAGTGAGCCCCGGCGGGGGCGAAGAAGAGGAGCGGGAAGGTAGATTAAGCCGGTGAACTGTAAACGCTACTAGTAGCGTGCACGATTTCTATGTATTTTCTAACAGCAGCCGTATATTTAATCGTAGCAGGCGATATATACCGTAGACACCATTTACCGAACTGAATTAAGACGCTCAGGTTGTTTGTAAGTCGTTCAGGAACGTAATAAACCATTCGACACGTTTGTCTAGCGTACCAGCAAGCATGTGTTTCCTTGAACCGATCGGAGTCGACGCTTCTAGATTCCCTTGGCGAAGCGTCAAGGTTCTTTCAGTGCCGCTCGGGCCTCGGCGAAACAGAGAGTCCCCCGAGATATCATCGATCGCGGCAAAATAATCACCCGATGATTCTGTATAGATGTATGTTGTACGATGAAAGAGGGGGTGTGGAGTCTCGCTGTGATTGCTCGTCGATCCCTCGGCACCCGATTAACCAGTGTGGTGTTGTTGTTTCAGCGTTGTTATGGCCTTACAAGAGCACCTACGCGTACGGGCAGGTGAGCAGGATCGCGGCGAGGGGGGAGCAGCAGCAGCAGGAACAGCAGCAGTTTCGCCTGCGGTGCATGTCGGACGCGAAGGAACGAAAGTTCGTTTGCATCGACTGCGGCAAGGCGTACGCGGTCCACAGGTCGCTGTGGCGTCACCGCAAGTTCGAGTGCGTGAACGCGAAGCCGAAGTTCGCGTGCGAGGCTTGCCCTTACACTAGCCCTCATAAATGGTGCATAGACAACCACAAGAAGAGGCACCACAACAGTGACGCTTACAATTGATGCTTTCCGTTCGTTAGAACTGTTCCCCCGAAGACTGACGCGCGCGCCCAGCGGGCTTTCGGGCGAGGGGCGGCACCTTTCGCCCGAGTATTAAGAAAAGTATATTGTCCTTAGCCGGCAAACAAACGCGCCGCCTTTCGAACAATTCGAAACGGCCACGGTGTTCCAATTGCGTATGGTGCAGTCTACGAGTATTGTTTCCGGAACTTATTTATAAGCTAGCGCTGAGACCACGTTTCAAGCTGCCCCTGAGAAACCTGTGATAAACCAGCCAATTAACTTCTCTGTATTACAGAACTTTCTGCGAAGTTTTCCTTTTATAAACACCTTTGAAACTGGCTCTCGCGACGGCCTTGTCCAACCTTACACGTACGCCAGTGAACGGGACGTGTTTCGTTCGGAGCTCTGGTGGCTTCCGTTTAAAACTATTAACGCTACTGTACGCTGTATATCGATTCTATCACGCGGACTGATATTTACGAATGTATACTGTTCCAGTCGAAATAAAGAGTATTTACAGCGATCGTACAACCTGTCCCATGAAAGCGCACGATTCCGTTGAGAAATAAGAATGAAAGTGACACTGACATTTCTGCAACAGCTCTTTTAAGCAGGGAACAAGTATCCACCGAGGAGGAAGCGACTCAAGGGGCAAAGAAAACGAGGAACGTAATTCATATCCTTGAAAGACTTCATTGCGCGTCGTTTCCCTTTAACGAACCGTTCCAAACCTACGTGTAATTCACTTTACATAAGTTCGATTGAAAGAAATTCACCTTTCTTTTTAATAAAGGAGTTCCGCAGGATTGCGTTCTAAGCTCACGATCCCTAACTGTCCCTCCATCCCACTGACTCCACAGGAGCTTCCCGTCGAGTCCCCCAGCGAGGATCTCTCCCCGAGTGTGACCCTGTCGATCCAGAAAAAGCTTTCTCTCTGTCTAATCGAGGCCCCGGGAACGCCGATGCCTCGAAGCTTTCGTAGGACCTTAGCGGTTCCTTTCACCGAAGAAGCCTTCTTCCTCTTCTTCTTCTTCTTCTTCTTCTCTCTCTCTCCCCCCTCCCGCTCTCTTCCCGGCCGTACCTATCTCTAACTTGGTCCCTCTGCTTTCAGCCTACCGGAAGATGTACATGGGCGACCAGGTGCTCGGCTACACGTGCACAATGTGCAGCAAGTTCTACAAGATGTGGAGCAACTATCTGAAGCACAAGTGCGAACCGCCGCAGTTCAAGTGCCCCCTGTGCCCGTTCGCCGCGTTCAAGGCCTTCATACTGCACGCCCACCAGGCCGAGCAGCACTTCAAGGTCACCTCGTCCAACACGTGAACACCCGTGGCCGACCCCGTGGACGGTTTATCCTTTCCTCCTCGAATAAACGCGCCATCGAGTTGCCTTAATCAGCGCCGGGGAGCTCCTTCGTGCCTATTTTGTAGCTGGTAGTTCCTGGCGTTCCTGTGCGTAGCGGCGGGAACGATCTCTCGAAAGGACGACGGGAAAGCGTGGTGTCTAGCTCGCCACAGGGTGGAACGGCTGCAAGTGTACACCCGGGCGTCTCTGTTGCCTTCGAACTTGACGGGAGATGATGAGAACTGAAGGCATCCTTTATGGAGGTTTAAGGGGGTATACCCATTTGAACCATCGGAAAATGTGCACATTTTGTGGATTTTTTTTTCAAGTTAACGGGTTGATGCAGATTTCCCGTTTTTTTTACTATCTTTACATAGTATTATGAACTACTTGAAAAAAAAAGTTTCAGTTAAAAAACTATTGTTTTTCGGAAGTTATGATTACATATCCGAAAGTCTCTCGATTTTAGATGGCTAAACGGTGGGCCTGAAAGAAGCTGTATGTCATCTCTGAAATCAAAAACAATAAAATCTTCTAATAAAGTATGTCGATAGCTATCGTCCAACGGGGCAGATTTGGAAAATTTTGAAAAATAAAGAAATGGTGGGAGATCAAGGGCAAAGTTACATTTTTCTAAGAGAAAAGGCTACCTGTTTTCTTTATAAATAATGAACGGGAAATCGGAATAAGAAAAGCCCTCGTTGGACGATGTGGAATCTTACTACGATCCTGCATGCAAAATTGGAAGTGAATTGGTTGAACGTAGCGCGAGCTTTTATGCCCACTGTTTAGCCGCTTAAAATTGAGAGGCTTTCGGATATGTATGCATAACATCCGAAAAACAATAGTTTCTTAACTGAAACTATTTTTTAAGTAGTTCATAATACTATGTAAAGATAGTAAAAAAACGGGAAATCTTCATTAAGCCGTTGACTTGTAAAAAAACCCACAAAATGTCCACATTTTCAGATGGTTCAAATGGGTATACCCCCTTAACAGAGGGATGTGGTCTGGTGATCCAAGGTACCATTTGCCTGCGGGTCTTTATCACACTTTCTTCTCTAAATAAATTAAAGGGTCACCTTCCGTTCCTGCCACCTCTTGGCAAATTCAGTCACAGCAGAGGCACTCGCTTTTATATTTTCAGTTTCCCCAGCCTGTATAATGGCCACATTCGTGATTCATTTATTGCATCGGCATCGTAATTCGAGTAGGACTTACAAGTTAATTTAATTACTGGATTATACTCTGTACGTAGCAAGAGCAACTTCGTCGCGGTCGACGGCTTCAGGCGAAAGTGATGCGAGGAGTGAATTACGAACACGCCATCGATTGTTAAATTAGAGGATGACTCGACGAACAGATTACGTGGTCGTCATAACGGTAGAGAAGAATGGGTTTCCCATAGCTGTGGTTTGCAAGCAGGAAGTGAATTCTCCTGCACGCGACCGTGAATATCCTTTTCGTTTACCGAACTTCTGTTAGCTCCTCCAGTTTGCGCCGCTGGATTACGTAGAACGCAAACTTTCTCGACTGATCGATTAGATATACGCATTATACAGATCGTCGGGTCTTTTATACGCCACAGGACTGCTAGCCGTTCCGATTCGCTCGCTCGGATTACAAATCGAAGCCGGGGAATCACGCTCGTGCAAGGTGCTCTTTAGAGAACGTCCGTAACTCCGTGGCGAATCGATCCCATCGATCGCGCGTATTGTAAGGAAAGACTCGGGCGACGGAAGAGGACGCGCGCGCGAACTTAATACGTAACCCTTAGTACTCTTAAATGCATGTATTTTCTTAATACCAAAAGGAAAGAAATAAAGAATCAGTGCAAGGATATTGCAAACGAAACGAACGGGGGGCTGTCATTTCTGGCCAAGGGAGATCGCGAAGATCTCCTCTCGCAGTGACCCTCGACGATTTATTCATCAGCTGCGAGTGAAACGCGGATTACTGTGCGCTTCCTCTGCGGTACCGAGGAAAGTACGAGAGCAAAACAATCAGGGTGTCCCTGAGAAAGGAAGTGTCTTTAATACGCGTGGGCAGTTTGGCCCGTGAAATCGAGTGAAAGAGGTCCAAGGTTTCCTACGTCTTGGAACATAGTCTTCCCTACTTCGTTTCACAGTGCAAACCACCCACGTGTATACCCGAACGGGACCATCGATTCCAAATAGACCTCGCACATGCAACGTTCGTCAAATGACACACACTTCTCATAACAGTCAACGAACGTTCCATGTAATGTGCGGCGATCTTACTCGTTCTCCACGTTTCCCAGCGCGGAACGATTATCCTCGAACGCAGGAGTGGGGTCCGCAGCGTCTGGCAGGAAAGTGGGTCGCGGTTTTCTCTGGAACCCCGAAATAACGAGTGATTAATTTTCCGTGTTTCAGCCATGGTGTACGCCTGTGGTCCATGCGGCAAGAGCTTCAAGTGGAGGAAGAGCTTGCTGCGCCACGAGCGAGAGGAATGCGGGAAGAAGCCGTACCGTTGCCCGCACTGTCAGCGCGTGATGAACCTGAAGGACAGCCTGATTCGCCATTTGCGGCTGAAGCACGGCCAGGACTGCCGCGTGAGGCGGCGTATCGTGCAGCGACCGATCTCCCACAGGGCAGAGAGTCGATTCGCCGCGTCCATGGATGGTGAAATCAAACGGCTGCCAAAGAAACGCTCGAGAAAGTCATCATTGAGGCACTAGCTGCACCAACCCCCCCTATTTCCCGACGAATCCGTTCGGCCGAGAGTTGTTCAACCTCCCGCGACAATACCGGATCCTCTGTACATAGCATTTTATCCAGGGATTAGTGCCGAAACCAAGGGGCAACAGGGATCGAATTTATACTCGAATCTTGTACACTTTGAAATAAAGAGAGATACGACGAATCGTTCTTCGCTCGACCAATTTCCAACGGGAATATTTTGCTTCTGTCAGCTGTGAATGTCCCCTCGCGAGGAGACCGAGGACCGCGACGACCCGTGGATTTGGAAACTTGTCTGTGTATGATGTTTCAGGGGAGCCTTGCTGGACACGCTGGGCGCTCGAACTCGGTTCGAGGGGATGACGGGGTGACCGAGACCGAGGAGGGCGGATAGTATGCTTTGCTTTTGTGGGGGCGAAAGCTTGCTCGTGAATCGTTGAAAGTTGGAGGGACCGACGCACTCAAACGCACCTTTCTCCCTTCTTTTCAGGTTTCCACGTGTGCTGCGAGTGCAAGAAAACGTACAGGTCCAGAATGGCCCTGAACCGTCACGTGAGGGAGGAGTGTGGCAGGGTTTTGTACACGTGCCCCTTCTGCCACAGTATCATGCCCATGAAGTTCAACCTGCTCAACCACTTGAAGAAGGAGCACGGTTGCGCGGCCAAAATTTAAGCTGCCGCGTGGAGGGCCAGGGCCTCGCCTCGAGGGTCTTCCGTTCGACGAGAAATCGAGTGCGATGTACAAAAACAATTATCGTGTTTATGTTCCGTGCACGATTCAATCTTCGGACATCCTGGAAGAACTGCGTTCAGTGTATGGTTTACGATTCTGTTACTTTGTTCCGCGGGTCTTTTTCGGTGTGGCCCAGAACTGATAAGACAGATGTTATTCGCGTTAACGAGCATCGAGCAGCAGAATCCGGTGGAAGAGCCGACTCTATTTTTACATGTACGGTTGAAGACGTTCGCTGTGAGAAGACAGATGTCCTTCGGCATGTTTTGCGTGAAATAACGTTCCACTGTTGTTTAAATCTACCGTGAATCTAACGAGAGAGAGAGAGAGAGAGAGAGAGAGAGAGAGAGAGAGAGAGAGAGAGAGAGAGAGAGAGAGAGAGAGAGAGAGAGAGAGAGAGAGAGAGAAGTAATATAGAAGAAGACGTTCGATGGAGCTGTATGTTGCTACGATGAAAGTGCATCGCCAACTGTGTAAATCGCAGGCACGTTTTGTTAAAACGTGGCAAGCTGAATAAAGCGGCGTCGAAGGGACGTTACAATTGTCCTCTGTTTCTCTTTTAATCCGAATCAAGCCCGCACTCGCTGTGGTAGAGTGGAATTAATACGAAGTACTAATGAGTGCATGGAACCCCCGAGTTGAATTAATCGCAACTGTTCATCCCCCGCTTTTCTGTACGTACGCTGTTAATTTCTGTCGCCGTCCCTCCACCTTTGTATCTCGCCCGGTGAACGATGCCGCGAGGGCAGCAGTGGCAAAGGAGGCGACGAAGGGTGCGCGTAGGCGAATATGTGTGACACGGTGCTTTTTCATGCGTGCCCCTTTTTGCTGCATCGTAGGCCGAGTTGTGGTGCCAAATTCAATTAGCAGCTCAGTGACTCCCTGTACGTTCCGTTCTCTGGGTCACGACCAGTGAAACAGCCTCTCTGCGTCTGAAAGCACAGATCCGCGCGGAGAAACGAGAAGAATCATAACGGGGGTGGCTTAATGGCGCGAAGGGTGTAGCGTGGCCATGAGCAGCGAATTGCATTTGAATCGACGATAATGAACACGGATTTCCGTTGCTCCACTGATCCTTGATATTTCGCTTCCCCGCTAATTCGATCGTCTCGTTATACACTGTCTCAGGCAATACTATTTACGCAGCCACGCGCGCAATGTTATTCGACAATTGAAAGCGAAGCTTGTGCTCCGAGTAGCTCAGACTAATCTGCGTGGTAATCCCGTGAAAAACGAAGGGGTTCCGTGGGAGGAACCATGGATGACAGGTATCAGCGATCAGGGTGGCAAACGAACGACAGGGTTCCGCGTTCCCTTTCTTACTAACGTACCGCTGTAATTTCTTTTTGCAGGGTGCCTAGTTAGAGGCCAGTGGCACGCGTGCAAGGCCTGCGGGAACGTGTACATGTATTACAGCTCGTTAACCAGGCACATAAGGGAGGAGTGCGGCCAGGCGCCCAAGTATCAGTGCCCCTATTGTCCGAGGAGGACCAAGTTACGGTGTAACTTGCTGAAGCACATGCGCAAAAAGCACGGCTGAGGCTGCGCAAGTTCCTCCAGGTGTCTGAGATTAAACTGGACCACTTCGATCGAACGAATCCAAAAGAATCGATGGGCTTGGGAAATAAAAGAAACGTTCACTAGGAAACGCCTGTGGACTTCTCACGAGGAAAGTCTATGAATGGTACTGCACATTAGCGGTTTGCCTGGATGTAATTGGACGCTCAACTACTTGATCCACTCGTAGCCTTCCCTTCTTAAGAAGTCATGTTTGTACATTATCGCGAAGGGTTCTTCGGCGGACACGAATCTCGCGTCCTTCTGTGTGTGCTTCCTCCGGAAAAATTGTCTGTAACATAGTGTACATTTCTGTCCAAAGCATGGCGGTATTCCATAGGTGTTTGTAAATAAATGTGTAGGAAGGTATCGGTCTGTTTTGAGCAGGGCTCGCTGATATTGCAGTCTCAGGAGGGGAGTCGTAGAAAATTCGATATTCCTTGCAGCTGTTTCCAAGAAAGAAGCGGGGTACTCGGAAAGTTCGAGTAACTCGAAGTCCCAGTCGAGGGAGACTCGATTTAACGAACTGAGCCCCGGTAGCCGATCGTTTGAATAGTAATTTGTGCAGCTACTCGAAGGTTTCGAGTAATTGGGCTCGGCTTTTCCACCAAGCGAACCTCGACACGCTTTCGGGAGTCGCCCCCTACTCGTCACTTTCGGGTAACCGCGTTAAAGAGACGCGTGTCGATGGCGAGCCGTCGATTTGAAGCAGAGAAGCAACGCGTCGCTTGGAAGGGAACGGTGGTTCTCAGTGATAAGCAACTCTGACGTAACGCAGGCTTAAAGTCTCTGAATCTGCAACACTTCAACGGACGTGGCGAACACCCTTATCTGTTTCTGTTTCAAAACGACGTCGCAACCTCCCGAAACGCCACACCGTCTCCACGATCCACCCTTGACTCGACAAAAAAAAAACAGAAAAAAGAAATACACACAGATTACAGTAGTCGGGCGAACAGTCCGGTTTTAGCGATAAGGTAAAGATCGAGAGACACGACACCGCCTGCCGAGAGGAACGCGCCCTTCCTCTAAGTATACCTCCGAAGTAGATGAGAAATGATTGACGAGAGAAACGCGTTTCTTTTTCAGAGTGGAACACCTGTTTGGCCTGTTCGAAGTCGTACAAATGGCGGAAGTCGTTGCACCGGCACGTGAGGGAGAGCCCGGATTGTTGGCCCGTTCTCCTGACTTCCGGGAACGGCGAGTTCATCAGACAGATTCACTACAAAATGCTCTACAACGTTAACAATTAACAGAGAGCCCGAGTGTCGGCGCGCGCACTTTGTTGTTGGATACCTTTGTTTCGGACATCTTTTTATAGAAATAAATGTTATTATATTCTGATACCGGAGACTACTATGTATTGCAACGTAAACGGCGATGATTGGCATCCCTGCCACGGGAAGGAGCCATCTGGACGATATTTCTAGTCACAAAGCAACCCATTCGACGCGTTTCGTTTCGAAACCTCCTTTTCAGGCTTTCTCGGATTATCCCCCATTCTAACCATCATTCTACGCATTTCAAACACTTCTTCCCGTCCCATCCCCATCGAGCACATAGTTCCCCTTTAATACAACAGCTTAACAGTATTTCCAGAACGTAGACACGATAAACTGGCTCGGCCATCGCAATACTGTGTGCTCCAAAGATCTCTCCCGAGTGAGAGCCGTCCCGAGTTCCAATCTTTTTGGCCGCCACCCCACCGTTAAATCGATAGTTGAGACGAATCGTTCCTGCTCCTTGAATGTCGCTTTCCACAGCACTTCCTTCGCAGCCGTGCCCGTCTTTCGCTGACCCTACAATTTTTCGCAGATTTCCGGCTGCACTGTATGGCCAGGACGTCGGGCAAGCCGCGGAGGATGTATCCTTGCGGCAAATGCCAGAAGATCTACTCGAACGCGTCCTCCCTCTATCGGCACTTGAAGCTCGAGTGCGGCATGCTGCCGCAGTTCCACTGTCCCTACTGTCGCTTCAGCTCCAAGAGGAAGTTCAACCTGGACTCCCACGTCACCCACAAGCATCGCAAGCTACTCAATTGTTACATAAATAAATAGACTGGAGAGCGGCGTTGGTGCTGTGGTGTGTACATACGCGTGCGACGACCGAGCGTGGTCGACGGGAAGGGAAGAACGGTGGTATAAATTTGGCCCCGCGACAGTTTCATATAACATAGGGTGTAGAGAGATCAGCTACGAACACGTTTGTAATCAGGATTACGAATAAACGTGCCTCTCCTCCTCGCTCGGACCGTTCCTTATAATTCTGGAGTAACAACAATAATAAACCGATGAGGCGATCACACGCGTGTTCCTTGTAGCGATTACTAACCATTCGTTTATCCTGTAGGAGACTAGAGGGATTTGCGAGAGGATTCTCGTGAATCAGGAATGTTGACGTAAGCTAGGTGTACATTTAAGAAAGTCCCGCACTGATTTAGCTCGATCAGAGACTGTTGTACAGTGGTATCGAGGCTGAATCAGTGGCTCACCGTTGCAGCGGCTGTCCTCACGACGATTCCTCGGCAATTCAGCTCAGGATTAAACTGGATCGTGCGTGTTTTTGTTTCAGGGTATCGGGGCATCGGCTCTGTCAAGAAACCGTTCCCCTGTAAGCGTTGCGATCGTAGTTACAAGAACAAAAGCTCCCTGAACCGTCACGTGCACTACGAGTGCGGCAAGGACAAGCAATTCGTTTGCCCCATGTGTCAGAAGAAGTTCCTTCAAAAGAGTAGCATGAACAACCACATGATCGCCATTCACAGAATATGAGTGACGGCCGATCGAAAAAGTGCTCCCCCGCGTCGAGTCGCCGCGCTAACCTTCATCCCCGTGCCCGAGCACCTCGGGACTGTGACTGACCCGCGTTCCGAACGAAAGACAATGGATTTCTCTGCCGATCAGGCTCGTTAACCCCCCACTCTGAATTGTATATGTATATTACCATAAACTCGTCGGAATTCCACGAAACACTTGTACATTGATTTATTTCTCTGAATGCCCACGAAGCGACAATCACCCTACACGATTATCATCCGAAGCATCCTGTTTGGTTACTTTGTTTGGAGGGGTTTGGAAATTGGCATCTCTTCATTTAAGACGGAGGCTCGGAGCAGGTGGAGGGACCGCCGTTCAACCGTTAATTCTGGGATCGAGCGATCCCCGCGGTGAACAGACGAGGAAGCAACCCTCTCGACCTTCTGTCTGCGCGGTTTAACCAGAATCTTTGCACAGAATTCCGCCGTTCGCTGCCTGCGTCTGTCCACCTTCTCTGGCCTCGGAAACCTCACGCCTCTTCACGTACACACGGCAAAATTTTACCCTGGGCGCACCTATCTCTCGGGGCTATTGGCTGATACGTTATGTGTTGGGTTGGTTACGGGTTTAATATCTCACTGATCTATCTCGCCAGTCGCATAACACCCATTATCCGTGCATCGTTCGAGACACAACCAACAACCTCTCACCGTCCTCCGTCCCCCATCACCCACTCCACCCTCTCCCCCCACCCCCCTCGAACTTCCGTTTCGTTTAACTTCTCATTTAATTAGAATAACGTCTCACCTCGATCTCGCGTCTCGCTTGGCGCCGGGACCTGTTGCAGGAATGGTCGCGTTGCTGTCGTTGCTGCGGTCCGATTACAAACAGCAGCAGATGTGCAAGAAAGCTCGCTCATCCACGTCCGCCACGATGACGAGGAGCAACGTGGTGCTGGCCAGCAGGCGGGTGAGCAACGCCGGTGACAGCAACAGCTACGACAGCGGGAACGACAACAACAACGCGCGCACCTCGTCGTCGTCCACCCGCGAGGTGGTGTTCCCAGACTCGTTCGAGGTATTGCCGCAGCCCCGCGACCTCAGCGTCGTCTACATGGGCGTGCCCCACGAGCAGCAACGGAAATTCAGGTGTCGTTTCTGTGGCAAGGGCTACCGGTGGAAGAGCACTATGCGCCGGCACGAGATGGTCGAGTGCGGCGGTAAGCCGCCGGCGTTTCAGTGCCCCGAGTGCCCGTACAAGGCCAGGCAACGAGGCAACCTGACCGTGCACTACAAACGGCACCACCAGAAGATCGAGTACGACGACGCCGCCTAATAAAAGCTCCTCGATTGGCACGATCGTCCTGGAAATACAACGCCCCGAAAGGAGACGCGCGGCCCCGCGTCTCGCGTCCCTCCCTTCCCGCGAAACGGTTCTTCGTTAACGCTTTGTACGTCGTTTCGGTTCAATCGAACACTGGGTCGAAGCTGGGCTTCGGCCAGCAAAGTGCTTTGTGTCCGTTCCCTCGCAAACTTACGGTTTAGCTTCTTAACGGGGGACGGATCAGTGAATTCCTCGCTTGGCAAGTGAGTTTCCATTTGGGCGAAACGAGCGAGATGGAGTAAGTATTGCGTTCGCGCTGGGGGAAACGGTGAATTTGGCTTCGATCGTATATAATACAGGGGATGATTATTTTTCGCGTGTCTTGGTGGCATCCATGACTTTGTGCAATCGAGGAAAAGGGCTTCCTCGTGGGTAATGAAATATAATTGTCGGAGGTATTTGAAATTCGAAACTGATGGTTGAATGCTATGAAAAATACCTCTGTTTGGGAAGATCGACGTACAACGCGTTAATCGTGAAATTGTATGAGTTTCCAGCATCGAGCACTTTGTTTTGTCCATTTTCTATTATTTCTTGGATCCGCGAGCTGTGCGATTACTGGGCCACAGATAGAGATTGTAATATAAATCACGAATAATCGTTGTAAATAACAGTACGGTAAAGGGAGTCGCGATAGAACGCTGCGTCGACAGCGTTACGCGCGTCCAAGTCTCGAAGCATTTCTTCTTTTAGTTACTTGTCGAATAATTGTAAGAGATTTAGAAATATGGGAGTTCGGATTCATTTACGAACGGTCGTATGGACGAGCTGCTAGGTTAATTTCCCGTTTCCCGAATTAATTACCTCGGTATATAAATTTATCGTGGTATTTCGGTTCTACTTGTACATAATCTATTTTATGTTATTTAAAGTTCTCAAGCTTTCGGTTTCTCCTTTCTGGATGTACCTCGATATTTGGTCGTTTATTTCTCATCTTATTTAAGTAACTAGAACGCGTGCTTCCGTTTCAGGCCATTTTACATCTCAATTTCTATGACGATCGTACCACGGAAGAAGCATTCCGAAATACATGTACATGTATCGATTATACATATCATACGATCAGCGAAACATTCCATTGACGAAACCCGGGTGATCCCGGGTTTCCGGATTTTATCGAACTTAAAGTAGCGGCACGAACAATGGAGGGGGCGATCGCTGCCGGAGACTATCGCGCGGACGATACCGGGAGCAAAATCTACGATCGTGTTACCACTCTCGAAACTTTTTACTCGCAGAAAGTTGCATATTTTTTTAGTACTTTTATAGAGCGTAGGCACGTTTATCTTTAGATATTACGGTACAGCGATCTTGGGGCGTAAGAAGTTGATATATAGGGTAGAGATTGGACAGCCGATGAGGTGGTAGGTTTACGAAATCGCTAATCATTCCGCGCGCAATTAAGGATTAAGGGGTTGAAAGTGCCTTGTTTTAATAGGAAACGAAACGTGTGAGTGGATCTGGGACGCGGATCGATCGTCGGTCGCGCCTTCGCTGGTGATTTCTGCGGGACAATACCCAGAGAATCGGTTACCTGAGAGCACCTGTAGACTTACGATAGACAATAATTGTTATACGATGTTGCAATCGTTACGGCGGAGCTGCACGCGAGCCCGATGAATCCCTGCGCAGTTTGTCCATGGTTCGAGGGAGCAGGAAGTATATCGTAAATAACGAGCTAGAGGGTTGTAATGTCGTATCGTCGTTTCCCAACGACCGCTGCGTATCGTAATTTATGGTGTATGGTTTTCAATCATCGTACTCGCCCAGTATCAGCGAAATACTTAATAGCAAATAAGTATACATCCTCCCCCGATGGTTTTGTAACGTTCACGAGCGAGCCCCGATTTTGGTACTGCGCAGACCCGTCATGATTGAAAAGCCACACTCGACAATGGACGCTAGATGTTTTAAGGGACCACTGTACCTTCTAAGAGAATTTACCAGCCGCCGGAGAAAGCCTCCGTCTATTTTTATGCCCGACGAAAAGGTCGCATCGTGGATTTGCTCAAGCCGAGAGCAAAACGGTCGATCTCCAATCCCCGCGAGTTTAAAACTCCCCCGAGGATCGACTACGTTGCACAGGAACATTCTAACTCGATCGAACATTCCTCGATCGCCGCGGGATCGACATCTTTCGCCGGTCCGCGCGGGGTCGATTTATCTTAGTCCGTTAAGGAGCAACGTTTTTTTCCATTTTTATACGACGAACATTTATACGCGCGCACGAAGAGAATGAGAGAGAGAGAGAGAGAGAGAGAGAGAGAGAGAAAGAGAGAGAAGCATGTTTAACGCGAAGACAGAGAAGAGAAGACTTTCGTTCCCGGATTAGAGTCCAGTATTTTTGATATCAGTATTCGCGGATACTCGCGTCGTCCTGCCTGCGGACTAACGTAGGATATACTCGTTACAAACGTTTCCTTCTTCGTACCTTCCACTTCGTCAATATTCGCGCGGCAAGCCCGTGGACTCGTAGCGATACGTTTAGCGTCTCGAACGCGAAGGTCCATCCGGCCAAGCATAATGAATCCTGTATCGGCCATCGTTACCGGATCCTTATCGTTTAATATTTAAGAGAACGGGGTTATTCGTTTTCGTTCGCCTGTCGCCTCTCTCGTTTCATCCACGTCGACACAAACCAGCGTATCGCCTAGCGAGGAGAGAACGCAAACCATCCCCCTACCTGCTCCACACCCCACCCCAACCACCTCCCTCGAATACTCGTCCCGGTATTTAAGCACTTTGAAATCTTTTTCTCTTTTTGGAAAGGTTTACCAAGCGAACTATGGAATATCTATCACGATTATTACCAGCAATTAATACTATTATTAACATTATTATTATTATTAATATTATTAATAAAAAGACAATCTTTGTTGCGGGTTATTTTCTAAACATGGTGAGTGTCATTCTACCCCCCCCCCACATCCCCCACCCCATCCCTCGTTTACCCCTCCACGTTCACGAGTTGTGCTCGCCTGTCCTTACCCTCGATACCCACGAACGTCCCATTAACAACGCGCGAAAGAGACTATGGACTATGACCAGATCCAAGAGAGAATAATAACAGCGGATCTATAGGTCGTCGAAATGAGCAATCCCCCGTCCAGAATGCTCTTGCTAACCATGTGATTTCTGTTTTCAGCGTGTTGGTACCAGCTACCGGTGAGTTTCGAGACTTACCCGTGCGACACGTGCGGCAGGCAGTACCGGAGGGTGATATCGTTGCAACGGCACAAGAGGCTCGAGTGCGGCAAGGAGGCACAGTTCGAGTGTGTCCTGTGCCACGCGAAATTCAAGCACAAGCACAGCCTGCTGAGGCACTACAACGTCCACGTGGCGGACGCGAAGAAACCGAGCCAGCTAGAGCGGGAGGAGAGGCCCGCCTGACACTCGGGACTGAGGAACCGAGGGCAGAAGAGGAACTTTGGTGCCTGACACATCGCGCGCTTTTCTGCGCTGCGGCGCGGAGAAGACCAGAGAACTCGACGCTCGGAAAGAATTCTCAGGACCATCGATCTTAGTTTGGTAATCGGGCAATGTTCGCGGATATTCCATTGACGGCAGTGCGCGGAAAGCTTTGCACAATGAAGCGACAGTTGGCGCATTCAGATACGGTTCGTGGGAATTCGTTTCTCAAGTAATCCTATTTGGTGTGATAGCTTGAAATCGTTATTGGATGCCATTGTTGAGATGTCGAGAGACTTGCGGATAGAAGTGAAGTTTCTGCGACGAAGATTGTATCGAGGGAGATTTATTTGTATCGCCCCTTGGACAGTATTTTATAGCACAGCGCGGTTTGTACAGATCAGCCATTGTTTCGTATTCGCAATAAATTTCAAAGTAACGTGGACTCTGCGGCGACTGGGCCCCGTTTCAGTTACTAATTTGCGCAATTAATTCCCCTCGCGACGAAGAACAAACGGTAGGTTAATCGATGTAACTCGTATTTATAGCACGCCGAATCACTTGCATAACATACTTCATTACCTTATACTGTGTACATATTTTTTTGTATATATTTCATGCGAAAATCTCACCGAGGTACGTGTCTGTTTATTCAAACTGTCTACCCTTGGAAAACCCTTGTCTCGGTCGTGTGACGTTTCGTATTAGCGCACGGTAGTAGGTGAACGTCGTTTCCACTTTACCCATAAAAACTTAACGCCTAACAACGAGAAGCTAACAAGGAGATAACACAATCAGCTAATCGCTGACGAGAGCAGGTAATACACAGAGCCTCCAATGTCCCACGTCCGTTCAGTATCTGCTTGGGAAGTCCATCAGCTTCCAGCTTGGCCTGTCCATATTCCAGGCGAGGACTCTCTCCGCGTCCTCCGTGAAAAATTCACTCGCAGCGGATGGAACGTCCTCTTCATCGGCTCTTTTCGTTTCAGGTTACTGGCTACACCCGTACCCAGAAGTCATGGACGTCGTCGGCATGCAGCAAGCGGACGCGGTACCGACGGAGCCGAAGAAGAATCAGAGCATATACGAGCCAGTTCGGACCGCACGAGGGCAATCCACCTACAAGTGCCCTAACTGTAGCCGCTTCTACATGCGCGCTTCCTGTTTGAAGCGGCATTTGCGGGTGGAGTGCGGCCAGGCGCCCAAGTATCAGTGCCAGATCTGCCAGGGCTGGTTCAAGTACAAGCACAACCTGGCGGCACACATGAAGCTCCACTGCGAGGAGCCCAAGCACCATTGCAATCTGTGCGTGAAGAAATTCTACAGGAGGGACAAGCTGGTGGAGCACCAGAAGAAGCTGCACAAAATCTTCCCGGCCACGTGATCGACGCCTCTAGCTTGACTCTCCAGTTCAGCGATGCCCCGATGGGCGGCCCGAGATAACGAGCATTCATCGCGTTTTCCAAAGCTCGCGTGGAAGGCGGTACTCGAAACCAATGACGTTGCGGGCATGTCACGGATGGGGAGAACTCTAGTAGTGTACGTGTAGGCTCGTACCCTGAAATCAGCATGTAACCGTTACAATTAATTTTTTAAACCCCTGGGGCGGTTTCTTTTTCTTCATAATTTTGTATTGTCATTCAAACTACGTATGCCTGCAAAGTTTCAAGTCTATTGGATAGTTGGAAGTGATTTAAAATTGAGTTTCTACATTTGAACTAAACAAACATACGTACAAACAAACTACACGCACACTACTAGAGTTTTCCCCATCCGTGACATGCCTGCAACGTCATTGGTTTCGAGCACCCCCTTCCACGCGAGCTTCGGAAAACGCGATGAATGCTCGTTATCTCGGGCCGCCCATCGGGGCATCGCTGCTCTAGTTCAAGTGGAATCCTATATTTTATTATTAACGCCTATTACTACTCCCGTTTACCGATATTGACTTGACTGGCGCTCGACGCTTTTGCGATCAGAGGACTGAAGCATTTGCATCTGTAGACAATTTCCTTCATCCTTTGACTGACGATCGGTACTATGTCTTCCAGGAAACGATATTCCGTCGAGTACTCAGTTACATATCGCGCTTTCTTTGTACATTTATTAAGCGCCAGCTGAATCGATCGCGAAAGATTGGCGAGGTTTCGCGGAGCCTAAGTAAAATAAAGGGTTGTTACAGAAGACACACGGCCAATTGTACTGTATCTGTATGCAACAGTTTCGAAGTATTAAACGTAACGTTTCGTAGCAGACGCTTGTGAATATTTCCACCAGAAACGGCTGAGTCGTACAGCGAGAGCTTTGAAGTGGCAATGGAATGGTAAATCAGTGAATCTGGGTGTTTAAAAAGAACTTAATCCAGGCAACAAACCAAGTGCATCCCGTCATTAATTCCCCATTGTCCCATCAACATTCCAACTTTCGGAGGACCTGCGACGAGTCATTCAACACTAATTGGTTATTCGTCTTTGTATTATTTCAGACCCGTTTCGCCTATTAAAGCTACCCGACGACTACGCGAGCGCAGTACGAAGGCAATTCATTTGCGACAATTGTCCACGCGTATACAACACGATACGAGCGCTTCGAAGCCATCAGCGAATCGAGTGCAGCCGAGAGCCCAGCTGCAGCTGCAATTATTGCAGTTACAGAACCCACAGGCGCTCAAACTTGAAGAGGCACATGCTCCGCCACGAAAGACGAGCTTAATAAAAGAGAGAGAACTTTTTTGTCGAACTCCATTCGATTAATTTCGGAGAAAGACTATACGCGTTTGGGAGAAGCTTAATTTGAAACGTTAAGTCTCGTGATTCTTGGTCAAATACCACTGTATACTTTGAATAAATAATAGAGCCTACATCGACATTATCCCTTCCCGACGAATCATCTATTTGTTCTCACCTCCATGGTTATCGGATTATCCAATACTGTTATTTTGTGCGTTCAAGGGAGTTTCTCGAATGGTGACACTGTAGTTTACTGTTTTGTAGATTGTTTCGTGTATTTGAGTGACCACGTGGGAGGAGTTTCGCCCGTGGACGTTCGAATTGGTGTAGGATATTTGTGGGATTGGAATGCTGGGACGGTAGTTCATCCTGTGGTGTGATTTTTCAGGTTGTCCGCTGAGATGTTCGATCGCATCACGGAAAAGCAAATTTAAGACGCAGTGCCCCATGTGTTTTAAGTTTGTCCACGTGAGTGGGTTCAAGAAACACAAGAAACGCTGCAGCAAGCAATTCCGTTGTGCCCTTTGCGGTCGTACCGCTAATTGGGAGGGGGCTATCCACCGCCACCTTGTCGTGGTTCACCCGAAAGTGGACGAAGAAGAATACCCGAGCTGCATTCTGAAGAGAGAGCCTGGGGCACCTTGGGAAACCGCTAAATCGATATTCAAACTGTACCTTTCGACATGGACATAAGGATGCTGCTCGAAGGACGCAGAGAACTGCGATGAAAGAGCATTTCGTTTATTTACCCAATTTAATCACTTCGTTTCAGTTTCTTTAATATCCTAATTGTTCGGTTACTGCATAGCTTCATTATCCTAGATTGTAAGAAGTATTAGAGAACGCAGGAACGTTCTCTGATTAGTTTACGAAGCTTGTACGAAATAAAGCCTGATTTTCCTTAACCTTTCTCTGAATAACAAGGATCCCCCGAATAAAACTCGACACTCCCCGACGCCATCGGTCTCGAAGCCACAGTTCCACTTGGACTAGAGCCCCGAGTCTCGCCGTGCGTGGTTCACGATCTTCGACTGTAATCCCGGAAATAAAAGTAACCGTCGCTCCTCGTGTGACCCGGCGAGAGAGAGAGAAAAGTAACGCAGCCTCCCGAAAAGAGAAAACACTCCAGAATATCCCGATCACCCTTCATCGCACCTCCATCTTCCCTCAGCGCGTCGACCAGCGAGAAGTGTGTGGTGGTCAGTTACGGTGGCTGTCAGAGGCGCGTGGGCGATGGTGGAGCGGGCCTAAAGCTGTTCTTTTTTTTTCTCGGGATTGCAGATGAGACGAGCGAGACGAAGAATGCCGCCGTGGACGAGGAGAACGCGGATCTGCCCGTGCAGGCGTGGAAGATACAGGAGCAGCAGGGCGCGATGCCGTTCGCCGAGCTGAAGATACCGAAGGCGTACAACTTCGTGGGCAAGAAGCCGCCGGGGCAGTTCGGGTGCAGCAGATGCGGAAGATCGTACATGAGGAAGGACTCGCTGCAGCGGCACGTTCACTGGGAGTGCGGCAAGGAGCCACAGTTCCAATGCCCGTTCTGCCCGCAACGGTGCAAGCGGAAGGCCCATTGGCTGCGGCACATCCGCCGGCAGCACTTCGACAAGATAGGGGACACCGAGTCCTATCTGCTCGCCTACACGCCGAAGCTCGAGATTCACTGAGCAGAACCGTTCGTTCCGCTGCACGGCGCGAAGTTAAGAGTGCGCCATGGGCTGGTGTCTCTGGAATTTAGCGTTGAGATTGTAGAGGGATCGCTTTGAGGACGTCATGGGATAGTTGATTTTCTTGTGGATGGAAGTGTTTAATGTATCCAAGTTATTTTGAATTTTTTGTAATGGAACTATGTGTTTTTAAATAGTTACGTTTGTGTCCTGCCCCTTGGCGAGTAAAATGACCATATTAGATGAGAAAATAGTGGGTGCAGAGGGGGGAAACAGAGCGTGTAAGGCGCGCCAGTAGTAACGGTCAGCGCTTTGTCAGACGCAGGTCAGACGGCCACTAATTGGATGAGTGTAGGGTTTCATTTCGAATTGGTGCAGAAATGTCGCACCAGTGGACAATTTTAATGTTGGGAATTTATTTCCTCGAATGTTAGTTGCTCCTTTGTTGCAAGAATCAAACATTCCTCGCTTTTGCACTATTCTTTCATTGTGAGTATGTATAGCACATCTTATTCGTCACAAAATAGGATACAAATGTAGGTATTTAAAAATGTATGTTGTTGTTTAAAAAGGTCAATGTGAGCTTGGTGTCTACGCACTTTCATCTAGAAAAAGAAATTAACTTGATCGCACGATGTGTCTCCGATGATCCATCAAAACAAGAGCTCCATATGTCGCTAAGTTTTACAAATATCAGCCTCTGGCGCTCTTAATATCAAATCCCGTGTAAAACCCTACCTCGATTCCTGATAATCGAGAGCTAAAGTTGAACCGACGCTTTTCAATTCTGAGTTTAATGAAATTGAGATGTTCGCGGTTCAATCGTCGATGGTTGATATTAAAAGAACGAACGTCGCGATAAATTTTTAATTTGATACCCGCGACATACTTCGAATACCTTTTAATAATACGTTTTTGCAAGTTGTGTCGTGTCAAAAGAAAAAACGAATCAAACACCACCTATCTATTCTAGTAAGACAATCGACTTCCTTTACACGCGTGTGTTGCCCACTCTTGTAGCTCGTTCTCCGTAAATTTTCCTTTATTCATTATTTTATTCCCATCTTTGTTGTACATATATTTATCAAAAACACTCGTGCTAGTAAAGCACACGTGAGACGAGAATCTACGTACAAAAAGATGAAACGGAGGAACGAGGTAACGAGTGTTATTATATTATTTTTTGAGACGTGCATCGAATAATCATAATCCTAAGCCTTGTCTTTCGTATTCTAGAACATCGACTGATATTTATTACTGTACATCGAACTTACGATTAGTTCCCCATAATATGTTTGCGCTTTCCTTCTTATCGAATAAGCCACTTCTTTTTTTTTTAAATCTTTCTTTATATATTTTTTTTTGTGTGTGTAAGACTCGAATTCGATTACTTCTGTCTTCTTAGAGGAGTTCCATCCTTTCCGATAAGTGCCTTATCGATACGTTGTAGGTGTAATCGGTCACGATGACAATAAGTGCGATTTCCTAGGCGTAACGAGAAAGAACGACAGTACAGGAAGAGGTGTAGCCTTAAAACTCTAGACCAGTAGAGAGACGTTGCGAATGAGAATTATTTTCTATAAGACGTTAGGATGCTTAGGTTCGTAAGCGAACTCTCGTTAAGACTGACAATGTTCGACCAAGAGAGCCACGATTGCTTATTAACGATCATGCGATCGGCGTCGACGTTATATGCGATCCCTGTCGTGTTTCGTACGTTTGATTAAATAAAATGCGTCGGAAGACGAAAAGCACCAGATGGACACCCGAACATGTATCTCCACCCCACCACCGTTAAATCGGGCTGAAGACAATCATTTTTTTTTTTGTTTTTCTCGCTGCACCCACGATCGAGCGTCGAAACCGGAACCTTCCCCCCTGTCTGGCAAATTATTAACTCGCTCGTGTCCATTCCAGCTATACGAAACAATGATTTCGCGAACAAATAACCTTTCACGATAAACACTGTTTTTTTCTATTTTTTTTTTTACTTGAACCAGCGAAAAGAATTCTTCTCGACGATGATCGCGAGAGTGTTCATCGACTTCCGCATTTTGCCTCTCCTTCTATCACTGTTTCTCTCTCTCTCTCTCTCTCTCTCTCTCTCTCTCTCTCTCTCTCCCCCCCCCCCTTTTACCAATTCCTTTGTAACGGGAACACTGTACATTCTTGCAGGAAACGGCGATCGCACGGGCGGTCTTGTGTCTCGTCGAATTGTGGGAGACGTGGCTTGAAAGGCCTGGATAAATTCACCGCGAACTGGGGATCCTTGCTCGTGCTGTCGTCGATCGGCATGCTCCCGCCACAATCCGACGAGAAACGATCGCATCAATTGCGCGCTGCCCTTCGATCGCATTTCTCCTTCCCCACTCTCTCTCTCTCTCTCTTTCCCTTTTCCTTGAACTTTTGATATCTCTCTCTCTCTCTCTCTCTCTTTCCTTCTTCGTCGACATTTAGGGGAGTAGCATGCGCACTAACTCTTCTCGAAACTTGTACATAGAACCACACGACTTTTACCGCTTGTGCGTCGAAAGGAACAGACCGCTGGGGCGCGCCGATGTTCGTCGGAATTGAATCGCTAAGGGAGATCGTCGCGTTCCGTTTCTTTCGCCACGCACAGATTACCGCTCCTTCTTCGTATGCGACAATTCATAGCTAGCTGCTTGGGGCTCGAACGTAGGGATACAAAGAACAAGTGCATTATATTCTATCCTTCCTCGACAATAATAATCCGCCCGCGCCGGGATGGAACGCCACGTCGGTGGACGCGAGGTTTCGACACGTTGGAACGTTTCCATCCCGATCAGCGGGCGGGGCACGCAGTTTCTTTTCAGGTCCATCACGCGAAAGCTACCTTCTGCTCCGGCCAGCGACAGCAGCGGCAAATTTCCAGGCCTAGCAGTTCCCTAAAGGACAAATAAGAACGCTTTCTAACAGGGACATGTGGTCGCGGCGACGCGCAGTGGGTAGCTTTCGGCGGAGCGCTTAGGCGACCCTGGACGAGTCCGCGGGAATGGAAGCCCGACGGTCGCCTAACCGGGGAGCATCCGTGGCAGGGAGGCTCGCGAGGCCGGTCCGGCTGGGCGATCCGATTCGTCGCCGTTAGCGTCTAAGCTTAATCCATAAGTTCCGTCTACCGTAGAATGAGAATGAAACCGAATGAAAGCAAAGAATATTGTCGCGATAGATCCGGGGATCGGTAGCGTCGAGACCCGTATCACCGTAAAGACGACCGAGAACGGACGACTTTGTGACGCACGACCACGTGCACCGGAGGAATTAACGACCGGTCCGATCCTCGCTCAGCAGCGTGAGCCACGTATTAATAAAGCCGTGAATCCTGTGTTCCAGCCGAGGACCTGAGCATCACGGGGCTGAAGTGGGCCGCCGCCTGGCAGAGATGGAGCGTGCCCTCGATCATGTGGCGATCCGGTGGCGGATTGGGCAAGGGACTTGGCTCCGGATCCATGAACCCGGAGGGTTTCAACTGTCCGGCCTGCGGCCGGGTCTACAAGCTGAAGAGCAGCCTGAGGAATCATCAGAAGTGGGAGTGCGGCAAGGAGCCACAATTCCAGTGCCCCCACTGCGTGTACAGGGCGAAGCAGAAGATGCACATCGCGCGGCACATGGAACGAATGCACAAAGAGAAGATCTACAAGCAGGAGCTTGTCTAAAGGCATAGTCGAGCTTGTCGTTTGGGGATGGCGGTGAGACTCGTGGGTAGGGTGAGAGATTGTGGGAGAGGGGGGGGGAGAGGGGAGCGTCGATGTCGTCTTTCGGGCGCGAAAGGAAGCGGAGCTTCTCTGGGGAAGAAGCGAAGGGAAAGGAATGGTCGGTGACTTGTTTCGCGCTCGGTTGACGTTCATTCAATGATCACGAGGATAGGGTTTGGTTAGAGAGCGATATAGGGAGGAACACCGCGTGCACGGAGAAAGGGGTCGGGGGAGTATGGGGCGAAGAAGAGATCGAGGGCAGACAACGACGATGACGATCGATACCGACCGGGGACGGTGAAACGCGAAGACTATGCCGGCGCGTACACTGGGGCAAAACCTGTCAATCCTCCTCTTATCTCGATTTTGGATTCTATTTTTTTAACGTTTTTTAAGGTTTATTATTAATTAATTAATCAATTAATTGATTATCTATTAGTAATTATTATTATTATTTTATTTTATTTTTTTTTTTGCGTAACCGAGATGTACCGCGTATGAACGAGGGAACGCGTCGATCTCCCGCTCGGGGCGATGTCTTCGTTTATTTCGCATGCAGCTTGCGAAGCCAAGTCGCGTGCTTTTTCGTTCCTTTTGTTTCTTATACCGATCCACGATCGACCCCGTTACGATCGTTCATTTCTTCAACGTGAATCCTATAGAAGCCAACTGCACGGTTGTCTCACGCAAGCATAGAGAAGAGGTCTGAGCCGAGTGCGCGGCTGGGAGCTGTGCAGCGGGTGTAAACGTAAAGCCGCGCTCAATCCGACGCGCAAAACCGATGTATCTTGGAGAGCACGAGTCGCCAAATATGTTTTTCATCAGTCGTTACAAGTCCTCGCAGGTCACAGAGTGCCTGCCCGCTTTGGCATACACCCAGTCACTGGCACGCTGCCGCGTCGAAAACTATGAAAAAGAAGCGTTCCTAGGCTCCGAGCTCCAAATGTTCAAGCACTGCCTTTTAGGGGCTCGTTGCACACCTGCCAGCCGCGGCGCATCCCTGAGGACTAGAGTCTGTCGAGTGCGTTCCGCCCCGAGTCGGATATAAGACCGTCCGGTAAACCGGAGCTCTTCCATAGCAACCATTCTGGTCACACTGGTTCCATATTTTTTAAACGGGCCTGGCCGTGCGCGTGTGGCTCACTGGGGACACCGAAAAAAAAAAAGAAGAAAATAAAGATGGAAATGAAAAGAGGAAAGGTCGCGGGGGAAAGCAGTTTCCAAATTCCAGAGAACTTGTCCGCTCTACTGTCTCAGGCTGGATCCGTTCCTCGATCCGGTCCACGTGCTTCCTTCCAAACGACACGCACCCAAACTCGTTGCAAGTTGGACCTCGCGTCGAGGCAGACGCGCGCCCCCGGTCCTTCGGGGACCTCTCCTCGCCTTTTTGTCACACCTTTCGTTTCGGCCTTTTCGAGAAAGGCAGCCATTTTATTATATTCCTTGTCGCTGCGAGAGACCAGCGACACCAGAGAGGGTACACAGTATTAAACGGCGACGATTCGATCGTTTCATCATCGATACGAATCGCGCGCCTTTCTGCTTCTCGCTAATGCTTCCTTTACATTCGCGGAGACACTAAGGGACACGCGCTCGCGTCAACAGTCAGGTATACGTACACGCTACACACGCACACTTCACACGTATACGCATACACACACACGCGCGCACACACGACCTACACACGGATACAATTTAAAATACCGCGCATGGGTATTCTCCTATGAACATTGTGATCGTCAGACTGCCAGATAAACACGAAACCTAGTAGATTCCTATACGATGCATTTAAGTATATATATTTATATTATAATAATTGCGTACGATTAATGCTTTTCTTTTAATTAAGCGTCCTCGAGTTAAGATCCGTCGCGTTTCTTTGTATACAAACGAACTTTCGTCACACTGCCGATTTATCCCTGGAGGAAGCACGTGAAGCCAGTTCGATCGGAAGGATCGCAGCGGTCTTTGCGCCGAGCACGGGTCCGGGTCCTCTTGCAACTTCAATCGCCGCGCATTCTATCAATCACTACGTTCACTCCAATTTCTCCTACTTTCAACAGCTGCATCGTACAAACTTGACCAAGCTTTTCAACGATAGTACCATAAAAATCATCTCTCCTCGATTTCATTCGTAATATTTCATCCACCATCCTTGTGCTACTTCGAAACCTGTTAAAGTACCCCTTGGTAATTTTATTCTATAAGCAAGTTCCTTTAGAAGTGTACGACTGCAGATGTTCCATGACTCGATAGCATCCGCAACTCTGGGAACAGACCGACGTCCGGTCGGTTCTACCAGAAAGTAATACGCGAAGCAAGGAAACGCCCGTGTTCGGCATGTACCTGGCATCAGGTCCCGTATTCCTACGCCAAAATACGCGCGCCACGGCCGCCCGACTTTCCATACTGTAGACAATATTTATGAGACAAGCTAAATACTAAACTAAACTACTCGTAATTCATATTATACAGTGTAAGTATGCGCAACGTCTGACGCAAACGAAAGCGGTAGATTTAATTTCCTTTATCGCGGCCGTCCGCGTGCGAGTTCTCGATCGCGTCTGGTCGCGAATCATCCGAGGGGCGGCTCCACGGGCCCTTGGTTGAATAAAAGAAAACAAGAAAAGAATGAACCACACACTGTACAGTCTCGACGAACAGCGATCACGCTTTCAGCGGAGAGATTCTCGATGGCTTTCGCGGGCTTCACGATAATCGCAGGCGAGGAAGGGATAATCGCGATCCATCCGATGGAGACGCGACTGTCGCCATTGCCGTGGAAGGGAAGCAGGCCAGGATCGACTCTCCTCCGTACGAGTGCAATATCTAGCCACGTCCGCATAGCTCTTTCCATATCCGTTCTTCCGTTTCGTATCCCCGCGCAGAAGCAACACCTGGCGTTCGCTGATCGAACATCCGATCGAGAATTCGTTCGTCGACGCGTGTTTATCGTATAGTAAGCGAACAAAACGGCTACTGTTGTGTCGAGTGGGAGAGATGAGATGAGATGAGAGAGAGAGAGAGAGAGAGAGAGAGAGAGAGAGAGAGAGAGAGAGAGAGTGCGATGAGACCGAGGAGAGAATGGGAACGAAGGGATCGCTGTCAAGGGCAGCACATTTATCGTGATTGACTACTGCGACGGGGTGTCGATGTGAAAACTAGCATGGTAACACTGATATCAGCTTGGGAATAGGTAGTAGCGAGATTACGGTGGGGAGAATACGGTAGGCGATATAGGCGTTAACGATAAAATACGTTTATGGATCGACTTGATGCATAGTTACTGAGTAATGTTTATCGATAATACTACTGCCTCACGAGGCCTTGATGCGTGGCGGCGGTCGAGACGAACCGGGTTGGGGTGGTTTCGAAGCCGGGGGATTCTTTCGTTAAAACATTCGCGACAGAGTCGCAGAGGGAAAAGTGATTTCAGATGCCGACGAGCCAACCGACCGCCGCCATCGACGGAGATTATTAGATTATTAGGCATGTAAGAAGTACTATTAGGTAGGTCGTAGGTTTTAATGACTCTTTCTTCTTATTTTTCGTATGTGGTAAGGGAAAGGGGAAACAGGGGGACGCTGTCCGCGTCCCCCGCGCGAGAATCTGTGGTCGGCCGAGCCGGTATTAGAAGGGGGTGTCGATTTGAATTTCGATGATGAAACTAAGATGGGCGAATCGCGAGCGCGAGGACACGAGAGTGGACGGTGGTAGTGGGGGGCGAAAGGGAGCGTGCGCGTCTGTGCGAAAGAGATATTTCGATGAGAATGGCAGAGATAGGGGTAGAGGGTATCGTCTTCAAAGACGAGAAGTGATAATATAACGATCGTGATAGAACGTCCGAGGCCGTTGGGGGAGAATCTTCAGAGGGGATGAGGCGCGCTGATCTTTCAAACATATTTCCATGGAGGCTTTGACGGTTAGGTGTCGATGATTCTTGTGGGTAGCAATCAGAATCGAGTCCGTCTAGATGGGTCGCTAGAAGAGGGAATACTGTTTTCGGCTTTCCCGTTTCGGTTTCTCTGATTTCGCCTGATCGGCACGCCAGCCGTTGACTCGCGCCACTGTGCCAAGTTCTCCTTTTCGTCTTTTCCTCGCCAGCTCGGCGATCGTGCTCGCTATTTACGCCGATCGACCGTCGATCGTTTAGAAATATCTGCACCGCGAAAACGTATTTTATAGAACCAGGCGAGATATAGAAGCTATCGTTTATAATAGAGAGCAAATATTTTCTTCCCCGACGACGTGCATCGATAGCGAGGTGTCGGTCGATCCCGAGGAGGAGATGGCGATCGGCGAGGCGCAGGATCGTCGGTGTGCGTAGTTCTGGTGTGATAAATCGAGGGTTCAGTCGATTCGCGTTCAATTAAAAGCTAACTACGTACTACACTGCGTGCAAGTGACGAAGCACGCGGGCAGAAAGTCACCTTTCATCTGATTATTATTATTCTTCTTCTTCTTTTCTAGGGGTCGTCGACCCGTCTCTTCTTCGTTCCACAGTTTCACGCATGTAATCAACGGCTTGCACGCTCTAGCTTGGCACATTCGCGGTAAGTCGATCGACCCGATCGACGAACAACGACGGTGACGATTGACGACGACGATGACGGCAGAACTTCAAGACACGATTGGAACGAGCCACCGCTGGATAGCTCGATCGCGTTACACTCTTTAAATTCGTTCTTATACATGTGCCTTCGAAACGTTTGAGAAAGAACAAATTCAAAAACGAACAGGATTCTAAGATTCTCGTAACTGTTAGACGGTTCTGAGATTTCCGGGGAGCGTTTTTCGGCTAACGCGCTAACGTGCGCGATGTTCGTTGATTAACGAAGTAAAAAAACATGATCGCGACGAAAAACGACGAAGAGGGAAAAGGTGAAAAAAAAAGTAGGATACTACGAAGAAAGCATAAAGAATGATATCGCGCGAACCGCGATATTCGCGCCCGCCGTCAGTTTTAAAATCTTTTTAAAAAAGAAGTATATATATATATATTAATAAATATGTAAGATCGCGGCCGGGGGAAGGGGGATGTGAGGAAAAAAAAATGTAAAATTTCGAGATAAGTAAGCAAAAATTATTATATGTATACATATATACATATATCTATACATATAGAGAGATATATATATACACGTAAACAAGGGAATCGTCGTAAAAGAAAAGAATAAGAAAAGTAAGTTTATTACGGGTTCGTCTTCGTACTAATTAATTATGGCTTTTATAATCAGGTCTAACCGGAGTCTTGCGCATTATGAATTGGGCTTATTAATCACTGTGTTTTATATATTTTTTCTTTTCTTTTTGTTTTTCTTTCCATTTTTTTTTTGTAATTAGGTTTTTATTACGTTTACGATTATCGAGGAACGAGGAATTCTCTTGAATTTTCTTTACTACTTTCTTTTTTTGGTTTCTTTTGGGGTGTCGGTTTGGGATCGGGAACATTCTAACCGAAGAATTAAAAAATAAAAAAAAAAGGAGAAGCCAATTGGAAGAATCGGCGCATTTGAAAATATCGAGGGGCGGCGAGGCGAAGCGCGATGAAGACAGTTTCATTGTCTTTCTATTTCGTTTTCTTTTCATATCGCATTTAGCCGTACAGCATTCTGCAACGCGAGGAAAATACGCCTTCTTATTTTACCACGGGGCGAAGAGAAATGGCTGTTCGGTTTATACACGATCGTTTAGAGAGCACCAGCGCGATTTGACGTTGCAACTTTTCAGACGAATCTATTTTCATTGCTAGTGGGTCGCGTGGACGCGAGTGCGAAATTTTTTTAACATTTCGGAAGGGGAGGGGGGAGGAGGACTTTTCGTGCAACCATCGATAGTTGTCGTTCGACTCGTGCAGGGAACCTCGACCATTAACAATTATCGTTGCTCGCGATAAATCGAAAAATGCGCGAACAGTGTGATATTTAGACGCTAAATTTAAACGTGTAAGGGTCCCACGAGAAACTTCACGTGCTCTCACGCGTTGAACGTTCTATTTTTCCATATTCCTTTTTTCTTTTCTTAATTGAGACGCAACGAGGTTTTCGATACGATTTATGTTGCGAGGAAAAATTGATAAAGTGATTTTGTTTTGCTAAGGGGGAGAGCGAGAGAGAGAGAAAAAAATCTATTTATATTAGGGGATTGTTTAGCGCTACGACGCAGAGATATTTTTTTTTTTAATCGAACTTATGGATATATCTAATATAGGAGAGGATCGTTCGAAATTTATGATATTTAAAAGAAAAAGAACAAAAAATATGAAGAAAAAAAAGTAAGAGATATTATGTTGCATCGCAAGTTTAGATCGAAATTTATTATTAAGAATATATATAGATATATATATATATATATATGCTTTTTATCGCTCGTTAGGGAATTCAGATTTAGGCTCGTGTGGTTTCTCAAGATGGCCGGTATTTTCTTTGTTTCGCGGCACCTTTTGTTTGGGAGGAAATTGAGTGGTCTATGTAGGGGATGAAACGATTCTGGCAAGCATAGTGGATCGCCGAGGATCTGTATAGTAGCTTGTAAGGAACGCGTAAAAGGATTCGCAAAAAAAAAGTGTGACAGATATGCCATCCAGGAATTTAGAAAGTACAGTGCTTTATTTTTTGTATGACGATATTATATTTCTATTATCGTATCGTAAAGGGATGTATTCGGAGGAGGGGGGAGGGGAAGAAACGTCTGATCGCGCAGGGAAGCAGATTTTCCACAGGAAAGCAAGAAAATTTAATGAAGGATCGAGTGGTGGTCCTTTGGCTAGCGGATGGCTCGCGCTTCGAGCATCTCGCGAGCGATTCGCGAAGGGTAAAAAGGAAAGTGCTGGAGGGGAGGAAATTCATCATTTCGGCAGGGCCCAGGCTCTGCCGTAAATTCTGACTTCCGTTTCTATTTTCGACAGGGGTCTATCCGTGAAAATTCGTGGATACTCTTCGGCCGTACCACGAGTCTATTGCTCTTGTTACGCTTGGCGTGTGCATGGGACAGTGTGTGAACGGAGACGCGCGAGAAAGAGCGGGAAGAGGAGATCGTGAAAGGAAAGATATCGCGCGTAGAGAGGCCTGTGGCCCCGCGAGAAACTATCGAAGCAGCCCTTTGGCGGATGTCGCGTCGGGAAACATAGCGCGGCGGGTGTTTAGGTCTTAAGGCGATAGGGAGCGAGAAAATTTATATAAAGAATACTTATGGACAGGCAACGTCGTTAACTTGCGCGTCAGCTCCGAGCCGGAGTTGAATAAGGGGCGAGCGGAACGAGCGAATTCGGCGTCTCTGTGTGACAGAACGACCGCGTGCGCCTTTCGCGAGCTCCCACTCAAAAGAAGATGGAAAAAGAGAATTATCTTTAATCGTTAGGAATGTCTTTTCGCATCCGTACATTTATTGTTAACCGCCCGGTGTTTTCCAGGTCCGAACGAACGCCGATCCGGCGCTCGGGAGGACTCGCGATTGAGCGCGCGAGTGCAAAGTGAAATTATTGCGAGGTGGGAGGTAATTAGGCGAAGGAAAACCGTACTACGTATATCGTACTAATAATCGTACTATCCAGGGAAATTTTAGAGCGCGAGTGGGCCGCAGTCAGGCACTGCGAGCGGGTCTATCGAAACTTTCTTCATGCATGCTACACTCGCGCCCTTCCATTTACAAAAGCTTTCGGCCACGGAGAATTTGCTCGTCGAAGGTGATTAATTTCTTGCGTCGGACCACGGTCTCGTGAACAGAGGCGAGCATCGATTAGGGAGGGAAACAAACGTCGATTTCGAGCCACGGTTAGAAAAGGGGGGGGAACCTAAATGAAACCGAAAAGTGTCGTCGCGGGGAGAAAGCTCGATGGGAACTAGCAACCGCGAGCAGTTTCCCCCGGCGTTATCGCGCAGCGCGTGTTCGCCGGGGAAATGCCGCGCGAGAGGGGAGGAAACGAACGAAGAAAAACTAGCGTAACGAGAGCGAAACGAACGTAGAGCTTCACGGGACGGGATGATAGTGAAAGGTGGAGTAGCTTTCGAACCGAGAGAGCCTTGTGTTAAGTGCCTTCAAGTACGACTTAGATTTTAGGATAGATGACAAGAAAGAAGAAGAAAAAAAAAAGAAAACAAGAGGCGCTGGGCGCATCCAGCTGTGAACGAATTTTTACGGTATTATTAGCCGGGTGTCACGGAACAACATAATCGACGCGCGCCTCTGGTGGATCCTCTAGCCTGTCCAGTGTTTCCGGGATATCGATTCGTCGCTCCTAAAAGGTGCAGCGCGGTAGGGCGTAGTCGAAAAAATCGACGTTCGATGCTTGATTCTCTGGGGGATGCAAGATCGAAGGGGAAAGCGCGTTTGACGAGGACAGGCAGAGTCGGATTCACCGGAGGTCGTGGTAAGGCTACGGCTCGCGCGACCAGTGATGCCCGGCGGACATCTTGAGACCAGTGATATTTTTTTAGAAATTATTTATTTACGCCGAAGGAAGCAGAATTTAATCTCGATCACTCGCCTTTATACTGCCAATATTATCCGCTAAGACGTACTCATCTTCGTTGTCGATCCATGTTAAACTACGTACACACACACACATAGCGACCACCATCCCTTACACACGCGTTTTTACATTTGTTCCTTTCTTTTTGTCCACGACTCCTGATAAAACCGCAACGTGATTCCCGCGCGTTTTATGTTTTACTTCCGGTCTCTATTTATTCCTACTCGCGTCATACGTTTCTCCTTGTTCTTTTGTTGTTTTTTTTTATTTTCTCTTTCTTTTTTTTTTCTCCTCAACAACGGGCACGCCGGTGCCCGCGTTCCTTTTTATTCCATTTCTTTCGTTCGTTCGTCTTTATTGAGTAAACAGTACAATTATCTTGTAATAAATAATAGCGAATTTAACGCGCGCCGCGAGGTCGCGCATACGCAGGGCGTTTTGGGAATGTGATGTGCAACTTGAAAGCAGGTGGACGTTCGCTGGGGGAAATCGAACGAAAACGTAGCTTAATATCCGTTATAATGGCCTTAGTGATCGATCGATTTCAATTATTATTATTATTATTAATCTATTAAAGTAGATTGACTCTTTAATTATAGAAGATCTTATAAATTGCAAGCAAGTCGAAAGAGATGTCAGTAGACATACATTGAAGCATATCCCTCTCATCTACAATGTGGATTTTCTGGAATAAAAAAAAAAAAAGAAGAGGAAGGTTCTCGTAGAAACATCTTGCGCCACATTTTTCGGTGTGTCTCGTCCAGGGGTCACCATCCATTTTCGAGTTGCACAGCGTGATTTCTGGTGATCCTGTAGAATATCGAGAGCGAGGCGCTTCTTCGACGCAACTTCGATCCTTTCATGGCACAAACGTCCATCTAGCTGAACCGTTCACGGGGCCAGCGACAAAAGTATTATACAGTGCCGTTTGTAAAAATTCAGCACACAGGCTCGAAGGGGATCCCGCGCTCGAGCTTAACTACGATATTCTTACAATTAGTACAAGCACAGTACTCGACTGTACAGAGAGACAGGCAGAGAGAAAGTGTGAATGTGAGAGGCAGAGCGAGTGGGAGAGAGTGAAAGTAGGATCGCAAGAAGACACGGGAGTGAATGCCGGAAAGATCGACGGAGTGAAAGCTGGTAATTAAGTGAGTGGTGTGCACGTGCGGCGAGCAGCCTGATTGGATGAGAGTGTGTGTGAGAGCAGAGAGCACGTAAAGAAAAAAAAAAAAAATAACGCAATTACAACTTCCGCTCAGCGCCTCGAACGCAAAACAATACTTGTAATCGTAACTCCTTTGTCGCCATGTATTTGCCAACGAACGATGATTTATTCATTATTTACTTCCTTTTTTGTCTCCATTTTATATTAATTATTATTTAGAGAGCAATAATTATTAACGATGATACGCTATGATGAATAACGACGATATTCTTTCTAGATGATTTTGACTATTTTTTCTTTTTTCGCTTCGTTCTACTGTGCGACGAATTCGCATTGCATACAAACACGCGCGTATATTGTATACAGAAAGAGAGAGACACGTTTATTATAGCACACGCGAACAACAGCAAGAATCAAATGTACCGTTGCTGCGACGCGATCCGGGGGATCGGTCGCGACAGCGAACGTCGCACGTCACAAAACCACGTCGCGAGCAGCAAACATGGAAAACCAAATGACGAACAAACAAACAAACAAAAAAAAAAAAAGATGAATGATAATAACAGTGACGCGTCGCCGTTTTATCGGCCACGTTGTATCGCGCGAGAAATGTCGCTTTGCTTGGTGAAAATTTGTGCAACGATCGGTCGGTCCGATCGAGCACGGACCAGGTTTTCTATCTCGCTCGACGAACACGCGTATTCGGCGCACCGAATCTTCGCGCTACGAAATGCTTCGAGAGCCAACAGCTCCGTCCGCCGACCGATCGTTCGTCCTTTTTATCTAACACCACTGTGCTTCCTTTTCATTTCTTTGTACACGTATCGTTTCGACTTTTCGAACATTCCAAAATGCTTGTTTCCCTCCTCTTTTGTCAATTTGTAGAGAGCCTTGTATTCGATTTAGAGCAAAATAAAGTCTAGAAAGGCAAGTACTCCGCCTCGTTGTGTCTCCCGTTCTTCTTTTCGTCGACACTGTGACGTTTCATCGTGGACGTCCGGCAGCTTCGACGGTGGTGTTCCAAGGCGAAGAAGAAGCGAAGGAAGACCAGCCCTGGAGGAGGCCACAGGTCAGCAAACCACGCTACTTCCGTATACTGACTAGTTTCATTTTTCGCAGGTGTTCCGGCCGATCAGCTGGGAAAACTATGTCCACCAAGAAGAAGAAAGTCTCCAAGAAGTGCTAGCGAAGGAAGAGAAGATCGTTTAAAGTCTTGGAAACACAGTTGAAACGACGATTTGTACACCACCCCCCGTAACTCCGTTCAGTTGCAAACACGCTTACTAACGAAGCTGCTGGTTTTGAGTTTCAGGTTGCTCCTCCACGAGGGTAACGTTGCTTGTGCCTGTCACAGCCAACCGAGCAACTCATCTCGAACCGATCGCTCGGTGTGACCGACGTCCATCGCCGTACTCTCACGCCCGTAACAGTGGCAGTTAAGTTAACAACGTAAATTCACAAGCACACCCCACGAAAGCAGTGATCGCGTGTTGCAGTTTCGTCGGAAAAGCCGGCGAAACGTCCCCGCGGGGCCAGCTCCGCCGTAGAGCAGCCAGCGAGGTGGCCCCGCCGCGAGTAGAATCACCCGACGAGAAACCGACCCCCGGTGAACGTAGCCAATCACCCCGTCGATCCTCTCCCTCACATGCTCGTTGTTGCTAAGCTTGAGACATTGAATGTTGTTTCTTTTTTATATCGCATGGCCCGCGCCGTTGTAAAGAGCAGTCGTGTAACGAACCGAAGCCGCGTAGAGAGAGAGAGAGAGAGAGAGAGAGAGAGAGAGAGAGAGAGAGAGAGCCGTTGGGCGAGATCTCAGCCACTAATCGACCCGTCGAAACCTCTGTTTCGATTGCTTGCAGGTTTCCTCGCGAGCCTCGGCTGGAGCTCGAGCGGGACTAGGCGCGTGTCGCGGGCGCCCGCGGGCGACGTTCCGGCGCCGCTGGCGCCCCAGCGTCGCGCCAGGCTACACTGTCCGTCCCGCCATCCCGGCAGGAACAACAATAACAATAACAACAACAATAACCGGCCGATCGGCAGCATCTCCGGGACCGGGCTCGATCGGCGGCACAATTGCTCCCGCTGCGGCAAGAGCTACAAGAACGCGTACATACTGAAGAGGCACCTGCTGTACGAGTGCGGCAAGGCGCCCTCCTTCAATTGCCCCCACTGCACGTTCAGCTCCAAGTACGAGAGGAACCTGAAGGCGCACATCAACCACCGCCACGTGGCCTCGCAGACGGCCCAGTCCACCGGCACGGTCGCCAGCACCACCGTGAACCAGAGGGCCTGAAGGAGAACCACCCTCGCAAACTCTAGTCGACGAAGGGGGCCGAGGTTACGAAGGAACTTTGACCCCGAGAGGCGCCAGTTTCGTTAGATCGCGTTCTTATTTCGAAGGTGTCGAGTATCGAGCAATAGGGTAAATCTGACGAGATCAGTTTCCCGGATCCTCGTCCACGACGAAGTGATCTACACGACGTTTATTGGTAGAATCCTATCAAGATATAGCTTTTATTTTCTTTTTGTTCCTTTCTCTATGTGATAGAGATTTAGAGATACACCCTCTGATGCCAAATAGTAGCGTAGAGACGCGGGAAGCAGATCGCTTTCGGCGTAATGATGAATGTTGATCGATCTCGGACGTCATTGGTATAATTGTTTCCTTTTGGGTTTTTTTTTTTGTATATTTTTCTCGTTCTCCTTAGTTTTTCTTTTGCGTTTTCAGCGGTACCGTTTGCTACTGTTTGAAATTCGAAGTGTGGCTAGCTTCTCGATAGTCGAACACTGATAGTTTTACGTCTCAATTGCCATTATAAGCGTCTTCTCGTGATAACGATTGTTCAGTGTGTTCCTGACCGACGCGATCCGAAGCAGCCGCATACATGTGACAATACATTTCCGTCATGCAAACTCGGAAGAGAATCCGCTTTGCTTCCGCTTCGCGGTGAACGAGCACCCAATGAGAATTAACGGATAATTCTCGCGCGAACTGCACGCCGGGGAGCGATCTCGTCGCCTCTCGTTACCGGCGCGCGTAGCGCGGGTTTAGAAATCGACGAACCGTCGTTACCGTGGCACGCGAAGCCGTTGTTGGATCCCATTTAACCGTGTACAGAGGGGGGAATAATGTAAAACGCGTTGTTGAATATTTTAGGAGGCTCGGGGGGGGAGCTAGAAAAGGCTGGAGAGATAAGATTTCGTTGGGCTTGGTAAGCACGATCATGATCGATGGATCTACTGTCTGTGGATCACTGAAAAATAAGAATATAAAGGAGTAGTGACAACCCCTCAGCGATCTGACTGCAAGTGTCACTGCTCGACGATTGGAACGTCGCTAGTAGCGGCAGCGGAGCACTTTTCTAGAGTTCCTTCGAGCCTCTGGCAGATTACTAAATTGCCCAATTATTTTTGTACTAATTGTAAGGGAAATCAAAGTTTCTCCGCGGACTGTCGCGGACGCGGGGCTGTTAGGAACCCCCGTGATCCGTGGATCGTAGCAAAGACAGGCCGGCTCGATGAATCGCGGTTGCGGCAGCAAGATCGTCGAAGGAGAGGGTCTGATTTTATATGCGTAGAGTTACGTTGAGCCTGTTGCCGATCCCCTTGTTGGCCGTCGAGAAGCGTTGAGAACGGCTCGGTAACCGCGATGGTCGGGCCCGTTGCTGCGAAACGATCGGGAGGAGGACAATCTCGATCCCCGGTCGGAAGGATCGAGATTCTCGGTGCAACGAAAATATTCCGACACTAGTAGCATCCCGGTTCTAGCTCTCTAGTAATAGCGTAGCTTAAGCAACATTCAGGAAATCTAGTCAGCCAAGAGACTTTAAGATCCTCGTTCGTGGATAACGATTTCTCCCACGTGCCATCGACGACACCGATTGGGAATGCAGAATAAGGATCCGTGCTCCAGAAGATTGTTGCCTTTTCACAATACCAAACGCGGCGACATGCTCGCGCAGGAGTTTGGTAACGCTCGTTGTCGTCGTCACGTGGGACCAAAGTTGCATTATTTTTGTCGAAGATCGTACGTAGTTTGGGAATCAACGGGCGTCATCGAACGAATCCATCGGCGAAGCGATGGGAAGCGGGTTAACCAGAGGTCCCGCGAAACGATTTCTTGCCGATTCGTTCGATAGCCTCGCGACGATTCCCGTTGTCTGAATTAGAGTCGTCTAGTTTAGAGAATGGCCTAAGTAGGCCGCTACCTAACATAGTAATACCCAAGATAGAGAATATATTTAAATCAAAAAATATATATATTATATATATGATATATTATACATATACATATAGCATAGCAACTTTACGATGTAAATTGTAAATGGTATACATACATCGCGGTTGAAAAAAGAAGAAAAAAAAATGAAACATGTCTTTCCACGTGGTCTGGCCGGGGCGTCGAATCCATCGACTCGGAGACCTTATCGCGCGAGGATCCCTGTGATATCGTTAATGATCGTTTCGAAAGATTTTTTTTAGTTGAAAACCGTGTTCTCGTTACGACACAATGCGCGTAGGGAGCGTTATTTCGGTGATGTACGTCAGTTTCATTAGTGCTTCCTTTGTTATCGAGGACAATACGAGACGTTCCGACGCGATCCTCGCGGCAATTTATACGCGACACGAGCTTCCTTCGAGACCCAACGAATTCGAGAGTATCCTCGATCTAGGACCAATGACTCGACGAAGGATCTAAACGGTGGGAAAATTTCTGGCGAGACCGATGCTTCGATGACGATTCGCGCGCCGGCCTACCGCAAATCAGCGACGAAGCGTGCCGATAATACTAATAGAGGCGTTGAATCTCGTATTTATCCTGTAGGGTTAGAGAATTTTACCAAACTTTCTCCAGTTTCACGGACTTCCACTCTCTCCTTCTCGCTCTGTCTCCCTTGGATGCTGTCCCTGTGTCCTCTTCGAAAGCACTCTAGCGTGCTTCCTCGCTTAATTTTACCTCTAAGCGTCTTCTATCTTAAAACCTTCGAGAGTTGTTCGATTAAAGCTAAGCTAAGTGTCTAGATGTTGGACGGTCGGCCGTTCCTTTGGTCGTCGTCGACGTTACCTGTCGACTATTTCTCTCACTCGACTTGCCCGCCTTGCGCCGGGGACCCCGAGCCTCTCGCCGACCCTCCAAGAGGCTCGAAGGGACGAGCAGCGAAACCGAACCGGAATGGAAACGTCGGCGAGACGCTCGGGGCGAACTGTGAGCCTCTCAGCTTCTGCGCGCTCGCCCTTGTTGATCTTGATGACTTTCAGAACTATGACTCGCGATCGCGATCGCGCTAACGCCACAGCCTCTTCCGTTTCTTCGCGGGCTTCTTCTGTGCCAAAGAATTCGATGCTGTTTTTTAAATGGAGACTCCGACGAGTCGTTCGAGTCGACCCCATGTGCCTAAAATGTGATCAGAATGCGACTGTTGTGCCAGTGCGACAGCTGAATGTTATTGTTATCGATGTCGTCGCGTTTTATATACGTTCTCGAATCGAACGCGGGCCCTTCTCAAGCAGAGCTTACAGAAGCTTGTTCGGTTTTTCTTTCGTGAACCACGAAATTATTTTTTAGACTGCGAGCTTTAAGCGTTTAATCATTGGCAGCGACACGAGGCGTGTCGTTACGACGAATGCGAGGGGAAAACCGTTTCGAGCAGAGCTGCTGGTCTAGTTGCAATCGGAACGGAATAAATTGGCCCTCGTGTCTCTGCAATGGCACGAGGCACGAGGTTGGCGAGGGTTTTTCAATTAGAGGCCAACGGATCTTCGTCCGATTGCAGCTCTATATCGACTCTACAGAATCCGTAAGGGGGAATGGAGCGTGTCTTCCAACAATGATTCGAACGGAAAAAAGAGGAGTAATTGTTACAGTGAGCATACCTTTCGTTTATACTCAGAGATCACAACAGAACAGAAACGGATAGACTGATACCAAAGATCGTAAGAAGTGAGAGATAGACATAATTAACAAAAGTATCCAGTATCGCTAAACAATGATATCAGCGCGTCTAAACTTGACGCGGTTTGCTGATCTCCACTTTCAAGCGTAGAATGTTACGCAGAGGGGGATTGATTGATCGAGAGGAATGATTAACACGGTGCTGTGTAAAGTTTCCATTCTGCTTATTCGATGGTGTGCTGCAACCACCTTTATTGCTCGTAAAGTTTAAAAAAAAAAAAAGAAGTTTTACTGTATATTACTAGATAAGTTTTATTATATACAGCCTGTAGTTGAAACAAGATAGTGGCCAAAAAGTTTCATTCCAACTGTAGCAACGTTTCTTTGCATAGTAGCAAGCATCCACCGTATAAGTTCGATGGATATTCATTTTCACGTGTTTCTGTTGAATTTGCAACCTTTGTGCCAATGCGAACGAGGCTAATTACGCAATACTCGTGTCCCCGTACACACTAAATGCCTATAGAATTATTTTCAAGGCCGGTTTACACGTAAGACACGCGACTCGCCGTGTACGCTTGCACAAACGGTCGAAGAGGAAAGTTGTACACACGCGGAGCGTGTGAGAAACAGAAGATCGCCGTTGTTCATGTGTACACGGTCGAGGGGGTGGTGAGCGACAGCCACGTGAAATTATGTATGCGTAAGCAAGAATGAGGATTCTTAACGGTGACCGTGAGACAAGCGCGAGAGACGGAAAATTGGAAGGTTAAAAGCCAAAGAAGGAGTACCTCTTGCTTTTTAAGAAGATCGATGATAATAATTAGCACGTAAGCGTTCGACTCGTCAGCTTTCTCTTTCTCCTCTCGCGGCGAGCTTTCAGCGGGAGGTGAGAAACGATGGAAGATGGAGTGAGAAAAACAAAAGATTGCATAATAATATTATTGTTCGTTCAGGTAACGCGTGCGAGATATACATAGTGACGGGCGATTTTAACGAGACAGCCGCGTGTTTGGCCACGCGAGCGTCGCGATGTACGAAATGGATAAAACATCCTTTATGGTTTGACGGTTTTCTTTTTTGCGAATTTAAAGTTATGATTACCATTGCGGTGTGTATCGTCACTGATAACCATTGTGTTAGCGAGGATACTCGACGAATAATAAAGAATTGAATTTAATCGTTCGACGGCCGTCTGTACCCTGATCAGTTTTCACGCTCACTCTTTTAACGTTAATTTGTGTGCCCCTCGATCACGATCATCCACTAACACCATCATCGGTGCTAAAGGGATAACGTCGTTGGATCTCAGTGAGCCATAATCGATGATCCAGATTTAATTGAAATTATGCTAACATGTCTCCCATTTTGTTTTCTGTTTCAGGTCGCCTGGTTTGTCAGTGTGGCCGCCGTTTCAAGCACCAGTTCTCGATGATGTGCCACCTGTACGGGGAATGCGGGGCACTGTATCGATGCGGGAGGTGCAGCTTCACCACGAACAAGCTGCACGTGTGGCTGCGCCACGTTCAGACGGCGGGATGTTCCCTATAAGTAGAAACGGTCCGGCGATGGTCAGACCGAACGGGACTCCGCGATACAGATAGGAGAAAGGCAAAGAAATAAATGACCCGTCCTCGCGTTTACGTTCAAAGATAGAAGTTATGTTATAATTTTAAGGAGGAAACTTACCGCCACTCGATTCCTCTCACGATTCAGAGAATCTATTGTTACATGTATTCAGACTAATGTAATCGTCACGAGACGCCAGATATCGCTCTAAAGATTGACATTTCGTAATGATATGACCATTCTAATTTCCCCTCGAACTGCAATTCACGCAGCTCTTCTCCACTTTCCTCTCTCGTCAAACAGCGTCGATGTGCCGACAAATCCGCGGCCGGGCGAATTAAAATCTCTTGTAGATGTGTGAGAACTAACACGCACGGACCCAGGCGCCCGTATGTATCTTGTAAATATAAAGAAGAAGGAAGACACTGTTTTAACCGAGCACGTGAGAAGCAGACGGCGGAGTCTCCTCCCCCCAGATGCTTAACGAGACGACCTTGGTTTCTGATTTCAGACGAGACGGGCCAGTTTCTCGCGAAAGACCCGTGGTACGCTGGCGACAGCTACGAGCTCTCCTCGGTGCTGGTGAACGCCAAGAGGTACACGTGCACTTGCGGCAAGTTCTACAGCCAGAAGAGCTCCCTCGACCGGCACCTGCGCTACGAGTGCGGGAAAATGCCGAACGTGCCGTGCCCGCAGTGCGGGAAGATGTTCAAGCACAAGCACCACGTGACGCAGCACCTGAAGAGCTGTCGCCTAAAAGACCCGACGAAGCCGGACTTCCCGAATTATTGATCTCGCCGAGATCCACCCTGAGAGCGCGGGGATTTCGCTCGACGCGTAATCCCGCCGGAGTTTTGTGTCGCGCGACACGTTTCATTTCGATCTTCCACCATGAGACCGTGGGCTGTATTATTTTTGTAATTTATTGACGGAGCACATCGACGAACCGATTGTAATAAACCGGAGAAACGCACATAAGCCTCATGTTAACCCCAGCTCGTCGATCAGGCGGTTTCAGGGAGCGCAGCTGGCTCCCGGGTCCAGGGGAGCCGTGGATTTCCTCGCGCCCTTTTAGCAGCTCCGTAAACCCGAGCCTTAGATACCCGCGAACCTATATCGCACGACATCCACGAGACTCACACCGAATTAACGCTCGACTCGTTTTCTGCTTGCACGATTTTGCAGGCGCGGGCCAGCGGAAGACTACGCAGCGTCGGTACCAGGCCGCATCCTGCCGGGGCGCGGAGGACGGCCAGGCTCTGCGGAGAAGATTCTACTGCGAGAGTTGCGGCAAGTCGTACAAGTGGAAGGAGTCCCTGAAAAAGCACAAACGTATCGAGTGTGGAAAGTTGCCGCAGATACCGTGCGAAGTGTGCGGGCATCGGTTCATGCACAAACATCATCTGCTTAAGCACGTTAATTCTGTCCATCAGATGCTTCATTTGAACGGAGCCACCGCGTTGGCGTCCCAATAACTAAAGACATTCCGAGAACAACTTCGCCCTCGGTCGGGGGAATCCTTTCCTCGCCCGTTGTCCGAATTTCACTTCCGCCTGGCTCGAACGGTTACCGAAACCCTGTAATTTTGTCCAATAAAATATCACGGTGTTCTGAAGTGTTAGTTGGATGTTGGGGGTTGGTGGCACACAAATGGCAACATTGAAACATTTGGACTCCCCAGTTTCAGGTTTAAGAATACGGATGGGACGGCCGTGAATTGCCGAGGGAGAATCCTTCTAATTCGTGTTCGTCTGGTTTTCAGGTTGGACGATACTGCAGCCGTTTGTCGGGCAGCTGTTCTGCTGCAGCAACTGCAACAAGCCGTACTCCAAACGCAATTCCTTGTACAAGCACATGCGATTCGAGTGCGGAATCGAGCCGCAGTTCGGCTGCGTCATCTGCGGCAGAAGATTCAAACGGAAACACCATCTCACCTACCACCTGGCCAACAGGCACAAACGCTGTTGACTTCATCCCTATCCTTCTAACCTTGCTCGACTCACCCTGCTGGGAATAGATGTTCCTGTATAGACGCTTCGAAATTGTATGATTTGAATAGGAGACCTACGACGAATACAGAATAAAACGTTTCTCGCCAAAGCTGTGATTCCCTGGGGGATGATTCGTTACTTCGATTCACCGAAATTCGAAGGCAACAATATACGTGTACAGTTTTACCGCATATTTACCATAACATCGAGTTTGCGCTGTGCCATGTTGGTAATTCTCATTGTACCCAGTGTCTTCCAGTAGACATTTGTTTCCACTAATACGTGTCATTTGACGTAGTTCCTATCCAGTGTTCGTAGGGACGAGGACAGCTGTTGTTGTAACCCCAAAACGATCCTAATACGAGATCACGTTCCTTGGAGGCGATCGCTGACGATCAATTTCACGAGAACGACGTCACTGACATTGTTTCCTTTCCCAATTTTTTTTAGCCATCTGGAGCTTCGACTTCGTCGACGCGAACTTGAGCCAGAAACCATTCACCTGCCATCTCTGTGGCAAGAGTTACGCGTGGAGAGAGTCTCTGTGCCGTCACCTGCGAGAAGAATGTGGAAAACCGCCGCAATTCAAGTGCAGACACTGTCGCAAGGCGTTCAAGCAACGCAGCAGCTTTCAGAGGCACATGCTCAACCAGCACGGACGTTACGAAGCGTTCAAAGTGTAATCCTTCGCGAAAGAGAAAGTGAGATCAAGGTGGGAGGAGATTCTGGAAAAGAGAATGACATGGAACGCACTTGGGGACGACAAAAAGGAGAAAAGAAGGGGCTGTAATCGTGAATGCCTGCCAAAGAAACCTGTACAAAGATTTCATTGAATATATCGCAATAAACACTGTTCGATACTTGAACGTTCTATTTAATGCAGACTCGATTCGCTCTCTTCTTTTACGTTCTTTCTTTGACTCCAGAGTCGACTGAGAGGTTTCGATAGAATATCACGTCCGATTGACAGTCGCAGGTAAGACTTCATTCGACGTCGAGCACTTCGCCCTTTCGACTGTTACCGAGCTTTCTTGCCCGGCGTTCTTCGATTCATCTTTACAGTCAATCTCCTACAATTGTATGTAAAAGTCTTTGCAAAAGAAAATTATTCCACCGACGACCATTAGCCACTAGCCCACTGTTCGCGTTGAAATTCGCTCGATTTTCGTGGCCCTGCGATCGGCTCGACGAACGCTGTGCTTTCGAAATAAAAATGATTGGCCACCTTCGGGCTCTTGCTCTGTTACAGGGTACAAAAGCGAGAGGAGGCCGAGCATCTTCAGTGTGCGTTCCCACCGGAAACCGTATCCCTGCCACTCCTGCGGAAGATCGTACACCAGGAAGGACACGCTGCGCCGGCATATGCGCGACGAGTGCGGCAAGAATCCCCAGTACATCTGTTACGTCTGTAAGAAGGGGTTCAAGCAGAAATCGAACTTCCAGCGGCACAGCGCGAACGTTCACGGCTTCAGGATGAACTGAACGGGGGCACGTGGCGGAGCATCATCAACGAAGATAACCGAGAATTATACCGATTCTTTGAGAAAGACTCGCGAAACCCGGGCCTCCCCCCCCCCCAGCAATCACTTGTCGCTCGCGATACTGCGCTTTGAAGGACACGTCGGTCGATTCGAGAGGGTTCGCTCCTCGGGCGTTTCTTTCGCGAGTCTGTCTTGGGGGATCAGCGCGGCGCTAAAACCAGTCAGCCAAATGTTCATGAAAATAAAGCTTCCGATGGAACACGCAGTAACCTTGTCGGCGATCTTTTTGTTCTTTTACTTCACACCCAAGCTCGCCACCCGAAGACACACCATCGAACGTCATCACTGAAGATCCACCAGAAACGCATACCGTCACCCCGCTCGCGTCACGCTTCCGAAGGTAGACCATTCTCTCCCTTGTGTCGATCATAGTTTAATTTTCTCTCTCGGGCGTCGCCATACCGTCTGAAAGCCAGCTGCCGCGCAGACGGTAGCCACCATTCACGTAGATACGGTTATTCCGTAAGCATTTGTCGATCACGCCTGGAGCGATTGGGTACGGTAGAACGCGATGGGCGCTGTCACGATCGAAGAGTCTGCTTCCGAAGAGAGCACGCCGCTCTCCATTCAGCCTGTCCGCGATTAGATCGAATAATCGAGGCATTTCTTCCTCTAAATTGCAGGGAATTGCTCGAGGAGCAGGTACTCGTCGCCACGGAGCCAAGATTTCCTGCCGAAGCCGTTCCCATGCCTGAAATGCGGCAGATCCTACAGGAACAAGGGCAGCTTGAAACGCCACCTCCAGGACGAGTGCGGGAAACCGCCGCAGTATATATGCAGCATCTGCGACAAGGGTTTCAAGCAGAAGGCCAACTTCCAGCGTCACAACTCCACCATACACGGCCGGCTGTTCCTCCTCGGACCGTGAAAAGACGAAGGACGCGCTGACGGCCGAAGAGCAAACGCCATCGGAAGATCACCGCACCGCAGGGTACTCGAAGTTTCTTGGGAAGAGAATCAGATGTTACGCGACTACTTACGCACCCTTCGCTTTCTCTTTCGTACACGTATAGCGGCGCACAGCATTTAGCATTTTTCTTTTACGTATGCTCCTCACTATATGCTACTACTTTTATCGATGGTCCTCACATACTTACTGTCGGGGAAAGGATCGATTTGGCTACTTAAGGGAACGAGAACCACCCTGCTTCCTGCGTTATCCCTATCGTCCTTAGTATGTACTTTGATATAAAGTATGAAGAGCGTTTATTTATTTTATTGGATTGAGTTCGGGGCTGTATGAGCTTTAAGGAATAGGCGGTGGCAGCCTGAGATGTTGAGACGACCGAGTCGTTCGGTCGTAGGTATAGTTGGTTGGGGAATGAAGGGACAGAAGAGTTCCCTCTGGTTACGGTCGAGGGAGATCTCTGGAATCGATTCTTTCTCCGACCTGAATGATAAATAGTAAGCGATTAACCGATAAGGCTGGCACGCGCGAGCTTCCTCGCGATTCCTACTACTTAGAAAAAATCTCCACCCTTATTTGTGTGAAGTTTCGCTGTTGTCGCGCGACTAGCGGTTCGTTCTTAATAAACGCAAGTGGAAAAGATATATCGTTTTCCCCAGTGAGAATTGTGAAACACGATGCGCGGTAACTTCTCGCCATGTGATACGTACGTTAAGGCTGTATTGTTCGAGGGAAAAATTTCGACGTTAAATTGGTTTAAGGGGACAAAGAGATTTCATTCTGTAAGCGATGTTCTGTGATACATTGAATGATTGTTATATTTGAAAAAAGAGAGGGAAAAAGATGAAGAAAAAAAGTTTATGGAAAACGATGTTCGCCGAAGCCTTTGGTTATGACATAACTTAGTTTCGCAAAAACGGTGTATATGTAGTTTATTATAATTTTATTATAACCATCGAAGTACGCGGTAATAAAATTGTGATTATACAAGGGAAATAGCGTGTGTGCTTTCGTGTTTCGCGCTCGAGCGGCGACAAGATTCTGCCTGCAGGAAGATTCCGAGCATCCCTGAAGACGAGCAAGACCCAGCATCAGCAGGAAGAGTCACTGAAGATCGATTAAACTGCATCGTTAATCAGTCGAACAATTCCAAAAGCTCTCAAGTCCTCACTCTCCTCAGTCCTCCTTTTTTGCAATTCACCGTTCTCCAATTCAAAAGCATCGATCAGACCCGTGATTCCCGAGGCCTGATAAGTTTATGCGTCGCCATACTCTGAATCTTACCACGTGTCGTGGCCCCGCCGTGCCCCGATTTCACGTTAAACGAATAAAGGACCGAAGGGACTCGCCCCTAACCCTTTCGCTCTAATTGTTCACGTTTTTATGCTGTCCATGCTTCCGTATATGACACCGGAAGATCCAAGCGAAGAAGCATAATTCCAAAGGTATCAAATTCCTACTCGAAGATCTTACCGAACCTTAATCCGCCAGACGCGAAAGATAGTACGACGTGCCTATGTCGAATTAATCCTGTCTCGATTCTGTTGTCAGGCCAATTGAGGAGCCCGAGAAACGTAGCTCGTAACGACTCGCGGAAGCCGTACCCCTGTTTCAAGTGCACCAGGTCCTACACGAACAAGAGCACGCTGAACCGGCACCTGCGCGAGGAGTGCGGCAAAATGCCGCAGTATTTTTGTCGTTACTGCCAGAAGGCCTTCAAGCAGCGATCGAATTTCCAACGACACGTCTGGACGGTCCACGGATGCATCATGTGACCCGACCGCTCTTGAACACGACGAAACAGACGTTCCACGAACCCAAATCCTCTCCGTTCACATCCTGTACTACTTTGCGTTCGGACCAACAAAATCCAGCCCTCCCCCCCATATTTCGTTGCTAATAGAAGAAAGTAATCGTCCAGAAAGTCTACTTTAAGTCGTTCTACAGAATTTGTATTTTGTTTTTACGCAAGGCAACGTTATCTTTGTACGGATCCCATAATAAAGGCAAGATTTTCTATAGACCGCGAGTTTCCTCACTCTCAATTCCTTTCATCGATCTCTGCTCCGTGCTCGATTATGGTTTGTCTATTCGGGCTCGACGCTTGCAGGCCCCTTGTTTAACGCTTCGTCGGTTTGGGAAGTAGGTACCTCGCGCTCGTGAAGCAGTGGGCCGTTCGTGCTTTCAGTTCTGATAGATAGTGTGGCAGTGACGGTGGGACGATTCCACGTGTCGAAATGAGTGGAAATTGTACTGCAATCTCTGCTCCTTTTACACGTGGAAGCACCGCATCGATCGCAGAGATACCTCCTGCAAACACTATGAAACCCTGCGACGATAACGCGGTAACGTAGCATGAGACTAGAGTCCCAAGTGTTCGAATATGTGTCTATGCGATTAAAATGCAGGACGATTGAAAGGTAGTAGAAGGCTAGTGTTCGCAGTTTCATGACGTGTCTGACGAGAGTACTACGATTTCAGGGTGGCAACTCGTCATGGGACAAGGGAATCCGGCAAAGTGCGGCTTGTACCAGTGCAACGTCTGCAGCAAGACCTACTCGTGGAAGTCCTCCTATCACCGCCATTTACGGGAGGAATGCGGCAAGCAGCAGAGGTTGAAGTGCAAGAATTGCGGCAGGCAGTACCGCTGGCGGGACTCTCTGAACAAACATTTGAAGTACGAGTGCGGAGTGGAGCCGAGGTACATGTGCTCCGTTTGTGGCAGGAAGTTCCGTCACAAGCAGCTGCTGACGTCTCACCTGAACAAGTTCCACTGAGAGGAGAGACGAACAATGTACATACCATAAACTGCGCCCCCCCCCCCCCACCCCTCCCAAGTGTCGACTACCTTCGAATCCGACGAGGCACGTTGCCAATTAGACGACTAACTGCAAATCTTCCTTGAAATAATCGTCCGACTTTGTACATGAGAATTGTAGGCACTTTCGTTGGGCTTTACTACTGAAACAGGATTTAAAGAAGCCTTTAGTATTCCAGCGTGCATCTAGCACGCTGCAAACTCAATAAAGAAAGGCATCGATGATCCAAGCAATAATTCTCCTTCGATTCCCTTGCCACCCGTTCGTTCGATACAAATTCCGCCCTCCGCTTCTCGTTGAAACGCTTCCCAGAGAATGGAAGCGGTAAAGAGCGTCCTGTTCGCGGCAACGACGTCACGGTAACGCCATTTACCCTGGCGAGACGCGCACTGCATACGTTAGGAGAAGGATGCGCCCGGATCGAGCGTAGGTCGGTTAGTTTCATTGCCTTTCTCTCTGTCGTCTGTTTCAGAACTGAAGAGGGACCTGAATCGCGTGAATTACGACACGCCGTTCACCTGCTACAAATGCGGCAGACGTTACACCTGGACGGACTCCCTGACCAGGCACCTTCGGGAAGGCTGCGGGAAGTTGCCCAGGCACATATGTACCCTCTGCGGAAGGAAGTTCAAGCGCAGGGACTATTTGTTGCGCCACGAAACGAACGTTCACAAGCTAGAGTGAAGCGCTGCTTCGAAGCCACCCCTATCTTCTGTGTTATTTCTTGTTTCGTTCACCAACCAGTGCAACGAAACCGTTTCCTACGACGACATAGCGCTCTACGCAGGCAACTTTGTATCGCGACTCTTTAGCGATACTTCTGTTTTGTAAAACATTCCGATTCTGCGAATGCGCCACTTCCGACCGGGGGGGCTGTAGCTGCAACGGTCGCACGTTTCTACGTTACTTTCATATCCTCGAGTATTAGCCTTCGTCTCGCTAACAAGTAAAACATATCGAACCCGAAAATTCTGATTTTAATGAAACTCCGTACGATTGTAGAGCATGTCGGAGTATGTAAGAAACGATTTTTTTTTTCTGCGGAAAAACACTCTGAGGGGGTGAAATCAGCCCCCGAAATTTTCAGCGATTTTTCGTTTTTCGAGTATAACTTTGTAACGGTGCGAGGTAGAAGAAAACCGTAAATGGACAAAATGTTCAGTGTTTGATGCCGTATAACGCGCTGCAAAAGAAATGATTGTACGTCCACAATTTATAAATAAATTAAAATTTTCGTTATTTTATAAACATTTCTTTTGCAGCGTTACAAAGTTATACTCGAAAAACGAAAAATCGCTGAAAATTTCGGGGGCTGATCTCACCCCCTCAGAGTGTTTTTCCGCAGAAAAAAAATCGTTTCTTACATACTCCGACATGCTCTACAATCGTACGGAGTTTCATTAAGATCAGAATTTTCGGGCTCGATATGTTTCGTTGTAAGCAAAAATGTGCACCAACACCGTCGCGAGACTCGAAGATTCGTTCGCCCGTAAGACTGATACCGTCTATTAAGAAACGTGAGCTCGTTCTACGTCTAACTCGATTTCCGTCGTTATTTTTATAGGATATTCAATTGTTTAGATGAATCGAGCGAATGCGTTAAACTTCGTCCGTTTTCATTTGAGTACTCGTTCGTTTAAACGGGCGGTAGGTTTTATAATTCTTCGTTGTTGAGGTGGACCACAGATTATCGCATCCGCAATTGTAACCGCAATTTCTCGCGCTTGCTGACAAGAGCGGCCGACGGAGAGCGAATTATTTCCACGCGTTCCTAACGTCGCTCGACAGTTTTCTACGTACGTAATGTAAATACACCTTTGAATGTATTTTACATGTTTAAAGAGAAAATTGAATATAACAGATGTGCGTAAATAATATTTCGCGTGGCGCGCAGTCATTCTGTAAGAGAGATTCAAATTGTTGCTTTGAGAACGTAAAACAGCCGTTGCGATACGAATAAAATGGATATTGGCAAGCTGTCTCATTATGTATGTAAAAGTTGTCGTGAAACTGATTCATTGAAACGCTTATTTAATAAAAGACAATTTTTACGAATGCCCTATTGAATTTCTGACGCGACAAATCTGCGCACTCGCTGACAGTGTGCGAATATTCTAAATCACCGGAGGACCGATAGATTCTTTAGAAACATGTTATCCCCAGCCGAGGAAATCTCGTTTCTCTTTCTAATTAAAACTTCCGAGTTGATCTTTACAGAAGAAATGCAAAATGGATCGGCAAATATGGAAATAAGTAGTAGAATATTAAAATAGCGATAGCCCAGTTTCTGCAACGAACCATTCTAATACGAATTAATAGCTTCAAACAGCCAGCAACATTAATAATGTGTTTCCTATAAAAGAGAGGAGGATCAAAGTGTCCAGAGTCACTGAGATCGATGTACGTGACCGATAGGGACACCCATTTATCACGCACTTGTTTGGTTTTGCATCCTAGAAACAAAGCTATTCGAGAGAATGTGGGGTTGAGCGGTCGTAATTACAGAAGCTTCGTTGTTCTTTCAGTTTACTGCAGCTCAGACTATTACAAGAGACTCGGAAGACACTTCTGCTCCAACTGCGGCAAGGAGTACAGGTGGATGCAGTCCTTGATCAGACACGAGAGGGAAGAGTGCGGCAAGGATCCGCAGCACGTTTGCCCTGTCTGCGGGGCGAAGATTCGGCACAAGTGGATGCTGAAGAAGCACTTGGTCAACGTCCACCAATTGGTCTTCCTGAACGGGAAGATCTAAGCTCCAACGTTTTTAAACGCCTGTTGCGAACGAGTTTGTCTTGTCAGGGAAGCTGTAGCACCGTAGCTTCATCGATCTAACATTGTATTGACTCAAGGAAGAACAGCTTTCTGTAGCTACTCTCTCGATTTCCCTGCGACGTTGCAATTCGTTGCGCACAGGTGAAATTGTAACTGGACAAGTGTTTCATCCCATAAAGTTACTTTTCTTCCGAGGATAAGTCTGTGTTAAGGATCATTAACGATTGTATGTAATCGACGTCTGAACGAATTTGATTCCCTACGCTTTGTTCTTTTTTTCTCACTCTGGAACCATCGAAACGTGCGCGTTTCACGGAGCAAATTGTATTTATGTACATTGCGTGAATTTTTGGTAATAAAATGGGTAATAGAGCGCGCGATGCGTGAAAAAAAAACGAGGAACACTGTTTGATTCCATATCGCGATGAGAATGTGAAATCAGACGAGACCTGCCGCGGCGAGAGGGCATTACAGTCTAATGCTTCTTTCTGTTTGCAGAGATCGCGAGCTACCGTAAGCGTTATCCTGGGAGACACTTCTGCGATGCCTGCGGAAAGGAGTACGCTCGGAAGACGTCGTTGACGAAACACAAACGCGACGAATGTGGTAAACAGCATCCGCCCGAGTGTTCCGTGGGCAATCTCAAGACCCGTCAGGATGATCAATCGAAATTACGTCTGATTCGTGGTTCTACGAATGTATAAGAACGGCAAATCGTTCTTAGGTTGCGTATAGACGTAACGCGAATGAACTTTGCTTCACCGAAACGAGGGTTTTTCTTAGATTAAATTTGAGAATTTTGACGGCCTTGCGTGCCTGTAGATAGGAAATCCGAACCCCTAATCATTGCTAACCGTTGCTCGACGTAATAATGCACATTTGTCGTGTGGTTGATTTTTAGGAGCCCACAGAAAATTCGTCTGCAGCAACTGTGGCAAGGTGTACAAATGGCGAGAGTCGCTGCACCAGCACCGTCGTTTAGAGTGCGGTATCGAGCCGCAGTTCAGCTGCATCTTCTGCGGCAGGAGATTCAAGCACAAGCACCACTTGAAGGAGCACCTGAAGAGGCTTCACAAATACGACCAGTCGAAATCTTTATTATCCAACACTGGATAAACGAACTCGTTCTGCTTCCAATTTCCGCGTCCTTTGAACGCGGAATGAACGTCGAATCTCTGTGTCCTCGAAACGAAGGAAACCGTAGGGCTAAGTTTATTAACTGTCGCGATAGATTTAACTCGATTTAATGTACGACATTACATGTATAATTAATATCTGTATAATTAGAGATAGTGACAAGGTATTATTAGTCTTAGAAACTCAATTGGTCGCTCAAAGCAACTGAGAAGCTTCCCTCATCGCATTCCCGGCGTTCTAGTTTGACAATCCTCAAGATTCTACTGCTTTATACTCAACCTAAAGTGGAAGAAGTGGCTTCGATCCGCCAGTTGCTTTTATCACGACTATATCGAAGAATCGCTTCCTAGCAGCACAATTCTATGCGCGTTCATGTTCCTATAATCGATCGGATGAAACGATACTTAGTAACCCCACTGTAAATATTTTTTAAGCTTCATAATAAAAAGACTGTAATCTTTATTGGCTCTCTAACTATGCTACGTATGGCCCACCATAAATCGGGACACTGTCCCGTTGAGAAACGGGAGCTGTCCTAGCGCCCCGTCGAAACGACAGCAGCCTGCTCGCGGTACTAACGAACCTGTACCTTTCTGTGATTTCAGTCCTGCGTTTCAAGTATCTACCCAGCTATCTGTGCAACAACTGCGGGAAATCGTACAAGTGGAAAGAGTCGCTGAACTTGCACAAGCGAATGGAGTGCGGCATCGAGCCGCGGTTCTGCTGCAACATCTGCGGGAGACGGTTCAAGCACAAGCACCACCTCACGAAACACCAAAAGTCCATTCACAGTTACCTGAACCATTGGCAGACGATGGTCGAGGCGAACGAGGAGCTCGAGAAGCAGATAAGATCGTACGCCGACACGACCAACTCGTGAACATCGTCTATCGTTCCTTCCACACCAAAGTATTCACTTTCGCGCGCTCGAAATCGATTTAAGAACGAACGAACGAACGAACGATCGGATATTCGATGGCGGGACGCATCATTTTGAGAGTCTGAGAAGCCTGGCGCTGCTCGATATTGTATGTTAGCGAGTGCTGGTAGGCTGGTAGCGTTAGAGGAGCACGAGATACGAAGGATGACCAATAAACTGAGAACAAAATACTATCCAGATCGTTGATATTGAAAAAGACACGCCTATACTGTCGTTTCTTGGGTTCTTTTTACTCTACCCCCGTCCTTACTCGATATTTTATTTACCCACGCTTGTAGAGCCGAAGAGTACCTAGAATTTAAGTTCACCTGGATTGGGCCGAGCCAATTGTTTCTTTAAATAAAGGCTGTTAAGCTTCGTGCGTTCGATCGGAGGGAACGTAAGAGGGCAAGTGGAACGGATTGCAATACACCGTCGTCTGCACTATTCGTAATTTGTGTTTCAGGTGATGCTGGCCAAGCAGACGTTTACCCGTGCAGAGTTTGCGGCAAGATCTACTCGAGAAAATCCTCCATGTACACGCACCTCCGTCTCTGTGGAAAAGAGCCGAGATTCGTCTGCGTGCTGTGCGGGAAGCGGTTCAAGTACAAGCATAGATTGCAGTCCCACCTCACGTCGAATTTGCACACACGACGGTTTCGATAACGAGAACCCCCTAAGAACGATTTAAACTGTGTCGTTGTGTAATCGGCCGGCTTCGAGCGACTCGAAATCAAGCAGAATTCCAGCCAGAACTTCTGCAATCGCATAGATGCTTCTTTAATTCCGCAAAGGTGCCATTAAAACGGCTGCAAAGTATTTTCACACAGCTCCGACGCGTCCATATAGATCTGTACGAATCAGTTGGAATGTTGTATAGAATTCTGTAGAGTGTGCCGCATAAATGATTATTTTATTACACGTTTCCTACGTCTTCCAACGCATTGTACGCAAAGCTGCCATAGAAGTAATAAAGATTTAACGACAATGAGATACCCTTGAAAGATTATCAACGGAATATTACGCTGCCAGATTTGACATGATGTTCGGGAGCAGTCGTTGATAATCAGCCTCGATTCCCACTTAATTTATAAGCGCTGAAGAGACCAGCGACGCTGACATATCGAACCTCTATTCGCTGTGCCGTATCCCATCGCGTTGTTAGCGTAGAATACAATTGGGTAGTGGTGAGAATAGCGAGAGATCGATTCCCATCGCGATTCACAGTAATCCCGAAGCGCTAATCATCGCCAAACGCTTCTTCTTTTGCAGCCTGCTCGCAGAAGGTGTGGATCTGCTTTCAGTGCGGTAAGCGTTACCTCTGGCGAGCCTCCATGAAGAATCACATCCGCGTAGAATGCGGCAAAGAGCCGGCCTTCAAGTGTCCGGTTTGCGGCAGGAAGTTCAAGCACAAGCATCGTTGGCAGTCTCACGCGAGAGCCTTGCACGACCTCGATTTATACTGCGGAATCCCCGGCGTAGTCGAAGCGTCTACCACTTAATTCGACGAGTTCCTTCGCGCGAGGAACTAGTACATTAGCGAAGAATTTCATTAACGACTGGATTGTACGATTGCGGACGAACTGTTGTCCGGGAATGCGCCACGTTGAATGTCAGAATACATTTCGAAGTAAACGAAGTATCCGAAGCACTCGAAACGTTCCTCCCTTCCCTGTCCGACAGTGAAACGTTTAACCCATTGACCGTTCCGCCGTAGGATCAATGAAAGCGTTGATTGGGTACCCTATTCGAAATTGCTTGTCGAGCATAGAACGGCAGTGAATCATGCCGCGGCTAGCGTGACGATGAATCTCTGCATCCCGTAGCTTCTAGTCCTTTTACGGGGACCGCGGCGCGCTCGAATCAGGGGGATCCGTGGAGCTGTCCAAGTAATGTGTGAATTTCTCTTTGCAGCCGCTTCGAAGAGGTCGTGGTCGTGTTTCCAGTGCGGCAAGCAGTACATGTGGCGCGACTCGCTCAAGAAGCACCTGCGGATCGAGTGCGGCAAGGATCCCGCGTACGAGTGTCCGATTTGCGGGAGGAAGTTTAAGCACAAGCATCGCTGGCAATCCCACGCCAGGCTGATCCATTACATCAATATATGATCGTTCCGAGGCATCGATCGCGCGGATAGCTAGCCATCCGCGTTGCCTGCCGAACGATCGCCGCGCGTGGATGCGAATAAAATTAGCCCCATCGCGCTCGAGGAACATACCGTTCCTACGGAAATCACTTGTACAGTACTTCCCACCCTGGTAGCATGCTGCGTGCCCCCGCCTTCGTAATCCCCTTGTCACTCCCTGCTCCTCGTAACGAGTGATCTTTGTTGCGGTTAAGGAAATTCTGTGTAGAAAGCTGCCGCGGAGACGAGAGTAGTTGAGAATGTTGCTTGTTTGTAGAAAATAAACTGTCGAATATTCCGAAGAAGTGTTGGTAGTATTTGCGTGGGGGGGGGGGGGGGGGGGTTCAAGGGTGTACATAACGAGGTACATGCGTTGTTGGAAGTGATACAGGGGAGTCGTGAATTAAAATAGAAGAGGAAAATGGTACTTTCCCTTCTGACTCTGTGCTCGATAATTGAAACGAGGATCTCAACGTAGAACTCGCTGCATTCACTTCCATCGACAATTAATTCGATTTTACGTGAGCTGGAATCTTCTAACTAGAAGTTGGTGTGTCTTTCAGGCGAGCTACCTGTTTATGCGTACTCGGATTCGAGCGTGGGCTGCCCTGACTGCGGGAAGTTGTTCAAGAAGAGGGAGTACCTTCAGGTGCACCTGAGGGAGTACCTCAAAGGGCGCACCTACGTTTGCTCGATCTGCGACAAGAAGTTCAAGAGGAAGTACCATCTGCAGAGGCACATGACTGGCAGGATACACCAGAACAACACGCTGCAGCTGTAACGTTCGATTACTTCGCGGAGCAACCTTACCACGATTTACCCTTTATTTACATTCATTTATCGTCGTAAGATCTACAAGTTCCCCGACTTCTTCCATTGTTACTGTTCCAAAGGAGCTGTAGAGGTGATGGGCAAACTATTCAAATTATATACCACTTTTGTAAATGAGCTCCCTGCGATACTATTTGCACTGTACCTCAACGACAGACGAACCTTCGCGAAACGGAAATTCACAGAGTGTATGCACTAAAGATCGAAAGATGTGATTGTTAAAACGGAGGATCAATAAATTATTTTCTACGCACCTCTCGTCTGGTATCTGTATACAGCTTCCTTGTCCAACATTAAAATAAACCTCCTCACCCTGGCCGCTGCACTTTTGGTGTACAGAGGACACAACCTTCCCTTCGTTCGCTCGCCTTCAACCCCACTGTCCACTCTTTCCCGTTCTCACACTTCCGATTATTGCAAGATTCAGGTAAGAATCGCCGAGTGTACCAGAGATGAATGTCTATGTCCGTAGATCTTGCAGATGCAACAGAGTTGCCTTTCACGCGTAAAAGTCTTGAATTAAATGCCTTGAGACGGTCATTCCTCTTTACTGACTCTCGTTCTCTTTCTTTTCTGTGTCTTCCAGTGCCGAGGCTGACGGTGAAGAACATCGAGAACTTGGGGTACAAGAGGCCACCGGTGATTTACAAGTGCACCAGGTGCGGAAAGTGCTATCAGCTGGAAACTTCGTTGAAAAGGCACCAGAGGCTCGAATGCGGGGTGGAGCCGAGGCAGAGCTGTCCAATTTGCGGGAAAAAGTTCACGCACAGGTTCAAGCTCACCCATCACATGGATGTGTGCAGAAGAAGGCGGGAATAATATTAGTTGGCACGAGACCTCGGCGGTCTCCCAAAGAGATATGCTTCTTATCAATCGAATGGGGAATCAAACGACTTAGGGTAATAAGTCCACGAAGTTCGAGCAGTGGCTAAGCTTTGCCCCAGCGCGACCGAGAAATCCAAAGGTATTTCGATTCTAGGACCATTGCGTTCGCCAGCGTTATTAATTGTTAATCTACAACGTAGTGCAATCTCGACGGCGAATCTCCAGGACGTGACTCTAAGTTTAAGCGAAGCGAGGAAGTCGACAAGATGCCTTAACGATGGAAGCGCCAATGGAACGTTTCTACAAATGTGATAATAAAGGAACAAGTTACAGTTTTTACAAAGATATTGTACTTTGACGTCGGCGAGACGAGTGACCTTCTTCCCAATTAAATTGCTGGAAGGTTGTTTCTTTTATATCTTTCGCGTGCACCGCGCGGAGAGCGATACTTTTCCATAGGAAAGTGATATTAAATAATTTATCTTTTTATACGTGGGGTATTTATAGCGAACGGGTGTCTAGAATTGTAATTTTATAACGATGCTAGAGATGCTGCCTGCTGTCGAGTCTTAAGGCGAAATGTCAAGAAGCGTGAATTACTTCTGAAGAAGAAACTTTACTCACGATCGGTATGGGGAGATTAATTAGAATCGATGTACGATCGTACAGCTTTTACAGGATGAAATAAATACACGTTGTTTTCTGGAGAAATGAACACTTACCCGATTCCATGAGTCACCGATGATCTTTCTGTAACTTTGACGATCCTCCGGCAAAGGATCACCGAAAGATAACCATCGCCACGAGAAGCTATCTTCTTTCACATACTACTGCTCCTGCTCTAAGTAACAATTCGTTTTCTTGCTTGTCCGTGTGAGGCCACTTTCGCTTCTTCTCTGTCATCCTCTCTCCCTCTAATCTGTTCGCCCTGGACGCTCGCGTAAAGGAACGTTTGATTTGCAGGAACGTCGCGCTTAAGCTTCGCTTAGCTCTCGAACGGGACAGGAGAACGCTGTTTCGCGGATGGGAGCAGACATCTAACGGACGAATACCTTTCGTTTCAGGGCTACTGGCGACGATGCTGCTGTCGCAGGACATACACCAGCCGCAGGAGAACAGCGACGCGCTGTGGAGCCAGCTGTCCTATTCCGGGGCGGCTTGCAAGGGCAGCAGAAACCAGCGAAGAAGGGACTCGAAGGACACCGAGCCCAAGTACGCTTGCAACAGGTGCGGGAAAACTTACATGGCCACCACGTCCCTGAGCCGTCACAAACGGCTCGAGTGCGGCGTGGTCCCCTGCGAGGTCTGCCCCATCTGCGACCGAAGATTCAAGCACAGATTCGTTCTCAACTCCCACATCGTCGGCTGCCAGAAGAAGCTGCGACGTATAATACAGAAGAGCGACGACTCGCCGGTGTTCAGCGAGGAGCTAGAGTAGCGCCGTCACCGACGCCCTCCTCCTCCCTTTCTAATCGTAACAGGGCATTTCGAGTACACGAAACGTTGAAATTGCGAAGCACAATTGCCATAGAATTTCGTTTGCGGAGTTGTCGAACGGTGGGCACGAGTCTCGTGCACGCAGGACGCTGGGGAAAGGGGTACAGGACACGAGGCATCTCCCTCGAATCCGATGAAATTTTCGAACGATTTAGTTGGACGACGCGTACGTGACTTTATACACTTACGTGAAGCGAAATGGAATGCGTACTAAATATACTTATACGTAATCGTTTTATAGAGTCGAGGATAATTGTATCGAGTAAAATTTCTTTTTATTTGTAAGACGTGTTTGTCGTTATTCGGATTGTAACGTAATCGACATTTACTTTTTTAAAGCGGGTCAGGAATAGGAAGGTGCATCTCGTTTGGACCGTTCTTGTTTTATATGTATCGATGAATAAACGAATTGGAACGATCAATGGAATTCAGGTGTTTCAATCGAACTCAACTCTTGCATCTGCATATTATGAATAACGCCGGCGTCTTTCAATCCTCCGGCGATACATGTAAAATAAATCTCTAGACTTGCAGATGACGATAGATCACAAAGTCAGCGGTTCACGAATAGCTGAGAGATACTGATAAAGTGTCAGCGAGCAAATTCCTATTAATTGCATAGTTTCACACAGTACATACTCATGGGTTCACCCATTCACCTCGACTCATCTAACTGCCGCCCTACCGTCGCGAAACAATTCTTATCTCGAACGTATCTCCTCCGTGGATTATTACCGTATCGTTCATGAGTCTGTTACTTCGGCAGGTTATCTGACGCATGGATGGGGCCCGGCGAACAGTCACCAGTGCAACATGATGGAGGACCCCCTGTCGATCGACCAGAACTTCAGCGACGGCGGCTACTATTTCCAAAGCGTCAACGACCCGAACAAAAAGTCGCAGCTGTTTACCTGCGCTCTGTGCGGCAAAGAGTACACCTGGATGTACAGCCTTCGCCGACATCAGCTACAGTGCGGCAACAAGGAGGCGAGGAACAAGTGCCAGATATGCTCGAAGAAATTCTACAGGCGCGACAGGCTCAAGGAACACTTGCTGGCTCACCACCCGGAATGCCTCCAAGGGACAAATCGTCAGAATTGATTACTTGTCAGGCTGGAGTGTTGAGAGACATTTGTGAACGCTGTCGATTCTCACTGTTGTATACCTGGACTCCACGACCAACGATCCATCGAAATGTATTTTCTTTTCCGAGATACCAATCGAATAAAACTATCAGCGACGAAGTTCGTTACGAATTACGCTAAACACTGTGATATTAAACACCCCTGATAGACCCTGTTGCGCTAGGCTCTTCCTACCTTCCCTCGCGCGAAACTGTAATTGGTGGGATCGATACACAGTAACCGATTTTTGTCGCGTTCCAGACTCAATCCCCATGGGCGAGCTGGCGGGCATGGAGTTCACCAACCTCGAATTCCCCTCGGACAACGTGAAACCTCTGCGATTCCCCCGCGGCCAGCCCATGCAACACTACATGTGCGGGGAGTGTGGAAAGGGGTACAAGTGGATGGCGAACCTTCGCAGACACCAGAGGCTTGAGTGCGGGAAACTGCCCAAGCATCATTGTAGACTTTGTAGAAAAACGTTCTATCGTAGATACGAACTGACGAACCACTTTACCGCCAAGCACGGCGCTGTTTAGATCCCGACCCATGGACCATATTATTTCTCTGAGTTAGGGAACACGAACTTTACAGCGGGCAGCTTCGTTACTTAATATTATTCAACACTGCCGACGCTGGTCTTCTCGTTTTGTTTAACTTATTCCTTATTTCACTCGTACGATTGAAACATTAATTTATTTATGCCGCATGAAATGTATCAGCATTAAACGAATCTGTTCCTTTGAATAACTGCATCTTTCACTTCCTCCCTGCAGGAATGTCTGTGATCTCTGACTGCCATGGCTGCTGATCGTATATTATAATATATCTATCCCGCTTCGAACCTCCTTCTAATTCGCGCGTTTCATTGAAAATGGCACACGAGCTCCTCGTTGCCGTTTAAGGAACTTTAGGCTAAACGCAACGAACGTTGTACTTTTAGGAAAAGTGTTTGTCTTGTTCGGGAGGAGAGTAAGTGAAAAACAACGAAAAATGGAGTACGTGGACACGAGATTGATCGTTAGGATGTTTCAAGTACATCACGAAACCCTATTATTGCACCAGGTGCATTAAAACGCTCATACTATTTATTATTAATGTACATGAATGTCACTTCATAGTTTTTTATCGGAATGTTGGAAGTGTACTCGCACGGCGATTTTGGGTTAACACGTTTCCGTTTTGGGAACGGAAGCTCCCTTTCACGAAAACTAAATGATACGTACACCTGATTAGGGCTGTAACGAATATTCGAATAATCTAAGTATTCGAAATTATTCGGAATTATTCAGAATTATTCGGGATTATTCAGAATTATTCGGAATTATTCAGAATTATTCGGAATTATTCGAAATTATTCGGAATTATTCGAAATTATTCAAAATTATTATTTGAATATTTGAGTATTTGAATATTGGAATATTTGAATATTTGAGTATTTGAATATTGGAATATTTGAATATTTGAGTATTTGAATATTGGAATATTTGAATATTTGAATATTTAAAAAATTGAAAATTTGAATATTTGAATATTCGAATATTCGAATATTCTAATAATTGCAGCTCTACACCTAATCGATCTCGAAGCAGCGATCAGATTTGTATTCATCCCGGATGCATGTGCCTTTCTGTTCCCCCGGAATTACCCAGCCGAATTTCGACACGAACAAATCGGTTTGTTAACGGGTATCGTTCGTTCTTCGCAGGGAGTCAAGGGGATCTGTGCGAGTGGTTCGTGAAGCAAGAACAGGATTACGAGGGGCCGCAGACCCTGTTCGAGTTCGTGGCCAGCAATTACCAGCCGATGCAGGATACCGAAGAACGGAGGAAGTCGTCGAAGACGGTGGTCTGCGAGGAGTGCGGCAAGAGCTTCTCGAGGCTCGACAGTCTTCGTAGACACGAGAAGAATTATTGTAAAGTGAAAGGGGACAGGGTATATTGCGGTTATTGCGGCAAAAAGTTCTTGAAATCGCTCTCGTTGATCTCGCACGTGAAATCGGTGCATCCGACTCACCTTCTTAAATTGGAACCACAGTGAAAGGCGTTTCCAAAAGGCAGTCAACGCGAGCTAAAGACGTTAAAAACTTTCGGTCAGAGGGCACCTTCGATTTGTCCATTTCTTTTCTTCGCGTTTCCTACTCTCTGTTCGGAACGGTCACTTTGGTCGCAATTCAAAGAGGAGCTTCTCCTTTCTCGTTCATTCGATAGATCTTTACACGTTATAAGTCGAGAAGTTTGTACAGGTTTTAATTTTATTTTTTTAATATAAGGGCGAGGAAGCTGGCGTAACCATGCAACGATTGTAATAAAACCCGTTGTAACGTACGTTTCGCCAAAGCTCTTCGTCAGAGACGATTCTGTCGAACATATGTCGACAGATCTGTGCTCAGTGCATGGAGGATACAAATGTATTTCATGGAGCATCGACAGATTGAATTTACAGGATCCGCGTAATCGAATAAATCTTTCTTGTGCAATTTCTCTTGAATCTTTTCAACCTCTGCTTCTCGAAAAGTCTGACCGATCACCTGCAAAATAATCATCATCCCACGCTACTAACACGATTTCTCGAACGATAACCAGCCAATAATCTCGAGCGAGCTTTACTGGAGTTTACTGGAGGTAAACTGCCTGTATCGAAATAACGCATGCTTCTCGCTGTCGGCGAACACTCTTGCAATGAATACCTCGAGGCGTGGGCCCTGATTTTTAACAGAGACACGCGTCTTTGCAGGGGAGAACTCGGAGAGCAGCGCGGAGAAGGACCAAGAGGAGGAGGTGTGCGAGATCTCGTTTCACGAACAGTTGCAGATGAACTACTTGCTGTGCGACTCGTCCCTTCTCAGCTCCATGGAGACGAGCATCGCCCAGAAGAACACGAAGACCCATCAGCAGTTTCGCTGCGACGGCTGCGGCAGAGCTTACACGCGGATGGACAGCCTGAAGCGTCACCAGACCAAGTGCGACGCCTCCTTGGAGAAGCTGCAGGACGAAGCTGAGTGGCTTCACAGGCAGAAGTTCTATTGCAGCCAGTGCGGCAAGGGTTACAAGAGGCTGGACACCCTTAGAAGGCACCAGAGGCTCGTTTGCGGCGACAAGGAGAGCATCTCGACGAACTCCGAGAAGACCACTTCCTAATAAACCGATTGTCTACTTGGAGGGGCCATTGTGAAGCCGATCCATCGAGCTCTGTCGTTGAGATTGCGCGATGGAAGGAAGTAGATCGATATCGTGTACCCAAGAAAGGAGAAGCTTGATTTGCCTGCTCGAATATTTGATAGTACCACTTGCGGAATGATATATTGTACGACGGTCATATCGAACGTCGACCGTACAGCTCTCGTTTGACGTGTGAAATGAATCTGTACCTATGCGTCTATTAAAGCTCATAGAACCTGCAACTGAATACTATGTTCAGCCCACCTTGCGCATTTTTCTATCGTATTCATCTAATACTCCTCGCAATCCATCATAGTTCTCAGTATGTATCGGCGTGGTGTATGTAGCGTCAGGTAGAGCTTAATCGCTGCCACTTTGCGCTTTTTCCGCAGGTATCGAGGAGGCGAGAGAGCAGGACGCGCTGTGGCTGCTGGAAAGGAGGACAAGAAGCATAGGGGAAGATCAGGACTTGAACTTGTTCGAGAAATCGTACGCGTCGAGGGCGGGAGAATCGATGGACCCGAGGTACGCCGATCAACACTGCGGGCCGGACACCTACGCGGGCGTTCTTCAAGCACAGTACGTCTGTAACGATTGCGGGAGAAGCTATAAGTGGTACGACAGTCTGAAGAGGCACCAGAGGGTTGATTGTGGGAATAAAGAGAAGAAATTTTCCTGTCACATGTGCGAGAGGAAGTTCAAGTATCGATACGAACTGCGTAATCACCTGACCACCCACCATAGGATATGAGCCGCCTTCTTTATGTACTTTCGAACGCCCGTTTCTCCCTGACCAGTGCAAAGAGATCTTCCTCTCGAGACTATTTAATTTTATCTTACGCTTACACATAATTAGCGACAATGACTGCGAGGCGTCTCGAACGTCACAAATGTAATAGATAAACGCTGCTGATGCCTACGAACATTATCATTTACTTTCATTTTCTCGAGTAACTTGCTCCTTCGCCGAGCTCCCTCTAACGGTGGCAGAAACCTATCGTCCTTGCATCCCCTTGCCAAGACGTGTCGAATGGAAACATAAGATTTAGTAACATAGACAAGTCGGTGAACCGATCGACGAGGTCTAAACCTGTATAGCCGAGTGTCGCCTTTTAGTCACGGAGCTTAATGTTTCAGGAGTGCAGTGGTACGTACTGGATCAGTCTGGTTCCCAAGACCATTTGTCAGACCTCCAGCCAGGGGACGTTCATCGGTGCGACTGCGGAAAGTGGTACAAGCACAGTAGCAATTTAAGGCTGCACCAGTCCATCGAGTGTGGCAGGAACAAGAAACGCCATTTGTGCGTTCAATGCGGGAAGCGTTACAATCGACGCTACGAACTGATACGTCACTTCGTTCTGCATCACAAGAAACGATGAAATCGGCCCCCCTCTCGATCCTCCCATTAGAGGACTATCAGAAGAAGCTCACTTACTCACTTACTCTCCTTCACCCCTCTCGTTGGCTAATAAAGTTTTCCCTATATTTTATTACACGTTGTTATCCCCCGTCGAATGCTCGGCGAGATGGGAGATTCTCGAAACAGAAGCTTCGCGTTGCTTCGCCGATTGTAAGATCAAACGAGAAATAAACGTCCACGCTTCGACAACGATAGATCGTCGCATGTCCCGTTTTCATTTCACTACTTTCTCAAGACCACCTCCGTAATCAGCAACTTCTTCTTCTTCTTCCACAGTCGTACCGAACTCGATCCGCCGTAGAACGAAAGCCCGCGGCTCGATAGACCGTTATCCAAGCGACTTTGCTAAGATCTCTTCGCTGCTATCCACTCTAGCGCGGACCTATCGAGGATAGCTCCTAAACAGTGCGTTTGTCTCTTTCAATTTCAGATAAGTTCGCCGAGGTGAAGCTGCCGTACCGCCTGGAGTCTGGGTTTAAGTCTTATCCTAGCAGCGTCAGGCACCAGCGGCATCAAGCGAGAGCGAAACACCATTCGCGCAACGACGGGAACACGATGAACGTTTGTTTCGGTTGTGGGAAGAGGTACAAGTGGCGGGACAGCTTGTTGAGGCACCAGAGGGTCGAGTGCGGTGACAAAGAGAAGAAATTCAGTTGCAGGCTCTGCCCGAAAAAGTTCTACCACCAGTACAAATTGAACGAGCACTACCAGGGTCGGCATAAGTTACCCAAGCCCCATTAGATTCGAAACGTTCGGGGCCCCTGCGATGGGGTCTTTGGGAAATTTGTCTCCTTCGTTACTTAACAAGCAGAGAAACACGTTGCCCGGCTCGAGAGTAAGCTACCGCGAGAATACTCGCTGCGATTCTTGAATCGTTTCGCATTCCTTTAAGTATCCTTCTGGATCCCGAGGAGGGGAACCATTGATAAGACTGTACGATCACGTAGATATCATTTAAAGTAATTTTAATACGTTTCTGTAGCACGCTAGGATATCCCTTTCGCTTGCCTTATTTTCTGGTCACAACGGGGGTAAACGCGATAGTCTCTACTGGACGAAACTGGTACTATCGATTCACGGTTGAACAAGGATCGAATATCGTTGATGTTGTTCCGGCAACAGAACTATGAACGCAAAGTGTACGGTCGATTTATACTACGTACACGTAAGTTTCGATACCTGAACGTATGGAACGCTCGTAACTTGTGAAAAGAATTGTTAAATTATCGTTCTATTTTTCAACGACGTCAATTCTCACCTGTTTCTGTAATTACACGATCATGACTCGTTAGCAGGACGCTCCATTCCTGTCCAATCATTGTCACTCTTTTACTGAACGCTGTATCAGAACCGACGACCTCGCTGTCCTCTTTATGGAATAAAAATTCATTCACTTCAAGACCCACGGTTTAATGCTTGAACGTTGCGACTAATACGGTAACATTCGGGCTGAAAGCGAGACGGATCGAAGCCCTGTGCCGTTTGCACACGGAGATTCTAACGCGCTGTAATAGCAACTATCCTCTCCAAGTGATACAACTCAACCTCGTCGACTCCCAAGTGAAAATGCGTACCGTTTCTGCGACACTGTTCCATTCCAACTTCCTCCAGGTGTTTCTCGGGCATGTAACGCGTAACCTTTGAAGTAAAGAGGACGCTACTGTGATCTATGGGTATTATAATCGAAACGAAATCAATTAGATGCTTGAGGTCACGGAAGAGGGGCTACCGCAGTAGTCGACTCAACGGTTTCGCGAACAGAGAGGCACATTTCCACACCGTTTATATATTCTAGCGTTCTGATAAATAGTAAAACTCTATCAGATAAAGGAGATGAGCATCTCCGCGCAAGAAAGAACAGTAACTTTGACGAGAGAAAGAGAGGGAAGCTACTAGAAGCTCACATTTGCCAGAGTAGGGAAGGTGGCCTCGATCAGCCAATTGATTTTGTTCAACTCTCAGTCACTTTCAATAGTAATTGGACGAATTCGATGAACTCGAACGATCGTTGAATACTATTAGGAGATTGGTCAAAATGCTATTAAGAGTGACTAACTCGGATGCATCAGATCGTGCCAGCAGAAATCGAGCCGCGAGCTCGTCGATCAGCCTCACATGTGATTGCTTTCATGGTAAACGGTTGAATGTACCCTGATTCGTGCTTTGTGTGCGTTCACGTTGTCGCCATCAGTACCTCCAGCGGCTAACACCACGAAACCTCGGAATAGAGCTGACAAAGGGCCGAGGTGCCGAACGATTACTGATCCTCTTATGTGTTTTCTAGAGCGAACCTACTCGTCAGGTGCTGCGGTCGAGTGGTATTATCGGTACCAAACTCTGTACCTGCGGATGATTGCGGAGAACCAGAGAGGAGAGAGCGTGGCCGCGCAGAACGATGCTTCCGCCATCGACGAGGGCTCGGAGAGCTGCGGAACGAAGATCGCCGACGCGGAGAATATGACAGAGAAGAAATTAAACGAGGCTTCGCTGGCGGGCAGTCAAGTGCGCGATTCGACGGAGTACTCTTGCCCCCGTTGCGGGAACTCGTACGTAAGACTTCACTCGTTGAACAGGCACATGCGGTTCGAGTGTGGCGTCGAGCCACGGTTCGAGTGCCCCATATGCCACAAGAAATCGAAGCACAAGCACAACCTGATCTTGCACATGAGGACGCACCAGAAATTTTGAGATGACGACGGAGAACCAAGCTCGGGGCGATCGTTTCAATTGGTACTAGAAATGTCGAGACGTCGACGTATTTCCACGTTAAGAACGCTTCTAACTGGTTGATACCACGGGGAACTTACTATTCATGTCGATGGGTACTTAATTTACGATTAAAAGACTCCATTTCTATTTAGCGAGATCTATTACCAGTGCAACGCTATTCTTCCTTTATATTTTGGAGGGCGGAATGGCTTTTTGTACCACTTGAAAAGAGGGATCTCGATAATCATTTACCAGCATGGTAGCTTGCATAGGCTGCATATTGCCATTGTTATTCCGCGTTTAGTGAAATTGTACAGTAGGATAGTCGACGGGGTTATAGATTTATAAAGTGGGCGAGCGCGAAGAACGCGCGTTGTACTCTTGAATTTCTTGATGAAACATGGTGCCAGTAAAGCAAAGTCTGAGAAGAATAATAATCGTATATATGTTTATGTTTACAAAGGAAAATAGGCGACTGTAAAATATTGGAAATAAATATTTTGTAATTTACGAAACCACGTAACACCTGCAAAATTTTTTTTAATCTACCGTCGAAGACACATATTATCTCCTATGTTGATCTACATAGCACCAATCTGTACAGCATGCCGTTGATAACATACGTACGTTATTTTTCAGAAAAATACACTCGACGCTAGAACTCCGTTTCTCCAACAACGGGCGATGCATTTTGTGATACCATTTGTTTGAGTAGATATTTATTGGTAACTGCATGGTTAAAAGCGATTCGCGATTGACAAGGAGGATCAGGCAGGAGATTCGAAATGGAGATACAAATCTGCGCCGAACTTAGCCGATCGTGACTCAATAATCAGCGAAAGAATCGAAGTTTTTGTTTCAAAAGAGCATGAGCCCGTGTAAACTCCTCGATCCTATTCCAAACTCCAAGTTATTCGTTCCCCAACGTTACGTTGCCGTAAAACCGCTTCTTCCACTTCTGTACGTCCCACTTCTGCCGTGTTCAAGGTGGACACCGACTGTGTTTACTGATTGTTTGAAACGATGTTGCAGTCTGGAAGATGCTGAAGGACCTGGAAGACGGGCCACCGTTTCTGTGCCCGAAATGCGGCCGCACTTACTCCCACAAGTGCAACTTAACGAGGCACTTGCGCCTGGAGTGCGGCGTCGGGCCGAGATTTCAATGTGCGTGGTGCAAGAAGCGATTCAAGCATCGACATCACCTGCGGGACCATCAGAGGATCCATCTTTACACGAACTGCACCTTCGAGCTGCGAAACTGAAACATTCTTCTTCGTCTCCTTCCGTTCACCCTCCCGCGACTGCATCTATTTATTTGTAAATTATCTATTTATTTATTTATTTATTCGCGGGGCCCTCAGGTGCTCCGCTCATCGATCGAGAGAGAGAGATAGAGAGTCGTACTTATACAATTTCGAGAACGTTAAACAATTTTCTTACGGCAGTAAGACTTGTTAATTTACAATTAGAGTATCTCAAATGATTTGCACGCCATTTTATAGGCGCCTGAATATTGTAACTATTTTCGTCGTCTGTATATAGAGCTCGAATTGTGTACATAAATTCGTTGTTACCTGATAGATTCATTTTCGTTTTTGTATTATATTTAACAGTCGCTCGTACTTATTCGATTATTAAGCCTACAGTACCCTGGTCTCGAAGGGTGGTTCTATGAAGCTACGAAGTATATAGGGCATTCTGAGGAGAACAGAGAACGTAGACACGGAGGAATATCCATGGGCGAGATTCGAGTGAAATATCAGCTTGCCAATTTACAAATCAATTCACTAAGAGGACAATGCCGTTTTCAGCAGAGTGTCCATTGCGAAGATACGTTATTTTTGTGCGCATCTTATACATAAGCGACTAAAGTACTAGAAATAACAGGGGACAGTAAATTAATCGTCCAACGATTCGAAGGAAATCACTGATTTGGATATTCAACGGTGTCTAAAGCAACGTTTCCACGCGAGGAACTCGTTGCGCGGCTTAAAACGTCATAATGATCTTTTCCGATCGCGAAACGATCCAGTCGACATGCTAATCATGTTTCGCTGTGCGCACGGAAACGCAGCTGACGGGGGAGAATTCGAAGCTAGAGTATTTTCAATGTTTGTGATCAGTGTGATTGTCGAGTCTGTGCCAAAAGAAAAGTATTAGCTAAAGTGTCTATTAGCCTGTAAGTTGTAATTGTAAATCGAGTATAGGCAGGACAGGTATACCTGCGAGTGTAGAGAGACTGGAGTGATGGAGGAGGGTGTACAGAGGATGCCGTGTGGCCGTAAACGAATCCGTCTCATTTCTTTTGTACATCCGGTGCTTTACGTAATAAGGAAAACCGCGAGGTCGTCGGCGTCTTAGCTTAAAATGATCGGGGCTAAGCGAGCTACGGGATGCTTCGCAGAACGGAAGTGCAAATACCTCTTAATTGTGCCAAAGATACGCTCTAGTTTTTACGTTTCGAACGATCCACGCAATAAATGGTATATTCGCCGAGCCGCTCGTTAACGGCAATGAGAAGTTCATACTTTCCTACATAGTTAATAGCGCAATATGAGCGAGCAGAAAGTGTCGAATACGGTTCTAAGTTCTCGTTGTCCGCAGGGTGGTTGGCCGCTCCAACTTCGATAGGTGCCCGAACACCTGATGTCATTTCTTTAAGGACGAAACGTTAAGGGCAGTATTTCTTGTAAGACTTGTCTATCCGAAGAACTATTTTATTCTAGCATAGGACTCGATTGAGTTACGCGCGTGCAATTGGGCAACTAGAACTCTGCTTTGTTAAACGCGAAGAAGAGCTTCCGAAAGTCTGCTGACGTTCATACAACTGCAAGTACAAGTTTATACGAATCGTCTTTGTGGCCCGTTCGTGATTTCTACATTGTAACGTCGACCGACAGAATCAACGAATCAAACTGTACGAATGAAACGATCGAATGGAGCGTGTCTGCTCAGGCAGCTTTGGCGATTCATTCACCACTGAGCCCAGATTCATAGTTCCTGTAATGTCCGAGGCACGAACGATCCTATGTACAGTTAGAATTCGCGAGATGGTAGATTAAAGGCTATCTTTTATAGACAGATCGAAACTGGTATAGTTTCCAGCGATGCTGCGAGTCTTGTAATTTATTTCGACTACTGTAACGATCGTAAGACGAGCGAATTAAGTTTAATTGAGGAAAGACATATACCTTCGCCAAACAGAATAAATTTACTTTTTATGAAAACTCAGTCTGGTGTACAATCATTTCAATACCAAATTTACCGTTAAAAGAAAATTGATATTGCAATCAGCAGAATATCGATTCGTGTTCTTAATTTGCAAGATAATGCTAGTCAAACGTAAACGCACTATCGTATCTCTCAGTCGCATGCAAGATTACTGAGCTTCTGATCCCCAATTGGTTTGGAATCATTTTCTAAAAAGGCGCCAAAAATATTTGAAAAATATTAGCGATTACCAAAGCTCCCACGATAACTTATCGACTTCCCCGCTAGAATTATTATTATTATTCAGGATTTAATCGGTGGATGTCAATATACCGACTGTAGGTACAAATCTTCATTACCAACTGCCAGCAATGTATCGTCGAACGATACTTTACGCATTTGAAAGCTATTCGCAGGTTCGAGGCGCAATAATTTTCCGATTTCTGACAGAAAATCGAGAATCCAGCGTAAGCAGCTCGTTAAACTGCCTCGTCATAGGCCATTGCGTTGTTTCTTTGCTTACACCACAGGATGCAACGTCCATTTAATTGTTACATCACGGTGACTCATTAAGCGCGACGCAATCAGTTCCCGCCCATTTCTTGGCGACGATTGCGCCTAAAAGCGTGCTAACGGCGCATCGGTTGTTTCGGGAGGGTTGGGGCAGAACAATAACGCGTCAGGAATAGCCAGCTGGCGATCCCTAAATATAACCCGAAAGCGGCGCACGGCGTAAGCGTGAATCGCACGTGCACCTTTTCCGCGATCGCGGGTTGTGCGATTTACCGGTGGCGACCTTGAGCAGATCCCGCGGCAGTTTTGCGGGATGGTAGTCGGCCGGGGTCGAGGGCAGGTCGAGGATCAGGAAGCAGGATCCTTGGGGGGGTGGGACGGGGGTGGGTTTTCGGCTGCGGCGCCACTCGTGTATGTATACACCCTCCGCAAGGGCGGCCGATGGAGGTATGCGTACGTGCGATCCAGCAGGAACCACCGCCGAAAAATCAATCCGGGACGTCACGCCGACGTGTGTATCAACATTGTAAAATCAATGGTAACCCGTGACGTAGGAGTCCCGCCTCAGGAACGACCAATAGGCTGGCCCAGCCGTCCCCACCGCGGCGAGCTTTTACACCTAAACCACACGGCCGCCGGCGTGCTCATTCCGTAGCAGACAGCCGCTGAGAACGGACACGCGCGTGTATTCGAATTGACGATCGAAAAGGCAACACGCCGAGACAGCAGCCAGCCCGTGACAGCGACACGACGTGTATGCAGTTTTCCAGTCGACAGACCACCGACAGAGCACTTCTCCGCTACGATACCTTCGAGAGGCAGGGAGACGGGAACAGCACCAGCAGTCGCCAACCGTACCTCTGCCGTAGCCGGAGCTGAGTCGTAGCGCGGACGGCACAAAAGCGATCGATCCGATTCCCCAGCCGACCCGACCGAGGACTACGCTTCGCGATTATCACGCCACGGCCAACGGACAGAGACCGAGATCGTCGCGTACGCTCGCAGGACCTGCCAGCGAGATTCTGTCAGGCGAGCGCACCGCTCTCAGAGCGCACCGAGCGTTCAGCGGCCGGAAACTCGCCGGGAAAACCTCTGTCCAGGCCTGCCAAGCCGAGGCGCACGACTTTCCAGAGAAACGGAGGGAGAAGGACGCGACACGGCTGGTGGTGTAGAGCGTGAGAAAGGGAACGGTGCGTTGTTGTCGTCCTCGAGGGACAGGGGCAGAGAGAGAGGAGAAGAGAGTGCGCGGTTCAGGAGTGCCGGCCGTCGAGATGGCGTTTATGATGCCCGTGGTGAAAAACGAGTGGGACATTTACAAGACTAACCGCAACCGGCGGTCCTCAGAGTGCTCTAATCCGCAGTCCTGTCGCAGCAGAAAGGTGAGTGCATCTTATGGCAAGGAAAAGGTTAGATCGAACGGTGGACAGGTGGCTTTTAGCGCGCTACTCTGGCGCGTCAACCTCGATTGCAGGACCTTCACGTTTCACTTCAGACCTTTAGAGGACTCCGCGTACGGATAGACTCGTTCAGTTCCGTTTCGCTTATTGTTGCTTTCGTGGCCAACGCGTCCACTACTCAAGATCGCGTCTAACCCCTGCGTTTCCAACAAACACTGTTAAAAATAGTCCGGGCTTTTCTAAATGTAAAACGAGGTACAGGATTCGTTACGGTTCTAAGGTGCATTGTACTCGTTAGGTATCGTGTCATTCGAAGATCGTAAAAGTCGCGGAGCAAATTGGACTTTAGAAATGTGTATCTATTATACAATGAACTCGTGTTGGCGAAGGACCACGCGTTGAGGCGAAACCTTTGCCCGCCACTTTTACGACCCATCATCAGTCAGCTAGTGGGGACTTCCAACCCCGAATCATCGACTCCTGCCAGTATTTATTGCGATAGATGGGAATTTACTACCTGCCTAATACCCGATTCCATTCAACGCGGAGAAGGATCGAACTGAAGGAATTCTGTGGAGAATCGAACGGACGCGCGACCGTCACGTTTCGATATTTCTCATTCCTAGCACTCATTAATTCGTGAAATCGTGCCAAGAAAAATTCTCGTGGCAACCAGCTTCTCGTTTCCTAAAATCTCGACTCGTGTCCGAAGAGTATCCCACCCTGTGACAATTTCATCTGTCATCTGCTATCCTTCTTCCATTTTTTTTTTCCACTTAGCGCCTTTGACATCTCCCAAGTTTACTATCTCGGAGCGATGGAAAATGCCGCGCTATTGTATTAATAAATAAATGCCCGAAAGCGAGGAGCGTCGCCAGGGTGCTTGGTATTCATGCCCGCGCGCCTCGTCCGAACGAATTTAAACCTCGAGACTATCGAGCGGGCCATATAGGATCGAGAATGTCGATTACAAATAATTTCACGCTCAGCCAGATCGGCGATTGCGCGCGACGAATGCGGCTCGACGAAAGAGTGCCGCGTTTATTTCGCCCAGTGGGTTAGGTAATCCTTGTTGACAATCGTATCCCGCTGACGATGTAAACAGCGTGGAGAACACGTTGCTGGATGTCGGAGAAAACGCCTCCTACCCTGCCGCAAGTTTCTTTCACCTGACGGCCGATGCACGCCTTCGTTACCGGCGTGACGGCCCGTTTGCGCAACGTCGATCCACAATTTCGTAATGCACCGGCGCGGTAATATCTCTCCCTCGGTGATGCCTGTTCGCGCGTATCATAATCTGATGCGTCGCCGCGATAAGGGAGACACAACGCGGGGTTCCCGAGTCGTAGGCGAGCAAAGCGGGGCCCAGAATCGACGTTTACCTTATCGTGTTCCATTGGTCGCTCTAATCGTCGATACGCACGCCGGGGCGAATACAAAGTCGAGGAGGAAGGAGATAACGATAACGTCTATCGGGTCGTTCATCGAATTATATTACAGAGTACTAACGAGTATAAAGTGCTCGCATGGCGCAGCTGGAAAGGGTCGCGTGCGCCTCTGCGTCGTTTTTTCTTCTGCTTTTATCGACGCCCGCCCGCCGTAGTAGCATTTTCGCGTCGATAATCGCGAATTACAGGGGGGGGGGGGGGGGGCAAGGTGGTAATTTTATAATGTCGAGGTCAGTGGCGGGTTTCGGCCGTCATTTTCGTCGCTACGGAGATGGCATTCGGACAAAGCCTCGTTTATTATTTAGGGCTGAACCGCGGCTGCTGGTATTGCATACAGAGTTTGGATTCCAGTAATCCGGACTCGATACGTTACAAATCATACTCGTGTTCGATGAAAACGAAGATAAGAAACGGAGCTTCTAATCCCCGAAGGCGCCGTCTTCGATCTTGCCCGCGCAACCGAGCGAACCGTCGCAAATTGCGTGTAACTGCAAGTCGCGTTAATCGATAACTGCCGGTTAGAGAGACACGGTTATTGCTCCGCACATTGCTCGGCGTGAAAATTGCCAGTTTGACTCTAACGTTGCGCCTTCAATTACTCCGGCACGCTGACTCTATCGTGTTTCGCGATGCTCGCTTCAAGTTCCCTCCAATTTCGGACCGCTTTAGTCGTTTCGAGTAAATGAACAGTCCCGTCTCGCCTCGGTCGGATAGCGTGCGTTTCTTCTGCTACCGGATTAAAGGCCTCTAAATCCGGATAACCGGTCGATCAGCGGCCGAATAATGGGGCTAATACGATTACGAGTGTCCCAACAGCGAACCTTTTATCCCATTTTCTCTGAAGCACAGCTGCTTAGCCTAAAGCCTTGCGGCCGTGGAATTCCTACATTCTTCTGCTTCGTGATCGGGCTTAGAAAGAATTCGAAAGCGCCGAAGTTGCGGCTCGCGTCGATTATTAAGTTCGATAAGGCCAATCTTCGCTACCCAGTCGAACGTGGCGCGTAGGATTCGGGTGAAAGTAGCGAGATTCTCTCGGCGGGGGAACGCGCTCGAAAAGCGTTAGGGTACGGAAGGAAGATTTTCATCGATTTTAACCTTTTGCACTGAATCGTACGAGCCGAGGATTACAGAGAAGGCAAAGGCATAAGTGCAAGTGCAAAGGGTTAAGGTCTTGCGGAAGGTTCTCTCTTTCAGCTTGAAAACGAGCCCACTGTTTGCTGTTCGCAGGTGTCGGAGTGTTCAAAATCCGAGGGCCCGTCGCTGTCGACCTCCCCGGGATCCGACTTTCTGACGTCACCGGCGCACCGTTCGGTGCCCCTCAGTTCCCGCCACTTCTCGAGGACATCGTCGCGGGCCTCGCAGTCCTCGTTGCAGAGCCCTAGCAAGAGCACCGGCTCGTCCCCGCCGAAAACCGGCAGCTCCAACTCCCTCAATAAGTTCCACAATCGGCTGGTGGACAAGCTGAAGAGGTCGCTGCGGAAGGCCGAGGAGTGCGGGGAAGACCAGCGGAACTTGTCGTGAAATACGCAGGGGGTTTTGGGCCGGCCACCGATCCCCGGCTCGAAACCGATCGAGATCCGACGCACCTCAGCGCCCGTTACCGCATCCCAGCCGAGCAAAGATGCGGCGGCACGTTCGTGCCCGGATCCGCCGCCGTCGTCGGCATGGTAGACAAGCACCTGACAGGCCGGAAGAAGAAGAAGAAGAAGACGAAGAGAGAAAGAGAGAGAGAGAGAGAGAGAAAGAGAGAGTGAGTTACCCGCGTGTCTCGTTCGCCAGTGGCACACGACGATCGCGCAACGATCACGCTAGAGGACGGGCCGATTTTTTAGAATGGAACAGAGACGGGCCGTGATGGAAGGCCGAATCGTCGAGTCGCGATCGCTATGCAAGATCTATGAGCGCGATCACGCGGACGTTGGAGTCTCGGACGAAGATCGTGGGTGATAGTGGGTGACGGGAGCGTGGCGGAAGTGTCCCTCCACGTGGTTAGTGTGTTCGATGATGAAGAAACTCGGGGCAATCCAGTTTCCTCGGCTCCGAGAGGGGAGGTCTCGCGCGACAGAGTTCGAGACCTCGAGAGCAACGATCGACGCGGTGGGCGAGCGGCCGAATTATCGTACCCAGTAGGTTGCTGTGTGCTCTCTTCTACGTTTCTCCTCCGACCATGCAGAAGTGATTCGCGCGCTAAACGCGAGTCCTTTTCTTTCGTTCGATGAAAATCCTCCCCCCCCCGTTTGGATCGTTTCGTGACGGAGACGGCAGGCGATACGGCGTACGAGAGCGAGAGAGAGAGAGCGAGAAAGAGGGTGAGAAAGAGAGAGAGAGAGAGAGAGGATGATCGGAAGGAATCGTTTCCCCGTGTGTTGTCGCTTAGCTTCCAATCAGAGAATGTCGACGGGAGAGAATACGGCCGAGTCGTTGCACGCCCGCGGCTTCCCTTCCTTTAACCGGGATAGAATCGCGACAATTGACGCGACAATTCATTTCCTTGGATAACTGTGAGAATCTGTTTAGGATGACGGGGAAACAGAAAGATAATGAGAGAGAGAGAGAGAGAAGAGAGAGCTGATGCGCTGGGGAGCTCTTTCGAGACACAAAGAGATATACAGCGAAGATCTCGAGGAGCATCGTCGGGGAACGAAGATTGGAACCGAACGAAGAAGAAGAAGCCAGTAAAAGAGGTACATAATCACGACGGGGATGGTCGGAGTTGGGTGTATTGTATCGTATACCGTCGCGTTCATTTCGCGCGCGCGCGCGCGCGCGGGTGCCGCAAAGGGTTCGTGGCCAGTCGGGGACGATAGGGGATCTCAAATGTCCAGACCTAAATGCTAGTTCCTTCATTGTACATTATCGCGCGTATAGAGCCGTAAAACGTATATACCACTTATGTAACTGTTACACAAGTTTTTGCTTTTCCGCTCTTCTGGGACTCTTAGTTGCGAACCGGGGAATTAATCGCGCCGAGAATTCGCGCGGACCCTGAGCTTACGTTTCCCCTCAGAAACTTACGTTTTCTACTACTTATTCGTAATTGATATATCCATGAAAATAGTGACCATGGAAAGTGGCAAGGTAAATGGTCCCGTCACTGAACTCACGAAGAAGGCGGTCAGGAAAAATCAACGCGAATTGTGGATTATCGTAATATTGGCCCTTTTGATCTTCAACTTCGAAGCACTGTTAAAACACAGATTGATACTTGCTCTGTTCAACTCTCGAGTGCAGTCTCTTGGGTAACTTTCGTTAATGATTACGCCCGAAAAAAAATGAAAGCAATCGATGGCGCACCGGGACATTTACCTTGCACGATTCTTAAACGTCAGGGGCACGCGGATAAAAATAAAGAACGGCCGAATGGGGGCGTAGTTCGCGCGGGAATGGCGCTCCTCGCGCAGGGGAGCAACCGGAGCTGCTCGTTTTCCATCGCAAAGGTCGCTCGCTGCCTCAGAAGGAAACGTTGCGTGGGTGTACGCGAAAACTGCGGAGAAGGAATTCACAGGTGCGCGAGGTGCGTACCACACGCGTGCACGAATGCACTCGCAGATATATATATATAGGTGAGCCAACGAGAGAAGCCTAAGAAAAGACTTATTTTAACCCACGCACCCGTTCAAGCGAGATTAGCTGTACTTACACTCGTAAATATTTATTTCGAAACCTCTACTCATCTCGCTGCAGCGTCTTTTATATAATTCGAAGATGCTCGAGCGGGAATCGCGTCGAAACGGTACGCTTCTCTGTTCCAAATTTAACGATTAGAGCCATCTATTTGAAATTTCCCTTTCGAATGGTGCGCATTTATATAGCTACGTACGTAGATAGTATCCGACGACATCGTTTTGACGCGAATCTATACAGACAGACACACACACGCGCGCGCGAGAAACTCTTGCTAGAAGACAATTATACAGTGAAAGAGATATTTTCTTAAGAGGACGATATCATCGAGGTGTTTCCATAGCGCTTTCTCTCTGTCCCGCGACCGAGGTACTCGAAATTTTGCTATTTCTATTAGTAGTTACGAAGAGCGTTCGTTGAATTCTTACATATTACATAGTATAAATGCGTTGCTTCCGTCGAGATGAAACAGTCGAGTCTGTTATATTCGCTGAACGTCGAGCAGAATTCTTTTAACAGCGACCGGTGGAGTTGATGGCCAAGTGTCCTCGAAATTCGGACGCAGAACGACGTCTTTCGATGGCATCGAATGATTCGAATGTGAAATCACAGAGATACCTTACGTGCTGTTCCGTATAATAACGAGAGAGGTGTTTCTTTTTTGTTTAGATCTACTCGTGCGTCGACGAGGAAAAAGCAATAAGTCTTCAGTTACAACACAGGTATAGTCCACATGGATTAAACTTATCCTCCTTTATTTCTTTCTCTTCTCTTTTATTTCCAATCGCGGAGTCGGCGAGTCTCGTTGATCACGACCGAACATGCGTCACGATGCACGCCGGCAACCGACAAGTTTCTCATTCGTCAGTATTAAATCACGCGCAAGATAAAAGCCACGCGTCATAGAACGATGATACGGAACGTCACATTCTGCGTCCACTTTCGTCGCGTTTAATTTCCGATGGCGAGAGCTTTTTCGGAATTTCGCGCGCTTCTTTCTTATCGTTTACGAAATTTACGAAGTGGGAGCAATTAAACGATACCGCGTGTAACTCTGTGATACCGTAAGCTATAAGGTAGAATTATTTTGCAACGATCAAAGAGAAACGGGAAAGAGCTAAGACGAGCAATGCGGAAGGCTTTTGGGGGAGCTGTTTCTATTATCACGAAAATACGTACGAACGCTTTTCCTCGCGACAACCGGGGATCCAGCGGCTATCGATCGACATTCCATCGAAAATCGTATCAGCTGTCACGCGAAATTCACGGGAAACAGGTTTAATGTCACTCCTAAATGGAGAAATTCTTCTGGAAACCGTCTGCTTTCAGGTTTGCCTCGAAGCAAATAGAAATCCAACGCGAAACGTCGGGTAATCCGACGACGATAGATTTCGAGATTCCCACGCTCGTTCTACGTATTTTTGTGGTAAGGAAGATCGGAGAGGGGCGACGGAAGACGAATGGACGAGAGATCGAGTTAGAACGCGAGAGCTAATATGGTCGCGAGATTAAACTAATTCGTAAATGTTGCCGTTACACGTAAGACTGCTTTAGAGGAAAACAGAAGAGGAAGAGAAGAAAATAGAACTTACCGATCGGATGTTACATTTGTGGTGCTGGACGGGAAGTTTGGGACGGCGCGGAGGATCACGGACTTCCGGCGAGCCTTGGCGAACCATCCGTCCCAAAATCTTCGTCGGATGAATTTGTACTGATTAGAAAGAAAGAAAAATGGTGTTACTAGAGTTTAGTGATTGACGAGATAATACGATCTATTTATTACGGCGACCCTCGGGCCGCGGAGTAAACGTGGATCGGGGCTCCTGATTTCCTGGCTTTTTATACCCAGTGTTCTTAATGCTGATTGAAAATCACATAGACTAATCGTGTAACTTTAAACGGTGTTCAATAAAAAGCTTAGAAATAGATGATTTTCTAGTTTGTCTCGTACGGCTCGATCCACTTTCATTCCACGGTCGCAATGTTCGCGCGATTACAAAGCTATATATATATATACATATACATATATAAATATATTATATATATACACACTTAAACACATATATATATATGTATATTTATTATTCGACGACTTGACTATTTTTTGTATTACTATTTCAAGTACTTTATAATTATTCGTTATACCTCACTAGGGACGTTTTCAGCTGATTTTTAGCGTGTGGCTGAGGAGGCAAGGACTCGCGTAAAAGTTGGTAGAATATATATCATCGATCTCTCTCGCATGTTAATTACCGTTGCGCTCGTGACACCAGCGTGCTAAGTTCCACGCGAAAGATATTTTTAAAACGGCCTCAAAGCGTTGAAATCTTTACTCGTCTCGCTTTCAACCCGCGCCACGCTGTACCGTTTCTTCTCATTTCCAACATTCTGCCGCGTAGAAGGAACTCGTTCGAGCATTGTGGCCATAGCGATCGCCACCGAGAGAATTAACTTTCTTCGGCGTTTCGCTGAAACATCGCCGATCGGCACGAGGCCTTTCTCCTCATCCACTACGATTGAATGTCACTGCCAAAATCCCCGGGATTACGTAAAAAGTCTAGCTGGCGTGGCCGGTTGACTCGAAAATCGGCTGCCGTATTTTTCCGCGACAGCCAGTTCGAACTCTACTGCCACGTACCTCTCTATCATCTCCATTTTCGATCCCTGCATTATGTATTTATTCTCTTCGTCTCTCTTTTTTTTTTTATACAAATAGCGGCTTTTGTCGTTGAAAAAAAAACCGCGCCGCTCGCTTCTCATCGTGTTCTTCGGATCTGTTTGCTTGGACTCGAGACGTACGGGAGAATTATCTTGGTCCTTTTTGATTTCTTAATATCTAATCGAGAAGCGAAGGGGCGAACGAAAAAGGAACAGCGAACAGTCGTACAATCTGAAATTCAGAACCTAAAGTTTCCTGTTTGAAAAATTCTGCGGTTAGGCAGATACTTGTAGCGATAATAGTCCTTTCTGTTGAATGGAAGAATCCGATGAACAATGAAAGCGAGACGGCGGGTGCACATTCCATGAAATAATAACTATACATACTTGTATGAAGTAACGAATCTGTTAGCGTTTGATAAGACATTCACGTTAGATATTACACGCGAAGATAATAAATGAATAATATATCTAAAGTTTGGAAGCTTACAATAGACTCGGTTTATCATTATTATGTACCGTGATTTTTATGTCATGTTCAATAAATGAGTTTTAAAGTACCTTCTCCCGAACGATTAATTTAATTACTCCACGCACACCGTTCTGTTCGCGAGCGCGGCATGCAAACGTTAAATTGAAATTACAAGCAGTTCTTTAGTAACGAGTCGCCGGATAATTAAAAAAAAATCGCAATGAAACCAAGCATGACGTGAAAGAAACGAGTCTCTCACACTTCAATTTTATTACACGCTATCACTATGATTCACGATCAGCAGAGCATTCCTCAAACGTGATTTGTCGATACGATTATCGGTTTCTATCGGGATTAACAAAGAAATCACGGCTCGATAATGAAACAATCGCTCGGCAAGGAGATCAGCAGCGCGGAAGGGGAGCTGCATCCGCGGAACATTGGCCAAGAGAACTCGGCGAGCTCCAGTAAGTCGGTGGATCGCATCGATATTCGCCTCGAGAACGGGAAAACTAACAGAGCGCCGTGCGAGTTCGTTAAACCAGGCTGCGATGCGACCACCTTTGCCGTTATCTATAAAAAAAATCCATGCAAGCGCAGTCACGTGATGCCGGCATAAGTTCATTAATATTTCTCCCGGCTGCAAGCACCGCCTTGTTTATACTTGCGAGCATTGCACGAGCGGTTATCTCTCTATCTCAACTTTGTTCCCATTTGACGTTCAATTTTACTACTCGGAAATGGAAGCCACGCTAGAAAAGTGAGACGACCGAGGGTAGAAAAGGAAAAGACCGAAGACTACCAAGAATTAATTAACACAGCTACAAATAATACTCTTACGATATTAAAAATCGTCTAAATGAATCATAAGAATGATTACAGGCATCCATATATTAACACCCTATTTGCATCGGGACAAGTTCCATCGGAGACGTTCTATTTATGCAACAAAGCGCGACGATGGAGGGTAAAATTTAAGATATCGCAGAGTGTCTGAAATTATTCCCATCCTAGGTGGCTAAAGGCTAATGGAAATTATCGATCAGAGCATGCGTTATCGCGTACGCTACGACGGATATCTAGTATGCAACGACGTGCCCCGCGACACGGCCACCTGAGCAGCGAACCTTCCAGAACCATCATCGAGTCACTGTACTTACTTAATCTTTGTTCCTCGAGCGATACGTTTCGACAGGAAAGTATAGGTGGGGAGGGTGGCTAATCGGCCGAACACGTCGCATTTCGTTAACGTCACCGCAAGCCAGGCTGTAATCACCGACGTGACGCCACTAACGGCCAACGACGAAGCCCCCGCCTCGAGGATTTTCGTCCGACCCAAAACGCGAGGCCACCAATTAAGCTTCTCTTATCAGACTTTTCGACGCAGATAACCTCTCGTCGAAGTTACGCAATCGAGATCCAAAGATACGTAATCCGTTGTAACCCGTACTCGTGTTTACCATTGCTCGGTGGATCCCCGGCTGGAACCTCGCGTATCTTAATGAATAAAATGGGACCGTCGGATTATGTGACGGAGGATGGCAGGGAAACAGATAAACGGAGAAAGAACGTCGTAATTTATTGCCGCCCGGCTCGATTGTCAGCCCTAGCGAGAAAATTGCTGAACTTATTGACAACGATTACGAACACCGAGCGTGTCTATTCGTGGCTGGCATTATCGGTGCGAAGCTTTTTCTGCTCGAGGTGAGCCGATTAGCGGCGAAAGAAATAGCTACTGTCATTGCCAATGCTTTAGCGGAATGCGGGACGGAGGAAACGGTTCGATCTGGAACGGCTTTTGATTGCTGGCGACATCGACCACCGATTTCTACGCCGCAAAACTGTTAAATAAAGAAACCCGCTATTTTCAGATACGGCCGGAGGGGGCAAGAGGGGCCCGCGAAAGCGAGCGGAGGATCTGGGAGCGAGGAATTCGCGCTCGGTTACGCCAATGCTTTTCGCGAATGGAAATTTCCATCCGCGCGCGGAGTTCGCCGCGAACGATGATGTGTCGCTTGCTCGCTTATTAGCGCGAAAATCGCGTCGGGAAAAAATGCCGCACGGCGAGCGGGCCGAACGCGTTGAATACGATCGGGTGCGAGAGGCCCCCGATGATTCTGATTCATCTACATATAAACATTTATCGCGTAGCTAAGTCTCGGATGCGATAACCACGTCGATAGGATCGGGGACAGAAATAACTATCGCGCCTTTCCCGATCTGAACCATCCTCGGACTTCCTTCCCGCCCGATTATTCGCAGCGTTCGACGAGTCGCAATTAATCGGCGTCTCCCACGAAAGCAGTCGGGTGGATCTCGACGACAGGAAGCAAGTTAACTATCAGGAAGTCGAATAGAGTCGCGGAACAGCACCCACGACACGCCTTATCGCGTCTCGCTTCGAGACGCGTGGGCTCATTCAGCTGTTAGCCACGCATCTGGCCTGCGTCGGCTCCCGTTTCGCAGGCTGTTCATCCTCACCTACGTTCCATTGCGCTCTTCGCTGTTTCCCTTCCTCGGCTCTCGTTCCCGTCTTCTTTCGCCCGTTCTATGGGTACCTACGGCCCTGCCAGCGATTTCACGCGACCTTAGCGTACGGCCGCGCTTTAGAATGGACGGGCTCGGCCTTGAGATGCTGAGCCACCCTGTCCTTGGCCGGGGAAACACGTTGGCCCGCGATATCCGTCGCTGTAATTGCGATTGAACTCTACGCTCGCCGTGCGATCCAGCCCGATTCTCAACGGTATTTTAAACCGCGCTGTTTTGCATACGAACGACTTCGCTTTGAATGCCGCGCATCGGGGGCTCGCAGGCACGGTCCACCTACACCAGGTGGTCCCGCGAATAATGGGGATCTTGGAGGACAATGAAACGGAGCGAACGCGACGTGCAGGTAAGTGCTAAACGGAAATGCAGGTGTATGGGGGGGGGGGAGGAGGGGAATCGTACGAATCGGTGCCAGAAATGATTCGGGGAAGGACCAAGTCGAGGGATGCATCGGATCGAAGAGTGAAAACTGGAGTACAGGTAGCACTCGTTCCGGAAAAGAATTCAGGTCGATGGACTTTCTGGCTGGTGCGGAATAGGGCCTACGATCAATACATTTGTACAACGATACTATTTCTACCGCGCCGCGAATTATTCTTAGAACGCAACTGCTCCCTTCGCGGCTCCTCGATTAAGATGCGACACGCAAGCTATGAGATAACTACTGTCCACACGTCACACCACTCGCGAGATCGCGTACGCTCGAAAATTCAAGGGTATTCGCGAAAATGTCGGCCAGTTTTTCTTGGGCTACTCGTATTTAACGCCAGAGTGGCACGTTTCCATCTGTGATCTTTCGTTGAAAAAAAAAAAAACGCCGCGTTCACAAGTCACGCTGCTGCGGGCAATTTACGCGGAAAAGTTACTTCTCCATTTCTTTCTGAAACGCAAGAAAAGAAACGTCTACGCGATCGTCTGTTTTTTTTATTCTCGAGTGCAACAAAGGAGATCGAATAACAAAGAAATTGCGAAAAATGTAAGTCGATGCTATTGTCCATCGACGTTCTGAACTCTTGTCAGCCGTTTGCTGTTTGACTTGCAAAAGATACATATGTCTTCGGCGAGTACAATGTTCCTGCACTCGCGTGTCCGCGATGTCTCGGCGATTCGAGAGTGTTAGGAGCTGACGAATGCTTTCAACCTTGTATTTTTCCTGGAACATCGATTTTTATGGATCTCGCGGAGTTCTTGAAACGTCGAATGCGATAAGCGCGTGTATATTCTGAAAGAATCGACGGGCAACAGCGAGATCTGATGATAACGTTCAGAAAACTGATTACCCGAAGCTTCCGCGGCATTGCGCGCTCTCGCGATCGATAGAATCGCATGAAATCATTACGCTCGATCAATCTAGGAACGGTCCGTGACTAATCGCGCCATCACATTCTGGATAATCGAGTTGTATCACCTCAGGCCCGTTTCGGAAAATTGCATTAATCAGCGGCATTGCAAGGCCATTTCTCATTTATGGTATAATGTTTCTACAGTTAAAAGGAAGTCCTCTATCTACCGCAGGCTCCGAGAGAGTTCGATGAACAGAGATCGAAACGGTCGAAGGTAAAGGCGAGAGAATTCTCCTCGTTGTTATAGAAATGTAATTCCACGGCGGTATTGTTCGACAATAAACAACAACGATCGCGTTACGCAAAACCTGCCGGCGATCGGTCGCAATCGTTTTTCCCGTTCGCGTCAGTTTTGCGCGGTGCAGTTTACGAAACGCGATAAAGCAGAGATGTGTGGGACACGATGGGAAATTATTTCCGTCGTGTCCGGAGAGAACCGGACAAAAGGCGCGGTTGAAAAATCCGCTGAGAATTTTCCATTGCTCGCGCCACGGCGGAGGTTCGCCGTCGGCAGAGTTTTCCTTCGATACTTCCTCGCGCCGGCGACCATCCTTGCCATTATAATTCGTAATGTCGCCGTTGTGATTTACATGTGTGCACGATGGCCCATGGGTTATCGGGGGGACTTTATCGCGTCGCTTCGCTATTTATTGCGACGAGAGGAAACTCGCCGCTCGCGGCCGCGAGAACAGACGTGTCGTATTTATGCCCGTATCTGCACGGTTGTTAATAATAACGAGCGCCTATTGGCGTGTCGTCAATGAACGATAATACAACGACAGTTACTCGGACGTGTCCGTGAGAAAATTTGCAACCGGCAATAACATGTTTATCGCCGTATGCGCGGGATGGTATTGGCGCCTAATTTGCTAAGACGGATTGGTTTCTATAAAATTCCATCTGTACGCGTAATAAGCGTGCTATTTTCGTGCTCTCGTGCCACGTAACGCTCGTCTCGCTCGTGATCTTTGTAATTAGTCATCGCAAAAGAACTCGCGAGTCAGTAAGAAGCTGTTGAACATCACCAGACCGCGGGGAAGTTCGTTTACGCGTTCCAGCTGCTTCTATTTTCACCTCGATCCTTTCAAATTGCACGCCAATAGATCGATTGACCCATTGATCATGCAACAGCATAGAAGAGAACCACGACGATTCAGAGGATTGATTACTCAGGCATATGTTTAGGCTCTTGTACCATCTTCAATTCAATAAACACCTTACTGTTGCGCCTCGATGCATCGGATTGTTCGCCAAGCTCAACAATAAGCGTTCTTCTTCTTGTACAACTAAAGAGGTCACGTTTGCTCGGATCCATCCGAGAGCAGGTCTTAGAATTCTTAGCCCATTCCCGAGAAGAAAAATCGTGGATGTTAGCGTCTTACCCGATAAACACGGTAAATTGATCGCGTAGCAAGGGAGCTACCGATTCGTCGCTAGCTTAGACCTCCTAGCGATAACGTGGACAAATCTTAGATACATAAATTATCACTGTTCGACGGCTAGACACCTCTGTCAGGTAGGGCCCGGGTAAACACGCCGCTTGGCGCGCGTTAAGAGCCGGCGCGGCAATTCGAAAAAGATGACACGGATTTCCACGAATTGCCAGGTGGTGGATCCGCCGACGCAAGTGTGAAACGGGGTTCTAACCGGCGGGCAAAGCCACGTCCCCGGGCGGTGGTGTCGAGGATTTATTGGATAATCGCCCAAGAGCAAGGCGTTTCGCGATGTCACGCGTGAAGAGCGTGAACGTGTCCGAGCGCGACGCACGGGTGTCCTGCACTTATAAGTCGGCGGGTTCTACGATTGTTATTTTCAGCGCCCGAGCAGCGACGCGGGTCGGTCGCATTGAGCGGCGCCTACGGCGTCCTGACGCGCCGTCTCGACACCCACGTGGAACATTTTCGAATGCACTCCGTCACGATCGCTGCCAAATCGGCTACAGTTCACAGGCAGCCCGGCCTAGGGCAACAACGGGGTACCGATCGCCCACAGTGACGGATGCGTTTTACGCAGCCGCAGCGATCGCCCACCCGACGCAAGGACGGCTCGGGTTCAGAATAGACTAGGGTTGCCGATCTGAGATCGATCCTTCAAAGATCGATCTTTTTTGTCACGATTTTCGATTTTTTAAATCGATTCTCAAGACAGGGATCGATTCGAAGATCGTATCGCAACCAAAGAGATCGTGAATCCCTAGCGGCGTGTAGCGTAAACTCTAGAAGTGCGAAATTTGAATCAGACCACACAAATGTAATAGGGAAGGGAAGCAAAAGTGATGTTAGCACAAGTCCAAGGAGTTTGAAAACAGTTAGAGATTCTTTTAATAAATATACTTCAAGATTATAAATTAAGCACTACTTCCTTGGAAGCAGATATTTGAACATTTTGACCTCCACGTTTATCCCTTCTCCCAAATGTGTAGAGCCAGCGCAAAGGTGTTAAACGCTTGATAAGTAAGAAATCGATGAATACCGGCCATAAAAAACCTTTGACTGCATTCATTTTGCAATGTAGGGTGTTCAAAACTACCCTTTATTTTTTTTTATTATAATGAATCGGTCTCGATGGGATCGATTTTTTAGGTTCCGATGTTTTTACGAATCGATTCTTTGCACAACGATCTGAATTGAATCGAAAAATCGATTCTATGGGAAAGATCGGCATCCCTAGAATAGACGTGTCCGAGATCTTCGATCGGTATTTCCGTCGTAAACCACGCGCCCGTTCACCGCCGTTTCCGTCCTGAATCGGGACGCGGACACGCAGCCCCGGGGTACAATGAATTTACTCGACGCGGCGTTCGCTTATTCTTAGCGGTCCTCGAACAGTAGCGTCCCGTCTGCCTTCGCGTCGAAATACAGGGTCCAGGCGAAGATTTGTCGTACGGTGGATAAATCCATGCGGAGTAACCGGCTGGCTGCGTCGACGGGGGTGTGCTTCGAACGCCCGCCTATTAAGTTACGGGGTCAAATTGATCCCGGGATGAATGTCACGAATTACAGCGAAGAGTTTGTAGGCCCGTTATGCTGGATGGTCGGTGCGTTTCATTTTCAGTGTTATGAGGTAGAAATAGATTAGACTTCCCGGCACGAACAGCTCATTCTATCACACGTATGTACCTACGTATTTGCTGACATTAGATTATTTATTAGATGCTGTCGGCTCGTACCGTCGACGTGCGTTGCCTAGTTGAACAGCTGTACGGCTAACTTCCCTCTATCGCATAGTTTGCGTGTCGATTTGCGCTGACCTATCCCAATCTAAACTTCGACCGTGTATGTATGCGCGCAGGCTGAGCGAACCGGGAGCTCGAAATAGTTAAACAGTACACCTACGTCTGCCTCCTTACGATACACACTTTCTTCGCGAGCATGAATGATACACCCTGTTCCATTCAACGTTACGCTAAATCGCCCATTCTACACTTTCCACCAAGCGGAAGATACGATTCATCCTAATCGCGTGACTCGTCGTGCCTATAGGTGCGACCAATGCGCAGAGGATGTTAATAAAGATGATGGAGAAAGGTATTCGCGTTCGTGGTACACGCTACTAAATTTAGAATATCTCTGTTCCGGATCGCTCTAGATATTCCGGCTTTGGGGACCCGGCTCGCCGGATTCTCGCATTCTCCAGTAACACGCGGGTATTAAACTTCGATGTAATAATCAACAGCGCCCGCGACAGGGCGCATGCGTGCGCCAGATATGAACGAAACACGGGGTACATCAATGGAAAATCCCCCTGCAGGCCAGGTGTGCTACGCGAGTAGTGAGCCCGTGGAACTACGCATCTGCAGCCGCTCGAACGATCGCGGAACGTATGTTTGGAAGAAATAGCGAGAGACGAGTGCAATACGAGCCTCGTTCGCGGCGAAGCTTTTATTTACCTCTGACTCGAAAAGAAAGGGACTTGAGATACACTCTTGTACGTTTCGACCAGCCGTTTTGAGACACTCTGTACAAGTCGAAATATGAATGCTGCCGTTCGATGAGACATTAAGTTACCCTTTATTGAGCCATTAAGCCACCCTTTCACGCACTTGTGCGGCCGGTAATGATCGAGGCGTGCGCAGTTGGCGAGACAATTCTGTCTCGTCTTCGCATCGGCGTTCCCCAATTGGATTCGCGCGTACGCGAGAAGTTGGCATCTGACACCACGATTGGCGCGCACGCGATACAACTGAGCGCCAACGTCGGTCTGAATTGTTGCTAATATCCCCGTAATTGATTCACGCTGCTAATCGTGTAAAGCAAATAATTTCGACGTCTCAATCGGCCGATAGACGGAGGCAGATCCACGGGGTTCATTCGATTAGAAACGCGCTCGGACGGAACCTTCCACGCGAGACTTTCGCCAGGGAAATACCATAGGTGTTATCCAAGACGATCTCCCGAAAATGATTGCGAATCGGCCAGATAGTAGATGCATCGACAGGCTACAGATGCGAATCGATATCGAAGAGCGATATCGCAATGACGAGTTCCTTCGTCGTACTTGCGCAGCGCGGACTCAGCATGCCTCGCCGCGAGATCGCACGCGAATTGGCCCCTGAAGATTAGCACGAGCGTCGATCGCGAATTGTTTGGCACTGATCGGCGGCAATAAATAGTTGATAGGAGCCAAGCTTATTGCCGAATATCCGCGTGCATGTAAGTACATGCGCGCTGGCCAGCGAATTATCTTGCCCCTTTGTTTGAAACTCGTCCACGCGCTGCATGGACAAAAGTTTATCAGAGAGCGCGGACAAATTGGGTCGAAGAAGTGTGTATATTATCGTCGAGAAGATCAAGGTCCGAAGTCTACTGCAAAAATGGCACGCGAATGGATGTTACGCGCACAGCGTTCTCGTCGCCGTACCAGCTGCTTCTCTATGGAAAATTTCCACGACTAGTTTCGGGCACGATAGTTGAAACGTAAGGAGACGCTAGTCGATCAATCAGATTGTTAACGCTGCGGAGAATCGGCGGGGCGTCGCGCTTTTGATCGTGATCGCAGAAAATCCCGATGGGCCGTTAATCGGATCACACGGTTCAGCGAAGCGACCGCGAGCAACATAATCGCCACGAGGTCGGCTCGACCTTGGTACGAGATCTTGGATTCTCAGCAAGGACGATATCATCTGGCTGGGAAGTTCTTCCGCCGCCGTCTGCCGCGGCCGATTCGCTTTTTCAAGGGAAACCAGTCTCTCCGTTGCGTCGGTTTTCTGCCCCCTGTACAGATGCCGGTGTAAGGTTTTGCCATCGACCGGTTACCGACCAGTTATGCAGCCGTTTTAAAAGTCCCGCGATCGCAGCACGAGCCGGCGTTTCGCTCGCAGCAGACGGAACCGGTTTCGTTATGAATCTCTCCCATCAGGAAGCGCGCCGTTCACGCCGATTCCTTAGATAATTCGGGGAGAACTTTACCACCGGCCCCGATCTACCCGGTAAATTTCGATCGAGAGGTGCCTGTCGCTCGGGCCGAGGATCGATCGGCAAATTGGCACGGTGGATAACGGAAGGCGAGGGTGGTTTCGTGTATAATCGCGAATTATGCGAACTGGCGAAGATTCGGCTTGCATTTCGAAGAATTTGTACAATGAAGCTTCTCGTTGATGCGGGCCACTTCCAGGTAGATTATAATTTCCCGCGGACGTAAATACTGAGTTCGCAGTAAGAGGAGATCGCAATCCGCGCTTCACGCAAATATTTGACTCAGCCCCGGTGCTCTTAATTCCGTATTTTCCTCCCGCGTCAGTTTTATCATTATCCATCTGTTTAACTACCGATTGCACGCGTCGTCTCTGCCGGGATTCTGTATCCGATACCGTCCGACTGTCGACGCGAAAACGTCAGTGCTGGCCTCTGAATTTTTATCAGCCTCGACCTTACTCCTTGGAGGCATTAACTTCGATCTTCTGCGCGAGTTTTGCACGAACCCGTTGCAAATAAATGTCGAGGGAAAATGGACTTTCTTCGCCGGTCGTTGTGTTTGGTACATTATTTTCATTCGACTGTGCAGAACGCAGTTTCACTGAATGAGAGCGGCCTGGCCTCCCCACCGAACTCCTTTCTACCGTATCTACGTCGTACTCAAATGACACTGAAAGCGCGGATGCAGAGAGCTCCCGCCGACCGAAATCAATACCACGTTGGCCTACTGCGCCGTGGCCTTCTTTTCAGCTAAATCTAATTGCCATTTAAGACAATAACGGGCCAGTAAAACGGAAATCTCCACTCGTTTTGCTATGCACTACCTAAATCGATCCCTTCCCCGAACTCCTTACGCATCGCATCGTACGCGTCACGCGTTTACCTCCATTATTTTAACCATCAGCCACCATACAGAGGAAGTACAGGCCGTACCAAACTCGGCTGCATCAATATTTCTCCAAAATCGAAATGTTGCATCACACTCGAGTTTCATTAAAACGACAGGAATCCAATTCGAGGCAGCCTGTGGAACTGAAAATCTCGTGTATCGTTAATGAGTATGCTGAACGCACCCATCTACCTTGAAGTTTCGATGTTTACACGCTAATTGAAGGATTCCAGCGGCAAGAGCTGGAGCAAGTTCGAAATAGGAGGGGCAGGATTTGGCGTTAAGCAGATTGAATGCATTCAGTCATTATCCTAAGGTTTCTTTGGAGGAAGTGCGACTGAGAGCTCGCTGGGGGGTCCAACTCAAGCGGAGGAACGTAACAAGAGAATTAAAACTTTCCAACGGAGAATGTGATTGCATTACGGATCTTGTTTCCAAATGGCGACGGAATTAACGGGGACGAGCGGAAGGGTTCGCAGGATTTTTTCTTCTGTCGATTTTAAATAATGGGGTGACCATTTCAGGGGCAATCACGGTGGAATTGATTTGAGTGTATCATAGAATTGTTGAGGATGTACCCGGTGAAGGTTAAGTAAATAGAAGGCAGCGTACGTCCGCGAACGATAATTATTTTACCCCTGCTATCGATCTTGGTCGAAGAGTTGGATGGACAGGAACGACGCAGTAGCAGGAACGTCGTCGCGACGTCCTGGCGCCCGTGACATGCCATCCACCCATTTCACGAAGATTTATTTTGAATCGCGCGTAACAAATATCTTTTATTTCAGACGTAAATGATACGTCTGATTAGATCTCCCTAAGTAAAGATAATACGGCGCTGCTCTAATATTGACTCTCGTACCACCAACCAATAAACATCCCTTAGATCTGGTGTCCCTTTACTATTACCTTTCCTTGCCCCTTTGTTGCCAATACCTTAAGTAATTACTCGATGACCCTTTATTTGCTGCTTCTAGACTCGGGGAGAGTTTCCTTCATTATTCTTACTTTGTGGGCACGGCTTGGGCAAAGATAATAGTTCGTCGATGTTTGAAAACTGGGTAGCTTATAATCGAATAGGTAATGATCCATAATCGATCGAAAAATACAGGCAATGTTTCCTCATTTAAGGAGGGAACCTGGTTTAGGACGCTGAACACACGGTGATTTTTTAAGAATTATTTTCTCAACCGAATGAAAAACATTTATGAAGAAATTAAATTAAACCATTTTTTTTGCATAAAAACGTCGAAATTTTTCTGTTAAAATTGTAACTTTTTTTTTAAAGTCCCATAACTTTGTCAATTTTAGATATTTTCTTCTTTTTTTAATACATCGACGATATAAATTCATGTGAATTAAAAAAACTTCAAAAATTGAATTCCTTAGGATGTACACAATTTGACAACTCCGGCGACGCGGCGCTACGAAAATATACCATTAAAACAATATTAAATGAATTATTATTGAATAAAAAAAAAGTTTTCTTGTTGTCTGAATATAGAGTAAAACACCTTTGAAGTTTTGGAAAGATTCTATTTATATTTGTTGAGAAAATAATTCTCAAAAAATCACCGTGTTTTCAGCCTCCTAAACCAGATTCCCCCTTAATATTCGAAAGATATCAATGTTGAAATAACGTCACAAAGAAGTGACAGCATTCTTTTCCCAGTGTAATACTATATTAGATACAGACCACATGGTACATGACCGGATAAAACGTTCGCTGCGTACGTTCAGTTTTATTCCATTCCACCACGACGACGTTTATTATTAGGACCTTCTGAATAATTACTCCGGCTGTGAATTTACAGGCTCGTTATCTATTAATTATCAGGTTCCCTCGAGGATATCTCTAATCACCTATCAAGAGTCTTACACTCGTAATTAAAAGTCATATTTGCTGGGCAATATTAATAAAACTAATTTGTTAGGCCAGCTGCCAGGATTGTAGCTTAAACAATCAGTTAGCTCATTTACAACCTTTGTTAATTAAGAACTCCATGGCATTCGACGAAAAGTAATTGCGAAATTTATTTGCACAGTTATCGACACGGGGATACATTAAATCTCTACGTCCTCTACGATATTGCTAACCACAACCTTCCGCGCTCCAAAACAAACTGTCTTGAGTGCCTTGGAGGTATTACAGGGGACTGGCTTATGGCTATAAAAGTATAGTTTCACGACATCTAGCTCGCCCCAAGTTTCTTGGAAGCCTCCGAACACTGAGTTTCCAAAACAACCCAGCGAACGATTCGCCCTCTGTCTGTCATCACCGTCCGTCGACCGTGTTGACACGTTCCCTATATACAATACCTCGCTTCTTTCCTTTAACTTTATCGAATTTCGATCTTTCCATTACCTACTACTTCACTCGCTATTAGATACGTACAAATTTCTCATTATTTTTTCTATAAAAAACTGGCGAAAGATTTTACACTGTAGTTTTCGAAGTCCAAAAGTATACTTGCTAAAGTGAAAGAAGCAAATAAATCGGAAGTTTATGTAGATAATAGATACTCGCAGATGTTATTGTCATTTTGAAAGGGCAATTAGCTTGATGACATCTGTGGATGATTTCGAGCTCTTCGAGAAATTTAACGTACCCGTCGGTTACCAACCGAGTCGAGCGCGGGTATCGCTCAAGCGATAAAAGTCGCTGGCTAGCGCTGGAAAGGAACCCACATGCGCGCGCATCTCGCGCAGCTGGCGCATTCGAGTTCTCCCGCGCTGGATTGGCAAGCGTCTGCTCTTGCACGTGAACGTACCGCGGGTTTTAACCCAAAATTAGGTGAAATAAACGGTGTCGCGAGTATGTGGGTGTCATAACGTGTAGGGCGAGTGACATGGATTCGGAAACGTATAAAGTGTAGCGTGGAACTTACCAAGATTGACCATAATCGGCGAATTAATGGAACTTTGGGGAAGCAATGGGCAACGGGGACCTGGGGCATTTTTGGCGTGGAGATTCCAGCGTTAATTATCTTCTATTTGTCATTTCAAGCTTCTACGTTGGTGGAGCCTGTATCAGGGACTTGCTGCATCACGAGTAAATATTGCACACACTATCACTAATTAGATAATGACAATTAGGTGTTAGGATACACGATCTGATCTGCATCTTGCCACACCGTCATGCCGACTGACTAGTCGAACCCCCTGGTGGTCAGGTTTATTATTATTTAGGAAAAGCGATACGTTTACGATAAGTTATTAAGTAAGGTATTAAATGTACCTTCTAAATGTTTGTGTGTTTGTCTGTCGTCTAAAAACTTGCGAACGATAAATTCTGGGATCACGAAATGAGCCTCAGCCACAGAATGTGATTATTTTCACACAAAAAATTTATTGTTCTATAAAATCCGAATCTAAATTTCGGGCGAAGGCGAGTAGTAAAGCTAGTGGCATATATTGCAAGATCACGGACCGTACTCACTGATCGTAGACTCTCAACCACAGTCTCGATGCTCCGTAGTTCGTAATTGGTCGTAGTTTCTCAGCCAAACTCTCTGGTGACCGTAGTCGTTGACCACAAGCGCTGTACTATTTACCATATGAGCATTTACATGTTTTATATTGCATTTTCTTATATGTCTGTTGTTAGCAATAGGGATTTTTCTCGTTAAGAAATTACACTTTAAATATTTTATTCTATTTGTTTTATACAGAATAATTCTACAGTGAAAACATCCCACGCCGCAAAATGATTTCATTGAATTTCAATTTGTTTTATCGAACCGATACACTTGAATCGCAGAAATATGTAATTATTTTGTTTGCTTCGTTCGATATCGGTACATTACAGCATAGCTGTCGTAATATCGTTTATATTACAACACTTGCTCATCAGTCAGTATGTAAATAAATAAGCGGAACGTAATCGAATATTTCGCGCGGAAGGATATAACAAAAATAAGCGTCTCGGTTATTTTAATAATAGCTCGCTATTCTGCGCCTCTTGAATTTGCAAAGAGTGACGATTCTTCTTGAATTATGCTACGACCCACAGGCGATGTCGGTCGATTATAACCGATTGCTTGTATCGCTTGTCTTTACGCGGAAATATCGATAAGCAGAACGTCTAAATGTACGCGTATTCATATCCCGCAAATTGTACGAACAAGCACGTATCGGTATACGATGAATGTGTGCGACTACAATGGCGTAGCTTACTTGCATTTCAGGAAGCGTTTACGTATTTTCAAGTAATTATTCGCTTTACACAATGCAGCAGTTGCGAATGGTCACGGTCTTTTTCGTAGAATGGAGAACGTCCATAATTTAAATAATTAGACAGTAATAAACGCAGAAGGCATATCTGCATTTTAAAGAATGCTTATTCTATGAGACCCGATGCTTTGAAAAGATCTAAATCAATTTTAAACATATTTCAGGTCCATCTTCACAGGAGCGTTACACTTTTATCAATTTTAGAAAAGGCAATCGGTATACTTTATCGCAGGTCTAAATCCATCACTATTTCCCCCTCGAAACTCTTTGTAACGTAATGTTCCGCTAAAAATATTCCTGATACTTCCATACATGTAAGAATCGAACCCGGTGAGTCTAGTTAGTTCGCCTTCGTTTACATAATTTTAGACCGCCGAAGGATAGTGTATCGCGTGCCGTGCACGGATTTAGTGCATCGAGCATTGTTAGTGGACCGAAGTATCTTCGGAGGTAGGAAAATATTAGTCGGGCGCGGGTAATGACTACGGCGTAGTGTGTTGGTGGTATGAAATATCGGTTGCCGCATCCGAGCGTGCTCAGCAACAGTAGAAAGGATGGTATCCTCCTCGTCGCATTCCATAGGGACGCGGAGACAGACTGGAAGAAGCGAGCATTCGCGCGCAGACAGTTATTTAAAGATTCTCGTTGCACTCAAATTGTGTCACGTGACTGTTGGCTAGCTGCCGTTTCTTTACCGTTGGTATACCTCTACGTTTACACGTAGAACGGTGTGCCTCGTAGAAAAAGAGAAATCCTATCGTCTACAGGTCACTTCACGCGAGTAGAACCCGCCTCGCTCGTCATAATGGAGCTATTCGACGATTCCTAACGAGAAACGGCCGTTCAAATCGTCAGTCGACGTTTGTCAGTCAGCTGTTCGCCATGTTCCCTCCGTTTTGCATTACAGATCGCCTGGTAAATTTCGCCCTGATTACTTTGAAGGAACTCAGCAATATCAGGAGCCAGTTGTCCCTCCTTTACGTTCGGTTGATTCATCTGAATATCTGCTACTTGTTTAAGCTCGTATTTGTCCCCGCATACGTATGAGTGATTACGCTGATTACTAGATCGACAGTAGCTGGCGCCTGCCTGGCCGTTTGTTAACCCATGACCTTTATGCCGCAATTAACAAACGTGGCACTTTCCATTCAGTAATCTTTCGCGTGCAGTTTTGCACTGTATCGCGATCGTTGGTAATTGTTAATGGAGCGTCGTAATTTACGCAATAATACCCGTATTTCTGGAGATTTGCATATAACAGTTTTCTAAAGTGGGGGGATCGTGTGGGCCAGACTTTCCAAATGCGACAAGGTACAGGCACTGACCTTTGAAGTGTCTATGGAGGTAGACGCCACGTTATTTTCAATTCAAATGTCAACGTTTATTTAGAAGAAGACGATAAAGAGAGTATTTGGCACATCGATCGACGGTTTCTTGTATCAGCTGCCAAAAATCACGCCCCGATAGGATAACGTCGCGAGTCAAAAAGTAGCGCTTAGGTCGGTCATGTTCAACAACGTAATTATCGAACAGCTTGTTGGTGAAAAACCCACCGATGACTCGTCAAATTTACCGATCTCGGTCTGGCTCCGATTCGAGAGTCCTCGTCGAGATGGTGCTACTATCGATTCGATATTCCTATACAGCCAGAGTTCTCTATTGACGATGCAAAGTAATGGTAGTTTGGTATAGGGCGCGATAGAGCCGATGCTCGGATAAAATACCCCTAAAATATTCTCCTCCGTCCTCCTAGGGAATCGAACTTTAAAATTCTGTTTCCATTTAGTATCTTCAGCCTGCAAAACGTAATCCGTTGGAGTTTAATTCTCTAAACGTTTGCCCACAGTACAGAATCTTCCTAGAACTGCTCTAAATTCAAATCCACGTAACAAACTACAGCCTTCCATCGACCAATCAAATATTTCATCGAGCATATTTTATTTATTTATCTAAATACGCGTGGCTAATTGCATTTTCATGTCCCAGGTAGACGCGTTCCAGGTTCATTATACGCAACCTAGCGCAATCAATATATTTCGGTAGAATCTAGGGGTACTCCCATTTTCAGTGGACGTTCTCGAGTTAAAACAGGCGTGTTCACGCGCGGGGATCGTTGTATTTCCAAGCTCCAGTTTAACTACAGCTGTGTTGCACGTATAATTACGTAAACAGGGGTATGTCGAATGGTTTTGACACCCCTGTAACCTTTCGTACGTCTGATGCATCGTGGACACCGTGAAGCTACACAGACGCGCGCAGGCAGGGTTTTTCGTCCCGTTGAGTTGAATCCGCCTGTAATCCGGGTGGTCCTCGCGTGGCACACGTTATGGCACGGAGAGAGTATTGACCGTCTCAGCGGGCACAGTGGAAATTTCCACTGCCCTACCCCAAGACTCTTGGTGACTACTACATACACTTTCCGGTCGCGGTTGTGTCTGGCGTGCATGTAACCGAGCCCTAAAGTCTCCCGTCCAATCTAAAGACCGTCTTTCAAGCCGGAGCTGCTTTTACATATCTTTCTGTTAGACAGCAATTCGATACGCCATCCTCGAAAAAAAAAAATCAATGGCCACGTTCAGCTATGACCGGTCGAGCCTCCGTTTCCAAGTGAATTCAGGGACGCGTAGGAGTCGACGTTCAAATAGGTTAAATAAGTAATTTATAACAATTTCGCCCGCCGATGGCAATACACCTAGTCGTTACACTCTGTAATCTAGTGAAGTTGAAAGATAATGTATCGCGACTATTATTCAAATGGCGCCTAGTAACCCGCTTCGTCAGCGGCAGTTCTTTTTTTTTTTTGGTAAACGCAGAGTTACCGTGTAAAGTTGCTCGGCATTTGCATAGTGGGGCATTGTTCCGCGATAATCCATGCTTGCACAGCTTGGACTCGAGGTGTGCGAAATAATGCGCCTTAATATCGCCCACGTATTGATTTATTGGCATCGGTAATCGCTGAGAACCACTGCCAGGTATGCAGGACTTCCCAGGTTCGGAAAGGTATCGAAGCCACGGGCAGAATTTGTGATGGGTCAACGGTGACCTTGAATGAAAAACTGCAGAAACGTAATATTGGTGCCGAGTTTCGTCTTTCCTTTGCATTTTTCGTGGCCGATGGACGAGACGGCGAGGAAAAGGGAAACCGAAGACTGGCTCTGATTCAGTCAGGCCTGGTCGAGAGAAATACGAGATAGCGGTTCGCGATCGACTATTTTTAGATATACGCCGTCCTTCGGTTTTACGCAACTACATAAAAAGAACGCATTTGTCGTGCGCGCTCTAACAGCATTATCGTGGATGCAATTGCGAAATGTTAGATAACGTTTCAGCCTCTGTGTTATTTAACGATCAATTCCACACGCGAGTTGGAACGTTTTCGAAAGGGCCCAGGGTGTGCAACGAATTCCAGGCTTAACGGGCACAACTAAAATGGCAGGCATACAGTAAAAACCAGAAATTCCTAGACGTTGCGCTGCTCGATTTAAGACGCATACACCATCTGTAGTGAATGGCTGCTTGCGAAGAGTTTCCATTCAGTGTGATCGCTTTAAACCAGTTTATGATATTACCAGCTATCGATATTGCAGGGAACTGTGCAGCCTACGGTCGACAGATTGCTGGCACAGATGAGGTATAGGCACAGACCAGGTATAGAATAGACCTTTCACTCTTTTGTCTTCGGTGTCACCGTTCTGAAGTACCGATATTCTGAAACAACCACTGGTTTTCGAGCGCCCTCTCGGATTTTCGAGCGGTGGTTGCGGGAAACATAATGTATTTCTAGCATTGACACAGGTAAAGCTGCTGGTATCACCGAGAGAAGTATTGAAGCTGTGTTATACAGGGTGTCCCACTAACTCGGTTCACCTCAAATATCTATTATTTCAAGCAATAAGCGAAAATATTATTTATAGAAGTTGTCTCGTTGTAAGAAACACAAAACACGGTGAAACTAGTTTATTTACAGGGATAGATTGGATGTGGAGGCCAATTTTATTTTTTCAAATGGACTGTCAAATTTTTTATCGTCAAATTCAATAGAATAGCGAATTCTGAGCATGAAAGTATTAAAGTGCATTAATCCTAAAACTTATTGTTTCTGAGATATTCAACATTGTCCATCCTATTACTTTGATTATGAAACATATTCGAAGCTATGCTCAGTTCATTTCGGATAGCCAGCCGATGAATGCGGAAATAATACAATAAAACAATAAATACGAACGTGAAAGAGCGCTTTTTTACTCTTGAAAGTATAAACATGCCATGTGAGGCGTGTGTAATAAACCAATTGAACGATTATTCGGCGCAACATTTAAACAATAGTATGTACACCACAAGTGCCTTTCTTTCACCTTAGTTCCGCCGTTACTTCAAAGTGAATCTACTAATGAAATTCGGAAATCCTAGACGGAAATGGTAATGGGGCTCTAGAGGCCCAAAATCGAGTGACACGGAAGACAAAAGAGTGAAAGGTCTATTCTATACCTGGTCTGTGATAGGATAGACCCATCACGCAACGTAACTTTGTGTCACACGCTCGGTGAGCTCGCGAGCAACCTTACCATTTTCATGTCACACCCAACGTTATCGATTCAATCTAAAATAAGATTGTGACGCTACGCGTGGTAGGAATTAGAATTCAACACGGATAAAACTTTGATCATTTGAAACCCGTGATTTACAAATGATTCTGTCACAGTAACAATTTAACGATCGTTTTATAAATGTATTCCGTTCAACGACAGAGAAAAAAGGATCACAACAAAACAAGAACACATACGCCTTTTAACCTGCTGTCCTATTCGGGTTTATATACAGCAAAACAAATTTATTTAACATAAAAATTTACACAAAACAACATTATTTGTGGAAGACATGTTTTGATGATGTAACGTGGAATACCTCGCCAAGGAATATATTTTAACAAGATGCTGAAGCAGAGAGGACTTTAAAAATTGTAAAAATCCCTTCAGTTCCAGTATCTCGCAGAAATATTCCAACTTGCACTTATCCTTCTATTTTAACACTATACTCGTGTTTTGGGGCCCGGTAGGAAAAATCGAACAACATTTCAAGTTACATATTTTATTCTTACATTTTACCATAGTATTGCAAGTTAAAGAAATTCTCATATCTAATTAGAATATTTGACAATCACAGCTATCGGCTCGGTTCTCACCGATTACCAGGTCTCACCGCGAGGAGGTTGCTGTTCTCGGAGACCCGTAGAGAGATAGATGGAATCAAAGTTCCGTCGATCTCCCTGTACATGAAACCCTTAGCCTAGTAAACCGAAGAGATGGATGGAAACAAAGTTCCATCGATCCCTCCGGTTTAGATATAGAATCTAACTCCTCATCGGAAATGAGAAACCAACAAAAGAGCAACAAAACTAATTCAGTGACTACTGGGTAATCCGCCAGGTCTCACATTGAGGGGTTGCTACGAAATACTCCAATCCCATCCACCCTCCATTATAATCAACTCATCGAGTCACGCATTGCAAGCAATGAGAGAAGCGACAATCTCAGTCTACTATTTAAAAAAAATCCGTGGACGCGAAAGAGAAATAGACCTCCGATTATCATCTATCTCCCTGTACGTACATAATTCTTTATAATTCTCTTACTTAAATCTAAACGCATGAATCCCTCGGCGACTCTCAAATGAATCCCGGAATATCTGCCGAAAATATATTAACCCGTTGAACTTTGGTTGCAATATTAGAGGGAAAAGGCTACTGTATTTTTTCAAAAGATTTTAATTTAAGGTCCAATATACAGTGTTCTCGAATATGGTAGGCATGTGTAAAAACTGAAGAAGGAAAACTTTTACTGCTTTTTTTTATACACAACATAATACGATAACTCAATTTTTAGTGTTCGCAATATTTTCCTCGAAACGAAGGTGGCCCTCAGTTATTTAAATGTAATGCTATATATTTGATTATCCAATATGAGAGCGATTGTCACGACAAATTATGGTATACTCTGATCTTCAAGGGATTGAAGACTAACGGAGACCGAGGTAAAGTGAACCTCGGGGTAAAATGAGCTTTCTTAATTTATTCTTTAATAAATATATAAAACAATTATATAATTTATATATTTACAAATTTTGGGGGCGTAATAAATGTGCATAATTATCATTGTGATATTACACACATTTATTCCGTCTCCAAAATTTGTAAATATATACTGTTATTAAAGAATAAATTAAGATTGCTCATTTTACCCCGAGGTTCACTTTACCCCGGTCTCCCATACACATGGTTAGGAATAAAAGATAAAATTCAATCTACTAGATAGATAGTTCGATATATTTATTTCATTCCTAACCATGTGTAGCCTTGAAGGCCATAGTATACCATATAGTTGAATTTGTCTTGACAGTCGCTTTCATATTGGATAATCAAATTTCCATTTAAAAAACTGAGGGTCACCTATGTTTCAAGGAAAATATTGCGAATACCAAGAATTGAGTTACCGTATTATGTTGTGTTTAAAAAACAGTAAACGTTTTCATTCTTCAGTTTTTTACAAATACTTAACATATTCGAGAACACTGTATAAGAATAGCATATACAGCCGCTTGGCCGCTGCGAGTACCCCACGGCTCAGTCAGTCGAACCGGTGAGATTTGACGCAGCGTCAACTTTCGGCAATTTTTTCAGGCCCAATTTTAAAATGTCTATATTTTGGAAAATTTGTCCATCAAGGGGAATGATAGAACTATAATCTATATTTTTCCTTTTCAGAATTTTAAAATCGCGCCCGGTGTTAAAAACCTGCATTTGTTTAAAATAATTGCACAAAAATGGTTCAACCTTTTTTTAAATTAAAATATTTTTTTCTTAAAACGTCAATGTCTTATCAATAAGCACTGTAAACCTCATCTCTATCCGTTTACTATTTCCATAGCTATAATGTATTGAAAAAATTTAACACTTAACTTCAAACAGTAAAATCGACATTTTTCAAAATATTGCAAAATCCTTTGAGGTACGTTTAAATATCACTTACGACTACATCATATTCAAATTTCAACAATATCCGAAACGTTACTGCAACAAGTGTCCGATTTCGAGTGGAATGTCCCATTTTAAACACGCCATTTCAATTATTTCACATTCCTTGCACTCGGAATGGACTTGTTGGGTAAAGTCTTTTTGCATGCATTTTGTAGGATGCATATCCTACTAAACTGCACTGCGTGCAATTAGGTAGGATGCTTACCCTTCCCAAATGCGAGCACAAATATTACTACACAGGAATACAAGGTACTCGTGTCTACTATCGCATGCAAGTACAGAATATGACTCACTGGTCGGCGAATATGGTCCATCCTGTCATCCTCGCTAGTTTCCAAGCTTTGGGCCCTCTCTAGGGCCTATGGTAGGCCCTCTCTAGGGTCCCCCTTTGAGCCCTCTGTAGGGCCCACGCGCTTAGGCCCTCTATAGGGTCCATGGGGTGGCCTCCCCCAGGGCCCACGAGCTAGGCTCCCTCTAGGGCCTAGGATCTCCTTGGTAAGCCTAAGCTGAAAATTGAAGTTAAGCGAAAATTTGACTCTACATCCGCGATAAAAAAGCAATTAGAGCACCGGTGCTCTGGACGAACTTTGTATGCGCAAAAAAGTGGTTCTATTTTCGCAAAGAAAATTCTACCGGAACTTCGGTGCTCTGGACAAGTCTTATATACGCACGAATTTGACTCCCAATTAGCGGTAATTCTACTCCAAGTAAGAGCCGCGGTGCTCTGCAAAATATGTAGATGAACGCGAAAAAAACGGGGACTCTACGAACGCATTACGCGCGATCACAAACGAACTTGCTAGACTGCAAGATTGCTAGGAAGACCGATTCTATTTGGAACCGTTCCAAGTTTTTCGCGGTGACTCTATTCGACTCGATCGATACCATTATTTTACGAATTATTAATTGGAATGGCAAAAATCGCGAGCAACTTTTATATTGATTTAATTTTCTGGCCCTCTCCAGGGCCTACGAGCTAAGCCTTCTCTAGGGCCAAGAATCTCTTTGGCAAGTCTAAGCTGAAAAGTGAAGCTAAGCGAAAATTTGACTCTACTTCCGCGATAAAAAGCAATTAGAGCACCGGTGCTCTGGACGAACTTTGAATGCGCAAAAAATTGACTCTACTATCACGAAGAAAATTCAACTTGAGCTTCGATGCTCTGGACATGTCTTAGATATGCAAAAATTTGACTCCAAATTCGCGGTAATACTACTCTAAGTAAGAGCCACGGTGCTCTGCTAAATATGTACATGGATGCGAAAAAATCGGGGACTCTACGACCGCATTATGCGCGATCACAAAGGATCTTGCTAGACTGCAAGATTGCTCGGAAGTCTGGTTCCACTCCGAACCTTTTCAAAATTTTCGCGGTCACTCTACACGACTTGATCGATTCAATTATTTTACGAATTATTAATCGGAATTGTAAAAATCGCGAGCAACTGTTGTATTGATTTAGTTTTATAATTTTAAAACAGACACATGCATGTCACTATCTACGAGTACCTTGTATGGTCAGCTCATTGGATTCTGCAATTCCCAACACATATGCGCAGCGGTTTGGGGCCCATTTCATGTAATTAACATTCGTTTTAACACCATTCTGCAATATATCGTAAATATGGTTGAGAAAAGAGCCACGTCACGAGGCTACTGCCAATACGCCCTAGACCATATTCGCGAAATATTGCATATGTGTTCCCGAAAGGAATACCGACCAGTGAAATAGGCCCATGCATGTCGCGCATTTGTGTTGGAAGGGCCAGAATCGAAAGAGCTGGCTACGCTATGTTTTCTACAGAAACAATTTCGATCTATTGCATT